>CM046449.1:39147436-40410917 GCA_025506515.1 Flaveria trinervia
CTTTCGTAGATTATCATACCAACCTCCAAAGTTGGAAACTAAAGCAGATTTTAAGTGCTGGAAAATCAAGTTCAGAAATGATGTGAATTATACTGACTCTGACTTATGGGTTTCAATAACTGAAGGTCCTTATATTCCACCCACTCTTGGGCCAGATTACAATGACAACAATCAACCCATAAGTACAAAGGATCTATAACCTGATGATGTTAAGAAGGTGAAAGTTGATAGTAAGGCATACAACTTTCTTAGTATGGCATTACCTGAAGAAATATTAATCAGATGTGAAAATTATAAAACAACAAACTCTTTATGGAAAATTCTTCATATACTCTGTGAAGGGAGTGAGAAATCATAAGCATTACGAGAGACACCCTTCATTCATAATATGAAACCTTCCATCATATTGTCGTACTATGAAAGCCAACTAGATACAATTGACTAGACACAAAACAAAATCAATTTTAGAGTCAAAAGGTAGATTGCCTTTTGACTAGTGACTATGACATGGCATAGCTCACATCCTTATCTATTACAAAAAGGATAAAGTACATGAAGTAGAAAGTTACAGACTCAAGACCTCAATGTACAGTTACTAAAAGCATAGACCTTTTCACCAACTCATGTAAGTTGGTGACTTTACAGAGTTGCAGCGGAAAGGGGGACAGCTTTATAGAAAATTACATCAGATAAAGCATGTTGTTAAAAGTCTTTGGAAGATATATATCTTCAAGAGTTGAGATTTGAAAGACTTTTTCTCTTAAGCTTCGGAAGACTTCATCTTTGGCTTCAGAAGATATTAGTCTTGGCTTCGGAAGATTTCACACTTAGAATATTTATGTTGCATGTGTGAAACTTCCGAAGCATTCTTCTTTAGTACTTGTGTAGCATGCATGTAGAAAGACTTTTGTTGCTTCAGCCTCTATACATATTCTCTATAAACTCCCCCTAGGTTGATGCTACCAAAACACTTAAAGACTTCATATATCAACAGTCCTCATCAGGATAATAACCAGCCCTTTCTTCATAAGATGATCATGATCCTTCAGAGTATCGAAGTATCTTCTCATGTCAAAGAGATTGTGCAGAGGCAACTGAAACATGTCTTGCCAAGTGTAGACATTCTTAATGCCATGATCTCTGATGACATGCCACCTTTCTGGATTTGTAGTGTATGTCCAGGACAGTATGGGTCTTTCTAATGCTAGAGGAGCTATTGGAATGGGAGATAATGGAGCATCCTCTGGCTGCACATCCTCAGGATGTTCTAACTCATCCTGAGGTTCAAAAAAGGATGCACTCTCTTCTTCTTTCGCTTTGGTTTAGAAGCCATCCTTTTCTTTCTCTTTACAACTCTTAACTGAGAAGACTGGCCTGCTATACTAGATTGATATTCATTGTCTTTCTTAGTTGGGTCTTCCACTCACACAGGCTTAGAAGGAGAGGGAGGTTGACCCTGCTATGGATCAGAAGATGAAGCTTGCTGAGATTCAACTAGAGGTCTGGGTTGTGTTGTCTCTGGTTGTTCAACCTTAACCTCCACTTCAGGTGGAGTTTGACTTGGAGGGAAGTGTAAGTCAATCAGCTCTCTACTCTTTATCTTCTACTTGATCATCCTGATATGCTCATCCATAGTGGATAGAGACACAGGGCCAAGTCTCCTTCTAGAGAATCCATACAGCTTCAAGAAGCTCATCATCCTTTGTCTGTCAGCAGACTTCTTCATATTCTTTTGGATGATGGCTTTTGACTTAGCACTTCTTCCTTTAGCTTTCTTTTGGTTGTCTTTCTTTCCTTGACTATCTTAAGTTCAAGTTGTTTGAGATACTCAAACTCAACATAGTCATACGACAAGGGAAGAAGTGCTTCTACCTGATAGAGGCCTATGGCACTCAGGTAGTTGATCATCTTGATCCTATCTTCTTCTTTATCTACCTGAGGTTCTTGTTGAACCACATCCTCTTGTGCAGGACTTTCTTGAACTGGGGAGAGAGTAGGCACATGCTTATACAGTATTTTCTTTCTTCTGTCTTCTTTGATTTGTACTAGTAGCTCTGAATCTTCTGCCTCTTTCTTCTCTCTTGACCTTTCCAGGTCAACCAATTCATTTAGTTCCTCTAAGGGGAGAGAAATGACATTGTCTATGTCATAGTTCCTTATCTACAGGTAGTTTATCCTGACTACCCTAACTCCTCATTCTGATTATCTGGTCTGGGGGCAGCCCTGATAGCAGACTCCATGAGTCTTGAAGACTCAGAAGAGGAACTTTCTCCCCTCAGCTTCCTTTTCCTCTCTCTCTCTTCCTCCTCAATCTCCTCAGATGTCATCTTTCTTTTCCTTTTATCACTCACAGACCTTTGTGGCTCAGGGTGGAGAGAGCTTTGGCCTTTATTGCTTGATGTAGCTTCTGAGATCTGGCTAGAGAGAGGTTGAGAAGCGCCTTCACCATTAAGTGTCTCAATAAGGCTATGGATCATTGCAGCAGTTGATGTTGATGGGACTGGGCTCTCAGATTCTACCACTGGGCATTCAGTCAAGTTTTCCCCTATGAAACTAATCTTAGGGTATGACTCAACATCTAATTGACCGATTGCATAGCCTGATTGCCATAGTCTTCTTCTGAAGCTAAACTCTGTAATGATCCTGTCTTGGATTCTTTGAGCCATTTTGTTAGCTTGTCTTGATTGGCTTTGATTGACAAGTGGCATTGTGACTAAATCCGGACTTTCATAGAAGTTCAGGGTGTGAAAGTTGAAGATCTCTTGTTGCCCTTGAACTCTAAGAAGGATGAGGGCTTTTTCTTTTGTTGTCATACCTCCACCCAATGATGTGATTCGAAGATGGTGGAGATGACATAGCCCTTGGTATCCCTTCCTCAAATAGACTCTGTATTAAGGAGTCTATTGAGTCCATATCAATATGAACTTGAGGAAATTGTTGAGTAGGCACAACTGCAAGTGAGGATGGTGAGTCCTTAATGTCCATACTCTCTGAAGAACTCCCAGATTCTGTGGCAGTGATGACTTTCTCCCCCTTTTAGTAGCATCACCCACTTAGGTGGTAGGGAAGTAGAAGGTATGAGTTCAACACTAGCTAGTACTGCTAGGTTATCACCTTGAGCAATGAGCTCTAACATTTTTAGGACCAGGGATGTTTCTACCCCAGAGAAGCCAATAGTGGGCATTTTCATTATTTTGAAGATGCCGGGCTTCATCTGTCCTTATTTAAGAATGTTACATGTTCCATTTAACTGTGAGCCCAATTAATAGTTAAGAATGTACTGAACATATCTAGGGAACATGTAATATTTTAAGGAGTCCTAGTTTGCAAGAAGATTAGTATAAACAAACTGAGAATACCTGAACTTGACCCCTTGAATTATTCCATGGACAATGAAAGAGAGATCCTCAGGAATCTGGTACCATCCACCATGCTTGTTTGATAAGATGTGGATAACCACATAGAGCAGGAATTTCCACTGGGATGAAACCTTCCCTTTCCTGAAGGTCTTGACAGAGTAGTCTCCCTTATAACCCATCCGCTCAAAAGAATGATTTACAACTTTATTTGGGAAGAACACCTCACCTCTTCGTCATCCAGCTGAAGATGCATGTTGATGATGGCCAGAGTGATGAAGACTGTTCTCCCCTGCACTATGGCAGACAATGCCTTCTCCCCATCCATTACGACCTCTTCACAGGTATTCCCGAATTCTACCAGATGATCCTCATAGAGTGGAGGTTCAATGGTTAGGGAGGTGAAGTAGTTTGACAAAGCTAAGAAACGACAATCCTCTGAGAAATGAGGATCTTTCTCAGAGCTTAACAGAGCAACTTGATTATGTTGTCTGTGTAACTGCATGGTAAAGTTCGGGTCATTTCTGTGAAGAGGGTTGGCCATTGTGAGGTAGCTTAAGGACAAAGAAAGAAAGAAGAAAGAAATTTCAGAGAGAAATTTAGGGTTTTAGGTCAAGAGGAAGAAGCAGATGATAGAAGAGAGGGAAACCATTGGGTTATATGTAAAAAATGATTTCAGATAAAGTTTAATGAAAAAGGATAAACTTTGAAATCCGGATGTCAGTCCCACCTCTAAAAAAGTAGTTTAATTTGCTCAAAAAGTAGTTTTCTTGGAAGTCAAAAAGCTTCCGACGGTAAATTATCTTGGGAATGAAAAAGCTTCCGAAGCTAAAAATGACTTGGGAAGAATTTCCTGAGAGTTTTGAAAATTTTGCTTCGGAAGAAGAATTAAGACTTGAATGCTTTGTTTACAAAAGAACAAAGCTTCCGAGAGTTAATTTACTTCAAAAGAAAATGGTCTTGGCTTCGAAAGATTTCACACTTAGAATATTTCTATTGCATGTGTGAAACTTCCGAAGCATTCTTCTTCAATACTTGTGCAGCATGCATGCAGAAAGACTTTTCTTGCTTCTACCTCTATTCATATTCTCTACAAACTTGTTTTGGAAAATTATAGCCTAAAAGCCCAAGTTGAGCATCTGACCACTTCATTAACCAAATCCAAGGCTGATCGTGCATCAACTGAATTGAAACTTCAGAAGTTTCAACTTTCATCTCAGCAATATGAGAAATTATAAATTCTCATATGGAATTAAAGAACAGGCATGGTTTTGGATATAATGTTGCTGCACCTCCTATCCGCAATAATTACTCACCTTACCTGAATCAATGACGAATAACTTGTCAAATTATTTTGTGTCTTGCACCAAGTTTGAAACAAACTCTTATCAACAAGTTAATCACCATGAAACTGAGGTGAATGAAACTGAGTCTTAGATGAGTGTGATGACTTGGATGATTTTGATGAACATGATGATGATCTACTAACATTGGTAAGAATGTTTCTCTTGAAAACAGTCATTCCAAAAGTTCTTGAAGAATGAAAGTTGCCATATCCACCAAAAAGAAACATGCTGAAGACTATTTGCAAGAGAATAGCTCAACTTAATGAAGGTCTTCAAGAACTACATGAATAACAAAAACCTTCAAAGGAAGAGATAGAAAAGTGTGCATCTATGGAGAAATGACACACATCTTCTGTAGGAAAAGGAAAGAAGAAATAATCAGCAGATCTTCCTTAGAAGAAGAAACCTTCTTTAGTAGCAGATCTACGGAAAACCAAATCTACTGAGTCAGTAGATGATCTGCGGAAGGCAAAATCAGCAGCAAACAAATCAAAGCCTCAAAAGCCGAAAAATGATTAATCAACTTAAAAATTGGAGAAGGATGCAAAGCGTCAAAAGTTGACAAAGAAGAAGAAAGCAGTCAACTCTGAAAAAGAATAAGAGGATATGTATTGCAAATGGTGTGATATGAAAAATTACAATACAGAAGATGTTACTTTAGCAGTTATTATTCCATTCGCAATATGAACAATCACATGACATCTGACTGTTACTTCAACAACATTGTGCTATTTGTAACAAAAATAATCATTCAACTCAATAATTTTATTTCAACAAAAAGAACAAGACAAAGAGCACAAAGAAGAAACAATATGATAAAGCTGAATCAGACACTCAATCTACTGATAGTGAAAAAGATTCAAAATCTATTAAACAGCAACAAAAACAAAAGCCAAAACCAAAGGAGAAAACATCCACTGATGTGAACCTTTGAAGAAAAGAATAACATTTCAGCAGTCAAAAACACCTTATAAAAGAGTGGATTTGACTACAAAAGAAACAAAAGCTGATGATGCTTTCTTTGATAACTTTGAAAGGGAACTCATGTACCTAATCTAAAATCAAAAAATGATGAGACTTTCCACAATCAAGGCTCATCATCAAAATCAAAACACCAAACCAATAAAGAAAAGGTGAATGAAGAAGAGAATGAGAAACCAGGAGCTAGTTCAACCACCTCATCTTCAATAGAATCATCCTCACCTGAAACAACTTAGAATGAATCAATTAAAATTAAAACTAATACTAAAACTTCAAGATTTATTCATGAAGGAGTAACAAATTTAGATGTTGGGGCAAACCCAAGATCATTAAGGCTTGGGTTGTCGATTCGTATTGATTTCTTTCTATATGCGGGAACATAATGGAGAGCTGACAACAAGTGGTATGTTGACGGTGGTTGTTCGAGGCATATGACAGGAAACTATTCTCTTCTCCATGACTTCAAGCATAAAAATGCCTCATATGTGGCATTTGGTGGGGATAGAAGGGAGGTAAATTAGTTGGTGAATGAATGGTAACAAATGTGTGCTCAAAATAGAAGGGAGATATTAATGATGCTCTTGATGAGCAGACTCGGGAAGATCATTCCATACCTAATGTTTAACAAGAGGAACACTTTGATTACTTCCTAAGTTCATTAGCTGGATTGGATCCATGTGTATCAATGAATATGAGTAACTTGGAATCATCTATTCCAGTTGAATCCACTCAAATAACAAGAATTCATAAGACACATCTAATACACAATATTATTGGTGATCTTAACAAAAAACAACAAGAGGTCAAGGTGGAGCTGCAAACATCTGTCTTTTCACTTGTTTTCTTTGCAAGTAGTTCCTCAAAACATCATAGCTTCTCTAGAGGATAATAGCTAGATTGAAGCTATGCAAGAAGAGCTTTAACAATCAGAAAGCAGAAAGTCTGGAATCTACTTGATTTACTAAAAGGCCAACATCCAATTGGAACAAGATGGCTCTTGAAAAATAAACTAGATGACGAAGGTATTATTGTGAGAAACAAAGCAAGGTTGATTGCACAAGGTTACACATAAGAACAAGGAGTAGACTATGATGAACGTTTTGCACCAGTTGCAAGAATTAAACCCATAAGAGTATTCCTAGCATATGCATGGTATAAGAAGTTCACTATGTATCATATGGATGTCAAATGTGCTTTCTCATATAGGAAAATTGGTGAAGAAGTCTATGTATCACAACCTACTAGATTTGAAGATCCCCATTACCCACATAGGGTATATAAGCTTGACAAAGCTTTGTATGGTCTTTATCAAGCACCAAGAAAGTGGTATGAAACATTATATTCTTTCTTGTTCAATCATGGATATAAAAAGGGAAGCATTGATTAGACTCTCTTTCTCAAACAAGAAAATCAAGATCTCTTAGTTGTTCAAATTTATGTTGATGACATTATATTTGGCTCAACTAACAAGAGATTATGTGTAAGCTTTGAAGAGTTGATGAAATCTAAGTTTTAGATGAGTTCAATGGGAGAATTAACTTTCTTCCTGGTCTACAAGTTGATCAAAAGATGGATGACAATTTCATCAATCAAGAGAAGTACATACATCAAATATTGAAGAAGTACAACCTTGCTGATACATCTTCATGAAAAACACCGGCCTCAACAATTGATAAAACTATACCTATCCTACAGGAAAATTTGTTGATCAAAGATTATATAGATCAATGATATGATCACTTATGTATTTAATTGCCAGTAGACCTGACATTATGTTTGTTGGTGTTTGTGCTTGGTACCAATCACATCCAAAAGAGTCTCATCTGAATGCTCTGAAGAGAATTTTCAGATATCTGAAAGGAAAACCTACTCTTGGACTTTGGTATCTAAAGGATAGTGAGTTTACTCTTTACTCATATTCAGATAGTGACTTTGGAGGTTGCAACAATAACAGAAAATCCACAACTAGTGGATGTCAATTCATAGGACCAAGACTAGTTTCATAGCAGTGCAAGAAGCAAACAAATGTATCTGTATCCATAGCTGAGGCTGAGTACATAGCTGCTTCAGCTGGTTGCTCTCAAGTGCTTTGGTTGCAAAACCAATTAGTTGATTTTGGTAATAATTTCCATCATTCTCCAATTTACATTGAAAACTCACCTGCTATTTTTATTACTGCTAATCTAGTGCAACATAGTAAAACAAAACATATTGAACTAAGATACAACTTTTTGAGAGATTGCTCATAAAAAGATTTGATCAAGCTTGCTGATTTTTCACTAAAGCCTTTGATTCAGTAAGATTTAATTTTCTAATTGAGTCTTTAGGTATTATTAACTTAGATTAATCATTATAAACAAGAAAAGCATGTGTCTGTCCTTGTAAACACTTATAATAATAATCTTATATATATACATATATATATATACACATATATATATATTCACCTTCGGAAGATTTACAATTACCATCGGAGGCAACTTCTAAAACATCTTCCGAAACTTAGAATAAATAATTTATATTGTCTTTCTATGTGTGCCTTCTAATTCTGCATGACATATGTATGGGAAAATATAGTACACTATGCCTTTGCTTCTTCCTGAATTCTTAAAAAATCATTAAAATTTGATCAAGTTTCTTGATATGTGAGTAGGTTCATCTTGAGTGGAAACTACACTAAGTGCATGCCAAACATAATATAAAGTAACTATTTGTGGGAGACTTTTAAGGAAACAACAAGTAAGTCTTATTCTGATGTAATCAAATCACTCATCTAAGCACACTATATTCCAACACTTTATAATGTCTCTCTTTGAAAATCATATTCCCTCTGTTTTTTGTAACAAAGACCTGGGTGTATGAAAAGATCATGATCCTCATCAACCCTTTGTTTTAGGTAAACAAAGACATGAGTTAATGGCACCTTTCTTTTACGGAATTAAAGATCTAGTGATCTATTGATGATTATCTATGCTCTCAAAAGAATCCTCTATGATCAACTGTATGTATTAAATTTAGAACTTTTACATCAATGCATTAATGAGATGTCAAATACATTTCAAGATAGAACTTATAACTTAAAGTACATAGTTTCTAAGTGTGAAAAGGTGATGATTTGACTTACAAAGGGAGTACAAACTCTAAGTGAAATGAATGTGAATGTAGATACATGCGTCCCTAGTTTTTGAGCTTAATAAAAGTCTTTCATGTCTTACATATATGTAACTGGATGGGTAAATGAAATACAATGTGTGGTTGTGCTTATAATGTGTGGATTCTTTATGCCCAAGACACATAGGACAGTTGATGTGGTTAGTACGTTATGATCCAAGTCAGGTCATGCCCAATAACAAGCTTAGCAAACACCAAATAATATTTAATTGATGATATTATCATGCAATTAAATAAATACACCAATTTAAAAAATGGGTTTTCTAAATAAGTTACATATGAGATTGAACAACTTATATGGATATTTGTTCATAGATATTGTTTGTAATGTTTTTTAAGTTAGTTAAATAACATCAAATAATAGGAGTGTGTGTATAAGTTATATAATTAAAAGGGTAGTTCATAACTTATTCTAATACTAGTTAAATTGTGTTTAAGTTTTTGGGGGAAAACCCTTTTTGATGAGACTTTCGGCCTCCCAAGATAAGGGTGTGCCTTTTGCTTCTTCAAACAACACACAATAAAAAAACACACACTCTCCATCTAGCTCTCTCTCTCTCTCATATGCAAGATCCTCAAGAGCTTTTCTCCTTCTCCAATATTGAAAAAATAGAAGCTGAAAATCGTTTCAGCAGCTCTAAGAAATAGAAGCTGAAAATCGTTTCAGCAGCTTTCTTTGTGCAATTTTGGTGTCAAAACCTAGCAAGGTAGGTGCTTCTTGATGCTTGTGGGTATGGATGCTTGAGGAAACCACTCCTTAGTGTTTTGGTCATTCAAGAACGTCATTTTCTTCCTCCTTTATCTCGTTTTCAGCAGCATACAAAGGTAGTTTGTATGTCTATTTTGGGTTGTTATTTGTTGTTGATAGCTAGTTCAAACACATATAAATGATCCTTATGTTCTTGGGTTGTTGTTGTTATGAAATGTACCTTATTTTCAGATTACAAATGAACATACTAAGGTTTTATTCCGCTACGTTTTGATAGTTTAAATGGTTTAAACTACTTTGACTAAGGTCCAACAAACCCAACATAATGTTTAACATTCATTGATTATTGTATGTGAATGCTTATTGAATTAATACATAGGTTTGTGATTGTTTGAATAGATCTAAGTCAAATAATGATTATGAAACATATTCAAACCTAATCATATGAAGTTCTCATGCGAATGGCCCATGCTAATGGACCATACGCATGTACAACTTCATGCTAATGAACCAGTCATACGAATGAACCAGGAGACTGGATCAGTCGCATGATTGAAACATGAGATTGACTCAGTCGCACAAATGAACACTCAGTCGCACAAACCCAACATTAACAACCTTATAGGGGCTGTTTTGTGGTGATGATTATAAACCCCAAACCTTTCAAGGTTATATCTAACATGCTTATGATTAAACCTTGAAAGAAAGATATCAAGTGGTTGATTATGTTTTTTGTTTGGAGAAAAGACCCTAAATTCTTGGTTTATGTTGGCTGAAAATTTAGGGTCATATGGGGGTTTATTGGTTCTTGAATGTTGTATATGATGTTTCATATTGGTGCATAACCTAGCCTTGACCTTGTGTTGATTGGTTTTGATGGATGTTTGTTTTGGTTGTTTTCATTCATAATGGATTGTAATATTATTCCTTTGTGCTTGTATTTGGATGTAATTTATTTATTCATTCATTTGTGATGTAATAGATAGATTGAGTATGTTTTCTTTTATTAGAAAATTTGTATTAGGATATAAATTTTGTAAAAGAAGATGCACAAGATGGAAGACACAAGAGAAGGACTTGAAGCATTTGGATGCAAGTTCAAGTGGGGGTCTTTGGAGATCTCATCTTTTGTGTTGTGTTCAACCCTTAGGAAAGACCAAATGACAACACTTGTGATGGCAAACAAGTGTTGTCAACATAGTGGCTATGGTTATGCACATGTGGTTGTTTGATATATGCTTGTTTGATTGTTCATTTTATGTTGATTGTTTGATATGTGGATATGCTTAACAATCTAAATAAATATCATAACAAGCTGAATTTTTTGGTTCCTAATCATTAAGTGACTAATAAAAGGTTATTAAAAGGATTAATGATTTCAAAATAAAAGAGGTTTTATTAAAAGAGAACCATAAGGTATCATGTATTTGAAAGCATGCGAATATAAGGTACATAGAGTTTTCATAACTAGAATTAATGGAAACTTAAATCCCTTTGGAAACAAGTTAAACACCATCCTTTTACACGACACTCAAATCACTTGAGAACTAATTGTGGGATGAAGGTCATCTAACCACTTGTAGCGAACTTGTGTGTTTGAGGTGGGTTTAACATACTTGTGGGATAAAGGTCACCTAACCACTTGTATGTGTAAACTCACACGTGGGTGTAAGTAGGACGACTTGAATTGGAAACCATGTGCATAGGGTCACCGAAGCATGGCGTACAATGGTGTTCATGGGATTTTACATGCCGACTAAACATAAGATGTTTAACCGATCCCATAAAGCTAGAAGTTGCAATAGGTTGCAATTGTCAAATGTTGACTACCTTGTTAATTTAAATAATGGGATAAAGGTCACCTAACCATCATTAAAATGTAACGTTGGATTCTAGATTTTAATTATTAATTGTCTATGAGACATGTAAAGGGTATTAATAATTAAAATGAAATTTTTCAAAAATACTGAAATGAACTTTGTAATTCTGTAGTAATGGCCGCAAACAACAATGCTACCACCCCGACCATCCCTACCCTATCACTGAGAACAATCTTAGAAAGGGATCGTCTTAACCATAATAACTTTATGGACGGATATCAAAACTTGAGAATTGTTCTCAAGTAAGAGAAAAGGGCCTATGTCCTTGACGTATTCTGAACAACCCGACCCCGAGGATGTTGAGGCCTATAATGATTGGCTTCAATACACTGAGGACTCCATGCAGGTTTCCTGCCTCATGTTGGGAACTATGATTCCCGATCTCCAAAAGGACTTGGAGCATCTTGGGTCATATGACATAATTACCCAGTTGAAGGAAATGTTCTTCAACAAGCTAGGGTAGAGCGCTTCAAAACGGTTCAAGCGCTTCATGCATATCATATGGGAGAAACCCAATCGATATCATCTTATGTTCTTAAGATGAAAAGCCACGTTGATCGCCTCGAGCTGCTTAATTGTCCCGTCTCAAAGGAGTTGGCCACGGATTTGATCCTTAATGGCCTAACCAAAAGGTTTGAGACGTTCATAATGAATTACAATATGAACGGGTGGGACAAGAGTATTGGTGAGCTTCACGCAATGCTCAAAATAGCCGAGACAGGAATGGGTAGAACGGTTCTACCTATTCTCTCGATCAATGAGGGAGGCAATAAGAAAAGGCCATTCCCCGATCCCAAGGCAAATGTTGCTAAAGGAAATGGCACATCAAAGGAAAGGGGAAAGGAAAGGCTAAAGTGGAACCTCCAAAGCCTAAGTTTAAGAAGCCTACGGTAACAGAGAAAGATCCATGCTTTGAGTGTGGAGAGATAGGACATTGGAAAAGGAATTTGTCCAACCTATCTCAAAGAGTTGAGAAACAAGAGGGATGCTGGGCAGACCTCAGGCACAACTTTCATAATTCACATTGGTTGAAATGTTATTTTTTCAAACACATGGGTATTGGATAACGGATGTGGAACTCACATATGCAATTTGTTGCAGGGGTTCAAAAGAAATAAGAAGTTTAAGAAGGGAGACACTAGTCTCTACATGGGCAACAGAGCAAAAGTTGATGTCGAAGCCCAAAGAGACAATATTTTGAAACTTTTAAATAGTTTGGAAGTTGTCATTAAGAACATTTTGTATGCTCCTAGTTTGACTAGGAAATAATTTTAATTTCCCTTTTAAAACAATGTGGTTATGAATTAAAGTTTGTTAACAATGGTATTTATGTTTGTATTGATGATGTATTTTATTTCAAGGCTATGCCTTTTAATGGAATCTATGAATTGGTTCATAATGATTCATCCTATAATAGCTCATTATACCAAACAAGCACCAAGAAACTTAAAATAGGTTAAGTGATTCTTATCTTTGGCATTGTCGTCTTGGTCACATAAACAAGAATCGGATTCAAACACCTCAAAAGAATGGTCTTTTGAAAAGCAAATGAAAATGTTTCATTCGATAAGTGTGAATCTTGTTTACAAGCTAGATGACCAAGTCGCCCTTTAGTGGCACTAACAAAAGGGCAAAAGACTTATTGGGAATCATACATTCGGATGTATGTGGCCCTTTTAAGACAATGACTAGAAATGGTAAAAGATACTTCATTACCTTTACCGATGATTATAGTCGCTATGGTTATGTGTACATGATGACACACAAACATGAAGCTTTTGAAATGTTCAAAATATTAAAGAATGAAGTAGAAAATCAACTCAATAAAACTCTCAAAGTTCTTCGTTCAGATAGAGAAGGTGAATACCTCAGTGATGCTTTTAGTACCATCTAAGAAGTTGTGGGATCGTCTCACAACTTACTCCACCTACAACACCACCACATAATGGTGTGTCTCAAAGGAGAAATCGAACCCTTTTGGATATGATTCTATCTATGATGGCTATAAGCTCAATACCACTATCATTTTGGGGTTTCGCAATGCTCTCTGTGGATCGTATTTTGAATATGGCCTTGACCAAAATAGTCGATTCACTAAGTGTATATTTGTTGGATAAACCAAAGACTTTATAGGATACTACTTCTTTGATCCAAGAGAGCAAGAGTATTTATTGCTCGAAAGGCTGAATTCTTGGAAACTAAATTCCTTATGGAAGGAATAACGTAGAAAATAGTGGAATTTGATGAGGATCAAAATCCACAAGCCGATACACATTTGGTTGACACTAGCAATCAACAAGAGGTTGTTGATGATGATCAAGAGGTTGATCAATACACACAAAACGTTCGCAGATCTGGTAGAGTTAGCATTCCACCTGAAAGATATGGATTTTTCAAGAATGAATGCTATGTGGTTGACTCCGATGAGCCAACCACATACCATGAAGCAGTGTCCAATTCGGATTGTGACAAAAGGCTGGATACCATGAACGTTGAGATGCAATCCATGTATGACAATCAAGTTTGGGAATTGGTTGACCGTCCACTTAACTCCAAACTAGTTGGATACGAGTGGGTTTCAAGAAGAAAATGGATATACATGGAAACTTGGATACTTACAAAGCAAGACTTGTAACGAAAGGTTTCACTCAAAATCAAGGGGTTGATTATGATGAAATTTTCTTGCCTGTGGCAATGCTAAAGTCAATTAGGATATTATTTGCCATAGCTGCATATTATGACTATGAGATTTGGCAAATGGATGTCAAAACCTCTTGTCTTAATGGACATCTCAAATAGACTGTCCATATGGTTAAGCCAGATGGTTTTGTCGATCCACAACATCCTAAAAGTATGCAAGTTAAAGAGGTCAATCTATGGATTGAAACTAGCATCGAGAAGTTGATATCAACGTTTTGATGAAGAGATCAAGAAATTTGGTTTCATCAAGAACGCTGACAAGGCTCGTGTATATGAGAAGGCTAGTGGGAGCATAATAACATTCTTAGTATTGTATTTTGATGACATACTACCTTGGAAGGTGTCAAAACTTGGCTTGGAAGTTGTTTTTCCATAATATCTCTGTGAAGCCGCCTATATTTTGGGTATAAATATCTATAGGGATAGATCGAGGTGGTTGATAGGTTTAGATCAAAGTGCATATATTAATAAAGTCTTGAAAAGGTTCAAGATGGAAAAACTCTGAGAAAGGTATGGTACCTATTCAAAGAGGGACAATATTGAGTACATCTCAATGTCTAAGCTCAAAGGATGAGCAAGATCAAATGAAGGACATCCCATATGCATCAGCTATAGGATCCATCATGCGATGATATGCTCTAGACTGGACGTGTGATGCGCATTATGAATGACAAGCAGATATTAGCAGAATCTAGGTAATAGCCATTGGATGGCTGTTAAAAGTATATTGAAATACCTTAGGAGGACTAAGGAAATGTTTCTAATATATGGATCTCATGAAGAGGAACTCGTTGTAAAGGGTTACACGGATGCGAGTTCCAAACCGTTCGAGATGATTCACGATCATAATCGGGGTATGTCTTCATTATGAATGGAGTAGCATTTTCCACTACAAAATCCGAATACATAGCCGCATCATTGGCAGCTCAGGAATCTGCATGGATAAAGATATTTATCGCCTACCTTGGGTGGTCTCTACCATTCAAGACCCCTAGAAATCCTTTTTGTGATAATGAGGGTACGATTGCATAAATCTAGGTACCCTGTGCACTTCAAAAGGCTAGGCACATTAAGGTGAAATTCAACTACATACAGGATGAAGTTGAAAAGTGAATAGAAAAAAAATGTATTCGTAAGTTCACACCGATCAATACATTGCGGATCCACTCATGAAGCTCCTTGAAAGGGCAAAGCATGAAAGTCATACTTGTGCCTTAGAACTTCGATATTCTAGTGACTGGAATTGATCTGTCTGGTATTAAAAATTTGAAACAATGTAATATTTAACTCTTTATATACTTGTGATATTTCGAGTTATATTCATTTTAGCATGTATACATCCATGAATATGTTTATTATTCGAAATTTCCGTAGTCAGCCATCTTTTTGGGAACAAATATGAACGTAAGACTATTATGAACATGGATTGGTGGATATTCATAAGGAATGAATATATAGCAATTGGTTGCTGCCAAGGTTCATAGATATTTGTGGATACAAATATTGGACTGACCCACATCTTAATTTTACTACATGGAATCTTCTAGATTGATCATAAGTAAATTTGAGTAAAGGCGAATATCATTTGGTATCCTCCGACCTGAGATACATATTGGGTTTTGATATTCACCAAATGTTATACTTTGAGCTAGTTCTTCACTGCTCTAAAATAATGGGCAGTACATAAGGCTGTGTTCAGGTGTGACACGAGGTGATTGTGAAAAACGTATGTAGTCAAGATGGAATTTGTTCCTCTTATTCGTTGAGAGCAAGATGTCTAAGGCCTGATTAAGTTAAATCAACGAGGAATGATCATTCTATGTCCTTGGATTTAGCATGACATCTGAAACAAAAGGATAAATGATAGATTCACCTAAATCATTTCAAGTTGGATACTTGAGGGGATGATGTTATTGAATGGCTTTAAGTCATGCGTATTAAGGGTAGTAAACCATTGTTAGGTGGTATTTACTACTTGCATTAATCTTCTATGTATCTTGTGCAAGTGGGAGATTGTTGGATTCTTTACGCCCAAGACACATAGGACATTGATGTGGTTAGTACGTTATGATCCAAGTCGGGTCATACCAATAACAAGCTTAGCAAACACCAAATAATATTTAATTGATGATATGATCATGCAATTAAATAAATACACCAATTTAGAAAATGGGTTTTCTAAATAAGTTGCATATGAGATTGAACAACTTATATGGATATTTTATTCATAGATATGTTTGTAATGTTTTTAAGTTAGTTAAATAACATCAAATAATAGGAGTGTGTGTATAAGTTATAAAATTAAAAGGGTAATTACATAACTTATTCTAATTACTAGTTAAAATTGTGTTTAAGTTTTTGGGGGTAAAACCCTTTTTGATGAGACTTTCGGCCGCCCAAGATAAGGGTGTGCCTTTTGCTTCTTCAAACAACACACAATAAAAAAAACACACTCTCCATCTAGCTCTCTCTCTCTCTCATACGCAAGATCCTCAAGAGCTTTTCTCCTTCTCCAATGTTGAAGAAATAAAAGCTGAAAATCGTTTTAGCAGCTCTAAGATATAGAAGCTGAAAATCGTTTTCAGAAGCTTTCTTTGTGCGATTTTGGTGTCAAAACCTAACAAGATAGGTGCTTGCTTGATGCTTGTGGGTATGGATGCTTGAGGACACCACTCCTTGGTGTTTTGGTCATTCAAGAACATCATTTTCTTCCTCCTTTATCTTGTTCTTCAGCAGCATACAAAAGGTAGTTTGTATGTCTATTTTGGGTTGTTATTTGTTGTTGATAGCTAGTTCAAACACATAAATGATCCTTATGTTCTTGGGTTTGTTGTTGTTATGAAATGTACCTTATTTTCAGATTACAAATGAACATACTAAGGTTTTATTCCGCTGCGTTTTGATAGTTTAAATGGTTAAACTAGTTTGACTAAGGTCCAACAAACCCAACATAATGTTTAACATTTCATTGATTATTGTATGTGAATGCTTATTGAACTAACTACATAGGTTTGTGATTGTTTGAATAGATCTAAGTCAAATAATGATTATGAAACATATTCAAACCTAATCATATGAAGTTCTCATGCGAATGGCCCATGCTAATGGACCATACGCATGTACAACTTCATGCTAATGAACCAGTCATACGAATGAACCAGGAGACTGGATCAGTCGCATGATTGAAACATGAGATTGACTCAGTCGCACAAATAAACACTCAGTCGTGCGAATGGATCAACCGCATGACTCAATCACACGACTAAACCATGCAAATGGTCCAGTCGTACGATTGATAAACCCTAACCTATATATACCACTTAAATCGTGGAGAAACGAGAAACTTTGAACAATTCGATACCTACACGTACCCTAGCCGTCCAGAGACTTCTAGCAACCTGTTCCAACTTCATAGATCGCAGTAGATCAATTGCTAATCATTCTTAACGTTTAGATTCAATCTTTAATTAATTCGACGTGCGTTCTCATTGATTGGATCACCAATCAAATAGGATTCCAAACTATTTGATTCGGTACACACGTAAATCTGTTAGTATTCGTCCAGTACTCGATCCTAACAAGTGGTATGAGAGCTTTGGCTTTTGATTTAAAAATTATGTTTTTACACTCAAAAACACAATTTTGTGTGTCAAATCGGGTTTTAGACGTCTCCTAGTCGTAAATTTTAGTTTTTCTGGCATACGGCAATTAGGGCTAGCAAGAAATTCATGTTTTTGCATCTAACGTACCTTAAACCTATGAATTTTTGAAATCCAGCAAGTTCAATCGCAATATTGACTCAATCGCATGACTGAGTTCATACGCATCCCCCATACGCACGATTGGACTCATTCGTACGACTGAGCAGTCTATTCGCATTGTTTAACCACATTAGTTCCTTCGCCCGACTAAGCCATCCGCATTAGTTCATTCGCACGATTGAACCATCCACATAGTTCAATCACCCGAATAGCCTAATCGCACGCCTTCATTCGCACAAATAAAACAGTTTGGTTTAAAGTTAAAGTTTATAGCAATGGAGGACCAATACTCAACATTCACAATAGGGAGAGACTCATGTATTCAGAACTTACTGCTACTGGAGAATGAAGTGGGGAATCATAACAAACCCCCAAAGCTTATCACGTTAGACGAATACCCACAATGGAAGCAACATTTCGAGATATGCTTAAATGGAGTAGATCCAATGTGTGGGAATCTATAGAGATGGGGTACATCATGCCAGTAGGAGCTGATGGTGTCAAACTTACACTAGGTGGCCTAACTGATGGACAAAAAGTCAAGTACAATGCTGAAAAGAAAGTCTATGCTTTGCTTACACAGTCAATTCCGAAGGATATTTTCCATCAATTCTCGGAGTATACGCAAGCAAAGAAACTATGAGATGCATTGGAGAAAAGGTATGACGGAAACGCATCATTGAAGGCCATAAAGGCTAAGGCTTTAAAGAAGGAGTTTGATAACTTCTCCTCAATGGGGAAAGAAAGCCTGGACGATGTTACCGATATACCACTTGATGAGTGAGATGCACACTCATGGAGTAACGACGTCAATGGAGGACAAAGTGTCTAACTTTGCAGATGGGATGCCAGAGAAATCGGTCCCTTTTGTCTCCAATCTACGACATAATGGTATGCTAACGAAGTTAGATATCAATGACTTCATTCTGAAACTGAGAGAAGAAGTACTAAGGATGAAGTACACAGCCCAAAAGTCTTCCTATGATCAGAACCCAGCGCTGTACAACGCGACTCCTCAAGTCAAAACGTCTGATGGATTGTTCAAGTCCTTCAACATACCACTCTCCACTTCTGAAGAAGAGTTGGCCACCAAGTTGATGTATGATTTCTTGAACACACCTTTATAAGATTCAACATCATTCGGTTCACAAGGTCATTCATCTAACAACTCAGGGGGAGCACTTGAAGATAGCGACTCTTCCTCTGATGAAGAAGCTGTGGAGACTAATCCGAACAACCAGGAGCAACAGGTTCCTCTTACTGCAAGTCCACAAGCATCTAGCATTGATGCCTCTGAATCTTCGGAATCTTAGACTCTTACTGCCTCATATACTAAATGAAATGTTCATAATCTAGTTATTGAGGTAGCTGTTCCCACCACTCCTGGATCACGCCTAAACGTCTATCATCCTCTGGACAATGTGTGAAATCGGCTAGGATCGATAAACATCCGATCATGTTCTTGACGGAAGGATAAACAACAGCACAAACCAAAAGTCAAACAATAATACAAACTATAATTGAATGGTTTCATTGATAAAACCTAACGATTACAAGCTTGCTACACCTTAAGAATCAAGACTCTTGGCAATGGGAGATCGAGCATGATCTCCCCTCTCATCCAGCAGCCCTAGGCTCCGGGCAGACTTCCTCTCCAAAACCTTCATCTCACCACACATTGAAACTGGTATATATAGTCCTCAGCCCATATTAGATGCGACTGGGCCCATTCTTGTGATTGGACCATGCGGGTTCAATCGTACGACTGGACCATGCGTATGGTTCAATCGTACGACTGGACCATGCGTATGGTTCAATCGTACGACTGGACCATGTGTATGGTTCAATCGTACGACTGGACCATGCGTATGGTTCAATCGTACGACTGGACGATACTTATGGTTCAATCGCACCACTAGTCCATTAGCATGGCTCAGTTGTACGACTAAGTCTCATTCTTATATGCTCCTGCAAATGACCCAGTTTCATGTGTTTACAACATATTAGGTGTATAACATTAAGTCTAGACTATTCGACAAGCGACAGACACACTATATATGACTATATATGCTCCAACAAATTCCCCCTTGGACGTTGCTTGCGAATAGTAGATAACACCTCTTACAATCTTTAGTCAATCTTTACTCTGGTTGCCCATAGAATCAAACGAAAACCATATTAGCCAATGTTTCGATCCGTCAGGTTACACACATCCCTGAAAACGAATTTAGGCACAACAGCTTTCGTTTACTTTGTAGAACACCATCATAGCAGCAAGATTCCCCATATGACTGATTTTTCCAGATAATGACATGAACAGTTTTCCATTGCTTCAATCTTCACATAGGCTAACTTGATTAACATTAACACCTGCACAAATTCCCCTTCACGTTCAGCATATCCCAATATATAAACGTTGTGCTCTCTTGGCGTCTTCATATGGTGTATTGGGCAAAAGGTTGAAGGTTCCAATCCACAGCTGACAATCTCAAACAAATCAGCATGCACGAAGATCATCATTGGAAACCGGTTCATATCATTACTTTCTAATTGCGTCTTCACTTTCTTGATACATGGATTCCCCCTAAGAATGGGAATCTTTATTGTGCGGAAAGATATAACTTGATTGGCCATAAGTAGTTCCTGACTACCCCACAAAATCAGCACCAACTGCTGACATCTTCTCTTCTCTCTTTCGCGTTCCGATTACATTCACCTATTCTGGAAGTCTGACGAATAATGGGGTATACATCGAACTTATTTGACAAAAGAACCTCAGGGTGAATATTCTTTGCTCATCCTCAAATCTATGCAAGAAGCTCTTCTAGACTCTTTTTTTTTGTCTGGAACAAATGCAGATGAGTCAATGCGGATGGTTCATTCGTGCGATTGAACATACGACTGGTCCAGTCGCACGACTGAACATACGACTGGTCCAGTCGCACAAATGGTCCATTCGCATGGATCATTCGAAGGGTGATAGGAACGTGATTTCGAATTCTATTTTAACATAGAAGCAACACACGTAACAAGATCTGAGCAAAACACGAAGAACACGATGTGGGTTTAACGTCAAGATCTGAAATTTGATCTAGAAATCAAGAGCTCGGGTTGCTAGAATGATTGTTAGATCATTCCAACAGTAACCGGCTCTGATACCAATTGTGGGGATTTGGTATTTGAATGAAACACCAACTGATTAATGTGTTAAACCAATCCAAATAATGCAGAATCCTATTTGATTGGCGATCTAGTCAGTCAGAACGCACATAGAAACAATAACGTATTGAATCTAACGTCAAGAATCGATTAAGAATCGATCTATAGCGTTCTATGAACTTGGAGTACGAACTTAGAGGCTTCTGGACGGCTAGGGTACGTCTGGAGTCGAAGTGAATTGAAATGATCCCCTATTTGATTGGCGATCCAATCAATGAGAACGCATGTAGAAACAATAACGTATTGAATCTAACGTCAAGAATCGATTAAGAATCGATCTACACGTTCTATGAACTTGGAGTACGAACTTAGAGGCTTCTAGACAGCTAGGGTACTACTAGAGTCGAAGTGAATTGAATGATCTGGTTTTTCCACGAATTTGGTGGTATTTATAGGTTAAGGTTTCTTAATCGTGCGACTGGACCATTTGCATGGTTCAGTCGGGCGATTGAGTTATGCGGTTGATCCATTCGTACGACTGAGTGTTCAGTCGTGCGACTGAGTCAGTCGCATGAAGTTGTTCAGGCGTATGGACTATTTAGGCGCATGGACACTCAGTCGCACGACCATTCGGACGCATGACCACTGTTGGGGCGCATGTCCAGTCGGACGCATGAGAACTTCACTTCACCAAGTTTGAATGTATTCAATATTGTAACATTATGCATAACAATTCAAACAATCACAAACCTATATAATCAAGTCAATATGTGTTAAACAACTCATTAATGAAATATTAAACATTATAAACACAACCAAACATTTGTATTTCATTAAGTACCCGTACAATTACAATTACATAAGTGTAAGACAATACAAAGATATTACATTAAGATCAGAAACTAAGGACACATGTATTAACAAACCCCCTTGGACCTAGATTCATCTATTGTCTTACCTTCTTCATAACCTTCGTACTTCTTGTACTTCTCCTCTCTTGTGACTCCTATGTGTATCTCAAATGCAAAGCAGAGTTGTATCACATTTTGGAATTAGAGGGCTTGTACAATATCTTGCGGGTCACAGAACAATGGCCACTTGTATAATGTGTATACATCATCAGCAAACAAGTTTGTAAGCCACATTGGGTCAAATACCCTCATAGTATCCATTTTGCCCTATTTGTTCAGAACTATGACCGCCTCCCCTGTTCTCCAATCATAGTACCACCATTTAAAGTGTGGAGTTAAGTCCTGTGGCATTTCCCTAAGAGGGATTCTTGACATTGTTCTTGGGGGACTCCACTTCAGCACTATCTTAGGCTTTCCAGTTATAGGATCAACTTAAGAAGGTCTGATATACCTCATAGGTTGTTGAGGTTTGAAGTTGACCCACCTGGTGTGGTACTCTTTCTTCAGGGCAGCCTCAAACCAGCCTGACATCTTCCTCGGGTCAGCATATAGTAACTTCAGTTTAGCCAGCTGGTTGAGCTCAAAACCAGGTAGAGACTTTAGATCATGCGGGAATCTAAAGTACTCGATACCTATCTCTCGCTTTATCGCATATACATTAAGATCATCAAAATGAGCCCACGCGATAATCTTGCCTGACACCTTTTGATGTTTCTTTACTTTGTAGAGCTTGGTGTAGACATTTGGTTTAGGTGCAGAGCATTGTGCTCGGATCTCCTCAAAACATGCAGCCCATTCAGCCTTTCTCATATCAACATCTCCGTTTGAGGCTTAGGTGTTAAGTGCTCTAAAAAAGATTAACATGTTGTCTATTTGTCTTTTAATATTTTGTAATAGTATAGGGACTATTCGTGTAATTAGTTAGTTCCTTTACATTTTGTTTTCAGTATAAATAGCTTAGACTTGCAGGTAGATAGAGAGAGATTCAAACCTGCTTTCATACTAGTAATTGTCTTAGCTTGATATTAATGAAAACTTGAATTTTGTTGATATCTTGTTTTGATTTGATTACTTTGTGTAGATTTCATTGAATTGTGTTCACAAATTATCAAATATTGATTCATTTGATCCTATTAAATGGTATCAGAGCTGTTGGTAAGCTGTTGGTAAGCTGTTAGTGGTTGATTTTTGAAGTTTATCGAACTTGAAAACCTCAAAAATCTCACTGAATCTGTGATTGAGATCCAATTCAATTGAAAATCTATGAATTTCAGTTGTGTTTCATCATCAGAAACATGATTTGAAGCACAATTAGCATTTCAATTCATCAAATTCAAGTAGATTTGTTGAATTTGTTGTTCGAAAAAGAGTTGAAGTTTTCGGACTGAAATTTCAAAATTGAGTGATTTGTTGTTGAAATAAAGAAATTGATATTAGAAGAATGTTTATCGGCATAATACTCACTTAATTGAAAAGTTTCAATTGATTTCATCAACATTTGAAGAATTCAGAAGATTTGAGTCTGTTTTTTCATATGAACATGATGAATGTGATGCATTAGGGTTGAAGTGTTAGGCGTTTGACTGTTTAGTCGCACTAACACTGTGTAGACGTTTTCAGTTCAGACGTTTGACCACTGTTCAAGAGAGTCAAGACATCATTGTTTAGAAGTATTTGAACTGTTTAAACGTTTGATAACTGTGTAGGCGCATCAACACTATGTAGACGCATCACTACTGTTCAGACGTTTTACAACTGTTCAGACGCATCAATTTTAGGCGTTTTGGAAAAACTTTCTAAGGCATTCCCTTAGACAATTCTCAACTTAGACGCATCAACTGTTGAGACGTTTGAATACTATTCAGACGTTTCAACCTCGATACTTAGAAATTTTTTTAAAGAAAATTATTTGAAAATTTTTCAATTTTTTTTTAAAATTCAAAATCTAAAACAACTAAAATATAAAAAAATGGTGAAATCAAATAGTGCTCATGCACCTAAACAGTGCTCATGCGCCTCAATAAGAGCATGATGAAATTTTCAAGAATTATTCAAGTGTTTGGACATTTGATTCATTCCCATGCGTCTAAACAGTTGTAATACATCTATGAAAATTACAAGTGTTGGGCGTTTGTGATAATCCCATGCATCTAAATAGTGTTAGACGTTTCAAAAAGTCCATGCGACTGAACAGTGCAAAAGCGTCTAAACAGTGCTTATGCGTCTGAACAGTTCCCATGCGTGTGAGTTAAAACGCACACAGTGCTCATGCGTCTAACAAAATAAGTGAATTTTAGGGTTTCATACGCCTAAACAGGGATCATACGACCAAACAGGGCTCATACGCCTAAATTTTCACTTATATAAATTAAACACTTATGTGTATTTCTCATTTACACTCAAAATTCTCAGACAAAACCCCCTGAACTTGCAACTGTCGATTATCATCATATCCTCATTTCATTAGAAATCATATCAAATCCTGTTGATTATAGATAGTATTTGGATATATAAACGTAAGTTTGTGATTCAAATCTCAAAATTTTCGGTTAAATCAGTGCATTGATATAGGCGTTTGAATGCTATTTGGGCGTTCGAACCCTATATAATTCAAATTTAACTAACCAAATGTGAATCATATCTAAAATGACACTGGATTATTGATAAGAACATGTTTGCGAGTTTGTTGATGTATTAGTTTTAATCTAAAAGTTAAATGATTTGATGATGATCAACTCAGTTGGTTTTTCATAGTCAAAGAAGAAGAAGATGAACAGACAGTCATATTCTAAAACAACAAAAATATAAAAAAATGGTGAAATCAGAAGATTCTGAAAACAGAGGTCCAAAACTTAAAAATAGAGCTGATTTCAAAATTGGTCTCTTAGGCTAAAACAACATTTTAATTCCATTGACACTGATCTTTGGAAATCTATAGAAAAATGACCATACATTCCTATAATAACTAATGGACCTGACAGAGGGTTGTGTACACCAAAGATTCTCCAGAACCTTATCTGAAAATAGTTAAGAATGATATTAAAGCCTATTCATTGATGTGTAAAGGACTACCTTTAGAAGTTCTTACAAGGCTTGATGCATATCAAACTGGATATACACTATATAAAGCATTGAAGATCATTTGTGAAGGAGGTAAGGAGATTCAAATCTAAAGAAACAAAAGCTGAAAAGACAATTCGAATTGTTTCAACATTTGTCTGGAGAGACAATAAATCAGATGATGAACAAATTTGTTCAACTCATAACTGAGATGTCAACGGCTGGTATCAAACCTGATCTTGAAGATTTAAATCTCAGACTACTCAATGCTTTACCATCATCATGGAAACTAACTGTAACCCTACTAAAGCATACTGAGAAGTTTCCAATGGATCTAGATCTTCTTATTGCAAAAATAGAATCAGTGGAGATTGATGAAAGCTCAAGAAACAATGATAGAGCAGCATCAATGTCTTAATATCAGTTTGTTGCTTCTCCTGCAACCACTATAGAGAATGCATTCATGGCAAAGAGTGAGAAAAGTTCTAAAGAAGAGGGAGATGTGTTTGTTGGAGCAGGATTTTTCATTGACTCATCATTTACCAGTGCACCTGCTTATACAACTCAGTCTCATTCTCAATCTCCTCCTAAACCACAGTCCCAATCATCAAATATTCAAACAGAGACTTCTTCGTCATCTAACTCTTCTAAATCTAGCAAAGTTAAGGATGTGATTAATATCCTATTAGAGGATGAAGAGTCCAAAACTGCATTCACTGCGCTTATGGCCAGTTTTCAAGCATATCAAGGTAGCCATTTAACTCAACTAGATTTTGTTTTGCAGGATTTATTTGAGATGGATCCTGAAGATGTTGAAGAGATGGACCTAAACTGGCAGATGGTGATGATTGCCTACAAGAATCAAAAACATTCTTATGTCAACAAGAAATACAAGCCAAGTGCAAACAAGACTGTTGGATTTGACAAGTCAAAATCTAGATGTTTTAATTGCAACAGTTATGGACACTTCTCAAGAGAATGCAAAGCTCCAAGGAATAATGGAGGAAGTGCTCAATCAAGCTTAAGAAATCAAAGGTTTCAACAAGCTCAGAAGACTTTTCAAAAGCCTTATCAAAGTCTTCCTATGCCAGAGCTTAAAGATGAAACCAAATCATCTGATGAAACAAAGAAAGCTCTAGTAGTCAGCATAAAAGATGGCTATGATTGGAATGCATATGCAGATCAATTTACAAATGAATTAACATCAAGTTTATCTCTTATTGCAGAAATTCAGGGAGAAGATTGGTTAGAAAACTATGACCCAAAAATGGAATGTGATGAAGAAGAAGATGACTACGATTGGA
Source organism: Flaveria trinervia (assembly GCA_025506515.1). NCBI lineage: Eukaryota > Viridiplantae > Streptophyta > Magnoliopsida > Asterales > Asteraceae > Flaveria > Flaveria trinervia. The sequence goes on from CM046449.1 coordinate 39,173,775, forward strand.
GCGACAAGTCTGATCCTAAGGAGGATACGGAGGAAGTAGTTCTAATGGCACAGTCTATCAACCAAGGTTGACTCTTCAACTTCAAAGACTGAAACCATAGTTCCAAAATTTCCTGAAATCCTATCAGAAGTGAGAGAAAAACTTTGCACCAAATCATGCTATGAACATGTTGAACACTACAGAAACTATTCATTCAAAATCTGTGAAAAGCTAACCAAGAAAAATCTATGCATAACCAACTTAAATCTGATCATAAAACTGCAGATCAAAATATTATCTCTCTCCAAACTTCATGGAACAAAACAATAAAAGATTTAGAAATTGTTTCTAAAAAAGTAGAAGAGATGACCAAGAATCTTGAACAGGAGAAAATAGCACATACTGCTACTCAAATGGATCTGGCAAAAGTAAAAAGTTCAAAAATGATAGTAGAAAAACCGATCAGTGAAGGAAAGATAAACAAAAAAACAGGGTTAGGTTTCACTCATGAACCTATGCCTGAATCTATTACAAACACACTACCAGAGAACTTCAATACTCATGATCATTCTCCTGAAAATAAAGCTAAACTTAAAGCCTTCCAGATCAAAAACAAGAATGCAGAAGAAGAAAAAGAAAATGTTCAAGTGTTTGAGAAAAAAGATCAAGAAAAAATCAAAAATGGTCATCCAATTAAGATAAAATCATATGAACCAAAACAACCAAAACAAAATATTTTTGATCAAATTCATGATGTAATAGAAGAAGTGAAAGTTCAAAACAAGGATAAACAACAGATAGGAACATCAGAAGATTCAAACACCATCAATCTGAAACAAAGTCAATCAGAAAAGGAATCTTCTTCTGATGATGTTCAATCTGAAAATAAACCAAGTTCTTCTAAATCAAAGAATCAAAAAAGAATAAAGAAATCAGCAAAAGCAACATCTAAACAAAACAAAAGTTCAGAAAATTTGATTAAAGCAACAAATCAAACATCAAAACTTAAACCAATAAAATTTGTGTCAGCAGGTATGTTAAATATGAATTCTCTTCCAAATAATAAAGCAAATATTATGAACAAATCACACTCTGATCTAAAATCTAGTTCAGATTCAAAGATTTCCGCTATAGCTAAAAGATTTGTTCCTAATACATTCAAAAAGGAAGTTCATGTTAAACAAATGCATAATAATTTGACACAAAATCAAACTGTGAAAAATGGAAGACAACAGTTTAACTATTTGACACCAAAATCAAACATTGTGTCAATGTCAAAAGTAAACAAAAAGTTGTTTTTAACTCCACAAAAGTATTGTGAAATTTGTGATATGAAAAATCACAATGCTGCTGAGTGCTACTTCAACAAGTACTATCACATATGTGACATGAGAAATCATTCGACAGCAGATTGTTATTTTAACAAATATTGTACTTATTGTAATGAAAAGACTCACAATACTACAAATTGTTACTTTAGAAATAGATCTCTCACTAGAAACTTTGCAAAATTAAACATGAGCAAAGGATTTGTTAATCCACAACATTTGAGAAATCAAAATAATGGATTTCAAAAAGTCATCAATCAATCTACTTTAGGTTTGAGATCTTTTCTAAAGAACAATTATGTGAGATCAAAACATAATATGCAAGAACATTTCATACCACGATCTGTAAGGATGACTAATAACAATGTTAATCATCAATACTTTTCAAAAGATGATCAACTAAATGGTATGAACGTTCTCAAAAATAAATCAAACAATTTTTAAAATAAAATTGGTAAATTCATCAAAAATAAACCTGATTTGAATAATCTTCATTATAGACAATTTACAATTATTGATAAATTTGGAAAGCCCAAGACAATCTCGGCTTGGGTAGATATCTCAACTTAACTTTCTTGTAGTGTAGGTACGCCCAAAAAGACCAATCAATACGTGGTATGTGGATAGTGGGTGTAGTCGGCACATGACAGGCAATACTGCCTTGTTACAAGACTTTAAGTCAAAAGATGGAACTCACGTCGCCTTTGGTGGTGATGCTGGGGGAAAAATAACCGGAGAAGGAACAGTATCAAATGGGATAATAAGCTTTGATAAAGTCAACTTATGTTCACAGTTGAACTTTAATCTTTTAAGCGTATCTCAAATATGTGACAAATCATGTTCTGTTCTATTTGATGATTCATTCTGTTATGTTTTGAAGCTAGGTTTCAAAATAAGCAAAGATTGGATGATTGTAACAGCTGAGAGAGACATAGATGTATACAAATTGGATATGTCTCAAGTTGATCCTTCAACTGAAACAACATGCCTAATTGCTAAGGCATCAAATGATGAAAGCTAGCTTTGGCATAGACGTCTGGTCATTCAAATTTCAAGAATATGAACAAGCTTGTAGCAGGGAATCATGTCATTGGACTTCCATCTAAGAAGTTTGCAACAAATGATCACTGCTCAACATGTTTGAAGGGAAAGCAACACAGAGCGTCTTATAAGTCCAAGCCTATAAACTCAACATCCAAACCTCTTCAGATGTTACATATGGACCTTTTTGGACCAACAAACGTCAAGAGTATTGGACAAAAATCATATTGTTTAGTTATCATTGATGACTACACAAGATTTTCATGGGTTTTCTTTCTTTATGCCAAATCTGAAACAGCTGATTTACTAAAAGAATTTATCATTAAAGTTGAAAATCAATTAGACAACAAAGTGAAAATAATAAGAAGTGATAATGGAACGGAATTAAAAAATGCTAACATTGAAATGTTTTGTGCTCAGAAAGGGATAGCTCATCAGTTCAGTGCTCCCAGAACTCCTTAACAAAATGGAGTTGTTAAAAGGAAAAATAGAACACTGATTGAAGCTGCTCGTTCTATGTTAGCTGATGCAAAGATTCCTATAACTTTTTGGGATGAAGCAATATCAACTGCGTGTTTCGTTCAGAATCGAATTTTAATCGTGAAAGATAAATTGAAAACTCCATATGAGTTAATGTTTGGCAGGAAACCGAACATAAACTTTTTAAAATCATTTGGTTGTCCTGTTATGATTCTTAATTCAAGTGATCAATTAGGAAAATTTGAAGCAAAATCTAATAATGGATTTTTCGTTGGATATTCATCTGTTTCAAAAGCCTATCGAGTTTACAACTCTAGGACAAATGTAATCCTTGAAACATTCAACGTTAAATTTCTGGAAAATTCTTTTCCATCAGTTTCAAATGGTCCTGCATGGTTATTTGACTTAGATTCATTATCAAACTCTTTTCTATCTAACTTTTTTGATCAACCAAATTTCTTGATTCTACAGGTAAGAAGAACTCAAAAGGAGATCTTGGATCTTTCAGTGAGGATTCAAATTCTGATGACCCAGATGATTCAAGCTCAGACTACCCCTTTTTATCATTTGTCAAGGATTCAACAATACAAAACCATGAAAATACAGTTTCAGATCATTCAATCTCAATTGATCAGGAAGAATCACAACCTTTTCCTAATGATGGTAATAATTTCATGCAACCTGAGTATGGAACATCATCCATCTCTGGTGATGTAGTTGATACTGGTAATTTTGATTACTTTATTACTCACCAACTCAAGTTCCAAATTTTAATCCACATTCTTCTACTTTGATACATGAGTTTTCCAACTTGAATCAAACAAATCTGGATGTTAATGTTCAATGTGATGAGATTCCTACATCTCGTATTCACAAGAATCATCCAATTTCTCAGATTATTGGTTCAATGAATTAGAGAACAACAAGGAGTAAATCAGAACAAGCAAACGTATGCTTATACTCGTGTTTTCTTTCTCAAATTGTTCCTAAAAGTGTTACCGAAGCATTAAAGGACAATGGTTGGATAGAAGCTATGCAAGAAGAATTACTTCAATTTCGCAAACAAGAAGTGTGGAATTTAGTGGATTTACCTGAAGGAGAAAATGCTATAGGCACGAGATGGTTGTTTAGAAATAAGTCTGATGATCGTGGTATAGTAATAAGGAACAAAGAAAGACTTGTTGCACAAGGATACACACAGGAAGAAGGGATAGATTATGATGAGGTATTTGCACCAGTTGCAAGACTTGAATCCATTCGAGTTTTCCTGGCTTATGCTTCATTCATGAAATTAAAGGTGTATCAAATGGATGTAAAGGGTGCATTTTTATATGGTCCTATCACTAACGATGTGTTTGTGAAGCAACCTCCAGGCTTTGAGGATGCAAAATTTCCACAACGAGTGTATAAGCTGAGTAAAGCTTTGTATGGACTTCATCTAGCCTCTAGAATTTGGTATGAGACATTATCATAACACTTAATCCAACATGGATACACAAGAGGGAAAATTGATCCAACTTTATTCATAAAGAAGGATAATGATGATCCCTTATGTGTACAAGTGTATGTTGATGATATCATATTTGGTTCTACAAGTTCAAAGTTGTGCAATGAATTTGAAGAAATCATGATTCTTGATTTCAAATGAGTTCTATGGGGAGATTAATTTCTTTCTTGGACTTCAAGTCAAGCAAACTGACGATGGAATTTTCATCAATCAAGAGAAGTTTGTTGAAAAACTCTTTAAGAAATTTAAGTTGCAAGACTGTCGGTCCATACGAACTCTAGCAGATGTTAACACCAAGATTGAACCTGATCCAAAAGGAAAATCTATTGACCAATTGTTATACAGATCAATGATTGATTCTTTGATGTATCTTACTGCATCTAGACCAGACATTATGTATGCTGTTTGTGTATGTGCCAGGTAGCAATTAGACCCAAAAGAATCTCACTTAATTGCTGTTAAAAGAATATTCAGGTATCTCAAAGGTAAACCAGCCTTAGGGCTTTGGTATCCTTATGAGGGTAACTTTGAATTACATGGATATACAGATAGTGATTACGGTGGTTGTTGTCAAGATAGAAAATCTACTTCGGGTGGATTTCAATTTCTCGGTCCCAGATTAGTCTCATGGCAATGTAAGAAAAAAAATGTCTTTGTTTCAATTGCAGAAGCTGAGTACATTGCTGCATCAGCAGGATGTTCTCAAATCCTTTGGTTGCAAAATCAATTACTGGACTATGGGTTCAATTTTCTTAAAACGTCAATTTACATTGATAACACAGCTGTTATGTTCATAACAGCTAATCCTATTCAACACTCAAAAACAAAACATATCGAAAATAGATATCATTTTCTCAAAGATAACTCTGAAAAGGGATTGATCATTTTGATTCAAATTGTAACAGAAAAATAGTTGGCAGATCTATTTACTAAAGTCTTCCTACCAGGATGGTTTGAGTATTTAGTAGAATCAATTGGTCTTATAAATCATATGTGATCTCCCTAAATCAAAAGATCATAATAAGTGATACTCTCATTGTTAATTGCCTGTTTATATTTTGTGTGTGTGTGATTTTTGTTTTCCATAGAAAAATCAAATACAAAAATATATTTCAAAACTACAAAAATAGAGTCTTTTAGAAAGGATTATGTTTTGCAACATGTGAGATATGATAGTACATTAGTGAGATCAGTTGCATACTTCTCTCATTAATAAAGTCTAGACATGATCAGATATGTTGTGTAGACAATATCTGACTATTATGCTGAAAAAGTAAATTCTTGTGATCAAACTAAACATACATGCTTGTGTGTATTTTTCTGAGTACTTTTGAGTTGTTTTAGCTTATCAGATTGAATGTTTGTTAAGTTACACCTCTCACACCTGTTGATACTATTTGAAATCATGAGATCTGTTACAAGCATCATTTCACTTCTCTGTTATGAGTGATCATAGACCTGAAGTGCTGAGATATCCTCTGTTGTAAGTGATTACAGACCTGGATTCTCTGTTTGATGAAAAAGATGCCAATGTGCACAAACTATTCAAATGAATAGTTAGATCTAATCAACTAGTTATCCATAATCATCCTCTATTATTTTAAGTAACATGAACTCTGGTGATATACATGTTTCAGGTAATAAGTTGAGTATGTGTTCTTTCCTGCATATCATGATGATGGTTGAGCTCTCTTAGTCTCTGTATGTTTTACATCATGTCATACCTAAATCTACCCTAATCAATCCAAGAATTGAAAAAGTAAGTGAGTTGATAAATTTGTCAAAAACACTTAATGTCTGTCCTTAGATCTTGTGTCTCCTTTGCTGTGATATCACTGACCTGGAACACACTTGATCAGGATTTATTCATTGTCTATGATTATCCATATTTATTTTATTTTAATGTGCTGATCCTCATTAATATGATCTCTCTGCAGACATTAATTCTGTGCTTATATTAGATTTTGATTCTATTTTCAATTTTCTTTTATGCATGTTTTTATGTGTAAAGGCAATGTCACAATGTGTTGTGTGATCTTATTCTCTTTCCTAAGAAACTTATAAGTTTTTCAAACTTAAAAGTTTAGGGGGAGTAATAAATGAAAGAGTTGTTCTCAGAAAATGAGTTATTCTCAGAAAATAATCATAATCAAAATCAAAATTTAAAATGTTGAATTGAAAGGATGATGCTATATGTTCAAAGTATTGGTGTACATTGAAAATGTAATATGTTTTGAAAAATACAAAATTTTTGCAAATAAAAATGCTTCATAAGTTGAAAATCAAATGATATTTGATTTTATGTTGAGACTAAAATGAAGGGACAAAATAATTTTAAAAATAAATAGAAAATAAAATTTTGTGAATTGAAAGTACAAAAATTCAAAAAGTTTAAAATTGGGGAATTAAATAGTAAAAAGTATGCAAGTGAAGAAATTGAAAATCACAAGTGTTTAAATCATGAAAGTCAACTCATGCACCTAAACAGTGCTCATGCACCTAAACAGTGCTCATGCGCCTCAATAGGAGCATGATGAAATTTTCAGGAATTATTCAAGTGTTTGGACGTTTGATTCATTCCATGCGTCTAAACAGTTGTAATACATCTATGAAAATTACAAGTGTTGGGCGTTTGTGATAATCCCATGCGTCTAAATAGTGTTAGACGTTTCAGAAAGTCCATGCGACTGAACAGTGCAAAAGCGTCTAAACAGTGCTTATGCGTCTCAACAGTTCCTATGCGTCTGAGTTAAAATGCACACAGTGCTCATGCATCTAACAAAATAAGTGAATTTTAGGGTTTCATACGCCTTAACAGGGATCATACGACCAAACAGGGCTCATACGCCTAAATTTTCACTTATATAAATTAAACACTTATGTGTATTTCTCATTCACACTCAAAATTTCTCAGACAAAAACCCTTGAACTTGAGACTGTCGATTATCATCATATTCTCATTTCATTAGAAATCATATCAAATCTTGTTGATTATAGATAGTATTTGGATATATAAACGTAAGTTTGTGATTCAAATCTCAAATTTTTTGTTAAATCAGTGCATTGATATAGGCGTTTGAATGTTATTTGGGCATTCGAACCCTATATAATTCAAATTTAACTAATCAAATGTGAATCATATCTAAAATTGACACTGGATTATTGATAAGAACATGTTTGCGAGTTTGTTGATGTATTAGTTTTAATCTAAAAGTGAAAATGATTTGATGATGATTAACTCAGTCGGTTTTTCATAGTCGAAGAAGAAGAAGATGAACAGACAGTCATATTTTAAATAATAAAAAATTAATAAAATTAATTTCTTTGAAGAAGTAAATCAAAATTGAAATGTTAGATAATGAATTCAAAATGAATAAATATTAATGTTTTACAATTTGAAATCTCAATTCAAAACTAAATACAAAAGGTCAAATTCAAAAGTCAAGTTCAAAAGTCATATGTAGAAATAAATTTCATTAATCAATATTCAATGTTCTCATAATACTTTCCTTGTGTTTTGTAGATGGCAGAATTAAAATTTGAGTCAAAGCATAATGTGGCTGCTTTCTTAAATGATGAAAACAGAGAAGCAATTAGATATGAAGAAATTATCAGATTTCTGCTCAGAACAAAGTATGTATATGCTATGTGTGCAAGACCAATGATAAATGGAAGAATGATTAAGAGATTCTCGAGAACTGCTCAGATTGAAAGAGATGATGAAGGAAACAAAGTGCTAAGAGCTTTTATCACAACGGAAAGAATGCTTGAAGTATCTGAAGAAGCAATCAGAATAGCTCTAAGACTTGGTGATAATGATCCTGAAGACTTATCAGAATATTCTTTCAATGAATGTAGAGAGGTTTTTCTACAAATGGGTCATCCAGATCATTTTCCCAAAAAACAAATTTTCAGAGCTAGAGTGTTTAAGCATTGGAAGCTTTTATGCTATATTTTTCAACATGTAACACCCGGATATTTATTATTTTGAAGCCGGTGACGAAAGAAAAGAAAATAAAGTTCAAAGTCGAGGGACCAAACTCGCCAACGAAGAAAAGTTGGGAAATGTGGTGATATTAGTAGGGAGAGGGCAGCCCACTCTCCCCACACACCCCACATTTCAGATTTCTTAGAGAGAAGAAGAGTGAAAGGAGAAAAAGTTGGTTCGAGTTGGTTCGGGTCGCCAAAATCGTCGTGAAGCAAGCCAAATCGAAGCCCTTAACGTTGTGCTTGTTTGTGTGAGTTCTAGAACCCCTCTTTTACTTGTTTTCAAACGATTTTGGGGCTGGAAAACATCTGAAATCGGGTTTTTGGGTGTGTGTATGTTGACCCGTTTGTGTATGTGTATGTGTATGTGTATGTATGATGCGTTTGTGGCTCGATTGTGAACTTGTGTGTGCTTGAATGTTGTCGTGGTATGCATCCCTAAGGTTTAGGATGGTCGATTTAGGCTTTAAATGGGTTTAGATGAGTTTGGAGGCCAAAAACCCTCGGTTGCAGTCGGGATGAACTGCATTCTGCATCTGTTAGGGCTAGGCGACCGATTGGAGGCCGAATGGAGGCCATACGGCCGACTAGAGTGCGATTGGGGTCCATTCGCACGATTGAATGTCCATTCGCACGATTGAAGGGCCAGTCGCATGGGGGTCATGCGACTGAAGGTCTAGTGGCAAAAGTGCTCATCCGCATTAATCCTATTCGCATGAGGTCCATCCGCATTGTCCATTTGCATGACTGGATGTTCATCCGCATAGGTGTTCATCCGTATTAGTTCATTCTCATGATGTTCAGTCGCATGGAGGCCATGTGACTGAAAGGTGTCCATACGCCCGAGTAGGGCTGTCACACCCGAGGAAAGTGTAGTTTGACTTCTGACTTTTGGGGAAAAGTGCAGATGAAAGTTTTGACGTAAAGGTTCCTGTAAGAGCATGTAAGATGACGATTGGGGCCTTAGAGAGCATGTTGGGCATGACGATGATGATGTTGCATGTTAGGGCTTGTTATGTATGCATGATGTTGCCTTGTATGATGATGATGAATGTGTATGATATGTTCCTTAATATGATGTATGTTATCTTTCTTGTGGCCTTATGTGTCATGTTAATGAATGAATGAAGTATTATGTAACGTGAAGTGAAAGATAATGAAAGGGGAACATAAAGTAAGAATGCATGCATTATTGAATGATGAACGAACGAAGGAAAGGCTTGCAAGCACATATATGAGGTGAGCAACTCGATGGTTGCAAGAGACTCAGATAGCGTGCCATCGATGAGAATGGCAATGTGGTGAGCAACCCTGTTATTGCAACAGACTCGGATGGTATGCAATCCTTGAGATTGCTATGAGGTGAGCACCCCTATGGTTGCAACAGACTCGGACAGCGCGTTATCGTGAAGTTGCCATGAGGTGAGCCACCCTATGGTTGCAAGAGACTCGCATAGCATGTTATCGTAAAAAAAAACTGGCAATTGGGGTGAGCAACTTTATGGTTGCAATAGACTCGGTTAGCACGAAGTCGTTGGGATTGTTAATGAGGTGAGCGACCCTGTGTTGCAACAGACTCGAAGGAACGAACGTATAAAGGAACAAAGGATTATGTATGAAAGAACGAAGTATGAATGAACGAATGAATGAATGAAGAAGATAATAATGATATTATCTATGTGTACGTACGATGTGTGATCATGTAAAAGTAACGAATGGTTTTTATATGAAAGTAAAGTATGTTTTGTAATAAAACTAGAACTCACTCAGCAACGCTAACTTTTTATATGTTTTCCAGTTGGCAGGTAATGATTGCTGAGGATGGCACGGGCGACTACTCAGCTTTTGGGATGGCATTCTTTTGGTTAATGTTTTTGCATTGTAATGCGAACAAGCTATTTGTAATGAGTGTTGTATTAATTTGCAAAAGCATTTACATGGAATGAAAGATTGTTTTAGTTTTCCGCTGTGATTTATGAAACACAAATGTAATTATATGTTTTATGTGCTATGAGAACCCAGCTGTAAGCGTCCGGGGAACGGAGCCTTACACAACATTGCATGTCTAAACGAAGTGCTGGTTGGGATTCATTCCCTGTAGACATTGCATCTCCCATTATTGCCTTAGCTACAACAGAAGATTCAATATGTCTAAATGGATAATGAATGGTTTCATTTTCAATCTTGAAAGAGGAGTGAGGCATAAATACTTGATGTACCCAAGATTCATCCAACTTCTCATTAATGAAGCAAATCCAAATTTTTATGCTTTAGGAGTTACTGGTGAAAAGATACATTTAGAGCACATGTCAGAAGCTGTTTACAAAAGACTGGCAATGATCACTGGTGCTCAAAACATTCCAGTATTTGAGTATATCAGGAATGTATCAATGGATGAAGTAAATATTAATCAACCATACTTTTATCTAACTAAAGAAGAACCAATAGATCCAAATGATCTAATTAAGGATGTAGAAGTTGATGAAGAAAGTGAGGATGATATTTCTCAAAGCTCATCAAGTGAAGAAAGTGATGACAATGATGATGATGATGATGCCACTGAAGCACATCAAGAAGAAACTGAAGAAAGAAATGAAGAAGATACTGGAGATGAACCACAAACTATGAATGAAGGAAATGTGATGTCATTCATGAGGAAGTTGTACAAGAAATGGATTCACAAAATCAAACCTTTTATTCTGATTTTATGAATGATATATTATACAATCCAGTATTTGAATTTGATGCAAATGAAGGAGTAGAAGAGATTCCTGTTAGTATGTCACACAATGTGTCTATACAAACAGAGGAGATAGTGAACATTATTGAGATTGACAAATTGAAAGAAGAAAATTTGAGTAAAGAGAAAGAGATTGAAGAGTAGAAATTGGAGAATGAAAGGATGAAAGAGGTAAACATATCTCTTGAAAAAGAAATTCAAAAGCTTAAGGATGAAAATTTAAAGTTGTCTGAAGAAAATTCCTTAAAAGATGAAAAGATTGTAAGATTTGCTAAAGATAAAGAAGATGTAATCAAGAACTTTAAAGTTATGATCAAAGATTATGATATTCTTGAGGAGAAATTCAAGAAATTAATTGAAGAAAATGAAAAACTCAAAGATGATTTGCTAAAAGAAAAAGAAGCTCAGAAGTCTATCTCACCAGTACAAGTGATAAGTACTAAGATAAATGTTGATGAAAATCTGAAGTAGATAAAAGGCAAAAGAAAAGTGAATGAATTAGAAGATACAATTCAAACTGAATCCTCTTCTAAGATTCAAAGAACTGAAGAATCTGTTGAAGAACAAAATGTTCAAAAACAGATTGAGGCTTTAGAAGATATTGAGGAAATATACAATGATGATTAGTATGATGAAGTTCTTGATAATGAAGATATTGATGAAGCTCAATTTGTATCACACTTCTCTTCACAAGAACATAGTCAAGAACAAGATGAAGTACCACAAGACTTTGAAGAAAGATACAATTATCTTGTGAATATGAAATACAATCGAGTATATTTGGACAGATTGACTATTTCTCATATTAATGATGAATATGAGAAATGTATTTATGTAGAGTCAGTTGCATCAATAGATCCAAATGAGATTGGTGTTAAGCATGGTGAATGGACAAGAGCAAAAGAAGTGATAAATGTAGAAGAACTATCTAGTTCTGAGTTGCACCATCCTGGTCCAGATGATATGAGTATTCCAGCTCTAAGATCATGGTTGCAATCTAGAAACTACCCTTGGAGGAAGCTAAAGAGATTACAATCTGTATCTCTGAGGAACCTTGTCAGAAGTTTTCAAGAGACTAAAAAACAATGAAGAAAATGATAGTACTTGATACAGATAATCCTCAGTATTTTGAAATAACAGAGAACAAGAATGTTAAAGCCTTAGGAGATCAAACAAATGTCAAGATTTGATGATGCTCATATTCACAGGAAAGATTTGATAGAAATGTTTGCTGATCCACAAAGATTTAAAAGAGCTTAATAGATTACCTCTAATCAATCCTTCTGATTCAAAACGTGGCAAGATGTTTGTAGAATTATTAAGAAGAGGATTAGATAGATCAAGTAATTTTCTTAACACGAGATGTGATCAAGAAGATAAAGAGTACTTTGCTACTTTAAAGAAAAAAAAAAGCTCAAGGGATTACATTCAGAGGAGGAACATTCTATGATTGAATTTTGTGACAAATATTTTGAGAAAGTTACAACTCCTGGTCTGAAAGTGCTAGATGCTAATCAAAACTCAAAGCCAATCCTCAGATGGTTTTATAACACTAAGACATTTGAGCTGAAGTTGGTCCGAAATCTTGAAAGATGGGATGAGGACATGATTACTTTATTTGGAGTTTTTGAGCTAAAACTCTTACATCCGAGCTATGTCTCATTTCTGTCTGTACAAAGATTTGAGAAAGTATCTCCTCAAATAGCAGAGCAAGACAAGAAATATTTCATTTCCATTATTAATGTGATGAATGCATCTATGGAAAGAATATCTCTGAGAAAGGCTCTTGCTTATGCCAACATTGTCAAGAAAGATATTAAAGATATTGAATTCATAAGAATATCAAGGAAATGAGTATTAGAAGTATACTCAAAGGAAAGTAACAAATCTATTGAGTTATATGCTAACATTGATATTTCATGTCTTTCAAAAGACACGTTGGAGAGAATGGACAAGATGGAAATTAAAACGAATGAAGCTAAACTAGAACAATGCATTCTTGCAAGAAAATTCAAGTCTGCAATTTCAAAAGCTTTGAAAGAATTAGAGATATACAAACAGAAGCCGATGTTTAAAGTCAAAGAAGAACTACAAGATTTCTTTGAATGATGAAGACAAAGAGTTGACGATAAAGGTAAAGAAGATAAAGACTGAAGAGTTTGAAGACAGAAGACCATGTCAATCTTAGGGGGAGTATTGTTAAGTGCTCTAAGAAAGATTAACATGTTGTCTTATTTGTCTTTTAATATTTTGTAATAGTATAGGGACTATTTGTGTAATTAGTTAGTTCCTTTACATTTTTTTAGTATAAATAGCTTAGACTTGCAGGTAGATAGAGAGAGATTCGAACCTGCTTTCATACTAGTAATTGTCTTAACTTGATACTAATGAAAACTTGAATTTTGTTGATATCTTGTTTTGATTTGATTACTTTGTGTGAATTTCATTGAATTGTGTTCACAAATTATCACAGATTGATTCATTTGATCCTATCATTAGGCTTGTTCTTCAACCTTCTCAGTCTCTTGCTCTATCTGATCCAGTATATCAAATGTATCACTGACTAGGGAATCACCACATTGGGGACCATATTTCCCTCTTTATCAGCATACTCTGGATAGTGAGCTGTTGTGACATCCTTGATCTCTATCTCATCGATGTCCTTCAGATCGTCATCATTGTCTCCTTTAACATTTTGAGCGTCTTTTACAATCTCATCAGGATTGAGCTTGAACAATTCTGCCAGTTGCTCATCCAATAAGATCATGAATTATTTCCCCTTCTTCAGGGGCGTAACTCACTGATCTTCTGACAATCCCTTGCAGATCAAGAATCATGGTTAGTTGAGTCTTGATCTGTTGAAGGGGAGCAATATCGTGTTCATCCCTTTGATAACTTGGATCTACTTGATTTAAACATTCTATATATCAATCATTAGTTAAAAATCAAGACATAACCATAATAATCGAAAACATAACTATTTACATTACTTATAAACATGTATTTCGTTAATTTCATACATAATCCGAATACAAAAGATTTTAAATAACAATAAAACAACTAATCATTACTTTTGTCCTGGATCATTGACTCTTCTGCTGCCGGGTTGGATGAGGAGGCACTCAGATCATGAGTATGTTTGGTCCTCCTCTCGCTTGTTAGTAGCTGAAGAGTCGTCATCATCATCATCACTGACATCAGTATGACCATAATGATCATCACCATCATCATCATCATCACTATCATCATCAGCATCATCATCTTCATCACCTTCTCCTATCTTTAAGGGCTCTTCTTTGGACCCTTTGAGCTTTAACTCCAGAGATTTGTTTGCAGCCTCTAGCTCCTTAATCCTTTTGGCGTGTTGCTCCTGGAGCTGAGACATTCGATGCGCCTGCTAATCGATCAACTGAGCCTGATGAGAGAGCTGCTAAGATTGGACAGTGGTCAAGTCTACCAGCTATCTGATCTGATTTGTCTTCTCTTCATCTGCAGCTAACAGTCTCAGCACCATACGATTAAGTGTTGAGAGCTGTTCCTCTACCCCACTGGGAGGCAGAGGCGATCCTGATGGATATGGAGAGAAAGAAGATGGTGCTGCAGGATGGCTAGTGGTGGTGGTGGTGACTGTGGTGAAGATTGGAGGTGGTATAGTTGATGGTGGTGGTGGTGTAGGTGTGTATGATGTGGTGGTGGATGGAAGGGTGGTAGTGGTATGAGGGGGAATGGTGGTAGGGATGGCGGTTGAGGTGGTAGGTATGGTGGTGGCTGTGGTGGTGATGAAGGTGATTCTGCGCTTCTTCTTTTTCAAGCCGTGGGGTTGAGCCATCCTCTTCTTCCTCAATCTAGTCGAGGGGGATGCTCCCCCTAGAACACGGCCTTGGCAGATCAGGAGTATATTTAGGATCAACAGTAGTCTCTCCTGATCTTCCTGGGCATTCACCATCCGCCGGAGCCCTCATTCTGTGGGAATGACTTTACTTCCCACAGTCAAAGTCAGAGGATCCTCATCCGACTCCTCCTCTTCCTCACCAGGTATGAAACCCCAGTCGAATCCAGCAGTCTCAGCGATATCTCCAGTGGGGGCAGATGCTGGAGATACAATATCAGCAGTGGGGCCTGTTGGTTGAGTGGGCCCTACATCTCTAGCATTCCCGCTATCATCATCGTCGGAGTCATCATCCGGTAGCTGCTCTACCTCCGAGTCACTGTCAACATGACGCCATTTACGTCTATCTGGCGCCACGTAATCCTCCCGGACCAGATGCCCAAATAGTCTCCTCACAGGGGGCTTAACTTGCTTTCCCCTATAGACCTTCATCCTCCCCAAGGTGGTGTCATCCATCACCTCGAGTACAACTACATCCTCCGTCTCCTTCGGCAAGGAAGGGAGCTTCTGGTCGATAATCATCTTCATAAAATGAGGGTACATGCAGAAGCCCTCCTTTCCTTTCCCTTCAATGTTCTCCACCAAGTAAGTGAAGATCATCCTTGAGAAGCTGAACGGGGGTTCAGCACCAACGCAGCATATGCATTCTGAATTTGATGAGAGAGCTCGTCAAAGCCTCCCTTCCGTGACGCTGTACACTTTAGCAGAACATGTGCAAGGTACTTGAATTGGGGGCACAGGTTGCTCTTGTTGAGCAACCGTGCATTGATGTCCCCGGCGTACTTGGCGCTCAGAAAACATCCTCGGACAGTAAGGGGATGTAGTCTAGTAGGATAGTCAGCGTCGTCCCCAAACTGCAACACCGTTCTGAGATCATCCTCAGTGATCTCAGTGGCCTCTCCAAATATAGAACTACGGATACAATGAGGCTCTGAGGATCTGTCAACTACAACGCCTTCCCAGAAGGCTTGCTGAATAGAACGGTATGGTGTACATGGAGTAGAGATGGCGTGAAAGATCCTCGATCTCCTGAGAAATGTGATGATGCCAGAAAAGTCATGAGCATGTATGGATGACTGATCCAGATGAGCACAAATATTGTGCTTAGTGCTCATGGTCCACCGACTTGCCATCTGTTACACAATGAAAATAAACGTTAGTATCTGTTGATTAATAATATCTTGAATCACTTGGACTTGAAAATATTCTTTTTGATCTGTCGTGCGAATGAGACTGTGCGACTGAGATCTAGTCGTGCGTGTTGGACCAAAAGAACCAATGAGCCTGATCAGAGAAACCTCTAAGTCCCACAGGACATCACAACAGCTGAAGAAGACCTGATCAACTGTTCTACAAAGTCTGAAGAATACAACTGCTGAAGTATTTCTCAGTACTGAAGACAAAGACTGAGACAACAGCTGAAGATCTAAAGTCTGAAGACTTCAACAAGTACTGAAGACAAAGACTGAAGATCAACAGCTGAAAGACAAAGTCTGATGTTCAAGTACTGAAGACATCAGCTGATGCTAACAGCTGATGACAACAGCTGAAGAGGGCTTCTTCAGTTGTTGTGATGGTTTTTCTTCATCAGTAGTTTTCTTTTCCTTTCAGTAGTTTGTTTACTTTTCTGTAGTTTTGTTTCCTTTTCAGTACTTGTAAACAACTGAAGAGGTTGTTCTTCAGTTGTTGTAGTATCAGTAGTTTTATGTTTTTCAGTAGTTGTAAATAAGATGTTTAACACTTAGGAACATTTGTAAGAAGATGTCAGTTGTTGACATCTTCAGTAGTTGTTAAACATCAGTAGTTATAAAATGTTACATGTCACTTTCAAGTGACATTAGCCTACGTCATTCTTTCCTTTATAAGGAAGGATGACTCACCTGTAATCGTGCCATTGAGGCCGACAATCTTAATGCAATATTCCTTTTGTCAGATATTTCTCTCTCTATAACAAAATTCTTTTATCGTTTTATATCGAATGTTCTTGCTTGAATTTGTCTAATTCTGAGCTATTCCGCTGCTATATCTGTTCAATCGATTAAACCAAGAGGCTGAGATCCTAACAAATGGTATCAGAGCAGGTTAATCATTGATCGATCTAACAATTGATCATTGAAACTGTTCAATCGCTCTAAGTTTGATCGAATTAGCAAATTCGCAAGGATCTGTTATAGAGATTGAGAGTGTATCGCTTCTGGCCGTTTTATTTGAGGTTCTGTGTGGTTCTGAGCTAAATTTATTGTGATTTTACTTGAATCTGTCTGATTTTCCACAATGACTACTTCTTCGAATGATCCTTTCAATACTGGATCCTCTACCAAGCCTCCAATCCTGGTGAGGAATGAGTATAACATTTGGCAGAGAAGATTGCTCCATCACCTGTCTGTCAATAGCTCAGGTTGTTGGACATCTGTGGTACATGGACCACATAAGCCAATGGTGAATGATCCGGAAACAAACCAGTTGGTTCCAAAGAAGAAGGAGCAATACTCCGATGAGGACAAGAAGTTGTTTGAAATCGATGCAAAAGCCCATGGAATTTTGGCTATGGCTATTCCTAATGAGATTTACTCTGGGCTTCTGCATTGTGAGTCTGCTCATGACCTCTGGAAAGCCATCAAAGAACAATTTGGTGGTACTGATGAGGTTTTAGCAAACAACAGGGAAATCCTCGCCCAACAATATGAGACTTTCTCTCATAGAAAGGGTGAGACTCTGACTCAACAATTTGAGTGGTTTTCATGTTTAATCTCTGAATTGAAAATGGTCAAACATGAATATACCAGGAGTCAGATGAACCATAGATTCCTAAGATCACTGCCTGAGAGATGGAACACATATACCATTGTTCTACGCTCAAATGCTGATGTTGATCGCCTATCTCTCACCCAACTTCATGGGAAACTGCTTACATTCGAGAGAGAGATAGAGCTAGAAAAGGAAATTGGCTTCATCTGGCAAGCTTACTGAGGATTTTGTCCAAGGGAACACTGCCCTGATTGGACATCAAGAGTCAGAATATGCGTCATCTGAAAGCCAGTATGATGAGCATATTGATTTCT
This sequence comes from Flaveria trinervia, assembly GCA_025506515.1. Lineage (NCBI taxonomy): Eukaryota > Viridiplantae > Streptophyta > Magnoliopsida > Asterales > Asteraceae > Flaveria > Flaveria trinervia. The sequence continues at coordinate 39,191,788 of CM046449.1, forward strand.
CTACAAACACTTCTGAGCCTGCCTTTGTGAGTGTTGATAGTTATTCTGCTGGTAGTAATAGTGACAATCTATGTGTCATCATGGATGATCTCAAGGGGATTGCTGATGATGACTTAGAAGAGATGGATATTTTGAGCCAAATGGCCTTGATAAATATCAGATCTCAGAAGTTCTACAAAAGAACTGGAAGGAATTCCCAGGACTCTCTGGAAAAACCAAAGTTGGTTTTGACAAGAGTAAGTTGAAGTGCCATAAATGCCACAGGCTTGGACACTTTGCAAGAGAATGTAGATCATCTGGATCTAACTCTCCTGCACCTTTTGTGACTTTCCCTGGCAATAGTCAACAAAACAGAGGGCAACAACCTGTCAATTCTGGTTATCATCATCAACCACAATCTCCTGCATATTTTGTTCCACAGGGGCCAATGCCATATCCATACCCCTGCTATTACATGCCACAACCAGGCCAGGTTCAAGCACCCACTGCTCAACAACCACATGCACTCCCTGAGCCTCAACCATCCCAATCTCATCAACCTAATCAACTTCAACAACATAGCTTCTTCACACCAGGAGTTGTTGACTGGAGCAGCTTACCAGATGATGTGTCTGGTAATGAACATCTGTTCTCAGGTGCTGGTCAACATGGTGGTGAGCATCCTTTTGGAAATCTAGCTCTCATGACTTTGGAATCCTCTGATGGATCATCCTCAAGTACCTCTTCAACACAGGTATCACAGGTATCCCTGAGGCTAAGGCCAAATTATGTTCTGAAACTTGCATAGCTGCATTTGCCTCTATTATAGAAGCAAATGTGGCTTTAATCAATAAAAATGTAGAGCTAGAACAAATAATTTCCAAAATAAGGCTGAGTTTGAGTCTATGCTGAAAGAGAAAACTGATGAGATTTATAAATTAAAATGCCAAATCTCTGATGATAAGGCTAGGGAGGATGTACTCTTAGAGAAGTACAAAGACCTCAAAGATACTCTTGCTGTCACCCAAGTAGAGTGTGATCGATGGGTACAATCTTGCAAGGGCTTTGAAATGCTTCTTAGTAAGCAAACAGCTTCCAATGTGAAGTTTGGAATTGGTTATAATCACACTGCTCCTCCTACAGATTTTGCTTCAAGAGCAGGAGTAGAATCTGATGGAGAAAGTAATGACCAATCCACCTCATCATGTGATTCACTACTTGATAAAAGCACCATCAGTAGTTGAAGTCAGTAGTAATCCCTCTGTGAACCTATCAGCTGATATTGATGGTTCAACTGCTGACACTCACATGATCAATGAGTTGATCAACCCAAGTGTTATCCCTAGAAGTACTGAGGGTACTGGAGGGCAGGGGATAACATCTGGAGTTCAAATCCCAATAACTGACAGCACTAAAGAGAAGAAAACTGTCAGTAGGAAGGATTTGAAGCCTACTAAGGGAGTTGACAAGAAGGCAAAAAGTGCTTCTAAACTGCTGAAGAGCAAGTCTTCAGTAGTTTCATCTTCTTCAGTTGATGATCAACAGAAGATGAAGAAGAAACCATGTGAAATATGTGGTCTATTCAATCATCTCACAGATGATTGTTGGTACAAAAAGGGATCCAAACTCAAACAAAAGGAGAAAATTAAAGAAAACTTGGCTAAAATGAAAACTGAGTTTGAGTCCAAGTTTGTACCAGCAGCATCAAATCCTGTTACTCCTATGTCCAAAAAGAAATCTAAAAGGGAAGGAGTGCAACAGGCAACAGCTGAGGTTGCTCAAAAGAAGATGGTGCAACACAAGAACTCATCATCAAACACCAATACCAATGTGTGAAGAGCTGAAAGCTCTTTCCCAGAATCAGACACAGCTGGTAATGATGGTTCAACATCTGTTGGGAAGAGTTAACCAACTTGATGGCCCTGTGTTGAAACCCCAGAAAAGGAGATCCAAGCCAAAGGATTCCTCTTCTACACCATCTCCTTCACCTCAAGCTATTGTGCCCAATAAACCTGTTAGTTTACCATCTATTGATGAGACCAGGCCCAAAACCAAAAAGGTTTGGGTCTCCAAAACTAACTGATTGTTTATTAATGCAGGTTTCTTCAACATGCCAAAGTAGCATCTGGTATGTAGACAGTGGGGGATCTATGCATATGACTGGGAACAACTCACTTCTAAATGACTACTCTCCAGGAAGGAAGGGTTTTGTTTCCTTTGGCAATGATGCAAGAGGTTACATCATCGGGAAGGGCTTTGTTTCCAATGGGGAAATAAGGTTTGATGATGTCAACCATGTGGAAAATCTCAAGTATAACCTCTTGAGTGTCAGTCAATTGTGTGACAAAGGCCATGTTGCCCTTTTCACAAGCCAGAACTGCAGGATTCTGTCATCCAAAGTTCTGAGTTTGATTGACAAGGTATTGGATGCTCACACTCTCCTGAAGGCCAACAGGACAGGAAGAGTGTATGCCTTAGATCTTTCCAAGAAAATAGATCTCAAAGGCCATCCTTGCCTATTTTCCAAGGCCTCTCCTCAAGAATCTAATCTATGGCATAGAAGGCTGGGACATGTTAACTTCAAGAACATGAATCAGCTGATACACCATAGTTTAGTACGGGGAATGCCTATGAAGGAGTTCAAGTGTGAAAACAACTGCACTGCTTGTTTGAAAGGAAAACAGCACAAGGTTTCATTCCCACCTATTGAAGAAACAAAGTCCACTGCCTGCTTATAACTTCTTCACATGGATCTCTTTGGTCCTGTGAGAGTGATGAGCATGGCAAAGAAGAAATACTGTCTGGTAATTGTGGATGATTACTCCAGATTTGTATGGACTTTCTTTCTACATTCAAAGGATGAAGCTGCACAGAAGATCATAAACTTTGTGTTGTATGCTGAGAAGCAGTATTCTCTCTCAGTCAAGTGTATTAGAAGTGACAATGGAACAGAATTCAGGAACAATACACTTGATGAGTTCTACCTTTCCAAGGGAATAAAGAGACAGTTTAGTATTCCAAGAACTCCTGAACAAAATGGAGTTGTGGAGAGAAAGAACAGGACCCTCATTGAAGCTGCAAGGTCTATGTTGGCTCATTCTGGACTGCCATTGACCTTTTGGGCTGAAGCTGTCAACACAGCGTGCTATGTGCAGAATAGAGTGCTAATAAATCAGAGGTTGATGAAGACTCCATATGAAGTTCTACATCATTTGGCCCCTCTCATTTCATTCTTTAGAGCATTTGGGTGTCCCTGTTTCATTCTCAACACAAAGGATCAGCTCCAGAAATTTGATCCTAAGGTGGATGCAGGGTACTTTGTTGTTATTCATCAACTTGCAAGGCATACAGAGTCTTCAACTGCAGAACAAAGATGGTTGAAGAGACTCTACATGCCAAGTTCAATGAATCTCCAAAGGATAAGATTCCACAAAGCCCTGTGGAGCTCTTTGATTTGGACATACTGCAATATGTTCCTTATCAATCTCCTGCTGTTGCTCCTGTCAACAGTTCACCACCTGGTGTTACTGCTGAAGATGATGATGATAGTAGTAATCACCTCTTCAGGTTTAGTGACCAACTGCCTGAGTCCTCTAAACCTGATGCTCCTGTAGCTCCAGCAGCACCATCCACAACAAATGCTGATGAGATTTCTGCATCCTCAACTTCATTTGAGTTGCCACCATCTTCATGGTTTCAAGAATCTGCATCAACATCTGCTGTTGCTGAAGGTCTACAAACACTTGCACAGATTTGATTGTTTACCAAGAGCTGAAAAATCACCCAATGTCTCAAATCCTTGGTGATATCAATGCTGGTGTTCAACCAAAAGCCAGTTGTCCAATTTCTGCTTCTATGCTCTCTTCATCAGTCAGCTAGAGCCAAAGAACTATCATGTAGCTTTGAGAGACAATGGATGGGTTGAAGCCATGCAGCTTGAGCTTCTTCAGTTCAAAAAACAGCAAGTGTGGGAGCTTGTTCCTCTACCCCCAGGTAAGTGTGAATAGGCACTAAATGGGTGTTTAGGAATAAAACTGATGAAAATGGGCAATTGTTAAGAACAAGGCCAGACTGGTTGTGCAGGGGTTTGCACAAGAAGAAGGTATTGATTATGATGAAACCTTTGCCCCTGTAGCCAGACTGGATGCAATTAGATTGTTTTTAGCCTATGCTGCACTCCACAATCTTAAAGTTTTTCAAATGGATGTCAAAAGTGCTTTTCTATATGGTAACATAAAAGAAGAAGTTTATGTGTGTCAACCACCAGGCTTTGAGGATAATAAGCACCCAGAATGGGTATATAAGCTTGATAAAGCTCTTTATGGGTTGAGACAAGCACCTAGAGCCTGGTATGAGACCTTATCAAACTTTCTTCTACAGAATAGTTTCACTAGAGGCTCCATAGATAAAACTTTTTTTAAGAAGGAATCAGCATAAGCTACTTGTTCAAATTTATGTTGATGATATTATATTTGCATCCTCTGATCCCCAATTGTGTGAGGAATTCCAAAACTTAATGCAACAGAAGTTTGAAATGAGTGCAATGGGAGAATTACAGTCTTTCTAGGTTTGCAAATCAAACAAAAAGCTGATGGAATTTTCATTCATCAGTCTAAATACACAAAAGATCTTTTGAATAAGTTTGATTTACAAAACTGTAAACCCTGTTCTACTCCCATGTGCAACACCACACAATTGGATGTTGATCAGAAAGGTAAAGCTGTTGATGAACTCTTTACAGATGTATGATTGGTTCCTTGATGTATTTAACAGCTTCTAGACCAGATATTATGTTTGCTACATGTGTTTGTGCTAGATTTCAGGCTGCACCTAAGGAGTCTCATCTGATTGCAGTCAAGAGGATCTTTAGATATCTGCAAGGTACACAATCTCTAGGCTTATGGTATTCCACTGGACATTCTTGCAAATTAGTTGCTTTCTCTGATAGTGACTATGCAGGGTGTAAGTTGACCAGGAAATCAACTTCTGGTGGATGTCAATTCCTAGGCAACTGTTTGATTCTTGGCAGAGTAAGAAACAAACATCTGTTGCTACATCCACTGCTGAAGCCGAGTACATTGCTGCTGCAAGTTGTACATCCCAAGTACTCTGGCTTCAGAATCAACTTTTGGATTATGGCATTACAGAGACTAAGACTCCATTATTAATGGATAGTGCTTCAGCTCTTTGCATTGTCAAAAATCCAGTCCAGCACTCTAGGACCAAACATATAGAAATTAGACATCATTTTATAAGAGATTGTTTTGAAAAGGGTCTAATTAATTCTATGTTTGTGCCTAGTGCTGATGAGCTTGCAGACATTTTTACTAAGCCTTTGGATAGTTCAACTTTCCACAACCTGGTGTTAAGGCTTGTATGCTGCAGCTAGAATAAGTGACAACTACTGATGATCTCAGTAATTACTGATGATCATTGGTAACCATGTCACATATAAGTACTGATGAGTTATTTTACCCTCAGTAGTTTTTATAACTACTGAAGGCTAAATGCTTTAAGTACTGTACTTTATCTGTTCTAAACTACTGATGTAGTTACAACTACTGATGCACTTACAACTACTGCAATCAGTAGAAACAGATAATATGTCCTATGAAACAACTGAAAACAGCAAAAGGTTGTTGAGTACGTGTTGAGGACAGTATGAAACAGCTGAAAGGCTATGAATTGACGACAACTATTGATGAGTACTCTCTCTTCAGTAGTTCACAAATGCTGTTTCTTCATAAACAACTGAAGCAATACCATGTCTTCAGTAGTTTCACAACTACTGATGACTAACACCAAGTCTTCAGTTGTTTCAACAACTGATGGCACAACAGGGTCTTCAGTAGTTTCACAACTACTGATGACTAATACCAAGTCCTCAGTTGTTTCAACGTCTGATTGTAAACACATGTCTTCAGTTGTTTTATAACTGCTGACCACACCAATACCATCAGTCGTTTCAAACCTCTGAAAGTTAATACCACGTCATCAATTGTTTCAAATACTGATGACTAACACCAAAACCTTCAGTCGTTCCTAACCCGTACCCTATATATATCTGATCCCTCTTTCAGTTTTTCATTCTTTCACGACCTAAAATTTCAAAAGCTCTGAAAATCTTTCACCTTCATTAATGGCGACCATGCAACTCAAGCCTCGACACAACTGTGTCGCGTACCTCACTAAATCGCACTTCTGGACCAAATTCGATAATGCTATAATCTTATGGTCCAACACCACTGAAAACGGCTTTCCTCCTAAATCCAATCATATATGCCGATTCGCTACATCAGTTTTGGACGAATGCAACTGTTAATGGAGAATCTATCCATTCGTCCATCAACTCTCATAAGGTGGTCATCTCTACTGCTACCATCCGCCAGATATTACTATTAGATGATGCTGCCTACCCTGTGGATATCCTAAGCGCCAAATTGATCTTTCATTTGGACAACATGGATATCAAGGCGATCTTAGTGCTTCGACATCCTGAAGAAACATTTTCCAGATGCTGAACGATTGATATTTCATATGGTAAATGTTTGCCTGGCCTCGAAGACTTCTTCTTGGGATCAACTGTCTTCCAGATGGCAACAGGTACTGTTCTCTATCCTTGAACAAGAACCATTAAACTTTTCTCAAATAATTTTTCTTGAAATCAAGGATATGGCCACAAAACCACTTTCTAACCGTTGGATACTATATCCTCGGTTTATAATGGCCATAATAGAGAATCAGCTTTATCTGAGGGACTAGTTGGTCTGGGAGTCCTTGCTTTGGCTGTATTGCCGGAGGTATACTCCCGACACAACACTGACCAAACTCTTAACAGGCTGCCAAGCTGCGCAAACCCACGTAGCTGGAACCCACAGCCTGCACTTCCACATCCAAAGTCCCCTCCAACCCACAAAGAAGAAGCCTAAGAAGGCTACTCAGGGAGTTGAGTCCCCTGAGGATGCTCCTGCTGCACCAAAGCAGTTATCTCTACTGGAAATAACCCCCCAGTAGAGACTATGACTCCACCAACCGAAGCCGCTCAGGTTTCCTCTCAAAAGGAACCTGATGCAACCACTCAAAGGGAAGCCACACACTGCTGGAATCCTCCTCACTTGAGGGGATTACCATTGAAGTGCACCACTCGCCCCGGGTGCACACTGCTTCCACACCCTCTCCTGATGCAACCGCCCCTCAAAGCCCTACAATAATTGTTGCAAAAGTGCTGACGCAGTTGCATTCCTCACCCCCACCCAGACACCAATCACTACTGGGATAACCTCAACACCTGAGGGGGAGGATCACAATGCTTCTGTCAACCCACAGTACAGGGGTTATCATGTTCCATCTTCTGGTGTAGACAAGGAGGTGCGACCTTCTGGTGAGGCTGCCACTGCCTCTGACTCAGCAAATGACCAGGATGCAGTTGGTAACATTCTAAGACCTCACCAGCGGCAACAGCTGATGAAGGACATAGTCCTGAGGCTGGAAGTCCCCAGAACCAAGAACAAGGGGCACATGCTATAATTGATCTACACTCAAGGCATGTTAATCCTGACTCTGTCAGGAGGTCAGGTGATTCAGTATCAACTGTTGATGACCTGCGCTTTTTATGATGTAGTTGCTCAAAACACCATCCTAGAGGATGAGGTTAGCAGACTCAAAGAGCTGCTGGCCAAGATGTCTCAGGATGAAAGTCCATCTGCCACCACAATACACCCACAGATGGCACCTTCTTCTGAAGGTCCCCTAAACACTGAGCCAATACATACTTCCAAGCCACCAGCCTCTGCTTTTGGCACTGATTCTCAGGAACAGAACCATCCTGATCAATCAGTTGCTAACCTTCAAAATCCTACCTCTCATCACTCCCATGATCACAGATATAGTGATCAAAGCCATGTTGAGAGGCTTCCTACAATAATACAACCCCTGGTGGAGGAGTTGGTGACCAAATCACTTCTACTGCTCAACCCTTGCACCCAATGCAACCAAAAAGGGGGAGAGTCAGTCAGTTAAAGAAAAGGAAGAGGACAGATGGGGAGAAGGAGAAAGAATCAGAGAAGGTAAATGAGAGGAGTTGGCTGTTATAAGTGTGGAGGAGACTGAGTTGATCATGAGAAGGAGAAGGAGAGTGAGAAGAGAGCTGAAGTGAATGAAAGTCAAAAGACTTTCATGTCACATATCAAAAGAGGAAAGAGGAGATCTGAGAAGGAGAAGGAGCTGAATGATATGGTGAAAGAAGCTGATGCCAACCATAACCGTTCAATGGATAAAATCATTGATCAGTTATATAGGCAGAGTTTTGACATCCAACAACTAGACTCCGAGATCAGAAGGTTGGAGACAGAGGAGATCAACTCAAGATGGGCTAGTTATGATGCCTTAGAAAGAGAAAGGCTGGAGATAATGATTAGATTTGTAGCCAAATACTTGGGAAGATCTCTGATAGAAATAAGGGCCTGGACCAGGGACAACATCTTGGCAATAACCACCAAGATTTGTTCGTCTGAAGCATACTCCAAGGGTTTAGTGATTGAGGCATTAAATGAAGCTGGGGTTGGGAACCGAAAGAACTGACAAAATTACTAAAGCCTTCCTTACAGCCAAAATGCTAAAACAGTCTGAAAAGCCTCTATCCTCAAATCACTACCTCCACAACCCACTAAAACAACCCTTTACCCTCTAAACCAACCATCCAACCCACAAAACCAAATCCTTTACCCCCAAAACCCACTGCCAGTGATGTACCTAGACAAAAGAAAAGAAAGGTACTGAGGGCTGATGAAGAAGAAGAGGAGGATGAAGACAGACTGCCACTCTCTGCAGTTATCACTTTGCCTAAGGCTAATCCAATGTCCATCACTCCTGCTTCTCAAATGCATGCTGTGATGATAAAGATTGAAGAGGAACAGATGCAAAGACATGATGGGAAATGCTGAAAAGCATTGACAAAGCATATGCCACATCCTCTTCAATGATTAGCATGAAGAAAGAAGTCTTAAGATTGTACACCCTTGCTAATACCTTTCAATACCAAAGGGAAAAAGTAAGGATATGGCCTGATCCTAGGGTGGCACACAGGATTGTCAAGAAGAAATTCTTCAAAATACAAGGGCCGAGTGAAGAGGGTGTCGACGAAGACATCACTGTGGTTCTTGTAGTGTCCCCCTGGGAAATGTAGAAGAGTTCAAGAAAGCTTATGAAGCCAAACAACCACCCAAAAGATGTTGGAGAATAAAATCATAAAGAAGGGATTGGTTACAAAAGCCTTGAAAACTTCAAACAAGATGAGCTCAACCTGCTCTTAGAAGGGACTCATCCAGATGAGTTTGCTTACAGACAAATAACCACGGTTGAGCTCAAGAATGGAAACCAGGCCAAGTACATCTTGAAGTGTATGGCCGAGAAGGATTGTTTGATGGTGTGCCCGAGGTGCTGACAATGGATGAGCAGATCATGTTTCTAAGGGCTTACACCAGGGAATCCTATAGGCTGATCACGGGAAGTAGATCTCATGGTTGGGGTAACAGCTCAGTGTCCAAGTCCCAATACAGAGCTCCCAACCATATCATGCAAAACAGATCATCAGAGACTTCTTCCAGGCCGGTGCTGAAAAAGGGTCACTTCTCATCTGATCAAGAGGATAAAAAGACCAATCTATATGCCAAAATAAGTGGGAATCGTCAATAACTTAGAGTTTTTGGCTGCATTGGTTCAGGGGGAGTTTGTTGGACCAAAAGAACCAATGAGCCTGATCAGAGAAACCTCTAAGTCCCACAGGACATCACAACAGCTGAAGAAGACCTGATCAGCTGTTTTACAAAGTCTGAAGAATACAACTGCTGAAGTATTTCTGAAGTACTGAAGACAAAGACTGAGACAACAGCTGAAGATCTAAAGTCTGAAGACTTCAACAAGTACTGAAGACAAAGACTGAAGATCAACAGCTGAAAGACAAAGTCTGATGTTCAAGTACTGAAGACATCAGCTGATACTAACAGCTGATGACAACAGCTGAAGAGGGCTTCTTCAGTTGTTGTGATGGTTTTTCTTCATCAGTAGTTTTCTTTTCCTTTCAGTAGTTTGTTTACTTTTCTGTAGTTTTGTTTCCTTTTCAGTACTTGTAAACAACTGAAGAGGTTGTTCTTCAGTTGTTGTAGTATCAGTAGTTTTATGTTTTTCAGTAGTTGTAAATAAGATGTTTAACACTTAGGAACATTTGTAAGAAGATGTCAGTTGTTGACATCTTCAGTAGTTGTTAAACATCAGTAGTTATAAACGGTTACATGTCACTTTCAAGTGACATCAGCCTACGTCATTCTTTCCTTTATAAGGAAGGATGACTCACCGTAATCGTGCCATTGAGGCCGACAATCTTAATGCAATATTCCTTTTGTCAGATATTTCTCTCTGTATAACAAAATTCTTTTATCGCTTTATCTCGAATGTTCTTGCTTGAATTTGTCTAATTCTGAGCTATTCCGCTGCTATATCTGTTCAATCGATTAAACCAAGAGCTGAGATCCTAACAGTGCGAATGAGTATGCGACTTAATCTAGTCGTGTGTATTCCCTCATACGTACGACTTTCATGCACTGAGTTACAGTATGTAAACTCTTTCGTGTATTCGTCGTGCGACTGAACTCACACCCTGATTCAGTCGTGCGGATTAGCCGTTTGCACTACTCAGTCATGCGACTGAAGTTCATCACCTGTCCAGTCGCATGACGACTGTTGTTCAATTCAAATTTAAGTTTTGACCAATCTTATCATTTGACATCATGTTTTGGTTCATTTGACTCACAATCATTATAATAACCCCTGATAACATTGATTTTCAGTTGTTGGCTTATTTTAATTGGGTAACTAGTCCACAGGTCTCGTTTCTTGTCTTGGCCAACGATCGATTTAGGAGTCAAATTGAATGAATGTGGCTGGATTGAACCCCATTATACCTGTATAGTCAGTACAAATCCAGTTCATAACATCTGAGATATAGTAAGATCAACTGAAAATTTGGCAGGTAACTTTAGTCGGCGAATTAGGGCTAATTTAGGAGTGATGAGTCTCTGTGACGACTCCCTTCTATTTATACTAATGAATTCAATCATACGACTGACTCATACGCTCATTTCATTCGGGCGAATGGACCTAAGTCGTGCAACTGGTCTCGCTCACCTTCGTCCTCCGACTGAGTTCAGTCGTGCGACTTGTTCATTCTCCCACTCTCAATCGGCCAAATGGCTCATTCGTATAATCATTCGGGTTAATGGTCCATAATCATGTCCATTTCTGTTTAATGCATGAGTATGGTCCATTCGCATGATCGGTCCATATTCAGGGTCCAGTCGTGCGAATGGGTCATACTCTTTAATTTTCTGACTTTATGACCATTTGACTTTTAGATCATGTTAAACTGTTGAATTAGCATTCTGAGCAATTGATCATCTCAGACATGATCATTTTAACTTAAAACCTTTTGATCACCTCAGACGTATCCTTATAAAGACATTTTGTCACCTCTGATGTGACCCAATTTTTACTTGAAAGTACATGTGGTCACTCAGACATGACCTTTTAGATGATAAGGTCCCTTATCAACTTCCATGACATAGTCCGACACTACACAGACCTTAAATGACGAACTTGGTACTTACATAAAAGACATATCACTAAAATTACACTAAGATAGTTTTTGTGTTTTTTGAGAGGGTTATTCCTAAGATGTAACTCTAAGGAATAATTTTTCTGAGAGGGCAGCTTCAATCTTTTAAACCATACATGGACCAATTCAAGCGGAATCATACAGGATATTCAAATCATTTGGGACAGGTTAGCTAAACCTTTGATGCTCTTTCCTTGTTTTCCATCTAGAGTCATTTAGCAATTTAGGAAATAATACTAGTACTATTCGGTCCCCACACTAATTTGAACTTTCAAGAATTGTAGCCATAGTGATTGTCAGTAAACCTGTCCTTTTAAATCCATACACAGACTTTCAACACAGTTTGGTGATCGTTTAAGTTTGTTTATTTCAACAAGAATTTGTGGATCCCATACTTATATGGTAATCAACATTCCTCAGAGATTTTTGTGCAGTCTTAGGGTAGAATTCAAGAAGAGACTATTCATAGAACTTTCAAAGAGAAGCCAATCCTCAGGTTAGTGCCATCACACAGCAGAGAGGCGGCAAACAACAATGAGATCTAGAATATATAGGTTATGCTTATTCTTAGGTCAGTGCCACCGCACAACAGAGAGGCACATAACCTATCTTCTTGTTTGAGCAATTTTCTTCTTTTTGCACAGAGCTCACCACAACATAGGTTATCAGTTTGATTGTCTTTGCATTTTTCATGTGCTTTTGCTCATGCTTTGGTTTTACGCACACTTTTGTGGCGTTTATTCTGCTTGTCACCCCTTATTGGAATCTTGTTGATTGTGTTAACCAGGGATAAGGCGTTACCCACAGCTAGTCAAACATTTTAGTTTAATCTTGAGAACACCAAAAGGTCTAGTCATCTATTGTGTTGAATCTACCGACATATCATATGTGGTTTAGCAACCTCTAGGTCTACTTTCTTTGTGTTACCTTAGTAGTAGCTAGCTTATCTATCATATAAATATTGCTCAGACTACACAGACTTATACTTGAACTTTGCATCTTTTTTCAGTTTTGAATTTTAAAAGTCCCAAATGGTTTGTACATGTGTACTATCATATTCCAAACATTAATCGGTATCACACATAATATCTTATTTATTTTCAGCTTGCCTCTCCTTTTCCCTTTTTTTAGACCTATTCTCCCCCTAAAATTATAAAACCACTGTGGACTTGCGTTTTAGGATTTTAATGGGCAAGGAAGAACCTAATTGTAATTAAACGAGTTAACATTAAACAAAAACAAGAGAATAAACTAAAAGAAAATTAAAATTTAAAATTAAAAGAACCTAGACACGACGCATCGAACTACACATGGTCATCTTCAGGAATGACCTCACTTTTCTTTTTAACGCCATTTACCTCTAACAGATATAGAAAACGTGGTTTGTCAAAAGACTTTGTATAGAGGTCAGCGCGTTGAAAATCAGTGTTTATTTTTATTACATCAGAACTAGTCTAAGTCTTCATCCACATCTTTGCTTGTTCATCCGCATTGACAAATGCAGATGAGTTAACTTGTTCAGCATTTCTTCATTTGATCATCCGCATTAGTATGTTGGTCATCCGCATTAGTTAATGCGGATGAACAAATACTTATGCGCATTTGTTCGGTCATCCGCATTTGTCTAATGTGGATAAGCAAAGTCTTGTCCGCATTAACTTTTAGTCTTCCACATTTGTCAATGCGGAAGAGCAAATACTTGTCTGTATCTGCATTATGTCTTCCGCATTGACAAATGCGGAAGACAACACGTTCTTTTTCTTAGTAGAATTTTCATTCGCATTTCTTCTTGGACTTAAGGGATTCCAGCAGAGCAATCATCAAATCACCCATTGAGTTGGCATGTATGATCCTTTCAGGGTGCAACAATACTCCCCCTAAGGATTATACAACCTAGTTTTCTTCAATGTTTGGGAGGTGATTGATGTTGTGATGATTCTACTAGGTCTTCTGGTGGTGTAAAAGGTGTTTCTTAACTTGGATCCAATTTGCCTTGATCATGTAAACAAAATCTTGAGCATCTGACATTTTATCCTTGCTTAGTACATGAATCTTCATTCTGCTCATATTATGAATGGCTTCAAGTGGTAGTTTCTTTAGTGAGATTGGTTCCCAAATAGACACTATAGATAGCCCATCCCTGTGACTCAAAAGAGAACCATCTACATCAACTTCAAGTTTGACAATGTTGCCCAACTGTAAAGGTGTCTTCTTCTTCTTCCTTTTCTCCCTCTTTTCACTAGTCTGATCATAAGCTATCTTCAATATTTTGATACACTTTAGAAAGAAATGTAGATATTATTGACCAAATTGTTTGATATCTCTCTGAAGTGCCTTGTGTATATGTATTGAATATATGATTGATCCGGTAGTCTCACTTCTTATCCACTGAACAATCTGATTTCAGCACCTTCTTTGCCTCCCCACTTCCTCTCAATCACCAATTCATATGTCTTCTCATCATAATAAACATTTGAGATTGGTGTTGAGGAATGTGTACTGGCCACCATTTTTCTTTTCAATGATTCAGTAGGTTTCACTCTAAGTTCTAGAAACACTACTTCTTCAGCTGGTTTTGTCTATTTCATCTCCAGAGGGTTCTTGAAAGTTTTGTCTTTTATCATACATGTTGCTTTTAATGAATTGAAGTTGTTGGTTCTCTTGAACATTTTAAGTATACCTTCAAATTCATATCCTCTAAACATGGCATTATGGTTGATCAGTTCCAGATTAGCCAGTTCTTTCAGGTCATGAATCTCAAGTGCATTTACCAGAGCAGAGTACTCTGTAAAAAATTGCACTAGACCAGAGATCCTTTTAACCATAAACATATTCCATGAACTATCATACTTCCAAGAAATAATTTTCGAGTCTATTTTGCCTTTTGGAGTAGATACACCTCTGATTATCTCAACAATGGTTAACCCTTCCTCAAGTTTCTGTTAGGAGGGTTCAGCAAACCACTCTGGATATTTATGAATAACAGGTGGCAGATAGTCTTGATCTTTATGAGTAGATTCATGTCTTGTGCAGAGACTCTTGATCTTGGCTTTTGATTGAGCACTTCTTTTTCTAACTTCTTCAATTTTTCTTTCTTTTCATTTATCAACCCAAGTGTTGCAGCTTTTAGTGAGTTAGTCTTCATGTTTGCCAATTTTCTTTTGGTGAAGCCTTGACTGGTGAGGTAATCCTTTATTTCCTTATCTAACATACTATAAGGATCAAGAAATAGTGGTTCATGAGTTGGGATGATTTCTTCATTGAAGATAGTTTGGGTAGGGGAACCTTTCTTGACAATGGTCTTTCATACACAGTTGTGGTTCGTTTCTTCATAGAAGACTCTTTATGCACTGGAACATCTTTGGTGATTGCTTTTTCATATTCTGTTTCAATATTTGGATCTAGCAGATTTTTCACTTTTTCTTCCTCTTCCTTCATTCTTTTATAGGTCATCCCAAATACTTCATCTGGATCATACCCTTGATTGATCAAAAACATTGCTTTCATCATTAAGTCACCAGTTTGGGCTTTTGACACCATTTCTTCCACAACTTGTTCTGTTTTCATAGGACTGTCCATATGAACATCATTTTCAGCATCATATCCACCAGTTATGTCTCCTTCTTCTAGATCAATGGTAACAGCTTGTTTCTTTAATTGAGCTTCAGCCTACTCATGTCTTCAAGAAATTCAGCAATTGCTACCAGGCTTCTTGGATCATCTTTATGTTTCTTACACTTTTTCTTCAACCCTGGTCTTTTACCTTAGCCTTTTCAGCTAGATATTTTCTCTTTCTTGAGTATGTTTGAAGTTGTGGACTTGAAGTTTCAGCCTTTTTACCCCTTCAGACATTTTTTCATGTGTGGTTTGTTCTTTAACATTAACTTCTATTCCATCCTTCTCTTTTTATCTTTTTCGGTTTCCTTTTATTTTTCTTTTTCGTTTTCCCACATTTCTCTTATCTTTTCTTTCTGTTCTTCAGTCAGTGACACAACAGGGACAATCTGCATGCTTAACTCTTTCTCCAAAGGCACTAGATATTTGGGAATGATCACAATAGGTTCAGAATCAGTCCTTTGATTGTTCACAAATTCCCAAAATCATTATCTACACTGAATTCTTCAGATGTAAAGCTGTCTAAAGCATTGAAAATTCCTCAAATTCAGCTTTCTCAGTGTGAGTAGCATTTGTTTTTCCAAAGAAAATCACCATTTCTAGACTTTGTTCCTCATGCTTTGTTTGACTTGTATCATCTTCTTGTTCTTCATTGTCAGAGACAAACTGGTTCTCATCATTATCAACCTTTTCTTGTGAATCTTTCCTTTCATCTGCCACTGCACTTCTTTGAATCTAAATATCAGCTCAAGTTCATAGATCCTTTTGTTTTTGCTATGAATTTCATTTCAAGATTAGAGATGATTTCAGCTTGTTCTTCAATAATGTTCTCTTGTTCTTCCATTGCTATGGTTTGAATGGCAAGAGTGTCAACATGGCCACTCACTTCTTCTCTTGAATGATTGAGTGCAGCTTTTAAGTTTTCAAGTTCTTTCTCTTTCTCCTTCTTTTCAGCTTCATGTTTTTCTTTAAGCTCTTTCAACTCCTGCTCCTTTTAATCAACCTCTAGAATTCTATCATCAATGATTCTGGCTCTCCTATTTATAATCCTTTCCATTTTTTCCACCTTTTGTAGGAGTCAGATATCAGTTCATCTTTTCATGAGGCCTGTTTTCATTGGATTCGGCAAAGCTTTTTGAGGGAGCAGTCTCAGAAGTTGCTCTCTTTGCTGGCATTTGAGTACGATGATCCTGCTCATCAGAAGATGATTGGATGCTTTAGAAGCACTAGTTGATCCTCCAACTTTAGCAGGGTAATCATAGGTGGGCAAGGTTGGTATGGTGATGTTGGTGATTGATGAGATGGTAATATTGGAGATTGATGAGGTGGTGATATTGGAGAGTGATGATGAGGTGATATTGGTGATGGTTGTGGGGTTGGTTGTGGTGATATTTGTGGTGTTGGTTGTGGTGTTGGTTGTGGTGTTGGTTGTGGTGATGGTTGTGGTGATGGTTGTCAGCAGCTTATTCTTGTCCTTGAACTTCCTTATTTATCTACTGAATCATCCATGGAAGAAGAGGTGAGTGAGCTCCACTGTAAAAGTTTCTTGGATCCCTCTTCTTAATGTATTTGGAAGATCTTGCATCATAGTGAAGAATATCAAGCACTGGTCCCTCATTAGCAATATCAGGGAACGATTCATTGATCAGGCATTGAATGAATCTTGGATACATTAAGAACTTGTATCTTCTCCCTTCGGGAATGTTTGATATCAGGCCATTGAAGACATAGGCAGACATGTTGAATGGCCTGTTTGAGCAGAGAGCAAAGATTGCTGAGGATGTGATCACTGGAATGTCATTCCATCCTGTCTTTCTCCTGGGAAGACAGTGTTGAAACATATGAATTAGGAATCTCCAAGGTAGATCAACCAATCCTTTAACAATTTTTTTTGCTTCATATCCTCCTTCATAACCAATTTCAGCAACAAATGTGGTTATTTCTTCATCATCTAGCTCCAGAGGTGCATTAGCATAGTCACCAAATTGTAAGCATCTTCTAATAGAATCTTCAGTGATGCTCAGAGTGTGATCATTGTTGATTCTCCAGTTAATGTTCTAACACCATGAGCTTCAATTACCTCAGCTGAGTTCTAGAAGGACTTGATGAGATTCTCATAGATGGTGGGGTCTCATAGTGATAGCATAGGTTACCCTTATGGTAGATAAGAATCTAATCATATCACTAAGTCCTTCAGCTTCAGGCACATCAGGGTTTAAATAACCACTGACATTATGGAGCTTGCTCCATGAAAGATTTGCCATGTAATCTGCACAAAGACATGTGTGTCAGTTATCCGTTTGACTTTAAATGGTCAAGGATGAACGTTTGTCATTTCTGTTTCATTTTTTCATAGCAAATGGTGAGTTTGTTATTCAACAATCACAGTTTCTATGTTTGAACCATTAATGAGATGTTGTTTCATTGATTTGTTACACATTTTTCATTTTTCATCATGCTCTATTCTTACAACAAACATGAATGTCAAGGTTTTCATGATGAGAAGAATTTCTATTGGTTTACATGCTCATTGAAGTCGAAAAGGTGTATTATGTTACAAATGAGAAGAATTTTTATGGAAATTTCACATTGTTTCCGACACGAATGTGGTTTCAGAATTGATAACAAGAGCAGACTGAGAAGAATCACACGAGAATCTTTGGTTGTTTATCATGAAGATGGAAGATGGTGTACTGTGTATTTGAGCTTGTCTCACTATAAAGTCTCTCAAATTTGAAAAGTATTAAATGACACGTTTAAATTCCTTTAAATAGTCAAATAATGCATTTTGAAAGATTTTACAAGTTTAAGAGCAAATGCGGTCACCACTTTAGCAAATGCGAAAGGATAATTTTTTGACTTTTGGTCATCTGTATTTGTTAACTGTAGCAAATACGGAAGACAAACTTTGGACTTTGACTATCCGCATTTGGCTACTGTTGTAAATGCGGAAGTTTTATTACTTTTGATTTATTCTATCCGCATTTGTGTAC
This sequence comes from Flaveria trinervia, assembly GCA_025506515.1. Taxonomy (NCBI): domain Eukaryota; kingdom Viridiplantae; phylum Streptophyta; class Magnoliopsida; order Asterales; family Asteraceae; genus Flaveria; species Flaveria trinervia. Next base: position 39,210,043 of record CM046449.1, read on the forward strand.
TGTTGCAAATGCGGAAGTTAAACTTTGATAATCATTGACTATCCACATTTGAGTACTGTTGCAAATGCAGAAGTTAAATTTGAAAACATTGACTATCGGCATTTGTGCTGTAGTAAATGCGGAAGAATAACTTGTGATTTTGTTCATCAGCATTAACACACTGTAGCAAATGCGAGAGAGTTGTTTATCAGTATTTGTCTACTGTAGCAAATGTGGTAGAGTAAAATCCACATTTACTCAACACACTAATGCGGTAGAGTAAATCATTGTCCGCATTAGTTGCACTTGAAAATATACTATTACCCACATTAGTTACATGCATGGGTTACCTTCACCCGCATTAACCAATGCACTTACCTGCATTAACTTTTGAACTTAATCATAAGTTAATGTGATTGAATTGATTATTCATCTTATGAAGATTTGTCCTTGATTGAGTTTTCTTATGAAGTTGACTGTTGAAGTTGTGAACTCTTGCTTGGATTGACTTGTATGTCACAATTGATACAAGTTTCCCAATTTGACAGATCTTGGACTTATCATGCTTATAAGAATCTACATAAGCTGAAATATAATGATATGACTTACTGCAACAATAGCAACCAAATTCTTTTTGTTTTGTTTTTCAAAGTTAAGTTAATAACAAAAATTTGGACTTACTCAAAAATTTTAAATTACTCCCCCTAAAGTTTTATCCATATTTGGATAGAAACTTTAAGATTTAAAACCTTTTGAATATTATTTTGATTTTTAATAATGAAGAAATTATCTCTTTTGTTGGGATCATATCAGTCTTACATTACACTAGTGCATCCTTTATGATTAAATGGACATGTTCATGAACTTGAAGATTGAAGGTATGTTTGTCCTCTTAAACTCATACCTGGTTGATATTTTAATGCAAATGACTTTTATCATGTTTTGGTTGATTTAATTATTCAATGTGTACCTCCACACACAAGCATGGAATGATCAACCATCATTATACAATGGATGGTAGAACTTTTTCACAGCTTTTCTTACCAGGTCACTTAAGTTATGAAGTCTCATTTTCACTGATACTCATTGGGATTCTTTTACTTTGATCCTTTTTCATGATGATCCACATTGGGATTCTTTTCACTTCATTTTGGAAGGTGATCCATGATAGGATTCTTTTGTTCATTCAGTTGGAATGTATTACTTTTATTGATTCATCAAATTTGGATGTGTTCCACATTGGGAATCTTTTGGATCATAACATCTGCACTATGTGCAAGTTTCATCAGGTCTTTGCTCAGCAAAACAAAGATGGAACATGATGTGGTGAAAGAGATTCATAAAGTATCATTACCTGGTGTGTTTAGGTTACTACACACACATGCATTCAGATAAGCCAATACATACCTATACTTTGTTATGAGTGTTTCATAATTGAATAAGTCTTTAATCATCACTGCATGTACCTTTTCTTCCAAGTTGAGCATACCAACATATCTGGTAAGTCATTACAGTCTTTCATATTTTGAAATTAAGCATAGTGAGTGATATAACGACTATAATTATATCCTTTCCCATAGAATTATTTTCTTCATCAAACTTGATTTCTTTTTGTGGTTTTCTAATGTTTTTAATTGTTTTTGATGTTTTTATGGTTTTTACTCAAGGTTAATCATGCCAATTGACTGAACCAGGAATTCAAACCTACTAGGTTCAAATGCCTTAGTAACAAATCAGCTAATTGATTTTCAGTTGGTACTTGAATCAATTTAATTAAACCTTTTTCAGCCAGTCTCTCAAAAGTGATATCTAATCTCAATATGTTTTGTTTTTGAGTGCTGAACTGGATTATTAGTTATAAAAACAGCTGTTGTATTGTCAATAGAAATTGGTGTGTACAAGAAGTTAAAACCATAATCAAGCATCTGGTTTTGAATCCAGAGTACTTGAGAGCAACATGCTGATGCAACAATATACTCAGCTTCTTCTGTGGACATAAATACATTTTTTGCTTCTTGCATTGCCAAGATACCAGTCTGGGACCAAGAAATTGACAACCACCAAAGGTGATTTTCTGTTGAAGTTGCATCCTCCATAATCACTGTCTGTGTAGGCATAGAGATTAAATTCTCCTTCCTTTGGATACCATAACCTAAGAGCTGGTTTTCCCTTAGGATATCTGAATATCCTCTTGACTGTATTCACATGTTATTCTTTTGGATCAGCTTCACATCTGGCACACACACAAACACCAAACATAATGTCAGGCCTATTGGCTGTTAGATACATAAGTGAATCGATCATTGATCGATAGTGAGTTTGATCCACTGATTTGCCTTCACGATCAGGTCCAATCTTCATTTTAGTATCCACAGGTGTTCTCATAGACTGACACTCAGCAAAGTGAAATTTCTTCAACATGGTTTCTACATATTTTGATTTATTGATGAAGATTCCATCTGCTGTCTGTTGGACTTGCACCCCTAGAAAGAAGGTGAGTTTCCCTATAGCACTCATTTGGAACTTTGAGTGCATAAGGTCTTCAAATTTTTTGTAGAGTTGCTTGTTTGTCAAGCCAAATATAATGTCATCCACGTAGATCTGGACTAACGGCATATCTTTTCCTCTTTTTCTTCTGAAGAGAGTCTGATCAATCTTTCCTATTTCATACCCATGTTCAAGAAGAAAGGATGATAGAGTCTCATACCACTTTCTTGGTGCTTGATGAAGGCCATACAGAGCTTTGTCAAGCTTGTAAACTCTGTGAGGGAAATCTGGATCTTCAAAGCTAGGTGGTTGACTCACATAGACCTCCTCAGCAATCTTTCCATACAGGAAGGCACACTTTACATCCATTTGATAAACAGTAAATTTCATGGATGCGGAATATGCTAGAAAGATTCTGATTGCTTCTAGTCTGGAACAGGTGCAAACACTTCGTCGTAGTCAATTCCTTCTTCTTGAGTGTATCCCTGTGCCACTAGTCTTGCTTTGTTTCTGATGATGATCCCTCTATCATTAGTCTTGTTCCTATACAGCCATCTGATACCGATAGGGTATTGTCCTTCGGGAAGATCTACCAGTTGCCATACTACTGGCTTCTTGGATTGGAGCAATTCTTCCTGCATTGCTTCAATCTAGCTATTTTCTTGAACAGCCTCTTTGATGTTTTTTGGTACTGTTTGACATAGAAAGCATGAGAACAAACAGATGTTTGCAATACTGGACTTGCTTCTTGTCACCGTCTCATTAAGATCCCCAATAATGGTTTCAACCAGATGATTCTTGTGTATTCTTGTGGTTGGAATGGTGTCACCAGCAATAGTTACATCAAGATTGGAGACATTCAGTTCATTATGGTAAGAGGCACACTCATCTAGTACTGTTTTTGAATTATGAAGATTGTCAACTTCTGTTTCAGTAGCTGCTACATCTTCAGCAACACTAAGATTGCTTGCATCATTTGATGTACCTTGTGTTTCAACTGGAGGAGTAGCCTGTTTTTGATTTCTGATCTAATTTGACAAGTCATCTGAGTGAGATGGTACCAGGCTAGGACCTCCTTTAGAAGAAACACTAAGGTTTTGTGACAGTTGTCTGATGGGATCAGCTTGAAGAGGAACATCTTCATCCATGTGTTCATCAAATGTAGGAGGAATCAATGGACAATTATCTCTTCTTTCTACAACTAACGAAGTATCACTTGAATGTATATTTCCTGCATCAGACAAGTGAAATTGGTCTAATGATTTGGTAAACATGTCAATATCAAACAACCAGTCAGGACCATTTGTAGATTTGGGAAACGAATGTTCCTTGAATTAAACATTTGTAGATTCATCAATAATGTTCAATCTAGGATTGAACACTCTATAAGCCTTTGAAACAAACGAATAACCTACAAGAATCCTTCATCAGACTTGGATGAAAATTTTCCCAAATAGTCTTTGGTGTTTAATATTGAGACAGGACTACCAAATGATTTGAGGAATCCAATAAATGGTTTCCTATGAAAGAGCATTCATAGGTGTCATGTTACTTTCTTTAACAATCAAAGTTCGATTTTGTACAAAGCACGATGTGTTAACTGCTTCTGCCCAGAAGGTAATTGGCAGTTTAGCATTGGCTAGCATCGTTCTTGCTGCTTCAATTAGTGTTCTATTTCGCCTTTCAGCTACCCCATTTTGTTGAGGAGTTCTAGCTGCACTGAATTGATGAGCAATGCCTTTGCTTGTCAAAAGGAACTCATACTTTCATTTTCAAACTCAGTACCATTATCACTTCTTATTATTTTGACCTTAAGATCAAGTTGATGTTTAATTTTAGTGATAAAATCTTGTATGATTTGGGATGCCTTGTTTTTATGAAGTAGGAAGAAAACCCAAGTGAATCATGAAAAGTCATCAATGATCACTAAACAATACTATTTCTTTCTAATACTCATTAAATGAGTTGGTCCAAATAGATCCATGTGAAGTAGCTTCAATGGAGTATTGTTAGTGTTCAGAAGCTTGGTTTTGTGAGACGATTTGTGTTATTTTCCTTTGAGGCATGCTGAACATTGATTAATAAAATTAAATTCTTTTTGAGGAAGACCAATGACATGGTTTCCTTTGACCAACTTGTTCATATTTTTAAAGTTTGTGTGCTCCAAACGTCTATGCCAAAGCTGTGACTCATCAAATAATGCTTTAGATAAAAGACATGTTTCTTCTTTAGGTGATGCAGAACACATGTTTAAGACATATGTATTATTCTTCCTGGTGTCTTTAAGACAACCCACTCTTCAGAGATCTAAAATCCAGGTTTCAGAATGTAGCAATGAGTGTCTGTAAAGTGAGTGGAATATTTCTTGTCACAGATCTAAGGCATGCTTAGCAGATTGAAATTCAGTTGTTCACAGTAGGTCACACTGTCAAAGCTCAGCATCCTGTTTGTCATAGATCCTTCTCCTGTAATTCTACCACCCTTTGAATCTCCACCAAATGCCACAGTGTTTCCTTGTATGTGCTTGAAGTCATGAAGGAGGGAACGGTCTCTAGTCATGTGTCGGGAGCATCCACTGTCTACGTACCATAGGCTATTAGACCTGTGTTGATGAACCTCAGTAGCAGTGGAGATGGTCCATCGTTGATGTGAGCCATAAGAGCATGATTTTGAAATTGAGGCTTGACTTCCTCTGCATACACACTCCAGTCACATACTCGATCTTGCTTTATCACTAGGGCACTGACAGAAGACTGACTGCTTCCATGAGCTTGATTTGTAAGTTGGGGTGGATTCTGATATAATTGGTGTTGATAATACTGCTGTTGTTGGTTGTTTGAGTGAAAGCTTGAGTTAGGCTTCGAGGATGACTGGCCTTGAGAGTTCCTTTGATAGTTGTTTCTCTTGAGGGCATTGCACTCTGTTGAGAAGTGGCCAACCATGCCACAGTTGAAGCAGTTCACCTTGGATTTATCATATCCAAGTTTTGTATTTTCATTTAGGCTCAGCTTTCTTCCTTTTCTGAAGAATTTCTTGGCTCTCATGGCAATCATGGCCATTTGCCATTGTAGATCCATTTCTTCCACATCATCTTGATCCATTTCCTCCATATCTTCTTGAATTAGATGAGCAGAAGTGAGTCTTCCTCCCAAGGCTTCAAAGCTTGCAACAAAGGCATTGTAACTTACGTTTTGTTCTTCTGATCTTAATTCTTCACGAGTGGTTTGAGGAGCAGCAGTGACTCTGGAAGTTTGAGGAGCAACAGTGACCCTGGAAGTTTGAGGAGCAACAGTGACTCTAGGTGTTTGAGATGAGGTTGAAGGATGTTTGACTGGTGGAGTTGCAATGAACCCAGTGTTGTTCATTTGATCTCTTGATGAGATAAAATCATCTTCCTCAGTGATGGAGCCATTTTCCACAGAATGAGATTCTGATGGAAATTTGTAAGCCTCAATCACTCTTGGTCCACCAAGATTTCTGCTTCTTTCATCAAGTTCTAAATCTTCAATTTTGGCTATCATGATGTCTAAAGTAGTACTCTCAAGATCAAGAGTATTTTTCAGCATGCTTACATTCTGTTTCCAGCTTTCAGGGAGACTATGAAGCATTTTTCTTGTTTAATTCTTTAATCTTGTATGTAACTCCCATGATTTCCAAGTCATTTACTAACTGTACAAATCTGTGCAGTTGTTCAGATATTGATTCTCCCTTGGTGTGGTGGAATGTTTCATACTGATTAACCAGCTTATCCTTGTTGATTTCAGCCACCTCACTGCTTCCTTCACTCATGATTTTGAGTGCATCCCATACAGCTTTTACAGTACCATACTTCTCTAATCTTTTCAACACATCCATCTTGAGTGCTTGAGTTAGAATGGAGTAGGCTTTAAGGTCAATCTTGATTTTCCTGTAGTCTTCATCATCTAAGGTCAGATCTTCAATGGCTATTGTTGCAGTTCTATATATTGTAGCTTGATCTGCAGACAGAGTAACAGGGATGTGTGGCCCCTTGCATATTGAGATCCAAAATTAGGATCTACACGTGTGATGTAATTCCTAAACTTGATATTCCACTGTTTAAACTCAGATTTATGTTTAAGCATTGGAGGTTTAGGTGTATGACCAAGTTCTGAGTAGCTGTTAGAATCCATTTTAACTAAGTGTTTAACGGGTATAATATAGATTTAGATGATTTTAGGATGATTAGTCCAACTAGTCCAAACAGTTCAAGCAGATTTCAGAACCAGATCTATGATTGTAGTGAGTTTCTTGCTGTTGTGAGTATTTTGGTGAGTACGTGTTGACAAGAGTATTTTCTGCAGTTTACTAAGTAGAGAAGATGATATACTCTACTAGCAACTTGATTACCAGATTAATCAAATTCTATTAAGCTCTTGCGCAGATCTGAAATAGAATCGACAGCCATGGCTCTAATACCAATGACTGGGGTTGAGTAAGAGTAAGATTCTTACTATGAATCGAATATGGTAATCAAGTCAGTGACTGAATGGTGGAAACAAACAATCAAAGAACATTCAATGCAAGAAAATTACTCATAAATTCTTTTGTATTGTATATATGAAAGTTGATAATTATAGAGAATAATTACAACAAAAATTCTCTATCTATCAGCCGTCACCTCAAGTACGAGGTTATCTAATCTATTTATGGGCAGACAAGATGCCTTTTACAAAATGACTAAACTACCCCTAAACTATTACATCAGAACTAGTCTAAGTCTTCATCCGCATCTTTGCTTGCTCATCCGCATTGACAAATGCGGATGAGTTAACTTGATCAGCATTTCTTCATTTGATCATCCGCATTAGTATGTTGGTCATCCACATTGGTTAATGCGGATGAACAAATACTTATACGCATTTGTTCGGTCATCCCCATTTGTCTAATACGGATGAGCAAAGTCTTGTCCACATTAACTTTTAGTCTTCCGCATTTGTCAATGCGGAAGAGCAAATACTTGTTCGTATTTGCATTATGTCTTCCGCATTGACAAATGCGGAAGTCAACACTTGTTCTTTTTCTTAGCAGAATTTCATCTGCATTTCTTCTTGGACTTAAGGGATTCCAGCAGAGCAATCATCAAATCACCCATTGAGTTGGCATGTATGATCCTTTCAGGGTGCAACAAACTAGATCGAAGGTCTATCCTTGAGAACCAACTAGCACATTGGAGCTGATCAAATAAATCATCAATCCTTGGTAAAGGATACAGGTTCTTCACCGCCAACTTGTTCAACTCACAATAGTCGATGCATATCCTCATACTGTCATCCTTTTTCTTCACGAATAAGACTGGAGCACCCCATGGAGAGATACTCGACCTAATGAACCCCTAATCAAAGAACTCTTGCAGTTTCTCCAACAATTATTTCATCTCAGAGGGACTAAACGATATGGTGCTTTAGGAACAAGCTGAGCATCGGGTATCGAGTCAATCTGAAACTCGATCTTGCGGTCGGTGGCACACCTGGTAAATCTTCTAGAAACACGTCTGGGAACTCACACACAACCGATACATCATACAGTTATGGTGTTGGCGTATCCACATCTTTCACATAGGCCAAGTTGGCACTACATCCATGCCTCATGCACTTTCCTGCCACCGCCATCGAAATCACCTTCGGAATCATTGTTCCATCACCGTAAATCGTCATCGAACTTCAGTCAAGTGTTGTTAGTCTGACCATCTTCTTGCAACACATAATATTCATCTCGTAAGCCGCTAACCAGTCCATTCCTAGGACTACATCAACCCGCCTAAGGTTATCATAAACAATCTAGCAGGGAACTTATGACCTTTTAGTTCTACTTCACAATCTTCTATCACATCAACAATCCTGGTAGATTTACCTATGGAAGGTTCTACATCAAAGGGCTTGTCAATACGCCTACTACTAACAGGTAGTTTAGCGTAGAAAACAGCATAAATGAAACTCTTACTAGCACCAGAATCAAATAACACAAAAGCAAGATTTTGTTTACTAGAAACGTACCTGACACAACATTGGGGTCCATCCTAGCCTCCTACTGAGTCATCATGAAGGCTCTGCCACTCGCCTTCTACCCTTACGTCTCGGCCTTCTTCCCTGCTAACGGAACTCTCAGCTCAGCCTCTTGCAGTCCCTGCTCAGTGGCCCTCTACCCGCCAGAGTTATAACACCTCACCATCTTGCACTCTCTTGTCATATGGCAAGGCTTTCCACACTTGAAGCACACGTTCAATCCTTACCTACACTCCCTAGTATGCTCCTTCCCACGTTTGCCATACCTCTTCGTCCTTGCACCGGATGTTACCACTCGTCGATCATCACCCTATGCACTCTTGTTGTTTGTGTAGGGATTTAACAAGATTATCAAAGTCCATATAAGCTAATTTATAGGAAAACGCAGCGGATAAAGAGATTAAAATCTTGTTAATATATTGATTATTAAACCCATTTGAAAAGCTAAACCCAAACCATGGATCCATATACGAAATACATATATAACAAGCATAAGATGTTGAGAAGCTACCTTTCTACCTGTTAGAAATCGAGCTTTAAGAGGTGAAGATGATGAACTTTGTAGCTTAATCTTCAACTAAGAAGACCTCAAGTAAGTGATACCCCAAGCCACCAACAAACCCCTTTGAATGCTAGGTTTCTCAACACCAAATTTCAGCAACTTGAACTTTGTTGTTGCTGAATCTTCCTTTCTTGTTCAAGCTCCAAAACCCGATTTTGAGAGTTAGATTAGAGAGGATTTTTGCCTTTGCATGCAAGAGAGAGAGAGAGCTAGATTGGAGAGTGTGTGTTTAAGTCTTGCACTAATCAAGACAAAAGGAGGTGGGACTTTTATGGCCTTGGGCGGCCGAAAGTCCAAATCCTTTTAAAATCCATTTTTACCTCCTTTACATAATAAACACACTTTAATCTTTTTTTATAAAGTTGAAACCAATTTTAACTTTATAAACATAGCACCCTTTTATTTGTTATTATTTAACAAACTTAAATAATGAAACAAATAATACCTCATGAACGATTATCCACATAATGATGTTCATCTACAAAAGCAATGTATTTAGAAAACCCACTTTTCTAAATTGGTGTCAATATTTATTTGTATGATCTTATCAACGAATAAATATTCATAGGTGTTTGTTTAGCTTGTTATTGGGTATGACCCGACTTGGATCATATCACACTAGCCACATCAACTTAATATGCATCTTGGGCAGATCAAGTCTTTCAATCTCCCACTTGCACAAGATTCATAGAAGGTTGATGCAAGAAGCAAATAACGCCTAGCAACGGTTTGTTACCCCTAATGTATATGATTAAGTGCCATTCAATAACATCATCCTCTTCAAGTACCTTACTTGAAATGTTTTAGGTGAATGAATCATCTATCCTTTTGTTTGAGATGTCATGTTGAATCCTAGAGACACAGAATGGTCATTCTCCGATGATTTAACTTTAATAGGCCTTAGACATCTAACCCTTAACGAATAAGAGAAACAAATTCCATCTTGACTACATACGTCTCTCATAATCACCTTATATTATACCTGAACCTAGCCCTATGTACTGCCAATCTTTCAGAATAGCAAAGAACTAAGTCAAAGTACAACACTTGGTGAATATCAAGACCCAATATGTATCTCAGGTCTGAGGATACAATGATATTCGCCTTTACTTAATATCTCTTATGACTAATCACATAGATTCTATGCAGAAATAATTGAGAGCGGGTCGGTCCTATCTCTCATATAGATATCAATGAACCTTGGTAGCAACCTTTTGCTCTATATTCATACCTATGAATATCAACCAATCCAAGTTCATTATAGTCTTACATTCATAGTTGTTCCCACAAGTATGATCGACTATGGACGTTTAAAATAACTTATTTATTCACGGATTTAAACATGCTAAAAGGAAGAACAAATGAAATTTATAACCACATGATAAAGTCAAATAACATGAGTTCCAATATCCAAATACAAAATTTGATCAAGTCCAATCACTAGAATATCAAAGTCCTAGGGCACAAGTATGACTTTCATGCTTTGACCTATCTAGGAGCTTCGTGAATGGATCCGCAATGTTTTGATCGATGTGAACTTTGCGAATACATATCTTTCCTTTTTCAACTTCATCCCTTATGTAGTTGAATCTTCGTTCAATGTGCCGAGTCTTTTGATGAGCACGAGGTTCCTTGATTTGAGCAATCGTACCCTCGTTGTCACAAAAGATCTCTAGGGGGTCTTGAATGGTAGCAACGACCCCTAGATCAGAAATGAACTTCCTAAGCCATGCAGCTTCTTGAGCTGCCAATGAAGCGGCGATGTATTCTGATTCTATTGTAGATAGTGCCACTACATCTTGCTTTGAGCTCTTCCAAGAGACTGCTCATCCATTCATCATGAAGACATATCTCGACTGTGATCGAGAATCATCTCGATCAGTTTGGAACCTCGCATCCGTGTAAACCTTTACAACGAGCTCTCCTCACCAGATCCATATATTAAGAACATATCCTTAGTGTTCCTAAGGTATTTCAAAATACTCTTAACAGCCATCCAATGACTATTACCAGGATTCTGTTGATATCTACTTGTCATGCTTAGAGCACATGACACGTCCGGCCTAGTACATATCATTGCATACATGATGGATCCTATAGCAGATGCATATGGGACTCCATTCATTCTTTCTTGTTCAACCTTTGAACTAGGGCATTGAGATGAGCTCAATATAGTCCCCTTCTGAATAGGTACTAATCCCCTTTTAAAATTCTCTATCTTGAACCTCTTCAAGATCTTTCATGTATGCACTTTGGTTTAAACCTATTAACCGCCTTGATCTATCCCTATAGATCTTTATTCCCAAAATATAGGTGGCTTCACCAAGATCCTTAATGGAAAAACATTTCCAAGCCAGGTTTTTACACCCTCCAAGGTTGGAATGTCGTTTCCAAAAAGTAGAATGTCATCGACATATAATACAAGGAAAGTAATAATGCTCCCACTAGCTTTCTTATACACACACAGCTTCATCAGCGTTTTTGATGAAGCCAAATTTCTTTACTTCATCATCAAAACAGTGATTCCAACTTCTTGACGCTTGTTTCAATCCGTAGATTCACTTCTTCAACTTGCATACTTTGTTAGGATGTTTTGGATCGACAAAACCTTCAGGTTGTTCCATATGGACATCTTCCTCAAGATATCCATTAAGGAAAGCAGTTTTGACATCCATTTGCCAAATCTCATAGTCATAATATGCTGCTATGGCAAATAATATCCTAATAGACTTTAGCATTCCCACAGGGGAGAAAGTTTCATCATAATCAATCCCTTGAGTTTGAGTGAAACCTTTCGCTACGAGTCTAGCTTTATAAGTATCCAAGTTTCCATGCATATCGGTTTTCTTCTTGAAAACCCACTTACTTCCAACTATCTTGGACTTAAGAGGTGGTGTAACCAATTCCCAAACTTGGTTATCATACATGGATTGCATCTCAACGTTCATGGCTTCTTGCCATTTGTCAAAATCAGGTTTTGACATTGCATCATGGTATGTGGTTGGTTCATCCGAATCTACCACATAGCATCCATCCATGAAAAATCCATATCTCTCAGGAGGAACACTAATTCTACCAGATCTACGAACGTTTTGTGTATCTTGATCATCTATATGATCATCTCAACATCCTCATGTTGATTGCTAGTATCAACCAATTGTGTATTGTTTTGAATCTTGAACCTCTTCAAGTTCCACTGCTCTTCCACTAGTTTCTTCCGAAAGAAACTTAGTCTCCAAGAACTCTGCCTTTCGAGCAATAAACACTTTCTACTCTGTCGGATCATAGAAATAATATCCAATACAATCTCTAGGATATCCAATGAAGACACACTTTATGGATGGGGCTTCCAGTTTGTTTTGAGTGTATTGTTTTGGATAAGCATCACACCCCCAAACTTTTAAATATGATAATGATGGAACTCTTCCATGCCATACTTCGAAAGGTGTCCTTTCCACTTTCTTGGTTGGAGCCATATTTAAAATACGGGCCGCGGAGAGCAACGCGAAACCCCAAAATGATAGAGGTAGTGTACTTCTAGCCATCATAGATCAAACCAGATCCAATAGAGTCCGATTCCTCCTCTCAGACACACCATTATGTTGTGGTGTTCCAGGTGGAGTAAGTTGTGAGACAATCCCACAACTTCTAAGATATTCTTGAAATTCACTAGTAAGTATTCACCTCCTCTATCTGTACGAAGAATCTTGACCGTCTTGTTGAGTTGATTTTCTACTTCATTCTTGAAGATTTTGAACATTTTAAAAGATTCATGTTTGTGTCTTAACAAGTACACATACCCATAACGACTATATCATCGGTAAAGGAATGAAGTATCTTTCACCATTCCTAGTTGTTGGTTTAAAGGTCTGCATACATCCGAATGTATGATCCCTAATAAATCTTTTGCCTTTTCATTAGTCCCACTAAAAGGGGCCTTTGTCAATTTACCCTGTAAACAAGACTCGCATACATCAAATGAATCATTTTCATTGGTTTTCAAAAGACCATTCTTTTGAAGTTTTTGCATACAATTCTTGTTTATGTGACCAAGACGACAATGCCAAAGATAGGAATCACTCAAATCTAGTTTGAGCCTTTTGGTGATTGCTTGGTACATTGAGCTATCATATGTTGTGTTATTATGAACCAATTCATAAATACCATTACAAGGTATAGCCTTAAAATAAAACACATGATTTAAAGAAACATGAATATCATTGTCAACAAACTTGAAATCATAATCACATTGTCTTAAACGGGAAACAGAATAATGTTCCTAGTCAAGCTAGGAGCATACAATACATTTTTTAAAAGGACTTCCAAACCACTTGGAAGCTTCAAAATGTAGTCTCCTTGGGCTTCCACGTGAACCTTTGCACCATTGCCCATAAAGAGACTATTTCCCCTTTTGCATAATGCTCACTTCTTTTGAACCCCTGCAACAATTGCAAATATGAGTTCCACATCCGGTCTAATACCCGTGTTAGAAGAAATCATTTAACTCAACATGTATCATAAAGATCGTACCTGAGGTTTGCCCCCGTCCTTCTCTTCGATCTCAACGCTTTGAGATAGACCGGACAATTGCGTTTCCAATGGCCTACCTCACCACACTCAAAACACGGGTCGTCATGAGCAAACTTTTGCTTCTTTTCTTTCGGTTTGGGCGTCTCTACTCTTGCTTTATCCTTACCCTTCCTTTGACGTGTCCCTTCCCTTTGGCAACACTTGCCCTAGGGTCGGGGAGGTGCCTTTTCCTACTACCACCTTCATTGATTGTAAGGACCGGTAGAACCTTTCTACCCATGCCCTCCTCGGCCGTTTTGAGCATCGAATGAAGCTCACCAATGCTCTTGTCCCATCCATTCATGTTATAGTTCATAACGAAGCTATCAAACTTCTTGGATAGGGAGTTGAGGATGAAATCCGTTGCCAACTCGTTGGACACATGACAGTTAAGTCTTTCAAGGCGATCAATGTGGCTCTTCATCTTAAGAACGTAAGATGATACCGATTGGGTCTCGTCCATTCGACATGCATGAAGTGCTCGAACGGTTTCGAAGCGCTCCACCCTTGATTGTTGTTGGAACATTTCCTTCAACTGGGTGATCATGTCATAGGCATTGTGTTTCTCAAAGTCCTTTTGCAAATCGGTATCATACTCGCTAGCATGAGACATGAGACTTGCACAAAGTCTTCGGTGTACTTGACCCACTCGGCAAAAGCCTCAACGTCATTTTCATCGGGTTGATCAGGAATGGGATCGTCTAACACATAGGACTTCTTTTCTTGTTTGAGAACTATTCTCAAGTTTCAGTACCAATCCATGAAGTTCCCATGGTTTAGACGTTCCTTTTCAAGGATAGTTCTTAGTGATAGGTTATGGACGGTCGGGATTGCGTTGTTGTTTGCCATCTACAATGTAACAAAGTTCAATATCTTTAGTATTTTTAATATCAAAGTATTTTAATTATTAATACCCTTTTATGTCTCATAGACAATTAATAACTGAAATCTAGAATCCAATGTACATTTAAATATCGGTTAGGTGACCTTTGTCCCTTTAAATCAACAAGGTAGTCAACGTTTGATAATTGTAACCTATTACAATTTCTAGTGTATGGGATCGGTTTAACATCTTATGTTTTGTTTGGCATGTTTATCCCATCAACACCATTTGTACGTCATGCTTCGGTGATCCTAATGCATGATTTCCAAATCAAGTCATCCTACTTAGACACACGTGTGACTTTACATATATAAGTGGTTAGGTGACCTTTATCCCACAAATATGTAATTTCACCTCAACTTCATAAGTTTCTATATTTATGGTTAGGTGACCTTTATCCCATAAATAATTTACAAGAATTGAGTGTTTCTTAAAAGGATGGTGTTAAACTTGTTTGAAAAGGGATTTGAGTTTTACAAAATTCTAGTTTGGAAAATAATTTTCATACCTTGCATTTGCATGCATTCAAATGCATGGTAGTTTGTTTGAAAACTTATTTCAAAATTCCTTTTAATAGCACAATTAATTATGAAATCAATAACCTTTGGTAAAACCCATTTATTACTTATTGATTTCTAAGGAACCAATTTTATGCGAGTTGTTGATTTCGTGTTGTTAACTATCCAATTCCATATAAGATAAGATGAACATATATCAACCATACATGCATAATAAAACAACCACAAGTTCATAACCATAGCTAATGGGTTTGGCAACACTTGTTGGCCAAAACAAGTGTGCCAAAAGGGTCAATCATAGAACATAAACATGACACAAGGCATTGAGATGGTGTGCTCCCACTTGATCCCGCATCCTAATGCATCAAGTGTCCATTTTGTGTTGTCATCATTTTGCTTTATTGGGCTCCAACTTCAGCTCCTAGCTTCCTTGGACCTTCATGCTATGGGCTTTGTTATTGGGCTTAAAATCAATCTTGGGCTTTGAGGCCCATTTGGGCCTAAAATGGCCCAAACCAAAGAAACCAAGTCTTGTTGAACTTCTTTTACAAAATATATCCTAATACATTTTTACTGGTAAAAGAAATTCAACTAATCTACTTATTATTACAAACACATAAAAAAATAAATAGATTACAAACCCAAATAAATAATATTACAACCCAATTGAATAATCAAACAATATCACAACACAAAACACATCCAAACACAAGGTATTGGCTAGGTTATGAACATCTAAATACACATCCAAATATGCAAGAATCATAAGTTAAAATGGTTCCCCTTTTGAACCCTAAAGTTTTCGGCCAAGGTTAATCAAACCGAAAACTTTCGGTTTTGTCCAAGCAAAACACCAATCAACAATGAGACAAGGTTTTCTAAGATTACCACATGCATGTAAAGTATAATCTTAAAAGAAAAAAAAGGGGCAACCACACCCCCTGAAGGCTACGGTCATATGGTGAAACACACCATAAAAACCGTAAAAGGAATGATCTATACATGTATGCATTCGTATAAGTGGCTCTTGATGCCATTGTAGGGATTTAACAAGATTATCAAAGTCCATATAAGCTAATTTATAGGAAAACGCAGCGGATAAAGAGATTAAAATCTTGTTAATATATTGATTATCAAACCCATTTGAAAAGCTAAACCCAAACCATGGATCCATATACGAAATACATACATAACAAGCATAAGATGTTAAGAAGCTACCTTTCTACCTGTTAGAAATCGAGTTTTAAGAGGTGAAGATGATGAACTTTGTAGCTTAATCTTCAACTAAGAAGACCTCAAGTAAGTGATACCCCAAGGCACCAATAAACCCCTTTGAATGCTAGGTTTCTCAACACCAATTTCAGCAACTTGAACTTTGTTGTTGCTGAATCTTCCTTTCTTGTTCAAGCTCCAAAACCCGATTTTGAGAGTTAGATTAGAGAGGATTTTTGCCTTTGAATGCAAGAGAGAGAGAGCTAGATTGGAGAGTGTGTGTGTTTAAGTCTTGCACTAATCAAGACAAAAGGAGGTGGGACTTTTATGGCCTTGGGCGGCTGAAAGTCCAAATCCTTTTTAAAATTCATTTTTACCTCCTTTACATAATAAACACACTTTAATCTCTTATTTTATAAATTTGAAACCAATTTTAACTTTATAAACATAGCACCCTTTTATTTGTTATTATTTAACAAACTTAAATAATGAAACAAATAATACCTCATGAACGATTATCCACATAATGATGTTCATCTACAAAAGCAATGTATTTAGAAAACCCACTTTTCTAAATTGGTGTCAATATTTATTTGTATGATCTTATCAACGAATAAATATTCATAGGTGTTTGTTTAGCTTGTTATTGGGTATGACCCGACTTGGATCATATCACACTAGCCACATCAACTTAATATGCATCTTGGGCAGATCAAGTCTTTCAGTTTGTCGGTGTCACACCCCAACCTTGACGGCGGAAACGTCGAGGAGTGAGAGTTAAGATCGTTCACAGCCACATAATGCTATTATTAAATACAAATATTGTTGGATTCTTTATGCCCAAGATACATAGAACATTGATGTGGTTAGTATATTATGATCCAAGTCGGGTCATACCCAATAACAGCTTAGCAAACACCAATTTTATTTAATTGATATCATGCAATTAATAAATACACCAATTTAGAAAATGGGTTTTCTAAATATGTTGCATATGAGATTGAACAACTTATATGGATATTTGTTCATGGATATTATTTGTAATTTTGTTTAATTTAGTTAAATAACATCAAATAATAAAAGTGTGTGTATGTTATATAATTAAAAGGTTAATTATATATCTATTTTAAAACATTGGTTTATAAAATTGGTTTTTAGTTTTGGGGGGAAAACCCTATCAAAAGAACCATTTTCGGCCGCCCCTTTATGGGGTATGGGTTTTGTTTTTTTTGTGCAAGATACTCCATGAATACACACCATACTCAATCCTCTCATCTCTCACACATATGCAAGAACCAAAAGGAAAACACTCTCTCTTGTAGTGGATCTCAGCTGAAGGGTTTTCAACAGCTTATGGATCTCAGCTGAAAGGTTTTCAGCAGCCCTTCTTGGTCGCTTTTGGTGGTCAAATCCTAGCAACATGGTGTATTCTTGATGCTTGTGGGTATGGAAGCTTGAGAACACCTCTTCTTGGTGTTTTGGCTGTTCAAGAATATCATTCTCCTCATCTATATCTCGTTTTTCAGCAGCCTTTGGAAGGTAGTATGTATTGTTTATTTTGGTTGTTATTTGTTGTTGATAGCTAGCTCAAACATATATAAAAGATCCTATGTTCTTGGGTTGTTGATGTTTTGTAATTAGCCTTAATTATCAGATTACTAATGATAATTTTAAAGTATTATTCCGCTGCGTTTTTAAGTTTTAGAGGTTAAACTACTTTGGTATGGTCCAACAAACCCAACATTGGCATCTAGAGCCGGATATGTGGATGACTAGTTTCATGTGTTCTTGTAAAATTGGTTTTATGAGGCTTTAACAACCATATTGGGGCTGTTTTGTGGTGATGATAATAAATCCCCAACCTTTCAAGGTTATATCTAACATGCTAGTGATTAAACCTTGAAATAAGATATCAAGTAGTTGATTATGTTTTGTTTGGACAAAAGACCCTAAATTCATGGTTTATGTTGGCTGAAAATTTAGGGTCATATGGGGTTTATTTGGTTCTTGAATGTTGTATATGATGATTCATATTGGTGCATAACCTAGCCTTGACCTTGTGTTGTTTTGGTTTTGAATGGATGTTTTGTGTTGGTTGTATTCATTCTTATGGGTTGTAATAATTATTCTTTTGTGTTTAGTATTTGGATGTAATTTATTTATTCATTCATTTGTGATGTAATAGATAGATTAAGTATGTTTTCTTTTATTAGAAAATTTGTATTAGGATATGAGTTTTGTAAAAGAAGATGCACAAGATGGAAACACAAAAGGAAGACACAAGAGAAGGACTTGAAGCATTTGGATGCAAGTTCAAGTGGGGGTCTTTGGAGATCTCGTCTTTGTGTTGTGTTCAACCCTTAGGAAAGACCAAATGATAACACTTGTGTTGGCAAACAAGTGTTGTCAACATAGTGGCTATGGTTATGCACATATGCTTGTTTGATTGCTCATTTTATGTTGATTGTTTGATATATGGATATTCCTTGCAATCTAAATAAATTATCACAACAAGCTGAATTTTTTGGTTCCTAATCATTAAGTGACTAACAAAAGGTTATTAAAAGGATTAATTATTTCAAAATAAAAGAGGTTTTATTAAGAGAGAACCATAGGGTACCATCTATTTGAAAGCATGCGAATACAAAGTACATAGAGTTTCATAACTAGAATTAATGGAAACTTAAATCCCTTTGGAAACAAGTTAAACACCATCCTTTTACACGACACTCGAATCACTTGAGAACTACTTGAGGGATAAAGGTCACCTAACCACTTTTAGGGAACTTGTGTGTTTGAGGTGAGCTTAACATATTTGTAGGATAAAGGTCACCTAACTGCTTGTATGTGTAAACTCACACGTGTGTGTAAGTAGGACGACTTGAATTGGAAACCATGTGCATAGGGTCACCGAAGCATGGCGTACAATGGTGTTGATGGGATTTTACATGCCGACTAAACATAAGATGTTTAACCGATCCCATATAGCTAGAAGTTGCAATAGGTTGCAATTGTCAAATGTTAACTACCTTGTTAATTTAAATAATGGGATAAAGGTCACCTAACCACTATTTAAATGTAACGTTGGATTCTAGATTTTAATTATTAATTTTCTATGAGACGTGTAAAGGGTATTAATAATTAAAATGCGATTGTTTTTCAGAAATACTAAAATGAACTTTATAATTTTGTAGAAATGGCCGCAAACAATAATGCTACCACCCCGACCGTCCCTAACCTATCACCGAGAACCATCTTAAAAAGGGATCATCTTAACCATAATAACTTTATGGACTAGTATCAACACTTGAAATTGTTCTCAAGTAATAAAAGGGCCTATGTCCTTGACGATCCTATTCCTGACCAACCCGACCCTCAGGATGTTGAGGCCTATGACGATTCAATAAGCTAGGGTAGAGCGTTCGAAACGGTTCGAGCACTTCATGCGTGTCACATGGAAGAAACCCAATCGGTATCATCTTATGTTCTTAAGATGAAATGCCACGTTGATCGCCTCGATAGGCTTAATTGTCCCGTCTCAAAAGAGGTAGCCACGGATTTGATCCTTAATGGCCTAACCAAAAGGTTTGAGACGTTCATAATGAATTACAAAATGAACGGGTGGGACAAGAGTATTGGTGAGCTTCACGCAATGCTCAAAACAGCTGAGGCAGAGATGGGTAGAAAGGTTCTACCTGTTTTCTCGATCAATGAGGAAGACAATAAGAAAGGGCCATTCCCTGATCCCAAGGCAAATGTTGCCAAAGGAAAGGGGCACATCAAAGGAAAGGGGAAAGGAAAGGCTAAAGCAGAACCTCCAAAGCCTAAGCTTAAGAAGCCTAAGGTAACGGAGAAAGATCCATGCTTTGAGTGTGGAGAGATAGGACATTGGAAAGGAAATTGTCCAACCAATCTCAAAGTTGAGAGACAAGAGGGATACTATGCAAACCTCAAGCACAACTTTCATAATTCACATTGGTTGAAATGTTATTTCTTCAAACACATGGGTATTGGATACCGGATATGGAACTCATATTTGCAATTTGTTGCAAGGGTTCAAAAGAAATAAGCACTTCAAGAAGGGAGACACTAGTCTGGACATGAGCAACGGAGCAAAAGTTGATGTCGAGGCCCAAAGAGATGACATTTAGAAACTTTCAAATGGTTTGGAAGTTATTCTAAAGAACATTTTGTATGCTCCTACTTTGACTAGGAACATAATTTTGATTTCCCTTTTAGAACAATGTGGTTATGAATTAAAGTTTGTTAACAATGATATTTATGTTTGTATGGATGATGTATTTTATTTCAAGGCTATGCCTTTTAATGGAATCTATGAATTGGTTCATGATGATTCATCCTATAATAGCTCATTATACCAAACAAGCACCAAGAAACTTAAAATGGTTTCAGTGATTCTTATCTTTGACATTGTCATCTTGGTCACATAAACAAGAATCAGATTCAAACACCTCAAAAGAATGGTCTTTTGAAAATCAAATAAAAATGTTTCATTTGATGAGTGTGAATCTTGTTTACAAGCTAGATGACCAAGTCGCCTTTTAGTGGCACTAAAGAGGGCAAAAGACTTATTCGGTATCATACATTCGGATGTATGTGGCCCTTTAAAGACAATGACTAGAAATGGTGATAGATACTTCATTACCTTTACCGACGATTATAGTCGCTATGGTTATGTGTACATGATGACACATAAACATGAAGCTTTTGAAATTTCAGAACCTTCAAGAATGAAGTAGAAAATCAACTCAATAAAACTATCAAAGTTCTTCATTCAGATAGAGAAGGTGAATACCTTAATGATGCTTTTCAGTACCATCTAAAAGGTTGTGGGATCGTCTCATAACTTACTCACCTGGAACACCACAACATAATGGTGTGTCTGAAAGGAGAAATCGAACCCTATTGGATATGGTTCAATCTATGATGGCTATAAGCTCAATACCTCTATCATTTTAGGGTTTCATAATGCTCTCCGTGGCTAGCATTTTGAATATGGCCATGACCAAGATAATTATTGCTCGAAAGGCTGAGTTCTTGGAACTAAGTTCCTTATGGAAGGGATAACGTATACAATACTGGAATTTTGATGAGGATCAAAATCCACAAGCCGATACGCGTCTAGTTGACACTAGCAATCAACAAGAGGTTGTTGATGATGATCAAGAGGTTGATCAATACACACAAAACGTTCACATATCTGTTAGATTTAGCATTCCACCTGAAAGATATGGATCTTTCATGAATGGATGCTATGTGGTTGACTCCTATGAGCCAACCACATACCATGAAATAGTGTCCAATTCGGATTGTTACAAATGGTTGGATGCCATGAACGTTGAATGCAATCCATGTATGACAATCAAGTTTAGGAATTGGTTGACCCTCCACTTAACTCCAAAATGGTTGGATGCAAATGGGTTTCATAAGAAAATAGATATACATGGAAACTTGGATACTTACAAAGAAAGAATTGTAGCAAAAGGTTTCACTCAAAATCAAGGGGTTGATTATGATGAGATCTTCTCGCCTGTGGCAATGCTAAAGTCAATTAGGATATTATTTGCCATAGCTGCATATTATGACTATGAGATTTGGCAAATGGATGTCAAAACCGCTTGTCTTAGTGGACATCTCGAAGAGACTGTCCATATGGTTCAGCCAGATGGTTTTGTTGATCCACAACATCCTAAAAGTATGCAAGTTAAAGAAGTCAATCTATGGATTGAATCAAGCATCGAGAAGTTGGAATCAACATTTTGATGAAGAGATCAAGAAATTTGGTTTCATCAAGAACGCTGACGAGGCTTGTGTATATACGAAGGCTAGTGGGAGCATAGTAACATTCTTAGTATTGTATGTTGATGACATACTACCTTTTAGAAATGATATTCCAACCATGGAAGGTGTCAAAACCTGGCTTGGAAGTTGTTCTTCCATAAAATCTCGGTGAAGCCGCCTATATTTTGGGAATATAGATCTATAGGGATAGATCGAGGCGGTTGATAGGTTTAAATCAAAGTGCATATATTGATAAGTCTTGAAAGGGTTCAAGATGGAAAACTCTGAGAAAGGTATGGTACCTATTCGAAGAGGGGCAATATTAAGTACATCTCAATGTCCAAGCTCAAAGGATGAGCAGTATCGAATGAAGGACATCCCATATGTGTCTGCTATAGGATCCATCATCATGCATTGATATGCACTAGATCAGATGTGTCATACGTGTTAATCATGACGAGCAGATATCAGCAGAATCCAGGTAATAGCCATTGGATGGTTATTAAAAGTATATTGAAATACCTTAGGAGGACTAAGAAAATGTTTCTAATATATGGATCTGATGAAGAGGAACGCGTTGTAAAGGGTTACACGGATGCGAGTTCCAAACCATTCGAGATGGTTCTCGATCACAATCGGGGTATGTCTTTATTATGAATGGAGTAGCATTGTCCACTACAAAGTCCGAATACATAGCCGCATCATCAACAGCTCAGGAAGCTGCATGGATAAAGAAATTTATTGCTTACCTAGGGTGGTCACTACCATTCAAGACCCCTAGAATCCTTTTGTGATCATAAGGGTACGATTGCATAAATCAAGGTACCCTGTCCTCTTCAAAAGGCTAGGCACATTGAGCGGAAATTCAACTACATAAGGGATGAGGTTGAAAAGGGAAAAATATGTATTCGTAAAGTTCACACCGATCAATACACTACGGATCCACTCACGAAGCTCCTTGAAAGGGCAAAGCATGAAAGTCATACTTGTGCCTTAGGACTTCGATATTCTAGTACTGGAATTGATCTGTTTAGTATTAAAATTTTGAAACAATGTAATATTTAACTCTTTATATACTTGCGTTATTTTGAGTTATATTTTTTAGCATGTATACATCCATGAATATGTTTATTATTCTAAATGTCCGTAGTCGGTCATGTTTGTGGGAACAAATATGAAAGTAAGACTATTATGAACATGGATTGGTGGATATTCATAAGGAATGAATATAGAGCAATTGGTTGCTGCCAAGGTTCATAGATATTTGTGGGATACAAATATTGGACTGACCCGCATCTCAATTTTACTACATGGAATCTTCTACATTGATCATAAGTAAATTTGAGTAAAGGCGAATATCATTTGGTATCCTCCAACCTGAGATACATATTGGGTTTTGATATTCACCAAATGTTATACCTTGAGCTAGTTCTTCGCTGCTCTGAAATAATGGGCAGTGCATAAGGCTATGTTCAGGTGTGACACAAGGTGATTGTGAAAAACGTATGTAGTCAAGATGGAATTTGTTCCTCTTATTTGTTGAGAACAAGATGTCTAAGGCCTGATTAAGTTAAATCAACAAGGAATGATCATTCTATGTCCTTGGATTTAACATGACATCTATAACAAAAGGATAAATGATTGTTTCACCTAAATCTTCCAAGTTGGATACTTGAAGGGGATGATGTTATTGAATGGCTTCTAGTCATGCGTATTAAGGGTAGTAAACCATTGTTAGGCGGTATTTACTGCTTGCATCAATGTGCTATGAATCTTGTGCAAGTGGGAGATTGTTGGATTCTTTATGCCCAAGATACATAGAACATTGATGTGGTTAGTACATTATGATCCAAGTCGGGTCATATCCAATAACAAGCTTAGCAAACACCAAATATTATTTAGTTGATGATATGATCATGCAATTAAATAAATACAACAATTTAGAAAATGGGTTTTCTAAATATGTTGCATATGAGATTGAACAACTTATATGGATATTTTGTTCATGGATATTATTTGTAATGTTGTTTAATTTAGTTAAATAACATCAAATAATAAAAGTGTGTGTATTTATATAATTAAAAGGTTAATTATATATCTATTTTAAAACATTGGTTTAATAAAATTGGTTTTTAGTTTTGGGGGGAAAACCCTATCAAAAGAACCATTTTCGGCCGCCCCTTTATGGGGTATGGGTTTTGTTTTGTTTTGTGCAAGATACTCCATGAATACACACCACACTCAATCCTCTCATCTCTCACACATATGCAAGAACCAAAAGGGAAAACACTCTCTAATCTTGTAGTGGATCTCAGCTGAAAGGGTTTTCAGCAGCTTACGGATCTCGGCTGAAAAGTGTTTTCAGCAGCCCTTCTTGGTCGTTTTTAGTGGTCAAATCCTAGCAACATGGTGTATGCTTGATGCTTGTGGGTATGGAAGCTTGAGGACACCTCTTCTTGTGTTTTTGGCTGTTCAAGAACATCATTCTCCTCATCTATATCTCGTTTTTCAGCAGCATTTGGCAGGTAGTATGTATTGCTTATTTTGGTTGTTATTTGTTGTTGATAGCTAGCTCAAACACATATAAAAGATCCTATGTTCTTGGGTTTGTTGATGTTTTGTCATTAGCCTTAATTTTCAGATTACTAATGATAACTTTAAAGTATTATTCCTCTGTGTTTTTAAGTTTAAGAGGTTAAACTACTTTGGTATGGTCCAACAAACCCAACAAATATATTATTCATAAGTTTGAAAGATACTGTTAGGATCAGTGATCTACGTTTGATTGATTAGAGAGTATAGCAGCGGAATTCTAACAATGAATTAGCCAATTCACAAGAACGAAAAGATATTCAATGAAGAACAAAAACGGTTATAGATAGAGAGAATTCTGCAATTATATTTCATTCAATATTCGCTTTCGTGGTAACGGAATATCACACTTACAATTAGGTCGACACCTCTTATATAAGAGATGTGACGTGTGCTGATGTCACTTGATAGTGACATCTAACAGAATTATTCCAACTAAAACACAACTACTGAAGATGTCAAAGCAGCTGACATCTTCTACAAAAATACTAAGTGTTATCGGTTACTACAACTACTGAAAAACCTGATGGCCATTATATCCCAAACACATATAATGGATAGTGCTTCAGCTCTGTGTATTGTCAAAAATCCAGTCCAGCACTTTAGGACCAAACATATAGAGATCAGACATCACTTGGCTCCTTCACAGTTACTACAACTACTGAAAAGCATAAAACTACTGATACTATAACAACTGAAGAACAAGCTCTTCAGTCGTTTTACAAACCTACTAAAAGTAAAAACATAAAATACTGATATCACAACTATTGAAGAAGTACTCTTCAGCTGTTGTGACAAACTACTGAAACTTCAATACTTGGTCTTCAGACTTGAACTTCAGACGTTTCATCAGCTGATGACTTCAGTAGATGTCATCAGCTGATGTCTTCAGTCTTTGTCTTCAGACTTTGTACACCAGTTGTTGATCATCAGCACTTGTAGACTCTTCAGCTGTTGTACTTCAGTACTTTGGTCTTCAGCTTCAGCACTTGTGTTCTTCAGTTGTTCAGCTTCAGCACTTGTGTTCTTCAGCTGTTCAGCTTCAGCACTTGTGTTCTTCAGCTGTTGAGCTTCAGCACTTTAGTCTTCAGCTGTTGAGCTTCAGCACTTTAGTCTTCAGCTGTTGAAGTCTACAGTACTTGATCTTCAGCTGTTGAAGTCTTCAGCACTTGTCGAACTACTGATGAAGCCTTCAGCAGTTGTTGTGATATCATGTGGGACTTAGAGGTTTTCTGATCTTGGCTCTTTGGTTCTTTTGGTCCAACAAACTCCCCCTGAACCAATGCAGCCAAAACTCTAATTGATTTATTTTCCCACTTATTGTTGGCAAAATGGTTGGTCTTTTTCCTTCTTGATCAGTAGAGAAGATGACCCATATAAGCACTGGCCTGGGAAGAATCTCAGAGATCTGTTTGGCAAGGTATGAATGGGAACTCTGTTTTAGGGAACTGGACACAGAGTTGTTATCCCATTCATGAGATCTACTTCCCCATAATGAGTCTGTATGACTCTCGAACATAGGCCTCAAGGAGAACACCTGTTCCTCCTTGGAGAGTTCTTCTACTCCTCCTTCAAAGAATAACTCTAGACCATAGTACTCAAATAAGTACTTCACAGTCCTGCCATTCTTCAACTCCACAGTAGTTACCTCCCTATAGACAAATTCATCAGGATGAGTGCCCTCAAGGAGTAACTGGAGCTCATTCTTCTTAATGTCTTCAAGCTTCTTATATAATAACCCCTTTTGATCATCTTGTTTTCCAGTAAGGCTTGAGGGGTCATTTTTGATTGATGAGCCTTCTTGAATTCATCAATTATTTCCCATGGTGAGACTACAATGGCTAACATAATGTAGAGTCTATTGTTTTTCTAACCTGGCCATTGTATTTGTGTGGAATGGATCTTTTGTGGATTCTAGAACTCACCTTGGGGTCTGGCCATACTCTCACTCTCTCCTTCTGATACTAAAATGTGTGTCTGAGAGTGTACAGCCTCTGAGCATGCCCTTTCATGGCTTGTATAGATGATGACTGAGGAAATTCCTTGTCAACCATCTTCAGTAGTTGCTCATCGTGCTGCTTCTGCTATTCTTCATCTTCTATCTTGACTCTAACCATTTCCCTTTGAGAGTCAGGTGTGATCATGGGTTGACTCCTGGGTTCTGGTAGCTTAAGAACAGTAGAGAGTGGCAGGCAATCATCTTCATCCTCTTCTTCTTCATCTTCTTCTATCCTCAGCACCCTTCTCCTCCTTCTAGGTGCATCACTGGATGATGGTTGGGTTGGTTTTTGTTGTAAAGGAATTGGTTTTGAAGGTTGAGGATGTTTGGATTTGGGTTTTGAGATTGGTTTGGAGATTTGAGGGGTAGGCTGTTTTTGAGTGGGTGATTTGGAAGGTTTTTCAAGCATTTTGGTTATGAGTTTGGCTTTTGTTAGTCTTGCCATTTCAAACCTTTTTCCAGCCCCAGCCTCATCAAGTGCTTCAATGATTATCCCCTTATGAAATTGCTCAGACAAACAGATTCTGGTGGCTATAGCGAGAATGCTGTCTCTGGTCCATGAACGAATCTCCATAAGTGATCTTCCTAAGTATTTGGCAATGAATCGAATCATGATCTCCAATCTCTCTTTCTCCAGCACATCATATCCAGCCCATCTGTTTTGAATTTCCTCTACTTCCAACCTCTTGATCTCACTATCTAATGTGGCTGTATCAAGTCCTTGCTTGAATAGTTGCTCAATGATTTTGTCCATGGATCGGCTGTGTGTATCATCTGCATCTTTTACCAGCTATTCCAAGGATTTTTCTTCAGCATTCGATTGATCACCAGCACTTTTCTTTCTTTTGTAAGTGATCAATTGTTGCTCCTTTTCTTTTTCCAACTCCTGGGTTTTCTCTTGTGCCTTCTCATCCTCAGTTCTTTTTCTTTTCTTTTCTTTCACTGCAGTACTCTCCCCCTTTTTGGATGCATTGGTGGCAGGGGTTTGTACCGCAGAAAGTTCTTTTGCACAGCATCATCAATGAGTGGTTGTAGACTTGAGAGATCCTCTCATCAATGGCTTTATAAACAATATCATTGATGATGGGAGTGATGAGAGGTAGGGATTATTGGAATACAGCAACCATCTGCTCTGGGGGGTTCTGTCCCGGAGAGAGAGTGCCAAAAGCAGAAGTTGGAGGCTCAGTGAAGTGAGAGGCTAAAGTGTTTGGGGAACCTTCAAATGAAGGTCCCATCTGTGGGTTGGTGGGGGCAGATGGACTTACATCCTGAGACTTCTTGGCAAGCAGTTCTTGCAGTCTGCTTACCTCAGCCTCCAGGATGGTGTTGTGGGCTAGAACGTCATAGAAAAAGCCCAGGTCATCATCAGCAGAAGCTGAATCACCTGACCTCCTGCTTGTAGCAGGATGTACATGCACTGGGTGTAGACCAGTTGTAGCATGTGCCCCTTTTTCTTGGAACTAGGGACTTCCAGCCTCAGGACTATGTCCTTCATCAGCTGTTGCCTCTAGGGAGGTCTTAGCTATGTTACCAATCTCATTCTGATCATGTGCTGATGCAGAAGAGGTGGCAGCCTCACTAGATGTTCTAAACTCCCTATCCACACTAGGAGATAGAACTTGTAAACCCCGGTGATGTGGGTTGTCAGAAGCATGATGATCCTCTTCCTCAATGTCTGTGGTTCTCCCCTTTGTTGGTGGGTGTTGGGGAGGAGGAGAGGCATGCAACTGAGTCAGCACGTTTGCAATGATTATGGTTGGACTTTGGGGGGCGGTTGCATGGGGAGATGGGGTAGAAGCAGTGTGCACCTGGGGAGGATGGTGCTCTTCAATGGCAATCTCCTCAAGTGCGGAAGATCCCAGATGTGTGGGTACCCCTTCTAAGGTGGTTGCAGGCTCCTTTTAAGAGGAATCCTGAGCGGCTATGGCTGGTAGAGTCTCTGATACTGCTGGGGGGTTTAAGCCAGCAAGTATATCCTGCGTTGGTGGTACAGGAGCATATGCAGGGGACTCATCTCCCTGAATAGCTGTTTTGGGGTGTTTTGGTTTTGGTTTAGTGGGGACTTTGGTTCTGGTGGAGGAAGCTGTGGGTTCCCTGTGCTTGGGCTTTAGCGTTCGGGCAGCTTCTTTGAGTGTAAGGTCTGAGTTGTGCCTGGAGTATACCTCAGCCAAAACAGCTGGTGCAGGGACTCCAAGGCCAACAAGGCCATCAAATTTTAATTCATCTAAAATAATGGCCATCAGAAACCTGGGATATAATGGCCATCGGTTTGCCACAGGTTTCTGAGCCAAGTTCTTTATTTCTAGAAACACGATTTCAGAAAAATGTAGCGGTGGTGTTCTAGAATAGAATACAATACCTGTTGCCATTGGGATGACATTTGATCCCAAGAAGATGTCTTGGAGGCTAAGCAGACATTTACCATGTGAAAAATGACTTTCTCAGCGTCATGGAAATGTTTCTTTAGAACAGTTGTAGCCCGAAGATCACCTTCATACCCATGATTGATAATGACATATCGTTAGGCCCTTTGGGTATGCAGTCACAGCGGTGGAGTCGTGTAAGTGTAATGCCTGACGAATGATGTCGGCTGTAACGACCACTGGTTTCTGGTTGACAAGGGACCGAACAGAGATCTGGCCGTAGACCATCAGTATGAACAAGAGCATTTGACCAGAATGACTGAGGGATTCAGGGTAGATGGTGGATTCAAGAGAAAGGCTGTGCGATATGGGGAATCCACCATTAAGTCAATGGCATTATTTGTTCTAGAAAGCCGACTTTGTAAGGTAAGCAATGCAGTTATGTCGTGGTTTCAGACTCATGGTCGCCATGTTGGAAAGAGAGAAGTTCAAAAAATAACGGCTAATGAAACATTAGAGAAGAGGACAGGTATTTATAGGGTAGGGGTGAGAAAATGACTGAAGGGTTTGGTGTTAGTCATCAATAGTTTTAAACCGACTGTTGACATGGTATTACCCTATCAGACGTTGAAACAGCTGAAGTCGTGGTTGTAGGCATCAGCAGTTAGAAAACTACTGAAAGCCATGGCTTTGACTTCAGATGATGAAACAACTGAGGACTTGGTGTGTGTCATCAGTAGTTGTGAAACTACTGAAGACAGTGGTTTTGTCATCAGTTGTTGTAAACAGCTAAAGACTTGGTGTTAGTCATCAGTAGTTATAAAACTACTGAAGACATGGTTTTGCTTCAGTTGTTTAGAATGAAACAGCAGTTGTAGAAACAACTGAAGAGAAAGTTCTCTTCAGTAGTTTTCGTCAATTCATAGCCTTTCAGCTGTTTCATACTATCCTCAACACTTACTCATCAGACTTTGCATCTGCTTTTCAGGTGTTTCATAGGACGTCAGTACTTATCTGTTTGTACTGATTTCAGTAGTTGTAACTACATCAGTAGTTGTAACTACAGTAGTTTAGAACAGAGAAAGTACTTCAGTACTTGTGAGGCATGTAGCCGTCAGTAGTTATAAAAACTACTGAAGGTGAAAGGACTCATCAGTACTTATATGTGACATGGTTACCAATGATCACCAGTACTTTTTACTGAAATCATCAGTAGTTGTCACTTATTCTAGCTGCAGCATACCAAGCCTTAACACAAGGTTTTGGAAAGTAGAACTATCCAAGGCTTAGTAAAAATATCTGCAAGCTCATCAGCACTAGGCACAAACTTAGGATCAATCAGACCTTTTTCAAAACAATCCCGAATAAAGTGATGTCTGATCTCTATATGTTTGGTCCTAGAGTGCTGGACTGGATTTTTGACTATACACAGAGCTGAAGCACTATCCATTAATAATGGAGTCTTTGTCTCTGTAATGCCATAATCCAGAAGTTGGTTCTGAAGCTAGAGTACCTGAGAAGTGCAACTTGCAGCAGCAATGTACTCGGCCTCAGCAGTTGATGTAGCAACAGATGTTTGTTCTTACTCTGCAAGAAATCAAACAGTTGCCTAGGAATTGACAACACCAGAAGTTGACTTTCTAGTTAACTTGCACCCTGCGTCACTATCTGAAAAAGCAACTAATTTGCAAGAGTGTCCAGTGGAATACCATAAACCCAGAGATATGTACCTTGCAAATATCTAAAGATTCTCTTGACTGCAATCAATGAGACTCTTTAGGAGCAGCCTGAAATCTAGCACAAACACATGTAGCAAACATAATATCTGGTCTAGAAGCTGTTAAATACATCAAGGACCCAATCATACATCTGTAAAGTGTTTCATCAAAGCTGTACCTTTCTGATCAGCATCCAGTTGTGTGGTGTTGCACATGGGAGTAGAACAGGGCTTACAGTTTTGTAAATCAAACTTATTCAATAGATCGTTTGTATATTTTGACTGATGAATAAAGGTCCATGAGCCTTTTGTTTAATTTGCAAGCCTAGAAAGAACTGTAATTCTCCCATTGCACTCATTTCAAACCTCTTTTTCATTAATGTTGTAAAATTATCACACAACTGGGATCAGAGGATGCAAAAATGATATCATCAACATAAATCTGAACAAGTAGCTTATGCTGATCCACCTTCTTAATAAACAAAGTTTATCAATGGAGCCTCTAGTGAAATATTCTTAAGAAGAAAAGTGGAAAGTGTCTCATACCAGGCTCTAGGAGCTTGTTTCAACCCATAAAGAGCCTTATCAAGTTTATACACCATTCAGGATGTTTTTATCCTCAAAACCTGGTGGTTGACACACATAAACTTCTTCTTTTATTTTACCATATAGAAATGCACTTTGACATCCATTTGAAAAACTTTAAGATTGTGGAATGCAGCATAGGCTAAAAACAATCTGATTGCCTCTAGTCTGGCTACAAGGGCAAAGGTTTCATCATAGTCAATACCTTCTTCTTGTGAAAACCCCTGTACAACCAGTCTAGCCTTGTTCTTAACAATAAGTCCATTTTCATCAGTTTTATTCCTAAACACCATTTAGTGCCTATTGCACACTTACCTGGGGGAAGAGGAACCAGTTCCCACACTTGTTGTTCTTGAACTGAAGTAGCTCAAGCTGCATAGCTTCAACCACCATTGTCTCTCAAAGCAACATGGTAGTTCTTTGGCTCTAGCTGACTGATGAAGAGAGCATAGAAGCAGAAGTTAGACAATTGACTTCTGTTGAAACACCAGCATTGATATCACCAATAATCTGAGACATTGGGTGATTCTTCAGTTCTTGATAAACAATGAGATCTGTGCAAGTGTTTGTAGGACCTTCAGCAGCAGCAGATGTTGATGCAGACTCTTGAAACCAAGAATTAGATGGTAACTCAAAGATGTAGAGGAATCAGAGATCTCATCAGCATTTGTTGTGGTGGAACTGCTGAAGCTACAGGAACATCAAATTTAGCAGACACAGGCAGTTGGTCACTAAACTTGAATAGGTGAGTATTGATATTATCATCATCAGCATGTGCAGAAGATGAGTTATCCACAGGATCTGCAACAGCTGGAGGTTGATAAGGAACATATTGCAGTATGTCCAAATCAAAAAACTCCACATGGTTTTGTGGAATCTTGTCCAAAGGAGATTCATTAAAATTCACATGCAAAGTTTCTTCAACTATCTTTGTTCTGCAGTTGAAGACTCTGTATGCCTTGCAAGTAGATGAATAACCAACAAAATACCCTGCATCCACCTTAGGATCAAATTTATGGAGTTGATCCTTTGTGTGAGAATAAAACAGGGACACCCAAATGCTTTGAAAAATGAAATTAGAGGAGCAAGTGATGGAGAACTTCATATGGAGTCTTCATCAACCTCTGAATTTACTAAGACTCTATTCTGCACATAGCAAGTTTTGTTAACAGCTTCAGCCAAAAGGTCAGTGGCAAACCAGACTCAGCCAGCATGGACCTTGCAGCTTCAATTAGGGTCCTGTTCTTTCTCTCC
Source organism: Flaveria trinervia (assembly GCA_025506515.1). Taxonomy (NCBI): domain Eukaryota; kingdom Viridiplantae; phylum Streptophyta; class Magnoliopsida; order Asterales; family Asteraceae; genus Flaveria; species Flaveria trinervia. The sequence goes on from CM046449.1 coordinate 39,242,588, forward strand.
ACTACTCCATTTTGTTCTGGAGTCCTTGGGATGCTAAATGCCTTTTGATTCCCTTTGAAAGATAGAAGTCATCAGTATATGGTTTCTGAATTCAGTTCCATTGTCACTTCTAATACACTTGAATGGAAGGGGATACTGCTTCTCAACATACCACACAAAGTGAATAATCTTCTGAGCAACCTCATCCTTTGAATGTAGAAAGAAAGTCCATACAAATCTGGAGTAATCATCCACAATTACCAGACAGTATTTTTCTTTGCCATGCTCATCACTCTCATAGGACCAAATAGATCCATATGTAGTAATTGCAAGCAGGCAGTGGACTTAGGCTCTTCAATAGGAGGGAATGAGACTTTGTGTTGTTTTCCTTTTAAACAAGCAGTGCAGGTTTCATCACAGTGGAACTCCTTTATTGGTAAGCCTCTAACTAAACTATTGTGGATTAGCTGATTCATGTTTTTGAAATTAACATGACCCAGCCTTTTGTGCCACAGTTTAGATTCTTGAGAAGAGGCTTTGGAAAATAGGCAAGGATTGCCTCTGAGATCTATTTTCTTGGAAAGATCTAAGCCATACACTCTTCCTATCCTGTTGGCTCTCAGGAGAGTGTGATCATCCAACACTTTATCAATCAAATGCAGAACTTTGGATGACAGAATCCTACAGTTCCGACTGGTGAAAAGAGCAACATGGCCTTTATCACACATTTGACACGACTTTTGATTGCTAATCATTGCCACGACTTCAGCTGTTTCAACATCTGAAAGGGTAATCCATGTCAACAGTCGGTTTAAAACATGATGACTAACACCAAACCCTTCAGTCATTTTCTCACCCCACCTATAATACCTGTCCTCTTCTCTAATGTTTCAAGCCGTTATTTTCTGAACTTCTCTCTCTCAAACATGGCGACCATGAGTCTGAAACCACGAAATAACTGCGTTGCTTACCTTACAAAGGCTTTCTGGAACAAATATGATAATGCCATTGACTTAATGGTGGATTCCCCATATCGCACAGCCTTCCTCTTGAATCCAACCATCTACCCTGAATCCCTCAGTCAATACTGGTCAAATGCTTTTGTTCATACTGATGAGTCTACGGCCAGATCTCTGTTCGGTCCCTTGTCAACCAGAAACCAGTGGTCGTCACAACTGACATCATTCGTCAGGCATTACACTTACACGACTCCACCGCTGTGACTGCATACCAAAGGGCATAACAGATATGTCATTTATCAATCATGGGTATGAAGGTGATCTTCGGGCTACACACGTTCTAGAGACATTTCCATGATGCTAAGAAAGTCATTTTCACATGGTAAATGTCTGCTTAGCCTCCAAGACATCTTCTGGGATCAAATGTCATCCCAATGGCAACAGGTATTGTATTCTATTCTAGAACACAAACGCTAAATGTTTCTGAAATCGTGTTTCTAGAAATAAAGAACTTGGTTCAGAAACCTGTGGCAAACCGATGGCCATTATATCCCAGGTTTCTGATGGCCATTATTTTGGATGAATTAAAATCTGATGGCCTTGTTGGCCTTGGAGTCCCTGCACCAGCTTTTTTGGCTGAGGTATACCCAGGCACAACTCAGACCTTACACTCAAAGAAGCTGCCCGAATGTTAAAGCCCAAGCACAGGGAACCCACAGCTTCCTCCACCAGAACCAAAGTCCCCACTAAACCAAAACCAAAACACCCCAAAACAGATATTCAGGGAGATGAGTCCCTGAAGATGCTCCTGTACCACCAATGCAGGATATACTTGCTGGTTTAAACCCCCAGCAGTATCAGAGAATCTACCAGCCATAGCTGCTCAGGATTCCTCTCAAAAGGAGCCTGCAGCCACACACAAGGGGTACCCACACATCTGGGATCTTCCTCACTTGAGGAGATTGCCATTGAAGAGCACCATCCTCCCCAGGTGCACACTGCTTCTACACCATCTCCCCATGCAACCACCCCCAAAGTCCAACCATAATTATTGCAAAAGTGTGACTCAGTTGCATGCCTCTCCTCCTCCCCAACACCCACCAACAAAGGGGAGAACCACATACATTAAGGAAGAGGGTCATCATGCTTCTGACAACCCACAGCACTGGGGTTACAAGTTCTATCTCCTAGTGTGGATAGGGAGATTAGAACATCTAGTGAGGCTGCCACCTCTTCTGCATCAGCACATGATCAGAATGAGGTTGGTAACATTGCTAAGATCTCACTAGAGGCAACAGCTGATGAAGGACATCGTCCTGAGGCTGGAAGTCCCCAGTTCCAAGAAAAAGGGGCACATGCTAAAACGGGTCTACACCCAGTGCATGTACATCCTGCTACAAGCAGGAGGTCAGGTGATTCAGCATCTGCTGATGATGACCTGGCTTTTCTATGACGTTCTAGCCCACAACACCATCCTGGAGGCTGAGGTAAGCAGACTGCAAGAACTTGCTTGCAAGAAGTCTCAGGATGTAAGTCCATCTACCCCCACCAACCCACAGATGGCACCTTCATTTGAAGGTTCCCCAAACACTTTACCCTCTCACTTCACTGAGCCTCCAGCTTCTGTTGGCACTATCTCTCCGGGACAGAACCCCCCAGAGCAGATGGTTGTTGTATTCCAACACTCCCTACCTCTCATCACTCCCATCATCAATGACATTGTTTATAAAGCCATTGATGAGAGGATTTACTCAAGTCTACAACACTCATTGATGATGTTGTGCAAAAGAAACTTTCTGCGGTACAAACCCCTGCCACCAATGCATCCAAAAAGGGGGAGACTACTGCAGTGAAAGAAAAGAAAAGAAAAAGAACTGAGGATGAGAAGGCACAAGAGAAAACCCAGGAGTTGGAAAAAGAAAAGGAGCAACATTGATCACTTACAAAAGAAAGAAAAGTGCTGGTGATCAATCGAATGCTGAAGAAAAATCCTTGGAACAGCTGGTAAAAGATGCAGATGATACACACAGCGCCGATCCATGGACAAAATCATTGAGCAATATTCAAGCAAGGATTTGATACAACCACATAGATGGTGAGATCAGGAGGTTGGAAGTAGAGGAAATTCAAAACAGATGGGTGGATATGATGTGCTGGAGAAAGAGAGATTGGAGATCATGATTCGATTCATTGCCAAATACTAGGAAGATCACTGATGGAGATCGTTCATGGACCAGAGAGCATTCTGGCTATAGCCACAAGAATCTGTTGTCTGAGCAATTTCATAAGGGGATAATCATTGAAGCACTTGATGAGGCTGGGGCTGGAAAAAGGTTTGAAATGGCAAGACTAACAAAAGCCAAACTCACAACCAAAATGCTGGACAACCTTCCAAATCACCCACTCAAAAACAGCCTACCCCTCAAATCTCCAAACCAATCTCAAAACCAATCCAAACATCCTCAACCTTCAAAAACCGATCCTTACACAAAAACCAACCCAACCATCATCCAGTGATGCACCTAGAAGGAGGAGAAGGGTGCTAAGGATAGAAGAGATGAAGAAGAAGAGGATGAAGATGATAGTATGCCACTCTCTACGTTCTAAAGCTAACCAGAACCCAGGAGTCAACCATGATCACACCTGACTCTCAAAGGGAAATGGTTAGAGTCAAGATAGAAGATGAAGAACAGCAGAAGCAGCACGATGAGCAACTACTAAAGATGGTTGACAAGGAATTTCCTCAGTCATCATCTATACAAGCCATGAAAGGGCATGCTCAGAGGCTGTACACTCTCAGACACACATTTCAGTATCAGAAGGAGAGAGTGAGAGAATGGCCAGACCCCAAGGTGAGTTCTAGAATCCACAAAAGATCCATTCCACACAATACAATGGCCAGGTTAGAAAAAACAAAGACTCTACAATATGTTGGCCATTGTAGTCTCACCATGGGAAATAATTGATGAATTCAAGAAGGATCATCAATCAAAAATGACCCCTCAAGCCTTACTGGAAAACAAGATGATCAAAAGGCGTTATTATATAAGAAGCTTGAAGACATTAAGAAGAATGAGCTCCAGTTACTCCTTGAGGGCACTCATCCTGATGAATTTGTCTATAGGGAGGTAACTACTGTGGAGTGAAGAATGGCAGGACTGTGAAGTACTTATCTGAGTACTATGGTCCAGAGTTCTTCTTTGAAGGAGGAGTAGAAGAACTCTCCAAGGAGGAACAGGTTGTTCTCCGTGAGGCCTATGTTCGAGAGTCATACAGACTCCTATGGGGAAGTAGATCTCATGAATGAGATAACAACTCTGTGTCCAGTTCCCCAAAACAGAGTTCCCATTCATACCTTGCCAAACAGATCTCTGAGATTTCTTCCCAGGCTAGTGCTTATATGGGTCATCTTCTCTACTGATCAAGAAGAAAAAGACCAACCATTTTGCCAACAATAAGTGGGAAAATAAATCAATTAGAGGTTTTGGCTGCATTGGTTTAGGGGGAGTTTGTTGGACCAAAAGAACCAATGAGCCAAGATCAGAAAGCCTCTAAGTCCCACATGATATCACAACAACTGCTGAAGGTTTACCAGCAGTTCGACAAGTGCTGACGACTTCAACAGCTGAAGATCAAGTACTGAAGACTTCAACAGCTGAAGACTAAAGTGCTAAAGCTCAACAGCTGAAGAACACAAGTGCTGAAGCTGAACAGCTGAAGAACACAAGTGCTGAAGCTAAACAGTGAAGAACACAAGTGCTGAAGCTGAAGACCAAGTACTGAAGTACAATAGCTGAAGAGTCTACAGTGATGAAGATCAACAACTGGGTGTACAAAGTCTGAAGACAAAGACTGAAGAAATCAGCTGATGATATCTACTGAAGTCATCAGCTGATGAAACATCTGAAGTTCAAGTTTGAAGACCAAGTACTGAAGTTTTAGTAGTTTGTCACAACAGCTGAAGAGTACTTCTTCAGTAGTTGTGATATCAGTAGTTTTATGTTTTACTTTCAGTAGTTTTGTAAAACGACTGAAGAGCTTGTTTTCAGTCGTTCTAGTATCAGTAGTTTTATGTTTTCAGTAGTTGTAGTAACTGATAACACTTAGTATTTTGTAAGAAGATGTCAGCTGTTTTGACATCTTCAGTAGTTGTGTTTCAGTTGAATAATCTGTTAGATGTCACTATCAAGTGACATCAGCAGACGTCACATCTCTATATAAGAGGTGTCGATCTAATTGTAAGTGTGACATTCCGTTACCACAAAAGCGAACATTGAATGAAATATGTTTGCAGAATTCTCTCTATCTATAACCGTTTTTGTTCTTCATTGAATATCTTTTCGTTCTTGTGAATTGGCTAATTCATTGTTAGAATTCCGCTGCTATACTCTCTATCAATAAAACGTAGATCACTAATCCTAACAAGATATAAACTACCATGGGTGTTTCACAGAATAAACTACTGAAGATGGCCGCTAAATTTTCTGAAATCGTGTTTCTAGAAATAAAGAACTTGGCTCAGAAACCTATGGCAAACCGATGGCCATTATATCCCAGGTTTCTAATGGCCATTATTTTAGATGAATTAAAATTTGATGGCCTGTTGTCCTTGGAGTCCCTACACCCTGGTTTGGCTGAGGTATACTCCAGGCACAACTCAGACCTTACACTCAAAGAAGCTGCCCGAATGCTAAAGCCCAAGCACAGGGAACCCACAGCTTCCTCCACCAGAACCAAAGTCCAACCATAATCATTGCAAACATGCTGACTCAGTTGCATGCCTCTCCTCCTCCCCAACACCCACCAACAAAGGGGAGAACCACAGACATTGAGGAAGAGGATCATCATGCTTCTGACAACCCATAGCATCGGGGTTTACAAGTTCTATCCTAGTGTGGATAGGGAGTTTAGAACATCTAGTGAGGCTGCCACCTCTCTGCATCAGCACATGATCAGAATGAGGTTGGTAACATAGCTAAGACCTCACTAGAGGCAACAGCTGATGAAGGACATAGTCCTGAGGCTGGAAGTCCCCAGTCCAAGAAAAAGGGGCACATGCTACAACTGGTCTACACCCAGTGCATGTACATCCTGCTACAAGCAGGAGGTCAGGTGATTCAGCTTCTGTTGATGATGACCTGGGCTTTTTCTATGACGTTCTAGCCACAACACCATCCTGGAGGCTGAGGTAAGCAGACTGCAAGAACTGCTTGCCAGAAGTCTCAGGATGTAAGTCCATCTGCCCCCACCACCCACAGATGGTACCTTCATTTGAAGGTTCCCCAAACACTTACCCTCTCACTTCACTGAGCCTCTAACTTCTGCTTTTGGCACTATCTCTCCGGGACAGAACCCCTCAGAGCAGACGGTTGCTGTATTCCAACAATCCCTACCTCTCATCACTCCCATCATCAATGATATTGTTTATAAAGCCATTGATGAGAGGATCTCCTCAAGTCTACAACCACTCATTGATGATGCTGTGCAAAAGAAACTTTCTGCGGTACAAACCCCTGCCACCAATGCATCCAAAAAGGGGGAGAGTACTACAGTGAAAGAAAGAAAAGAAAAGGAACTGAGGATGAGAAGGCACAAGAGAAAACCCAGAGTTGGAAAAAGAAAAGGAGAGCAACAATTGATCACTTACAAAAGAAAGAAAAGTGCTGGTGATCAATCGAATGCTGAAGAAAAAATCCTTGGAAGAGCTGGTAAAAGATGCAGATGATACACACAGCCAATCCATGGACAAATCATTGAGCAACTCTTCAAGCAAGGCTTTGATACAGCCACATTAGATAGTGAGATCAGGAGGTTGGAAGTAGAGGAAATTCAAAACAGATGGGCTGGATATGATGTGCTGGAGAAGAGAGATGGAGATCATGATTCGACTCATTGCCAAATACTTAGGAAGATCACTGATGGATATTCGTTCATGGACCAGAGACAGCATTTGGCGATAGCCACCAGAATCTGTTGTCTGAGCAATTTCATAAGGGGATAATCATTGAAGCACTTGATGAGGCTGGGGCTGGAAAAAGGTTTGAAATGGCAAGACTAACAAAAGCCAAACTCACAACCAAAATGCTTGAACAACCTTCCAAATCACCCACTCAAAAACAGCCTACCCCTCAAATCTCCAAAAAATCTCAAAACCCAAATCCAAACATTCCTCAACGTTCAAACCAATTCCTTTACCACAAAAACCAACCCAACCATCATCCAGTGATGCACCTAGAAGGAGGAGAAGGGTGCTGAGGATAGAAGAAGATGAGAAGAAGAAGAGGATGAAGATGATTGTCTGCCACTGTTCTGCTGTTCTTAAGCTACCAAAACCCAGGAGTCAACCCATGATCACACCTGACTCTCAAAGGGAAATGGTTAGAGTCAAGATAGAAGATGAAGAACAGCAGAAGCAGCATGATGAGCAACTACTGAAGATGGTTGACAAGGAATTTCCTCAGTCATCATCTATACAAGCCATGAAAGGGCATGCTCAGAGGCTGTACACTCTCAGACACACATTTCAGTATCAGAAGGAGAGAGTGAGAGTATGGCCAGACCCCAAGGTAAGTTCTAGAATCCACAAAAGATCCATTCCACACAAATACAATGGCCAGGTTAGAAAAACTATAGACTCTACAATTATGTTGGCCATTGTAGTCTCACCATGGGAAATAATTGATGAATTCAAGAAGGCTCATCAATCAAAAATGACCCTCAAGCCTTACTGGAAAACAAGATGATCAATAAGGGGTTATTATATAAGAAGCTTGAAGACATTAAGAAGAATGAGCTCCAGTTACTCCTTGAGGGCACTCATCCTGATGAATTTGTCTATAGGGAGGTAACTAATGTGGAGTTGAAGAATGGCAGGACTGTGAAGTACTTATCTGAGTACTATGGTCCAGAGTTCTTCTTTGAAGGAGGAGTAGAAGAACTCTCAAGGAGGAATGGTTGTTCTCCTTGAGGCCTATGTTCGAGAGTCATACAGACTCATTATGGGGAAGTAGATCTCAAGAATGGGATAACAACTCTTTGTCCAGTTCCCAAAACAGAGTTCCCATTCATACCTTGCCAAACAGATCTCTGAGATTTCTTCCCAGGCCAGTGCTTATATGGGTCATCTTCTCTACTGATCAAGAAGGAAAAAGACCAACCATTTTGCCAACAATAAGTGGGAAAATAAATCAATTAAAGGTTTTGGCTGCATTGGTTCAGGGGGAGTTGTTGGACCAGAAGAACCAATGAGCCAAGATCAGAAAACCTCTAAGTCCCACATGATATCACAACAACTGCTGAAGGCTTCATCAGCAGTTCGACAAGTGCTGAAGACTTCAACAGCTGAAGATCAAGTACTGAAGACTTCAACAGCTGAAGACTAAAGTGCTGAAGCTCAATAGCTGAAGAACACAAGTGCTGAAGCTGAACAGCAGAAGAACACAAGTGCTGAAGCTAAACAACTGAAGAACACAAGTGCTGAAGCTGAAGACCAAAGTACTGAAGTACAACAACTGAAGAATCCACAAGTGATGAAGATCAACAACTGGTGTACAAAGTCTGAAGACCAAGACTGAAGACATCAGTTGATGATATCTACTGAAGTCATCAGCTGATGAAACATCTGAAGTTCAAGTCTGAAGACCAAGTACTGAAGTTTCAGTAGTTTGTCACAACAGCTGAAGAGTACTTCTTCAGTAGTTGTGATATCAGTAGTTTTATGTTTTTACTTTCAGTAGTTTTGTAAAACGACTGAAGAGCTTGTTCTTCAGTCGTTATAGTATCAGTAGTTTTATGTTTTTCAGTAGTTGTAGTAACTGATAACACTTAGAATTTTGTAGAAGATGTCAGCTGTTTTAACATCTTCAGTAGTTGTGTTTCAGTTGGAATAATTCTGTTAGATGTCACTATCAAGTGACATCAGCAGACGTCACATCTCTTATATAAGAGGTGTCGACCTAATTGTAAGTGTGACATTCCATTACCACGAAAGCGAATATTGAATGAAATATATTTGCAGAATTCTCTCTATCTATAACCGTTTTTGTTCTTCATTGAATATCTTTTCGTTCTTGTGAATTGGCTAATTCATTGTTAGAATTCCGCTGCTATACTCTCTAATCAATCAAACGTAGATCACCGATCCTAACAGATACATTACAGGCATAATTCTCAAAATAGAACCCAATATATAAAAAATATAACAAGCTCGTTCGTTAAGTTAACTAGGTCAATTCCTAGGTGTGAACAATTCAAAAATGGCGATCATGCTTGAGTATTTCCTGAAACATGTTAAAATAAAAGGTCAACAATAATGTTGATGAGATTTCCATAGTTTGCAATACATAAGTATATAAAAGATGGCAATTTATGTTGTCAGTTAGAGAACAAAGTAAACTAGGGATGTAAGACAGAATGCACAATCAAACCTCGACAAAGTTTTACAAGTCTCAAACGTTTAAAAATATATACGATTAGCTAAGTGAACTTGGATCAACCAAGCAGGCTTGTCTGGCCCATAGATCTATGACTTCGCTAGGCTAGCAATAGTAATGATTATACATATATTTGACATTACATGGTAGCCATAAAGTTCAACTAACAACAACATACAGGTGAAATGCCATAAGTTTACAAGAGTCAAATGTGTTCACAAGTGCAAAGTTTATAATGTAACATGTTTCAGCCCAAAGTGTGAAAGCATAGAAAAAGGGGTATAGAAATACTCACTTGATCAAATGTATAAAAAATGATGGTTAAAGTATAATTTTATAAAATCTAATTATTTAATAATAATAATTTTGTTTTAGAATATTTGTAAAGAAAAGAAAGTATAAAAAGTATTTCTTTTTAAGAACTCAATTTACAGAAAATAACAAGTATTTTTAAAATTATCAGACCTATTAAAATGGTTTTTATAATTTAATAGAAATATAAAACTAAGGTTGAAGGCTAAAAAAACCTTAAACAAAACATGGGGTCCCCCGGATTCGAACCGGGGACCTCAGGTTTATGGGGGCGCATCTTACTAGTTACTCTAAGGCCTCAGCCGCGTTAAGAAACAATTTTAAAAACTTAAACACAATCCCCATGCATTTCCCCCAAATCAAGAACCCTAGATTCGATTTATCCCAAATTAAACCATAAAACGATGTTGTTAATCAAGTTACCCATGGGGCTTTTACTCCCCATGCTTAGACGAACATATTCATGTGCTTAATTACTCGGTTGGTAGTAGATTTGAGGATGAACAAGTTGAAGAACAATCCGCGACTGACTTCGATTTGAAAGTTGCCCAAATGATGTTGAAAACCAAATTAACTTCGTGTGTAGTTTCAGTGGATTGTGACCCTCGAAAGCCCTCAACCAATTGATCTAGTAAGGTTGTAAAAGATGTAGTTCGGTCGACTTGCAGACACGATGAGTGTGATGTTCGATTTGAGGTGTTTAGACTTGTTTCAGATAGATTTCCGTTTGGTATGAGTGTAGTGATGATTAAACCATCGATTAAGTATCGTTTAATTGAATTTTTAATGTGCTTTAACGTTCGAACGGGTCATTCGTTTAATGGTATCGGTTAAACAGTGATTCGAGTGGTAACCGACGGTTTAAAACACAATTAAATCATACATTGAAGTTCGAAACTTGCATACGAAACCTCTTGGATCGGTTTAGGGCTTCGAAATTGATTATTTTGATTATTTTTGGGTCGCCAGACTCCGGTCGGAGAGTCGCCGGAGTTGTGACCGAAAAATCGGTGTTGGAATGGGGGGAGGGGTTTGGGTTTCAAATGTCTACACAAATGGTCCCTCAATTTTCAACCTTTATTAATTTATGCCAAAACCTTCATTTAAAGTTTAAAAAAACAACTAATCTCACCCTAAGTTATTATTTTAAGCTATAAAAATTTGGTATTATTATTACTATGACTTATTATTATTATTACTAGTATTATTATTATTATTAGCACTGTTATTGTTACCAATTTTTATTAATATTCTTATCATTATTTGTATCATTTCATTATTAAACGTTAAGTTAAATTTTATGAACTATAAATGTTCAAATTAAAAATTAATTTCAAGCACATAAAGCACCCATGCGTTTCATAAACAACAGTAAAAACCCTTACAAGAATTTAACAAAGTTAACTTTTAATTAACTCAAAAAAAAATTACAAGATGTTACAGTCTCCCCAACTTTTAAGAATTTCGTCCTGAAATTAAGAATGAAACTTAAACGAATAGGAGACTTATGATGAAAGATAAGTGTACTAACGGACTGTGGTTGGCAGTTGATTACGGGTGAGACGCTTCACTTTGCGAATTATGGAATTTTACACGATGAATCCAAATTTGAACTCTTCCAGTGGAATGCGAAAGTTATCATTGACAACCAATTCTTTGAGATTTGACACATGAAACGTTGGAAAACAATGATGAGTTCCTAAGGTATATTAGACTTATAAGTTATACTTCTCCCATCATCTGGAATGAAATTGTGTAATAAAGTGACGTCTTGAAACCAATAAGAAAGAAATAACAATATCTCGTAATTGTATGAAAGTTTGACCGTCGGAATTTAAAAACCCCAAGTGCCACTATATAATGACACAAGCTTAACGCATATCTTGTGAATATGTATCGCTCCTCCGGTTAGACCGTCGGGTTATGAATGATACGATATGCCGAGATTTTGAGCTGGGTTCCCAAAGATGATTTAGAGGCATTACTAATAACAGAAAGTGAATCGATCATCAGAATTAATGATTGATGTTTAACGACGTACCACGATAATCGACTATTTGAGGTAAGTACGAGTCAATTTCTCGACTCGTTATCTCACATACATCAATGTGAAATGCGCGAAACTAGCCAATCGGTCAATAATGCACCAAATGACATCAAGAAATATAGGGCAATTTGAACATATACCAAGCTACATCAACATTTCCTTTATGCCCAACCATGAATACCAATCGCGGAAATTCATGATCCTTTTTGTCCACATCGAATGAATGTAATAGCAAGTCTTGTGAGTCGCAATCAAGATAGAGATTTAGATATTTTCAAGATTAGGAGTTCAAGGTTATCTAAAATAATGGGCATTGCATTTTTAATTAGGTAAAGAGTTAAACAAGGACATCGTTCATGATCGGATTGGAATTTAAATAATTCAGAATATCAATGATAAAGGCAATGGCAAATAGTTTTCCAGGTGCAGCTAGCACACGCGGTTCATCAAACCCATGAACACAACCGTGCATTGCTATAAACAGAAGGCATGGCATGAATTCATAATAACGTTATCTTGTACGAAAAATTGTTTTAGGAGTGTTATCATCGTGCAATTAGGTTTTAATGGTAACTCAGAATGAAGATCGATAAAAAAGGTTCCATAAAACTAGATCAAACATCAAATTATGACATAAAAAGCAAGAGAGAAGTAATCGATTTAAAATTTAAATGTTCCAGGCTTGGAACTAGGGTTACCCTAAAGTAACAATGACCCATTTTGAGTTCAAGATTCATGCTTTAGCTTGACTGGCTGGAACACTATCGTCGATAAGTCAGATAACGGTGTTCACCCTTCAAGTTATTACATGTTTCTTGTCAATTGAAGTCTTAAAACCTTGGTAAGTTTGAGATCAAGGAATGGGAATACTCACCAAGATGTGGTTATCACTCCTAGTTTGGTGGTGTATTTTCTAAAGTATGACTCTTAACTACCAAACAAAAGTTTGATCCTAACTCATTGTTAAGGATCCATATGAATAAAATGAGGTAACTTACTATTAAGGTAAGGATAATCACTCTTATCTCAACAGTGAAGTTATATAGAAAAAAATAGCAAAATGAAAAGTTTCATCAAAGAACGGAATTCACTCCTATTTTGATGGGGTCATTTCATTTGAGGAAAATACAATCCATAAAAATTTAAACAGGTGTTATTATCATCAAGGTATGGATTTCACACCTGTCTTGATGAGTGAATTTCATAATAACAAGAAAACAATCGAGAATTGACCTTTGTCACCAAAGTACGGGGTTCAATCCTATTTTGGTGTGGTAATTTCATTCGTGAAATACGAGTTCCAAAGGAAAATGATTGAAATCTATCCTCAAAACAAGGAAATCACCCCGATTCAGAGGATGGGATTTCATAAAACACACAATACAAAATTGAAAACCATCATCAAGATATGAAAATTTACTCCTATTTTAAAGAGTAATTCCATTTGTAAAATACGAATTCATAAAAACCAAAAAGGAGGAAATCGTCATCAAGGTATGAGGTTCACTTCTATCTTGACGATGAGATTTTATAAGAAAAATGATAGCGAATGGAAAGTCATCACCAAAGTAAGGGAGTCACCCCTGTTTTTATGAGATAGAATCATTTAGAGGATACAAGTGTCCTTAGTCATAGGTTGACTTGCGGACTCTTGCATTGCCTATGATGCGAAACGGTTTGAAGTTTTTATAAAGCTCGACTTAGCAAGCGAAGAGAATATCAGCTAGAAATTCAGAAACTTCAAATTACATAAATGTAACATTAACTGGAAAAGAAAATCATGCTTGCTAGGATTTAAGGTTAAAGTTCAGGATAACAGAGTTAGTTGTGTTAGGTTCTCAAATATTGAATGGTTTGAGTCAGGAAAACAAGATCAATGACAGAAGTGATTCAACACAATAATGAGATGTAAACGTTCGGTTCAAAATAAGAGGGAATTGCATTGATTTCTCAAAGTGTTAAGTCAACCACAACTTTACGGTAGCCACGCGTACCTATAAGCGAACACCCATCTCATGAGTTCCAGGTCAGATAAACTGATCCAACGGTCGAATCAAATTTATGTGTATACCTTGCCTAGACAAGGTATCCGGGGATACAGGTATTCCACGTTTCGGCATTGTATGATTTCAGTTATGGGACACACCTTAAGGACATTTGACAACCCTAAGTGATAATTTTAAGTTTTAAAAACCATTCGGTTTAGACGACCAATACCCTTGGATATATTAAGATCCATGTACACGTTGGTCAAGGTATGAAGATAGTTACATAAGGTGCACAACGTATAACGTTGTTTAAACATGGGAATTGAGGAGTATAACGAGTTCAATATTAACGGGAACATTCTGTAAGATAGGAATAAGAAGATATTAGAGTTTCAATGATAAACCAGTCCAAGGAATCAAGGATTTTTGATATTTTAAATATAAAACAGATGGTTCCATTTGGTAACGCATTACCATTTGGAAACGTTGACACGTCAAGGTAAATTGACCCATTTGCCTTAGAAACTTGTGTATGTTGACCATAGTTTATCACTCATCCCAGAAATCCCCAGGTAAGCATAACTAGTCCGTAGGATTTATGCAATATGCTTGCCTTAGCCCGAGGGCCTTTTTGCCAGGAAATCCAGAATACAGGTGTCTATGTGTCCCACAAATTTCTTAGGTTCATGAAATCAAAACCTTGATGAGATTTATATAGATTAGACACAACTTCTAAAGATTCAAGTCATAAGAATAAGCATAAGATTCCACGTGTCGTCGAAAATAAGATTAAGAGATTTCATGTTCGGGGAGGGTCAAAGAGTCAAAGATAAGTTTAGGGAGACAAGTAACCAAATTTATGTGATTATAAGGCACACCTATCTAAGGGCATCAAGTTGCACAAAAGGCATCCGTAAATAGATAGCATCATGTGACATGCAGTAATAAGTATACACAAGATTATACGGATTTTTCTATGAGGTTCATGCATAAACTATAGTCTAGGTCACCATTTATAATAACCTAAATCCCTATAGTTATGGGCTCTGATACCAATCTGTCACACCCCAACCTTGACGGCGGAAACGTCGAGGAGTGATAGTTAAGATCGTTCACAGCCACATAACACTATTATTAAATACAAATATATTATTCATAAGTTGGAAAGGTACATTACAAGCATACGTCTCAAATAGAACCCAATATAAAAAATATAACAAGCTCATTCGTTAAGTTAACTAGGTCAATTCCTAGGTGTGAACAACTTCAAAAATGGCGATCAAGCTTGAGTATTTCCTGAAACATGTTAAAAATAAAAGGTCAACAATAATGTTGGTGAGATTTCCATAGTTTGCAATACATAAGTATATAAAAGATGGCAATTCATGCTGTCAGTTAGAGAACAAAGTAAACTAGGGATGTAAGACAGAATGCATAATCAAACCTCGACAAAGTTTCACAAGTCTCAAACGTTTAAAAGTATATACGATTAGCTAAGTGTACTTGGATCAACCAAGCAGGCTTGTCTGGCCCATAGATCTATGACTTCGCTAGGCTAGCAATAGTTAATGATTGTACATATATTCGACATTACATGGTAGCCACAAAGTTCAACTAACCACGACATACAGGTGAAATGCCATAAGTTTACAAGAGTCAAACGTGTTCATAAGTGCAAAGTTTATAATGTAACATGTTTCACCCTAAAGTGTGAAAGCATAGATTAAGGGGTATAGAAATACTCACTTGATCAAATGTATAAAAAATGACGATTAATAAGAAATGTAATAAGCAGTGATCCAATGTAGTTCTTCACAAGGCACCTAAAATTATACATATTCACAAAGTTCAAGTTTAATGATATTAAGTTTTACGAATTAATGAAAACTAGGGTTCAATATGGTATTAGGGATTGTCAAATAATTATGTTTAACAAATGGAACCGTTTATATTTATTAGTATCAAATAACATTATTATATCTTATATAGAGTTTTATGTAAAAATTACAACACTTATAAATATTTCCTAAAGGTTGAATAGAGTCTAATAAATATAATCTTAACAATAATTTTTACGTTTAAAATACACATTTGTGTAACAAGGTTTTGGTTAAAGTATAATTTTATAAAAGCAAATTATTTAATTATGATAATTTTGTTTTAGAATATTTGTAAAGAAAAGAAAGTATAAAAAGTATTTCTTTTTAAGAACTCAATTTACAGAAAATAACAAAGTATTTTTAAAAATATCAGATTTATTAAAATGGTTTTTATAATTTAATATTAATATAGAACCAAGTTTGAAGGCTAAAAAAAACCTTCAACAAAACATGGGGTCCCCCAGATTCGAACCGGGACCTCAGGTTTATGGGGGCGCATCTTACCAGTTACTCTAAGGCCTCAGCCGCGTTAAGAAACGATTTTAAAAACTTATAAACACAATCCCCATGCATTTCCCCCAAATCAAGAACCCTAGATTCAATTTATCCCAAATTAAACCATAAAACGATGTTGTTAATCGAGTTACCCATGGTGATTTTACTCCCCATGCTTAGACGAACATATTCATGTGCTTAATTACTCGGTTGGTAGTAGATTCGAGGATGAACAAGTTGAAGAACAATCCGCGACTGACTTCGATTCAAAAGTTGCCCAAATGATGTTGAAAACCAAATTAACTTCGTGTGTAGTTTCAGTGGATTGTGACCCTCGAAAGCCCTCAACCAATTGATCTAGTAAGGTTGTAAAAGATGCAGTTCGGTCGACTTGCAGACACGATGAGTGTGATGTTCGATTTGAGGTGTTTAGACTTGTTTCAGATAGATTTCTGTTTGGTATGAGTGTAGTGATGATTAAACCATCGATTAAGTATCGTTTAATTGAATTTTTAATGTGCTTTAATGTTCGAACGGGTCTTTCATTTAATGGTATTCGTTAAATAGTGATTCGAGTGGTAACCGACGGTTAAAACACAATTAAATCATACATTGAAGTTCGAAACTTGCATACGAAACGTTCTGGATAGGTTTAGGGCTTCGAAATCGATTTTTTTGATGATTTTAGGGTCGCCGGACTCCGACCGAAGGGTCGCCGGAGTTGTGACTGGAAAATCGGTGTTGGAATGGGGGGAGGGGTTTGGATTTCAAATGTCTACACAAATGGTCCCTCAATTTTCAACCTTTATTAAGCTATAAAATTTGGTATTATTATTACTATGACTTATTATTATTATTATTAGTATTATTATTATTATCATTATTATTATTAGCATTGTTATTGTTACCAATTTTTATTAATATTCTTATCACTATTTGTATCATTTCATTATTAAACATTAAGTTAAATTTGATGAACTATAAATGTTCAAATTAAAAATTAATTTCAAGCACATAAAGCACCCATGCGTTTCATAAACGACAGTAAAGACCTTACAAGAATTTAACAAAGTTGACTTTTAATTAACTCAAAAAAAATTACAAGATGTTACAGCCGGGGCACCACCCTACCCAAACATCTTCCCACTCCAGTTCCAGTCACCACCATCCTCTTACTCACCTCCGCCACCACCACCTCCCGCTCATCATACAACCTTCCCGCCAGATCAACTACCGACCTAAAAGTACTCGACCAGGCGGCGATCATATGCCTGCGGATGTCTTCCTGCTAGCCCTAAATGTATCTCTTGATCTTTCATGACAGAGGCGTCACCTGATCCAGCACCAGCCATGCCGTCTCGTTGAACTTGGTGGTGTATTGCTAATGTGTCATTGCTCCCGCCTCCAGCTGTAGGAACTCCCTCTCCACCTTGTCCAACTCTTTGTGACGACAGAACTCCTCGATCACCAACTTCTTCAGCTTTGCCCAACTCATCCTTCCAATTACCTTACTACCCTTAGCTTAGACAATATTATCCCACCAACACAGAGCTGAGTCCATAAATTAATGACTAACGAACTTCACTTTCTAATATTCTCGGCACTCGCTGATATCTTAAACAACTTCCATCTCCCTCACCCACCAGTGAGTAATAGCAGCAGTCCCATTGCCATTAAAAGTCGGGGGCTTGCATCTTGGAAATGCCCCATAGTTACAGCCTCATGCCACCTCATGCACAAGCTCTTCTTCGTCCTCCTCGTCACTAGGGACAACTATCTTAGTCTCCAGTTGCTCCCTTTCTCCTGAGGACCTATTCTTCTCCTTCCTCTCTTCTTCCTTTACAGCCCTTATCATTTCGGCCACCAAAGATGGTAAGATCGTCTGCATGACCTAGTGAACATCTTCCACCGCCGCCTCCTTCAATGAGGCTCTTAAGTTGGCACTCTCATCACCACCCTTCGGATGAGAGGTCTTGGGCTCTTCTTGAGCCATCTCCTCGGCTCTAGCCCTTCCTCTTATGACCCGTGGTCTAGCACCACGTCCACCACGACCTCCATGACCTCCACCACGTGAATCCTTAGAAGATCTACAGCCAGCAATCCTCTAAACACGCTACAAGATCTAAACACCAACACCGTCATTCATGGTAATAGCTCAGTTTATGTCAAGTACAGTAAGTCCCTAATTACAGTGGCCAGTTATGAATAACCACTTACTCTACTCTTCATACCCTGACATTTCCTATCTTGACTATATAAGTGTCTAAATCTATTAAGAAGCACATAAATCACATAACATGCACACGTAATACTGGTTAACATTAAAGAAATACTTGATGGCACAGAGCTACTCGGACTGGCATACCTTCCTTTTGTCCTATGATCAGTTTAAGTGTAGGTTTCTATTAAAAATATTTACCCATTTCTCTTAAACTTTGGCTCTGATACCAACTTCTAAGGCCCCGTTTTTGGGATGCTCATAGCTGGTCAATCATTGCACATACAACATAAATATACAAGTAAATTTACTAAAACATTATAGTAGAATAACTTAAAAACATTCCTTATATTAATGGCTGCTTTGCAAAACAATACAACATAGTTTACAGTTACAAAATATTAGCGTTTTCAATACGTCACCAAAACTTCATAATTTAAACAAATGGATGCCATCCAAAAATTCCAAGTAGCTGCCCCATGCCACCAACAACAACATTTACCTACCAACTAGAAACACATAAAAGTCAGTGTTGCTGAGTGAGTTCTAGTTTTATCAATAAAATACTTTACTTTCATTTAATACCTTCCTTTACTTCTGTACGTGATAATACATCATACGTACAAATAGATAATAATTATTATTATCTTTCATCATCGTTCATTAACATTCATTGTACATCATCATTAACATTTGTTCATTCATTGTCTTCCTTATCATTCGTACATCCATCATTATCTTCTTTACTTTCATTCCAGACCGATGGCATGTGCTATACCTCGAACATTATGCATGAAGCTGATTACTAGGCCTGAGGTCTATCATAGACCCCAAACATTATGCATGAAACTGACTCCAGTACCTAGGGCAAGGACAAGGTTCCTATATGTATGGTCGATCACAAAGATTAAACCCTAGTGTGCATCATTCTAGGGTAACTAACCCACACCCATTGAGCTAACTCCCTTCATTGGGTGTGACCCTCCTTACAGTGCTTGCAAGACTTTTCATTCCTTCATTCATACATTAATGCATGCATTATTTCATTCTTTACGTTCCTCTTTTCACTCATCATTACTTTCCGCTTGCAATACATAATACTTTACGTACATTGATATTAACATACCACGAAAAGCCACAGAAACATACATAATAAGGAACATAAAGAAACATACAATACATGCATAATTTAAACATGAACATCACATATAGTATCATACAACATCATAAAGTCATCTTACATCACCCTAGGAAACATCCGAAGTCAAAGTCTAACACTTCACTTTTTCCTAAAATTCCAAAAAATAATCTAAGGCTTTAGGCGCATGAACACTATGAAGGCGCATGACCTTTAAGGCACATGGAAACACTTAGGCGTGTGGGAAACTATCAGGAACATGGGCATTATTTAGGCGCATGACCCAACACTTAGGGTTTTTGGACAACTTTATGGGTATTTGGGCACTATGCAGGACAAGTGCCTGACTTAGGTGCATGGACACCTAGGCGCATGGGTTGTTGGGCGCATGTGAAAACCAATTTAGGCAATATCCTAGGCTCATGGGATCTATTTAGGTGCATGGATTTCAAGCGTCTGGGAATACTTAAGCAAACTCA
Source organism: Flaveria trinervia (assembly GCA_025506515.1). Classification (NCBI taxonomy): domain Eukaryota; kingdom Viridiplantae; phylum Streptophyta; class Magnoliopsida; order Asterales; family Asteraceae; genus Flaveria; species Flaveria trinervia. The sequence goes on from CM046449.1 coordinate 39,262,515, forward strand.
ACCATTGGTCGCATGGGCCAATATCAAGTGCATGGGCAACCAACCAATTCTAACAACATTATTTTGTCCCAATTTAATTCCAAATTTATTCATGCCTAATTATAATATACCAAACAACATAAAACAAGCACATAACATAATCATATCATGATAATACACCCAAATCATACCCCACCCACATACATACAAACATGAACATACGGGCAAAAATATGCACTTAGTAAAAACATTCACACATACATTTCCAGCACCAAAATCAATTAAAACATGTAAAAAAGGGGTTCTAGAACTCACCTTATGCAACTTTAAGTATGAGTTCCTTCAACCAGTATGCAAATCAGTTCAAACACTTAAAACGCACCAACACACACACAACCGGACACAATAAACACACATGAGCACATAACCAAGGCTTAAACCGGGCAAGAACACCACAAGAACATGAATTCTTACCTTGAATTCAAATCCTTCTAGTTCCTCTCACTAGAATCCAAAGCTTCTTCACTTTCTCTCTCTAAAACCGGTTGAAAAGAAATATGAAGAAAGGTGTGGGTGGCCACACCACCTTTTGTACAAAATAAAATATAATCTTTTGTCCTTTTTGCAAATTTAAACCTAAACTTGGTTTAATTTCATTTCCTTCTTTTATTTTTCTTTTCTCTTAAAAATCCAGGTGTTATATATTAATGTTTTGGATTTTCGTATTCGTTGTTCATTTCTCATGTATTTTGATATGCCTTTGTGAATAGTTGGATGCATAACTACTTAGTTACTATATTATTTGTGAAAACCAAGCTAATATAACTTTATTTGTTGTTTTAGACCGATTTAACTACTAATCATAAATTGTGTTTCATTAGTGACATTAAATTACATCCGTTCTACAACTGTAACCAATTGTTGATTCTTATGGATGAATACGAGTTGTTCGTTGATCCTTTACAACTTAAATCATATTTTTGGAGCATAATAAAGGACATTATGGATTTAGAGTTTTCATATGGAATGATTCTAGTGGATTTGGCGGGAAATAGTATGCGAGGATGGTAATAGAGTGTTTTAGAAGAGTTTGGAGAGGAGAGGATCAATTTCAAAGGTGATTTGTGTAGTCTCATGTTCGCTTTTGGTTTCGGGTTAAAGAGTAGATACAAATTCTCCAGTTGTGATTGTTTAGTGTGAGTTCCTTGATCATTTGGCTTTGATCTAATTTATTAATTTTCTAAGTGTGTTTAGAAGGCATGAAAATCACAACCGAATAGGATTGAAGGTTTTTACCAAAAGGTAAAACTATTCATGCAAGAACTATTGATGTTTTTCATTTTCGTATTCACTCTCATCTATTTTGTTATTGCTTTGTGAATAATTGGATGTATAACTAGTTAGTTACTATATTATTTGTGAAATACAAGCTAATATAGCTTTCTTTGTTGTTTTAGATTGATTTTACTATTAATTCACTTATCATAGATCAAGTTTCATTAGTGACATTAAATTACATTCGTTCATCGGATTCTTTATTCTTATGGAGTGAATACGAGTTGTTCGTTGATCAATTACTACCTGAATCATTTCTTTGGTGCATAATAAAGGACTTTATGGATTGAGAGTTGTCATTTAGAATGATTCTTATGGATTTGGTGGGCAATAGCGAGCAAAGATGGTAGTAGAGTGTTATAGAAGAGTTTGGAAAGGAGAGCATCGATTTCAAGGGTGATTTGTGTAGTCTCGTGTTCGGTTTTGGTTTTAGGTTAAAGAGTTGATACAAATTGTCCAGTTCTCATTGTTTAGTGTGACTGCTTTGATCATTTTGCTTTGATCTAAATAAATAACTTTTGGAGTATGTTTAGAAGGCATGAAAATCACATCCAAATAAAATTGGAGATTTTACCAAAAGCAAAAACTATTCATGCAAGAACGATTGATGTTTTGCATTTTCGTATTAGTTGTTCATTTCTCATGTATTTTGTTATGCCTTTGCGAATAATTGGATGCATAACTATTTACTTAGTATATTATTCGTGAAATACAAGCTAATATAAGTTTAGTTGCTATTTTAGATATATTTAACTACTAATTCATTTCTCATAGATTGAGTTTCATTAGTGACATTACATTCGTTCTACAACTATAAACTGATTCTTGATTCTTATGGAGTGAATACGAGTTTTACGTTGATCCTTTACTACTTGAATAATTTCTTTAGTGCATAATAAAAGACTTTATGGATTGAGAGTTGTCATTTGGATTGAATCTAGTGGATTTGGTGGGCAATATTGTGCGAAGATGGTAATAGAGTGTTTTAGAAGAGTTTGGCGAAGAGAGGATCGATTTCAAGGGTGATTTGTGTAGTCTCATGTTCAGTTTTGGTTTCGAGTTAAAGAGTAGATACAAATGGTCCAGTTATGATTGTTTAGTGTGATTTCCTTGATCATTTTGCTTTGATCTAATTAAATAATTTTCTTAGTGTTTATATAAGGCATGAAAATCGCAACCAAATAGGATTGGAGGTTTTTACCAAAAGCAAAAACTATTCATGCAAGAACTATTGATGTATTGCATTTTCATATTCGTTGTTCATTTCTCATGTATTTTGTTAAGCTGTGAATGATTCATCACACCCTATGTCCACGTAGGGTAGGACATCATAGACTAGCAACAACATATGACAACGGAAACTAAGCATCATAAGAGCATAAAAGGTGTTGGAGCAAAAGAACCAATGAGCCAAGATCAGAAAACCTCTGAGTCCCACATGGTATCACAACAACTGCTGAAAGACTCATCAGCAGTTTGACAAGTGCTGAAGACTTCAATAGCTGAAGATCAAGTGCTGAAGACCTCAACAGCTGAAGAACTAAAGTGCTGAAGTACAACAGCTGAAGAACACAAGTGCTGAAGCTGAAAGACCAAAGTACTGACGTACAACAGCTGAAGAGGCTACAAGTGCTGAAGATCAACAACTGATGTACAAAGTCTGAAGACAAAGACTGAAGACATCAGCTGATGATATCTACTGAAGTCATCAGCTGATGAAACACCTGAAGGTCAAAGTCTGAAGATCAAGTACTGAAGCCTCAGTAGTTTGTCACAACTGCTGAAGAGTACTTCTTCAGTAGTTGTGATATCAGTAGTTTTATATTTTTATGTTTCAGTAGTTTTGTAAAACGACTGAAGAGCTTGTTCTTCAGTCGTTGTAGTTTCAGTAGTTTTATATTTTGTACTTAACACGCTGATATGTTCTCAGTAGTTGTGAACATTTCAGTTGTTTGTTAAGAATTAGTTATTTTTGTATTAGATCTGCCAGTTGTCACTTTCCGTGATAACAGCAGTGATTGTTGCACTCTATATAAGGAGTGACAACTTATTGTAACGAAATGAATGAATGGAATGAACGATGATTTGATTAGAAATATTCTACATCTATAAACATTCCTTGAAATCAGAAATATATATATCTCTCCCTATAACCGTATGCGCTCTTAATGCTTACAAGTATCGATTGCTTGCTACAATTTGTCTAATTCTTGTTTGTATTCCGCTGCTTTGTATCCTAATACATCAAACTTGTGATCGCTGATCCTGTCAAATGGTATCAGAGCAGGTTAATCATTGATCGATCTAATAATTGATCATTGAAACTGCTATTCAAGATCTAAGTTTGATTGAACTAGCTTTTGTTTTTGCAAGAAACGGTTATAGAGATTGAATTTTCTGTATTTCTGCTCATTCATCCTGAGATCTTTTCTTGGTTCTCATTGAGTTTGTTGTGGTCTAAAAAAACTTTTAAAAGCTTGAACTAAATTGTTTTTGAACTGAAAATGACTACTCCCTCCAATGATCCTCACAATACTGGTTCCTCAACCAAGCCACCAATGCTGGTTAGGAATGAGTATAACATATGGCAAAGACGTATGCTCCATCACCTGTCTGTTAACAGCGCAGGGTGTTGGATATCAGTGGTACATGGTCCACACAAGCCTATGGTGAATAACCCGGAAAACAATCAAATGGTTCCGAAGAGGAGGGAGCAATACTCAGATGAGGATAAGAAGTTGCTTGAAATTGATGCAAAAGCCCATGGAATTCTGGCCATGGCACTGCCAAATGAAATCTATTCTGGGCTAATGCATCATGAAACTGCCCATGACCTCTGGAATGCCTTGAAAGAACAATTTGGAGGAACAGATGAGGTCTTGGCAAATAATAGAGAAATTCTTGCCCAACAATATGAGACATTCTCTCATAGAAAGGGTGAGACACTGACTCAACAATATGAGCGGTTCTCTTGTTTGATCTCTGAACTAAAAATGGTCAAACTTGAATACACAAATATTCAGATGAGTAACAGATTTCTCAGATCACTGCCTGAGAGATGGGACACATATACTATTGTCCTACGCTCCAGTGCAAGTTTGGACAAACTATCTCTCACCCAACTCCATGGGAAACTGCTCACTTTTGAGAGAGAGATAGAACAGAAGAGAAAGCTGTCTTCATCTGGAAAGCTCACTGAACACTTTGTACAAGGCAACACTGCCTGGTGGGTCATGAGTCAGAATATGCTTCATCTGAATGCCAGTATGATGAGCATATTAATTTCTCTTCAAGCACTTCTGATTCTGCATTTGTGAGTATTGATGGTCAGTTTACTGGGTGTAATAATGACAATTTATGCTTCATTATGGATGATCTCAAGGGGATTGCTGATGATGACTTAGAAGAGATGGATATTTTGAGCCAAATGGCCCTGATAAATATTAGATCTCAGAAGTTCTATAAAAGAACTGGAAGAAAATTCCCAGGACTCTCTGGCAAAACCAAAGTTGGTTTTGACAAGAGCAAGTTGAGGTGTCACAAATGCCAAAGGCTTGGACACTTTGCAAGAGAGTGTAGATCAACTGGATCTAACTCCACTGCACCCTTTGTGACTTTTCCTGGCAATAGTCAACAACACAGATGGCAACATCCTGTCACCTCTAGTCATCATCCTCAACAACAATCTCCGGCATATTTTGTTCTTCAGGGTCAAATGCCATATCCGTACCCTTGTTATTACATGCCACAGTCAAATCAAGTTCAAGTTCCTATGGCACCACAACCTCATGCACTACCAGAACCTCAGCCTTCCCAATCTCATCAACAATCTCAACCTCAACAACACAGCTTCTTCACCCCAGGAGTTGTTGACTGGAGCAGTTTACCAGATGACATGTCTGGTCATGATCAACTGTTCTCAGGTGCTGGTCAACATGGTGGTGACAGTCCTTTTGGGAATCTAGCTCTTATGGCTTTGGAGTCTGCTGATACTTCTTTTTAATGCCTCTACACCTCAGGTATCACATGTATCCTCTGAGGCAAAAGCCAAATTATGTTCTGAACCATGCATAGCAGCATTTGCTTCCATTAGAGAAGCAAATGTAGCTCTAATTAATAAACATTGAGCTAGAACAAATAATTTCCAAAAACAAAGCTGAGTTTGAGTTTGTGCTCAAATAAAATGATGAGATTTATAAACTGAATTGCCAAATAATTGATGATAAGGCTAGAGAAGAAGTACTTCTAGAGAAGTACAAAGATCTCAAAGAAACCCTTGCAGTTACCCAGGTCGAGTGTGATAGATGGGTACAATCATGCAAATGTTTTGAAATGCTTCTTAGTAAGCAATCTGCTTCAAATGTGAAGTTTGGAATTGGTTACAATCACACTGCTCCACCTACAGATTTTACCCCAAGAGCAGAGGTAGAATCTGATGGTGAGAGTGATAACCAATCCATCACATCATGTGACCTACCTTCTGATACAGCACAATCAGAAGTAGCAGTCAGCATCAAGCCCTCTTTGAACCTATCAGCTGATGTTGATGGTTCAAATGCTGACATTCACATGATTAATGAGTTGATCAACTCAGGAGTTAATCCTGAAGGTCCTGAAAGGACTAGAGAGCAGGATTAACACCTGAAGTTCAAACTTCAACTGCTGTCAGTACTGAAGAGAAGAAAACTGGCAGTAGAAAGAGTTTGAAGACTACTAAAGAGGTAGTCAAGAAAGCAACCAATGCTTCCAACATTGAAGAACAAGTCTTCTGTTGCTTCACCCTCTTTAGTTGATGATCAACCTAAGATGAAGAAGAAACCATGTGAAGTATGTGGTTTGTTCAATCATCTTACAGATGGTTGTTGGTACAAAAGAGGTTCCAAACTCAAACAAAAAGAAGAAATTAATGAGAAAATAGTAAAAATGAAAACTGAGTTTGAGACCACATTTGTATCAGCAACATCAAATCCTGTAACCCTTAAGTCCTTAAAGAAATCCAAAAAGGAAGGGGTTAAACAGGTGACAGCTGAGAGTGCTCAGAAGAAGAAGGTGCAACATAGGACCTTATCAACTCCACTAGCAATGTGTCTGATGAGCTGAAAGCTTTATCACAAAATCAGACACAGCTGGTGATGATGGTACAACATCTGTTGGGTAGAGTTAACCAACTAGATTCTCCTATGTTGAAACCACAGAAAAGGAGGTCCAAGCCAAAGGACTCCTCTTCTACACCATCTTCTTCCTCTCAGGCTGTTGTTTCAAATAACCTGTTAGTTTACCATCTATTGATGAGACCAGGCCCAAAACCAAAAAGGTTTGGGTCTAAAACTAACTAATTGTTAATTTTTGCAGGGTTCTTCAACATGCCAAAGTAGCATCTGGTATGTAGACAGTGGGGGATCTATGCACATGACTGGAACAACTCTCTTCTTCATGACTACTCTCAAGAAAGAAGGGATTTGTCTCTTTTGCAATGATGCTAGGGGTTACATCATCGGTAAGGGCTTTGTCTCCAATGGAGAAATCAAATTTGATGATGTTAATCATGTGGAAAATCTCAAGTACAATCTCTTGAGTGTCAGTCAAATGTGTGATAAAGGCCATGTTGCCCTTTTCACCAGTCAAAACTGTAGGATTCTGTCATCCAAAGTTTTGCACTTGATTGACAAGGTGTGGGATGATCACACTCTCCTGAAAGCCAACAGGACAGGAAGAGTGTATGCCTTAGATCTCTCTAAGAAGATAGATCTCGAAGGCAATCCTTGCCTATTCCAAAGCCTCTTCTCAAGAATCTAAACTGTGGCATAGGAGGCTTGGTCATGTTAATCTCAAAAACATGAATCAGCTTTCCCACAACAGTTTAGTCAGAGGCTTACCAATAAAGGAGTTCCACTGTGATGAAACCTGCACTGCTTGTTTAAAAGGAAAACAGCACAAAGTCTCATTTCCTCCCATTGAAGTGCCTAAGTCCAATGCTGCTTGCAATTACTGCATATGGATCTATTTGGTCCTGTGAGAGTAATGAGCATGGCAAAGAAGATACTGTCTGGTAATTGTGGATGATTACTCCAGATTTGTATGGACTTTCTTTCTACATTCAAAGGATGAGGCTGCTCAGAAGATTATTCACTTTGTGCTGTATATTGAGAAGCAGTATTCCCTTCCAGTCAAGTGTATTAGAGTGACAATGGAACTGAGTTCAGAAATCATACACTTGATGACTTCTATCTTTCAAAGGGAATCAAAAGGCAGTTCAGCATTCCAAGGACTCCAGAACAAAATGGAGTAGTGGAGAGAAAGAATAGGACCCTCATTGAAGCTGCAAGGTCCATGCTGGCTGACTCAGGTTTGCCACTGACCTTTTGGGCTGAAGCTGTCACACAGCTTGTTATGTGCAAAATAGAGTCTTAGTAAATCAGAGGTTGATGAAGACTCCATATGAAGTTCTCCATCATTAGGCCCCTCTGATTTCATTTTTCAAAGCATTTGGGTGTCCCTGTTTTATTCTCAACACAAAGGATCAACTCCATAAATTTGATCCTAAGGTGGATGCAGGGTACTTTGTTGTTATTCATCTACTTGCAAGGCATACAGAGTCTTCAACTGCAGAACAAAGATGGTTGAAGAAACTCTACATGTTAAGTTTAATGATCTCCAAAGGACAAGATTCCACAAAGTCCTGTGGAGTTATTTGATTTGGACATACTGCAATATGTTCCTTATCAAACTCCTGCTGTTGCTCCTGTCAACAGTTCACCACCTGGTGGTACTGCTGATGATGATGATGATTGCAGTACTCACCTCTTCAGGTTTAGTGATCAGCTGCCTGACTCAGCTAGACCTGATGTTCCTGTAGCTCTAGTAGCACCATCCACAACAAATGCTGATGAGATTTCTTCGAATTCAACTTCCTTTGAATTACCATCCACTGATGGTTTTCAAGGAAATGATTCACCATGACCATCTGTTGCTGCTGAGCCGGCTACAAACACTTGCACAGATCTCATTGTGTATCAAGATCTGAAGAATCACCCTATGTCTCAAATCATTGGTGATATCACTGCTGGAGTATCAACAAGAAGTCAATTGTCAATTTCTGCTTCTATGCTCTCTTCATCAGTCAGCAAGAGCCAAAGAATTATCACATTGCTTTAAAGGACAATGGATGGGTTGATGCCATGCAGCTTGAGCTTCTTCATTTCAAGAAACAGCAAGTGTGGGAACTGGTTCCTCTACCTCCAGGTAAGTGTGCAACCACTAAATGGGTGTTTAGGAACAAAACTGATGAAAATGGGCTTATTGTTAAGAACAAGGCCAGATTGGTTGTTCAGGGGTTTGCACAAGAAGAAGGTATTGATTATGATGAAACCTTTGCCCCTGTAGCCAGACTGGAAGCAATTCGATTGTTTTTAGCTTATGCTGCTTATCAAAACCTTAAAGTTTTCAAATGGATGTCAAAAGTGCATTTTTGTATGGAAAAATTAAAGAAGAGTTTATGTATGTCAACCTCCAGGCTTTGAGGACAATAAACATCCTAATTGGGTGTGTAAGCTTGATAAAGCTCTTTATGGTTAAAACGCTCCCAGAGCCTGGTATGAGACATTATCAAACTTTCTTCTGGAAAACAATTTCACTAGAGGCTCCATAGATAAGACTTTATTCATTAAGAAAGCTGGGCAGCATAATCTACTTGTTCAAATTTATGTAGATGAATATTTTTGCATCCTCTGATCCAAGTGGTGTGATGCCTTTACAAAGTTGATGCAACAGAAGTTTGAAATGAGTGCCATGGGAGAATTACAGTTCTTTCTGGGTTGCAAATCAAACAAAAGGCTGATGGAATTTTTATTCATCAGTCCAAATATACAAAAGATCTTTTGCAAAAGTTTGATTTACAAAACTGTAAGCCCTGTTCTACTCCCATGAGCAGCACCACACAACTGGACACAGATCAGAAAGGTAAAGTGGTTGATGAAACACTTTACAGATGTATGATTGGGTCCTTGATGTATTTAACAGCTTCTAGACCAGATATTATGTTTGCTACATGTGTTTGTGCTAGATTTCAGGCTGCACCTAAAGTTCTCATCTGATTGCAGTCAAGAGGATCTTTAGATATCTGCAAGGCACTCCATCTCTAGGCTTATGGTATTCTACCGGACATTCTGGTAATTAGTTGCTTTTTCTGACAGTGACTATGCAGGGTGTAAGTTGACCAGGAAATCAACTTCTGGTGGATGCCAATTCCTAGGCAACTGCTTGATTTCTTGGCAGAGCAAGAAACAACCTCAGTTGCTACATCCACTGCTGAAGCAGAGTACATTGCTGCTGCAAGTCGTACATCTCAGGTACTCTGGCTTCAAAACCAACTTTTGGATTATGACATTACAGAGACTAAGACTCCATTGTTAATGGATAGTGCTTCAGCTCTTTGCATTGTCAAAAATCCAGTCCAGCACCTAGGACCAAACATATAGAGATCAGGCATCATTTTATAAGGGATTGTTTTGAAAAAGGTCTGATTGATCCTAAGTTTGTGCCTAGTGCTGATGAGCTTACAGGCATTTTTACTAAGCCTTTGGATAGTTCAACTTTCCAAAACCTGGTGTTAAGGCTTGGTATGCTGCAACTAGAATAAGTGACAAACTACTGATGATCTTAGTAATTCGTACTGATGATCATGAGTACCTATGTCACATATAAGTACTGATGAGCTCTTTTACTCTCAGTAGTTTTTATAACTACTGAAGGCTAAATGTCTCACAAGTACTGAGGTACTTCATCTGTTCTAAACTACTGATGTAGTTACAACTACTGATGCAGTTACAACTACTGCAATCAGTAAAACAGATAAGTATTGATGTCCTATGAAACAACTGAAATCAGCCAAAAAGACTGATGAATGTGTTGAGGACAGTTGAAACAGTTGAAAAGCTAAGAATTGACGAAAACAGCTGAAGAGAACTTTCTCTTCATTCGTTTGTACAACTGCTGTTTCATTTTAAACAACTGAAGCAAACCACGTCTTCAGTAGTTTTTAACTACTGATGACTAATACCAAGTCTTCAGTTGTTTACAACAGCTGATGACAAAACCACTGTCTTCAGTAGTTTCATAACTACTGATGACAAACACCAAAGTCCTCAGTTGTTTCAATCATCTGAAGTCAAAACCATGGTCTTCAGTAGTTTTCTAAACTACTGATGCCTAACACCACGACTTCAGCTGTTTCAACGTCTGAAAGGATAATACCATGTCAACGGTCGTTTAAAACTACTGATGACTAACACCACATCCTTCAGTCGTTTCCTTACCCTACCCTATATATATCCCTAACCTTAGCTCTCAATGCTTCATCTTCTTCAACCTAACGTTCCTCTCCAAAACTTCCCTCTTTTCAATGGCGTCTATGCAAATTAAACCGCGACACAACTGTGTTGCCTACCTCACTAAATCGCCCATCTGGACTAAGTTCGATACTGCTATCATCTTATGGTTCAGTCCCAATACAACACGGCATTTCTTCTGAATCCCATATTACATGCCGAATCCTTGCACCAATTTTGGATGAACGTTATTGTTACCACTGGGAGAACAACACACCATCCCTCCATTCGGTCGTCAACAACAAAGAAGTAGTCATCACTCCTGCAATAATCCACCAAATTCTTCAACTGAATGATGCTACTTCTCCTGCTGGATATCCGAAGGGCACCATAGATCTATCCTTTGCTCAACATGGATATCAAGGCGATCTCAGTGCCTCCACTATCATGAAGAAACACTTTAATGACGCTGAGCGCCTGATTTTTCACATGGTGAATGTATGTTTGGCCCCTAAGACGTCGTCTTGGGATCAAATGTCGACAAAATGGCAGCAGGTAATGTATTCTATTCTTGAGCAACAACCACTTAATTTTTCTGAATAATATTTTTAGAGCTCAAGGATATGGCTCAAAAACTAACTGCCAACCGTTGGATACTATATCCACGGTTCATAATGGCCATCATTACAAACCAGCTTAATGCTGAGGGACTTGTTGGCTTGGGAGTCCCTGCTACGGCTGTTCTGCCGGAAGTATACTCCTGGCACAACTCTGACCGGACACTAAAATGGCTGCCAAGCTGCGAAAACCCCGCAGCTGGAACCCACAGCCACCACCTCCAAATCCAAAGTCCCCACCAAACCCACCAAAAGAAACCCAAAACATCTACTCAGGAATTGAGTCCCCTGAGGATGCCCCTGCAACACAAACGCAGGATATATCCACTAGTCCAAACCCCTAGTGGATACAATGACTCCTCCAGCCACAGCCGCTCAGGTTTCCTCTCACAGGAGCCTGCAGCAACCACCCAAGGGGCACCTACATATCTGGGATCTTCCTCACTTGAGGAGATTGCCATTGAAGAGCACCAACCTCCCCAGGTGCACACTGCTTCTATCCCTTCACCCCAAACAACCGCCCCTCACAGCCCAACTTTAATAGTTGCACAAGTGCTGACTCAATTGCACTCCTCACCCCCTCCCCAGAAACCACTTACTACTAGGAATACCTCTACAATTGAGGGGGAGGAACACAGTGCACTTGAGAACCCACAGCACAGGGGTTTCCCACTTCTATCTCCTGGTGTAGACAAGGAGCTTAGAATATCTAGTGAGGCTGCCACCTCCTCTGACTCAGCACATGACCAGAGTGAGGCTGGTAACATTGCTAAGACCTCACTAGAGGCAACAGCTGATGATGGACATTGTCCTGAGGCTGGAAGTCCCCAGTACCAAGCACAAGGGGCACATGCATCAACTGGTCTACACCCAGTGCATGTCAATCCTGCTCTACGCAGGAGGTCAGATGATTCAGCTTCGGCTGATGATGACCTGGGCTTTTTCTATGATGTTCTTGCCCAAAACACAATCCTTGAAGAGAAAGTCAGTAGGCTGCAAAACCTACTTGACCAACTCTCACAAGGAGAAAGACCATCTGCCTCTACCCACCCACAGATGGCACCTTCACTTGAAGGTTTCCCAAACACTGAGCCACTACAAAATCAACCACCTGCCTTTGCTTCAGGCCCTACTTCTCAGGAACAAACCCTCCTGAGCAAATAGGTGTGTACTCCAAAATTTCCTCCCTCTCATCACACCCATAATCACTGATATAGTGACCAAAGCCATTGATGAGAGGCTTTCCTCAACTTTACAGCCCTTGGTTGATGCTGCTGTCCAAAAGACTCTTTCTGCGGTACAACCCCTTCCTCCAATGCAACCAAAAAGGGGGAGAGTACTGCAGTGAGAAAAAAGAGGAAAAGATCAGAGGAAAGAAGGAAAAGAAGCGAAGCAAAGCAAGCCCAGAAGGAGGAAAGAACAGCAACCAATGCTCACCTACAAGCGAAAGAAAAGTGCTGATGAGCACATTGCTGAAGATAAAGCCTTGGCTACTGATAAAAGAGGCTGATGCCGAACACAGCAGATCAATGGACAACATCATTGATCAGCTGTTTAGGCAAGGCCATGACACCAATAAACTTGACTCTGAGATTCGACGACTAGAGATTGAAGAAATCCAGAATAGATGGGCAAGTTATGAAGTGTTAGAAAGAGAAAGGCTTGAAATCATGATTAGATTATTGCAAAATATCTTGGAAGATCAATGATCGAAATCAAAGCTTGGTCCAGGGACAGTATCTTGGCAATCACCACCAAGATATGTTCGTCTGAAGCATATACTAAGGGGCTTGTTATTGAAGCTTTGAATGAAGCGGGTGCTGGGAGCAGGACTGAGCTAGCCAAGCAATCAAAAGCCACACTCACCTCAAGGATGCTAGAACAGCCTGTCAACATTCCCACACCAAAACCACCCAAAACACAACCCACCAAACCAACTCCCTTACCCTCAAAACCCATAGCCGATGATATCCCTTGAAAGAAGAGAAGGATATTGAGGCTAGAAGATGATGAAGAAGATGATGAAGACAGGCGCCGCTCTCAGCTGTGATTCAGTTGCCTAAGCCACAAGTCACTCTCAGCAATTACTCCTGAAGTCCAGAGACAAATGGTTAAAGTGAAGCTAGAAGAAGAAGAGCTTCATAAACAGCATGATGAGGAATTGCTGAAGAGAGTTGACAAAGCTTATGCAGCCACATCTTCTATCATCAATATGAAGGAGCAAGCCCTCAGACTTTACACTCTCAGGCATACCTTTCAATATCAAAGGAAAGAGTGAGGATTTGGCCTGATCCCAGGGTCTCTCACAGAATTCATAAGAACAATATACCTCGAGATACATTGGCCAGGTGAAAAAGATCGTAGATGAAGTGATCTCTCTGGTCTTTGTAGTTTCACCCTGGAAATCCTAGAAGACTTCAAGAAGGCCTACAAAGCTAATCTAACCCCTCAGAAGATGCTGGAAACAAAATAGTGAAAAGGGGTTAGTTTACAAGAGGCTTGAGGAAGTCAGGAAAAATGAGCTCCAGTTGTTCCTAGAGGGTAATCACCCGGATGAGTTTGCTTACAGAATAATAACAACTGTGGAGCTAAAGAATGGGAAACAGGCCAAATACCTGTCTGAGTATTATGGGCCTGAATCATTGTTTGAAGGAGGTGCTGAATAGCTAACCATGGAGGAACAAATCACCTTCCTTGAGGCCTACACAAGAGAGTCGTACAGACTCATTATGCGGAAGTGAATCTCATGAATGGGATAACTACTCTGTGTCCTGTTCCCCAAAACAAAGTTCCCATTCATACTTTGCCAAACAAATATTTGAGGTTTCTCCCAGGCCGAGCATACATGGGTCATCTTCTCTACTGATCAAGAAGAAAAAGACCAACATTTTGCCATCAATAAGTGGGAGAATAAATAAGTTAGAGGTTTTGGCTGCATTGGTTCAGGGGAGTTTGTTGGACCAAAAGAACCAATGAGCCAAGATCAGAAAACCTCTAAGTCCCACATGGTATCACAACAACTGCTGAAAGACTCATCAGCAGTTTGACAAGTGCTGAAGACTTCAATAGCTGAAGATCAAGTGCTGAAGACCTCAACAGCTGAAGACTAAAGTGCTGAAGTACAACAGCTGAAGAACACAAGTGCTGAAGCTGAAAGACAAAGTACTGACGTACAACAGCTGAAGAGGCTACAAGTGCTGAAGATCAAACCTGATGTACAAAGTCTGAAGACAAAGACTGAACATCAGCTGATGATATCTACTGAAGTCATCAGCTGATAAAACACCTGAAGGTTAAAGTCTGAAGATCAAGTACTCAAGCCTCAGTAGTTTGTCACAACTGCTGAAGAGTACTTCTTCAGTAGTTGTGATATCAGTATTTTATATTTTTATGTTTCAGTAGTTTTGTAAAACGACTGAAGAGCTTGTTCTTCAGTCGTTGTAGTTTCAGTAGTTTTATATTTTGTACTTAACACGCTGATATGTTCTCAGTAGTTGTGAACATTTCAGTTGTTTGTTAAGAATTAGTTATTTTTGTATTAGATCTGCCAGTTGTCACTTTCCGTGATAACAGCAGTGATTGTTGCACTCTATATAAGGAGTGACAACTTATTGTAACGAAATGAATGAATGGAATGAACGAATGATTTGATTAGAAATATTCTACATCTATAAACATTCCTTGAAATCAGAAATATATATTCTCTCCCTATAACCGTATGCGCTCTTAATGCTTACAAGTATCGATTGCTTGCTACAATTTGTCTAATTCTTGTTTGTATTCTGCTGCTTTGTATCCTAATACATCAAACTTGTGATCGCTGATCCTATCAAAAGGAGAGAACATCGCATGGCATTACATCATAAAGAATAAGCGGGCTGGTAAAAGGTCCAACCCAGGTACAAGTACATAATTCCTCAATACAAATTGTTTCTAACATAAATAATTAAAATTTGTTCCAAATGTTTTTAATTACCCAAAAATTAATGCCAGGAATTAAGGTGCTAGATCAATGTCTTCTACAAAACCGAGACCTTCATCAAGGTTACCTGAAATATGCTTAAAAGAAAATTATGTCAACCAAAAAGTTGGTAATTCAATTGCTTAAAGTTTAAAACCAAAAGGATTCAATTAATTCACATTTGATTTGAAAAAATCATAGTTTCATTGTTGTGGGGGATCACAAGCAACCCTACACTCAATCCCGGTTAGCCTCTTCAAAAGTTATGTTATACTAGTTGTACCATTCCTTAATTCTTTAGCTTCCTCATTGTTGCCCTCATCATTTTGGAATCAATCAGTTTCGCTGGGATTGCTTCGATCCGCATTGATCTGAGCAATGATGGTCAGAATGGCGTTAGCAATTTGTTGTGCGATGAGGTTGCCAATTCTCTCATCATTCCCCTCATTGGCATGCCATCAATAAGGAGTTCCTAGTGGATTAGGGGCTGGTTGTTGGTCAGTCTAGTAGCTCCTTGCCTTCTAATACGTGTTTCGTGTCTGGTAGGCATTCTTGTAGCATCATAGATAAATTCGTTTAGCATCTCATAGGTTTTGGTTTCAAATAGCCCATGCATCACTTATCCTAAAATACTGTGTTCTAATAGGTGGGAGTGAAATATACAAGCTACTATAAACCTCTAAATTATGTTACATTAAATTAATTTAGGGCAATTCACCCATAAAGGACGCAAGTTAAAATTTCCAACACTTGACCTAACACATTGCAATTCAATACAAATTACCCTGCGAAATTAGCATCATTAGAAATAGTTTCATAAATAGTTAGGGTTAATAGTATCAACAAAACATAAATGCATCAGAGTTATAGTCTCGCATGTTGGAAGGTGTCATCACCCTAATAATAAATAGTAATAGTATCTGATAATAATAAAATTGTTACCTTCAAACTGTCTAAAAGACAGACAACCCAAGTTCTTCTCCACGCACTCAAAACCACTTCTTCTTTAGCCATCCTAGCCATCCTAAGTTCTTTTTCTTTTTCTCTTGCTCTAACCGTTGGACCCTATGCGAAGCCATCATGGCCTGGAATTGGGCGGATTGAGAGGTCCGAGTGGCATGTTGGAGTGTTAGCTTGTGACGATGCATAGTCTTCAAAATCTCATCTATTTTAGCATCAGAGGGACCTACATGCTTGCTCGGCGACTAGACTAGGAGTACGGGTCACCAGCTAGTACACTCAGGCCATCATACATGTTATGCCTCGTTGGCATCCGATACTTATCACGTGGGTGGCGTTGGAGCGGGTCAAACATCGGTGGTGTAGTGTCGAAGTCCTAGCAGGTGGCGGAGGAGTAAGTGGCATCCTAAAGGAGACTAAGGTCCTAGCCTAGAACTTTTGCGTGCACGAGTGATAACACGTGCACCCTTATCCCCGATAGGTGGGATAGGTGAGTGGATAGGAGCTACAACATGCGGTGAATGGGAGCACGTTTAGCTCCTAGCAGGGGACGTCAATGAAGAGTCCTCACATGGCTCAGTGTCATCAGATGTAATGGATATCCAGCCCGGATGTCCGCATCTCCTCTAGTATTATTCATGCTCTGTCCAAGGCGTTGCCTTTTGAGAATTCCAGCTAGTGCAGTACCGTCGGTTGGGTACGCAGGTGCCTTCCAATTGTCGGCCATAGCTTTGATATCATGTAAGAAATATCATGAGTAATTTGGTTTCTAATAGCTCATGATTGTAATAATATTAGTACTTATAGTAATAGTGATGGCAATAGTATAAGATATCCTAATAGTATCAATAATCAGATGTATAAGTAATCAATATTATCATATATCAGTAGTCTCATCAAATAATAACATGTAAAGAAGTTTATTTTAAGAAAAACCTTTAGAATACTCAAAGAAAAATTTTGGAATTACAAATTTCAAACAAAAAAGGTCCAATTATCCCCTAAAGGTCCATGCTGGAATTTACGCGTTTGGTAAATTCATGATTACGTTGATCAAGTGTAATCATCAATTTACCCAACCCAATCATCCCAACACTTTCCCACAAGGATGGGCCTAAGGTATCAGGGTTGTAGCCTAGGGTCTAATATGGTATTCCTGACTTCTCTACAACCTTTGGCCCTCATATCAATCTATCACACCCTAGGGCCAGGTAGGGTTGGACGTCATAGACTAGCAACAATATATGGCAGCGGAAACTAACCATCATAAATGCACAAAAGGAGAGAACATCACATGTGATTACATCATAGAAAAAACCAGGCGTACATAATTCCTTAGTACAAATTCTTTCTAACATAAACAAATTAAAATTGTTTCAAATAATTTTAATAACCCAACAATCAATGCCATGGGTTAAGGTGCTAGGTCAAGGTCTTCTACAAAAGCCAGACCATCATCAAAGGTTACTTGAACATGCTCAATAGAAAATTGTGTCAACTAAAAAGCAGGTGAATTCAAGTGCTTAAAGTATAAAAACAAAAGGATTCAATAGAATTCACATTTGATTTAAAAAAATCATAGTTTCATTATTATGGGGGATCACAATCAACCCTGCACTCAACCCCGGCTAGCCTCTTCAAAGTTATGTTATACCGTTAATCCCAAAGGAAGAACTAAGCCTCAAATAGTGGACCATACTGTCGGATGGTTCACCATAGTATTTTATAAAAAACTTTCGCATGAACAAAATGCTCCCACAGGATCTCAGTGTGGTACCCTTCCAATTCATCACGAAAGGCACTATGTGTGGGGGATTCCCCAAATAGATCTACCCATATAGTACAAGCGGTCCACACAAGCATTAATGATCGTGATATAAGTAAAAGCTGGTTCTAACATTTTCCACAACATACAAGTATCATACAAAAGTGCATAAGAAATTTTTATTTAACATAGCATTTTTCATTCAAAAACAATAGTAAAAAGGGAACACTAGAACTCACCTTAGGTTGCAAGCCAAAAAATTCTTCGCGTATGGGGAAAGCTCAAGTACAACACCCTACCATCAGATTAAGTGATAAGCTACTAATTCAAAGGTCATAAGAGGTGTACTAGGTGCGTCAAAAGGTTAAATGCTCGACTAGCTTTTAATTGCTAAGGCATGTTCGAAAAGTGTCATTTTATAGAAAGTTAGGGTTTCTTAAGGAAAATAAATTTTTACTAATCTTGATCATTTATACAATTTAGATTAAGTTTCCAAGTGATTATAAGTCCAAGTGGGTCATTTTATTGAAGTTTGACAGAATTTACAGTTTAGTCCTTCAAGTTTTAGAATTACAATTTCTACCCTAAGTTTGTTTCTTACACTTATTGACTTTTTGTAACAACCCAGAAATTCAGCCTCATAAGAACGTTAATTCATAATAGGGCCCAATAAGGCCCAGATTGATTTGGGCTTACCAAAGAAACTTAGATAAGAAACTAATATTTTGGGCCCATTCAAGGCCCAATACACATTTACCATCTAAATAAATAAAAAATCATAAAATAAAGAATTAATATGTGATTTGAAATACTAAGATAAGATCCAACTAAACAGATTCAAAACCCATACCGTGTAAAGCTTGGTAATCTAACGCGTACTAACGTTTAATTTACATTGTAATTTCCTTATAATGGCTTGACATCCTACTAAAATCATTGTTAATCATGATACATATTGTAAAAAAATGCTTGCTAAAAGATCCTACCAAACGTGCATAATCTACTGAGATACGTGGGAGAAACACGAATACTTGTTACCCCGGTTATATACTGAAATCTGGTACGTCAACCGAGCCCTATAACATATTAAATATTTATCTTAATGTTATATCTATTATAATATTCTAAATTTGAAAGTGAGACATTATCCGGAGCAAATGCGTCTCGAGACGCGACCGAGGCGTGTACCGCCCTGAGATTAAGTCAAACCGAGAATTTGATGATATTATACCGAATTGTTGTATTGCAAGAAGGAGTAATTACATATATCTATTATAGGTCTACTAGCAAGATTTTATCCAAAAAGACCGGTTGATACGTGATAACGAAGATCACGAGACGTATACGCGATGTTGAAGGAAAACCCAACTGAAAACCCTAAGTATAATGTATAAAAGCCTAACATCCCACCATTTCCTCATTTTAAAACCCTAAAACAAGAAAATGCTCCCAAGAAGCTGCACCAGCTGACTTCACCGAAGAACGAGGCTTCAGGAGGAGCGCGGCGGCGGACGGCAGGGCGAGGTGGCCCACGATGTTTCCGGCAAGGACTCAGCCTACTCCCATCAATTCTGACCTCCTGAATCCAATGGTGGCGTTGGTTTTTCTCTGAAACACATGATGGAGGAGATATGGAGGGAGAAGTGGCGGCTAGGGTTCCGGCCGCCGGAGTCCGCAGTTTGCAGCGAGTGCCCATGGTCTTCTTCCTCTTGACGAGCACTTTCCAATGGTGGTAATTACATTCTCCAACTCATGGTGAATTGAAAGTTATAGCTGGTTGTCAAGCTGTTAGTCAAGCCGGTCAACCACGGTCAATGGGCAGTCAACGCAATGCTGGTCGGAACAAGCGAATTCTAGGATGTGAAACAGAGATGCTAGGTATAACCGTGCGCTAGAAATCCATATACATTAATATAATGATTATATATTAACTTGTGTGTGTGTTGAGCTACAAATATGTATAATATGTTAACTAGTTTATAAATCATCAAGAATGAATGCGTAAATTGGAAATAACGTGAGCAATCGCATAATGAAAAACAAGTTTGGAAATGTATTCATATGAACAATGATATTAGAAACATATAAGAAGTTATTTGATCTTGTGACATACGAAATCCTTACAAGACGTTGAGATGATTAAAAATATACAAAATGCAATTGTACATATATATACAATGGATACTTTGGGTTAACCGACATCTACATGTATTTGTTTAAGACAAAAGACTTATAAACACTACAATATCCATCTCTTTATTATGAATTATAGCCGATAAGATCTCTAGTATGAACCAATTGGTATAATTATTAGTGTCATCCCTTCGTAATGTTAAGTACAACTAATAAGCTAGGCGATCTTAATATCATGACATAAGAGTATATATGTTTGATGTATTGTGGATTGCTAATACTACCCAACATTTAGAGGTTTGACTACATGCATACCTATGCAAGTGTCACACATTTGAAGAATAAACATAACATTAGGATAAGAGCATAAACAATATAAATATTATTAGAACAACTAAACAATATTTGGAACATTAAAGATTGATAACATCATCAATAATAACTATCGATAAAGATTGGAATCCCTATTATCACTTATTATTGCTACAATCATTGTACAAGGAATCATTACTCGAATAAAGGCATTAATTAACCTAATATGCACAACTTAGTACTTAATGGATAATACTTGAACAAGAAGCTAAGATACAACAATGATACTAAGCACAAACTTTAAATTAACTAAAGAGCTCAACCGCACGCATGTAGTAACATCGTGCTAACTCTAAACATAATTCTCATATGTACAAGTTAGGATTGCATGGTTGGAGCCCTTTTCTCTACACTGAGCTCAAAATTTATAAGGGTACTAGGTGAGTTTAAGTGTTTCCCTTTTTACTATTGTTTTTGGGATGAAGCATGCTCTATTTAAATTAAACTATTTCGATGCTATATTGGAATGCTATATGTTGTGGTTATGTTGAGACCTGTTGATACTTGTATCGCAGTCATTAATTCTTTTGTGAACCACTTGTTTATATGGGTAGATCTACTTGGGGAATCCCCTACACACAATGCCTTTCGTGATGAACAGGAAGGGTACCACACTGAGATCCTGCGGGGTCGTTTGTGGCACGTAACAGGTTTTATAAGATACTATGGTGGACCATCCGGCAGGTACGGTCCACTGAGTTGAGGCTCAGTTCTCCCCAAGGGGATGTAACCGGTAACTTAATTTTTGAAGAGGCTAGCTGAGGCTAAGTGCAGGTTGATTGTGATATCCATAACAATGATACTATGATTTCTGGATCTAATGTGGATTCCAATGAATCCCTTTTGTTTTCAAACTTTAGTCTCTTGAACTCGCCAATATTATGTTGACCTAAAAACAATTATGAGCATGTCCTCAGGTACGTCTAGGGAGATTAGATGAGCTATAGAAGATATCTAAAGCTAAAGCAAGAATTGAGGTTAGATGTTGAAGGCAAAAGTTTAGCCTAGAAGCCTTAGCTACGGAACCCACAAGGGATGTTGACTAAGTGATTAATCATGATACTTATAGATTGTAGATTGAGGCACCTTGTGAATTGAAATAAAGAAAATATCCTAATGTAAATATTATGAGATGCTTTGTAATAAACCATTTAGTTTCCATTGCAATTTGGTTGTTGTTTACCAATCATTACGTCCCGCCTCTCTGGGCCCGGGGTGTGATAGATTGGTATTAGAGCCAAAGGTTGTAGAGAAGTAGGTCTTCTCTCCACAAGACCTAAACTACAACCATATGAACCCTATAGGACCATCTTAGTAAGAGGACTCTTTCGAGTTTTTCGAGCCAAGTTATAGGAAAGTGGGTTTGCTTTGTGATACCTAAGCTACAACCATAAATAGGACCAGCCTAGTAGGTTGTTTCCATGATTTACTGATCTAAAGTTTGTAGTAGAAGGGGGTTTCCTTGAGTACCGTCATCTTTAATCTTTACCTACATTAGGTGCACTCAAGTAACCAAGATATGAAAGTATGGAACCTTCTTGAGTTGACTACTAGGACTCCTAAACATCGGGGATTAGGAATGTTA
Organism: Flaveria trinervia; assembly: GCA_025506515.1. NCBI lineage: Eukaryota > Viridiplantae > Streptophyta > Magnoliopsida > Asterales > Asteraceae > Flaveria > Flaveria trinervia. The sequence continues at coordinate 39,284,548 of CM046449.1, forward strand.
GAAATCAAAGTGTGCATGTGTATTAAGACTTAAATTTTGGGGAGATACTTATCCGATTGCATAGCTGACTTTTGTCACTATATGAAAAAACTGTTGTTAGTTGTACACTTGATGCGAATTGTGTCGTTACATCAGACAACTGCTATAATGATACTTTGGAATGATGATGCTTGCTTATTTGCTTCATTTATATGATGATACTTGTTGGAATGCAGTGATAAGATAGTAACCATGATGCCTTTTGTTTGATCTGCTCCCTACTATAGCTTGTACCTGATTGCTCATTACCTGGTTTGTTGAACTGTACTTTGAAAATGGTTGCGTTAGCAAGATTGTTAGTGTGAATCCAAGGATCGCAATCAAGAATTATCAGCGTTGGTTGAAATCAAGTCAACGTTTGTGGAATCGACGTTGGCTTGGTTTAATTGTTTGTATTAGATTTCAATATCAATAAAGATTCAAGAACACGATGAAAGAAAACTCAATTAATGAATGAACAAATATTAAATTCAAATGTATTTCATTAAAACATGTTAATGATTACAAATAAACAATGAACAAGTGATATTGAATTTTGTGTTTGACAATGTGACAGCTGCTAGGGTTTGGTTGTGTGATTTGATGTGATGTTTTTCTGTTGTGGAACCGTCGTATTGCAGTCACAGTCATCATTGATCCGAAACCTAGGATCCATATTAATAGAAAATAATGTTTCTGTTAAGGACACCAGATCTCTTTGGATTTGAAATTGATTCAATTAAGGAATCACAAGATCTTTTGGGATTCGCATAACTAACTTGTTGGCTTGACAACTTGTTGATTTGTAACACTTGTATTATATATATACAAGTGTTTGGATTTCGCAGGAATATTGTCTTGTGTAGGTAATTGTTCTTCCACAGGAGACTTGTTGTTCAGCAGGAAACTTGCTCTTCCGCAGGAGTCTTCACTTGGAATTCTCACTTCACTCCAGTTGATTGTTCGTCCGCAGATGATCTTCGGATGTTTGTTTCTTGTAAGAAACATATCTATGGAAAAACAAAATTTTCATGTGTAGATGTTTCTCACACTTGGTCAATTTTTTAAAATTCACCAAGTATAATGTTTTGCCTGCAAACATACATAAATCAACACACATATATATGGGTTAACCTATACATTTAATGTATACACAATAATGAATTACAAAAATTCATTACAGATATTAACTCAAGTACTAAGCGTATACAAAATGGACTAGATCTACTGATCCGAGACCTAACAATACTCCCCCTTAGGCTTAGATACTTGTAATCATCTCTTCAAAACTAAAAGCTCCTTTAATCTTGAACCATTTTCTTGTTGAAATAAGATACTACATTCTTTTGATCATCGTATTTGTACTTGATCTCCATTCTACATATCCTTTGAAGTGTCTCAAAATTCAGCCCCAATACATTTTCTTCTGTGGTGACAGTTTCCACAATACATTGATTGTTGACAATTTCTAGTTTATCTTCTTCTGAAATTCTCAGTTCTGAAATATCTTCAATGTTGGCTCCCTTACGCATCCTAGCATTATACCTTCTTCTCTTGTATGCTTTAGCATGCAGCTTATCCACCACTTGAATTAAATATATGTATAAGCATAAATCATTCTAAGCTTTTTCATCAGACAGCTTAGGGAAGAATTTATCATGTAAGAATGATGTGTAGCTTGGGTGGAGCAGTTTGATTTCTACTGGGTCAAAGATTCTTATCTTCTCACCTTTCTTTCCATCAGCATTCCTCAGTAGCAGCAGTTCTTTTGTTTTCTTAACATATCCCCACTCAGTTATGGGAATACTGTATTGATTTCCTGTAATAACTTTGATGGCAGCTGTTTTCTTTTTAGTATAACCAACTCTCCTTAAGAATTCATCATCAACTAATGTGGAGGAGTTGGTGCTTGATCTTTTCTTCCTTTCTAATCTTCTTTTGTGCTTATCATCCTCTCTTTTTGCTTCTTTAATCACATCATCTTTGAATTTTGTCTTTAACTTTCCCACCAACATAGAGAAATCCCTTCCCCTTGAGTGAATTGGATAGTTAGACATTATTAGACTTTGTAGATCATTGATATCTCTCTCATGAAGGCTCAGCAATGCTTCTGTATCATGGAAGTACTGGATTCTTCGAGAGGTTCTTTTGATAATTGCACAATCCTAGTCTGGATCATATTCCCAGGCCATAATCTTGTTTTCTTCACAAAACTGGGAGTTGTGATGTGATCATACAGCTCTATCAATGTTGACTTTTGTTTAGTGATTTCTCTAACAGTTGTGCCTAGAGGCCACACTTACGAGGAATCACTGCCCTTGGCTCTCTTATTAGCTTATCTTTGCCTTTTTGCTGATCTTTGGATTCAACAGTTACAGGATCAGCAGAAAGTTTGCTTTGTTGCTCATAGGACGGATTTGGAGCTTCAGTTCCAAATCTCACCCCTGTGTCAAGCTCAACCGCCATTACATGCTCCATCATCCTCCTGAGTTCGCCAACTCTTTGTTCCCTTAAGCTCATGTGCCTTGTAGTTGTGACCCTGTAGCCAACAGACCATATTGTACTTGTTGAGCTTTGCTGTGTCAAAGTGGCCTAGATCTTTCTTGATTTTCTGAATAGCTTGAAATGTTGTGAATACCTCATAATCATAATTAGGAATCATAAATCTAGCCACCTCAAACTCCTTCAGCACATCTTTCATCTCACTCATGCTCATCATTTCCACCATGTCATACCGAAAGCCATGATTTATTAGGGTCATAAACATTGAGGATTTTAGCCTTTCTTCAAGTATGTCTTTAGTGTCAGTAGGTCATCAGCCTATTCTTCTTTCTGATATTTGGCAGATTCATCCTTTGTGAGCTCATTCCATTCATCATCACTTACTGTTTTAGCAGGAGACATAGGCTTTAAGGATGAAGATTCAACAGATTTTGATCTTTTAGGTGAATCTTGTATTTCAATCACTTCTTTCTTCACAAATCCCAAGTACTTCCTTTACTTCTGTATTGAATAATTGCTTTGTGGCATCAGAAGATTCTTTTGTTTGATTGGTTGCAGGAGCAACATTTGATTCAGCACACATATTTTATTTTAGCTGCTCAGGCTCTTCATCTTTGCTTTTCAACAAGGTTGATTGAGCAGAAAGAGAGTTGGTTACTTGATCAATTTTTAGCATCAGCTTCTCTTTTTCATCCCTCTCAAACTTTACTGATTCTTTGAGCTCAGATTCTTGTTGAAGTAGAGCATCTATCACTTCATTATTGCATTAAGCATCTTCTCTTAATCTGTTGATTCTTGCTGCTTGCTGCATTAGCTAATCATCCTTTCCTTTGATTATCCCTTCAGCTCTTGAATTCTTTGCTTTCTATAGTTAGACTTTACTACCAGCTTGTTGTACTTAGCCACCAGGTAGCTTTTGCTTAATGGGATGTCATTATCACTCAGATCATGTTCATTGTAAGCAATAACTTCCTCATATTTTCCTTCTTCTCTCTTTTTCTTCTTGTTTGCCAGCAATCTCATCTTTATGTTCTTCAGAATGGGTAGCCACACTTGCTGAGCTTGGGCACTCATCTTTGATTGATCATGCTCATCATGATGAGGTTGTGCTTCGAGATTCATGTTGTGCACTAAAGGCTTTGTTTGATTGGAGGCAACTGGTTCGTCATAGTTAGAGAGTGACAATGGGATGGTGCTTTCTTGAGAAATCAACTCAGTCTCACTAGAGTGAATAAAGTTTACAGACTGAGTAACTGAAATAGGTTCAGTATGTACACTCTCAAATAATTGATGAGAAAGTGGAAAGATGGACTGAGTGTTTTGAGTTGATGTGGGAGATTGTTGAGAGTGAACAGAGTGAATAGGTGAAATAGGTTGAGTATTTTGACTTGTAGGAGAAGGTGTTTGTGGAGATTGTTGTTGATCTTGAATGGGTGAGAGATATGGTGAGTAAGTGGCTTGAATAGAATTTGTTGGAGAATTCTCCTGTTGATCTTCCCACACTAGCTCTTGGGGAATGGCTGCATTAACATCAATCACATGTGCAAACATGAGCATGTCACCTCCTTCATATCTTACACTAATCTTGTTCAGGACAGACCTACCCAAATGTCCTTGTACCAATACATCTCTATCTCTTTCTATTCCATGCAATTCACCATTGATTATTAGTTGTAGGAACCTTGGGAATATGAACATTTTGTCTTCTTTTTGCACTTTGATGTGGTCACATAGACAATTGAAGATGTACTTTGAGTAGTTGTATGTTCTTCCTTCAAAGATGCCAATGATCCTTGATGATATGTGCCTTGAGATCTATCAAGCCCAGACTTCCTATTGGATATGCATTTAAGATAAGTGTGGCACAGGAATCTGTATGGCTTGCATAATCTTCCTTTCTTTGTCTCCCCTTTGGCAAAATCACCATCATACCGCATCAGTAAGAACACTTTCTCTATGTATTCCTTCTCGAACACATCAGGGTAACCAACTTCTTGTTCTCCCAACTCCAAATTCCTCCTGATAGTCTGCTCAGACACTCTCAGTCTTTGGTTCTTTACTTCTGCCACAATAACTTCTCCATCTTTTTCTATATGTGATGAGTTCCAGACGTCAGAGATGTGTGATCGATGAATCACGGGTTCTGCAGATAAGGCATAGAACACCTGGATCTTCTTAGATAGCAAATGATGTCTTGACACCCTTCTGAATCAGGGTCGTCCGAGTTTAGGAATGCACACACATTATGCTCTTTCGCAAATCGATTATCCATTGTTCATAAGAATAAGACGATTTCATTAGAAACACATTATTGATAAGAATATGAATAGTTTTGAGATTAGACAAGAATCAAATGGTTCATTACTAAACATTACAACATGTTTTACCTTGAACACAGTGATCAGTAAACACGATTATGTGTTTGTTTGATGTTTTGATTAAGAAATTTTGAATGTTAGAGAAAGGGGGAAAAGTTTGTTTAGTGGGTGTTTTTCTAAGTGTGAAAAAGTGTTCTAAAAAAGTGAATAATGAATATTGAAGTCAAAGAACATCATTTATACTATCTCACACATAGTAGTTTTATTTATTTAATTAAGAGTGACCCTTAACATTTAACTTCTCTGCAGTTCTTAGTTCTTCCACAGATATCTACGGATTCCATATATCATCTGCAGATGACTTACGGACTTTTGCTGATTAAGTATAACTTAAATTTTATAGGTTACCAAACTATGAATTTAATTATATTTGATGAACTTTGCTCATCCGTAGTTTACCAATCTACGGATAAACATTTAAATTTTCCACACTATAGCTTCTACGGATGCTTAAGATGGCCCGTAGCTTCTGTTGAAGCTTAAGATGGCACTGTGCAGAAAAACTTATTTTGTTGTATGGTCCAAGTCCACTGCTTAGAACCATTTTTTGCTTGTTGACTTTGTATTCATGACAAGTGAGCACAAGAAAGTTTAAATGATTTTTAAAAACTTCATGTATCCAGGAGCTAAGTTGGTGCTCAGATTCCAATTCCTTCAAATTGATAATGAAATAGACAAATTTGCTAACTGATAACTTTTCTTCATGAATTCTACTCCCCCTAAATTTGTGATTAATGATGACAAAATGCATTTATCATAATTTTCTAAGAAGAATATCATGAGTGTTATGTAACTGTGTGATGATGCACAACTATTTATACACATATGATGGGATCATAGTATAATACTAATCCTCTTCCTGATAAGTTATTTTTTTGAATTGATCCCTGAACATAGTTCTGATTGCAAGTATATTGTCCACTTAAATCCAAACAAGAGCTAATGTATCAACTAGGCATGTTGTTTATCATGTTTTCATATTGATTTGGAAATAACTATTATGGGCTTCACATTCAATTCACTAAGATTTTGTCCTCCCTTTGCAAGTCAAATCATCAATTTTTCACACTTAATAACTATGTACTTTAAGTTATAAGATCTATCTTGAGATGCATTGGAGTCTTATTAATGCATTGATGTAAAGGCTTTAGATTAATATACAATTGATCACATAGGATTCTTTTGAGAGCTTAGATATGATCATCGTCAAGTCACCAGGTCTTTACTCACGTAAAACAGAGGTGTCTTTAACCCAGGTCTTTGTTTACACAAAATAGAGGGATAATGAGGGTCATGATCTTTTCACCATTTGGATACTGATATACAGCATGGTGATCGTACACCCAGGTCTTTGTTTACACAAAACAGAGGGAGTATGATTTGAAAAGATAGATATTATAAAGTGTCGTACATAGTTGCTTAGATGAGTGATTTGATCACATAAGAATAAGACTCACTTTGTATCCTCAAATGAAGTTTCCCACAAACAATCACTTTGCATTATGTTTGGCATGCACTAAGTGTAGTTTCCACTCAAGATGAACCTACTCACATATCAAGAAACTTGCTCAGATTTATGATATTTAAGAATTCAGGAATAAGCAAAGATATAGTTATTATATCATTTCCATGCATATGTCATGCTAGAGCAGCATTACACACAGTATTTTGTTTGTTAAAATTGATTAATCAAAGTTAATCATGCCTAGAGACTCAATTAGAAAATTAAATCTGACTTAATCAAAGCTTCAATGAATAAATCAGCAAGTTGATTTGTGTATCCACTTTGACTAACTTAATCAAACCCTTTTTTGAGCAATCTCTCAGAAAATGAAATCTTATCTCAATATGTTTTTGTTACTATGTTGCACAGGATTAGTAGTTATAAACATAGCAGCAGAATTGTCTATGTAAATTGAAGTTTGAAGGAAGTTGTAACCATAGTCAAGCAATTGGTTTTGCAACCAAGGACTTGAGAGCAACAAGCTGAAGCAGCTATGTACTCAGCCTTAGCTGTGGATACAGATACATTGGTTTGTTTCTTGCATTGCCATGATAGTAGTCTTGGTCCGATAAATTGGCATCCACCAGTTGTGGATTTTCTGTTACTGTTACATCCATCATAGTCACTGTCTGAGTATGAGTAAAGTGTAAAGTCACCATCCTTTGGATACCAAAGACCAAGTCCTGGTTTTCCTTTGAGATATCTGAAGATTCTTTTCACAGCATTTAGATGAGATTCTTTTGGATCAGATTGGTACCTAGCACAACACACATAACAAACATAATGTTAGGTCTACCGTAGTTAGATACATAAGAGATCCTATCATTGATCTATATAATCTTTGATCAATAGATTTTCCTGAAGGATCAGGTATAATCTTTTAAATTTTTTAGGCTGGTGTTTTGCATGAAGATGTATGAGCAAGATTATACGTCTTCAATTTTTGAGCCTTTTGATGAACTTGAAGACCAAGAAAGAAAGTTAATTCTCCTATTGAGCTCATCTGAAATTCTGATTTCATCAATTCTTCAAAACTTTCACACAATCTCTTATTAGTTTATCCAAATATAATGTCATCAACATATATTTAAACAACTAAGAGATCTTGATGTTCTTGTTTGAGAAAGAGAGTCTAACCAATGGTTCCTATTTTGTAGCCATGCTCAAGTAAAGAAGATGATAGTGTTTCATACCACTTTCTTGGTGCTTGGTGAAGACCATACAAGGCTTTATCTAGCTTGTATACCCTACATGGACAATGAGGATCTTCAAAACCTGGGGGTTGTGACACATAAACTTCCTCATCAATTTTCCCATATAGAATGCACACTTAACATCCATTTGATACACAGTGAACTTCTTATGCATAAGCTAGGATCACTCCTATGGCTTCAATTCTTACAACTGTGCAAAAATTTCATCAGAGTCTATTCCCTCTTCTTATGCATATCCTTGAGCAATAAACCTTGCTTTATTTCTTAAAATAATCCCTCTATCATCCAGTTTGTTTTTGTATAGCCACCTTGTTCCAATAGGATGTTGGCCTTTAGGTAAATCAACTAGAGACCATACTTTTTGCTTTCTAAATTGTTGAAGCTCTTCTTCCATAGCTTCAACCCAGCTATTATCCTTTAAAGAAGCAGTGATGTTTGGAGGAACCACTTATGAAAGAAAACAACTGAAGAGACAAATGTTGGCAGTACCATTTTGGCTTCTTGTAGTTCTCTTTGTAAGATCTCCAATGATGTTGTTGACTGGATGAGTCATATTGATTCTTGATGATGGAGTTGATTCAACTGGAATAGATACTTCCAGGTTAGTCATATCCAATGTTGCAGTCTGATCCAAACCAGGTTGAGTATTTAGAAAGTAGTCAAATTCTTCAACATGTGGTGTTGAATGATCTTCCGCATCATCATGTCTGTCTTCTGCATGAGCTGTAGGGGCTTCTCCAGAATTAGTTTTCTCTTCTTTAGGAGTTATAAGACCTTCTCTGGATCGCTCTTCCATATGAGTTACAGGAACTTCTCCGGATGATAAGTGAGGACTTGAAACATATCCAATGTTTTTGTATTTACTTGAGAGCATGGATTTGATGTAGGGACAACATCACATCTCTGGATGCACAGTGTTCATCTCCATATGCAGTGTTAGCTTCTGCTGCTGAAGTGTTTCCACCTGAGAATGTGTGTATCCTTGGAGGATCACAGATAATGTTACTTCAGTCATAGGAGATGGAACAAATGGATAACATACTTCATAAGATCCTGCAGTGTTCAAACAATCATAGTTAAATGATTCAGTAAGAGAATCTATGTAAAACAACCATGATGACCTTTAACTGATTTAGTAAATACAGATTCATCAAAGGATACATTAGGTTTCTTCCGTAATGTTAGGTTGTGGAATATAGATCCTATAAGATTTAGATGTTGAAGATATCCAACAAAGAAACCATCAAATGCTTTTTCCCAAAATTGTCCCAATGACTCTTTTATATTTAAAACTGATACATGACATCCAAAAGCTCTAAGATATCCTATGTACGGTTTTCTTTAAATAAGAGCTCATAAGGAGTTTTGTTGTGTTCTATGACATTATGTTCTGTTTTGAACATTGAATGCAGTATTCACTGCCTCAACCTAAAAGGTGATGGGCAATTGTGAATCAGCTAGCATTGTTCTGGCTGCTTCAATAAGAGTTCTATTTCTTCTTTCAGTACTCCATTTTGTTGTGGATTACTTGATGCACTGAATTGCCTTGCAATACCTTTGCTCCTACAAAACAAATCTAGTTCAAAATTGACAAATTTAGTACCATTGTCACTCCAAAAACTTTTAACTTTTGCATCAAGTTGATTCTCAATCTTGATCACAAAGTCCATTAATGTTTCTGATGTTTCACTCTTTTGTTTTCAGAAAAAAGACCCATGTAAATCTTGTGAAATTATTAACTATCACAAAACAATATTGTATTTTTCAAATGCTCATCACATTGGTAGGACCAAATAGATCTATGTGAAGCAATTTGAGTGGTGTAGTATTAGTATTGATAATTTTGGATTTATGAGACACTCTATGATGTTTTCCTTTGTAACAAGAAGAACAATGACTTGAGCAATGACTAAGTCATGTTTCACCAATTTGTTCATGTTCTTCATGTTAGAATGGACATGCCTTCTGTGCCACAATTGAGATACATCTTCTGATAACTTAGATAGAAGGCATGTTTCATGTTTTGTGAGTGAGTGTTGTTCATGTCCAAAACATAAGTGTTTCCTTTTCTTGATGCTTTAAGAAGGACCCAATCTTCTACAACAGAAAAACCTAGCTTAAGAATGTAACACTTAGTATTATCAAACAATGTGGTATAATTTTGATCACAAATTTGAGACACACTCAGTAAATTATATTGTAAATTTGTTGCATTCTTTATACCCAAGACACATAGAACATTGATGTGGTTAGTATGTTATGATCCAAGTTGGGTCATACCCAATAACAAGCTTAGCAAACACCAATTAATATTTAATTGATGATATGATCATGCAATTAAATAATTACACCAATTTAGAAAATGGGTTTTCTAAATAAATTGTATATGAGATGGAACAACTTATAAGGATATTTTGTTCACGAGTATTATTTGTAATGTTATTTAAGTTAGTTAATAACATCAAGTAATAAAAGTGTGTATGACTTATAAAATTAAAAGGTTAATTTCATGACTCAATAAGTGACTAGTTAAATTAAAATGGTTGATAAAAATTGTGGGGAAACCCCTTTTGAAAGACCATTTCGGCCGCCCCTTTAGAGGGGTTGGTTCCTTTTGTTTCATTTGATGTCTTGGAACAACACTCTTAAATAGACACACACTCCACCTCTCTCTCTCATACATGCAAGAACAAAAAAGTGAAGAGCTCTCTCTATTTTGTAGAAAACTCATGGCTGGAATAGGGTTCCAGCAGCCCTTCTTGGTTCATTTTGGTGTAGAAATCCTAGCAAACAAAGTCTTTGCTTGAGGCTTGTGGGTATGGAAGCTTGAGGAAACCTTTCCTTTGTAAGGCCTAGTTTCGGGACGCTTACACTTGGTCGATCATCGCACATAAAACATATATTTACATTTATCTGGAGTAAACACTGCAACTGAAACATTCATAAATGACATTTCATTTCATTTTAAAGGCTTTTGCTAAATAATACAGTGTTATCCAGTTACAAAATACATGATGCATTACATCACAAAAGCATTATAAAAACGGATGCCATCCAAAAGAGCTGAGTAGCCACCCCGTGCCATCCTCAACAATCATTACCTGCCAACCGAAAACACATAAAAGTCAGCGTTGCTGAGTGAGTTCTAGTTTTATAATAAAACATACTTTTCTTTCGTTAAAACCGTACTTTGCTTTTGCATGTGATCATACATCATACATACACATAGATAATATTATTATCTTCACCATTCATTCATTCATTATTTTCACTTTTGTTCATTCATCGTACGTCATCATCATTCACATTCTTTCATCATTACATCTTTGCTTTCCATCAAAACCATAAACTTTATCTTTCTATTCCTGGTATTGGACCTAGGCCTATCATAGACCTTCTATAATGGTGCATAGGACCTCTGGCCACAGTACCTAAGGTAAGGTTTAGGTGTACCATTGCCATGTGCAATACCCTTCTGTTCCTGGTACTGGACCTAGGCCTATCATAGACCTTCTATAACGATGCATCGCACCTCTGGTCATAGTACCTAGGGTATGCAGCAATGGTTCTATACAAATGGTCAATCACAAAGAAAGACCCCGATGTGCATCCTCCCGGGGTAGCGAACCCACACACTGTTTGGCTAACACCTTTCACTGGTGTGTCCCGACATATAAGGCTTGCAAGACTTTCTTTACTTTCATCATTCATTAATGCATCCATTCATCATGTTCCTTTTTTTATTATCTTCCACTTTACATTACATAGTACTTTCATTTCATTCATTAACATAACACGTAAAGCAACGGAAAAGATAAACATACATCATAAGGAACATAAACATAACATTCAGTCATCATCATGCAGGTCATCATACATACATAACACACATCATGCATAATCATACAACATCATACATCATCATCATGCACACGCATCAATGATACATCATAACATACCCATCATAACATCTTTGACCTCAAGCCGTCAACTTACATAGCCCCCGGGAATCTCCCAAGTCAAAGCCTACATTTCACCCTCTTTCCCAGAAGTCAGAAAACAATCAAAGTTTTCATCCGCATTTACTATAGTTTATCCGCATTTACTATAGTTCATCCGCATTTGTCTTACTTCATCTGCATTTGTTCCTGTTCATCCGCATTTGTCTTACTTCATCCGCATTTGTTCCTATTCATCCGCATTTACTATAGTTCATCCGCATTAACCTTACTTATCCGCATTTCCCATACTTGGTTACTATTCATCCGCATTCATCCATTGCTCATCCGCATTGACTTACTTAGTGGTTAATGCTCATCCGCATTAACTGTCATCCGCATTTCACCCATTGCTCATCTACATTGACTTACTTAGGGGTTAATGCTCATCCGCATTTCATCCATTGCTCATCCGCATTGACTTATTAGTGGTTAATGCTCATCTGCATTAACTGTCATCCGCATTGACTTATCATGCTCATCCGCATTGACTTTTCAACACTTTGGCAGATTCTAAAACATCAAATTTCAGTTCCCAATCACCCTCCATCATGTTCTAAGCTTAAGTCTTACCTTCTAAGCCTTAGAAACACCATCATACATTATCAAGAATGAACATAGTCACACATCACAACATAACATCAACATACACAATCAAGCATACGGGTCCAAAACCCAGTTTAATGAGAACGTACATTCATGCATTTCCAGCCCCAAAATCAGTTAAAACGTGTAAAAAGAGGGGTTCTAGAACTCACCTTTGCAGCTCTTGAGTATGGCTTCTTCCAAACTCATTTGCAAATTGAATTCAACCTCCTAGAACCCACTAAAACACACCCAAACACATACAAACACACATAAGCATAAACCTGAGGATATAACCAGTCAAGAACATCATCAAACCACGAATTCTTACCTTGAATTCGAATTCTTTCTTGTTCTTCCTTCAAAACCGAGAGTTCTCTGCTCTCTTCCCTTCTTTCTCTAAAATATCCGAGAATTGGTGATGTGTGTGACATAGGGGCGGCCATACCACCTTTTACCCCCACTTTTCAAACATTTTGTCCTTTTGAACACTTTTTACCCCTAGACTTGGGTTTTATTTCTTTTCCTTATTTTTCTTCACTTTATTCTTCTTTCTTGTCTTTAAAAAAATAACCGGGTGTTACATCCTTGGTGTTTTAGTCGTTCAAGAACATCATCATCTTCATCAAATCTCACATTTTTGATAGCTCTACAAGGTAGATTGTATGTGTTGCTTTTGGTTGTTATTTCTTCTTGATAGCTAGTTCATACACATATATTTGATCCTATGTTCTTGGGTTTGTTGATATTAAGTTATATGCCTTAATTTTCAGTTTACAAAACATAGTATTAAGGTTTGTTTCCGCTGCATTTTTCTTGTTTAAATGGTTAAACAACTATGATAATGGTCCAACAAACCGAACAAAATTTTCACAATAATTTACTTTCTCAAACTTGAGCACACCATTTGTTACCATTCCTCCACCAACAATTTTACCTCCCTTTTTATCCCCACCAAATGCCACATAAGAAGCATTTTTTTTGTTTGAAATGATGGACAAGTGAACAGTTTCCTGTCATATGCCTGGAACAACCACTGTCAACATACCACTTGTTGTCAGCTCTCCAATATTGTTCCTGCATTGAGAAATAAATCAGTTAGAATTGACAACCCATGCCTTAACTGTTGATACATATGTCCCTAGTTTATGTACTTAATGTAAAAGCCTATCATGGCTTACATATGTGTAATGAAACATTATAATAATATATAATTTGTGTTTTGACATTTACTTATATCTGATTCATATATATAAACTTATTATATAGGTTTGAAGTTGTTATATGATGATTCCTGCTAATGGACCATATTTAGGGACCATACGCATGAATACATCATGCTAATGAACCAATCGCACGACTAAGCCAGACGACTAGATCAGTCGTACGAGTGAGACATGAGATTGACTTAGTCATATGACTGAACTTCAGTCTTGTGTATGAATCTGTCGCATGGGTCAGTCGCACGACTGAACCATGCTAATGGTTTAGTCGCACGAATGAAGACTGCAAACCTATAAATACCACTTAATTCATAGAAAAAAATAGAGACTTTGACACATACTCATAACCTAGCCGTCCAGAGCGTCCAGAAACCCTATTCCAAGTTCATAGTTTGCATCTAATCGTCTTCTACTCGTTCTTAATGTTTCTTTAATCGTTAGATTGATTGGGATTGCGTTCTCACTGATTGGATCACCAATCAAATAGGATTCCACAATATTTTATGTGGTTTCACGCATAATCAGTTACTACTCCGTATGTACACGGTCCTAACAAGTGGTATCAGAGCTTTGGCTCTTGATTTTGCGTGTGATTTGATTAGTTTCGGTGTAAAAATCACGTTTTTTGTTCAAAAGAGTCATTCTTTTGGGTCAAAAAGTGTTTTCGACGTCTCCAGGGCTCAAAGATTATGTTTTTCGACATACGACAGATTAGGGTTCTTGAAAAATCGTGTTTTTGTGTCAAAGTGTCAAAAAACTTTGATTTTGCAAAAACAACAGCCTTCACCGCACACCCCATTCGCACGATTGAACTCAGTCGCTCACTCATTCATATAACTGAACAACCCATTCGCTTGTCTCCAATCGCACTCTCCATACGTACGACTGAATCCAATCGCACGATTGAATTCATTCGCACACTTCAATCGCATACCTTATTCGCACGAGTGATCCATACGTCTAGTCCATTCGCACAAGTGAGCAAGTCTAGTTTTGAAGTTCAAAGTTTAAAGAGATGGAATATTAGTTCTCTGATTTTACTGCCGAAAGGGACTCTCGCATCCAGAACCTTCTGCTTTTGGAAAATGAAATTGGGAATCACAATAAACCACCAAAACTTATAACATTAGATGATTACCCACAATGAAAATAGAGATTCAAGATCTATCTAAATGGAGTCAATCCCAAAATTTGGGAAACCATTGAGACAGGTTATAGTATGCCAGTCGGAGCTGATGGTGTTAAGCTAACTTTGGGAGGTATGACTGACAACCAGAAAGCTGAGTACAATTCTGAAAAGAAGTTGTATGCCTTGTTGACTCAATCGATACCCAAAGATATCTTTCATCAATTTTCGAAGAACAAACAGGCGAAAAAGCTATGGGAGGATAACTTCTCCTCAATCGGGAAAGAAAGCTTGGACGATATTATCGACATATTCTACCATTTGATGAGTGAGCTGCACACTCATGGGTATCCACGTCAATAGAAGATAAAGTGTCAAGCTTTGTTGATGGTTTGCCGGAGAAATGGGACTCATTTGTGTCTAATTTGAGACAGAACAATATACTTGCAAAGTTAGACATAAATGACTTCATCCTGAAATTAAGGGAGGAGGAACTGAGGATGAAGCACAAGTCACAGAAAGGATCCTACGACCAGAATCCTTCACTTTATAACACATCTCCCACTCCAACTAGCTCAGGAGCACCACTTCAAACTGCCTTTGTGTCTAGTTCAGCAGCTCCTTCCCAAACCACTACATTAGGATCAAAAACGTCAGGGTCATCTTGCACCCAAAATATAGTGCCTAAAGCCAATGCTACTAAGTTGAAGACTGAGAATCTCAGTAATATCACTGTGGAAGTTGCAAAGGAGCACATGGATCTTCTAGCAGCTGTTGTTCATTCCTATGATGGCTTGTTGGAAGGAAGATTGGAAACTGCCATCTTGCAAATAGGCAGATGAAAATGAACTAGAGAGAATGGATATTTTGTGGGCCTTGGCGAGTGTTGTCCGAAGGGCGAAGAAGTTTGTAAAAAAGACTGGATAGAATTTGGTAGCCACAAAAGACACAACCTTTAGTTTCGACAAAACCAAAGTTACCTGCTTTAATTGTGGTGAAAAGGGGCATTTCAAACGTGAGTGTGTAAAGCCCAAGAAAACAGGTAACAGAAATCCATTCTCAACCTTCAACCATCAAGACAAAAACAAGAGTGGAACTACCTTGTCAAGCAAAGAGACAAAGGCCTTGACTGCTCAAGGTGACGAAGGGCAGGACTGGCCCTTCAGTTTTGTGTCTACGGGTGAATCAAACATTGCTTGTGTCGAGGGATTGGATGATGGCTCTGCAAGTTAAGGTGAAATCACAGTTGAACAAGTACTATCAGATAACGAAGAAGCTGTTAATGTTGTAAATCACCATATTGTAGAAGAAGTCAGAACGACATGTTTAGAATCTCCAGCATCCGAAAAGTCAAATTTTGGATTGATGGCTAATTCAACTGAATCTTCACAGGGTGTCCGTTACAATGCTATCACAAATACCTAGATTGTTGATAGTGGGGCGTCTAGGCACATGACTGGGAACTTGTCTCTCCTTTTCAATGTTAAACAAATAAAAGGGGGACATGTATCATTTGCTGGGAATAAAGAAGGATACATCACCGCTCAAGGCGAAGTGGAAAACTAGAAAGTCAAGTTTGATAAGGTCAACTACGTTCAACAACTAGAGAATAACTTGCTTTTAGTATCCCAGATATGTGACAAATGATTCAAAGTTGTTTTTGACAACAAGAAGTGCTATGTATTGAAGAAGGACTACGTTATCCTGGAGGACAAAATCTTAATGACAGCTTCAAGATATAATGACTTATATGTCTTGGATCTCTCAAAAGCCTCCACAACCGATCATAAAGTTCAATGCTTCTTGTCAAAGGCAATAGAGAGGGACTCAATCTCTTGGCATAGGAGAATGGGACACATCAATCCACAGAAGATGAATCATCTGATCCAGAATGATTTAATGAATGGAGTGAATGTCAAGAACTTTCAACTTTTTGGATTTTTGTGTAGCGTGTAAGAAAGGTAAACAGACCAAGAAGTCTCACAATGCAAAGAAAGTAAATTCTATTGACCTGCCTCTCAAACTTCTACACATGGATCTGTCAGGACCAAAAGCATCACTGGTGATTTGTACTGTTATGTAGTTACTAATTATTACACAAGATTCTCTTGGGTGATGTTTCTGAAATCCAAGTCAAAGACATTGAATCTTTCAAACAGCTGGTGACTACATCGGAATCTCTCTACAAGCTGAAGTGAGGCAGATTCGCTCAGACAATTGCACGGAGTTCAAGAACTAGTGGATAGAGGCGTTCTGCAAAGAGAAAGGAATTATACACCAGTTCACATCTTCCTATACTCCACAAATGAACGGAGTTGCTGAACGAAAGAACAAGAGCTTGATAGAGACAACGAGAACGATGCTAGCCGACTCGAAACTGCCTATCCAATTTTGGAACGAGGTAGTTGCCAATGCATGTTACACCCTTAATTGAGTCTTGGTGGTCAAACGTCATGGTAAAATATGTTATGAGTTGCTCCAGCAATGTAAACCTAATCTGGAGTACCTCGAACCATTTGGCGCACCATGTACGCTACTGAACAAAACTCAGTGAGGGAATTTCAATGAGAAGGCTAAAGAAGGGATCTTTCTAGGATACAATATACCGGACAAGAGAGTCTATAACAACTGAACGGTTCAGGAAGAAGTGTGGTTCAACGTTGATGTTCAGAGATACACCACCCCCTACTGGAAAGGGACCCTTATTCTTTTTTGACTATGATGGATTCTTTAAGTCCTTCAACATCCTTCTCTCCCTTTCTGATGATGAGTTATCGACCCGAATGATGTATGATTTCTTAAACACATCATCACTAAACTCGAAAACATCAGTTCCATAAGGTGAATCTTCTAGTCCTTTAGGGGGAGCACTTGATGTAAGTGACTCCTTTTCTGACGATGAAGAAGTGGAGACTAAACAGGTGGACCAGGAGGAACAGGTTCCTGCTACTAAAAGTACACAAGCATCAGATGTTGACGCCTCTGACGCTTTGGAATCTCACACTCCAATGGCTATAGATACTGAACCGAGAATTCAAAATTTGGATCAGGAAGTAGTTTTTCCCACCACTCCCGGATCTCGAATACATGTATATCATGCTCTGGACAACGTCATAGGGGATGTACAATCGAGAGTACAGACAAGAAATCAGCTATACTCAGCTGATTATGCCTCAGTCATGGAAAAAGTTTATCTTCACGACGGTGCTTATCGATGTTTTGTGTCTCAATTTGAGCCAAAATATGTAAGTGAAGCCTTAAACGATGAGGCATGGGTGAGTGTAATGCAAGAAGAACTCCTACAATTCAAGAAGTTAGGAGTTTGGACACTGGTGGATAGACCAAAAGGTGCCAAGGTAATTGGCACAAAATAGGTCTTGAAATGAAAGAAAGATGACCAAGGGGTCATAATAAGAAACAAGGCTTGACTTGTGGTTCAAGGTTTTAGACAAATCGAAGGCATTGATTACAATGAAGTGTTTGCACCTGTGGCTAGAATGGAAGCAATCCGGATCTTCCTAGCCTGTACATCTTACATGAAGATTAACGTTTATAAACTAGATGTCAAGAGTGCGTTCCTTCGTGGTGAAATCGTGAGACAGTGTATGTTAGTCAACCCGAAGGATTTGAGGATCCTTATCATTGGGATAGAGTTTACAAGCTGGATAAGGCTTTCCACATGCTACATCAAGCCCCGAGAGCATGGTATTAGAAACTCTCAACTCATCTAGTGAAACACGGTTTTCGCAGAGGAGTTATTGATTGTACACTGTTCATCAAAGAAAATGATGGTGACTTACTGCTCGTATAGATTTATGTTGATGACATAATCTTCGGTTCCAGAAACGAAGCGTTATGTAAAGAATTTGAATCTGTCATGAAAGCAGAATTTGAGATAAGCGCAATGGGGGAGATGAAGTTCTTCCTAGGATAACAAGTGGATCAGACACCAAAAGTTTGGTATGCATAGTTTGAATCTTGTACATGTTGAAACTTATAGTTTGAATCTATATATTCTAAAAAATTAATATGTTATTACATGACTTTGAAATTATGAGATGGTTTTACAAATTTATGTATTGGAAGGCACATATGAAATACCGTGCTTGTCTTAATACAATTTCTGATATAATGAATTTTTTATGTCCAGTACCAATCATAGCTGACTCTTCCCCATTCACATGTAAAGCGAAGCATTGCCGTCCTCATCACAAGAAGAGAAATCTCTTTGTGACTATCCTTCGATTGAGTATATGTGTAATAATAATCGTATACAACAATCAAGTTACATCAATAAGTTGTTAATCCACTTAATATGAACACAACTTATCACTTTGAGTACGTTAAAGATTGTCTAATCATCATTTCTCATCAATGAAATAGAAAATTTTGATTAAATAATACCATAGTTAATTGCAATTAATACACGAATATTTTTTTCTAGTTTTACACTATTAGATACATCATTTATATCTTGCCTAAAATATAAGTTTCAAGATTTATGTACGTAACTCAACAATCTTTAAATACACATTTGGTGTCTGATCCACCTACAAGATGTACAAGATTCAAACTATGCATACAAAACTTTTGCCTAAAATTTAGTTTTTCTACCGATTCAAGAGGACTACAAGATGAACAAGCTTGCCCATATTTACATCTAAGAAATAGTCTCGCGACATGGAGTGGGTGTATCAATAATATCACATAGGTAAAGTTGTTTCACTTCTAGGTTTTGGTAAAGGTTAAAATTAGATTATAAGTTTCTCGGGAATGCTCTAGTATTAAGAGACCTTAAACTAGAATTTAGATTATAAGTTTTCATGAGAATGGTCTAGTTTTAAGAGAATCCCTAGTAATCGATACCCTATTGGTTATTTTTATTAGTTGTTTTTGGAGCATGGGAAATAGCGCATGTAGGAAGACTCTACATCATTTTAAGGTATGTTCGCTTTTAAGTTATGTCAAGTTAATTATTATTTATTTTAGTATTATTATTAGGATTAGGACTAGTATTACTATAGTATTATCCTCATGATAACATAATTGGATCAATTACTAATGGTGTTAGGATGTGGAGTCAATGTGGTTTTATAAATGTGTATTTATTCTCTTGTTTTATATCCCAAATTGTCCTAATGAATGTTCATGCAGCTCTTAAGGGTTCATGCTAGGTTGAATCCAGGCAATTGCGCTTATCTCCTGGTTTTTCATGGTTTTCATATATATTCTAAAAAATTAATATGTTAATACATGACTTTGAAATTATGAGATGGTTTTAAGGGTTCATGCTAGGTTGAATCCAGGCAATTGAGCTTATAATAAAGCATATGTATAACAGGTGGATCAGACACCAAAAGTTTGGTATGCATAGTTTGAATCTTGTAAAATATTCCAACAGGGTAACAGCTTGAATGATAGATTGGTAACTGTAGGTGGCACCTTACAGCTGCAGGTTTAAGCCACTATCTCATTTTATGAGTATTATCTGAAGATCTTTACTACGTACAATCTATTGGCCCCCCATTTTCATATGCTTGTATGGTTTCTTTTACTTGGATCTTATTTCAGACTATTCTGAATCTTATAATATAAGTGTCCATTTGCTAATTCCTATTTCAGACTATAGTTTGAATCTTCATGTAATTGTCCTAATGAATGTTCATGCAGCTCTTAAGGGTTCATGCTAGGTTGAATCCAGGCAATTGCGCTTATAATAAAGCATATGTATAACAGGTGGATCAGACACCAAAAGTTTGGTATGCATAGTTTGAATCTTGTAAAGAATTTGAATCTTGTCATGAAAGCAGAATTGGAGAGTGTATAAATATTATAATTAGCATTTAATGTATTATTAAATAGTTAACTTTTGTTCCGGTAATGACACTTGTACATGTCTAGGTGGAACCGAAGTGTAGTGGGTAGAAAAGTATCATGTGTTAAATAAATAGTTTTTTTATTAGAATAGATTGCAATTATATTTATATAATATTAATTACCAAATCTTTCATGCATTATAGTTTATCACATTTGTTTTAGGTGTTATACATATGCTTTATTATTTAGTTTTTCTTTTCATTTGTTTATATATATATATATATATATATATGTTTCTATTTAATATATTAAATAAATAATATAACGTAATATACAACTATTACCGACATCAAACTTTCGTTTTTCATAAATAAACATACGCTATCAACGGCTTCAATGTCCTCTTCAACGGGCAAATTCTTGACAACATTCGTTTTTAATATAAAATAATGTATGTTATCATGGTTTTAACATGCTCTTCAACATATAAATTTTCAACATTTAGATGTTCTTTTTTCATGGTTATATGCATCTCCAACATATGGGTTCATGACTTCGTTCTAATATTAGTTTTTACGTCATTTTACACCCACTAGTATATTACTAATTACCAACTTTGTTATGTTTAATGGGTGGTACAATATGCTAAATAAGTTGTATCAATTTTTGTTTTTTTAATCCTTAAGTTTTTTTTATTATAATCCAATACTTTTACATTTTTTACAATTTAACTCTAATGTTTTTACTTTCAAATTTGGTCCTCCATACATTTATATTTTATAAACTTTTTGTTTTACATTTTGGTCTAAATTTTACAAGTTAACTCACAGCAGCGTGCATATGTTATTCGATGTGTTTACCCTTATTTTTTTCATGTTTAACGATCCTGTTGAAACGCATTGGTTCTTGATCGACAGGGTAACAGCTTGAATGATAGATTGGTAACTGTAGGTGGCACCTTACAGCTACAGGTTTAAGCCACTATCTCATTTTATGAGTATTATCTGAAGATCTTTACTACGTACAATCTATTGACCCCCCATTTTCATATGCTTGTATGGTTTCTTTTACTTGGATCTTATTTCAGACTATTCTGAATCTTATAATATAAGTGTCCATTTGCTAATTCCTATTTTTCCTTGTCAAACTGTATACCTTATGGCTTATTGCATACCAAACTATGGACCAAATGGGGGTGGTAAAAAGTTCTAGAACAAACTAAATATGTAGGGGACATCCTCAATCAGTTTGACATGGATAACGCTTCATTTGCTGGAACTCCACTTGCCACGAACCATGATGTGGCACCCGACGAAAATGGTGATCTGGTTGATGCTAAAATGTATAGAGGAATGATCGGATCCCTTATGTATCTCACATCGTCTTTTCCTAATATCATGTATGTGACGTGTCTTTGTTCCAGATATCAGGCGAAACCTAAAGTCAACCATCTCATAGGTGTTAAAAGGATTTTCCCTTATTTGAAAGGTACTCCTACACTCGGGTTGTGGTATCCTCATAACAATGACTTTGAGCTTACAACATATAGTGACTCGGATTATGGCGGTTGCAAAATGAATTACAAGTCAACATCAGCAGGATGTCAGTTCTGTTGTTGGTGCGTTATATGCAAAAAGAAAATAAATGCTCTAACAAGATAGGTTGTGTGCCTCTCTATTGTGCGGTGGTACTGACTTGAGGATAAACATAACCTAAATATTCTAGAATTCATTGTTGTTTGCGCCTCTCTGTTGTGCGATGGCACTGACCTGAGGCTTAGCATCTCTTTGAAAGCTCTTAGAATAGTTTCTTCTTGTCAAAATACCCATAGACTGCTCAAAAATCTCCTGAGGAATGTTGATTAACATATAAGCGTGGGATCCACAAATGTTTGTTGAAAAAAATTAAACTTTAACCAATCACCAATGTGTGTCAAAAATCAATGTATGGATTTAAGAGGACAAATATATTGACAATCATCTTGAGCTGTAGTTCTTAAAAGTCAAAATCATTATGTGCATCTTGTAGCTCTAGTATGATTTCCTAAAATTGCTATTAACTCTCGGTCAAAACAAGAATCTAGCATCAAAATAGTTTATTCAAATGTCCCAAATGATTCTCATATACCTGTATGATTCCATAATGGATCGTACCAGATATGATAAAATAGAATTAAAGATGTGCTGTCCAGGAAGTAAATTTGGTTAGACGTACTCTTATAGGTTTAAATCCATCTCCAATCAAAAATACAAAAATCTTGTTTTGTTTTAAATTTCTAGTTGTTTTATTTATTTATTTTAGTCATTTGGTAGGTAAAAGTCGGACTATACATCTTTATTTAATCTGTAAATCACTCACTAAAAGGGGTCATGTCTAAGGTGACCAATCGGGTTTTAAATTAAAAGGATCACGTCTCAGATGATCAACAGTTTTTCAAATTAAAAAGGTCATGTGTGAGATGAGCATCGGTCATAACGTCTTATAAATAGTTAACAGGTTAAATGTTGAAAGTGCATGAGGTCAAACTCATAAGTCTGAGTCATTCGCATGATTGGATCATGAGTATGAGCCAATCGCATGATTGAACCATACGTATGGACCACATGTACGATTGGACCATAACGATGGTTCAATTCATGCGATTGGATCACTAGAATGAACCAATCGCATGAATGGAAGGGAACGACTCCAGTCGCACGAATGGATGTGACCGACTGAGCCAGTCGCACGACTGAGCCCCAGTCACACGAATGAAATGTGCGAATAGATCCAGTGGCACAACTGAAGGTAAACCTAGTATAAATAGAAGGGAGTCGGTCGCACATACTCATCACCCCTCAATCGTTCTCAAAACGCACGAAAGCAAAGTTACTCTGCCCAAATCTTGTTTCAGTGATTTAGCATATTATGTGTGACCATAACAATTTCTCTCTGTATCTACAGGTATTGTGAGACAAAAATCGATCTCAATGCTCGGTTTAATCGAGCCCAATTGACCAAAATTGGTCAAAACAAGAACCGAGACAAAGTTCTCAAAATAAACCACTAAAATGGACTAAATTGTTAATTTAAAGAGTATTAGGTGTTATTTTGAGTGTTTGCGAGTCTAATGAGCCTAACCACAACGTTTAACATCAAGTATAGACCAAGAACTGACTCTAAAGCGTCGAATAGAGACATATGCGAATGGACACGCTGATGAACTTCAATCGCACGATTGAGCTGGGCGAATGACTCAATCGCACGAATGAACCATGCATATTATTTCAGTCGCATGACTGGTTCTACCACATAGAACAGCATACGACTAAGCTCAGTCGCAGGCTCAATCGTACGACTGAGCTCAATCGCACGACTAAGACTCAGTCGCATTGTCCATTCACACAACTAAACAAAATGATTCAAGTTCATTAAACTTCAAATGTCATTAACTTACACAAATCTAACGTTTATGTATCTTGTGTTACAGAAACATGGCCACCAGATGAACTATGAGCATGAAACGCAACCTCTATGCTCATCTTGACGTCGCATCCAGAAATGCTTCTAAGTTCATGGGGATTATTGCCTTTTTACGGGGATCGAGGATCTTCAAGGCCATCTCTACACATTGCACACCATATAGATCGATTCAGCAGGCTTTCTGGGAAACCGCTGTAGTAGACAGGTCCGCTGAGCCTCATCGCATTCAGAGTTCTATTTTGGGTCAGGAGATTGAGATCAGCGAGGATGATCTGAGGAGGGTTTTGGATTTAGGAGAAGATGGTGGCTACCCAACCATGCTGCATCCCCTGACGGTTTAGGGATGTTTTCTTCAGATCAAGTACACTGGGGATATTAATGGAGGTGTGCTCAACAAGAGCAACATGTGCCCCCAATTCAAGTACTTGGCCCATGTGCTCCTCAAGTGCATAGCCTCTTGGAAACGTGGCTTTGATGAGATGTCAGATCAAATCCAGAATGCTTACATAGCTCTGGTCCTGAACCATTCGTTTAGTTTCTCTTGGATGATTTTCATGTATATGGTATGCTAGGACCGTTTTCATACGGAGTACTAACTGATTCTACGTGTATACCAACTCAAATAGTGCGGATTCATATTTGATTGGCAATCCAATCAGGGAGAACACAGTTTAAATCAAACTAACGATTAATGAAACGTTAAGAATGATTAAAGAATGATGAACTGTGATCTATGAACTTGGAACAGGTTTTCTTGAGTCTCTAGACGGCCAGGGTACGATTATGTGCATAGGTACTCGAATTGTTACGTTTTCCACAAATTAGGTGGTATTTTTATGTTAGGGTCTTCTAATCGTATGACTAAACCATTAGCATGCTTCAGTCGTGTGACTGAATCATGCGATTGATCTATCCGCATGACTAAAGGTCCAGTCGTGCGACTAAGTCAATCTTATGTCTCAATCGGGCGACTAATCTAGTCTCTTGGTTCAGTCATGTGACTGGTCCATTAGGATGAAGTATTCATGCGTATGGTCCATTCGCATGAGAACTTCACACGATTAAGATTGAACATGTTTCTCAATCATTATTGACTAAGAATTATGTATAACAACCACAAACCAATATATTTAGTTCACTATAAGTTATCACGAAATAAACAATGAAATATAAACATTATAAACATCAACCACACTTTGTATTTCATTCATACCCATTCAATTACATATATGTAAGATATGATAAACATTTTACATTAAGCTCCTAAACTAGGTGCATATGTATCAACAAACTCCTCCTTGGACCTAGTTTACATCATTGTCGAACATTCTTCAACAGCTCTTCGAATTTCTTGTACTTTTCCTCTCTTGTAACTCCGGCATGTATCTCGAATGCAAAACAGAGTCTTATCACATTGTGAAACTGGAGGGCTTGTATGATATCCTAGCGAGTCATAGAATAGTGGCCACTTGTATAAGGTATATACATCGTCAGCAGACAAGTTAGTCAGCCACATAGGGTCAAACACCTGGATAGTATCCATTTGGCTCTCCTTTTGTAAGACTATGACTGCTTCACCTATTCTCCAATCGTAATACCACCACTTGAAGTGTGGAGTGAAATCCTGTGACATTTCCCTTAGAGGGATTTTGGACATTGTATGCGGAGGACTCCACTTCAACACTACCTTATGCTTTCCAGTAATATGATCAACTTCAGACCTTCTGATGTACCTCTTCGGTTGTCGAGGTCTAAAGTTTACCCACCTGCTGTGGTATTCTTTCCTTAGTGCAGCCTCAAACCAGCTTGACATTTTTCTCGAATCAGCATACAACAACTTTAGGCGTGCCAGCTGGTTGAGCTCAAAACCAGGGAGAGTCTTTAAATCGTGTGGAAATCTAAAGTACTCTATGCCCTTTTCTCTCTTAACTGCATACACATTCAGATCCTCAAAATATGCCCATGCAATGATCTTTCCTGACACCTTTAGGTATTTGTTGACTTTGTATAGCTTGGTGTAGGCATTTGGCTTTTGTGTAGTGCGCAGGGCTTGGATCTCAGCAAAACATGCTACCCATTCAGCCTTTTTGATATCAACATCGCGTCTAAGGCTTGGGCTTGACTCTTATTCTTCTCAGTCTCTTTCTCCATATAATCCAGCTTGTCAAATGTATCACTGCCGAGAGTATCACCCAAGTTGGGGACTACATTTCACTCTTGGTCAGTGTACTCTGGATAGTGGTCAGCAGTGACATCCTCTATCTTGATTTCATCTACGTCGTTGAGCTCATCGTCACTTGTACCTCAAAAGTAGGCGCATCCTTGACAATCTCGTCCGGGTTTAGTCTGAGTATCTCAGCAAGTTGCTCGTCAGTCAGGTCATGAATGATTTTTCCTTCTTCGGGAGTATAGCTCACAGACCGTCTGACGATCCCTTGCAAGTCAAGAATCATCATGAGTTGAGACTTGATTTGCTGAAGGGGAGCAACATCGTATTCATCTTGCTGAGATGTTTGTTCTGCTTGATTTAAACATGTAACACATCAATTGTTAGTAATTAATCAAGACATTTAAACATTTGATAAAGATATATAAACATTAACTACATAATATTAATACAAGCTTCAAGTACAAAGTTTTCAAAAAATACATAAACTTCTAAGTATTACATTTGTCTTGAATAGCTTGCTTCTCAGCAGGTGGGGCAGAAGATGATGCTCCTTGGTCTTGATTTCTCTTTGTTCTTCTCTCTTGACCTTGAGCTGAGGCAGATGCAGCTGCATCTCCTTCTTCATCATTATCATCATCATGTTTTCCCCTTGGCTCTTCATCTTCACTCGTCTCATCATCATCACTATCATCATCATCTTCATCATCTCCTCATCATCATCACCCTCTCTTGTCTTTAGTGGCTCATCTTTCGATCCCTTGAGTTTGAGCATGATAGTCTTGTTAGAGGCCTCCAACTCTTCATTTCTCTTTACTGATTGGTCATTTCGCTCTTGGAGATAGGAGATCTGTTGTGCTTGCTAAGCAATCTGCTGTGCTTGGGTAGCTTTAGCTCCACAAGCTGACGTAGTTAAGAAGCTCTCTCTTCATCAGTAGCTAACAGCTTCAGCACCATGCGGTTTAGTGCTGCTAGCTATTCCTCTACCCCAATGTAGGGTAGAGAGGGTCCTGTGGTGAATGTGGTGTGGGATGAAGGACCGGCTTAGTGGCTGGTGGTGGTAGTGGTGGCTGTGGTGAATATGGGTGGTGGTATATGAGTGGGTGGTGAAGGGTAGGCTATAGTGGTGGATGGGAGTGTGGTAGTGATAGGTGGTGTGGTAGTGGTGGTGGTAGCTATGGTGGATATGGTAGTAGGAGTGGATGTGGTCACTGTAAATCTTGGCCTCTTCCCCTTTTTGCCATAGGGGTGAGCCATTCTCTTCCTCCTCAATCTCTTAGACATAGTGGCTCCCCCTTAGCTGTTTGGTGGGTCCGGGGTATATGATGGATCTGTATCAGCAATCGCAGCATCCCCGGACTCCCCATGGCGTCCACCAACCGCCCTAAGACCTCTCTCCATAGCTGCGACCCGGCTCCCCACTGTTTACACCAGAGGCTCTTCATCAGACTCCTCCTCCTCCTCCATCTAGAAATCAGGGTGAATGGGAGAAGGCTCGGGTCCACCCTGACCCTCACCTCCCTGATCAGCATCATGGTCATCACCATTGGAGTCATCGGAGGGTAGATCAATCTGGGTAGAGCAATCTGCTCAACATACAAGTCACTATCTTCGTGGCGCCACTTCCTCCTTGCTGGTGCCATGTAGTCATCCCGAGCCAGATGCCCAAACAACCTCCTTACCAGGGGCTTCACCTTCTTGCCCCGGTAAACCTTCATCCTCGTAAGTGTAGTGTCGTCCATGACCTCTATTGTCATTACATCATCACTCTCTTTGGGTAGCGAGGGCAGCTTTTGGTCGATGATCATCTGGAGGAACCGAGGGTACATGCGAAAGCCCTCCTTGCCCTTGGCTTCTAGGTTCTTAACCCGGTAGTTAAAGATCATCCTTGAGAAGCTGAAAGGATGATTCAGTACCATAGCCACATAGGCATTCTGGATCTGATCAGACAGGTCATCAAATCCTCCCTTCCTCAAGGCAATACACTTTAGCAGCACATGGGCTAAATATTTGAATTAGGGGCATAGATTGCTCTTGTTGAGCACACCTTCGTTTACGTCCCCCGAGTACTTAGCCCGAAGAAAGCAACCTCGGGCAGTCAATGGATGCAGCCTGATAGGGCAGTCACTGTCATCTCCCAAATCTAGCACCCTCCTTAGGTCTTCCTCACTGATCTCTATAGCTTCTCCAAATATAGTGCTCCTAATCCGATGCGGTTCAACAGACCTATCGACAATGGCGCTTTCCCATAACGCCAGATGATCCCAGCTTAATCAGTGGCATTCCGTATGGTGACATCCAAATGAGCACACAGGTTATGCTTTGTGCTTATAGTCCATCGACTCGCCATGTTTCTGTTACACAAGATAAATAAACATTAGAGTTTGTGTAAGTGAATGACACTTGAATTGTAATGAACTTGAATCATTCTGTTATGTCGTGCGAATGGACAATCCGACTGAGTCTGAGTCGTGCGAATGAGCTCAGTCGTGCAAATGAACCTGCGACTCACTGAGTCATATGCTATTCTATGCGGTTGAATCGGCCATGTGACTGAGTTCATACGCATGGTTCATTCATGCGATTGAGTCATTGCCCAATTCAATCGTACGATTGAAGTTCATCAGTGTGTCCATTCGCATAACGTCTCTGTTCCGTACTGTAGAATCGATTTTTGATCAATACTTGATGTTAACCATTCAGGGTAGTCTCATTTGACTCACACTCCATCAACATAACACTTAGTACTAAATAATTTGACATTTAAGTACAAATTAGTGGTTTATTTAGAGGTTATGTCTCGGTATTCGTTTTGAACCGATTTGAACATTTAGGGCTTGCTTAATCTGAGCATTTTGATCGAATCTAGTCTCGCATTACCTGTAGAAACAATGCGGAATCAGTAAGTATCACAAATAGGGTGGCAAATCACTGATATGAAATTTGGGCAGAGTGGTATTGCTTTTGTGCGATTTAGGGGTGATTTAGGGGTGATGAATGTCTGTGACCGACTCCTCCTCTATTTATACTAGGGTTTCCTTTATTCGTGCGACTAAACCTATTCACACTCTTGATTCATGCGACTGGGGCTTAGTCGTGCGACTTGCTCAGTCGGTCACAGTCAGTCATGCGACTAAGTTTCAGTCGTGCGACTAACTCATTCAGTCAGCTTCATTCGTCCGATTGAGGTTCAGTCAGATGACTGACTCAGTCAGTCACCACCATTCATGCGATTGGCTCATACTCATGATCCAATCAAGTGAATGGTTCAATCTCATTGCTTCATTCGTGCGACTGGACCATACTTATGGTCCAGTCATGTGAATGACTCACACTTGTTCATTTGACCTTATGCACTTTCAAAAACATATCCTTTTAACAATAGATAAAAAAATTTTAGCGATGCTCATCTCAACATGACCCTTTTTACTTTGAAAACATTGTTGATAACCTCAGACATGATCCTTTTACTTAAAAGGAACATGTCACCTCAGACGTGACTCATTTTATTTTGAATGTTTTGGTCACCTCAGACGTGACCCTTTCGAGTGAGTGATTCACAGATTACGACGAGTTGTTAAGTCCGACTCTTACATTACAATTTACTAAAACTAAATAGAACAACTTTGAAATTAAGAACATTAACAAGACATATTTTTGTATTTTTGATTAGAGATGAAATACAACCTATTAGAATAATTCTAAATTGATTTTACTTCATGGACATCATAGCTTCAATTCCAGTTAATCATTTCTGGTATGATTCATTTTGGAATCATATAGGTATATCAGACTCACTTGGGACACTTTAATAAACAATTTTGATGCTTGATCTTTGTTTTCACTAATAGACAACAGCAATTTTAGGAAATCATACTAGAGATACACGATGCACACAATGATTTTGACTTTCAAGAGTTGCAGCTCACGATGATTGTCAGTATGCTTGTCCTCTTAAATCCATACACAATTTTTGAAACACATTGGTGATAATTTAGGGTTTAATTATTTCACCAATAATTTGTGGATCCCACGCTTATATGGTAATCAATGTTCCTTAGGGGATTTTTGAGCGGTCTACGGGTATATTTCAAGAAGAAACTATTCTAAGAGCTTTCAAAGAGATGCTAAGCCTCAGGTCAGTGCCACCGCACAGCAGAGAGGCGTAACCAACAATGAATTCTAGAATATTTAGGTTATGCTTATCCTCAGGTTAGTGCCACCGCACAGCAGAGAGCACACAACATATCTTCTTGTTTGAGCAATTATTTTCTTTTTGCACGGATCGTACCAATAACATAGGTTATTAGCTTGATTGATTTTTGCATTTTTCATGTGCTTTGCTCATTTTTACGATCATTCGCACACACTTGTGGCGTTTATTTTGCTCGCCACCCCTTATTGGAACTTCGTTGATTGTGTTAACCAGGGATATGATGGAAACCCATAGCTTGTTGAACAACTTAGTTTGAGCTTGAAATCACCAATGAGGTCTACTTATCTATTGTGTTGAATCTACCGACACATTATCTAATGGGCTAACATCCTCTAGGTCTACTTTCTCTATGTTACCATAGTAGTGTACTAGTTTAACTATCATTTTTCCTTTTATTTTGCTTTGACTATTCAGACTTAACTTTGAATTTTGCATCATGAGTAGTTAAACCTTTTAAAGTCCCAAATTAATCTATTCCCTGTGTACTATCATTTTTCAAAATTCATTGAATCAGTATCACAGATTTGAGTTCTTTTATTTTAGCTAAGCTGTCCTCCTCCCTCGTTTTTTTTCCAACTAATCGAACCTATTCGCCCCCTAAAATTCAAAGACCGAAAATGTTTTTGCATTTAGAATTTTTAATAGGCGAAGAAATAAAATAAAATAAAAATTGACTCTACTTGTCGGACTAGGTCTGTCATCTTCTGGAATCACTTCATATTTCTTTTTCACACCGTTGACCTCTAACAGATATAAAAATCTTGGTTTATCAAAAGCTTTTGTGTAGAGGTCAGCGCGTTGAAAGTCCGTATTAATTTTAACAACATCGATTAAATTATTTTCAAAACAATCATGTATAAAGTGATATTTAATTCTGATGTCTTAGGATGTTGGACAGGATTTTTAGTTACGGCTATAGCAGCAGAATTATCAACAAATATTGGAGTGTTATAGAATTTCAAACCATAGTCCCACATTTGCTGTTGAATCCAGATGATTTGTGAACAACAGCTTGCAGCAGCAACGTATTCTGCTTCACAAGTTGACAGAGCAACCAATGTCTGCTTGTTACACTACCACATGACTAATCTTCTCCCAAAGAATTGACATCCTGCTAAAGTGGACTTGTAGTTCATTTTGCAGCCGCCATAATCCGAATCGCTATAAGCTATAAGCTCAAAGTCATCATCATGAGGATACCACAACCTAAGTGTTAGAGTACCCTTCAAATAACGAAATATCCTTTTGACTCCTATAAGATGGTTGACCTTCGGTTTTGCCTGATATCTGGAGCAGAGACATGTCGCGTACATGATATCAGGTCGTGAGGCAGTGAGGTACATGAGGGATCCGATCATTCCTCGGTACATGGTGGCATCCACCAAATCACCATTTTCGTCGGGTGCCACATCATGGTTTGTAGCCAGTGGAGTCCCAGCCGCCAAAGCATTCTCCATATCGAACCGACTGAGAATATCGCCTACATACTTGGTCTGATGTAGAAATATCCCCTTTGGTTCATGATCCGTCTGTAACCCGAGAAAGAACTTCATCTCTCCCATAGCACTCATTTCAAATTTAGCTTTCATTATTGCTTCAAATTCTATGCATAATGCTTCGTTTTTGGAACTGAATATTATGTCATCAACATAGATCTGAACTAGAAGTAAGTAACCATCCTGTTCTTTGATGAACAGTGTACAGTCAATCACTCCTTTGCGAAAGTCGTGTTTCAAAAGATGAGTCGAGAGCTTTTCATACCATGCTCTTGGGGCTTGATGGAGCCCATAGAGAGCCTTATCTAGTTTGTAAACTCTGTCCCAATGATACGGATCCTCAAATCCTTTGGTTGACTGACGTACACTGTCTCCCGAATTTCACCATGAAGGAATGCACTCTTTACATCTAATTGATAAACTTTGATCTTCATGTAAGATGCATAGGCTAGGAAGATACGGATTGCTTCTATTCTTGCCACAGGTGCAAACACTTCATTGTAATCAATACCCTCGACTTGTCGACATCCTTGAACTACAAGTTGAGCCTAGTTTCTTATTATGACCCCTTGGTCATCTTTCTTGCATTTCAAGTCCCATTTGGTACCAATGACCTTAGCACCTTTAGGTCTATCCACCAGTGTCCATACTCCTAACTTCTTGAATTGAAGAAGTTTTTCTTACATGGCACTGACCCATGCCTCATCGTTTAGGACTTCACTAACATATTTTGGCTCAAATTGAGACACAAAACATCGATATGCACCATTGTGAAGATATCCCTTTTCTATCACTGAGGCATAATCAGCTGAGTATAGCTGATTTCTAGTCTGTACTCCTGATCAAACATCTCTAATGACATTATCCAACGGATGATAAACATTTAGTCTTGATCAAGGAGTTGTGGGAACAACTACCTCATTATCTAGATTGTGAACACCAGGTTCAGCATCTAAGGCAATGGGAGTGTGAGGTTCCAAAGTGTTAGAGGCATCAACATCTGATGCTTGTGTACTTGCAGTAGTTGGAACCTGTTCCTCCTGATCCACCTAATCATTTGTCACATCTTCATCATCAGAGGAGGAGTCACTTATCTCAAGAGCTCCCCTTGAAGAACTAGAAGACTCACCTTGTGACGCTGAGGTCGTCAGGTCCAGTGATGGTGTATTTAACACATCGTACATCATTCTGGTTGATAACTCATCTTTAGGAGAGGAAAGAGGGATGTTGAAGGACTTAAAGAACCCGTCATAGTCGAAAAAGAATGAGAGTCCTTTTCCAGCAAGGGGTGGTGTATCTCTGTACATCAACGTTGCACCACACATCTACTTGACCCGTTGAGTTGTTGTAAACTCTCTTATTCGGTATGTTGTATCCTAAGAAAATTCCTTCTTTGGCCTTCTCGCTGAACTTCCCTGATTGAGTTTTCTTCAGCAACATACATGGTGCGCCAAATGGCTCGAGGTACTCCATATTTGGTTTACGTCATTGGAGCAACTCATAGCACGTTTTACTGTGATGTTTGACCACAAAGACTCGATTGAGGGTATAACATGCGTTAGCTACTGCCTCGTTCCAAAAATGGATAGGCAGTTTCGAGTCTACTAGCATTGTCCGGCTGTCTCTATCAAGGTGTGATTTTTTCTCTCCGCAACTCCATTCATTTGAGGAGTGTAGGCAGATGTGAACTGGTGCACATTTCCTTTTTCTTTGCAGAATGCCTCCATCCATTGGTACTTGAACTTGGTGCCATTGTCTGAGCGAACTTGTAACACCCGGTTATTTTTTAAAGACAAGAACGAAGAATAAAGTGAAGAAAAAGAAGGAAAAGAAACAAAACCCAAGTCTAGGGGTAAAAAGTGTCCAAAAGGACAAAATGTTTGAAATGTGAGTGTAAAAGGTGGTATGGCCGACCATATGTCACACACATCACCAGTTCTCGTATATTTTAGAGAGAGAAGGGAAGAGAGCAGAGAACTCTCGGTTTTGAAGGAAGAACAAGAAAGAATTCAAATTCATGGTAAGAATTCGTGGTTTTATGATGTTCTTGAATAGTTATATCCTCAGGTTTATGCTTATGTGTGTTTGTATGTGTTCGGGTATGTTCTAGTGGGTTTCTAGGCGGTTGAATTCAATTTGCAAATGAGTTTCGAAGAAGCCATACTCAGGAGCTGCAAAGGTGAGTTTTAGAACCCCTCTTTTTACATGTTTTAATTGATTTTGGGGCTGGAAATGCATGAATGTACGTTTTCATTAAACTGGGTTTTGGACCCGTATGCTTGATTGTGTGTATGTTGATGTTATGTTGTGATGTGTGACTATGTTCATGCTTGATGATGTATGATGGTGTTTCTAAGGCTTAGAAGGTAAGACTTAAGCTTAGAACATTATGGAGGGTGATTAGGAACTAAAATCTGATGTTTTAGGCTCATAAGTTATGTTTTAGCATCTGCCTAAGTGTTGAAAAGTCAATGCGGATGAGCATGATAAGTCAATGTGGATGACAGTTAATGCGGATAAGCATTAACCACTAAGTAGGTCAAGGGGGATGAGCAATGGATGAAATGCGGATGACAGTAATGCGGATGAGCATTAACCAGTATGTAAGTCAATGTGGATGAGCAAAGGATGAAATGCGGATCAACAGTGACCAAGTATGGGAAATGCGGATAAGTAAGATTAATGCGGATGAACTATAGTAAATGCGGATGAACAGGAACAAATGTGAATGAAGTAAGACAAATGCGGATGAACAGGAACAAATGCGGATGAAGTAACACAAATGCGGATGAACTATAGCAAATGCGGGTGAACTATAGTAAATGCAGATGAACAGTTTGACTATTTTCTGACTTCTGGGAAAGAGGGTGAAATGTAGGCTTTGACTTGGGAGTTTCCCGGGGTCTATGTAAGTTGACGGTTTGAGGTCAAAGATGTTATGATGGGTACGTTTATGATGTATGATTGATGCGTATGCATGATGATAATGTATGATGTTGTATGATTATGCATGATGTGTGTTATGTGTGTATGATGGCATGCATGATGATGACTGAATGTTATGTTTATGTTCCTTATGATGTATACTTATCTTTCCCGTGGCTTTACGTGTTAGGTTAATGAATGAAATGAAAGTATTATGTAACGTAAAGTGGAAGATAATGAAAAGAGGAACATGATGAATGCATGCATTAATGAATGATGAAAGTAAAGAAAGTTTTGCAAGGCTTGTATGTCGAGACACGCCATTGAAAGGTGTTAGCCCAACGGTGTGTGGGTTTGCTACCTCGGAGGATGCACATCGGGGTCTTTCTTTGTGATTAACCATTTGTATAGAATCATTGTTGCATACCCTAGGTACTGTGAGCAGAGGTGCGGTGCACCGTTATAGAAGGTCTATGCTAGGCCTTGGTCCAGTACCAGGAATAGAAGGGTATTGCACATGGCAATAGTGCACCTAAACTTTACCTTACGTACTGTGGCGAGAGGTGTTGTGCACTGTTATAGAAGGTCTATGATAGGCCTAGGTCCAATACCAGGAACAGAAGGGTAAAGTTTATGGTTTTGAT
This sequence comes from Flaveria trinervia, assembly GCA_025506515.1. NCBI lineage: Eukaryota > Viridiplantae > Streptophyta > Magnoliopsida > Asterales > Asteraceae > Flaveria > Flaveria trinervia. Next base: position 39,319,823 of record CM046449.1, read on the forward strand.
GGAAAGAAAAGATGTAATGATGAAAGAATGTGAATGATGATGATGTATGATGAATGAATGAAAGTTTAAAAAATGAATGAATGAATGAATGGTGAAGATAATAATATTATCTATGTGTATGTATGATGTATGATCACATAGAAAAGAAAGCACAATTTTAACAAAAGAAAAGTATCTTTTATTATAAAACTAGAACTCACTCAGCAATCTGACTTTTATGTGTTCTAGTTGGCAGGTAATGATTGCTGAGGATGGCACGGGGCGGCTACTCAGCTCTTTTGGATGGTATCCATTTTTATATTTCTTTTGTGATGTAATGCAACATGTATTTTGTAACTGGATAATAGTTTATTATTTTGCAAAAGCCTTTATAATGAAATGAAATGTCATTTTGGAATGTTTCTGCTGCAGTGTTTACTCCAGATAAATATAAATATATGTTTTATGTGCGATGATCGACCAGCTGTAAGCATCCCGGGAACGGGGCCTTACAAGTTGGTACTAGAGCCAAAGTTTAAGTGAAATGGGTAAATTTTCAATATAAACCTTAACTTAAACTGAGAATGGGACGGAAAGGGAAGGGATGCCAGTTTGAGTAGCTGCGTGCCATTAGGTATTTTTGTAATGCTAACGGGTATTCTATGCGCATGGTATGTGGTTATTTGTTTTTTGTAGATTTAGAGTCAGTACAGGTAATGCTTGGGGTATGAAGAGTAAGGTAAGTGGCTAATCATAACTGGCCACTATAATTAGGGACTTACTATACCTGACATAAACTGAGTTGTTCCCTTGAATGATCGTGTTGGTGTTTGATTCTTTCGGTGTGTGTGTGTGAGGATGGCCGGTGGTAGATCATCTAAAGCTTCGCATGCTGATGGTGGACGTGGTACTGAACCACGGGTCACGAGAGGAAGGCGTAGAGCTGAAAAGGTGGTTCATGAAGAACCCAAGACCCCTCATCCGGAGGGCGGATATGAGAGTGCTAACCTGAGAGCCTTAGTGAAGGAGGCGGTTGTGGAGTAAGTGCATCAGGTCATGCAGACGATCCAACCGTTTTTGGTGACCGAAGTGATAACGATTGTTAGAGATGGGGAAAGAAGGGAAAGGAGTAGAACTACGGGTGAAAGAAGATAGCCAGAGACTGAGATGGTTCTGTCAGATGACGAAGAAGAAGAGGAAGAAGAAGAGCCTGTACCGGTGGCGGTATGAGGCGGTAACAATGGGGCATTTCAACGATGCCAGCCTCCTACTTTTGATGGAAACGGCACTGCTGCTGTTGCTCATCGGTGGGTGAGAGAAATGGAAGCAGTATTAAACATCAGTGAGTGCTGGGAGGATCAGAAAGTAAAGTTTGTTGCCCACTCTTTTGTGGACTCGGCTCTATGCTGGTGGGACAATATAGTCCAAGCTGAGGGTAGTAGGGCTATTGGGAGAATAAGATTGTCGGAGTTGAAAAACTTGGTGATTGAGGAGTTTTGTCCTCACCAGGAGATGGACAAGGTTGAGAGGGAGTTCCTACAACTGGAGGCGGGAACCATGACACATCAGCTGTACACCATGAAGTTCAACGAGATGGCACGTCTGGTGCCGGATCAGGTGACACCTCTGTCATGGAAGATTAAGAGGTACATTCATGGTTTGCCAGTGGACATTCGCCGGCACATGATCGCTGCCCGACCAAGCATGTTTAGGTCGACGGTGGATCTGGAAGGGAGGTTATATGATGAGAGGGTTGTAGTGGTGGTGGTTGAAGATAGTAGGAAGGGTGGTGGTGATCGAAATTGGAGTGGGAAGAGGTTTGGTCGGGGCGATGCCTCGACGGGTAACAAGAAGGCATGGGTGGATGACCGTCGTGTGGTCACATCGGGTGCGGGTATGAAGAAGTGTGGTAGGTGTGGGAGAGAGCATAGTGGGAAATGTAGACTGGGGTCAAGCGTGTGCTTCAAATGTGGGAAGGCGGGGCATATAGCCAAGGACAGTCGTACGGTCTGGTGCTTTACTGTGGCGTGGAGGGCCACATGAGCAGGGATTGTAAGAAGCCGAGGGCTGAGGGTTCCGGGGGAAGAAGACGGGAAGTGAAGGACTGAGGGCGAGCACCAGGGCATTCACCATGACATAGGAGGAAGCTAGGACGGACCCTGATGTTGTGTCTGGTACGTTTCTAGTGAACAAACTTTAGCTTATGTGTTGTTTGATTCTGGTGCTAGTAAAAGTTTTATTTATGCTGCTTTCTGTGCTAAGCTTCCTATTAGTAGTAGATGTGTTGATGCCCCCTTGATGTAGAAACGGCCATAGGTAAGTCTACTAGGATTTCTGAGATGATAGAAGACTGTGATGTGGAACTAGAAGGTCATGAGTTTCCTGTTAGACCGTTTGTAATGACCTTAGGCGGGTTGGATTTGGTTCTTGGGATGGATTGGTTGGTGGACTTCAAGGCAAACATTATGTGTCGCAAGAAGATGATTCGTTTGACAGCGCCTAACGAGAGTTCGGTAACTATTTATGGGGATCGGGTCACGACGATCACAAAAGTAATCTCAATGGCGGTGGTGGGAAAGTGCTTGGAGCATGGATGTAGTGCCTACTTGGCTTATGTAAAGGATGTGGATACACCAACACCATAACTGTCTGATGTACCGTTGTGTGTGACATTCCACACGTGTTCCTAGAAGATTTATCAGGAGTGCCGCCTGACAGAGAGATCGGTTTTAGATTGATATGAAACCGGGTGCCTAACCTATTGCCAAGGCACCGTATCGGTTGGCTCCGACAGAGATGAAAGAATTGATGGAGCAGTTGCAAGAGCTACTTGATAAGGGGTTTATTAGACCGAGTATCTCTCCTTGGGGTGCTTCGGTCCTGTTTGTGAAGAAGAAAGACGGTAGTATGAGGATGTGCATTGACTACCGCGAGCTGAACAAGTTGATGGTGAAGAACCGATACCCCTTACTAAGAATAGATGATTTGTTCAATCAGCTTCAAGGTGCTAGTTGGTTTTCAAGGATAGACCTTCGATCTGGTTACCATTAGTTGAAGGTGAAGGAGCAGGATGTTCCTAAAACAGCTTTTAGCATGCGTTATGGTCACTACGAGTTTCTTGTCATGTCTTTTGGTTTGACCAATGCGCCAACTACTTTTATGGATTTAATGAATCGTGTGTGTCGGCCTATGTTGGATAAATCAGTGATTGTGTTTATTGATGATATCCTGATTTATTCAAAGAGCAAGATAGAGCATGCCGGTCACATTTGGGAGGTTCTGGAGACGCTGAGAAAGGATAAGCTATACACTAAGTTCTCTCAGTGCGCGTTCTGGTTGCGCGAAGTTCAGTTCTTGGGTCATGTGGTAAATCCTGATGGGATTATGGTGGACCCGACAAAAATGGAGGCGGTGATACAATGGAAGTCCCTAAAGACGCCATCCAAGATTCGTAGTTTCTTAGGTTTGGTGGGCTACTACAGAAGATTCATTCAAGACTTCTCCAAGATCACCTCTCCACTAACTAAGTTGACCTGGAAAGATGTGAAATTTGTATGGGGTCAAGCTCAAGAGAAGGTGTTCAAAGAATTGAAGGCGAGATTGACTCAAGCTCCTGTTCTGTCATTACCCGATGAAAGTGAAGATCTGGTGGTTTATTCTAATGCTTTCTATCTAGGGTTGGGGTGTGTGTTAATGTAGAGAGGGAAGGTTATAGCCTATGCATCCCGACAGTTGAAGGTTCATGAGGTCAACTACCCTACTCATGACTTGGAGCTAGCAGCTGTGGTCTTTGCGCTAAAGATTTGGAGGCACTATCTTTATGGGACAAAGTGCACCATATTCACTGACCACAAGAGCTTGAAGCACTTCTTTCAGCAAAAAGATTTGAACATGAGGCAAAGACGATGGTTGGAGCTTATAAAGGATTATGACTGCGAGATCCATTACCATCCGAGCAAAGCCAACGTGGTGGCGGATGCCCATAGTCAAAAAGAGAGGCCCGAGCCGATTCGGATGAAAGCATATCAGCTGATCATGACCTCAACGGTAATGAAGCAAGTCAAGGAGTTTCAAGATGAGGCATTGAAAGAAGATCATCTTAACTCTGAAAGAATGAGAGGTATGGTCGCGGAGTTGGGTGAGAACACATTTGGTGTTAAAACCTAGTTTGGACGAATGTGAAATCCTCGTTTTGGGGATTTACGAGTGAAGATCATGGATGAAGCTCACAAGACTCGATACTCCATTCATCCAGGTGCCACAAAGATGTACCAAGACATGAAGAAAGATTATTGGTGGCCGGGTATGAAGCGCGATGTGGTGGAGTATGTGAGTAAGTGCCTTACTTGCTTACAAGTGAAGGCCGAGCATCAAAAGCCGTATGGGAAGATCCAACCTTTTGATATGCTCGAATAGAAGTGGGAGCACATCACCATGGATTTCATTACGAAGCTGTTGTGTACCCCGAAAGGGTAATGATGCTATATGGGTGATTGTTGACCGCTTGACGAAGAGTGCTCACTTCCTACCGATCCGCGAGACATATTCATCTGAGAGGTTGGCTAATCTGTTCATCAAGGAGATTGTAACTCGTCACGGTGTACCGGTGTCTATTGTGTCTAATCGTGACACACGGTTTACATCCAAATTCTAGAAGAAATTCCACGATGCTATAGGGACGAGGTTACATATTAGCACGGCCTATCATCCTCAGACTGTGGTCAGTCCGAGAGGACCATCCAGACATTGGAGGACATGCTTCGGGCATGTGTGATTGGTTTTGAGGGAAGTTGGGATGACCACCTACCGTTAGCTGAATTCTCATACAACAACAGTTATCATGCCAGCATCGGTATGCCCCCTTATGAGATGCTATACGGTAAGAGATGCAGAACACCCATTTCTTGGGGTGACATTGGTCAGAAAGAGTTAGGGAGCATCGAGGTGATCGAGGCTACGACTGAGAAACTTGAAAAGATCAAAGCCTTCATGAAGGCAGCCAAAGATAGACAAAAGTCGTATGCTGATATACGATGCAAGTGGGTGACCGGGTTATGTTGAAGGTCTCACCTTGGAAGGGTATCATCTGAATCTGAAAACGGGGCAAGTTAAGCCCCAGGTATTGTTAGGGACCGTGTACTGGACGGAGTACTAACTGATTCACGTGTATACCGAATCAAATAATGCGGAATCCTATTTGATTGGCAATCCAATAAGTGAGAACGTTAACCCGATTGATATAAGATTAAACTAAATGTTAAGAATGAATAGGAATCAATCAAGAACGATCTATGAACTTGGACTGGCTTTCTTGGACGTTCTGGACGGATAGGGTACGTGTAGGAGTCGAATTCTTCAAAGTGTACCGTTTTTCCACGAATTAAGTGGTATTTATAGGTTAGGGTTACTCATTCATGCATATGGTCCATTAGCATAGGCCATTCGCATGAGAACTTCATATGACTAAGTTTGAATATGTTTCTCAATCATCTTTGACTATGATCTATTCAAACAACCACAAATCTATATTGTTGGTTCAATATGCATTAATAAATGATAAACATTAAATCATACGCTGAAACATTAAACATTAAGATCAATAACCACATAATACGTTTCATTCAACTCATATATTTCATTTACATTAAGGACATGACAGACATATTACATTAAGACCATAAACTAGGTACATATGGATCTACAAACTCCCATTTGGACCTAGTTTTCTTTATTGTCTGGCATCCTTCATTAGCTCGTCAAACTTTTTATGCCTCTCCTCGACTGTGACTCCAGCGTGTATCTCGAATGCAAAGCAGAGTTATTATGTTCTGAAATTGGAGGGCCTGTATAATATCCTGCAGATCATAGAATAGTGGCCACCTGTATAAAGTATAAACATCATTCGCAGACAAGTTGGTTAGCCATATTGGGTCAAATACCCGGATTGTCTCCATTTGGCTCTCACTCTGTAATACTATGACCGCTTCTCCTGTACGCCAATCATAATACCACCACTTGAAGTGGGGAGTGAAGTCCCGTGGCATTTCCCTCAATAGGATCTTAGACATAGTATGCGGAGGACTCCACTTCAACACCACTTTGGGTTTCCCAGTCCTTGGGTCCACCTCTGACCTTCGAATGTACCTCGTAGGTTTTTGAGGCTTGAAATTAACCCATCGTGTGTGGTATTCTCTCTTGAACGCAGCTTCAAACCAGCCTGACATCTTCCTAGGGTCAGCATACAGCAGGTTCAGGCATGCCAACTGGTTGAGCTCAAAACCAGGAAGAGTCTTCAGATCATGTGAAAATCTGAAGTACTCGATTCTCTTCTCCCTTTTCACTGCATATACATTCAGATCCTCAAAGTAAGCCCACGCGATTAGCTTGGCAGACACCTTAAGATGCTTCTTGACTTTGTAGAGCTTGGTGTAGGCACTCGGATTTGGCACTGTGCGTTGGGCACGGATCTCTGCAAAACAAGCCACCCATTCAGCCTTTTTGTTTTCAACATCGGCGTCCGTGGCTTGGGCTTGGCTTTCAGATTTCTTGTTCTCCCTCTCCATCGTATCCAATTTAACATGCATATCACTGTCGAGTGTATCTCCAAAATCAAGGACCACATTTCCCTCTCGATCAGTATATTCCAGATAGTGTTGTGTTGTGATGTCTTCAATCTCTATCTCATCAACATCACTAAGCTTGTCATCACTAGCAACATCGACGGTAGGGGCATCCTTTACTAATTCATCCGGGTTTAACCGGAACATTTCTACGAGTTGCTCATCAGTGAGGTTGTGAATAATTTCTCCTTCTTCGGGAGTATAGCTTATAGACCTCCTGACAATCCCTTGCAGATCAAGTATCATTATGAGATGAGACTTGATCTGCTGAATGGGAGCAACATCGCAGTCATCTCGCTGATAGTGTGGATCAGCTTGATTGAAAACATTTAACACATCATGCATCAGTAAATAATCAAGACAGTAAACATTAAATATACATACATAAACATTCATGCACATAAGTTTAATACAATATTCAAATTACACATGATTTAAATTACACAAAACTCTATGCATTAATTTGTCTTGAATCATGTGTTCCTCTGCTGTCGGGGCTGATGTCGAGGCACCCGGATCTTGAGTCTTTTTGGTCCGCCTCATCATCACCTTCATGTGCACCCGAAGCAGATGACTCTCCTCCTCCTTTAGTGTCTCCTCCATCCTCATCATCACCTTCATCATCACCATCATCATTATCATCACTATCATCATCATCACTATCATTACTATCACCATCATCACCGTCTCCCTCTCTGATCTTCAAAGGCTCATCCTTTGTGCCCTTAAGTTTGAGCAGGATTGTCCTCTTAGCATCCTCCAACTCCTCAATCTTCTTAGTAGATAACACATTTTGCTCCTTGAGTTGGGAAATCTCTTGACTCTGAGCAGCCATTTGCTGAGCCTGCTCCTCAATTTGTTGTGCCTGCTGAGAGATCTGCTGTGATTGTGTAGTAGTAAGCTCCACTAACTATCGGAGCTGAGTAGTCTTCTCGTAGTGGTGGCTGTAGTGGTGGTGGATGAGATGTGGGTAAGTGGTGGAGTGGCTGAGGAAGTGGTGGTGTATGTGGTGGCAGTAGTGGTGACAGGTGGAATGGTTGTAGTTGTGATGGGAGGAGTGGTAGTAGTGGTGGTTGTGGTGGTGGTGATGAATGTCATCCTCCTCTTCTTCGTCTTCATCCCATGGGGCTGAGCCATCCTTTTCCTCCTCATGCCCCTTGAGGTAGATGCTTCCCCTGGGATGCTGCTGGGCTGACCAGGTGTGTAATTGGGGTCGGCTGCAGTCTCCCCAGACTCGCTAGGGCGTCCTCCAACCTCCTGAATGCCTCGGTAGGTGGTAACCACCCTGCTGCCCACTGTCCTGGTTAGGGGCTCCTCATCACTCTCTTCCTCCATATTAGGAGGATAGAAATCCTGATGGAAACTGGCGGTGGTGGCATCTGCATGAGGGGGTGGTGGAGGTGTAGAATGTGCAGTGTTGGCCCTAGAAGCAGCGGGGCCAGAATCTCCACCAGTGTCACCATCATCATCATTGGAGTCATCAGATGGAAGAGCAATCTGCTCAACACCTGAATCACTCTCCTCATGGTGCACTTACGCCTTGCCGGTGCCACGTACTCTCCTGGGCCAGGTGCCCGAAAAGTCTCCTCACAGGGGCCTTGACTTGCTTTCCCCTTTAGACCTTCATGCAGCCCAAAGTAGTGTCATCCATCACCTCAAGTGATATCGCATCATGGCTCTCCTTACGCAAGGAAGGCAGCTTCTTAATGATAATCATCTGTAAGAATCTTGGGTACATACAGAAGCCCTCCTTACCTTTGGTCTCAAGATTCTCTATTAGGTATGAAAAGATCATGCTGGAGAAGCTGAAAGGGTGGTTCAGCACCAGTGCCATGTAGGCATTCTGGATTTGGTATGATAAGTCATCAAAGCCACCCCTCCTCGAAGCTATGCACTTCAATATCACGTGTGCCAAGTACTTGAACTGGCAGAGTAACGGCACGATATACGATTTTAGGGTGATTGAGGGGTGATGAGTATGTGCGATCGACTATGGCCCTATTTATACTGAATCTGGTTTCAATCGGGCGACTGGATCCATTCACTCTTTTCATTCGGGCGATTAGAACCGAGTCAGGCGATTGGTTTAGTCGATCACCTTCAGTCGGCCGACTAGGTTTCAGTCGGGTGACTGACTCATTCGGACAACTCCATTCGGGTGATTGGCTCAATCTTGGAAGCCATTCGTGTGAATTTTTCATACTCATGCTCCATTCAGTTGTCTAGTGCATAAGTATGGTCCAATCATATGACTAGTCCATACTTATGGTCCAGTCGTGTGAATGGATCATACTTATGGTTTTGACTTTATGACCATTTGATATTTAACCCCATTTAACTATTGATTAAACATTTTGAGCATTCGATCATCTCAGACATGATCATTTTAACTTTGAAAACTTTTGATCACCTCAGTCGTGATCCTTTTCAGCAAACACACATTTTGTCACCTCAGACGTGACCCATTTAACATTTGAACACACGTTTGGTCACCTCAGACGTGACCCTTTTAAGTAATTTTATCCCACATTGAATTCCACGACATAGTCCGACATATAACTCTAAATTGACTAAAGAGTTAAAACAAAATAAAAGAGTTAACATTTAAAGACAAAAGTAAAGATGTTTTTGTGATTTTGTGTGAGGTGGAAATCCTAAGATAGAAATCTAATAGATTTATTTCTTGAACAGGCAGCTTCAAGTTATTTTGACCATAAGTGGAACAATTCATTATGGAATCATACAGGTAATCAACTCATTCAGGACGTGTTACCAAAATCATTTGATGCTAGATTCTTGTTTTCGTCGAGAATCATCAGCAATTAAGGAAATCATACTAGTACTATAAGATGCACACATTGATTTGGACTTTCAAGAATTTCTACCACGATGATTGTCAGTACACTTGTCCACTTAAATCTATACAAAGACTTTTGACACAGATTGGTGATCCATTAGGTTAGATTATTTCAACAAGCATTTGTGGATCCCACGCTTATATGGTAATCAACATTTCTTAGGAGATTTTTGAGTGGTCTATGGGTATTTTTACAAGAAGAAACATTCTTAAAGCTTTCAAAGAGAAGCCAAGCCTCAGGTTAGTGCCACCACACAACAGAGAGGCGGCAAACAATAATGAATTCTAGAATATATAGGTTATGCTTATTCTCAGGTCAGCGCTACCGCACAACAGAGAGGCACATAACCTATCTTCTTGTTTGAGCAATCTATTCTTGTTGCATAGATCGCACCAACAACATAGGTTATCTGCTTGATTGCTTTTTGCATTTTTCATCATGTGCTTTGCTCATCTTTTGGTCATCCGCACACATTTGTGGCGTTTATTTTGCTTGTCAACCCTTATTGGAACTCTGTTGATTGTGGTTAACCGGTGATAAGATGATGCCCCACATCTTGTTGAACAACTTAGTTTGATCTTGAGATCACCAACGAGGTCTACTTATCTATTGTGTTGAATCTACCGACATATCATCTAATGGTCTAGCAACCTCTAGGTCTACTTTCTCGGTGTTACCTTAGTAGCAGCTAGTTTTACTATCATTTTTCCTTTTATTTTTGCTTAGACTTCTCAGAGTTATACAATGAATTTTGCAACTAATTCTGTTAGGATCAGTGATCTACGTTTGATTGATTTGAGAGTATAGCAGCGGAAAACAAAAAATGAATTAGCCAATTCACAAGAACACAAAAGATATTCAAGGTAAGAACAAACGGTTATAGATAGAAAGAATTCTGCAAAATATATTTCATTCAATATTCGCTTTCGTGGTAACAGAATGTCACAAATACAATTAGGTCAACACCTCTTATATAGGAGATGTGACGTCTGTTGATGTCACTTGATAGTGACATCTAACAGAATTTATTCAAACTACTGATAGTTAACAGAACTACTGAAGATGTCAAACAGCTGACATCTTCTTACAAAAATGCTAAGTGTTAACTATCACTACAACTACTGAAAAGAAACTACTGAAACTACAACGACTGAAGAACATGCTCTTTAGTCGTTTTACAAATACTGAAACAAAAAGAAAACTAGTGAAAGGAAACCATCACAACAACTGAAGAATGCTTCTTCAGCTGTTGTAACAAACTCTGAAGGCTTCAGTACTTGTACTTGAACTTCAGTTGTTGTCATCAGCTGATGTCTTCAGTCTTTGTACCTTTAGTTGTTGATCTTCAGTACTTTGTACTTCAGCTGTTGATCTTCAGACTTTGGTCTTCAGCTGTTGAAGTCTTTAGTACTTTAGTCTTCAACTGTTGAAGTCTTCAGTACTTTAGTCTTCAGCTGTTGATCTTCAGACTTTGGTCTTCAGCTTTTGAAGTCTTCAGTACTTTAGTCTTCAACTGTTGAAATCTTCAGACTTTGTCAAACAGCTGATCAAGTCTTCAGCTGTTGTTGTGATGTTGTGGGACTTAGAGGTTTTTCTGATCAGGCTCATTGGTTCTTTTGGTCCAACAAACTCCCCCTGAACCAATGCAGCCAAAACCTCAACTTATTGAAGATGTCCCACTTATTATGGCAGAAGGATTGGTCTTTTTGTCTTCTAGATCAGCTCAGAAGTGACCCTTGTAAGCACAGGCCTGGGAAGAAGTCTCAATGATCTGTTTGGCAAAGTATGAATGGGAACTCTGTCCTGGGGAACTGGACACAGAGTTGTTACCCCATCCATGAGATCTACTTCCCCACTATGAGTCTGTATGACTCTCTTGTGTAGGCCTCAAGGAAGGTAATTTGTTCCTCCATGGTCAGTTCTTCAGCACCTCCTTCAAATAATGATTCAGGCCCATAGTACTCAGATAGGTATTTGACCTGTTTCCCATTCTTTAGCTCCACAGTTGTTATTATTCTATAAGCAAATTCATCATGGTGATTACCCTCTAGGAACAACTGGAGCTCATTCTTTCTGACTTCTTCAAGCCTCTTATATACTAACTCCTTCTTTACCATTTTATTTTCCAGCATCTTCTGTGGGGTTTGGTTAGCTTTATAAGCTTTCTTGAAGTCTTCTACGATTTCCCAGGGTGATACTACAAAGACCAGGGAGATCACTTCATCTACAATCTTTTTCACCTGGCCAATGTATCTCTGTGGAATGTTTTTCTTGTGAATCCTATGAGACACCTAGGATCAGGCCAAATCCTCACTCTCTCCTTTTGATATTGAAATGTATGCTTAAGAGTGTATAATCTGAGAGCATGCTTCTTCATGTTGATGATAGAAGATGTGGCTTCATATGCTTTGTCAACCCTCCTCAACAATTCCTCATCGTGTTGTTTATGAAGCTCTTCTTCTTCTAGCTTCACTTTCACAATTTGTCTTTGAGTTTCAGGAGTAATTGTTGGAGAGTGACTTGTGGCCTTCGGCAACTGTATAACAGCTGAGAGTGGCAGCCTATCTTCAGTACTTTAGTCTTCAACTGTTGAAATCTTCAGACTTTGTCAAACAGCTGATCAAGTCTTCAGCAGTTGTTGTGATGTTTGTGGGACTTAGAGGTTTTTCTGATCAGGCTCATTGGTTCTTTTGGTCCAACAAACTCCCCCTGAACCAATGCAGCCAAAACCTCAACTTATTGAAGATGTCCCACTTATTATGGCAGAAGGATTGGTCTTTTTGTCTTCTAGATCAGCTCAGAAGTGACCCTTGTAAGCACAGGCCTGGGAAGAAGTCTCAATGATCTGTTTGGCAAAGTATGAATGGGAACTCTGTCCTGGGGAACTGGACACAGAGTTGTTACCCCATCCATGAGATCTACTTCCCCACTATGAGTCTGTATGACTCTCTTGTGTAGGCCTCAAGGAAGGTAATTTGTTCCTCCATGGTCAGTTCTTCAGCACCTCCTTCAAATAATGATTCAGGCCCATAGTACTCAGATATGTATTTGACCTGTTTCCCATTCTTTAGCTCCACAGTTGTTATTATTCTATAAGCAAATTCATCATGGTGATTACCCTCTAGGAACAACTGGAGCTCATTCTTTCTGACTTCTTCAAGCCTCTTATATACTAACTCCTTCTTTACCATTTTATTTTCCAGCATCTTCTGTGGGGTTTGGTTAGCTTTATAAGCTTTCTTGAAGTCTTCTACGATTTCCCAGGGTGATACTACAAAGACCAGGGAGATCACTTCATCTACAATCTTTTTCACCTGGCCAATGTATCTCTGTGGAATGTTTTTCTTGTGAATCCTATGAGACACCCTAGGATCAGGCCAAATCCTCACTCTCTCCTTTTGATATTGAAATGTATGCTTAAGAGTGTATAATCTGAGAGCATGCTTCTTCATGTTGATGATAGAAGATGTGGCTTCATATGCTTTGTCAACCCTCCTCAACAATTCCTCATCGTGTTGTTTATGAAGCTCTTCTTCTTCTAGCTTCACTTTCACAATTTGTCTTTGAGTTTCAGGAGTAATTGTTGGAGAGTGACTTGTGGCCTTCGGCAACTGTATAACAGCTGAGAGTGGCAGCCTATCTTCAGTACTTTAGTCTTCAACTGTTGAAATCTTCAGACTTTGTCAAACAGCTGATCAAGTCTTCAGCAGTTGTTGTGATGTTTGTGGGACTTAGAGGTTTTTCTGATCAGGCTCATTGGTTCTTTTGTTCCAACAAATTCAATTTAAATATTTTAAAGTCCCAAATGCTTTGTTCCTATGTACTATCATTTTCCATAGTCGTTGAATCGATATCTCAGATACGATCTCATTTCCTTTAGCTTGCCTGTCCTCCTCCCTCGTTTTTTTATTTTTAATACTAACTTAACCTATTCTCCCTAAAATTCTAAAACCGTAAAGGATTTGCGTTTTTAGGATTTTAATAGGGGAAGAAATAAAATCAATAAAATGAATTATATAAAATAAACTAGAATAAAAGAAAATAAAAGAAAATGGACTCGACGCATCAGACTAGACCTGTTCATCTTCTGGAATTACATCACTTTTCTTTAAAACGCCATTGACCTCTAATAAATATAGAAACATGGTTTATCAAAGGCTTTTGTATAGAGGTCAGCGCGTTGAAAATTCGTATTTATTATAACAACATCGATTAGATTCTTTTCAAAACAATCACGTATAAAGTGATATTAATGGCGATGTGTTTGGTCTTAGGATGTTGGACATGATTTTTAGTAATGGCTATTGCAGCAGAATAATCAACAAATATAGGGGTGTTAAAAAATTTCAAACCGTAGTCCCGCATATGCTGTTGAATCCAGATGATTTGAGAACAACAGCTTGCCGCAACAACATATTCAGCTTCACAAGTTGACAACGCAACTGATGTCTGCTTCTTACACTGCCATGTGACTAATCTTCTCCCAAAGAATTGACAACCTACTGAGGTGGATTTGTAATTCATCTTGCAGCCGCCATAATCCGAGTCACTGTACGTAGTAAGCTTGAAATCATCGTCATGAGGATACTACAACCCAAGTGTTGGTGTACCCTTTAGATAACAAAATATCCTTTTGACCCCAATAAGATGGTAACTTTTGGTTTCGCCTGATATCTTGAACATAGACATGTTGCATACATAATATCAGGTCTTGAGGCAGTGAGGTACATGAGGGATCCAATCATTCATCGGTACATGGTGGCATCAACCAGATCACTATTTTCGTCGGGTGCTACATCATGGTTTGTAGCAAGTGGAGTCCTAACTACAGAAGCATTCTCCATGTCAAACCGACTGAGAATATCTCTTACATACTTGGTCTAATATAGAAATATCCCCTTTGGTGTTTCTGAGAAAGAACTGCATCTCTCCCATGACACTCATTTCAAATTCTGCCTTCATTACTGCTTCAAATTCTTTACATAATTCTTTGTTCTTAGAACCGAAGATTATGTCATCAACATAAATCCGAACCAATAGCAGATCACCATCCTTTTTTTGATGAATAGTGTATAGTCAATTCACAAGGTGAGTTGAGAGTTTTTCATACCATGCTCTCGGGGCTTGGTGAAGCCCGTAGAGAGCCTTATCCAGCTTGTAAACTCTGTACTGATGATATGGATCCTTAAATCCTTCGGGTTGACTGACATACACTGTTTCCCGGATTTCACCATGAAGAAATGCACTCTTTACATCCAGTTGATAGACTTTAATCTTCATGTAAGAGGCATAGGCTAGGAAGATATGGATGGTTTCCATTCTCACCACAATTGCAAATACCTCATTGTAATCAATTCCCTCGACTTGTTGAAATCCTTGAACTACAAGTCGAACCTTGTTCCTGATGATGACACCTTGGTCATCTTTCTTACATTTCAAGACCCACTTGGTGCCAATTACCTTAGCACCTTAAGGTCTATCTACCAGTGTCCATACACCTAACTTCTTGAACTGAAGAAGTTCTTCTTGCATGGCACTCACCCATGCCTCATCATTTAGGGCTTCACTGACGTATTTTGGCTCAAACTGAGACACAAAACAGTGGTATGCACCATCATGAAGATACCCTTTTTTCCATTACCGAGACATAATCAACTGAATACAGTTGATTTCTTGTCTGAACTCCTGACATCCCCAATGACATTGTCCAAGGATGACAGACATTAGGCGTGATCTAGGAGTGATAGGAACAACTACCTTAGAATCAAGATTATGAACGTTTGGTTCTATATCTGAGGTAGTAAGAGTGTGAGGTTTTGAAGATTCAGAGGCATCAATGTCAGATGCTTGTGGACTTTTAGTAGTTGGAACCTATTGCCCCTGAGTGTCCTGATCGTTCTCCATGGCTTCATCGTCAGAGGAAGAGTCACTTACCTCGAGTGATCCCCCTGAGTGGTTAGGTGATTCACCTTGTGAACCAGATGATGTAGAGTCCTGTGATGGTGTGTTAAGACATCATACATCATTTTGGCTGCTAACTGATCCTTAGAAGTGGAGAGAGGAATGTTGAAGGACTTGAATCCATCACAGTCGAAAAAGAATGCGAGTCCTTTTCCAGCAGGACGGGTGGTGTATCTCTGAATATCGATGTTACACCACACCTCTACTTGACTCGTTGAGTTATTGTAAACTCTCTTATTCGGTATGTTGTATCCTAGAAAAATGCCCTCTTCAGCCTTCTCGATAAACTTTCCTTCCTGAGTTTTCTTTAGCAACGTACATGGTGCTCCAAACGGTTCGAGATACTCCAGATTTGGTTTACGTTGTTGAAGTAACTCGTAACACGTCTTGCCATGACGTTTTACTACCAGAACTTGATTTAACGTGTAACACGCATTGGGAACTGCCTCATTCCACATTCGGATAGGCAGTTTCGAGTCTGCTAGCATTGTGCGTGCTGTCTCTATTAAGCAACGATTCTTTCTCTCAGCAACACCGTTCATCTGAGGAGTGTAGGGGAAGTGAAATGGTGCACAATTCCCTTTTCTTTGTGGAAAGTCTCCATCCATTGGTTCTTGAACTCGGTTCCGTTGTCTGAGCGTACTTGTCTCACCTTTAGCTTGTAGAGAGACCAAGAGTAGTTACCATTTCTTTGAATGACTCAAATGTTTCTGATTTTGATTTTAGAAACATCACCCAAGGGAATCTTAAGTAGTCATCTGTAACTACATAGCAATACAAGTCGCCTGCGATGCTTCTTGTACTGACTGGACCAAACAGATCCATGTGAAGAAGCTCAAGAGGCAGTTCTATAGAATTAACTTTCTTTGCCTTCTGAGACTTCTTTAACTGTTTACATTTCTTGCAGGCGACACAAAAATCCGAGAGTTGGAAGTTCTTGACATTGACTCCTCGCACTAGATCATTCTGGATCAAGTGGTTCATCTTCCGTGGATTGATGTGTCCCATTCTCCTATGCCAGAAGATAGAATCCTTCTCAGTAGCTTTTGACAAGAAGCATTCAACTTGATGATCCATTGTTAAGGCCTTTGATAGATCGAAGACGTAAAGGTCGTTATATCTTGAGGCTGACATTAAGACTTGGTCCTCCAGAATCACATAATCCTTTTTTAGGACATAACACTTCTTATTGTCAAAAACTACCTTAAATCCCTTATCACATATTTGGGAAACAGAAAGCAAATTATTTTGAAGTTGTTGAACATAGTTTACCTCACTTTCTGGTTCCTTACTTCCCCTTGAGCTGTGATGTACCCTCCTTTGTTTCCAGCAAAAGAAACATGACCTCCTTTGATTTGCTTGACTTTTGATAGAAGTGCCCGGTTTCCAGTCATGTGCCTTGATGCTCCGCTATCTACAATCCAAGTGTTTGTTTCAGCACTATAGCAAACACCCTACACATTCAATTGAAAACATTAGTTAAGGTGAGGGACCCAAGCCTTAACCAGCTTAGGTGTCCTAGAGGCATCACACATCAAAAATTCTACCCATTGTCCATAAGAGGGTGAGGTAAGATCATTTGTATTCTTGTTCTCATTACCAGACATAGACTTTTCTTTCCATAAGCCAACTTTGTGTAAGGCCTATTTGTAGTAAACAGACGACTGGCTAATGGGTTGAACTTTAGGTTCACTGACCCTTTTTGGCAGAGTCATGGAGCTTCTTTTGGAAGAGCTCGCTTTAGTGTCGTAAAGTTCAATCTTTTTCTTTGGTGTCTGATAAGAAGGACAATAAGACGTTATGTGCCCATACTTTCCACAGTTGTAGCATGATCTGCTTTCAACTTGACAATTTAACTGTTTTTATGGAGAAGTGTGTGACACAAGTGTGACTTCATTCTGTTTGGGTTTTGACACCTCTTGTTTAGTTGTTTTATCTTGTTTAACAAAATTAATTGTTTGAACATTGTTAACATCTTTTCCCTTTTGTTTATTTGGACTTAGACATTAAGCACGTGATTGGTTAATTTGTTTGGTATTTCTTGGTTCAGAAATAGACTTTGTTGAAGCAGACTTTATTTTAACCTTTTCAAATTGTTCGTTCAGATTAACACAAGGCATTTTACCTTTTGATTTTGAAGTGGCATCCTTTTGTTTAGTGACAGATTCAGTTGATTGACATGTGGAATCTGGATCACTTACAAGAGGAGTGGACACCACATGATCCTTGATTGGGTTATTATTTATTGGTTTACTTTTGGCATTCATCAAGGTCTCACATGGTGGTGGTACCACTTTATATCCCAAACCCTCCCCATTGTTGCACTCTCTCACTAAGTGTTGGACAATGTAAGAAGAACTTGTCCAACTATGCAGTTATTGTTTTAATGAATTTACTTCTACTTCCAAAACTGCTTTTTGTTTCTTAGTGTCTTCTAGGGAGTTTAGATAAAACTTAATGTCATTAGCTTGGTTAAAAGCTACAACTTCAGTTTCCCTAAGTTGTTTATTCAAAAGTTCTATCTTTTCTTTATAGTTGTGCTTGTTTTGTTTTAAGACTCTATATGCTTTAGTGCACAGTTGTAAATCATTTACTAAGTTATCATTATGGTCTAATACCCTAGCAAATTTCAAATCAATGTTTTCCCTAAATTTATTACAATCAGAACAAGCATGATTATTGAAAAGTTGAGTAGTGGTACTTACCTGAGAGGGTGTGGTTGAATCAGCCATCAAAGCAATGTCTGACTTTTCTGGTTCTGGTGATTCTAGAGTTGTTGAACTTGTCCCTTCTTCAGGCAGGTGATAAACTACAGTTTCCGTTTCATCAACATTTGACATCGCGAGTTCCACCACAATATCACCTTCACTTGCTGAGTCGTCATCTGGATCCTCAACATTAGCAATGTTGGATTCTCCCGGAGACACAAACCGAAAGCTCCAATCTTGTCCTTTGTCATCATGAGCAGTCAAGGCTTTAGGATCCTTGCTTGACGAAGTAGGACTGCTTGTGGGTTTATCCTGATGATTGAAAGATGAGAATGGATTCCCATTTCCTATCTTCTTGGGCTTCACACATTCACGTTTAAAGTGCCCCTTTTCCCCACAATTGAAGTAGGTAACTTTTGTCTCGTCTAAACCAAAAGTTGTATCCTTAGTAGCAATCAAGTTCTGTCCGGTCTTCTTAACAAACTTTTTAGCTCTCCGAACAGCACTTGCTAAGGCCCACATAATGTCCATTCTCTCCAGCTCTGTCTCATCTACCTGCTCATAGTCCTCGTCTGCCAGATGGCACTTCCCAATCTTCCCAGCAACTAGTCCATCATAGGAATGAACTACCGCTGCTAAGAGATCCATATGCTCCTTTTCTACCTCCACTGTAACATTCCCGAGATGCTCGGTCTTTAGTTTTGTAGCATTGGCTTCAGGTGCTATGTATTGAGTACAAGACGACCCTGACGTGTCAGATCCTGAAGTAGTGGATTGAGATGGACTAGCTAAACTCGACACGAACGCCGTTTGTAGTGGCGCTCCAGATGTTTTGGCTTGTGGAGTTGAGTTGTACAATGATGGATTCTGATCATATGAAGACTTTTGAGCCCTGTACTTCATCCTCAACTCTTCCTCTCTCAGCTTCAGAATGAAATCATTGATATCTAACTTCGCTAGCATATCCTTCTGTCTGAGGTTGGATACAAAAGAAACCCACTTCTCTGGCAACCCATCTACAAAGTTTGAAACTTTGTCTTCCATAGACGTGGTGACTCCATGAGTGTGCAGCTCACTCATTAAATGGTAGAACCGATCAGTGACGTCATCCAAGCTCTCATTTCCCATTGACGAGAAGTTGTCAAACTCCTTCTATAACGCTTTAGCCTTTAGAGCTTTTAACGATGCATTTCCATCATACCTCTTTTCCAATGCATCCCACAGCTTCTTAGCTTGCTTGTTCTTAGAAAATTGATGGAAGTGTCCTTAGGAATTGACTGAGTAAGCAATGCCTATACTTTCTTCTCTGCATTGTATTTTACCTTTTGGTTGTCAGTTATACCGCTTAAGGTGAGTTTGACTCCGTCTGCACCTATAGGCATATGATATCCTATCTCTATTGACTCCCACAGATTGGGATCTACTCCATTTAAGTGAATCTCAAATCTTTGCTTTCATTGTGGGTAATCATCTAACGTTATAAGCTTAGGGTGCTTGTTATGATTTCCTACTTCATTTTCTAAAAGCAACAGATTATGAATCCTAGAGTCCCTTCCAGCGGTGAACGCTGAATATTGATCCTCCATTTTTATCAACTTTAAACTTTGGAACAAACTTTTTTACTTGTGCGAATGAAGGTGTGCGATTGGACAGCTCGTGCGATTGAACAATGCGAATGGCACAAACGTGCGAATGAACCAATGTGAATGAATCAATGGTGCTAATGGACAGGACCGAATGAGCAATGCGAATAGACAATTCAGTCGTACGAATGGATGTACGAATGAGTCCAATCGTGCGTATGAGGGATGCATATGAATTCAGTCATTCGATTGAGTCAATCGTGCGACTGAAGCTGCTGAATCTTGAGAATTCGAAAGTTTAAGGTATTTTGACGCAAAAACACGAATTTCTCAAGAACCCTAATTGCCGTATGCCGGAAAAACGTTAACTTTACGACCTGGAGACGTCCAAAACAACGTTTGACACAAAATGATTGCGTTTTTGCGTGAAAAACACATTTTATATATCAAAATCAATTGGATCACACGTAAATCAAAAGCCAAAGCTCTGATACCACTTGTTAGGGACCGTGTACTGGACGGAGTACTAACTGATTCACGTGTATACCGAATCAAATAGTGCGGAATCCTATTTTATTGGCAATCCAATCGGTGAGAACGTTAACCCGATCGATATAAAATTAAACTAAACGTTAAGAACGAATAGGAATCGATCAAGAACGATTTATGAACTTGGACTGGCTTTCTTGGACGTTCTGGATGGCTAGGGTACGTGTAGGAGTCGAATTCTTCAAAGTGTTCCATTTTTCCACGAATTAAGTGGTATTTATAGGTTAGGGTTACTCATTCGTGCGACTGAACCATTAGCATGGTTCAGTCTGTGACCGAGTCATGCGGTTGATCCATTCGCATGACTGAGTGTTAAGTCGTGCGACTGAGTTAATCTCATGTCATAATTGTCCGACTGATCCAGTCTCTTGGTTCAGTCGTGCGACTGGTTCATTAGCATGAAGTTGTTCATGCGTATGGTCCATTAGCATGGGCCATTCGCATGAGAACTTCATATGACTAAGTTTGAATATGTTTCTCAAACATTCTTTGACTATGATCCATTCAAACAACCACAAACCTATATAGTTGGTTCAATATGCGTTAATAAATGATAAACATTAAAGCATACACTGAAACATTAAACATTAAGATCAATAACCACATAATACGTTTCATTCAACTCATATATTTCATTTACATTAAGGACATGACAAACTGTTGATACATGTATGTCCCTAGATCATGATATGAAATGTAATAGATCTTGTTTATCTGATTCTGGTGTAATTTGATATGACTAATGAAATGATATTGGGTGTTTGTGATTTGTAATGATTAATATTTCATTAATAATTTTATATTAAATTAATTAATTAGGTTAGTGATTGGTTGAATGTTTACATATAATGTTTACTAATTAATACATTCAAACTTAAAATAATGAAGTTATCATGCGAATGGCCCATGCGAATGGCCCATGCGAATGGACCATAAGCATGAACACCTTCATACGAATGACTCAGTCGCACGACTGAACCAGGAGACTGGATCAGTCGTATGATTGTAACATAAGATTGGCTCAGTCGCACGACTGAACACTCAGTCGTGCGAATGAATCAACCGCATGGCTCAATCGCACGACTGAACCATACTAATGGTTCAGTCGCACGATTGAATAATACCAACCTATAAATACAACTCAATTCGTGAAAAATAAATCTCTCGATCAATTACGATTCTAGAGGTACCCTAGCCATCCAGAAACCTCCCAATTCGTTCTCCAAGTTCACAGAACACATTAGATCGATTCCCAATTGATTTCTAACGTTAGTTTCAATTCCTGATTGATTCTTCGTGTGTTCTCACTCATTGGATCGCCAATCAAATAGGATTCCGCACTATTTGATCTGGTTTACACACTAATCTCTAGTATTTCGTTCAAATACCAGGTTCTAACAAGTGGTATCAGAGCCTTGGCTCTTGATTACATGTGATTCAATCAAGAATGATAAAAAGTTTGTGTTTTTGCACTAAAAACGCAATCTTTTGTGTCAAAAGTGATCTTGGACGCTCCCTGCTCATCAAAGTTTGGTTTCTACGGACTTAGGCAATTAAACCTTGCGAAAGTTCAAATTTTTACGGCTAAAACACGTTTAACCTAGAAATTTTCACATAACAGCAGCTTCAGTCGCACGAGTGAGCCATTCGCACGACTGGACCTCATTCGCATTGCTCAGACACACGATTGGACATAGTCGTATCTCCATTCGTACGATTGAACCGTTCGGTCGTACTGTTCATACGCATCAGATTCATTCGCACGACTGAGCTAATCACTTAGTTCAACCGCACGATTGAACCAGTCGTAGAGTTCATACGCACGACTAGTCCATTCGCACCCTTCAGTCGCCCCAGTGACAATTGTTTATTAGACTTAAAGTTATTCACAATGGAAGATCAAATGTCAGCCTTTACTGCTGGGAAGGACTCTAGGATCCAGAACCTGCTGTTACTTGAGAGTGAGGTGGGTAATCATAATAAACCACCAAAGCTTTTAACGTTAGATGAGTTTCCCCACTGGAAAAAACGTTTTGAGATCTACCTCAATGGAGTGGATCCGAATCTGTGGGAAGCCATTGAGATTGGATATAGTACGCCGGTGGGAGCAGATGGAGTAAAGTTAACCTTAGGAGGGATGACAGACGCGCAGAAAGTCAAATATAATGCAGAGAAGAGGGTCTATGCATTGATTACACAGTCTATCCCTAAAGACATATTCCACCAGTACTCAGAGAATAAGCAGTCCAAGAAACTATGGGATGAGCTAGAAAAGAGGTACGACGGGATCGCCTCGTTGAAGGCAATCAAGGCTAAGGAGTTAAAGAAGGAATTCGACAACTTCTCATCGATGGGAAACGAGAGTTGGACGATGTTATAGATAGATTCTACCATCTGATGAGTGAACTGCATACACATGGAGTGGCTACTACCATGGAAGAGAAAGTTACTAATTTTGCAGATGGATTGCCTGAAAAATGGGTTTCATTCGTGTCTAATCTTAGACAGAATGGAATGCTGTCAAAACTGGATATTAATGACTTCATTCTTAAGTTGCGAAAAGTATCACTTAGAATGAAGTAGAGAGCTCAGAAGTCTACGTACAATCAAAATTCAGCTTTATACAATGCCATGCCTCAAGCTAAGACATCTGGAGCACCTCTCCAGGCTGTATTTGTGTCTAGCTCATCGGGTCCTACACATGCACCTCCTTCAGGTTCAGAAACGTCAGGGTCTTCTTGTACCCAATACATTGGATCTGAAGCGAATGCTACTAGACTGAAGACCGAGAACCTCGATAATGTGACTGTGGAAGTAGCTCGAGAGCATATGGATCTTTTGGCAGTAGTGGTTCATTCTTATGATGAACTGGTTGCTGGAAAGATTGGAAACTGCCATTTGGCAGACGAGGACTACGAGCAGGTGGACGAAATGGAGCTTGAGAGAATGGATATAATATGGGCTTTAGCCAGTGCTGTCCGGAGGGCAAAGAAGTTTGTAAAACAAACCGGACAGAACTTAGTAGCGACTAAGGACACCACATTCGGCTTTGACAAGAGCAAAGTGACCTGCTTCAACTGTGGAGAGAAGGGGCACTTCAAAAGAGAATGTCCCAAGCCTAAGAAGATGGGTAACGGGAACCCATTCTCGTCCTTCACTCGTCAAGACAAGCAAGCTACCAGTTCTACTTCATCAAACAAGGATCCAAAAGCCTTGACTGCTCATGATGATGAAGGACAGGATTGGAGCTTTAGGTTTGTCTCACCAGGGGAATCAAACATTGCAAGTGTAGAAGATATTGACAGTGATTCCGCTAGTGAAGGAGATCTAGCAGCTGAGATAGCGATGTCACATAGTGAAGAAGCAACTGCAACCGAGGTCAGTTACCAGCCTAAAGAGGATACTACCACATCAGAGACAGAAAAGACAGAATCACCAGAACCAGAGACATCTGATGTTGCGTTGATGGCTAACTCTTCTGAATCAACTCAGGTAAGTACTACTGACCAAATGTTTAATAATCATGCTTGTTCTGATTGTGATACTTTTAGGAATAGCATAGATGAAAAATTTACTAGGTTATTAGATCATAATGATAACTTAGTAAAAGATTTGCAACTGTGTACTGAGGCTAATAGGGTACTAAAACAAAATGAGCATAGTTATAAAGAAAAGATAGACCTTTTGACTAAACAGCTTAGGGAAACCGAAGTACTTGCATTTAACCAAGCTAATGACATTAGGTACTATCTAACTCCTTAGAAGACACTAAGAAGCAAAAGGCAGTTCTAGAAGTAGAAGTAAATTCTTTAAAACAGAAACTGCATAGTTGGACTAGTTCTTCACACATAGTCCAACACTTAGTGAGAGACATGAACAACGGGGAGGGATTGGGTTACAAAGCGGTTCCACCTCCATCTGAGACTTTAATGAACACTAAGACTAGACCAGTAAATAGTAATCCCATCAAGGATCATGTAGTGTCTACTCCTCTTGTTAGTGATCCAGATTCCTTATGTTCATCTATTGACTCTGAAAACAAACAAAAGGAGGCCACTTCAAAGGCAAAGGGTAAATTGCCTTGTGTTAATCTGGAAAAGGAATTGAAAAGGTTAACTTAAAGTCAGGGTCAAACAGAGTCAAATCAACACCTAAAAGGGCTTTTAAGGATAATCTTTCACATACTTCAAGTCAAAGACCTATTAACCAAAAAGAAAAGGATGACAAACAGGTTAAATCAGTTAATTTTGTTAAACTAGTGAAAACATCAAAAGAACCAGAGTCAAAACCTAAAGTGAGTGATGTTACTAGAGTGTCACACACGTCTCCACAAAGAAAGTTTAATCATAAAGTTGATAGTAGGGCGTGCTACAACTGTGGAGAATGTGGACACATTGCTTCCTATTGTTCTTATTATCAGACACCTAGGAAGAAGATTGAACTTCAGGACTCAAAACCTAAGTCTTCTAAAAGGAGCTCTTTAACTCCACCTAGAAGAACTAGTGAACAGAAGGTTCAACCCGTTAGCCAGTCGACTGTTTATCACAATAGGCATTGCACAAATCTGGCTTATGGAAAGAGAAGTCAATCTCTATGTCTGATAATGATGACAAGAAGGAACCTGAGCTACCCTCACCTTCTAAGGGTCAATGGGTTGAATTCTGATGTGTGATGCCTCTGGGAAACCCAAGCCAGTAAAGGCTTGGGTTCCTAACCTAAACTAATCCTTTACCTTGTATGTGCAGGTTGTTCAATACAGTGCTGAAACTAACACGTGGATAGTAGACAGTGGAGCATCCAGGCACATGACAGGAAACAGAGCTCTTTTATCAAATGTAAAACAAATAAAAGGAGGGCATGTTTCGTTTGCTGGAAACAAGGGAGGCTATATCACAGCTCAGGGAGAAGTTGGAAATCAGAAAGTTATACGAAATTGTTTTGAAAAGAACTTAATTGATGTGTTAAAAATTAATACTGCTTTTCAACACACTGACCTCTATACTAAAGCCTTTGATAAACCATGTTTTCAATATTTGCTAGAGGTCAACGGCGTTAAACAGAGAAGTGAGGTTATTCCTGATGATGATCATGTGTAGTCCGATGTAGCTTAGTTTATTCTTCATTCTATTTGAGCTCATTTGGTTAAATTAGTCTGTTTAAAATTAAACTTATGTTATTCTGCAGTTTATTAAATTTCTAAAATAATGAAACCAGTTATGATTTTAGTATTTTAGGGGGAGAATAAGTCAGGAAGCAACATTAAAAAGAAGAAAGAAAAAAAACTGAGGGAGAAGGAGTGGAAAGCTGATACAAGGTAGATCGTATCTGTGATACCGATTCAAACCCTATGGAATATGATAGTACACAGGAACAAATCAAGAGGGACTTTGAAATTTTAATTTAGAAAAGGTGCAAAAACATTCAAAGTATAAGTCTGTGTAGTCTAAGCAATATCAAAGGGAAGATGATAGAAAAACTGGTAACTCTAAAGGTAACACAATGAGAGTAGACCTAGAGGTTGCTAGACCACAATTGATATGTCGGTAGATTCAACACAATAGATGATTAGACCTGACTGGTGATCTCAAGATCAAACTAAGTGGTTCAACTGACTGTGGGCTCCCATCTTATCGCTGGTTAACACAATCAACAATATTCCAATAAGGGGCAATGAGCATGTAAATGCCACAAATGTGTGTGGATGACCATAAATAGAGCAAAGCACCAGAAAAAATGAAAAAAAAATGCTATCAAGCAAATGACTTATGTTGTTGGTACATTTGGTGCAAAATAAAATTAAGCTACTCTAACAAGGAGATAGGTTGTGCGCCTCTCTGCTGTGCGATGGCACTGACCTGAGGATAAGCATAACCTAGATATTCTAGAAATCATTGTTGTTTGCCGCCTCTCTGCCATGTGATGGCACTGACCTGAGGATTGGCTTCTCCTTGAAAGCTCTAAGAATAGTCTCTTCTTGTAAAAATAACCGTAGACCGCTCAAAAGCTCCTGAGGAATGTTGATTACCATATAAGTGTGGGATCCAGTAATGTTCGTTGAAATAATTAAACCAAAAACAATCACCAGTTTGTGTCAAGAGTCTGTGTATGGATTTAAGTGGACAAACATATTGACAATCATTGTGGCTGCGATTCTTGAAAGTTCAAATCAATGTGGTAATCTAAGAGTTCCAGTATGATTTCCTAAAGTTGCTAATGACTCTGGATGAACACCAAGAATTGAGCATCAAAAGATTTTGATAACAAGTCCCAAATGATTTGATGAGCCTGTATGATTCCAAAATTGAATTGGTCCAGGTGTGGTCAATCTAAGTTGAAGCTTTCTATTCCGGAACCAAATCCAGTAGATTTCCACCTTAGGTTCTATCTCTCACAAAAAGCCAAAACAAAGTCTTAACTTTTAGTCTTTAGTTTAAGTTTCTAATTTAGCGAGTCATTTTAGTTAATTTGTTTGCCGGACTACATCATGAAAATCGATAAGTGATCAACTCACTGAATGGGTCATGTCTTAGATGACCATATGAATTTTCAAGTTTAAAGCAGTCACGTCTGAGGTGACTAAATGGTTAAAAATGATCATGTCTGAGATGATCAAAACTCATAATGTCTATTTCAAAAGGTTAAAATGTTCAAAATGGTAGAAAATCTACTAAGTGTGACGTATTCGCACGATTGGACCATGAATATGGACCAACCATGCGAATGGATCCCATTCGCACGACTGGACATGAAATTTAGTCATTCACCAGAATGGCGTTTAAGAATGATCCTTTCGACCGAATGACAGGGTGCGAATGAGTCAGTCAACCGACTGAGACTCAGTCGGTTAATTGTGAAAGCAATGAAAGGGCACGAATGAGTCAGTCGACCGACTGAGACTCAGTCGGCCAACTGAAAGCGACCGACTGGGCCAATCGCACGGCTGAACCTCAGTCG
Organism: Flaveria trinervia; assembly: GCA_025506515.1. Classification (NCBI taxonomy): domain Eukaryota; kingdom Viridiplantae; phylum Streptophyta; class Magnoliopsida; order Asterales; family Asteraceae; genus Flaveria; species Flaveria trinervia. Next base: position 39,347,035 of record CM046449.1, read on the forward strand.
CCCGAATGAACTGAGCGAATGAGGCCAGTCGGCCGATTGAAATTAGGGTCAGTATTTAAAGGGCCTCAGTCGATCGCATTTCACTCACCACTCCCAATCACACCCAAATCGCTTTCTTTCCCATTACTCTGCCAAAAATTTCAAGAGATGGTGTTTTCACATTGCTATTGATCTTCTGACATTCGATTGACAAGTATACAGGTACATTGCAGTTAAATCTTATAGAAATCAGAAGATCTTGAGTCAAATTTGTGTTATTCAAATGAAACATTAATCGGATTGAAAAATTCCCTAATAACCTACATAAACTAAGCAAAATGTTAAAATTAAGTTTAATAGGTCATTAGTGACAAGATGGCGAGTCTAATGGACCATTAAACCATGTTAAATTACTTGAATTAGGTCAAGATTCGAACCTCAATCGATTGAACAGTGGGTCATGCGATTGGTCGTTCGGATGAACTCCAATCGCACGATTGAATCTTGCGATTGGATCAATCGGCAGAATGAACCATGCGAATGAGTTCAGTCGGCCGACTGAACCAATCGTAGACTCAGTCAGCAAATTGAACTCAGTCGCATGTCTCATTCACCCGAACGAGCTCAGTCGCACGAAAGAACAAACTACTGACTCCAGTCGCATGATTCATTCGCACGAATGTATCGGATTGAATTTAAACAATACACCTTGAACTGAATTTTGAATGTATGACTTACAAATGGTTCTGTGTCTTGTGTTTCAGGTCAATGGCTGATAGATGGTCCATAAATCCAAAGCACAATATATGTGCTCATTTGGACCGTACGACTTGGAATGGAGCCGAGTTTACAGAGATTATTGCATTCCTTCGACGCTCTCGGATACATAAAGCCATATCCACATAGTGTACTCTTTACAGGTCGTTACATCAGGCTTTCTGGGAAAATGCCTCCGTAGATCGTTCACATGAGCCTTACAGAATACGGAGTTCCATTCATGGTCATGACATTGAAATTACAGCAGCTGACATCCAGAGAGTACTTGATTTTGGGGATGATACTGATCAACCCACCAGACTACATCCACTTACAGTCAGAGGTTGCTTCCTCAGGATTAAATATGCTGGGGACATCAACTCAGGTGTGCTCAACAAGAGCAACCTGTGTCCCCAGTATAAATACTTGGCGCATGTGATCCTGAAGTGTATTGCTTCTCGAATGGGTGGGTTTGATGAGCTGTCAGACCAGATTCAGAATGCCTCTGTGGCACTAGTGCTGAACCACCCCTTCAGCTTCTCGAGCATGATATTCTCGTATCTGGTGGAGAATCTGGAGGCCAAGGGGAAGGAGGGTTTTTGTATGTATCCCAGATTTCTGCAGCTGATCTTTAACGAGAAGCTGCCATTACTTCCCAAGGAGAAACATGATGCGGTTGCCCTAGAGGTTATGGACGACATGACTTTGGGTCGCATGAGAGTGTATCGGGGCAAGCAGGTAAAGCCCCAGGTAAAAAGGTTGATTGGCCATCTGGCAAATGAACGATATGTGGCACCAGGTAGACGCAAATGGCGTTATGATGACAGCGATTCAGATGATGAGAGGTTGTTGCTCCCAGATCATGATTCAGACGATGATGATAGTGGGGATGTTGGGGATGATATGCTGCTCCAACGAGGGGCACAGCTTCAGATGTTATACCCCAGTGTCTGCCCCAACAGGCGACATAGCTGAGTCTGCAGGCTTCCACTAGGACTTCATACCTGGTGAGGAGGAAGAAGAGTCAGAGGAGGAGCCCTTGACGAGGACCGTGGGAAGCAAGGTTGTTCCCACCGAGTATGGACTCTGGGCGGTTGGTGAACGCCCCAGGGATTCGAGAGAGACGACTGTAGATCCCAGCTATGTTCCTGATTCTACTAGCCGTGTTCTAGGGGGAGCATCCACCTCGACTGGATCGAGGAAGAAACGGATGGCTTAGCCCCACAGCCAGAAGAAGAAGAGAAGAAGACTCACCTTTGAACCCACCACAGCCACTACATCTACCACCATCCCTACCACTTCTACAGCCACACCATCCACCACCACAGCCACCACAGGCACTACAGCTACCACTACCACTACCACACCTCCCACCACTGTAAATATGCCAACCAACACCATATCTTTCACTCCTACATCACCTCCAATATCTCATAGACCCAACCCTATCTTTACCACAACCACCACCACCACTAGCCACCAATCAGGACCCTCATCTGATCCCGCACGTATATATGGATCTCATCTACCTCAATTTGGGGTAGAGGACCAGCTGTCAGCGCTAAACCGTATGGTGATGCGACTGTTAGCTGCTGATGAAGAGAAGACTGCATAGATCCGACAGCTTGCAGATCTCACTGCTGTGCACTCACATCAGATCTCGGAGCAGGTTGCGGCTAATCAAGGAGCAGGCCTAGCAAATGGCTGCTCAGAGTCTCGAGATCGCCCAACTCCAAGAGCATAGAGTCACTTCTGCTAAGAAAATTGAAGAGTTGGAGAATGCTAAGAAGACCATCATGCTCAAACTTAAAGGATCTAAAGATGAGTCTGAAGATTAAAGAGGGAGATGGTGATGATAGTGATGATGATGATGGATGAAGATGAATAGAGTGACGATGATGAAGAAGCAGAAGGAGGGGATGCACCTGCATCGGCCACTGCTACAGGTCAAGAGAACAGGACTAAGAACAGACAAGATCAATCAGCCTCTACCTCTACCCCTACAAGTGATGAAACCTTGATACAAGAAAAAAGTAAAGATTAGATGATTATGTATTTATCTTCTTTTGTATTTGAATCATGTAATTGAACACAATGTACTTAATGTTTATATTACTTTAATGCCTTTCTGTTTGATGAATTACTAATGATTTATGTGTGAAATGTTTAAATCAAACAGATCAAAATTACCAAAGAGATGAGTTTGACGTTGCTCCCCTTCAGCGGGTCAAGTCTCAGCTAACAATGATTCTTGATCTGCAAGGGATAGTCAGGAGTTCAGTGAATTATACCCCTGAAGAAGGGGAAATAATTCATGACTTATCAAATGAGCAACTCGCAGAGCTTTTCGAGCTAAATCCAGATAAAATAGTAAAAGATGCTCCAACATGCAATTCGACTAGCGATGAAGAGTTCAACGATGTTGATGATGTAGAAATAGAAGATGTCACTGCCAAGGAGTACCCTCAGTACGCTGACAATGAGGGTAATGTGGTCCCCAATCTGGGTGAATCCCTTGTCAGCGATACTATTGAGGTGTTAAACAATATGGAGCAAGAAACAGAGAGAGCAGAAGACACAGCCCAAGCCTCAAATGATGATGTTGACATTCGAAAGGCTGAGTGGGCTGCATGTTTTGAAGAAGTTAGAGCCCAACGTACTACACCAAAGAAGGATTCCTACACCAAACTCTACAGAGTCAAGAAACATCATAAGGTGTCAGGTAGGATTATAGCATGGCCATATTTTGATGACCTTAACGTCTATGCAGTTAAGAGGGAGAAGGGCATAGAGTATTTTAGGTTTCCACATGATCTAAAGACTCTACCAGGTTTTGAACTCAACCAGCTGGCCAAACTAAAGCTCTTGTATGCTGACTCGAGGAAGATGTCAGGCTGGTTTGAGGCTGCCCTAAAGAAGGAGTACCACACTAGATGGGTTAATTTTAGACCCAAACGACCTACGAGGTATGTCAGAAGGTCTAAGGTTGATGCCAGTACCGGCAAGCCTAAGATAGTGTTGAAGTGGAATCCTCCACGCACAATGTCAAGAATCCCACTCAGGGAAATGCCACAGGATTTCACTCCACATTTTAAATGGTGGTACTATGATTGGAGAACAACTGAAGCGGTCATAGTCTTAAGCAAAGAGGGACAAATGGATACTATCAGGGTATTCGACCCGATATGGCTTACAAACTTGTCGGAAAGTGATGTATATACGCTATACAAGTGGCCACTGTTCTATGATATGCAAGATATTGTGCAAGCTCTTCAGTTCCAGAACGTTATACGACTCTGCTTCACTTTTGAGATTCACACGGGAGTCACAACACAGGAGAAGTACAGGAAATACAAGGAGGTTGTGCAGAAAACAAGAGATTAGAGAGATCTAGGTCCAAGGGGGAGTTTGTTGATACATGTATGCCTAGATCATGATATGAAATGTAATAGATCTTGTTTATCTGATTCTTGTGTAATTTGATATGACTATGAAATGATATTGGGTGTTTGTGATTTGTAATGATTAATATTCATTAAAAAGTTGATATTAAATTAATTAATTAGGTTAGTGATTGGTTGAATGTTTACATATATGTTTACTAATTAATACATTCAAACTAAAATAATGAAGTTATCATGCGAATGGCCCATGCGAATGGACCATAAGCATGAACACCTTCATACGAATGACTCAGTCGCACGACTGAACCAGAAGACTGGATCAGTCGTATGATTGTAACATAAGATTGGCTCAGTCGCACGAGAACACTCAGTCGTGCGAATGAATCAACGCATGGCTCAATCGCACGACTGAACATACTAATGGTTCAGTAGCACGATTGAATAATACCAACTATAAATACAACTCAATTCGTGAAAAATAAATCTCTCGATCAATTACGATTCCAGAGGTACCCTAGCCGTCCAGAAACCTCCCAATTCATTCTCCAAGTTCACAGAACACATTAGATTGATTCCCAATTGATTTCTAACGTTAGTTTCATTTCCTGATTGATTCTTCGTGTGTTCTCACTGATTGGATCGCCAATCAAATAGGATTCCGCACTATTTGATCTGGTTTACACGCTAATCTCCAGGTATTTCGTTCAAATACCAGGTTCTAACACAAACATATTACATTAAGACTGTAAACTAGGTACATATGGATCTACAGGTATATAGGGCCCTTTTGAATCATTGCTCGTATGAGAGGTGGCCTATTGACCGGAATTACCAGATGAGTTAAGTGGAATTCACCCGACATTCCAAGTATCTCATATTGTGAAGTGTTTAGCGGATGAAGATATGATTGTTCCACTGGAGGATATCAAACTGGATGAACGGCTCAATTATGTGGGGCAACCACTGGTAATCATTGATCGAAAATAGAAGAGGTTGAGAAATAAAGTAGTTTCTCTTGTGCGTGTACATTGGAAGTACAAGAAGGGATCCGAGTCTACGTGGGAGACTGGAGATGAAATAAGATAGCATTACCCATAACTCTTTGAGGAATAACAGGTTTCAGGGATGAAACCTACATAAGGGGGGTGGACTTGTAACCCGGTTATTTTTTTTAAAGACAAGAAAGAAGAATAAAGTGAAGAAAAAGAAGGAAAAGAAATAAAACCAAGTCTAGGGGTAAAAAGTGTCCAAAAGGACAAAATGTTTAAAAAGTAGGTGTAAAAGGTGGTATGGCAGCCCATATGTCACGCACATCACCAATTCTCGGATATTTTAGAAAGAGAAGGGAAGAGCAGAGAACTCTCAGTTTTGAAGGAAGAACAAGCAAGAATTCGAATCAAGGTAAGAATTCATGGTTTTATGATGTTCTTGACTGGTTATATCCTCGGTTTATGCTTATTTGTGCTTGTATGTGTTCGGGTATGTTTTAGTGGGTTTCTAGGCGGTTGAATTCAATTTGCAAATGAGTTTGCAAGAAGCCATACTCAAGAGCTGCCAAGGTGAGTTCTAAAACCCCTCTTTTTACACGTTTTAACTGATTTTGGGGCTGGAATGCATGAATGTACATTTTCATTAAACTGGGTTTCGGACCCGTATGCTTGATTGTGTGTATGTTGATGTTATGTTGTGATGTGTGGCTATGTTCATGCTTGATGATGTACGATGGTGTTTCTAAGGCTTAGAAGGTAGACTAACCTTGGAACATGATGGAGGGTGATTGGGATCTGAAATCTGATGTTTTAGGCTCATAAGTCATGTTTTAGAATCTGCCTAAGTGTTGAAAAGTCAATGCGGATGAGCATAATAAGACAATGCGGATGACAGTTAATGCGAATGAGCATTAACCACTAAGTAAGTCAATGCGGATGAGCAATGGATGATATGTGTATCACAGTTAATGCGGATGAGCATTAACTACTAAGTAAGTCAATGCGGATGAGCAATGGATGAAATGCGGATGATAGTTAATGCGGATGAGCATTAACCACTAAGTAAGTCAATGCGGATGAGAAATGGATGAAATGCGGATGAACAGTGACCAAGTATGGGAAATGCGGATAAGTAAGGTTAATGCGGATGAACAATAGTAAATGTGGATGAACAGGAACAAATGCGGATGAAGTAAGACAAATGCGGATGAACTATAGCAAATGCGGATGAACTATAGTAAATGCGGATGAATACTTTGACGGTTTTCTGACTTCTGGGAAAGAGGGTGAAATGTAGGCTTTGACTTGGGAGATTCCCGGGGGCTATGTAAGTTGACGGTTTGAGGTCAAAGATGTTATGATGGGTATGCTATGATGTATGATTGATGCGTATGCATGATGATGATGTATGATGTTGTATGATTATGCATGATGTGTGTTATGTATGTATGATGCCTGCATGATCATGACTGAATGTTATGTTTATGTTCCTTATGATGTATGTTTATCTTTCCCGTGGCTTTACGTGTTACTTTAATGAATGAAATGAAAGTATTTTGTAACGTAAAGTGGAAGATAGTGAAAAGAGGAACATGATGAAAGCATGCATTAATGAATGATGAAAGTAAAGAAAGACTTGCAAGCCTTGTATTTCAGGACACGCCATTGAAAGGTGTTAGCCCAACGGTGTGTGGGTTCGCTACCCCGGGAGGATGCACATTGGGGTCTTTCTTTGTGATTGACCATTTGTATAGAACCATTGTTGCATACCCTAGGTACTGTGACCAGTCATGTGGTGCACCATTATAGAAGGTCTATGATAGGCCTAGGTCCAATACCAGGAATAGAAGGGTATTGCACATGGCAATGGTACACCTAAACTTTACCTTAGGTACTATGGCCAGAGGTGCTGTGCATCGTTATAGAAGGTCTATGATAGGCCTAGGTCCAATACCAGGAATAGAAAGGTAAAGTTTATGGTTTTGATGGAAAGAAAAGATGTAATGATGAAAGAATGTGAATGATGATGACGTACGATGAATGAACAAAAGTTATAAAAATGAATGAATGAATGAATGGTGAAGATAATAATATTATCTATGTGTACGTATGATGTATGATCACATGCAAAGCAAAGTACGGTCTTAACGAAAGAAAAGTATGTGTTATTATAAAACTAGAAATCACTCAGCAATGTTGACTTTTATGTGTTTCCAATTGCCAGGTAATGATTGCTGAGGATGGCATAGGGCGGCTACTCAGCTCTTTTGGATGGCATCCATTTTTATAATGCTTTTGTGATGTAATGCAACATGTATTTTGTGTTGGATCCTGTATGGCCAAGACACATAGAACATTGATGTGGTTAGTACATCATGATCCAAGTCGGGTCATACCTAATAATAAGCTTAGCAAACACCAAATATTATTTAATTGATGATATGATCATACAATTAAATAAATACACCAATTTAGAAAATGGGTTTTCTAAATAAGTTGCATATGAGATTGAACAACTTATATGGATATTTGTTCATGGATATTATTTGTAATGTTGTTCAATTTAGTTAAATAACATCAAATAATATAAGTGTGTATGTGTTATATAATTAAAAGGTTAATTATATATAACTATCTTTAACATTAGTTTAAAAAGGATTAAAAGGGACTTTTGGGGAAAAAAAACCCCATATAGGGTTCGGCTGCCCCAAAGTGTGGCTCTTCTTTTTGTTTTCTTTGGTGGTCTTGAAAGAAAAACATACTCCAAAACACATAATACACTCCAATCTCTCATCTTTCTATATGCAAGAACCTCAAGGCACAACACCTCCAATCTAGAAGAAAATCTCGGTTGCAAAAGGGTCTTTCAGCAGCTTGATTTCGGCTGAAAATGGGTTTTAGCAGCCTTTCAGGTTCGTTTTTGGTGATGAAATCCTAGCAAAAAAGGTCTTGCTTAGAGGCTTGTGGGTATGGACACTTGAGGACTTCTACCCTTGAAGTCTTGGCCTTTTCAGACTCATTTTTGCCTTCTCTTTGGTCGTTTTTGACAGCATCCAGAAAGGTAGTATTATGGTATGATAATGTCACGTTTTTGGGTGTTCTTGTTCATATTGTATGCTTGCTTTTCACATAATTAAGATCCTTTTGTCTATGGGTTTGTTGGTTTTCACATGATAATGGTAAATTTCAGAAACTTTAACATGTTTGAAGTAGTATATTCCGCTGTGTTTCATATGTTTAAATGGTTAAACAAGTTGTAAATGGTCCAACAAACCCCTTCAATGGTATCTAGAATCGGTTATGTGGAAACTAGCATCATTATCCTTGTAAAATTGGTTTTAAAGAATGTTTATCAACTCATTAGAGGCTGATTTTGGTTGATTTAATTAACCCCATGTCTTTCAAAGTTATATCTTCATGCTTGTGATTAAACTTTGAAAGATAAGAATGTCAATTGGTTGATATGTTTTGGTTATTGTTTGTTTGGAAAAACAAACCCTAATTTTCAGTTTATGTTAGCTGAAAATTTGGGGTTTGATGGGGTTTATTTTGTTTGTTGAATGATGTTTGTGATTGTTCATTTGATGGTGCATAACCTAGCTTAGACCTTGTATTGTTTTAGTTTGGTTGCATGTTTGTTTTTATTATTTTGTTCAATTGGGTTGTAAGTTTTGTGCTTGTAATTTATCTATTTATTCATTGGGATGTAATAATAGATTAGGAGTATTCTCTTTTACTAGAAATATGTATTAGGATATATAATGTAAATGAAGATGCTCGGGAAGGAAGCACAAAAGGAAGACACAAAGTGGACTTGAAGCATACGGATGCGACATCAAGTGGGAGATCCATTGTGATCTCATTTTGTGTTGTTAATACCCTTAGGAAAGACCTAATGACCACACTTGTGATGGCAAACAAGTGTGGTCACAATAGTAGCTATGGTTATGCACATGTGGTTGTTTATATTATGCTTGTTTGATTGTGATTTTGTGAATGATTGTGTGATATTTGGATATGATAAACAATCTTAATAAAAATGATCTTAACAAGCTAATATAAAAATGGCTCTTAATCATTAAGTGTTAATAAATGGTTATTAAAAGGATTAATGATTCATAATAAAATGGGTTTTATTAAAAGAACCATAGGGTACCAAGTATTTGTAAGCATGCAATTACAAGGTACATAGAGTTTTCAAAGTCTAGATTAATGGAAACTTAAATCCCTTTGGTAACAAGTCTATCACCATCCTTTTACAAGACACTCGAATCACTTGGAAACTATTTGTGGGATAAAGGTCACCTAACCACTTGTAGGGAACTTGTATCTTGAGGTGAGTCTAACGTACTTTTGGGATAAAGGTCAACTAACCGCTTGTATGTGAAAACTCACACGTGTAGTAAGTAGGACGACTTGAATTGGAAACCATGTGATTAGGGTCACTAAGCATGGGGTACAATGGTGTTGATGGATTAAACATGCCGACTAAACATATGATGTTTAACAGATCCCATAAGACTAGAAGTTGCAATAGGTTGCAATTGTCAACTGTTGACTACCTTGTTAATTTAAATAATGGGATAAAGGTCACCTAACCATCATAAATATAACGTTGGATTCTAGATTTTAATTGTTAATTGTCTATGAGACATTTAAGGGTATTAACGATTAAAATAAATTTATTAGAAATACTAAAATGAACTTTGTCAATTATTGTAGTGATGACCGCTAACTATAACACTACCACCCCGATCGTCCCTTCCTGTCACTGAGATCTATTCTCGAGAGGGATCGTCCTAACCATAATTACCTTATGGACTCAATTTTGAAACTTGAGAATCGTTCTCAAGAATGAGTAAAGACCTATGTCCTTGACGATCCCATACCTCACCAACCAACGTTGTTGATGTTAAGGCTTTTTGACGATTGGCTTAGGCACACTAAGGATTCTGTGCAAGTATCCTACCTCATGTTGGGAATATGATTCCCAAACTCCAAAAGGGTTTGGAGCATCATGGGGCATATGACATGATAATCTAGTTGAAGGAAATGTTTCTTCAACAAAATTTAGTAGATTGCTTCGAAACAGTTCGAGCACTTTATGCATGTCACATGGAAGAAACCCAATCGATATCATCTTATATATTCTTAAGATGAAAAGCCACATTGATAGCCTCAAGATGCTTAACTATCCTTTCTCAAAGTATTTGGCCAAGGATTTGATCCTTGATTGCCTAACTAAAGGTTTGAGACATTCATATAAAAACTTAATATGAAGGGTGGGACAAGAGCATCGGTGAACTTCACACAATGCTCGAAGCAACCGAGGCAGGGATGGGTAGAGAGGTTCTACCTATTCTCTCGATCAATGAGGGAGGCTATAAGAAATGGCCAATCCCGATCCTAAGGCAATTATTGCCAAAGGAAAGGAATACTTCAAAGCAAAGGTTAAAGCGAAACCTCGAAAAACCTAAGCTTATGAAGCCTAGGTAACGGAGAACGATCCATGCTTTGAGTATGGAGAGATTAGACAATGAAAGGAATTGTCCCTCCTATCTCAAGGAGTTGAAAGACAAGAGGGATGTTGGGCAAACCTCAAATACAATTTCCATGATTCACACATTGTATTAAATGTCATTTCTTCAAACACATGGGTATTGGATACCGGATGTGAGACTCATACTTGCAATTGTTGCAAAGGGGTTCAAAGAAATGTGCGCTTCAAGGAGGGAAACTCTATTTTGAGACTTTCAAATGGTTGGAAGTTGTTCTCAAAACATTTTGTATGCACCTAGTTTGACTAGGAACATAATTAATGTTTCCTATTAAAACAATATGATCATGATTTAAAGTTTGTAAATAATGGTATTAAGTTTTATGGATGATGTATTTCATTTTAAGGATATGCCGTTTCAATGATATCCATGAATTGGTTCATGATAATCGTCCTATAATAACTCATTATACACATTAAGCACCAAGAAACTTAAAATTGGTTTTAAGTTATTATTATTTTTGACATTGTCATCTTGGACACATAAACAAGAACTGGATTCAAACACTTCAAAAGAATGGTCTTTTGGAAACAAATGAAAATGTTTCATTTGATAAGTGTGAACCAAAAGACTTATTAGGAATGATACATTTGGATGTATGTGGTCCTTTTAGAAAATGACAAAGATTGGTGAAAGATACTTCATTACTTTTACGACGATTACAGTCGCTATTATTGTGTGCGCTTGATGACACATAAGTATGAAGCTTTTGAAATGTTCAAAATCTTCAATAATGAAGTAGAAAATCAACTCTACATAACTATCTATGTTCTTCATTTGATAAAGGAGAAACTGAACCCAATTTGGATATGGTTCAATTTATTATGGCTATGAGCTTACCATCTTTATCATTTGGGTTTTCGCGTTGCTCTTTAAGGCTCATATTATGAATATGAACCGGACCAAGAAAGTGTAGATTAGTTGAATATCCTAGAGACTGTATAGGATATTGTTTCTTCGACTCAACAGAGCAAAAGTATTTATTGCTCGAAAGGCTAAGTTCTTGGAAACCGAGTTCCTTATCGAAGGAATGATATATAGAACTGTGGAACTTGATAAGGATCAAGATCCACAAGCCTACACTTATGGTTGACACTAGCTATCAAAAAGAGGTTGTTGATGATAATCAAGAGGTTGATCAATACACACAAAACGTTCACCAATCTGGTAGAGTTAGTATTCCATCTAAGAGATATGGATATTCCAAGAATGGATGCTATGTGGTTAACCCCTGTAGGCTAACCATATACCAAGATGCTATGTCCAATTTGGATTGGGACAAATGGCTAGAAGCCATGAACGTAAGGATGCAATCCATGTATAACAACCAAGTTTAGGAATTGGTTGACCCTCGACTTAACTCCAAACCGGTTGGATACAAGTGGGTTTTCAAGATGAAAACAGATATACATGGAGACTTGAATACTTATAAGTCAAGACTTATAGCATAAGGTTTCCATCAACTCAATTCATTGATTATGATGAAACTCTTACGCCCGTGGCAATGCTAAAGTCGATTAGGATATTATGTGCCATAACTACATATTCTGAATATGAGTTTTGGCAAATGGATGTCAAAACCGCTTTTCTTAATGAACATCTCGAAGAGACTGTCCATAAAGTTTAGCATGATGGTTTTGTCGATCCATGATATCCTAATAAAGTATATAAGTTAAAGTGATCAATCTGTGGATTGAAACGAGCACCGAGAAGGTTGTGTATATAGAATGCCAGTGGGAGCATAGTTACAATTTTGAATTGTATGTTGATGACATACTCGTATTTGGAAATAATATTCCAACCTTGGAAGGTGTTAAAACCTAGCTTGGAAGATGCTTTTATATAAGATCTCGTTTAAGCCACCCATATTTTGGAATAAGGATCTATAAGGATAGATCGAGGTGGTTGATAGGGTTAAACCAAAGTGCATATATTGATAAAATCTTGAAAAGGTTCAAGATGGAAAACTCTTAGAAAGGTATGGTACCTATTCAAAGAGGGACAATGTTGACTACGTCTCAATGTCCAAGCTCATAGGATGAGCAAAATCAATGAAGGATATCCCATACGCATCTGCTATAGGATCCATCATTTGTGTGATGATATGCACTAGACCGGACGAGTCATGCTTATTAAGTATGAAAAAGTAGATACCAATAGAAATACCATTGGATGGCTGTTAAAAGTATATTGAAATACCTTAGTAGGACTAAGGATATGTTTCTAATATACTGATCTGTTGAAGAGGAAGTCGTTATAAAGGGTTACACGGATGCAGGCTTCCAAAACTGATCGAGATGATTCTCGATCACAATCGGGGTATACTTACATTATGAATGGAGGAGAAGTGTCCTTGAAAGTTCCAAGAAGGACACGGTAGCATTGTTCACTACAAAATCCGAATACATAGCCGCTTCATTGGCAGCTTGGAAGCTGCATGGATAAGTTTGTCCATTGCTTATCTAGGGGTGGTCTCTACCATTCAAGACCCCTAGAAATCTTTGGTAATTACGTGGGTGCGATTGCTCAAATCAAGGAACCCCGTACTCATCAAATGACTAAACACCTTGAGCGGAGATTCAACATCATAAGGGATGGAGTTGAAAAAGGGTAAAGATATGTATTCATAAAGTTCGTAAAGATCAAAACATTACGGATCTACTCACGAAGCTCCTTGTGAGGGCAAAGTATGAGGGTCATACTTGTGCCTTAGGACTTCGATATTCTAGTGATTGGAATTGATCTGTTTAGCATATAAAATATGGAACAATTGTAATATTTAACTCTTTTAATATTTGAGTTATGTTCCTTTTTAGCATGTTTACATCCATGAATATGTTTATTATTCTAAATGTCTATAGTCGGTCATATTTGTGGGAACAAATGAATGTAAGACTATTATGAACATGGATTGGTAGATATTCATAAGGTATGAATATGGAGCAATTGGTTGCTACCAAGGTTCATAGATATTTGTGGGATGCAAATATTGGACTGACCCGCGTCTCAAATTTTACTACATAGAATCTCTTTGATTGATCATAAGTAATTTTGAGTAAAGGCGAATTCATTTAGTATCCTCAGACCTGAGATGCATATTGGGTTTTGATATTCACCAAATGTTATACCTTAAGTTAGTTCTTCACTGTTCTGAAATAATGGACAGTACATAAGGCTATGTTCAGGTGTAACACAAGGTGATTGTGAGAAACGTATGCAGTCAAGATGGGATTTGTTCCTCTTATTCGTTGAGAGCAAGATGTCTAGGGCCTTATTAAGTTAAATCAACAAGGAATGATCATTTTGTGTCCTTGGATTTAACAGGACATCTGTAACAAAAGGATAGATGATCGATTCACCTAAATCATTTCAAGTTTGGAACTTGAAAGGGATGATGTTATTGAATGGCTTTTAAGTTATGCGTATTAAGGGTAGTAAACTGTTGTTAGGCGGTATTTACTGCTTGCATCAATCCTCTATGAATCTTGTGCAAGTGGGAGATTGTTGGATCCTGTATGCCCAAGACACATAGAACATTGATGTGGTTAGTACGTCATGATCCAAGTCGGGTCATACCCAATAACAAGCTTAGCAAACACCAAATATTATTTAATTGATGATATGATCATACAATTAAATAAATACACCAATTTAGAAAATGGGTTTTCTAAATAAGTTGCATATGAGATTGAACAACTTATATGGATATTTTGTTCATGGATATGATTTGTAATGTTGTTTAATTTAGTTAAATAACATCAAATAATAAAAGTGTGTATGTGTTATATAATTAAAAGGTTAATTATATATAACTATCTTTAACATTAGTTTAAAAAGGATTAAAAGGGACTTTTGGGGGGAAACCAAAAACCCCAATATAAGGTTCGGCCGCCCCAAGTGTGGCTCTTCTTTTTGGTTTTCTTGGTGGTCTTGAAAGAAAAACATATTCCAAGAACACATACATACACTCCAATCTCTCATCTCTCTCATATATGCAAGAACCTCAAGGCACAACACCCTCCAATCTAGAAGAAAATCTCGGTTGCAAAAGGGTCTTTCAGCAGCTTGATTTCGGCTGAAAATGGGTTTTCAGCAGCCTTTCAGGTTTGTTTTGGTGATGAAATCCTATCAACAAAGGTGCTTGCTTAGAGGCTTGTGGGTATGGACACTTGAGGACTTCTACCCTTGAAGTCTTGGCCCTTTTCAGACTCATTTCTGCCTTCTCTTTGGTCGTTTTTGACAGCATCCAGAAAGGTAGTATTATGGTATGATAATGTCACGTTTTTGGGTGTTCTTGTTCATATTGTATGCTTGTTTTTCATATAATTAAGATCCTTTTGTCTATGGGTTTGTTGGTTTTCACATGATAATGGTAAATTTCAGAAACTTTAACATGTTTAAAGTAGTATATTCCGCTGCATTTCATATGTTTAAATGGTTAAACAAGTTGTAAATGGTCCAACAAACCCCTTCATTTTGTAACTAGATAACAGTGTATTATTTAGCAAAAGCCTTTATAATGAAATGAAATGTCATTTTTGAATGTTTCCGCTATAGTGTTTACTCTAGATAAATGTAAATATATGTTTTATGTGCGATGATCGACCAGCTGTAAGCGTCCTGAGAACGGGGCCTTACAAAACTTGCCTTACCTTCTGCTTGTAGAGTGACTCCAATGTAGTTACCAGATTTTGAATGATTCAAATGTTTCTGATTTGAATTTCAGAAACATCACCCAAGAAAATCTTGAGTAGTCATCCATAACTACATAGCAGTACAAATCGCTGGCAATGCTCTTTGTATTGACTGGCCAAACAGATCCATGCAAGTTATTTTGTAGTTGTTGAACTTAGTTTACCTTGTCAAACTTGACTTTCTTGTTTCCCACTTCGCCTTGTGCTGTGATATACCCTCTTTTATTTCCAGCAAAAGAAACATGTCCTCTTTTAATTTGTTTGACATTTGACAAGAGAGACAGGTTCTAGTCATGTGCCTTCCCGCTATCAACAATCCAGGTATTTGTAGTAGCACTATAGCGGACACCCTGCACATTTAAAGGAAATGATTAGTTTAGGTTAGGGACCCAAGCCTTAACTAGTTTGGGTGACCCAGAGGCATCACACATCATGAATTCAACCCACTATCTATTAGAGTGAGACGGCATATCATTCTTCTTATTGTTCTCATTATTAGACATTTGACTTGACTTTTCTTTCCATAAGCCAGTTTTGTGTAAGGCCTGTTTGTGATAAACTGATGATTGGCTTATGGTTTGAACTTTAGGTTCATAGGTTCCTTTTGGTGGAGTAAGTGACCTCCTGTTTGAAGAACTTGGTTTAGTATCATTAAGTTCAACTTTCTTTCTTGGTGTCTGATAATAAGGACACTTAGAAGCGATGTGTCCTCTCTTTCCACAATTGTAGCATGATCTACTTTCAACATGTTGGTGGAACTATTATCGTGGGAAAGTGTATAACACAAGTGTGACTTTAGTCTATTTGGGTTTTGACACTTATTGTTTAGATGTTTTATATTATTTAATGTAATTCATTGTTTGAAAATTTTAACATCTTTACCCTTTTGTTTATTTGGACTAAGACATGGTGCCCGTGGTTGGTTAACGTGTTTGGTCTTTTTGGGTTCAGAATTAGACATGTTTGAACCTGACTGTACCTTAACCTTTTCAAATTGTTCATCCAAATTAACAATAGGCATCTTACCTTTAGATTTTAAAATGGTCTCCTTCTGTTTAGCAATAGATTCCACCGATTTACTCGTGGTATCTAGATCACTAACTAGAGGAGTGGACACCACATGATCCTTGATTGGGTTGTTATTAATTGGTATACATTCAGCATTCAACAAGGTCTCATGTGGTGATGGAACCACTTTGTAACCCAAACCCTCCCTGTTGTTGCATTCTTTCACTAGGTGCTGGACTATGTGAGAAGAACTGGTCCAACTGTACAGTTTTTGTCTTAATGAATTTACTTTGACTTCCAAAACTGCTTTTTCTTTCTTAGTTTCTTCTAGGGAGTTTAAATAGAACTTTATGTCATTTTCTTGGTTAAAAGCAACAACTTCGGTTTCCGTTAGTTGTTTATTTTAGAGTTCTATTTTCTCTTTATAGCCATGCTCATTTAAATTCCAGTTTGCTTTTGTGCATTGTTGTAAGTCATTTACTAAGCTATCATTGTGATCTAATAACCTAGAAAATTTTGAGTCTATGCTTTCTCTAAATTTATTACATTCATTACAGGCATGATTATCAAAAAGTTGGTCTCTGGTACTTACCTGAGAAGATTCGTGCGATTGAGTCAGTCGTGCGACTGAAGGCTGCTGGTTTTGAATATTCGAGGGTTTTTGGTACTTTGACACAAAAATACGATTTTTCACGAACCCTAATCTGCCGTAAGCCGAAATACATGAACTTTTGAATCTGGAGACGTCGAAAACACTATTTTACTCAAAAAGATGGTGTTTTTGAATGAAAAAACATGATTTTTACACCATAATGATAGACTCACATGCAAAATCAAGAGCCAAAGCTCTGATACCACTTGTTAGGACCATTTTCGTACGAAGTACTAAGTGATTCTGCATGTATACCAACTCAAATAGTGCGGAATCCTATTTGATTGGTGATCCAATCAGAGAGAACACATTTTAGATCAAACTAACGATTAATGAAACATTAAAAATGATTAGAGAACGATCAACTGCAATCTATGAACTTGGAACAGGTTTTCTTGAGTCTCTAGACGGCGAGGGTATGATTATGTGCGTAGGTATTCGAATTGTTACGTTTTTCCACAAATTAGGTGGTATTTATAGGTTAGGGTCTTCCAATCGTACGACTAAACCATTAGCATGGTTCAGTCGTGCGACTGAATCATGCGATTGATCCATCCGCACGACTGAAGGTCCAGTCGTGCGACTGAGTCAATCTTATGTCTCAATCGGGCGACTGATCCAGTCTCCTGGTTCAGTCGTGTGACCAGTCCATTAGCATGAAGTATTCATGCGTATGGTCCATTATCATGGTCCATTCGCATGAGAACTTCACACGATTAAGTTTGAAGATGTTCTCAATCATTATTGACTAAGAATTATGTATAACAACCACAAACCTATATATTTAGTTCACTATACGTTATCACTCAATAAACAATGAAATATTAAACATTAAAACATCAACCACACTTTGTATTTCATTAATACCCATTCAATTACATATATGTAAGACATCATAGACATTTTACATTAAGCTCCTAAACTAGGTACATATGTATCAACATGGTAGAGAACATAGAGGCCAAGGGCAAGGAAGGCTTCCGCATGTACCCTCGTTTCCTGCAGATGATTATTGACTAGAAGCTTCCTTTGCTACCTAAGGAGAGAGATGATGCAGTTACCCTTGAGGTTATCGATGACACCACTCTTCGTAGGATGAAGGTGTACCGGGGCAAGTAGGTGAACCCCCGGTGAGGAGATATTTTGGCCATCTAGCCCGGGAGGACTATATGGCGCCCACACGCAAGAAGTGGTGTCATGATGATAGTGATTCGGATACTGAGCCTATAGTTATTCCCACCAATGACGACGATGAGGATGATAGTGAAGATGATGGAGATACAGGCCCCACTCCATCTAGGGCCACTTCCACTGATATTCCATCTCCACCATCCATACAGGGTGGAACTGAGAAGCCTGCGTTCCATCAAGACTTCCTGCCAGATGAGGAGGAAGAGTCAGATGAGGTGCCACTTGTAAGGACGGTGGGCAGTAAGGTTGTTGCCACGTAGAAAGGGATTTCAGAGGTTGGTGGTTGCCAGGGTGAGTCAAGGGATGCTGCTACTGCTTATACTGATCCATCATACATCCCTGACCATCCCATCAGCCCGAGGGGAGCATCCTCTTCCAAAGGCTCAAGGAAGATGAGAATAGCTCAGCCCCATGGAATGAAGAGCAAGAGGAGGAGGATTACCCTGATTACCACCACTTCTACCACAACTACCGCATCCAGTATCACACCTTCCACCACCACTACCACACTTCCTACCACCACTACCATAGCCACCCCTTCACCATCCACTCCCATTCCACCTCCTATATTCACCACATCCACCACCACTACCACCACCCAACGAGCCAGGACATCTGCTCAAGTCTCACTGAGCCATGGATCCTGATGGGTGAAGATAGTATATATATTTTGATAAAGATTTATTGCACAGATTCAATTTTAATTGGTTATTACTAATACTAAACCACACACAAAAGGCAGTGTACCTGTCGTGTGTTAATATAGTGTTGGTAAGAACCGAGTATCAATCTGTGGACACACCTAGCCTACTCAACAAACTTGATGTTTGACTATCAGATTTGGTTTTTGTTAAAGAAAATGATAATTTGTGTTAGAAAGATTTTTAGGATTTAAAAATAAACAAAAATAGAAAGGAAGTAAACTAAGATTTGAAGCGTTTGGATTTAAAACCAGGGAATAAAAGTTATCATCCTAATTAGATTCCACTTATGTAACCGTGATGAATTGATGGTGTGATTTAAAGATATGGATTAATGTAATTATGTTAATGTTTATAAAGATGAGCCGGCGCGATTTCTCGTCTATCCTGTTACCGTAGTGACTTGATCCTGTCAGGCTGAGTTTTACTGCTCAGATCAAAGTCCTAGTAATGTAGGTAAATCTTTTGTGACCTATTTGACATACGATTTCTAAAAACATAACTTAATGTCAAAAAGAGAGTTGATCAGGTTCCTTCCTAACAGACCATTAATTTTAGAAAATCGTAACAATTACTGAAGTTTCCGAACAAATAAAAGGGAACCTGCAAATGATCAGAAAGTTAAAGTGATATGATTTCTAATAACCATTTCTAGTTCATTAGCCATGGATTTATTATGAAGACCAGTTTCGTGAATGAAAGTTAATCATACGGTTTTCAACTTCGTATGACGATCACAATCACAAACCATAAATTTATAACTTCCCGTTCAAAGGTCGATGCTACCCATCAATAGTTTTCCCAAGACCACCATAACATTAACATAATATCTATCACACCATTAGTTCATCACAAATTACATAAGTTTCATCTGATTAGGATGATAAAAAAGTTTAGCTCATAACGAGCTTGAACATAACAACATATAACAAAGAAGATAGATATGTAATCATCGGTGAAATGGAACAATCAAACCGATAATCCATAATGGATGGCGTTTAGACAATTCCGAGCTTCTTCCAAGTGTTGTATGCACCTCCCGAGCCTCCAAATGATCTTAAAGTCTTAATTCCCAAGAGAGTTCTGCAGAGTAACTCTCCCACCAAAGCTTACCAAAAATAGTGAACTTAGGCTTCTATTTATAGGCTTTTCAGAGTGTTTAAGCACGGCCCCGTGCCTAAGAGGCACGACCCCATGCTAGTACAATGCTTACGAAAGTTGGTCGGCTCGTACATGCAGGTTGTGTCGGGCATGACCCCGTGCTAAATGGGGCACGGCCCCGTGTTGGAGGTGGGGCACGGCCTCGTGTCTACTTTTAGGGAAGGTGTACTTTATGTCTTGTCAGATGTCCAAACACGAGGGTGTGTTAATTTAGCACAGGGGTGTGTTTCTGGCAAAGCATGGGGGCGTGCTTAAAGAGGCACGGCCCTATGCTTGGACTCCAAAGCTCAGATTACTTCAATTTCTTGCTAAATATGCTTCTTTTGTGCAACTTGCCCTTTTAAACACCTGAAAACACAATTTAAGACTTTTAAGTACATTTTCATCATTTTAAGGAAGATATTAAGGAATAATTGATGTGCTTTTAATAGGATTTTTATGTATAATTTGGAGCACATCAGATCCACTCTACCCTCCATCAGGGTAAAGGAATAACTAACCAACCTCAACCGGATGGTGCTAAAGCTGCTGGCCACCAATAAGCACAGAGCTGCACAGCTCAACCAGCTTATGGAGCTCAGGCTGAGGCTGAGCAGATTACACGCTCCGGGAGCAGAATGCTCATTCAGTTAAGAGGATTGAGGATTTGTAGGCAAAGAACAAGAAGATCATGCTCAGGCTTAAAGCATCCAAAGATGAGCCTTAAAGATCAGGGAAGGTGATAATGATGATGATGACGATGATTCTGGTGAAGAAGATGAGAGTGATGATGAAGGACTAAGTGGAAAGAAGAGAGGAGATGATGATGACGAAGAAGGTGATGTTGCTGCATCAGCTTCTACTCAGGCTCAAGAGAAAAGTTCCAAGAGAGCTCAAGAGCAAGGAGCCTCGTCTTTAGCTCCTCTAGTTGAAGAATTGACCGATCAAGATAAAAGTAAAGATTAGATGTTTTGTATTTAAAAATTTTGTACTTGATTTGTGTATTACACTAATGTAATTTGTGGTTATTTATGTTTATCTATGTTTAAATGTCTGATTAAATACTAATGATTGATGTGTTAAATGTTTAAATCAAGCAGATAAAACATCACAGCAAGATGAATATGATATTGCTCCCCTTCAGCAAATCAAGTCTCAATTCACAATGATTCTTGATTTGCAAGGATTATGAGGAGGTTAGTGAGCTACACTCCCAAAGAAGAAGAAATCATACACGATCTGACCGGCGAACAACTTGTTGAGATGTTCAGGATGAATCCCGACGAGCTCGTCAAGATGCTCCAGAGGTCGATGTTATGAGTGATGATGAGCTGAACGATGTTAATGAAATAGAGATAGAGGATGCCACGCTGACCACTATCAAGGATACACTGACCAAGAGGCAAATGTGATTCCCAACTTGGGTGACACTCTTTGTTAGGACCATTTAGGTATGAAGTACTAACTGAGTTACATGTATACCCAACCAAATAGTGCGGAATCGTGTTTGATTGGCGATCAAACAGTGATAACGCAAGTATAATCAATCTAATAATAAATCAAAACTGTTGGGTTTTGTAACATATAAATCAAAGCTAGTTTAATCATTTAAACATGAAAAATGCAGCGGAATATAGGTTTAACATATGGTTTGTAATCTGAAAATTTTAACCATTTTAAAGCACAAACAAAACCCAAGAATAAGGATCAATAATATATGTGAAGTAGTATGCTATCAAAGTAAAGCAACAACCATAGGGTGTACAAAGAAACAACCTTTCTTGCACAAGATGTTGAAGATGGAAGAAATGAAGAAGATGGTGTTCTTGAATGTCCAGCCCCCAAGAGAGAAAGCCTCAAGATGTGATACCCACAAGCTCTTCAACTTAGCTAGTTAGGAGCTCCACACCAAAACTCTATACCAAAGCACCTTCAAAATCTGAAATTTCAGCCTTGTTGGAGGCTATAATCCGAAAATTTCCAGCCTTCTTGAGAGTATTCTTGCTTGAGTGTGAGAGAATGGTGTAATTGATGGAAGAGTGTTGTTTTATCTAATGAGTTGCAAAATCCAAGACAAAAAGGGGGAATGCCAATGCCCCAAGGGCGGCCGAATCCATCAATTAAAATGGGTTTCCCCCCATTTTAATTTTATAAAATATACACTCCTAATCCATAGTTTATAAAATTAAAACCAATTTTAATTTTATAACATCAACACACTTTTATTTTTTATTATTTAACCAATTTAAATAACAAACAAATCATATCTCATGAACAAATTATCCATATAATGTTGTTCTTTTACAAAAGCAAAGTTTTAGAAAACCAATTTTCTAAATTGGTGTCAATATTTATTGTATGATCTCATCAACAAATAAACATATATTGGTGTTTGTTTAGCTTGTTATTGGGTATGACCCGACTTAGATCATAACGCATTAACCACATTAATCTTGTATGTGTCTTGGGCATACAAGATCCAACAATCTTCCGCTTGCACAAGATTCAAAGAAGATTGATGCAAACAGTAATTATTTCCTAACAACGGTTTACTACCCTTAATACGCATGACTTAAAGCCATTCAATAACATCATCCCCTTCAAGTATTCAACTTG
Source organism: Flaveria trinervia (assembly GCA_025506515.1). Classification (NCBI taxonomy): domain Eukaryota; kingdom Viridiplantae; phylum Streptophyta; class Magnoliopsida; order Asterales; family Asteraceae; genus Flaveria; species Flaveria trinervia. The sequence continues at coordinate 39,369,723 of CM046449.1, forward strand.
AAATGATTTAGGTGAAACAATCATCTATCCTTTTGTCACAGATGTCATGTTAACTCCCAGAGACATAGAGTGATCATTCTTCATTGATTTAACTTTATCATGCCTTAGACATCTTACTCTCAACGAATAAGAGGACAAATCCCATCTTGACTACATACGTCTCTCACAATTGCCTTATATCATACCTGAACTCAGACTTATGTACTGCCATGTTTCAGAACAGCGAAGAACTAGGTCAAAGTATAATATTTGGTAAATATCAAGACGCAATTATGTATCTCAGGTCAGAGGATACCAAATAATGTTCGCCTTTACTCAAAATTACTTATGATCAATCAAGAAGATTCCATGTAGTAATGTTTAAGATGCAAGTCAGTCCAATATTTGCATCCCACAAATATCTATGAACTTTGGCAGCAACCTTTTGCTCTATATTCATCCATATGAATATCTACCAATCCAAGTTCATAATAGTATTACCTTCATACTTGTTCCCACAAGTATGAACAACTACGGACGTTCTGAGTAAACAATTTACTCGTGGATTTTAAACATGCAAAATAGGAATATTAGTTGAATCATTATAACCAAATAATTCATTCAAGTAATAAAGGGATACAATATCTCAATACAGAAATTAAAGATCAAATCCAGTCACTAGAATATTGAAGTCCCATGGCACAAGCATGACTTTCATGCTTCGCATTTTCAAGAAGCTTCGTGAGTGGATCCGCAATGTTTTGATCCGTGTGAACTTTGCGAATACAAATCTTCCCCTTTTCAACTTCATCCTTATGTAGTTCAACTTTGTTCCATGTGCCTAGTCTTTTGATGTGCATGGGGTTCCTTGATTTGAGCAATCGCACACTCGTTATCACAAAGAAGTTCTAAGGGGTCCTGAATGGAAGGGACTGAATGGAAGGGACCATCCTAGATCGGCAATGAACTTCTTTAACCATGCAGCTTCCTGAGCTGCTAATGAAGCAGCGATGTACTCTAACTCTGTAGTTGATAATGCCACCATGTCTTGCTTAGAGCTCTTCCAAGAGATTGCTCCTCCATTCAAGATGAAAATGTACCCCGGTTGTGACCGTGAATCATCCCGATCAGTTTGGAAACTCGCATCCGTGTAACCCTTACCAGATCCATAGATTAGGAACATATCTTTAGTCCTCCTTAGGTAGTTAAGTATGTTCTTAACAGCCATCCAATGACTGTTTCCAGGGTTTTGTTGGTATCAGCTTGTCATGCTCAAAGTGCATGACACGTCTGTCTAGTGCATATCATTGCATACATGATGGATCCTATAGCAGACGCATACGGGATTCCCTTCATTTTGTCTTGCTCATCCTTTGAGCTTGGACATTGAGTCTTACTCAATATTGTTCCTCTTTGAATAGGTACCGTACCTTTCTTAGAGTTTTCCATATTGAACCTTTTCAAGATCTTATCAATGTATGCACTTTGATTCAAACCTATCAACTGCCTTAATCTATCCCTATAGATCTTTATTCCTAAAATATAGACGGCTTCACCAAGATCCTTAATGGAGAAACAGCTTCCAAGCTAGGCTTTTACACCCTCCATGGTTGGAATGTCATTCCAAATAGTAGGATGTCATCAACATATAATACTAGGAAAATGGTGATGCTCCCACTAGCCTTCTTATATACACATGCTTCATCAGCTTTTTTGATGAATCCAAATTTGATTATTTCTTCATCAAAACGGTGATTCCAACTCCTTGATGCTTGCTTCAATCCATAGATTGATTTCTTTAACTTGCATACTTTATTAGGATGTTTTGAGTCGACAAAACCTTCAGGCTGAACCATATAGACATCTTCCTCAAGATATCCATTTAGAAAAGCAGTTTTGACATCCATTTGCCAGATCTCATAATCATAATGAGCAGCTATGGCAAATAATATCCTAATAGACTTTAGCATTGCAACGGGTGAGAAGGTCTCATTATAATCAACCCTTTGAGTTTGAGTGAAACCTTTTGCTACAAGTCTAGCTTTATAAGTATCCAAGTTTCCATGCATATCAGTTTTCTTCTTGAAAACCCACTTACTTCCAACTATCTTGGAGTTAAGAGGTGGTTCGACCAAGTCCCACACTTGGTTTTCATACATGGATTGCATCTCAACGTTCATGGCTTCAAGCCATTTGTCACAATCCAAATTGGACATTGCATCACGATAGGTGGTTAGTTCATCGGAATGTACCACATAGCATCCATCTATGAAAAATCCATATCTTTGAAGTGGATTACTAATTCTACCAGATCTACAAACGTTTGTGTACATTGATTAACTATTTGATCATTTCAACATCCTCGTGTTGAGTGCTAGTGTCAACCAAACGTGTATCGGTTTGTGGTTCTTGATCCTCCTCAAGATCCACAGTTCTACCGTTAGTTCCTTCCGTAAGGAACTTAGCTTCTAAGAACTCAGCCTTCTTGGCAAAAAACTCCTTTTGTTCCAATGGATCATAGAAATAATATCCCATAGAATCTCTAGGATATCCAATGAAGATACACTTAGTGGAACGGCTTTTAGTTTGTTTGAGGTGGGAGTCTTAACATAAGCCTCACAACCCCATACCTTTAAATGTGACAGTGTTAGAACTCTTCCATGCCATATTTCAAAAGGTGTCGTTTCCACTTTCTTGGTTGGGACCATATTCAAAATACGGGCCGCAGAGACCAAAGTGAAACCCCAAAATGATAGAGGCAGTGAGCTTCTAGCCATCATAGATCGGACCATATCCAATTGAGTTCGATTTCTCCTCTCGGACACGCCATTATGTTGTGGCGTTCCAGGTGGAGATAGTTGTGAGACAATACCACAACTTCAAAGATGATCTCTAAAAGCATCACTCAGGTATTCACCTCCTCTATCGGTGCAGAGAATTTTTATTTTCTTGTTGAGTTGATTTTCTACTTTATTTTGGAAAATTTTGAACATTTCAAAAGCTTCATCTTTGTGTCTTAACAAGTACACATAACCATATCGACTATAGTCTTCGGTAAAGGTAATGAAGTATCTTTCATGGTACCTAGTCATTGGCTTAAAAAGACCACATACATTCGAATGTATGATGCCTAATAAATCTTTTGCCCTTTCGGACTTGACACTAAAAGGTGCCTTAGTCATTTTACCTTGTAAACAAGATTCACATACATCGAATGAATCATATTCATTTGCTTTTAAAAGACCATTCTTTTGAAGTTTTGTATGCGCTTTTTGTTTATATGACCAGACAGCAATGCCAAAGATAGGTATCACCTCAAATCCAATTGAGTTCTTATTGGTGGTTTGGTACAATGAGCTTCATGTATGTGTTTTCATGAACCAATTCATAAATACCATTAATAGGAACAGCTTTAAAATAAAATATGCCATTTATAGAAACATGAATTTCATTTTCATAAATGTCAAAACATAACCACATTGTCTTAATTGGCAACAGAAATAATGTTCCTAGTCAAACTAGGAGCATACAAGATATGGTTCAAAATTGCCTCCAACCCATTTGGAAGCTTCAAGATTGTAGAGATTAATGAAGAGGCTAATGCAACCTAAACATCTTTAGTCTTTCTTGCATGTTGCACAAGTGCATTAAAGAAGAAGCTTAGCAAGTTTCACACATGAAATAGAAAAATACTCTAAGTGTGAAATTTTCCGGAGCCAAGACCAATATCTTCTGAAGCCAAACATGAAGTCTTCTGAAGCCTCAGTGACAAAGTCTTCCGAAGCTTCAAATTCATGAAGACACATTTCTTCTGAAGACTTTTAGTAACATGCTTTATCTAATGTACTGTTCCATAAAGCTGGACACCTTTCCGTTGCACCTCTGCAAGTCACCAACTTACATGAGTTGGTGAAAAGGTCCATGCTTTTGGTAACTGTGCATTGAGGTCTTGAGTCTGTAACTTTCTACTTTATGTACTTTATCCTTTTTGTAGCAGATAAGGATATGAGCTATGGCATGTCATAGTCACAAGTCAAAAGGCAATCTGCCTTTGGACTTACAATTGATTTTGTTGTGTGTAGTCATTGTATCCAGCTGGCTTTCAAAGTATAGCCGGCTGTAGGATGTGTAAATAAGTATCTCATGTTCTTGTATCTTTCGAACATGCTTTTGTAACACTTGTAATAGAACATAGAGAAGGCAATATACTGCATTCTTGAAAACCAAATACTTGTGTTCTTTGTGTTCTTTGTGTTCTTTGTGTTCTGTCTCTTGCATTACTTGTGTACTAGTATCTTATCTTGGTTAATCCAGTTTACTGTTTGATTAAAGTTTAGTTAATCTCCTCTTTGTGTTGTTGTGTTGTAACTATAGCCCTTCAACGATCCTGCATTTGGTATCAGAGCATCTTAGGCTCTTGATATATGATCTCACCATCTTAAGATCCCTCACACACACAAATACTAAACTTTTCAAATGGCCGCCATTTCCAAAACTGATATGGAAACTGGAACCATGAACAAGTCCCCACTGATCAGTCTTGATGAGTTTGATACCTGGTGTTTAAGAATGGAAGGTTTCATCAGGTCTCTTGATTCAAGAATGTGGGAGTCTATTAAGAATGGACCTTTCATACCCAGCACCCCTTCTACTACTGTGCTGGTATATGATCCCAAGATGTGGCTAACTACTCTGATGAAGATAGAAGAGAGTAGAGATAGACAGAAAAGCCATGACAGCTCTTCAAACTGCCCTTCCAAACTCTGTATACAGAGGTTTCAAGAAGTGCAAAACAGCCAAGCAGTTGTGGGTGCATTGAAACTGATGTATGAGGGTTCTTCTGAAGCCAAGGAAACAAGAAGGATCTCCTGAAGCAGCAGTTTGAAAACTTCACCTTCAAAATAGGTGAAACCATGACTCAGCAGTATTTCAGGTATGTTGAGATTGTGGATACCCTAGTGGATGGAGGAGTTTCTCTTGAAAACAGAGATATGTAAGGAAGTTCATGTCCTCACTTCCTAGGCAATGGACACACTACTATGTGGTGATCAAGAGAACTAAAAATCTCAAAACTCTTACTCTGACAGAGTTATATGGGATTCTCAATGGCTACCATATAGAGATGAACATGCAAGGTTCATATGGAAACTCTAACAATCAGATGGGTTCAGCCCTACATGTGATTGAAAGGGATAGCATAGAACCCCAACATCATCTCTTATGCTACCCTGACAACTCACCAAAGGGTCCTTTCATCACCTTCCCAGAGACACCAAGGGAGAACTACACTAAAGGAAGCCCATTCTAAGAGACAAGCTCTTCTCAAGCTTTTGTGTCTTTTGATTAAAGCTGTGGCAACTCTCTTTTCACTCTTGAAGACCTAGACTGTATCCATCCAGATGATCTGGATATATGGAAATAGTCCAGCAGATGGCTCTTCTCACTCATAGAGCAAAGAAGTTTTACAAGAGGACTGGAAGGAAGTTTCCAAGCAATGCAACCAGTGGAAGGTTGGACTGGACAAAGACAAAGTCAAGGTTACAACTGTAACTTGATGGGCCACTTTCCCAGAGAGTGTAAGGCACCTAGAACAAATGGTGGCCAAACATAATCCAGACCAAACTACACTGACAAAGCTCTCCATAATGAGAAGTCAAAGCAACAAGTGTTGTTGCTGTTGAAGAAGGAGGCTTTGACTAGAGCTTTCAGGTGGAAGATGCTTCTAAACCAAGAACTAATGGCTGATCATGATGAAGCCAAGGTATTAGAACATCTCTGTACTCCTGAATGCATTGCTAAAGTTAACAGTACGGGTCCTACAACTTGGAACTGAGATCTGACCTTGAGTCCTTAAACATTTTAAAATCTGATTTTAGAAAGTCTGAAAATGATTATAAGCTGAAAATAGAGGACTTAGAGAAAACCATTTCAGTTCTAAAACATGAACACACAGATTTTAGGACTCAACTCAAAGATCTAATAACCAAGTTAACTAAGTGCCAGGCTAAGCTTGTGATCAGCAAAGCCAAGGCAGAAAAGAGTGTTCTTGAAGATGAGACCTTCAAGAACATGATATCCTCATCCCTGCACAACAAAGTGTGCTATCAAAATAGGTAGGGACTGGGATCCAATGAGATAGCTCCTCCACACACAATCTTGTCAGTAAGATCTCCTAGGTGTGGAACTTGTGAAGATGAGCTTCCTCTCATAGATCCTATGAGTGAAAAGGATGAAGAAGAGATAGTGAAGAATCCCTCTGAAAAGAGTGAAGAGGAGGATTCCAAGAAGGGACACTATCCTTCTGAGGAGAAAGTGAAGACTGTGATGACCAAGTCCATGAGAAAGAACTTGATCAGAAAGAGCAAAAGAAAGGCATGGAAGGCTCAAGAGATCAAGACTACTTTGACTATAAGCAGAAACAAGTTTTTATCTCTGCAAGGTTTAAAGTGGTAGGGACTGAAGACATCAACCAAAACTCTTCTGCTAAGAGTTCTGCTTCTTGTTCACCTCATCTCAGCAGCAAGAAGAAGACTGATCTGCTGTGTACCACTGCTGCACAGCCTGGACCATCAAACTCCAAGCACAGACTTAGCCCAGAGGATTGTCTCATCATCTACAAAGATGAAGGTGGAGAAGAGATGTGACCAAAGACAGTCCTATTCCAAAGAAAAGGCTCTTGTGAAGAAGAAAATGAATTGTGTCATGTGTGAAAGTACCACTCACATTGCCAAGGATTGTCCCTTCACCTAAAGGTACTATCCATATGACCAAAACAAAGGCTTCAAAGAGTTCTAAGAAGATTCAAGCTTCGGAAGGAAAACCTGTTTCTTTCGGAAGCTCCAAATCTAAGAAGAAGGCAAGTGGAAAATTACCTTCGGAAGAAAAGTTGTCTCGGAAGAAAGGAGTTCTTCCGAAGCACTGAAGTCTGCTACAGTGTCTGCAAAATCTTCCGAAGGATCAGTCATCAAAACTTCCGAATTCCCAAAGCTTCCAAAGTTTTGAAGGTCAAATCCAAGACTCCAAAGGTGGTGTGGATGTCTAAGAAAGACCAAGTGGCTGAGATTTCTCCATCAACAACAGCTCAAGATCCTCTTAGTACAACCATAGGATCTATTACTGTTGAATTACCTTCTACAATGAGCCCAAGACAAGCAAGGCTTGGGTTTCCAAATGTAACTAATCATTCTCTTTGTGCAGGGACAACTGAAGACAGACAGAAATGTCTGGATCATAGACAGTGACTGTTCTAGGCACATGACAGGCAATAGGTCACTACTCCAGAACTTTGAAAGGATTGATGGAGGACCAGTTGCTTTGGAGGAGATGAAGGTGGCTACATTTCTGGAAGGGGCAAGGTCACAAATGGTAAGCTCAGCATAGAAAAGGTAAACTTTGTTAAAGAGCTAGGATACAATCTTCTGAGTGTATCTCAATTTTGTGATTGAGTCATAACATGCTCTTTACTGAGCATGAGTGCATTGTTCTTAAGCCTGGTGTGGTCATTCTTCATGAGCATATCCTGCTTAGAGCTCCCAGGAAAGAAACATGTACAAGATGGATTTGCAAGAAACCTCTCCCTCTGGAGAAGTTTCATGCTTTTTGTCTAAAGCCAATAGTGATGAGTCTTTCCTATGGCATAAAAGAATGTGCATGTAAACTTTAAGAACATGAATAAATTAATTAAGCATGATTTGGTAACTGGAATGCCAAAGAAAGAGTTTACAAGTGATGACCACTGTGTTGCATGTCTGAAAGGGAAGCAACATAAGGTATCTCACAAGCCAAGGAAAAGAACTCCATCACTACACCCCTACACTTGTTACATATGGATCTCTTTGGCCCCACCGTTGTAATGAGTTTAGGAAGGACCTTATACTGTCTAGTGATCATAGATGACTTTACAAGATTCACTTGGGTTTTCTTCCTTAGAACTAAGGATGAGACTCCTAAGATTCTGAAGAATTTCATCTTAAAGATAAGAATCAGTTTGATCACAAGGTCAAGATCATAAGATGTGATCAAGGAACTGAATTTAAGAACCAAATCCTTGATACATTTTGTGATGAAAAGGGTGTTACAAGACAATTCAGTGCTCCCAGGACTCCTCAACAAAATGGTGTTGCTGAGAGGAGAAACAGGACACTATGTTGTCTGACTCTAAACTGCCCATCACCTTCTGGGCAGAGGCAGTCAACACTGCCTGCTATGTGCAGAACAGATTTTTAGAAGTTAAGACTCATGGCAAGACTCCTTATGAACTTTGGCACAAGAGGAAACCTTTCATTGGTTTTCTCAGGTCATTTGGATGTCCTTGCACCATCTTGAATACCAAAGATCAAATTGCCAAGTTCGCTGAGAAATCAGATGATGGACACTTCATTTGATACTCTTCCCGAGCTAAGGTTTATAGAGTGTACAATCTCAGAACTAGAATTGTTGAGGAGTCAGCCAATGTGACTTTCAATGAACACACACCCTGTGTTGCTGGTTATGGTCTGGATTGGTTGTTTGATCTTGATCTAGTTACCAATTGTTTTAACAAATCTTGTGAGAATGTTTTAGGATCTGCAGATAATTTAAATACAGATGATCCTGATCCAAGATTTGAGCTAGGAAGATCCTCAAGTCATACATCTTCAGCTCCAGTTGGAACCACTTCTGCAAATGAGGTTTCTGTCAGCACAACAATGACAAACTCAGCTGATACATCTGGTATGCCTTCAAATTCCAGCTCAGAGGCTTTACAACTAGATAAGAACACGTTAACTGTGGAAGACAACAATGGTGGTGGTGACAGTAACCAAGAATTTCTTGATGCCACTAACCACACCATTGATGAGAACATCAATGATGTCACACACTGCTTGGATCAAGTTTCACTTTAAAAGTGTGATGTGGTGGGTGAAACATCCATGCCAGATCTAAATTTCTCTAATTTAGATCTTTCTCAACAACTTGTTGTGATCCCTCAACTTAGGATCCACAAGTCTCACCCTACCACAAACATCATGGGAGATGTTGTCTCAGGGGTAAAGACAAGAGGACAAACCCATGAAGTAAATGTTTGTCTTCACTCTTGTTTCCTATCCCAGATAGATCCAAAGAAAGTTGATGAAGCTCTAAAGGATGGAAGTTGGGTTGAAGCTATGCAACAAGAGTTGCTTCAATTCAAAAGGTAAAAAGTTTGGAACCTTTGTCCTCTTCCTTCTGGGAAGACTATAATTGGAACCAAATGGGTGTTTAGGAACAAGAAAGATGATAGAGGCATCATCATCAAGAACAAAGCTAGATTGGTTGTTCAAGGATACACAAAAGAAGAAGGGAATGACTACACTGATGTCTTTGCTCCAATGGCAAGATTAGAAGCTGTTAGGATATTCCTGGCATTTGCTGCATCCAAGAACTTCAAGGTCTTTCAACTTGATGTGAAGTGTGCCTTTTTGTATGGAGTGATAGATGAAGAGGTTTATGTCAAACAGCCACCTGGTTTTGTAGATCCTGATCATGCAGATTATGTCTGCAAGCTTGACAAAGCTCTCTATGGACTGCATCAGGCACCCAGGAAATGGTATGAGACACTATCTGAGTATCTTTGTAAACATGGATACAGGAGAGGTACTATAGATGGAACTCTCTTCATCAAAGAACAAGGAAAAGACATATTGCTAGTTCAAGTATATGTGGATGACATCATCTTTGGTTCAACTAATCCAAGCTCTGTAAAGACTTTGAGAAGCTGATTTGAAATAAGTGCCATAGGGGAACTCATTTCTTTCTGGGAATTCAAGTGAAGCAAGTTGAAGATGGCATCTTCATAAGTCAGTCAAAGTATGTTCAGGACATACTCAAGAGATTCAATATGACTGACTGCAAGATTGCTAAGACACCTATAGCCAAAAACCACTCTCTTGGTCCTGATCTTGAGGGGGAGTGTGTAGATGAGCACTTATACAGGGCTATGATTGGGTCTCTTATGTATCTTACTGCTAGCAGGCCTGATATCATGTTTGCTACTGCATCTGTGCAAGATATCAAGCCAACCCTAAGATGTCTCACCTCATCACTGTCAAGAGGATTCTAAGATACCTCAAAGGTGCTTCAACACTTGGACTATGGTATCCTAAGAATTCTGACTTCAATCTGTATGCCTATACAGATAGTGATTATGGTGGTTGCAACATGACTGCAAAGTCTACATCTGGGAGATGCCAATTTCTTGGTGGAAGGGTTGTCTCATGGCAATGCAAGAAACAATCCTGTGTCTCTGCATCAACTGCTGAAACTGAATACATTACTGCTGCAAGCTGCTGTGCTCAAGTACTTTGGATTCAAAATCAGATGCTGGACTATGGATTAAACTTCAAGGAGACTCCCATTCACATAGACAACAATAGTGTTATCTCAATCACAGACCACCCTGTGCAGCACTCAAGGACAAAGCACATCAATAGCAGGTATCATTTAATAAGAGATAACTATGAAAAGGGATTAATTAAACTTGTCAAAGTTCACATAGATGAACAATATGCTGATCTGTTTACAAAGGCTTTTGATGAACAAAGATTTAAATATCTAATATCAGCTATTGGGATGATAAACTTTGAGTAAGCTTTTCTTAAAAACTAATTCTTATTATTTTTAAAATTATGTGTGTCCTAAGTTGTCTAGTTCATCACTTTCATAAGCTCATGTTTTCTTTGGATGAAAATTTCTTTTAGAAGACTTTCCTTAGACTTTTGAAAATTTCTGTTACTTCGGAAGTTATGTTTTTATCTTCGAAGTAAAGCATGCCTTCAAAATAAATAATTGTCCAAGAAGTTTACCTTCGGAAGAGCTTTCAAATTTATCTTCCGAAGCTTAAATGCTTGTCTCAGACACTTACTTATTTTCAAGGACCATTTACTTCTGAAGCAAAATTAACTCTCGGAAGCTTTGTTGGTTTATATACAAAGCATTCAAGTTTTAATTTCTCTTCCGAAGCAAAATTTTCAAATCTCTTAGAAAATTCTTCCAAAGTCATTTTAGCTTCGGAAGCTTTTTAATTAAACTTCCAAAGATAATTAACCTTCGGAAGCTTTTTGACTTCCAAGAAAACTACTTTTTGAGCAAAAGCAAACTACTTTTTCAGAGGTGGGACCGACATCCGGATTTCAAAGTTTATCCTCTTTCATTAAACTTTATCTGAAATCCTTCTCACATATAAACGCAATGGTTTCCCCCCTCTTTCTATCATTTGTTCTTCCTCCAAGCCTAAAACCCTAAATTTCTCTCTGAATTTTTTTTCTTTCTTCTTTCTTCATCCTTAAGCTACTTCAAAATAGCCACCTTGCTCACAGAAATGATCCCAACTTTACCATGCAGCTACACAGACAACACAATTAGGTTGCTCTGTTAAGCTCTAAGAAAGATCCTCATTTCTCAGAGGTTTGATGTTTCCTAACTCTGTCAACTACTTCACCTCCCTAACCTTTAATCCTCCACTCTATGAGGATCAGTTGCTTGAATTCTGGAAGACCTGCCAAGAGGTCATTATGGATGGGGAGAAGGCACTGTCTGCCACAGTGCAGGGAAAAACAATTTTCATCACTCCGACCATCATCAACAGACATCTTCAGCTGGATGATGAAGAAGGTGAGATGTTTTTCCCAAAGGAAGTTGTAAATCATTCTTTTGAGCAGATGGGATATAAGGGAGATTTCTCTGTAAAGACCTTTAGGAAAAGGAAGGTCTCATCCCAGTGAGATTTCTACTCCATGTGGTCATCCACAGCTTATCAAACAAGCATGGTGGATGGGACCAGATTCCTGAGGATCTCTCCTTCATAATCCATGAAATGGTTCAGGGGTCAAATTCAGGTATTCTCAGTTTTTGTTATACAAATTTACTTGCTAATTTAGACTCCTTAGAGTATTACATGTTTACATGTGAACTGGGCTCACAGTTGAGGGAAACAGGTAACATTCTTAAATTGGGACAGATGAAGCCCGACATCTTTAAAATATTGAGAAAGCCCACTGTTGGATTCTCTGGGGTAGAAACAGCCCTAGTCCCTAAAATGTTAGAGCTCATTGCTCAAGTGACAACCTAGCAGCACAAGCTAGTGTTGAACACACACCTGCTACTTCCCAACCACCCTCACAGCCTCAAATCTCCATCACCTACCAAAGAAATCCAAACGAACCCCTGCTCAGACTATTCAGTCTGTGGAGGCCCCATATACTCACCCATACAGGAAGAAGTGGACACTGGAGCTCCCACTTCTCCTGAGGGCGGACCACTCCCATCTCTTCAAGAATCAGTGCTAAGGTTCCTCATGCTCAGCCTGATGAGCTCATTAGCCCTACTGCCTTAAGCCATCACTCTGAGTCTCAACACTCAAGTGTTCAACCTTCAGGGAAAGTTACCATCCCCAGCCTATAGATCTCAACCAACCAATTCCAACCTTGATTTCTATACTGAAAGATATAGGTTTTAGTGAGTATAATGAATCTATCTTCTTTCCCTCTACTCAAAAAGAGATGAGTATCCTGAGTCTCCTACATCTATCCCACATCAGTCACCTACAACTAAGGTGGACACTCCTGAACCTGTTCAGGATGTCCATATGGAAGAGGCTCTCACTTCTGAAAGTGATTACATCATTAAGACCTCAACCATGGCGACTCAGCCCATTGACATCAAGCTGAGACTACCAGTGAGTAGAGGAAAACCAGCAGCCAAGAACCTCAAGCTGGTGGTGAGAGCGAGAGGACTCTGGTCCAATCATCTCATCCCCCAATGAATCTTCTGATGAAGACGAGGGAATTAAGACTACTGGTGCAAAATTGTCTAAAACATGCACTTATTTAGTCTCAAAGGTCGGTCACCTTGAATCTCAGGTGACTACCTTACACAAAGGATCAATGATCAGCAAATTGAGATTTCATATCTTAAGGAAAAACTAGCTGGGAGACCCTTAAGGAGAGCTCAACCAGGAACACAAGAACCTGTGGGTGTGATTGACCTATCTTCCAGCTCACCTATGCAAGTGGGTGATGCTACCAAAAAGGGGGAGAAAGTCATTACAGTCACATAACCTGGGAGTTCTTCAGAGAGAATGGATGAGGACTCACCATCCTCACTTACAACTATGCATTCTCAGCAACCTCCTCTAGTTCACATTGATGTGGACTACACAGACTCCTTCATACAGAGTCTGTTTGAGGATGGGATACCAAGGGCTATATCACCTTCATCATCTTCCAATCACATCATTGGGTGGAGTATGACAACAACATGAAGGCCCTAATCACCATAAAGTTCAAGGACAGCAAGAAGTCTTCAATTTTCAGACCTTGGACTACTATGAAGGTTTGGATCTAGTCAATATGCCACTTGTCAACCCAAGCCAATCAAGACAGCTGACAGACTGGCTAAAAGAATCCAAGACAGGATCACTGCAGAGTTCAGCTTAAGAAGGAGACTTAGGCAATTAGGCAATGTCATCGGTCAACTGGATGTTGAGGCAGACCCTAAGATTAGCTTCATAGGGGAAACCTTGATTGAAGGCCCAGTGACAGAACCTGAGAGCCCTGTCTCATCATCTCCAACTGCTGCAGAGATCCATATTCCTTCTAAGACACCTGCTGGTGAAGGTGCTTCTCAACCTCTCTATGGCCTGAGCTCAGATGCTGCAACAAGCAATGAAGGCCAAAGCTCTCTCCACCCTGAGTCACAAAGGTCTGTGAGTGACAAAGGGAAAAGAAAGATGACATCTGAGGAGATTGAGGAGGAGGACAGAGAGAGGAAAAGGAGGCTAAGGGGAAAAAGTTCCTCTACTGAGTCTCCAAGACTCATGGAGTCTACAATTAGGGCTGCCCCCAGACCAGATACTCAGAATGATGAGTTAAGGGCAGTCAGGATTAACTATCTGTAGACTAGGAACTATGACATAGATAGTGTCATTTCTCTTCCCTTGGATGAGTTGAATGAACTGGTTGACCTGGAAAGGTCAGAGAGAAGAAGGAGGCAAAAGATGCAGAACTCCTAGTACAAGTCAAAGAAGAGAGAAGAAGAAAAAGACTGTACAAAGGTATGCCTACTCTCTCCCCAGTTCAAGAAAGTCCTGAACAAGAGGATGTGGTTCAAAAAGAACCTCAGGTAGATAAAGAAGAAGACAGAATCAAGATGATAACTACCTGAGTGCCACAGGCTTCTATCAGGCAGATGCACTCCTTCCCTTGCCTTATGACTATATTGAGTTTGAGTACTTAAAACAACTTGAGCTTGAGTTAGTCAAGGAAAGAAAAACAAAGAAGAAGCTAAGGGAAGAAGCTACAAAATCAAAAGCCATCCAAAAGAGCATGAAGAAGTCTGCTGATAGGCAGAGGATGATGAGCTTCTTGAAGCTGTATGGATTCTTCGGAAGGGACTTGGACCCGTGTCTCTATCCACTATGTATGAGCATATCAGGGTAATCAAGCAAAGATTAAGAGTGGAGAGCTCACTGACTTACACTCCACTCCAAGTCAGGCTCCACCTGAAGTGGAGGTTAAGGTTGAACAACAGAGGCAACACAACCCGGACCTCCTGCTAATGCTCAGCAAGCTTCATCTTCTGATCCACAGCAGGGTCAACCTCCCTCTCCATCTGAACCTGAGAGAAAGGAAGTCCCAACTGAGAAAGACAGTGAAGATCAATCTGGTGCTGCAGGCCAGTCTTCTCAGTTAAAATTTGGAAAGAGAAAGAAGAGGATGGCTTCTAGACCAAAGCCTAAGAAGAATAAGAAGCCTGCATCCCCTTCTAAACCTTAGGATGAATCAAAACAGCCTGAGGATGTGCAGCCAGAGGAAGTTACACCAACTCCAATTCAATTAGCTCCTCTAGCAATAGGAAGACCCATCTTGTCTTGGACATACATCACAAATCCAGAAAGATGGCATGTTATTAGAGATCAAGGCATTGAAGACATTTATACATGGGAAGATATGTTTCAGTTGCCTCTGCATGACCTCTTTGACATGAGAAGACACTTTGACAGCCTGAAGGATCCTGATCATCTTAAGAAAGGAATAGTGGTGATCATCGTAATGAGGACTGTTAATATTTGAAGTTTTCAAGTGTTTTGGTAGCATCAGCCTAGGGGGAGTTTGTAGAGATTAATGAAGAGGCTGATGCAACCTAAACATCTTTAGTCTTTCCTGCATGCTGCACAAGTACATTAAAGAAGAAGCTTAGGAAGTTTCACACATGAAACAGAAAAATACTCTAAGTGTGAAATCTTCCGAAGCCAAGACCAATATCTTTCGAAGCCAAACATGAAGTCTTCTGAAGCCTTAGAGACAAAGTCTTCCAAAGCTTCAAATTCATGAAGACAGATTTCTTCCGAAGACTTTTAGTAACATGCTTTATCTTATGTACTGTTCCATAAAGCTAGACACCTTTCCGCTGCACCTCTGCAAGTCACCAACTTACATGAGTTGGTGAAAGGTCCATGCTTTTGGTAACTGTACATTGAGTTCTTGAGTCTATAACTTTCTACTTTATGTACTTTATCCTTTTTGTAATAGATAAGGATGTGAGCTATGGCATGTCATAGTCACAAGTCAAAAGGCAATCTACCTTTTGACTCTACATTTGATTTTGTTTGTGTCTAGTCAATTGTATTCAGCTGGCTTTCAAAGTATAGCCGGTTGTAGGATGTAGTATAAGTATCTCATGTTCTTGTATCTTTCGAACATGCTTTTGTAACACTTGTAATAGAACATAGAGAAGGCAATATACTGCATTCTTGAAAACCAAATACTTGTGTTCTTTGTGTTTTGTCTCTTGCATACTTGTGTACTTAGTATCTTATCTTGGTTAATCCAGTTTACTGTTTGATTATAGTTTAGTTAATCTCCTCTTTGTGTTGTTGTGTTGTAACTATAGCCCTTCAACGATCCTGCAAAGATGTAGTCCCCTCGGCCTTCAACTTGAACCTTTGCCCCATTCCCCATATAGAGGCTAACATCCCCTTTCTTGAAGTCTTACTTCTTTTGAACCCTAAATAAGTTGCAAATGTGAGTTCCACATCTGGTATCAATACCATGTGTTAGAGGATATTAAATTTAGATCAATATGAATCATGAAAGTTGTACCTGAGGTTTGCCTGGCATCCCTCTTTGCTTGCAACTCTTTGAGATGGACTGGGCAATTTCTTGCCCAATGTCCAATCTCCCCATACTTAAAGCATGGGTCAATCAAAGCAACCTTTTGCTTCTTCTCCGCTGGTTTTGGTGGGGTGGCGCTCTTACCACTCCTTTCCTTTCCCCTAACGTGCCATTACCCTTGGCAACATTTGCCTTGGGTGCGAGGTGAGGCCTCTTCTTGTTCCCACCTTCATTGATGGTGAGAACGGGTAAAAACCCTTTTACCCATGGCTGGCTCGGCAGTTTTGAGCATAGAGTGAAGCTCACTTATTTTCATGTCCCACCGTTCATGTGTATAATTCATGACAAAGTTGTCAAACCTTTTTGACAAAGAGTTAAGGATCAAATCCGTAGCCAACTCTTTCAAGACGGGACAATTCATCCTTTCGAGGCAATCGATGTGGCTTTTCATCTTAAGTACATAAGATAAAACAGATTGGGTATCGTCCATACGACATGCATGGAGTGCTTGAACCGTTTCGAAGCGCTCAATCCGTGCTTGTTGTTGGAACGTTTCCTTCAACTGGCTTATCATGTCGTATGCTCCATGATGTTCATACTCCTTTTGGAGATCTGGAGTCATACTTTCCAACAAGAGGCAAGACACTTGGACCGAGTCCTTAGTGTACTTCACTCAATTACTATAGGCCTCCTCATCATCCTCACTAGGTTGATTGAGAATCGGATCGTCTAAGATGTATGATCGTTTCTCTTGCTTGAGAACAATTCTCAAGTTTCGAAACCAATCAATAAAGTTATTATGGTTTGGACGCTCCTTTTGGATAATGGTCCTTAGTGATAATGAGTGAGCGGACGGGATTTCATTGTTTTCATTGTTGTTGGTGGCCATCTACAAAATATAACAAAGTTCAATTTAGTATTTTTGATATTGTTCATATTTTAATAATTAAAACCCCTTTTTAAGTGTCTACACAATTTTAAAATTCTAGAATCCAATGTTATATTTAAATAGTGGTTAGGTGACCTTTATCCTATTATTTAAATTAACAAGGTAGTCAACGTTTTGACAATTGCAACCCTTTGCAACTTCTAGGGTATGGATCGACTTTAAAACATCATATGTGTAGTCGGCATGTATATCCCATCAACACCTTTGTAAACCATATTGTAGATGATTCATTTAATATGGTTTGCAAATCAAGTTACCCTACTGCACACACATGTGAGTTTTCCAACATAAGTGGTTAGGTGATCTTTATCCCAGAAATATGGTATCCCCACCTCAAGTCACAAGTTCCCTCAAAACGGTTAGGTGACCTTTATCCCATTAAGAGTTTCCAAATGACTCAAGTATTGTGCAAAAGGACGGTGTTAAACTTATTTAAAAAAGTAATTTTAAGTTTTCATAATCTTAGTTTAGAAAACTCTATGTAGCTTATATTTGCATGATTTCAAATACAAGGTACCCTATGGTTCAATTTTAATAAAAACCCTTTTATTAAATCATTAATCATTTTAATAACCTTTTATTAACCACTTAATGATAAAGAACCATCAAATTTTCAGCTTGTTAAGTTTGTTAATGAGTTTGTTATGCATATCAAAGATCAACCAATCAATCAAAAACAAGCACAAACATACAACATGAGTGCATAACCATAGCCGCTAAGTTGACCACACTTGTTTGCCATCACAAGTGTTGTCATAAGGTCTTTCTTAAGGGTTGAGATGACACATCAAAATGAGTCTATGAACTCCCACTTGAATCCACATCCAAATGCTTCAAGGTCCATGTCTTTTATGTCCTCCTTTGAGTCTTCATCTTGTGCATCTTATTTTACAAATCATATCCTAATATAATTTTTCTAATAAAACAAATGCACCTAATATATTTATCACATAACCAAATGAATAGATAAATTACAACCCAAAATATAAAACACAAATATTACAACCCTCAATGGGTTGAAAAAGTCCATGAAAACTAACTTTTCAAGACCTTTTGAAGCACATATTCCACATATCCGGCTCTAGATGCCATTGTTGGGTTGTAACATATAAATCAAAGCTAGTTAATAATTTAAACATGAAAAACGCAGCGGAATATAGGTTTAAAATATGGTTTGTAATCTGAAAATTTTAACCATTTTAAAGCACAAACAACCCAAGAATAAGGATCAATAATATATGTGAAGTAGTATGCTATCAAACTAAAGAAACAACCATAGGGTGTACAAAGAAACAACCTTTCTTGCACAAGATGTTGAAGATGGAAGAAATGAAGAAGATGGTGTTCTTGAATGTCTAGCCCCCAAGAGAGAAAGCCTCAAGATGTGATACCCACAAGCTCTTCAAACACTTAGCTAGTTAGAGAGCTCTACACCAAAACTCTATACCAAAGCACCTTCAAAATCCAAAATTTCAGCCTTGTGGAGGCTATAATCCGAAAATTTCCAGCCTTCTTGAGAGTATCTTTCTTAAGTGTGTGTGAGAGAATGCTGTAATTGATGAAAGAGTGTTGTAGTATCTAATGAGTTGCAAAAGCAAAGACAAAAAGGGGGAGTGCCAATGCCCCAAGGGCGGCCGAATCCATCAATTAAAATGGGTTTCCCCCCATTTTGATTTTATAAAAAAATACAATCCTTTAAATCCATAGTTTATAAAATTAAAACCAATTTTAATTTTATAACATCAACACACTTTATTTGTTATTATTTAACCATTTAATAACAAACAAATAATATCTCATGAACAAATTATCCATATAATTTTGTTCTTTTACAAAAGCAAAGTTTTAGAAAACCAATTTTCTAAATGGTGTCAATATTTATTTGTATGATCTCATCAACAAATAAATATATATTGTGTTTGTTTAGCTTGTTATTGGGTATGACCCGACTTGGATCATAACGTATGACCCAGCCAGGGGCGTTGCCCCTTGGACCCCACTAGGGGATGCTGCCCCTAGGACCCCGCTATCAGGGGCTGCCGCCCCCGAACCCCTGCTGTCCCGCGGTGGGTCAATTATGTTTTATGATGACTTATGGTGTTATGCATATGCTTATGTAGGTGAGTGTATGATGCATGAGGATGATGTGTGATGGTTTATGTCATGCATGATGGTGATGATGGGATGGCATGATGGGCATGATTAATATTATGTATGCATGTTGGTACGTATGATGATTGGTATGATCTTATTGGTGTTCCTGTTTATGTATGTATTTTTCCGTGGCTTTGCGTTGTTGGTTAATGAATGAAACAAAAGTATTATATAACTTAAAGTGGAAAGTAATGAAAAAGGAACATAGGATGGTATGCATGCATTAATGAACGATGAAAAGTAACGAAAGTCTTGCTAGCCTTGTATGTCGGGACACGCCCCTTTGTAGGTGTTAGCCCAACGGTGTGTGGGTCGCTACCCCGGTGAGGACGCACATCGGGTCTTTCTTTATGATTGACCATTTGTATGGAACCATGTTGCTTGCCTTAGGTACTATGGCCAAGAGGTGTGTGCACCATAATGGAAGGTCTTGATAGGCTTAGGCCTAGTACCAGGACACGGAAAGGCATAGCACATGACAATGGTACACCTGAACTTTACCTTAGGTACTGTGGCCAGGAGGTGCAGTGCACCATAATGGAAGGTTTATGATAGGCTTAGGCCCAGTACCAGGAAACTGAAGGGTAAGGTTCATGGTTTTGATGGAAAGAAAAGATGTAATGATGAACGAACGAATGAAAGTAAGAATGTATGAACGAATGGAAGTTAAAGGATGAACGATGAAGATAATAATGGTATTATCTATGTGTACATATGATGTGTGATCACATGTAAAGTAAAGGATGGTTTTAATGAATGTAAAGTATGTTTTATGTTAAAACTAGAACTCACTCAGCAACGCTGACTTTTTATGCATTTCTCCAGTTGGCAGGTGAGCATTGTTGAGGATGGCACGGGACAATACTTGGCATTTTTGGATGGCATCCATTTGATGGAAATATGACGTTTTTGTAATGTAATGCAACTAATGATGTTTTTGTAACCAGTTAACAATGTATTGTTTTACAAAAGTGATCATAATGAATTGGATGTTTTATATGTTTTCGCTGCAATGATTTCTTTAAGTTAATGAAAACATATGTTTTATGTGCGATGATTGACCAGCTGTGAGCGTCCCGGAACAGGGTCTTACAATTGAGCTCCTAAACTAGGTACATATGTATCTACAAACTCCCCTTTGGACCTAGTTTACATCATTGTCTAACATTCTTCATTAGCTCTTCAAACTTCTTAGCCGTGCCGGACAGCACTTGCCAATGCCCACATGATATCCATTTTTTCTAGCTCAGTCTCATCTACTTGCTCGTAGTCTTCATCTGGCATATGGTAGTTTCCAATTTTCCCCGCAACTAGACCATCATAGGATGAACGACAGCTGCTAGGAGATCCATATGCTCCTTTGCTACCTCTACGAGCAATACATTACCATGTATTGGTGCATGAAGACCCATACGTGTCAGATCTGAAGTAGTAGCTTGAGATGGAGCGGCTGAACTCGACACGAATACCGTTTGAATTAGGGCTCCAGAAATTTTTGCTTGAGGAGTTGAGTTGTAAAGTGATGGGTTATGATCATATGACGCCTTTTGAGACCTGTACTTCATCCTCAACTCTTCCTCTTAGCTTTAGAATTTAATCATTGATATCCAACTTTGCCAACATATCATTCTGTCTGAGATTTGACACAAATGAGACCCACTTTTCTGGCAATCCATCTGCAAATTTGATACCTTGTCTTCCATGGACGTAGTAACACCATGAGTGTGCAGCTCACTCATCAAGTGGTAGAAACAGTCGATAACATCATCCAACTCTCCATCCCCATTGATAAGAAGCTATCAAACTCCTTTTTCAATGCTTTAGCCTCTAGAGCTTTTAATGATGCATTCCCTTCATACCGTTTTTTCAGAGCATCCCATAGCTTCTTTGCCTGCTTGTTCTCAGAGAACTGATGAAATATGTCCTTAGGAATTGACTGAGTTAACAGAGCATACACCTTCTTCTCGGTATTGTACTTTACCTTTTGGCTATCAGTCATGCCACCTAAGGTAAGTTTAACCCCATCAACACCAATTGGCATGTTGTACCTTATCTCTATTGTCCCACAGATTAGTATCTACTCCGTTTAAGTATATCTCGAACCTTGCTTCCATTGTGGGTAATCATCTAACGTTATGAGCTTAGGGGACTTATTTTGATCCTACTTCATTTTCAGAAGCAATAGATTCTGGATCCGTGAATCCTACCTGCTGTGAACGCTGAATATGATTTTACATCTCTATTTACTTCAAAGTTTAGAACACAACTGTTTTACTGGTGCGAATGAAAGACTGCGATTGGGCTATTTGTGCGATTGAACAATGCGGATGGCTAAATCGTGTGATTGGACAGGTATGGATGAACAATGCGAATAGCGTGTTCAGTCATACGAACGGTTGAACGACTGAGTGCAATCATGCGTATGAGTTTAGTCATGCGATTGAGTCAATTGTGCGATTGAAGCTGTTGTTTTGAAAATTCGAGAATTTTAGGTACTTCGACACAAAAGCACAAATTTTTCACGAACCCTAATTGCCGTATGCCGGAAAACGTTAATTTTTTAACCTAGAGACGTCGAAAAACACTGTTTGACACAAAAAGATTGAGTTTTTGAGTGAAAAACATGATTTTTATATCAAAATCGATTGAATCACACGCAAATCAAGAGCCAAAGCTCTAATACCACTTGTTAGGACCATTTAAGTACGGAGTACTAACTGATTTACGTGTATACCAAACCAAATATTGCGGAATCCTATTTGATTGGCGATCCAATCAGTGAGAACGCAAGTATAATCAATCTAATAATGAATCAAAATGTTATGAACGATTGCAAGATGACTAATTGCAATCTATGAACTTGGAACAAGTGTTCTTGAGTCTCTAGACGGCTAGGGTACGATTATGTGTGTAGGTATTCGAATTCTTTCCTTTTTCACGAATTAAGTGGTATTTATAGGTTAGGGTTTTCCATTCATATGACTGAACCATTAGCATGGATCAGTCGTGCAACTGAAGCATGCGGTTGATTCATCCGCACGACTGAAGATCCAATCATGCGACTGAGTCAATCTCATGTCACAATCGTGTGACTAATCCAGTCCCTGGTTCAGTCATATGATAGGTCCATTAGCATGAAGTATTCATGCGTATGGTCCATTAGCATGGTCCATTCGCATGAGAACTTCACACGATTAAGTTTAAACATGTATCTCAACCATTATTGACTAAGACTATGTAAACAACCATAAACCTATATATTAGTTCAATACACAATAAACAATGAAATATTAAACATTATAAGCATAAACCACACATTGTATTTCATTCATACCCATTCATTACATATATTTAAGACATGAAAGACATTTTACATTGAGCTCCTAAACTAGGTACATATGTATCAACACTCTTGGTAGTGCTACATTTGAAAAACTGGATGAGATGGAGAAAGAAACAGATAAGGATGAAAGCCAAGCCCAAGCCTCGGATGCATATGTTGATATAAAGAAGGCTAATGGGCAGCTTGTTTTGCTGAAATAAGAGCCCAACACAAAGCTCCAAAGAAAAATGCCTACACCAAACTCTACAAAGTCAAGAAACATCAGAAGGTGTGTGGCAAGATCATCACGTGGGCATATTTTGAAGATCTAAACGTTTATGCTGTAAAAAGGGAGAAGGGAATAGAGTAGATTAGGTATCCTCATGACCTTAAGACTCTCCCAGGCATTGAGCTCAACCAAATGGCATGCTTAAATCTGTTGTATGCTGATCCCAGAAAGATGTTAGGTTGGTTTGAATCTGCATTAAAGAAAGAATACCATACCAAATAGGTGAACTTCAGACCTCAACAACTAAAGAGTTTATTAGCAAGTCTAAAGTGGATCCCATAATTGGAAAGCCTAGAGTAGGGTTGAAGTGGAGTCCCCCATGCACAATGTCGAAGATTCCCTTACGGGCAATGCCTCAAGACTTCACTCCACATTTCAAATGGTGGTATTATGACTGGAGGACTGGTGAAGCAGTCATAGTTCTAAATAGAGAAGGCAAAATGGAAACTATCAGGGTATTCGACCCAATATGGCTTACCAACTTATCTGTAGAAGATGTCTACACTTTATACAAGTGGCCACTGTTCTACGACGCGCAAGATATTGTACAAGCTCTCCAATTCTAAAATGTGATACGACTATGCTTTGTATTTGAAGTACACGCAAAAGTCACAAGAGATGAGAAGTACAAGAGGTTTGAGGAGCATATGAAGAATGTCAGATGTTAGAGTAAACTAGGTCCAAGGGGGAGTTTGTTGATACATGTGTCCCTAGTTTATGTACTTACTGTAAAAGTCTATCATGGCTTACATATGTGTAATAAAACATTGTAATATATATGATTTGTGTTTTGATGTTACGTATATCTGATTCATATGTATAAACTTATTATATAGGTTTGAAGTTGTTATATGATGATTCATGCTAATGGACCATACTTATGGACCATACTCATGAATACATCATGCTATGAACTAGTCGCACGACTAAGCCAGATGACTGGATCAGTTGTACGAGTGAGACATGAGATTGACTCGGTCGCACGACTGTATGAATCAGTCGCATGGGTCAGTCGCACGACTGAACCATACTAATGGTTTAGTCGCACGAATGAAGACTGAAAACCTATAAATACCACTTAATTCGTAGAAAAAATAGAGACTTTGACACATACTCATAACCTAGCCATCCAGGACGTCCAGAAACCCTATTCCAAGTTCATTGTTTGTATCTGATCATCTTCTACTTGTTTTTAACATTTCTTTAATCGTTAGATTGATCGGGATTGCGTTCTCACTGATTGGATCACCAATCAAATAGGATTCTGCACCATTTGATCTGGTTTCATGCATAATCAGTTAGTACTTTGTACGTACACAGTCCTAACATTAATGATCTTGGGTTTGCCAGCAGTGTCTAAAATAGTTACTCCTTCATGAATAAGTCTTGAAGTTTCAGTTTTAGTTTTGCTTGATTCATTCTAAGTTGTTTCAGATGAGGATGATTTTGTTGAAGGGGATGTTGATGAACTAGGTTCTTGTTTCCTAATTTCTTCTTGATTCAGCTTATGTTTGTTCATTTGAGGCTTTGGTTTTGATAATGAAACTTTATGATTAAATGTTTCACAATCTTGTGTTTTTGAATGAGGTATTTGAATTCCCTTTCCAAAATTATCAAAGAATACATCATCATCCTTTGTTTCCATATCAGTCAAATCTACCCTTTTGTGAGGTGTTTTTCATTGCTGGAAAGTTGATCTTTTCTTTGAAGGATGAGCACTTGAGGATGGTTTATCCTTTGATTTTGACTTTGATTTTTGTTCAGACTTCTTCAGTTTTGAACTCTTTTCATATTTAGTAGATTGAGTGTCTGATTCAAACTTATTTCATTCTTTCTTCTTTGTGCCTTTTGTCTTGTTCTTTTTGCTGAAATAACATTCCTGAGTGGAATGGTTATTTTTGTGCCTTTATGTACTTTTATCCTTTTTGTAATATATTAGGATGTGAGCTATGGCATGTCATAGTCACTATTCAAAAGGCAATCTGCCTTTTGACTCCATATTGATTTTGTTGTTGTCTAGATCATGTATCCAGTTGGCCTTTAAAGTATGGCCTGCTGTAGGATGTAGTATAAAGTATCTCAGGTCCCTTGTAATCGGTAATCCTTGTTATGCTTTGTAAACACTTCTAAGGAACTTGAGATCAATATACATCATTCTTGAAAACCAAAGCACTTGTGTTATTTTGTTATTGTTTTAGTTCTATCTTTCTGTTACTTGTTTTTGTTAGGATCTGGTATTGGAATGAAACACCAACTGATTAACGTGTTAAACCAAACCAAATAGTGCGGAATCCTATTTGATTGGTGATCCAATCAGTGAGAACGCGCGTAGACACAATAATGTATTGAATCTAACGTCAAGAATCGATTAGGAATCGATCTACAGCATTCTATGAACTTGGAGTACGAACTTAGAGGCTTCTGGACGGCTAGGGTACCTTTGGAGTCGAAGTGGATTGAATTCTTATGTTTTTCCACGAATTAAGTGGTATTTATAGGTTAGGGTTTCTCATTCGGGCGACTGAATCATTAACATGGTTCAGTCATGCGATTGAGTCATATGATTGGTCCATTCACACGACTAGTCATGCAACTGAGTCAGTCGCATGAAGTTGTTCAGACATATGGACTATTTAGGCGCATGGACACTCAGTCGCATGGCCATTCGGACGCATGACCACTGTTTGGGCGCATGGTCCAGTCGGACGCATGTGACTTCACTTAACAAAGTTTGAATATATTCATTATTATAACATTATGTATATCAATTCAAACAATCACAAACCTATGTAATTTAGTCAAAATGTGTTACCCAACTCATTAATGAAATATTAAACATTATAAATCACAACCAAACATTATAATTTCATTAAGTACCCTTATTACATAAGTGCAAGACATTCAAGACATATTACATTGCAATCAGGATCTAGGTACATAACGTGTATCAACAAACTCCCCCTTGGACCTAGATCTATCTATTGCCTTACATCTTTCATAACTTCCTCAAACTTCTTGTACTTAGCTTCGTTGGTGACTCCTGTATTTATGTCGAAAGCAAAACAGAGTCGAATTACATTCTGAAATTGCAAAGCTTGTGCTATATCTTGTGAGTCATAGAACAATGGCCACTTGTATAATGTATAAACATCATTAGCTGACAAGTTGGTGAACCACGTTGGGTCAAACACCCTTATGGTTTCCATTGTACCATTTCTGTTCAAGACTATCACGGCCTCTCCCTTTCTCCAATCGTAGTACCACCATTTGATGTGTAGAGTGAAGTCCTAAGGCATCTCACGTAGTGGGATCTTTGACATTGTACGAGGTGGACTCCACTTCAACACTACTTTTGGTTTGCCAGTTATGGCATCAACCTCAAATCATCTGATGTACCTCATTGGTTGTTGAGGTTTGAAGTTGACCCATCTGGTGTGGTACTCTCCTCTTAGAGCTGCTTCAAACCAGCCTGACATCTTACAAGGGTCAGCGCATAGCAATTTTAATTTTGCTAACTGGTTAAGCTCAAAACCTGGTAGAGTTTTCTGATCATGTGAGAATCTGAAGTACTTAATTCCCTTTCTCACGTTTAACAGCGTAAACATTGAGGTCTTCAAAATGTGCCCATGCTATGATCCTGCCTGCCACCTTTTGATGTTTCTTGACTTTATATAGCTTTGTGTAGACAGTTAATTTTGTAGCGTTGCATTGGGCTCCTAGGTCGTCAAAGCAAGCAGCCCACTCAGCCTTTCTGATATTGACTTCAGCATCCGTGGCTTGGGCTGTATCTTCTTTCTTGTCTGACTCTTCTTCTATTTTATCCAAAGTCTCAAAGGTTTCACTGACAAGGTTGTTAACCAGATTGGGTACCATATTGCCTTCAGTGTCAGTGTACTCTAGATAATGTTGATCAGTGACATCTTCTATCTCAATCTCATCAATGTCATTGAGTTCGTCGTCACTATCACCTTGGACTGTTGGAGCGTTTTTCACGATCTCGTCGGCATTTAGTTTGAACATTTCGGCCAACTGCTCGTCAGTAAAGTCGTGAATTATCTCCCCCTCTTCTAGGGTGTAACTCACAGATCTCCTTACGATCCCTTGCAGATCAAGAATCATGGTTAATTGAGTCTTGACCTGCTGAAGGGAATCTACATCATATTCATCCCTCTGAAAATTTGGATCTGTTTGATTTACACATTCAACACAACAATCATTAGGTTATAATCAAAACAAAAACATTGACATTAAATATAAACAGTCATTACATTAAGTTGATACATGACTCAGAAACATATGATTCCAATAACATAAATAACTAAACATTACTCTTATCCTGAATCATCTGCTCTTCTGCTGACGGGGCAAATGTGGAGGCACCTTGATCTTGTGCTCTTTTAGTCCTCCTTTCATGGTAGGTGTGGCACTCGCAGCAGGTGAGTCATCATCTTCATCATCAACCACATCGTTTCTAGCATCACCAGCAACATCAGTATCATTGTCACCATCCTCACCCTCATCATCATTGTCATTATCACTATCATCTCCATCCCCTTCCTTGATCTTCAAGGGCTCTTCCTTGAAACATTGACATTTAATATAAACAGTTATTACATTAAGTTGATACATGACTCAAATACATATGATTCCAATAACATAAATAACTAAACATTACTCTTATCCTGAATCATCTGCTCTTCTGCTGACGGGGCAGATATAGAGGCACCTTGATCTTGTGCTCTTTTAGTCCTCCTTTCACTGGTAGGTGCGGCACCCGCAGCAGGTGAGTCATCATCTTCATCATCAACCACGTCGTTTCCAGCATCACCAGCAACATCATATCATCACCATCCTCATCCTCATCATCACTGTCATCATCACTGTCATCTCCATCCCCTTCCTTGATCTTCAGGGCTCTTCCTTGGATCCCTTGAGACGCAGCATGATGGTCTTGTTAGTGGTCTCCAAATCCTTAATCCTCTTTGCTGATTGGACATTCTGCTCCCGGAGTTTGGACATTCTGCTCCCGGAGTTGGGACATTTCTGCACGCTGACCTCAGCCATCAGCTGGCCTGCTCAGATATCTGTAGAGCTTGGGCAGCAGTAAGGTCTACTAGTTGTTGTAACTGAGCAGTCTTCTCTTCTTCTACAGCCAACAACCTCAACACCATACGGTTAAGTGCTAAGAGCTGTTCCTCTACCCCACTGGGAGGCAGAGGTGATCCTGATGTGTAGGAGGGGAATGATGGTGGTACAGCATGGTGGCTAATGGTGGTGGTGGTGGTTATGGTGTAGATTAGGGGTGGAATAACTGGTGGTGGTGTGGCTGTAGTAGTGAAGGGTGGAGGTGTGTTTGTAGTAGTGGAGGGTGGAGGTGTGGTGGTGATAGTGGGTGGTATGGTAGTGGTGGTGGTCGTAGTGATGAAGGTGAGTCGTCTCTTCTTCTTCTTCATGCTGTGGGGCAGAGCCATCCTCTTTTTCCTCGATCCTGTCGAGGAGGATGCTCCCCCTAGAACATGGCTTGGCTGATCGGGAGCGTATGTTGGATTAGTGTCAGCCTCTCCCGACCCGCCGGGGCGTTCACCAACCACCCGAAGCCCTCGTTCTGTGGCAACGACTTTACTGCCCACAATCCGAATCAACGGCTCCTTATCTGACTCCTCCTCCTCACCAGGTATGAAATCCTGATGGAATCCAGCAGTCTCAGCTCCATCTCTAGTGGGGCAGATGCTAGAGATGCTATATCCGCAGTGGGGCCCCTTGGTTGAGTGGGCCCTGCATCTCCAGCATCCCTGCTATCATCATCATCGGAGTCATCCTCCGGAAGCTATAGCTACTCTACCTCAGAGTCACTGTCAACGTGACGCCATTTACACCTAGCCGGCGCCACGTAATCCTCCTAGGCCAGATGCCCGAACACTCTTCTCACAGGGGGCTTAACCTGCTTCCCCCTATAGACCTTCATACGACCCAAAGTAGTGTCGTCCATTACCTCGAGGATCACAGCATCCTCCTTCTCCTTTGGCAAGGAAGGGAGCTTCTGGTCAATAATCAGCTGCATGAATCGAGGGTACATGCAGAAGCCTTCCTTCCCTTTCCCCTCAATGTTCTCCACCAAGTAGGTGAAGATCATCTTAGCGAAGCTGAACAGATGGTTCAGCTCCAACGCTGCATACGCGTTCTGGATCTGATCTGACAGCTCATCAAATCCTCCCTTCTGAGACGCTATGCACTTTAGCAGCACATGTGCTAGGTACTTGAACTGGGGACACAGGTTGCTCTTGTTGAGTACTCCTGCATTGATGTCCCCAGAGTACTTAGCTCTCAAGAACATCCTCGGACAGTAAAGGGGTGTAGTCTAGTGGGATAGTCAACATCGTCCCAAAACTACAACACCGTCCTGAGATCATCCTCAGTGATCTCAATGGCCTCTCCAAAAATAGAACTCCTGATGCGATGAGGCTTTGAGGATCTATCAACAACTGCGCCTTCCCAGAAGGTCTGGTGAATAGAGCGATACGGAGTACATGGAGTAGATATGGCATGAGAGATCCTCGATCTCCTCAGGAACGAGATAATGTTAGAAAAGTCTGAAGCATTTCTGGATGTCAGATCCAGATGAGCACAAATGTTGTGCTTAGTGCTCATAGTCCACCGACTCGCCATCTATTACAAAATGAATATAAACATTAGTATCCGTTGATGAATAATATCTTGAATCACTTGGACTTGAGTTTCTTTCTGTTCTGTCATGCGAATGACACTGTGCGACTGAGATCCAGTTTACGAATGAGTAGTGCGACTGAGATCTAGTCGTGCGAATTAACTCTTACGTACGACTTGTCATGCGACTGAGCTCATACGGATGTAAACAAATTTGTGTATGTCAGTCGTGCGACTGAACTCATACGCATGGTCCAGTCGTGTGGTTTAGCCATTCGCACTACTCATCATCATGCGACTGAAGTTCATCTACCTATCCATTCGCATGACAGACTGCTGTTCAATTCAAATTCAAGTTTTGATCAATTCTTATGATTAGACGTCGTGTTTTGGTTCATTGGACTCGCAATCATTATACTTAACACCTAATAACATTAATTTCAGTTGTTGGCTAAGATTAATTAGGTTATTTAGTCAAACAAGTCTCGGTTCTTGGTTTTGGCCGAAATTGTCAATTTGGAGTCAATTTGAGTGAAATATGATTGTATTGAGCCACATTATACGTGTAAAGTCAGTGGAAAACATCAGTACACAAGAATCAGTGATATTGTAGGCTCAAACGAAATTTTGGCAGGGTAACGACGTGTCGTGCGACTTAGGGAGATTTTGGGGTGATGATTGACTGCAACCGAATGCCCCTTTATTTATAATAGGGTTCCCTTCAGTCGTGTGACTAAGCCCAGTCGCACAAGTTATTCGTGCGACTGGCACAGTCGGTCATCTTCAGTCGTGCGACTTAGATCAGCCATGCAACTGTGTCATTCGGTCACCTTCATTCATGCGGTTCGCCCATTTTAGGTGTGCAATCATGTGATATGAGTCGTACAGATGGTCCAATCGCACGTATGGCCCATACGTGTGGGTTAACATGCTATTGGGCACATTCGTATCCTTCAATCGTATGACTGGTCCATGCTCATGGTCCAGTCGTGCAAATGAATCATACTCATGGTTTTTAACTTTATGCCCATTTTACATTTTACACCCTTTTAACTTTTGAATAAACATTATGTGCATTTGATCATCTCAGACATGATCATTTTACCTAGAGAAAACCTTTGATCACCTCAGACGTGATCCTTTTAAAACATTTTGTCACCTCAGACGTGACCCTTTTAGAAGATAAGGTCCCTTATCAACTTCCATGACATAGTCCGATACTGGACAAATTGAAATAGACTAACTTTGTACAGAAATAAAAGAAATAATACTGAAAACTTAAACCTAAAACATGTTTTTGTGTTTTTGTGAGGGTTAACTCCTAAGAAGTAATTCGAAGGAATAATTATTCTGAGAGAGCAGCCTCAGTCATTTAAACCACACATGGACTAATTCAAGTTGGAATCATATAGGATATTCAAATCATTCAAGACAAGTTATTTAAAAACCTTGATGCTCTATTCTTGCTTTTCATCTGGAGTCACTCAGCAAATCTAGGAAATCATGCTAGTACTCTCAGGTCCCCACACTGATTTGAACTTTCAAGAATTGTAGCCACAATGATTGTCAGTATACTTGTCCTCTTAAATCCATACATAGACTTTTAACACAGTTTGGTGATAGTTTAAGGTTTGTTTATTTTAACAAGCATTTGTGGATCCCACACTTATATGGTAATCAACATTCCTCGGGAGATTTTTAAGCGGTCTCAGGGTAGTGTTCAAGAAGAGACTATTCTTAGAACCTTCAAAGAGAAGCCAATCCTCAGGTCAGTGCCACCGCACAGCAAAGAGGCAGTAAACAACAATGAGTTCTAGAATATATAGGTTATGATTATCCTCAGGTCAGTGCCATCGCACAGCAGAGAGGCACATAACCTATCTTCTTGTTTGAGCATTTTCATTCTTTTTGCACAGATCTCACTATCAACATAGGTTATCAGATTGATTGCATTTGCATTGTTTTATGTGCTTTTGCTCATGCTTTGGTCTTACGCACACATTTGTGGCATTTATTTTGCTCGTCACCCCTTATTGGAATTTTGTTGATTGTGTTAACCAGGGATAAGGTGTTACCCACAGCTAGTCAAACATTTTTAGTTTAATTTTGCGATCACCAAAAAGGTCTAGACATCTAATGTGTTGAATCTACCGACATATCATCTATAGTCTAGCAACCTCTACGTCTACTTTCTTTGTGTTACCTTAGTAGTAGCTAGCTTATCTATCATATTTCCTTTTATATTGCTCAGACTACACAGACTTATACTTGAGCTTTGCATCTTTTTCAATTTTGATTTTTACAGTCCCAAATGGTTTTTTTTTGCCTAAACCTATTCTCCCCCTAAAATTATAAAACCGTCACGGATTAGCATTTTAGGATTTTAATAGGCAAGGAAATAACCAATTGTAATTAAACTACTTAAAATTAAGTAAAGACAAAAGACTAAAATAAAATAAAACTAAAAATGTAAAATGATAAAAGAAATAAAAAGAATAAGAGGAACTAGACATGACACATCGGACTATACATGGTCATCTTCGGGAATGACCTCACTTTTCTTTTTAACCCCGTTGACCTCTAACAAATACAAAAACGTGGTTTGACAAATGCCTTTGTATAGAGGTCAGCGCGTTGAAAATCTGTATTTATTTTTACCACATCGATTAAGTTCTTTTCAAAGCAATCACGTATAAAGTGATATTTAATACCGATGTGTTTGGTCTTAGGATGTTGGACTGGGTTCGTAGTGACTGCAACTGCAGCAGAGTTATCAACAAAGATAGGAGTAGAAGAGAAGTTCAAACCATAATCCCGCATTTGCTATTGAATCCATATGATTTGAGAACAGCAGCTTGCAGCAGTAACGTATTCGGCTTCACAAGTTGACAGTGCAACCGAGGTCTGCTTCTTACACTGCCAGGTTACTAATCTTCTTCCAAAGAACTGACACCCTGCTGATGTACTTATAGGAATTAGTTTATAGGAATTAGTTTAGCAACCGAGGTCTGCTTCTTACACTGCCGGTTACTAATCTTCTTCCAAAGAACTGACACCCTGCTAATGTAGACTTGTAGTTCATCTTGCAGCCGCCGTAATCCGAGTCGCTATACGCTATAAGTTCAAAGTCATCATCATGATGATACCACAACCCAAGTGTAGGTGTGCCCTTCAGATAAGGAAAAATCCTTTTGACCCCAATTAGATGGTTCACCTTAGGCTTTGCCTGATATCGTGAGCATAAACATGTAGCATACATGATATCAGGACATGAGGCAGTGAGATACATGAGAGATCCAATCATCCCTCGGTACATGGTGGCATCTACCAGATCAGCATTCTCATCGGGTGCTATATCATGGTTTGTAGCAAGTGGAGTGCCAGCCATAGAAGCATTCTCCATGTCAAACCGACTGAGGATGTCACCTACATACTTAGTCTGATGTAGGAAAATCCCATTTGGTGTCTGATCCACCTGTAACCCGAGAAAGAATTTCATCTCTCCCATTGCATTCATCTCAAATTCCGCCTTCATTATGCTTCAAACTCTTTACATAATTCTTCGTTCTTAGAACCGAAGATTATGTCATCGACATAGATCTGTATCAGCAGTAAATCTCAATCTTTTTCTTTTATAAACAATGTACAGTCAATGACTCCCCTGCGAAAACCGTGTTTCACAATGTGAGTCGAGAGTTTCTCATACCAGGCCCTTGGTGCTTGATGAAGCCCATATAGCGCCTTGTCGAGTTTGTAAGCTTTGTCCTGATGATATGGATCTTCAAATCCCTCGGGTTGACTCACGTACACTATTTCTCGAATCTCACCATGAAGGAATGCACTCTTCACATCTAGTTGATAAACTTTGATTTTCATATAAGATGCGTAGGCAAGGAAGATACGGATTGCTTCTATCCTTGCCACTGGTGCAAACACTTCATTGTAGTCGATACCCTCAACTTGTCAAAAACCCTGAACAACAAGCCGAGCTTTGTTTCTGATGATCACTCCTTGATCATCTTCCTTGCATTTCAAGACCCATTTGGTGCCGATGACTTTAGCACCTTTAGGTCTATCCACTAGAGTCCATACACCTAACTTCTTAAACTGAAGAAGTTCTTCTTGCATGGCACTCACCCAAGCTTCATCATTTAGTGCTTCACTAACATACTTTGGCTCGAACTGAGACACAAAGCAGCGGTAGGCACCGTCGTGAAGGTATCCCTTTTCCATCACAGAGGCATAATCGGCTGAGTATAGCTGATTTCTTGTCTGAACCCTTGATCTCACATCTCCTATCACATTATCCAAAGGATGATAGACATTTAGACATGAGCCAGGAGTTGTTGGAACTACTACCTCAGAATCAAGATTGAAAACATTTGGTTCTGAAACTGAGGCAATAAGAGTCTAAGGTTCCGAAGTCTCAGATGCATCACTATGAGATGCTTGTGGACTTGTGGTAGGCGGTGGTTGTACATCCTGGTTGTTCTGATCATTTTCTTCCTCAGACGAAGAGTCACTCACATCAAGTGCTCCCCTTGAGTTGGTGGATGATTGACTTTGTGAACTGGATGGTGTTGAATCTAGAGACGGTGTCGTCAAGACATCATACATCATCTTATTTGCCAATTCGTCTTTTGAAGCAGAATGAGGTATGTTGAAGGACTTGAAAAATCCATCATAGTCGAAGAAGTAAGCAGGCCCTTTTCCAGCAGGTGGTGTGATGTATCTCTGAACATCAACGTTACAC
Source organism: Flaveria trinervia (assembly GCA_025506515.1). Lineage (NCBI taxonomy): Eukaryota > Viridiplantae > Streptophyta > Magnoliopsida > Asterales > Asteraceae > Flaveria > Flaveria trinervia. Next base: position 39,403,962 of record CM046449.1, read on the forward strand.
CACACCTCTACTTGACCCGTTGAGTTGTTGTAAACTCTCTTGTTCGGTAAGTTGTATCCTAGAAAGATCCCTTCATCAACCTTCTCACTGAATTTTCCCTCCTGAGTCTTCTTCAGCAGGGTGCACGGAGCGCCAAATGGCTCGAGATACTCTAAGTTCGGTTTACTCGTTGTAGTAACTCGTAGCACGTTTTTCCATGGCATTTCACTACCAGAACTCGATTAAGCGTGTAACACGCATTTGCCACTGCTTCATTCCAGAATTGAATAGGCAGTTTCGAGTCTGCCAGCATAGTACATGCCGTCTCTATCAAGCTGCGATTCTTCCGTTCAGCAACCCCATTTATCTAAGGAGTGTAGGCAGAGGCGAATTGATGTACAATTCCCTTTTCCTTGCAATAGGCCTCCATTCACTGATTCTTGAACTTGTTCCGTTGTCTGAGCGCACATGTCGTACCTTCAGCTTGTATAGGGATTCCAGTGTAGTTACCAATTCCTTGAAGGATTCAAATGTTTCTGATTTGGATTTTAGAAACACTACCCAAGAGAATCTTGAGTAGTCATCAGTAACTACATAGCAATACAAGTCGCCTGCGATGCTTCTTGTACTGACTGGACCAAACAGATCCATGTGAAGGAGCTCAAGAGGAAGTTCTATAGAATGAACTTTCTTTTCCTTATGAGACTTTTTCGTCTGTTTGCCCTTTTTGCACGCAACACAGAAATCCGGGAGTTGGAAGTTTTTGACATTTACTCCCCTCACTAGATCATTCTGGACCAAGTGATTCATCTTCCTCGGATTTATGTGTCCCATTCTCCTATGCCAGGAGATGGAGTCCTTCTCAGTAGCTTTGGACAAGAAGCACTGAACTTCATGATCCGTTGTGGAGGCCTTTGAGAGATTCAAAACATAAAGATCATTATATCTTGAAGCTGACATTAGGATTTGGTCCTTCGGGATCACATAGTCCTTCTTCAGAACGTAGCACTTCTTATTGTCAAAGACTACTTTGAATCCTTTATCACATATTTGAGAAACTGAAAGCAAGTTATTTTATAGTTGTTGGACGTAGTTTACCTTATCAAACTTAACTTTCTCATTTCCCACTTCCCCTTGGGCTGTGATGTACCCGCCTTTGTTTCCAGCAAATGAAACATGCCCTCCTTTGATTTGTTTGACGTTTGATAAGAGAACTCTGTTCCCTGCCATGTGCCTAGATGCTCTGCTATCTACAATCCACGTGTTAGTCTCAGCACTATAGCAAACACCCTGCACATTCAATGAAAACATTAGTTCATGTTAGGAACCCAAGCCTTCACTGGCTTGGGTTTCCCCGAGGCATCACACATCATAAACTCAATCCATTGATCCTTTGAGGTCGAGGGAAGCCCAGATTACTATTTTTTCTCATTTTCAGACACTAAAGCAGACTTGTCTTTCCATAGACCAGCTTTGTGTAGGGCATGTTTGTGATAAACAAACGACTGGCTGATGGATTGAACTGCGGGTTCACTATCCCTTTTAGGAGGCGTCACTGAGTTCCTCTTAAAAGATCTAGTTTTAGATGCAAGAAGTTTAACTTTCCTCCTTGGTGTCTGATAATAAGGACAATGAGACGCTATGTGACCGTACTCTCCACAATTATAGCAGGATCTGCTTTCAACTTTACGGTTTATATGTTTTGGTGGAGATGTAGATGTCACACGGTCGACCTTATTATGTTTAGATTGAGGCACTTCTTTATTAGATGTATGATTTGGTTTTACAAACTTAATTGTTTTAACTGGTTTTACATCTTGTTTTTCTTGTTTACCTAGGCTTTGACATGAAGCTCGTGATTGATTGGTTTTATAGTCCTTTTGGGTTCTGATTTGACTTTGTTTGATCCTGACTTTAACTTAACCTTTTCAAGCTCAATTTCTAAGTTAACACAAGGCATATTTCCTTTTGCCTTAGAAGTGGCCTCCTTTTGTTTAGCGTCAGATTCATTTGATTTACTTACGGAATCTGGATCACTAACAAGAGGAGTGGTCACCACGTGATCCTTGATGGGGTCATTGTTGATTGGTTTACTTTTGGTGTTCATCAAGGTCTCAGGTGGTGATGGAACCACTTTGTATCCCAATCCCTCCCCATTGTTTCTCTCTCTCACTAAGTGTTGGACAATGTGAGATGAGCTTGTCCAACTATGCAGTTTTTGTTTTAAGAAGTTGACTTCTACTTCTAAAACTGCTTTTTGCTTCTTACTATCCTCTAGGGAGTTCAAATAATACCTAATGTCATTTGCTTGGTTAAATGCAACTACCTCTGTTTCCCTAAGCTGTTTATTCAATATGTCTATCTTTTCCTTATAATTGTGCTCATTTTGTTTTACACTCTATTAGCCTCAGTGCATAGTTCCAGATCCTTTACTAAGATATCATTATGATCTAATAACCTAATAAATTTCAAGTCTATACTTTCTCTAAATTTATTGCATTCGAAACAAGCATGATTATTGAACAACTGGTCAGTAGTACTTACCTGAGATGTTGAAGAGGAATCAACCATTAGTGCAGAATCTTTTGTTTCTGGTTCTAGTGATTCTGACGTTGATGCAGATTTTTCTTCTTCAGGCAGGTGGTTGACCATATTTGCAGTGTCTTCAAAATTTGACATCGCGATCTCTATTGCTATATCTCCTTCACTTGCAGAATTGTCATCAATGTCCTCCACATTAGCTATGTTGGACTCTCCCGATGAGACAAACCGGAAACTCCAGTCCTGTCCTTCATCATCATTAGCAGTCAAGGCTTTGGGGTCCTTGCTTGATGAAGTCGAACTGCTAGATGTGGCTTTGTCCTGACGATTAAATGATGAGAAGGGATTGCCATTCCCAGTCTTCTTTGGCTTTAAACACTCCCGCTTGAAATGTCCCTTCTCACTGCAGTTGAAACAAGTTACCTTTGATTTGTCGAAGCCAAAGGTTGTATCTTTGGTAGCAACCAAGTTCTGTTCGGTCTTTTTGACAAACTTTTTAGCTCGTCGGACAACACTTGCCAAAGCCCACATTATGTCCATTCGTTCCAACTCTACTTCGTCCAGCTGTTCATAATCTTATCGGCCAGGTGACAATTTCCAATCTTTCCAACAACTAGTCCATCATAGGAGTGGACTACAGCAGCTAAAAGGTCCATGTGTTCTTTGGCCACCTCAACAGTCACATTACCAAAGTTATCTGTTTTCAATTTTGTTGCATTAGCTTTAGGTATGATATACTGGGTGCCAAATGACCCTGACGTTTCGGACCCTAAAGTTGACGGTTGTGCTGGAATTGCTGCACTTGAGACAAAGGCAGTTTGCAGTGGTGCTCCAGATGTCTTGACCGGAGGAGTTGCATTGTAGAGTGCAGGATTCTGATCGTAGTTGGCCTTTTAGGCTCTGTACTTCATCCTAAGCTCCTCTTCCCTCAGTTTAAGAATGAAGTCATTTATGTCTAACTTCGAGAGCATTCCATTCTGTCTGAGATTTGAAACTAAAGAAGCCCATTTCTCCGGTAGTCCATCAGCAAAGTTGGATACCTTATCCTCCATCGACGTAGTTACTCCATGAGTGTGCATCTCACTCATCAAGTGGTAGAATCTGTCGATCACATCATCCAGGCCTTCCTTTCCCATTGAAGAGAAGTTGTCAAACTCCTTCAAAGCTTTGGCCTTAATGGCCTTGAGTGAGGCATTTCCATCATACCTCTTCTCCAACGCATCCCATAGTTTCTTCGCTTGAGTATACTCTGAATACTGATGGAAGATATCCTTCGAAATAGACTGAGTGAGCAAAGCGTATACTTTCTTCTCAGCGTTGTGTTTTACCTTCTGAGCATCCGACATCCCGCTTAGAGTAGGTTTAACTCCATCTGCTCCTACGGGCATGTTGTACCCCGACTCTATTGCCCCCCACAGATTTGTATCTACTCCATTTAAGTAGTTTCAAAACGTTGCTTCCATTGTGGGTAGTCATCTAACGTGATAAGCTTCGGGGGTTTATTGTGAATTCCCACTTTGTTCTCCGACAACAATAGATTATGAATACGAGTATCTCTACTTGCTGTGTATGCTGAAAACTGGTCCTCCATTTCACTTAACTTTACTATTAAACAAACTGTTGATGTATGCGAATGAAGGTATGCGATTGGGCTTAGTCGGGCGATTGAACAAATGTGGATGGTTCGATCGTGCGACTGAACAAATGCGGATGAGTCAGTCGGCCGAATGAACTAATGTGGTTGAACAGTCCGAATAGGGCACTCAGTCGTACGAATGAGGGTACGAATGAGTCCAATCGTGCGGTTGGAGAATGCGAATGAACTCAGTCGTGTGATTGAGCCAATCGTGCGACTGAACTTGCTAAAGTTTGATAATTCGTAGGTTAAATGTGTTTTGGCCGTAAAAACTCGAATTTTAGCAAACCCTAATCGCCGTATGCCGGAAAAACTAAATTTGAAGGTCAGGAAACGTCTAAGATTCTGTTAGACACAAAAAAGATTGTGTTTATGACGCAAAGACACAATTTTTTATATCAAAACTATTGAATCAACACGTAATCAAGAGCCAAGGCTCTTATACCACTTGTTAGAATCTGGTATTTGAACGAAACACCAACTGATTAATGTGTTAAACCAAACCAAATAGTGCAGAATCCTATTTGATTGGCGATCCAATCAGTGAGAACGCACGTAGACACAATAATGTATTGAATCTAACGTCAAGAATCGGTTAGGAATCGATCTACAGCGTTCTATGAACTTCGAGTATGAACTTAGAGGCTTCTGGACGGCTAGGGTACCTCTGGAGTCGAAGTGGATTGAATTCTTATGTTTTTCCACGAATTAAGTGGTATTTATAGGTTAGGGTTTCTCATTCGGGCAACTGAACTATTAACATGGTTCAGTCGTGTGATTGAGTCATACGGTTGGTCCATTCGCACGACTGAGTGTTCAGTCGCGCGACTGAGTCAGTCGTATGAAGTTGTTCAGACATGTGGACTATTTAGGTGCATGGACACTCAGTCGCATGGCCATTCGGACGCATGACCATTGTTTGGGCGCATGATCCAGTCGGACGCATGTGAACTTCACTTAACCAAAGTTTGAATGTATTCATTATTATAACATTATGTATATCAATTCAAACAATCACAAACCTATATAATCTAGTCAATATGTGTTACCCAACTCATTAATGAAATATTAAACATTATAAATCACAACTAAATATTATCATTTCATTAAGTACCCCATATTACATAAGTGCAAGACATTCAAGACATATTACATTAAAATCAGGATCTAGGTACATAACATGTATCAACAGTTTTACTTAGTATCATGGTGACAGGTTGACAGTTCTCCATTTGATTTGTTAAGTGTTCTAAATCAACTCTCCTTATTATGTGTTGTGTTGTAAGTGACCAACCCCTTAAACAGTCCTGCACAAGTTAATATAACTTTCTTTGTTGTCTTGGATTGATTTAACTCTAATTCATTTATCATAGATTGAGTTTCATTAGTGACATTAAATTACATTCGTTCTACCACTATAAACAAATTCTCGATTCTTATAGAGTGAATACGAGTTGTTCGTTGATCCTTTACTACTTGAATCATTTCTTTGGTGCGTAATAAAGGAATTTGTGGATTGAGAGTAGTCATTTGGAATAATTCTAGTGGATTTAGTGGGAAATAGCGTGCGAAGACGGTAGTAGAGTGTTATAGAAGAGTTTGCAAAGGAGAGCATCGATTTCAAGGGTCATTTGTGTATTCTCATGTTCGGTTTTGGTTTTAGGTTAAAGAGTAGATACAATTGTCCAGTTCTGATTGTTTAATGTGATTTCCTTGATCAATTTGTGTTACACCCAAATATTTTTAAAAGAGATGCTAAATGAAGAATAAAAGAAGGAAAATGCAATAAAACCAAATTTAGGGGGTTAAAAGTGTACAAAAGAGAAAGAATATTATAATTTTGTTCAAAAAGGTTGTAACACCCCGAAAAGTCAAAATGAGTCATCAAGGATAATGGCCCTAATTAGTGGGTATTTAATAAAGAAAGGAAATGGTTATGGGCTAATTAGGCTTATGGGCAAGAGCCTAAGTGATTAGGGCTCATAATCAGCCCTTTAACCCTCCTAATCAGCCACCATCTTCCTTATTCCAACCCTAACAACCAAAATTCATAGAGAGAGAAAGTAGAGAGAGAAAGTGAAGAAAACTTAAGATTTGGAGCTCAAAGGTTAAGAGATTGAAGATCTAGGTGTTGGAGCATCAAACCATAAGAAAGGAGCAACAAATCCAGGTAAGAATCTGCCTCTAAACCCTTCTGTAGATCGAACCCGGATTCTAGGGTTTTGGGTTTCGAAATGTTGCAAAGAATCACATAAAGGTCACATTTTTACATATGAAAACATGTAAAAAGATTTGATATAGCCTCATGGATGATTAATTAAGAGATTGGACGTAAAAAGTTGTGATTTTGGGTTAAAAACGGGTTGGTTCGTAATTCTTATGCGATCTGCGAAACTGTCTCTGCATACAGCAAAATTGCATATTCAAACTACGAAACTATGAAGATTCCATATTCAAACTGCTAAACTATAGTTTTGCAGGTAGTTTCACAGACATGGAATTCCAACGAAAGTTGGGCGAAACTGCCATGCAAAACTGGCAGCGAACTGGCAGCGAAACCGGCAGCGAAACCGGCAACGAAATCGGCAGCGAAACCGCCAGCGAAACTGCTTATCTGGCAACGAAATTAGCAGCGAATTTAGGCTGAAATTAACTCCTTTAAGTGTTAACTTATCTGCAGGCTGTGTAGTGTGATTCTAGCCTAGAAAGCTTACTTTAGAGGTTACTCACGGTATCCAAGTGAGTTATAGATCCCCTTATTTGTAAGTATTTCCATGTTTTGGGGTTATTATGCATACTAAATACACGTATTTAAATGATCGAGATTTTATGAGGTTTTAACAGGAAGATAGATTTTTCAATAAGGAAATATGTTATATAAATGTTTAAAAATAAAAAAAATCGCGTTGACCTGGCAGCACGGCCCCAGCCAGGGGCGTTGCCCCTTGGACCCCAATAGGGGTTGCCGCCCCTAGGACCCCGCTGTCAGGGGCTGCCGCCCCAGAACCCCCGCTGTCCTGCGGAGTGTCGGTTATGTTTTATGATGACTAGTACTTGGCAGACTGTGTACTTAATAAGTTAAGTATTATATATTAAAGTGGAAGATGATATTAATGAAAAGTGAAACTTAATGAATGTTACCCCCGGGCCCTTTTGATGATGAAAAGTCTTGTAAGCACTATGATAGACTTCACTTATGTGAGTCTGATGTATGATGATTGATCCGTATTCATGAGCGGGCTATGTGCCTTGTAGTGTTGATCAACTGTCGGGGGTTAGCTACCATGATGATGTGTACCGACAGGGATCGACATTTGTTGTCGATCAACATGGAGCTCTTGCTTTGTGCAATCTCATTTATGATGAAGTGAAAGATATGAAAGAACGAAAGATAATGAACATTCTTATTAAGACGCAAATGTTATGTATTATGATGTATGTGTGGCCATTGTATGAAGGATAAAGTTTATATTTTCTTATTTACCTAAACTAGAACTCACTCAGCAAAGCTGACTTTTATGCATAATAGTTGACAGGTAAATGTTGATGCTGAGGATGGCACCAGGGAGCTACTTGGAGAACATCGGATGGCATTCCTGTTTACGCAATCTTTTATTGTAATTTAAGAAAAGCACTACGTTTTATTTACAAGTGAAGGACGAATGTATGAGTACAATATGATTTCCAAGTATGAAATGAATGTCTAATTATTTCTGCTATGTTGTTTTGTTATTAAAATGATTTATGCTATGATAAACCAACTGTGTGGCTTCCCGGGAATGGGGCCTTACAAGTTAGTATCAGGGCCAAAGTTTAAGAGAATTGGGTTAGTAATTTTGAAAACCTAAACTTAAACTGAAAATGGGACCGAATGAAGGATGCCAATCCAAGTAGCTACGTCCCATCAGGTAAAAGTTTTTAAGTAAAACTGGGATTATGTGCGTGTGCTATGTGTTCTATGTGCTTCTAGATTTAAATACTGACATGTGTTAGGATAGTGATTGCTTGGGACATGAGAGTATAGTAAGTAGTTAATCATACTTGGCCACTGTAATTAAGGACTTACCGTACAATGAAGTGTTTGCACCAGTGGCAAGGATGGAAGCAATCCGCATCTTCCTTGCCTACGCATCTTATATGAAAATCAAAGTTTATCAACTAGATGTGAAGAGTGCATTCCTTCATGGTGAGATTCGAGAAATAGTGTACGTGAGTCAACCCGAGGGATTTGAGGATCCATATCATCAGGACAGAGCTTACAAACTCGACAAGGCGCTATATGGGCTTCATCAAGCACCGAGGGCCTAGTATGAGAAACTCTCGACTCACATTGTGAAACACGGTTACCTATTTTGGTGTTTGAATCTTATAGGAATTAGTTATTCCTGGTAGCAAATCAGGGAAGGCAACTCGAGGAGGTGTTCATAGCGGGCGTACTACAGAGCCACGTGTTACCCGGAGCAAAGCTAAGGCTCCCGAGACTATTCATGAGGAGTCAGACCTCCATAGTCACCCGAAGGGTGGGGGATTAGCCACCCTCAAATCCACTGTAAAGGAGGCTATCGCCGATGAAGTCTACCATGTCATGCAAAATGTCTTACCCTCGGTGGTGACCGAGGTGATCAAAGCAGTCAAGGATGGAGAGAAAGCTAATAAGAAGGGGAAGGAAAAGGAGAAGAATTCTAGAAAGTCCACTGGGAGGACGGAGGAATCTGAAGAGGAGCCATCAAACCCTAATGTGGTAGTCCATGATGACGACAGTGGTGAGGAGTCTGAGAGAGAGATGACGAAGGGGTGCAACTATGGGGCATTTTAAAGGTGCAAGCCCCCGACCTTTAATGTTAACGGCAATGCTACTGCCGCTCACCATTGGGTCAGAGAGATGGTAGCTGTGTAAGAAATCAGTGAGTATGGGAAAGATCAAAAAGTTAAGTTTGCCACTCATTCTTTCGTTGACTCAACATTGTGTTGGTGGGACAATATTGTCCACGTGAAGTCGGCTGGATTGGTAGACATCCGAGCATGTTCTTGACGGAAGGATAAACAACCAAAACCAAAAGTCAAATCAATAACACGAACTATCAAAGATTGGTTTCATTGATAAAACCTAATGATTACAAGCCCGTTAATACATAAGAATCAAGACTCTTGGCAAGGGGAGATCGAGCATGATCTCCCCTCTCATCCGATAGCCCTAGGCTCCGGGCAGACTCCCTCTCAAATCCTTCATCTCTCTACACAATGAAACTGGTATATATAGGCCTCGGCCCATATTAGATGCAACTGGGCCCATTCGTGCGATTAGACCAGGCTTATGGTTCAATCATACAACTGGACCATGCGTATGGTTCAATCGTACGACTGGACCATTCTTATGGTTCAGTCTTACAAATGTCCCAATCGCATCTCTTAGTCGCACGACTGGTCTATTAGCATGGCTCAGTCGTACGACTGAGTCTCATTCGCATATGCTCCTACGAATGACCCAGTTTCATGTGTTTACAACATATCAGGTGTATTAGATTAAGCCTAGACTATTCTACAAGCGACGGACACACTATATATGACTATATATGCTCCAAGAAATTCCCCCTTGGATGTTGCTTGTGAATAGTAGATAACACCTCTTACAATCTTCACTCAATCTTTGCTCTGGTTTCCAATAGAATCAAATGAAAAACCATATTAGCCAACGGCGATCCGTCAGGTTGCTACAATATCCCTGAAAATGATCTGAGGCACAAAAACTTTCGTTTACTTTGCAGAACACCATCACAGCAGCAAGATTCCCCATATGACTGATTTTTCCAGATAATGACATGAATAGTTTTCCATTGCTTCAATATTCACACAAGCTAACCTGATTAACATCAACACCTGCAGAAATTCCCCCTCACATTCATCGTATACCAATATATAAACATTGTGCTCTCCTAGCGTCTTCATACGGTGTATTGGGCAAAAGGTTGAAGGTTCCAATCCATAGCTGACAATATCAAACAAATCAGCATGCACGTAGATTCATCATCAGAAACCTGCTAACGTCATCACTTTCTGATTGCGTCTTCACTTTCTTGATACATGGATTCCCCCTAAGAATGGGAATCCTCATTGTGCGGATAGATATAACTTGATTGGCCCATAAGTAGTCAGATGCTCCCGACTACCCCACAAAATCAGCACCAATTAATGACACCTTCTCTTCTCTCTTTCGTGTTCCAACTACATTCACCTATTCTGGAAGTCCGACGAATAATGGGGTATACATCAAACTTAATTGACAAAAGAACCTCAGGGTGAATATGCTTTGCTCATCCTCAAATCTGTGCAAGAAGTGTTCCAGACTCTTTTTTTGGTCTGGAACAAATGCGGATGAGTTAATGCGGATGGCTCATTCGTGCGATTGAACATACGACTAGTCCAGTCGCACGACTGAACATACGACTGGTCCAGTCATACGAATGGTCCATAAGCATGGTCTAGTCGTACGAATGATCCATTCGTATGGCCCAGTCGTACGAATGGTCCATTCACATGGCTCAGTCGCATGAACGGGTCTGCACGCAGATTTTCAGATCTGCAGCTGCCAGAGCTGCCCAAAACCCTAATCTGACGAATTTTACATGAACCAAAACAAAATAGGCATCATCAGATTCGAAAGGGTGATCGGAACGTGGTTTCGAGTTCAATTTTAACATAGAAACACCACACGTAACAAGATCTGAGCAAAACACGAAGAACACGAAGTTGGTTTAACGTCAAAGAACCTGAAATCGATCCAGAAATCAAGAGCTCGGGTTGCTAGAATGATTGTTAGATCATTCAAGCAATAACCAGCTCTGATACCAACTGTGAACTCGGCTTGATCGGTAAACATCCGAGCATGTTCTTGACGGAAGGATAAACAACCAAAACCAAAAGTCAAATCAATAACACAAACTATCAAAGATTGGTTTCATTAATAAAACCTAATGATTAAAAGCTCGTTACAACATAAGAATCAAGACTTTTGTCACTTTCAACCTTTTGCCCAATACACCGTATGAAGACACCAAGAGAGCACAATGTTTATATATTGGGATACGCTGAATGTGAGGGGGAATTTCTGCAGATTTTAATGTTAATCAGGTTAGCCTGTGTGAAGATTGAGGCAATGGAAAACTGTTCATGTCATTATCTGGAAAAATCAGTCATATGGAGAATCTTGCTGCTATGATGGTGTTCTGCAAAGTAAACGAAAGTTGTTGTGCCTAAATTCATTTTCAAGGATACTGTAGCAACCTGACGGATTGGCAACGTTGGCTAATATGGTTTTTCATTTGATTCTATTGGAAACCAGAGCAAAGATTGACTAAAGATTGTAAGAGGTGTTATCTACTATTCGCAAGCAACATCCAAGGGGGAATTTGTTGGAGCATATATAGTCATATATAGTGTGTCCGTCGCTTGTCGAATAGTCTAGGCTTAATGTTATACACATGATATGTTGTAAACACATGAAAATGGGTCATTCGTAGGAGCATATGCGACTGAGACTCAGTCGTACGACTGAGCCATGCTAATGGACCAGTCGTGCGACTGAGAGATGCGAATGGGTCATTTGTAACACTGTACCATAAGAATCGTCCAGTCGTACGATTGAACCATATGCATGGTCCAGTCGTATGATTGAACCATACGCATGGTCCAGTCATACGATTGAGCCATACGCCTGGTCTAATTGCACCAATGGTCCCAGTCGCATCTAATATGGGTCGAGGCCTATATATACTAGTTTCAATATGTAGAGAGATTAAGGATCTGAGAGGGAGTCTGCCTGGGAGCCTAGGACTACTGGATGAGAGGGGAGATCATGCTTGATCTCCCCTTGCCGACTTAACAATTGGTATCAGAGCCGGTTACTGCTTGAATGATCTAACAATCATTCTAGCAACCCGAGCTCTTGATTTCTGGATCGATTTCAGGTTCTTTGACATTAAACCAACTTCGTGTTCTTCTTGTTTTGCTCAGATCTTGTTACGTGTGGTGTTTCTATGTTAAAATTGAACTCAAAAACACGTTCTGGTCACCCTTTCGAATCTGATGATGCCTATTTTGTTTCGGTTCATGTAAAATTCGTCAGATTAGGGTTTTGGGCAGCCCTGGCGGCTGCAGATCTGAAAATCTACGTGCAGACCCGTTAATGCGATTGGGCCATGCGAATGGACCATTCGTATGACTGGACCATGCTAATGGACCATTCGTATGACTGGACCATGCTAATGGACCATTCGTGCAACTGGACCAGTCGTATGTTCAATCGTGCGACTGGACCAATCGTATGTTGAATTGCATGAATGAGCCATCCGCATTGACTCATCCGCATTTGTTCCAGACCAAAAAATAAGAAAAAGAGTCTGGAACACTTCTTGCACAGATTTGAGGATGAGCAAAGCATATTCACCTTGAGGTTCTTTTGTCAAATAAGTTCGATGTATACCCCATTATTCATCAGAATTCCAGAATAGGTGAATGTAGTTGGAACACTAAAAAGAGAAGAGAATATGTCAGCAGTCAGTGCTGATCTTGTGGGGTAGTCAAGAGCATCTGACTACTTATGGTCCAATCAAGTTATATTTATCCGCACAGAGAGGATTCTCATTCTTAGGGGGAATCCATGTATAGAGAAAGTGAAGACGAAATCAAAAAATGATGATGTCAGCAGGTTTCTGATGATGAATCTACGTGCATGCTGATTGGTTTGATATTGTCAGCTGTGGATTGGAACCTTCAACCTTTTGCCCAATACACCGTGTGAAGATGCCAGGAGAGCACAATGTCTATATATTGGGATATGCTGAATGTGAGGGGGAATTTCTGCAGGTGTTGATGTTAATCAGGTTAGCTTGTGTGGAGATTGAAGCAATGGAAAATTGTTCATGTCATTATCTGGAAAAATCAGTCATATGGGGAATCTTGCTGCTATGATGGTATTCTGAAAAGTAAACGAAAGCTGTTGTTCCTAAATTCATTTTCAGGGATACTGTAGCAACCTGACGGATCGATGACGTTGGCTAATATGGTTTTTCTTTTGATTCTATTAGAAACCAGAGCAAAGATTGACTGAAGATTGTAAGAGGTGTTATCTACTATTCGCAAGCAACGTCCAAGGGGGAATTTGTTGGAGCATATATAGTCATATATAGTGTTTCCATCGCTTGTCGAATAGTCTATGCTTAATGTACTACACCTGATATGTTGTAAACACATGAAACTGGGTCATTCGTAGGAGCATATGCGAATGAGACTCAGTCATACGACTGAGCCATGCTAATGGACCAGTCGTGTGACTGAGAGATGCGATTGGGACATTCGTAAGATTGAACCATAAGAATGGTCCAGTCGTACGATTGAACCATACGCATGGTCTAGTCGTACGATTGAACCATACGCATGGTCCAGTCGTACGAATGGGCCCAGTCGTGTCTAATATGGGCCAAGGCCTATATATACCAGTTTCAATGTGTAGAGAGATGAAGGATCTGAGAGGGAGTCTGCCCCGGAGACTAGGGATGGCGGATGAGAGGGGAGAACATGCTTGATCTCCCCTTGCCAAGAGTCTTGATTCTTATATTGTAACGAGCTTGTAATCATTAGGTTTTATCAATGAAAGCAATCTTTGATAGTTCGTGTTATTGATTTGAGTTTTGGTTTTGGTTGTTTATCCTTCCATCAAGAACATGCTCGGATGTTTACAGATCCAGCCGACTTAACAGTCCAGGCTAAAGGAAAGCGATCGATATCCAAAATGAAGTGGTCTGAGTAGAAGGAGTTAGTGCTGGAGGAGTATTGTCCCCATTGGGAATTAGATAAGATTGAGAATGAGTTCTTGTATTTGGAAGCTAGGAACATGACTCATCAGAGTATACCTCCAAGTTCAATGAACTTGCAAGACTTGTGCCAAACATGGTAACACTTGCATCCAAGAAGATCAAAAGATACATGCAGGGTTTGCCTGTTGATATTAGGAGGCACATGATTGCGGCTAGACCAGGCACATTTTGTTTTGTGGTGGATTTAGCTGGGAGGTTGTATGATGAGAGAGACCTAATGCCTGTACAGAAGAAGGTGGAGAAATGGAGTGGGAACAAGAATGGAAATGGGAAGAGGTTTGGAGGTGATAACTTCAGGAGTGGAGAAAAGAGAATAAGGTTGAGGATCAGTCTGGGAGACGGGGAAATACAGGTGAAGGAGGTGCTTGTAGAAAATGTGGAAAAGGTCATTCAGGGGAGTGTAGTGTTGGGACTGGAAAATGTTTTAAATGTGGGGGTGAGGGCCACTATGCTAGGGATTGCAAGGCGGTGAAGTGTTACCAGTGTGGCAAGATAGGACATGTGGAGAGGGACTACAAGAAAGGAAAATCAGGAGGATCGGCAATGGTTAAAGCTGGATATAAGGGAAAGGGTGATAGTTCGAAGGCGAAGGCGAGGGCATTCAACATAACTCGCGAGGAGGCCAGGGCAGATCTAGAGTAGTTTCAGGTATGTTTCTGGTAGACCATGAATATGCTTTTGTGCTCTTTGATTCTAGTGCTAGTAGGAGTTTTGTGTCTACTTCCTTTTGCCGTTTGTTGCATGATAAGAGTAGAATGTTAGATGATCCTTTCTATGTAAAAACAGCCATTATTAAGTCCACTAAGGTACCTGAAGTGGTTGATGATTGCCTGATTGAGTTAGAAGATTATAAGTTCCCTACTAGGTTGCATGTTATGGCCTTAGGAGGTTTTGATGTGGTGTTAGGCATGGATTGGTTAGCTAGATATGAAGCCAATATAGTATGTAGCAAGAAGGTAATATGTCTAATAGCACCCGATGGTACATCTGTTATGGTTCGTGGGGGTAAGGTGTGTTGTTTAACGAAGGTTGTGTCGATGATCACAGCTAAAAAGTACTTGAGACGTGGGTGTAGTGCTTACTTAGCCTAAGTAAAAGATGTGGATGCGCCAGAGCCACAATTATTAGACGTGTCGGTAGTGCGCGAGTTTCCTGACGTCTTTCCTGAAGACCTGACTGGTGTGCCGCCTAACCGTGAAATCGAATTCCAAATTGATTTGCTACCGGGAGCACAGCCCACCGCTAAAGCACCATATTGATTAGCTCCTTCGGAGATGGTAGAACTGAGGGACCAATTGCAAGATTTATTGGATAAAGGCTTCATCCGATCGAGTATCTCTCCATGGGGTGCTCTGGTTTTATTCGTCAAGAAGAAAGACGGTAGCATGCGGATGTGTATTGACTATCGCGAGCTCAATAAGCTGACCGTAAAGAACCGGTATCTGTTACCAAGGATCGACGACTTGTTTGATCAAATTTAGGGTGCCGGATGGTTTTTAAAGATAGACCTGTGGTCTGGTTACCACCAACTGAAGGTGAAAGAACAAGACATTCCTAAGACAGCGTTTCGTACACGTTATGGACACTACAAATTTCTCGTCATGTCCTTTGGGTTAACCAACACGCTAGCTGCCTTTATGGACCTTATGAATCGGGTATGTCAACCGATATTGGATAAATCGGTAATAGTGTTCATCGATGACATCTTGATTTATTCAAAAAGTGAAGAAGAACATGCCGATCATATTCGAGAAATAGTGGAGACGCTCAGAAGCAAGAAGTCATATGCTAAGTTCTCTAAATGCGCATTTTGGCTTCGAGAATTTCAATTTCTCGGTCATGTGGTTAATCCCGAGGGGATCAGGGTGGACCCTGCAAAGGTTGAAGCGGTGATGCAATGAGAAACTCCAAAGACGCATTTGAGATTCGTAGTTTCTTAGGCCTAGCAGGTTACTATAGGAGGTTTAGCCAGGATTTCTCCAAAATAGCTTCTCCTTTGACTATGCTGACCCGAAAGGACGTGAAGTATGAATGGGGTGTTGATCAAGAGAACGCCTTCCTAGAACTAAAGATAAGGTTAACTCAGGCCTTTTCTTGACGTTACCTAAAGGGAATGAGGATCTGGTAGTCTACTCGGATTCCTCGTATGCAGGATTGGGTTGCGTGTTTATGCAACGAGGGAAGGTGATAGCCTATGCTTCTAGACAATTAAAGGTCCACGAGGCCAATTATCCTACCCATGATTTGGAATTGGCTGCGGTGGTGTTGCATTGAAGATTTGGAGGCACTACGTGTATGGGGTGAAGTGCACTGTCTTCACTGATCATAAAAGTTTGAAGTATTTCTTTGAACAAAAGGAACTCAACATGAGGCAGAAGAGGTGGTTGGAACTAATCAAGGATTATGACTGCGAAATTCATTATCATCCAGGCAAAGCCAATGTGGAAGGGATGACCCGAACCAATTCGGGTGAGGGCTTGCCAGATAATCATGACTCCTGATGTTATGAAACAAGTGAGGGAGTTCCAGGATGAGGCATTGAGAGAGGACATGGTCAACTCTGAAAGGATGAAAGGACAAGTTTCAGATTTGGGGGAAAACACCCTAGGTGTTAGAATCCGATCCAGGTGAATATGGATCCTTCTTTATGGGGATCTGAGGGAGAAGATCATGGATGAGGCTCACAAAACTTGATATTCCATTCATCCTGGTGCCACGAAGATGTATCAGGATCTGAAGAAAGATTACTGGTGGCCGATAATGAAGCGAGACATGGCTAAGTACGTGAGCAAGTGCCTAACTTGTCTGCAAGTGAAGGCAGAGCACCAAAAGCCATATGGGAAGATCCAGCCTTTGGATATCCCTGAATGGAAATGAGAACACATCACAATGGACTTCATCACGAAGCTACCTCGCACGACAAGAGGAAGCGACGTGATCTGGGTGATTGCTGACTGTTTAACAAATAGTGCCCATTTCCTACCAATTCATGAGACGTTTTTGTCTGAGGCGTTGGCAGAGCTATTTATCAAGGAAATCGTTGCTTGTCACGGCGTACCAGTGTCTATCGTTTCGGATAGGGACACACGGTTTACGTCCAAGTTCTGGAAGAGGTTTCACAACTCAATGGGGACTAGGCTGCATATTAGTACGGATTACCACCCCTAGACAGATAGTCAATCGGAAAGAACGATTCAGACATAAGAAGACATGCTACGAGAGTGTGTTATCAATTTTGAAGGAAGTTGGGATGAGCACTTACCGTTGGCGGAATTCTCATATAATAATAGTTACCATGCCAGCATTGGTATGCCACCTTATGAGATGATGTACGGTAGGAAGTGTAGAACGCCCATGTGTTGGGTGACATTGGGCAAAAGGAATTGGCAAGTCTTGAAGTAATTGAGGTCACAATCTAGAAGTTAGATAAGATTAAGGCATTCATGAAAGCCGCAAAGGATCGCTAGAAGTCATATGCTGATAAGAGGCAAAGATCAATAGAGTTGAGGTTGGTGACAAGGTTATGATCAAAGTATCTCCCTGGAAAGGGATTATCAGGTTTCGAAAATGAGGATACTTAAGCCCAAGGTTCATAGGGCCATTACGTATTGTCGCGAGGGTAGGGAAGTGGCCTACAGATTAGAATTACCCGATGAGTTGAGAGTGGAATTCACCCTACATTCCATCTATCTCATCTTAGGAAATGTCTAGCAGACAATGATACATTTGTACCATTAGAAGACATTGAAGTCGACGAACGACTGAACTATGTAGAGCAGCTGGTGGCCATCCTTGATCGGAAAGAGAAGCACTTACGTAATAAAGTGGTTCTGCTGGTACGAGTACAATGGAGACACAGAAAAGGATCAGAATCTACACGGGAGACCGAGGAGGAAATGAGGAAATTTTATCCTTAATTGTTTGATGACTGACAGGTTTTGAGGATGAAACCTAAATAAGTGGGGAGACTTGTAACATCCCGAAAAGTCAAAACGAGACATCAAGGATAATGGGCTAAATTAGTGGGTATTATTAAAGAAAGGAAATGGGTTATGGGCTAATTAGGCTAATGGGAAAGAGCCTAAGTGATTTAGGGCCCGTAATCAGCCCTTTAACCCATCTAATCAGCCACCATCTTCCTCATTCCAACCCTAGCCACCAAAATTCATAGAGAGAGAAAGTAGAGAGAGAGAAAGTGAAGAAAAGTCAAGATTTGGAGCTCAAATGTTAAGAGATTGAAGATCTGGGTGTTGGAGCATCAAACCATAAGAAAGGAGCAACAAATCTAGGTAAGAATCAACCTCTAAACCCTTTTGTAGATCAAACCCGGATTCTAGGGTTTTGGGTTTCGAATAGTTGCAAAGAATCACATAAAGGTCACATTTTTACGTATGAAAACATGTAAAAAGCTTAGATATAGCCTCATGGATGATAAACTAAGAGATTGGACGTAAAAAGTTGAGATTTTGGGTTAAAAACGGGCTGGTTCGTAATTTTTATGCGACCTAGATGATTAACTAGCCTAGAAAGCTTAGTTTAGAGGTTACTCACGGTATCCAAGTTCTAGATCCCCTTATTTGTAAGTATTTCCATGTTTTGGGGTTATTATGCATACTAAATACACGTATTTAAATGACCGAGATTTTGAGGTTTTAACGGTAAGATCTATTTTTCTATAAGGAAATGTGTTATATAAATGTTTAAAAATAAAAAATTTCATGCTGACCTAGCAGCACGGCCCCAGCCAGGGGTGTTGCCCCTTGGACCCCACTAGGGGCTGCCGCCCCTAGGACCCCGCTATCAGGGGCTGCCACCCCTGAACCCCCGTTGTCCCACGGAGGGTCGATTATGTTTTATGATGACTAGTACTTGGCAGACTGTGTACTTAATAAGTTAAGTATTATATATTAAAGTGGAAGATGATATTATGAAAGGTGAAACTTAATGAATGTTACCCCCGGGCCCTTTTGATGATGAAAAGTCTTGCAAGCACTATGATAGACTTCACTTACGTGAGTCTGATGTATAATGATTGATCTATATTCATGAGCGGGCTATGTGCCTTGTAGTGTTGATCAACTGTCGGGGGTTAGCTACCATGATGATGTGTACCGACAGGGATCGACATTTGTTGTCGATCAACATGGAGCTCTTGCTGTGTGCAATCTCATTTATGATGAAGTGAAAGATATGAAAGAACGAAAGATAATGAACATGCTTATTAAGACGCATATGTTATGTATTATGATGTATGCTTGGTCATTGTAGGAAGGATAAAGTTTATATTTTCTTATTTACCTAAACTAGAACTCAGTCAGCAAAGCTGACTTTTATGTATAATAGTTGGCAGGTAAATGCTGATGCTGAGCATGGCACCAGGGAGCTACTTGGAGAACAGCGGATGGTATTCCTGTTTACGAAATCTTTTATTGTAATTTAAGAAAAAGCACTATGTTTTATTTACAAATGAAGGACGAATGTATGAGTATAATATGATTTCCAAGTATTAAATGAATGTCTAATTATTTCCTTTGCGTTGTTTTGTTATTAAAATGATTTTATGCTATGATTAACCAACTGTGAGGCTTCCCGGGAAGGGGGGCCTTACAAAGGGGGCATGGCCGCCCACACCCTTCTCCACACTTCTTGTCATCGGATTTTAGAGAGAGAAAGCAGAGAAAGCGCCAGTTCTTGATAGATGGACAAGAAAGAATTGAATTCAAGGTAAGAATTTGATGTTTTGAAGTGTTCTTGGCTGATTATAGTCTTGGGTTTGTGGTTATGTTTGTGTTTGTGTTCAGTTGTGTGCGTTTTGGTGGGTTTTAGGTATTTGAACAAATAACATATGGGTTTGAAGGAAGTCATACTCAAAGTTGCATAAGGTGAGTTCTAGAACCCCCTTTTTACATGTTTATAACTGATTTTGGGGTTGAAAACACATGTGTGAATGTTTTTATAAGTGGGAATTTACACCTGGATGTGTATATGTATGTGTATGCGGGTGAGGTATGATTTGGGTGTTTAGGTTGTTATGGTTATGTTATATGTATATTTTGTCGCTTAGAATGTTAGTACTAAGCTTAGAACATGATAAATGATGATTTTGGGGACCAAATAATATTATTTAGACTAGGTTGGTTGCCCATGTGCCCAACGGTTGAATTGCCCAAGTGTTTTCCAAAACACCCAAAACCCATGGCCCAATAGTTCCCATGAGCCAAGGATTAGGCTGAATTTGACTAAGTGTCCAATGCGCGAAAATTGCCCATTTGCCTGGGTATTCATGCGCCTGGAAAATGCCTAAAATGACTAAGTGTTTGGTCATGCACCGAAATAGTGCCCATGCGCCCAAAAGTTTCCCATGCACCGAAGTGTTCCCATACGCCTGAAAGGTCAAGTGCTTGCATAGTGCTCATGCGCCTGCATAGGGCTCAAGTGCCTAAGGACTTATCTGAATTTTTTTGGGGAAAAGAGAAGTTTTAGGTTATGACTTGGGATGTTCTCAGGGGTGATGTAAGGTGATTATATAATGATGTATGATGCTTTTTTGATGTTTTTAGTGTATGCAAGTTATGTATGTTTCTTTATGTTCCTTATTATGTATATTTTCATGCCTTTTTGTGGTATGTTAATATAAATGAACGTAAAATATTATGTAATGAAAGCAAAATTAATGATGAATGAAAAGTGGAACGTAAAGAATGAGTGAATGAAAGTAAGAAAATCTTGCAAGCACTATAAAGAGGTTCACACCCAATGAAGGGTGTTAGCTCAACGGTGTGTGGGTTAGCTACCACAGTAGGATGCACATTGGGGTCAAATCTTTGTGATTTACTATATGTATGGGACCCTTGTCGCTTGCCTAGGTACTAGAGTCAGCTTTGTGCATAATGTATAGCATATGGCATTGGTACGGAATGTAAGTAAAGAAGATAATGACGAATATACGATGATAAGTAAGGAAGACAATGAATGAACGAATGTTAACGATGATGTACAAAGATGATGAATGAATGTTAATGAACGATGATGAAAGATAATAATAATATTATCTATTTGTACGTATGATGCATGATCGCATATGAAAGAAAAGAACAATTTTAAACGAAAGTAAAAGTATTTTATTTTATAAAACTAAAACCCACTTAGCATTGCTAACTTTTATGTGTTTCCAGTTGGTAGGTAAATGTTGTTGAGGATGGCTCTGGGTAGCTACTAGACTTGTTTTGGATGACATCCATTTTTCATAACGATGATGTTTTTGCATTGTAATGTGAATGTATGATGTTTTATGACAATTAACAATGTTGTATTATATTGCAAAAGAAATTATTTATATATGAAATGGTTTATTAAGTATTTCGCTGCAATGTTTTAGTAAATTTAATGTATATTTTATGTTTTATATGAAATGATCGACAAACTGTAAGTGTTCCGGGAACGGGGCCTTACAAGTTGGAATCAGAGCCAAAGTTTAAGAGAAATGGGTATATGTTTTCAAAATAACCTAAACTTAAACTAGGAATTAGACAAAATGGAAGGGATGGCAGTCTGAGTAGTTGTGTGCCATTAGGTAACTTTCTTTTATGATTAATCGGTATTATATGAGCATGTTATGTGGTTTATGTGCCTTAGTAGATTTAGATACTAATGTAATCAGGAGAGGAAGTGCTTAGGGTATGAAGAGTAAAGTAAGTGGCTAATCACAACTGGCCACTGTAATTAGGGACTTACTATACTTGACATAAACTAAGCTATTATGTAACACCCGGTTATTTTTTAAAGTCAAAAAAAAGAAGAATAAAGTGAAGAGAAAAAGAAAGAAAATATATTTTACCCAAGTTAAGGGGTAAAAAGTGTCAAAAAGGACAAAAGGTTTAAAAAAGTGGGTGTAAAAGGTGATAGCTGCCCATCACTCTCTCTACACCCACAAATTCAAATCTTGTCATAGAGAGAAAGAAAGGGAGCTGAAATTCTCGGATTTTGAAGAACAAGAGCTGAAAAGTCGAATTCAAGGTAAGAATTCGTGTGTTTAAGATGTTCTTAACTGGTTATATCCTTAGTTGTTTGCTTATGTATGTTTGTATGTGTTCGGTGTGTGTTTTGGTGGGTTTCTAGGCGGTTGAACTCAATTGCAAATGGGTTTGAAAGAAGTCACACCTAAGAGGTTGTTAAGGTGAGTTCTAGAACCCCTCTCTTACATGTTTTAACTGATTTTGGGGCTGGAAATGCATGTATGAACTTTTTATAAAACTAGGGTTTCATACTCGTATGTATGAATGTGTGTATGTTGCAGGTTTGGTGTGATTTTGGACTATGTTCATGCTTGATGATGTTATGGTTGTGTTTCTATGGCTTAGAATGTAAGATTTAAGCTTAGAACATGATGGATGGTGTTTGGCGACCGAATTATGATGATAAGTGTGCCATAGGCTGCTCATGAGCCCAAACAATAGCTCATACGCCTAAGTTTTAGAAAAAACTCTTAGTTTGACAAATGCGGATGAACATGACAATCAGATGAGCATTGACAAATACGGATTAGCATTGACAGCGGATGATAAGTCATGCGTATGAGAAAGTCCCAATGCGGATGAGAAAGTCAATGCGGATGAAAAAGTCATGCGGATGAGAAAGTCCATTATGATGAGTAAAGAAATGCAGATGACAAAGTTAATTGCGGATGAACAAATGCGATTTTAAGTTTTCTGCGAAGGGAACAAATGCGGATGAACAAGTTAATGCGGATGAACAAATCGATGAGTCAGTTCTGCAATGACAAATGTAATGAAACAAAGAAATATGATAACCAAGTAATACGGATGAGAAAGTCAATGCGGATGAGAAAGTCAATGCTAGTAGTACTGAAATGCTGATGAGTAAGTTCATGCGAATGACAAATGCGATGAAACAAAAGAAATGCTGTGACAAGCGATAAGTAAGTTCATGCGAACGAACAAATACGTGAATGAAAAAAGAATACGGTGAAACAAAGTTAATGCATATGAACACATGCGGATGAGTATTCATGCGAATGAACAATGCGGAGAACAAAAAAGAAATGTGTATGCCCAAAAAGATGCAATGAACAATAGGAAATGGGTACACTTAGAATTTTTCTGACTTTTTTGTGAAAAGTGAATGTAAGCTTTGACTTGGGAGTTTCGGGGTTCATGTAAGTTGGACTTTTAGGTCCATAGATGTGTATGGTCATAGTATGGATGATGTGATGTATGATGTATGGTTTGATGCTATTGCTGATGATATGTATGATGCCTGTTATGTATGTAATGAGGAGGCTTGTACGGTATGGTTTTTGTGTGATTATGTTATGTTTCTTGTTTATGTTGCTTGACAGGATCAGTGATCACAAGTTTGATGTTTATCAGAATGTAAAGCAGCGGAATACACAAACGAATTACAAATTGTAGCAAGCAAACAATATATGTAAGCGTTAAGATCGCATACGGTTATAGGGAGAGAATATGAATTCTGATTTCTAGGAATGTTTATAGATGGAGAATATTTCTAATCAAATCAATCAAACATTCCATTCAATTGCTCATATCGCTCATGATTACAATGGGTTGTCACTCCTTATATAGAGTGCAACAGTCACTGCTGTTATCACGGAAAGTGACAACTGGCAGATCCAATACAGAAATAACTAAATCTTAACAAACTACTGAAATGTTCACAACTACTGAGAACATATCAGCAGGTTAAGTACAAAATATAAAACTACTGAAACTACAACGACTGAAGAACAAGCTCTTCAGTCGTTTTACAAAACTACTGAAACATAAAACATAAAACTACTGATATCACAACTACTGAAGAAGTACTCTTCAGCAGTTGTGACAAACTACTGAGGCTTCAGTACTTGGTCTTCAGACTTTGACCTTCAGGCGTTTCATCAGCTGATGACTTCAGTAGATATCATCAGCTGATGTCTTCAGTCTTTGTCTTCAGACTTTGTACATCAGTTGTTGATCTTCAGTACTTGTGAACTCTTCAGCTGTTGTACTTCAGTACTTTGGTCTTTCAGCTTCAGCACTTGTGTTCTTCAGCTGTTGTACTTCAGCACTTTGGTTCTTCAGCTGTTAAGGTCTTCAGCACTTGATCTTCAGCTGTTGAAGTCTTCAGTACTTGTCAAACTACTGATGAGGCTTTCAGCAGTTGTTGTGATACCGTGTGGGACTTAGAGATTTTCTGATCTTGGCTCATTGGTTCTTTTGGTCCAACAAACTCCCCCTGAACCAATGCAGCCAAAACCTCTAACTTATTTAAACTCCCACTTATTGATGGCAAAAATGTTGGTCTTTTTCCTTCTTGATCAGTAGAGAAGATGACCCATGTACGCTCCGGCCTGGGAAGAACCTCAAATATTTGTTTGGCAGAGTATGAATGGGAACTCTGTTTTGGGGAACTGGACACAGAGTTGTTATCCCATTCATGAGATTCACTTCCCCCAATGAGTCTGTATGACTCACGGACATAGGCCTCAAGGAAACAATTTGTTCCTCTTGAGAGAGTTCTTCAGCTCCTCCTTCGAAGAAGAACTCTGGACCATAGTACTCTGATAAGTACTTCATGGTCCTGCCATTTTTCAGCTCCACCGTAGTTACCTCCCTGTATACAAATTCATCCGGATGGTTGCCTTCAAGGAGTAACTGGAGCTCATTCTTTTGGATGTCTTCAAGCTTTTTGTATAACAACCCCTTCTTAATCATCTTGTTTTCTAGTAAGGCTTGAGGTGTCTTCTTTGCTTGGTGAGCTTTCTTGAATTCATCAATGATTTCCCAGGTGAGACTACAACGGCCAACATGATGGTAGATTCTATTGTTTTTCGTACTTGGCCGTTGTATCTGTGTGGGATAGTTCTTTTATGGATTCTAGAACTCACCCTGGGGTCTGGCCATACTCTCACTCTCTCCCTCTGATACTGAAAGGTGTGTCTGAGAGTGTACAGCCTTTGAGCATGCCCTTTCATGGCTTGAATAGATGATGACTGAGGAAATTCCTTCAACCATCTTCAACAGTTGCTCATCGTGCTGTTTCTGCTGTTCTTCTTCTTCTATTTTGACTCTGACCATTTCCCTTTGAGAGTCGGGTGTGATCATGGATTGACTCTGGGGCTTTGGTAGCTTCAGAACAGCAGAGAGTGGCAGACTATCATCTTCATCCTCTTCTTCTACTTCTTCTAGCCTCAACACCCTTCTCTTCTTCTTCTTGGGTGCATCATCGGCTGTTGGTTTAGAGGGTGAGGGAATTGGTTTTGTGGTTTGTGGTTTTGGTAGTTTTGATGTGGGAATGTTGACAGGCTGTTCTAGCATTTTGGATGTGAGTTTGGCTTTTGACTGTTTGGCTAGTTCAGTCCTGCTCCCAGCACCAGCTTCATTTAAAACTTCAACAATTAAACCTTTTGTATATTCTTCAGACGAACAGATCTTGGTGGTTATTGCCAAGATACTGTCCCTGGACCAAGCTTTGATCTCGATCAATGATCTTCCAAGATGTTTTGCTATAAATCTGATCATGATCTCCAGCCTTTCTCTTTCTGACACATCACTTGACCATCTTGATTGGATTTCTTCAATCTCTAGTCTTCTGATCTCAGAATCAAGTTTTTCAGTGTCATGGCCTTGCCTAAACAACTGATCAATGATGTTATCCATTGATCTGCTGTGTTCGGCATCAGCCTCTTTCACCATCAGCTCCAAGGCTTTCTCTTTTTCATCCTTCTTCTTTTTCTTGTATGTGACATGAAAGTCTTTTGAACTTTCAGTCACTTTCTCCATGGTAGCCTCCTCCTTCTCTTTTTCCTTCTCTTTCTCAGTCCCTCAACCAACTCCTCAGTTTCCACTACTGTCTCTTCTGTTTCTTTCTCCTTCTCTTTCCTCTTTCTTTTACCTTTCACTGCTGAACTCTCCCCCTTTTTGGTGCATTGGTTGCAGGAATTGAGTAGCAGAAAGTTGTTTGCTCAGAACATTCTCCACCATGGGTTGTAAGACAGAAGAAAGTCTCTCATCAACAGTTTTGATCACCATTCAGTTAGCTGTGGGGTGATGAGAGATAGGGGATTTTGAAGGATAGCAGCCAGTTGCTCAGGGGGGTTCTGTCCCTGAGGAATGGTGCCAGAAACAGAGGCAGGTGGCTGAGATTTTGTGAGTGGTTGTGTGTTTAGGAGACCTTCAGAGGAAGGTGCCATCTGTTGGGTTGATGTGGTGGCAGATGGTCTTACTCCTTGAGAGAGTTGGTCAAGTAGGTTTTGCAGTCTACTGACTTCCTCCTCTAGGATCGTGTTCTGGGCAAGAACATCATAGAAGAAGCCCAGGTCATCATCAGCATATGCTGAATCACCTGACCTCCTGCTTGTAGCAGGATATACATGCTCTGGGTGTAGACCAGATGTAGCATGTGCCCCTTTGTCTTGGAACTGGGGACTTCCAGCCTCAGGACGTTGTCCTTCATCGGCTGTTGCCTCTGGTGAGGTCTTAGTTATGTTACCAACCTCAGTCTGATCATTTGCTGATTCAGAGAGTTGGCAGCCTCACCAGAAGTTCTTATCTCCATATCAACACCAGGAGATAGAACAGTTAAACCCCTGTGCTGTGGGTTCTCAGGTGCACTGTATTCCTCCCCCTCAATTGTAGAGGTATTCCCAGTGGTAAGTGGTTTCTGGGGAGGGGGTGAGGAGTGCAATTGAGTCAGCACTTGTGCAACTATTAAAGTTGGGCTGTGAGGGGCGGTTGTTTGGGGTACAGGGGAAGAAGCAGTGTGCACCTGGGGTGGATGGTGCTCTTCAATGGCAATCTCCTCAAGTGAGGAAGATCCCAGATAAGTAGGTGCCCCTTGGGTTGCTGCAGTTCCTGTTGAGAGGAAGCCTGAGCGGCTGTGGCTGGAGGAGTCATTGTATCCACTAGGGGGTTTGGACTAGTGGATATATCCTGCGTTTGTTGTGCAGGAGCATCCTCAGGGGACTCAATTCCCTGAGTAGCCTTTTGGGTTTCTTTTTGGTGGGTTTGGTGGGGACATTGGATTTGGAGGTGGTGGCTGTGGGTTCCAGCTGCGTGGGTTTTCGCAGCTTGGCAGCCATTTTTAGTGTCCGGTCGGAGTTGTGCCGGGAGTATACTTCTGGCAAAACAGCCGTAGCAGGGACTCCCAAGCCAACAAGTCCCTCAGCATTAAGCTGGTCTATTATAATGGCCATGATGAACCGTGGATAGAGTATCCAACGGTTGGCAGTTAATTTTTGAGCCATATCTTTGAGCTCTGAAAATATTAATTCGGAAAAGTTCAGTGGTTGTTGCTCAAGGATAGAATACAATACCTGCTGCCATTTGGTGGACATTTGATCCCAAGACGATGTCTTAGGGGCAAACATACATTGACCATGTGAAAGATCAGGCGCTCAGCGTCATTGAAGTGTTTCTTCATATGGTTGTGGCACTGAGATCACCTTGATATCCATGCTGAGCAAATGATAGATCTATGGTGCCCTTCGGATATCCAGCAGGAGAGGTAGCATCACTCAGTGAAGAATTTTCGGATTGTTGCAGGAGTAATCACTACTTCTTTGTTGTTGACTACAGACCGGAGGGATCGTGTGTTGCTCTCCTCAGTAGTAACATTAACGTTCATCCAAAATTGGTTCAAGGATTCGGCATGTAAAACGGGGTTCAGAAGGAATGCCTTGTTGTATGGGGACTGAACCATAAGATCGATAGCATTATCGAACTTAGTCCAGATCGGCGATTTTGTGAGGTAGGCAACACAGTTGTGTCGCGGTTTAATTTGCAAAGACGCCATGGAAATTTGTTGGAGAGGAACGTTAGGTTTGAAGAAGATGAAGTATGGAGAGCTCAGGTTAAGGGTATATATAGGGTACGGGTGAGGAAACGACTGAAGGATGTGGTGTTAGTCATCAGTAGTTTTAAACGACCGTTGACATGGTATTATCCTTTCAGACGTTGAAACAGCTGAAGTCGCGGTGGGCATCAGTAGTTTAGAAAACTACTGAAGACCGTGGTTTTGACTTCAGGTGATTGAAACAACTGAGGACATGGTGTTTGTCATCAGTAGTTATGAAACTACTGAAGACAGTGGTTTTGTCATCAGCTGTTGTAAACAACTGAAGACTTGGTATTGGTCATCAGTAGTTATAAAACTACTGAAGACGTGGTTTTGCTTCAGTTGTTTAAAATGAAACAGCAGTGGTACAAACGACTGAGGGAAAGTTCTCTTCAGCTGTTTTCGTCAATTCTTAGCTTTTCAGCTGTTTCAAACTGTCCTCAACACATTCATCAGTCTTTATGGCTGATTTCAGTTGTTTCATAGGACATCAGTACTTATCTGTTTTTACTGATTTCAGTAGTTATGACTACATCAGTAGTTGTAACTACTTCAGTAGTTTAGAGCAGATGAAGTACTTCAGTACTTGTGAGAACTTTTAGCCTTCAGTAGTTATAAAACTACTGAGGTTAAAAGAGCTCATCAGTACTTATATGTGACAGGCACTCATGATCATCAATATGAATTACTGAGATCATCAGTAGTTGTCACCTATTCTAGCTGCAGCATACCAAGCCTTAACACCAGGTTTTGGAAAGTTGAACTATCCAAAGGCTTAGTAAAAATGTCTGCAAGCTCATCAGCACTGGGCACAAACTTAGGATCAATCAGACCTTTTTCAAAACATCTCTTATAAAATGGTGTCTGATCTCTATATGTTTGGTCCTAGAGTGCTGGACTGGATTTTTGACAATGCAAAGAGCTGAAGCACTATCCATTAACAATGGAGTCTTAGTCTCTGTAATGCCATAATCCAAAAGTTGGTTTTGAAGCCAGAGTACCTGAGATGTACAGCTTGCAGCAGCAATGTACTCTGCTTCCGCAGTGGATGTAGCAACTGAGGTCTGTTTCTTGCTCTGCCAAGAAATCAAGCAGTTGCCTAGGAATTGGCATCCACCAGAAGTTGATTTCCTGGTCAACTTACACCCTGCATAGTCACTGTCAGAAAAAGCAACTAATTTACCAGAATGGTTGGTAGAATACCATAAACCTAGAGATGGAGTGCCTTGCAGATATCTAAAGATCCTCTTGACTGCAATCAGATGAGACTCTTTAGGTGCAGCCTGAAATCTAGCACAAACACATGTAGCAACATAATATCTGGTCTAGAAGCTGTTAAATACATCAAGGACCCAATCATACATCTGTAAAGTGTTTCATCAACCACTTTACCTTTCTGATCTGAGTCCAGTTGTGTGGTGCTGCTCATGGGAGTAGAACAGGGCTTACAGTTTTGTAAATCAAACTTTTGCAAAAGATCTTTTGTATATTTGGATTGATGAATAAAAATTCCATCAGCCTTTTGTTTGATTTGCAACCCCAGAAAGAACTGTAATTCTCCCATGGCACTCATTTCAAACTTCTGTTGCATCAACTTTGTAAAGGCATCACACAACTTTGGATCAGAGGATGCAAAAATGATATCATCTACATAAATTTGAACAAGTAGATTATGCTGCCCAGCTTTCTTAATAAATAAAGTCTTGTCTATGGAGCCTCTAGTGAAATTGTTTTCCAGAAGAAA
The DNA here is from genome assembly GCA_025506515.1 of Flaveria trinervia. NCBI lineage: Eukaryota > Viridiplantae > Streptophyta > Magnoliopsida > Asterales > Asteraceae > Flaveria > Flaveria trinervia. The sequence goes on from CM046449.1 coordinate 39,433,588, forward strand.
GTTTGATAATGTCTCATACCAGGCTCTGGGAGCTTGTTTTAACCCATAAAGAGCTTTATCAAGCTTATACACCCAATTAGGATGTTTGTTGTCCTCAAAGCCTGGAGGTTGACATACATAAACCTCTTCTTTAACTTTTCCATACAAAAATGCACTTTTGACATCCATTTGAAAGACTTTAAGTTTTTGATAAGCAGCATAAGCTAAAAACAATCGAATTGCTTCCAGTCTGGCTACAGGGGCAAAGGTTTCATCATAATCAATACCTTCTTCTTGTGCAAACCCCTGAACAACCAGTCTGGCCTTGTTCTTAACAATAAGCCCATTTTCATCAGTTTTGTTCCTAAACACCCATTTAGTGCCTATTGCACACTTACCTGGAGGTAGAGGAACCAGTTCCCACACTTGCTGTTTCTTGAACTGAAGAAGCTCAAGCTGCATGGCATCAACCCATCCATTGTCCTTTAAAGCAATGTGATAATTCTTTGGCTCTTGCTGACTGATGAAGAGAGCATAGAAGCAGAATTTGACAATTGACTTCTTGTTGATACTCCAGCAGTGATATCACCAATGATTTGAGACATGGGGTGATTCTTCAGATCTTGATACACAATGAGATCTGTGCAAGTGTTTGTAGCCGGTTCAGCAGCAACAGATGGTGATGGTGAATCATTTCCTTGAAACCAATCAGTGGATGGTAATTCAAAGGAGTTGAATTCGAAGAAATCTCATCAGCATTTGTTGTGGATGGTGCTACTCTGGCGCTACAGGAACATCAGGTCTAGTGAATCAGGCAGCTGATCACTAAACCTGAAGAGGTGAGTACTGCAATCATCATCATCATCATCAGCATACCACCAGGTGGTGAACTGTTGACAGGAGCAACAGCAGGAGTTTGATAAGGAACATATTGCAGTATGTCCAGATCAAATAACTCCACAGGACTTTGTGGAATCTTGTCCTTTGGAGATTCATTAAACTTAACATGTAGAGTTTCTTCAACCATCTTTGTTCTGCAGTTGAAGACTCTGTATGCTTTGCAAGTAGATGAATAACCAACAAAGTATCCTGCATCCACCTTAGGATCAAATTTGTGGAGTTGATCCTTTGTGTTGAGAATAAAACAGGGACACCCAAATGCTTTGAAAAATGAAATCAGTGGAGCCAAATGATGGAGAACTTCATATGGAGTCTTCATCAACCTCTGATTTACTAACACTCTATTTTGCACATAACAAGCTGTGTTGACAGCTTCAGCCCAAAAGGTCAATGGCAAACCTGAGTCAGCCAGCATGGACCTTGCAGCTTCAATGAGGGTCCTGTTCTTTCTCTCCACTACTCCATTTTGTTCCGGAGTCCTTGGAATGCTGAACTGCCTTTTGATTCCCTTTGAGAGATAGAAGTCATCAAGTGTATGATTTCTGAACTCAGTTCCATTATCACTCCTAATACACTTGACTGGAAGGGAATACTGCTTCTCAATGTACAGCACAAAGTGGATAATCTTCTGAGCAGCCTCATCCTTTGAATGTAGAAAGAAAGTCCATACAAATCTGGAGTAATCATCCACAATTACCAGACAGTATTTCTTCTTTGCCATGCTCATTACTCTCACAGGACCAAATAGATCCATATGCAGTAATTGCAAGCAGGCAGTGGACTTGGACACTTCAATAGGAGGAAATGAGACCTTGTGCTGTTTTCCTTTTAAACAAGCAGTGCAAGTTTCATCACAGTGGAACTCCTTTATTGGTAAGCCTCTGACTAAACTATTGTGGCTAAGCTGATTCATGTTTTTGAGATTAACATGACCAAGCCTCCTGTGCCATAGTTTAGATTCTTGAAAAGAGGCTTTGGAAAATAGGCAAGGATTACCTTTGAGATCTATCTTCTTAGAGAGATCTAAGGCATACACTCTTCCTGTCCTGTTGGCTTTCAGGAGAGTGTGATCATCCAACACCTTGTCAATCAAGGGCAAAACTTTGGATGACAGAATCCTACAGTTTTGACTTGTGAAAAGGGCAACATGGCCTTTATCACACATTTGACTGACACTCAAGAGGTTGTACTTGAGATTTTCCACATGATTAACATCATCAAATTTGATTTCTCCATTGGAGACAAAGCCCTTACCGATGATGTAACCCCTAGCATCATTGCCAAAAGAGACAAATCCCTTCTTTCCTTGAGAGTAGTCATGAAGAAGAGAGATGTTCCCAGTCATGTGCATGGATCCCCCACTGTCTACATACCAGATGCTATTTTGGCATGTTGAAGAACCCTGCAATAATAAACAATCAGTTAGTTTTAGAGACCCAAACCTTTTTGGTTTTGGGCCTGGTCTCATCAATAGATGGTAAACTAGCATGTTTATTTGTAACAACAGCCTGAGAGGAAGAAGATGGTGCAGAAGAGGAGTCCTTTGGCTTAGACCTCCTTTTCTGTGGTTTCAACATAGGAGAATCTAGTTGGTTAACTCTACCCAACATGTTGTACCATCATCACCAGCTGTGTCTGATTTTGTGATAAAGCTTTCAGCTCATCAGACACATTGCTAGTGGAGTTAGATAAGGTCCTATGTTGCACCTTCTTCTTTTGAGCACCCTCAGCTGTCACCTGTTTAACTCCTTCCTTTTTGGATTGCTTTAAGGACTTAAGGGTTACAGGATTTGATGTTGCTGATACAAATGGTCTCAAACTCAGTTTTCATTTTTACCATTTTCTCATTAATTTCTTCCTTTTGTTTGAGTTTGGAACCTCTTTTGTACCAACAATCATCTGTAAGATGATTGAACAAACCACATACTTCACATGGTTTCTTCTTCATCTTAGGTTGATCATCAACTAAAGATGGTGAAGCAACAGAAGACTTGTTCTTCAATGCTTTGGAAGCATTGGTTGCTTTCTTGACAGCATCTTTAGTAGTCTTCAAACTCTTTCTACTGCCAGTTTTCTTCTCTTCAGTACTGACAGCAGTTGAAGTTTGAACTTCAGGAGTTGAATCCTGCTCTCCAGTCCTTTCAGGACCTTCAGGATTGACTCCTGAGTTGATCAACTTATTGATCATGTGAATGTCAGCATTTGGACCATCAACATCAGCTGATAGGTTCAAAGAGGACTTGATACTGACTGCTACTTCTGATTGTGCTGTATCAGAAGGTAGATCACATGACTTGATGGATTGGTTATCACTCTCACCATCAGATTCTACCTCTGCTCTTGGGGTAAAATCTGTAGGTGGAGCAGTGTGATTGTAACCAATTCCAAACTTCACATTTGAAGCAGATTGCTTACTAAGAAGCATTTCAAAACCTTTGCATGATTGTACCCATCTATCACACTCCGCCTGGGTAACTGCAAGGGTTTCTTTGAGATCTTTGTACTTCTCTAAAGTACATCTTCTCTAGCCTTATCATCAATTATTTTGCAATTCAGTTTATAAACCTCATCATTTTTATCTTTGAGCACAAACTCAAACTCAGCTTTGTTTTTGGAAATTACTTGTTCTAGCTCAATGTTCTTATTAATTAAAGCTACATTTGCTTCTCTAATGGAAGCAAATGCTGCTATGCATTGTTCAGAACATAATTTGGCTTTTGCCTCAGAGGATACCTGTGATACCTGAGGTGTAGAGGCATTGGAAGATGAAGTATCAGCAGACTCCAAAGCCATAAGAGCTAGATTCCCAAAAGGACTGTCACCACCATGTTGACCAGCACCTGAGAACAGTTGATCATGACCAGACAAGTCATCTGGTAAACTGCTCCAGTCAACAACTCCTGGGGTGAAGAAGCTGTGTTGTTGAGATGAAGGTTGTTGATGAGATGGGGAAGGCTGAGGTTCTGGTAATGCATGAGGTTGTGTCATAGGAACTTGAACTTGACTGACTGTGGCATGTAATAACAAGGGTACTGATAAGGCATTTGACCCTGAGGAACAAAATATGCCGGAGATTGTTGTTGAGGATGATGACTAGATGTGACAGGATGTTGCCCTCTGTTTTGTTGACTGTTGCCAGGAAAAGTCACAAAGGGTGCAGTAGAGTTTGATCCAGTTGATCTACACTCTCTTGCAAAGTGTCCAAGCCGTTGGCATTTGTGACACCTCAACTTGCTCTTGTCAAAACCAACTTTGGTTTTGCCAGAGAGTCCTGGGAATTTTCTTCCAGTTCTTTTGTAGAACTTCTGAGATCTGATATTTATCAAGGCCATTTGGCTCAAAATATCCATCTCTTCTAAGTCATCATCAGCAATCCCCTTGAGATCATCCATAATGAAACATAAATTGTCATTATTACCACCAGTAAACTGACCATCAACACTTACAAATGCAGAATTAGAAGTGCTCGAAGAGAAATTAATATGCTCATCATACTGGCATTCAGATGCAGCATATTCTGACTCATGACCCACCAAGGCAGTGTTGCCTTGAATAAAGTCTTCAGTGAGCTTTCCAGATGAAGACAGCTTTCTCTTCTGTTCTATCTCTCTCTCAAAAGTGAGCAATTTCCCATGGAGTTGGGTGAGAGATATTTGTCCAAACTTGCACTGGAGCGTAGGACAATAGTATATGTGTCCCATCTCTCAGGCAGTGATCTGAGAAATCTGTTATTCATCTGAATATTGGTGTATTCAAGTTTGACCATTTTTAGTTCAGAGATCAAACAAGAAAACCGCTCATATTGTTGAGTCAGTGTCTCACCCTTTCTATGAGAGAATGTCTCATATTGTTGGGCAAGAATTTCTCTATTATTTGCCAAGACCTCATCTGTTCCTCCAAATTGTTCTTTCAAAGCAATCCAGAGGTCATGGGCAGTTTCATGATGCATTAGCCCAGAATAGATTTCATTGGGCAAAGCCATGGCCAGAATTCCATGGGCTTTTGCATCAATCTCAAGCAACTTTTTATCCTCATCTGAGTATTGCTCCCTCCTCTTCGGAACCATTTGATTGGTTTCCGGGTTATTCACCATAGGCTTGTGTGGACCATGTACCACTGATGTCCAACACCCTGCGCTGTTAACAGACAGGTGATGGAGCATACGTCTTTGCCATATGTTATACTCATTCCTAACCAGCATAGGAGGCTTGGTTGAGGAACCAGTATTGTGAGGATCATTGGAGGGAGTGGTCATTTTCAGTTCAAAAACAGTTTAGTTCAAGTTTTAAAAAGTTTTAGACAAACCACAACAAACTCAATGAGAACCAAGAATAAGATCTCAGGATGATGATGAGCAGAAATACAGAAAATTCAATCTCTATAACCGTTTCTTGCAAAAACAAAAGCTAATTCAATCAAACTTGGATCTTGAATAGCAGTTTCAATGATCAATTATTAGATCGATCAATGATTAACCTGCTCTGATACCATTTGACAGGATCAGTGATCACAAGTTTGATGTTTATCAGAATGTAAAGCAGCGGAATACACAAACGAATTAGACAAATTGTAGCAAGCAAACAATATATGTAAGCGTTAAGATCGCATACGGTTATAGGAGAGAATATGAATTTCTGATTTCTAGGAATGTTTATAGATGGAGAATATTTCTAATCAAATCAATCAAACATTCCATTCAATTGCTCATATCGCTCAATGATTACAATGGGTTGTCACTCCTTATATAGTGCAACAGTCACTGCTGTTATCACGGAAAGTGACAACTGGCAGATCCAATACAGAAATAACTAAATCTTAACAAACTACTGAAATGTTCACAACTACTGAGAACATATCAGCAGGTTAAGTACAAAATATAAAACTACTGAAACTACAACGACTGAAGAACAAGCTCTTCAGTCGTTTTACAAAACTACTGAAACATAAAACATAAAACTACTGATATCACAACTACTGAAGAAGTACTCTTCAGCAGTTGTGACAAACTACTGAGGCTTCAGTACTTGTCTTCAGACTTTGACCTTCAGGCGTTTCATCAGCTGATGACTTCAGTAGATATCATCAGCTGATGTCTTCAGTCTTTGTCTTCAGACTTTGTACATCAGTTGTTGATCTTCAGTACTTGTGAACTCTTCAGCTGTTGTACTTCAGTACTTTGGTCTTTCAGCTTCAGCACTTGTGTTTTCTTCTGTTGTACTTCAGCACTTTGGTTCTTCAGCTGTTAAGTCTTCAGCACTTGATCTTCAGCTGTTGAAGTCTTCAGTACTTGTCAAACTACTGATGAGGCTTTCAGCAGTTGTTGTGATACCGTTGGGACTTAGAGATTTTCTGATCTTGGCTCATTGGTTCTTTTGGTCCAACATATGCTTATCTTTCCTATGGATTTACGTGTTATCGTTTTGAAAGAAAAGATAAAGTATTATGGAACATAAAGTAAATGATAATGAAAGAGTACCATAATTATAGAATGCATGCATTAATGAAAGAGAATGTATAGAAAGGCTTGCAAGCAAAATGTACAGAGGTGCACGGCTCTAAAATGCCGTAAGCTCACTACATATGGTTTAGCTAACCTTTAGGATACACGTAGGGGTTCCAGTCTTTGTGACTGACCATGGTGTGGTACATGGTTTATATTTTGTTACTCAGCTCGTGCTGGTGCCAAGCTATGTGCGGTGTGGAAGTCATTTATGATCTTTGGCCCAGTACCTGAGTTATGCATAATGTTAGGGTTGTAGTATACAGTGGTTTATAGTGATTACTCACCTCAGTGCTGGTGACAGGCTATGTGTGGTATGGAAGTCATTTATGATCTTCGGCCCAGTACCCGAGTTATGCATAATGTTGGGGTGTAGTATAAAGTGGTTTATAGTGATCTCCCTCCGTGCTAGTGCCAGGTTATGTGCGGTGTGGAATCATTAATGATCTTCGGCCCGGTACCCGAGTTATGCATAATGTTGGGGGTGAAATATATAGTTGGGATCTTTGTCGCTTACCCCGGTGCTGGTGCCAAGCTATGTGCAGTGTGGAAGTCAATTAAGAACTTTCGCCCGGTACCCCATTTGTTTGTGGCATAGCTGATGACACTGATCCTAATAGTGATGAAGAATGTGATAAAGAAGGGAAGGGTTAAAGAAAGTATGTGGTGAATAGTAAAGGAAGATAATAATGATATTATCAATGTGTATGTATTATGCATGATCACGTACGAAAGTAAAGAACGGTTTTAAATAAAAGTAAAGTATGTTTCTTTTAAAACTAGAACTCACTCAGCAACACTGACTTTTTATGCATTTTTCCAGTTGGCAGGTAAAAGTTGCTGAGGATGGCACGGGGCGGCTACTCAGCTCTTTCAGATGGCATCCATATTTATAATGCTTTTGTGTTGAAATGTAACATGTATTTTGTAATTTGATAACAATGTACTATTTTGCAAAAACATTTTTAATAAAAATGTTGTTTTTAATGTTTTCACTGCAACGTTTATTTCAAGTTAAAGTAATTATATGTTTTTGAGCGATGATTGGCCAGTTGTAAGCGTCCCGGAAACGGGGCCATACAAGTTGGTATGAGAGCCAAAGTTTAAGTGAAACGGGTAAATTTTCAAAATAAACCTAAACTTAAACTGAAAACGAGACGGAAAGTGAAGGGATGCCAGTCTAGGTAGCTACGTGCCATTCGGTATTTTCTTTAATGTTAACCAGTATTATGTGTGCATGTTATGTGGTTTATGTGTTGCTAATGGATTTAGATGCTGATGTAGTCAGGACAGGTAATGCTTGGGGTATGAAGAGTAAAGTAAATGGCTAATCACAACTGGCCACTATAATTAGGGACTTACTATACTTGACATAAACTAAGTTGTTCCTTGAATGACCCTGTTGGTGTTTGAATCTTTCAGTGTGTGTTAGAGGATGGTCGGTGGTAGATCATCTAAAGCTTTGCGTGGTGGAGGTCGTGGTGCTGAACCATGGGCTACGAGAGGAAGGCCTAGAGCCGAAAAGGTGGTTCATGAAGAACCAGAGACTCCTCATCCAGAGGCTGGAGATGAGAGTGCTAACTTAAGGGCCTCGGTGAATGAGGCTGTTGTTGAAGAGGTGCATCAGGTCATGTAGACAATCTTACCATCTGTGGTGACCGAAGTTATCAAGGCTGTGAGGAAGGAGAACGAAGGAAAGAAGTAGACCTACGGGTGAAAGAAGACAGCCCAAGACTAAGACGGTTCTATCTGATAACGAAGAAGAAGATGAGGAAGAAGAGCCTATGCCAGAGGAGGCACGAGGCTGTAACAATAGGGCATTTCAGAGGTGTAAGCCCCCTACTTTTGATGGTAACAGCACTACTGCTGCCGCTCACCGATGGGTGTGGGAAATGGAAGTTGTTCTGAATATCAGCAAGTGCCGAGAAGACCAGAAGGTGAAATTTGCTGCCCACTCATTTGTGGACTCGGCTCTGTGTTGGTGGGACAATATAGTTCAAGCGAGGGTAGTCGGGCGATAGGAAGAATGAAGTGGGAGAGTTGAAGAGGCTGGTGATTGAGGAGTTCTGTCCTTACCGAGAGATGGACAAAGTTGAAAGGGAGTTCCTGCAGCTGGAGGTGGGAACTATGACACATCAACAATACACCACTAAATTCAACGAAATGGCACGACTGGTGCCGGATCAGGTGATGCCTCTGTCACGAAAGAATAAGAGGTGCATTCAGGGCTTGCCGGCGGATGTCCGTAGGCACATGATCGCTGCCCGACCGAGCACGTTTAGGTCGGCGGTTGATTTGGCGGGGAGATTATACGATGAAAGAACTGTGGTGGTGACAGAAGCTAACAAGAAAGGAGGGGGTGATCGGAATTGGAACGGGAAGCGATTTGGACGTGGTGGAGCCACTCCAAGTAACAAAGGTGCACAGGTGGATGACCGGCATGTGGTCACATCTGGTGCAGGGTCAAGAAGGTATGTCAAGTGTGGACAAAAGCACCCCGGGGAATGTAGATTGGAGACCAATGTTTGTTTCCGTTGGGAAGAATGGACATGTGGCGAAGAACTGCAGTGTGAGGAGGTGTTATTCTTGTGGTGAGGAAGGCCACATGAGGAGGGATTGCAAGAAGCCGAGGGCTGAAGGTTCAGGAGTGAAGGAGGCTGGAGGAGAAGGGCAGAGGGCAAGTGCCAGAGCGTTCACAATGACGCAGGGGGAGGCTAGGACGGACCCCGATTTTGTGTTAGGTACGTTTCTAGTAAACCAAACTTTAGCCTCTATGTTATTTGATTCTGGTGCTAGTAAAAGTTTTATTTCTACTGTATTCTATGCTAAATGCCTATTAGTAGTAGGAGTGTAAATGCGCCCTTTGAGGTAGAAACTACCATAGGAGAGTCTACCCGGATTTCTGAGATGATAGAGGGTTGTGACATAGAACTAGAAGGTCGCAATTTTCCTGTTAGACCATTTGTGATGACCTTAGGCGGGTTTGACCTAGTCTTAGGAATGGATTGGTTGGCGGACTACGAGGCGAACATTGTGTGTCGCAAGAAGATGGTTCGATTAACAGCGCATGACGGAAGTACGGTGACGGTTTATGGAGATCGAGTCACGACTATTCCGAAGGTGATTTCGATGGTGGTGGCGGGAAAGTGCATGAGGCATGGATGTAATGCCTACCTGGCCTACGTAAAGGACGTGGATATGGCAACACCATAACTAACCGATGTACCGGTTGTGTGTGGACTTCCAGACCTGTTTCCCAAAGACTTACCAGGAGTGCCACCTGACCGCGAGATCGAGTTCAGATTGACTTGATACAAGGTGCCTAACTGTTGCTAAGGCATCGTATCAGTTGGCTCTGACTAAGAGGAAAGAGTCGATGGAGCAACTGCAAGAGCTGCTTGATAAGGGATTCATTAGACCGAGTATCTCTCCTTGGGGTGCTCCGGTCTTATTCATGAAGAAGAAGAAGGACGGTAGTACAAGGATGTGTATCGACTACCATGAGCTGAATAAGTTGACAATGAAGAATCGGTACCCCTTACCAAGAATTGATGACCTATTTGATCAGCTTCAAGGTGCCAGAGGGTTCTCGAGGATAGATCTTCGATCTGGCTACCATCAGATGAAGGTTAAGGAGCAAGATATTCCTAAAACAGCTTTTCGCACGCATTAGGGACACTACGAGTTTCTAGTTATGTCTTTTGGTTTGACCAACGCACCAGCTGCTTTTATGGATCTGATGAATCGAGTTTGTCGGCGATGTTGGATAAATCAGTGATTTTATCGATGATGTCTTGATTTATCCAGGAGTAAGGAGGGGCATGCCAGTCACATTCGAGAGGTGTTGGAGACATTGAGAAGGCAGAGGTTGTATGCTAAATTCTCGAAGTGCGTGTTCTGGTTACGCGAGGTTCAATTTTCAGGTCATGTAGTGAATCCCGGTGGGATTATGGCCAACCCGGCAAAGGTGGAAGCGAAGATTAGTAGTTTATTCTGATGCTTCCTACTCGGGGATGGGATGTGTGTGTTGAGTAGTGAGGAAAGGTTATAGCCTATGCATCCCGACAATTGAAAGTTCATGAGGTCAATTATCCCACTCCCGACTTGGAGCTAGCAGCCGTGGTCTTGCGTTAAAGGTATGGAGGCACTATCTATATGAGCTGAAGTGCACCATATTCAGCCGAGATACATAGGGCCTTTTTGAATTATTGCTCGAGTAGGAGAGGTGGCTTATAGATTGGGGTTACCATATGAGTTAAGTGGAATTCATCCGACATTCCATGTATCTCATCTGAGAAAGTGCTTAGCAGACGAGGATATGATTGTACCACTGGAGGATAACGAGGTAGATGAACTGCTTAATTATGTGGAGTAACCAGTGGCGATCATTGATCGTAAAGAGAAAAGGTTAAGAAATAAAGAGGTCCCTCTGGTGCGTGTACAGGGGAAGCACAGAAAGGGATCTGAGTCTACGTGGGAGACTGAAGAAGAGATGAGACAGCATTACCCATAATGGTTTGAGGAATAACAGGTTTCGGGGATGAAACCTATAAAAGCGGCTGGACTTGTAACACCCAGTAATTTTTTTAGAGTCAAAAAAAGAAGAATAAAGTGAAGAAAAAATAAAAGAAAAGATATTTTACCCAAGCTAAGGGGTAAAAAGTGTCAAAAGGACAAAAGGTTTGAAAAAGTGGGTGTAAAAGGTGATGGCTGCCCATCACTCTCTCTACACCCACAAAATTCAGATCTTGTTACAGAGAGAAAGAAAGGGAGCTGAAATTCTCGGTTTTGAAGAACAAGAGCTGAAAAGTCCAAGGTAAGAATTTGTAAGGCACCATTCCTGTGACGCTTACAGTTGGTCACTCATTGCACTTAAAACATTATAAAATGTACATTTATTTGCAGCGGAATTTAAAACTTTCATTTATAATTAAAACATGTCAATTACAACATCTGTTTTCATCTCAAAATACAACACATGTCAAAATACGAATGTCAGCCTCAAAATGCTCCCAGTGGCTTATGCATCCATGCCTGCAACTCCTCAGCATCAACATATACCTGCCAACTATCATGCATACAAAAGTCAGCGACGCTGAGTGAGTCTAGTTTTATAATAAAACATACTTTTCTTGTTAAAACCATTATATACTTTACTTCAAAACATACTATACTTTACAACCGTTCGTGATCATGCATCATACGTACATACAGATAATATCATTATTATGTTTGTCATTACGTTCATTAGCTTTGTTCATTCAACGTATTACATTATCGTTCACTTCCCTTTCTCGATTCGGTCAGACTTTACCCTCTTCGTGGCACTCAGCCACGATTACTGAGGTCGAATGACGAGGATCCTATTGTGTACATTATTACGATAATTCATTTACGTTCATTCATACGTTCGTTCTTTCATACATGATCTTTTGTTCATTACTCTTTATTACTCGAATCTTGTCTCTTGCAATATCTCATGTCCGAAGACTGATATTGTGTCGAGGCCTGCTCATAAACCCCCGACTCATGTCCGAAGACTGACACAGCACCGTGATATGCGACAAAGATCCCATATGAGTCAATCACAGGGATTGAATTCCATCCGAGTCTGTTGCAACACAAAGTCGCTCACCTCATTATCTCGTCTCATGCAATATCCCCGACTCATGTCCGAAGACTGATACTGTGCTGGGGCCTGACAAACAAACCCCCGACTCATGTCCAAAGACTGACACAGTACCAGGATACGTGACACGGATCTCATCATCCGTCACTTTCGCCATATGCAATACTCCCAACTCATGCCGGAAGGCTGATACTGTGTCGGGGCCTGCTCACAAACCCCCGACTCATATCCGAAGACTGACACAGTACCGGAGTACGCAATCTGTATCCTGTCTCATGCAATACCCCCGACTCATGTCCGAAGACTAATACTGTGTCGGGGCCTGACAAACAAACCCCTGACTCATGTCCGAAGACTGACACAGTACCGGGATACGCGATAAGGACCTCTTTCGAGTCTGTTGCGACACAGAGTCGCTCACCTCATACATATGCTTGCAAGCCTTTCTATACCTTCTCTTTTATTCATTCATTTATTCATGCATGCATTCATTCATTACGTTCCTCTTTTCATCATCTTCCACTTTACGTTACATAATACTTTCATTACATTTATTAACATAACACGCACAGCCAAGGGAAGACATACATAATAAAGAACATGCATGAAGATAAACATACACCATCACCATAACAGGCACATCATACATACATAACACACATCTAACATAAGCCATATCATCATAACCAGGCTTATCTTCCCATTATACCCCTTGAAATCACTTAGAAAACCTCAAGTCCAAATTGGGTGCATGGGACCTTCCAGGCGTATGAGCATAAAAATTCTAAGTATAAAATAGTATGGGCGCATGGGCACTGTTTGGGCGTTTCTGCCCTGTTCAGGGGCATCACCAATCATAGCCGTTTCAAGCTCTTGGGCGCATGGGCACTGTTTAGGCGCATGAACAATACTTAGCCTTTTCTTTCACTGGGACGCACAGGAATGTTTAGGCGCATGGTCCACACTCAGTCGTTTCATCACTGGGCGCATGGGCACTATTTAGGCGCATGGCCAACACTTGGGCGTTTCATCACTGGGCGCATGGGCACTATTCAGGCGCATGACCCACGCTTGGGCGCATGACCCACTCTTGGGCGCATGGCCAACACTTAGGCGTCTGGTCTCTCATGCTGGACGCATGGACAACTGTTTGGGCACATGAACCACTGTTCATGTTCATCAAAACATTCTGAAATCTTTTCTATGCTACCAATTTCACCCGATTATCATTCTAAGCATACCCAAACACAGATCTAACATACTAAGGCCATCTAAGCATGCTAAACATCATCTCTAACCCATAATCAACACTATAACATGCATACATACATACAACATTCGTACATAAAGCTGTAAACCCACGGTTTCTTTCAAAACATTTACTTAGCATGCATAATAGCCCCAAATCAGTTAAAAATCAGTAAAAGAGGGGTTCTAGAAGCTCACCTTGAGCAGCTTTGAACAACACTCTTCCAGTTCAAGACCCACTTCGTTTCGGCTCTTTGAATCCCGAAAGTAAACTCTAAACAACCGGAACTTCGGTCAAGAACTCAATACTCAACTGAAACCAAGCTCAAACAAGAGAAGACTTACCTTTTTCAGCTTCTTCTTCCTCTTTCTCTCTCTAGAACCGGGCTCTCTCTCTCTCTTCTTCTCCTCCGAGATCAAAGCAGCTTTCTGCTTGATATGGGCGACCATGCCCTCTAATATCTTAAAATAATAAGATTTGTACTTTGTACACTTTATCCCCCTCTACTTGTGCAAAATTTCTATTCTTTCTGTTTACTTTTCTTTTCCTTCCGTTTAAATAGAAATTTCAGGGTGTTACAAGTCTACCCCCCTTAAAGAGGTTTCGTCTCCGAAACCTGTCGCTTCTCAAACAGTTACGGGTAACACTCTCTCACCTCTTCTTTGATCTTGCATTTAAGCTCAGATCCCTTTAGGCTTCACTGCACCCGCACAAGTGAAACCATCATCCTCCTTGGTCTATTCTCTCCTTCTTATTAGTATTGGTCACCAGTTGCTCCTTGTGGTTGGATACTCTGTCCATCTTAGTGTTCTCTAGTAGAATGATCATATCCTTATCGATTGAGCTCTTTCTTAGACGAGATGCATGGAACATCAGATGACTTCCACTCAACTTATCGGGTAGCTCCAGTCGATGTGCCACTTCTCCTACCTAGGCAATGACTGGGAATGACCCACTACACTTTAATATTAGCTTTACTTGATTTCAATCAAGCAATCCGCGCTCCTGGTCGAAGCCTTCCTCATACTTCATTGTCGTAGGTCATCACCGAACTCTGGTCGTGCACGGTTGATCAATCCATCTTCTTGCAACACTTGGGGTTTGAGTCATAGACTACTGATCAACTCACCCGGAGATGCATGTCTACCTACCTATGTCTATCTTGAATAGCCTAGCAGGAACAAGCGCTCTCTCTCAATTCTATCACATCGAAGGGCTCATCGATCTTCCTACCCCTAACGTGCAATATCACAGAAAATAGCGGCAACAAAACTACTACTAGCGTCACAATTAAAGCATAGATGCATAAATCTAAACTTGTAGGAACGTACCTGACGTTACCTCGGAGTCTGACCTAGCCTCCTCCCGGTCATAGCGAAGGCTCTAGCATTCACCCTCTGTTCTCCTTCCCCGTATCGAAACTTCCTACCCTCAACTTCTTGCAGTCTCTGCTCATGTGTCTTGTCTTGCCACAGTCGTAGCATTTAGCCATTTGACAGTCCCTCGCTCTGTGGCCCTCCTTTCTATATTGGAAACTAACATTCAGTCCCCACTTGCACTCCCCGTCATGGCCTCTGCCACACTTGTTGCAAATCTCTCCTTTTCTTTCCATTCTCTCCCGATTATCGTCCCTTGACGTCATACCTCCATACCAAAATCCACCATCATTGTCTCGCCTTCCTTTCCCCTTCTTAACATAGGCTCGCTCCTCCCCTTCGTCTGTCATCACCATCGCCCCCCGCTCGTCGTACAATCTTCCCGCCAAGTCAGCTGTCGACCTAAACGTGCTCCGTCGGCGGCGATCATGTGCCTACGGATGTCCGCCGGCAAGCCCTGAATATACCTCTTGATCTTTCGGAAAGAGGCGTCACCTGATCCGGCACCAGACGTGCCATCTTGTTGAACTTCGTGGTGTACTATTGATGTGTCAGGGTTCCCGCCTCCAGTTGCAGGAATTCCCTTTCAACTTTATCCATCTCACGATGAGGACAGAATTCCTCAATCACCAGCTTCTTCAACTCCGGCCATCTCATCCTTCCAATAACTATGCTACCCTCGGCTTGGACTATATTGTCCCACCAGCATAGAGCCGATTCCACAAAAGAATGGGCAGCAAACTTACTTTTTGATCCTCCCGGCACTCGCTGATATTCAATACCGCTTCCATCTCTCTCACCCATCAGTAAGCAGCAGCAGCAGTGTCGTTTCCATCAAAAGTTGGGAGCTTGCATCGTTGAAACGCCCCATAATTACAGCCTCGTGCCACCTCCGGCGCAGGCTCTTCCTCTTCGTCCTCTTCGTCATCGCAGAAAACCGTTTCAGCCTCGGTTGTCTCCTTTCGCCCGAAGGTCTACCCCCTTCCTGTCTTTCCTCGTCTCTAACAGCCTTCATAACTTCGGTCACCACAGACGGTAAGATTGTCTGCATAACCTGATGCACTTCCTCCCTGACCGCCTCTCTCATCGAGGCTCTCTGATTAGCATTCTCATCACCGCCTCCTGATAAGGGGTCTCGGGTTCCTCATGGGCTGCTCCTTCAGCCCTAGACCTTCCTCTTGTGACCTGTGGTTCGGCACCACGTCCACCACCACCTCCACCTCGTGAAGCTTTCGAAGATCTACCGCCAACCATCTTCTAACACACTATAAGATTCAAACACTAACGCGGTCATTCAAGGTGATAACTCAGTTTATGTCAAGTATAGTAAGTCCCTAATTATAGTGGCTAGTTGTGATTAGCCACTTACTTTACACTTCATACCCCAAGCATTTCCTATCCTGACTACATCAGTATCTAAATCTACACATAGCACACAAGCCACATACATGCGCACATAATGTCGGTTAACATCAACTTACATAAAACGTTTACATAAAACCTTTACCTGCAGGCACGTAGCTACTAGGACCGGCATCCCTTTTCCTTTTAGTCCCATTCTTAGTTTAAGATTAGGTTTTTCAAAATATTTACCCAATTCACTTAAACTTTTGCTCTGATACCAACTTGTAAGGCCCCGTTCCCGGGACGCTTACAGCTGGTCACTCATTGCACTCAAAACATTATAAAATGTACATTTATTTGCAGCGGAATTTAAAACTTTCATTTATAATTAAAACATGTCAATTACAACATCTGTTTTCATCTCAAAATACAAGACAAGTCAAAATACAGATGCCAGCCTCAAAATGCTCCCAGTAGCTTATGCATCCATGCTTGCAACTCCTCAGCATCAACATATACCTGCCAACTATCATGCATACAAAAGTCAGCAACGCTGAGTGAGTCCTAGTTTTATAATAAAACATACTTTTCTCTGTTAAAACCATTCTTTATTTTACTTCAAAACATACTATACTTTACAACCGTTCGTGATCATGCATCATACGTACATACAGATAATATCATTATTATCTTCATCATTACGTTCATTAGCTTTGTTCATTCAACGTATTACATTATCGTTCACTTCCCTTTCTCGATCCGGTCAGACTTTACCCTCTTCGTGGCACTCAGCCACGATTACTGAGGTCGAATGACGAGGATCCTATTCTGTACATTATTACGATAATTCATTTATGTTCATTCTTACGTTCGTTCTTTCATACATGATCTTTCGTTCATTACTCTTTATTACTCGAATCGTGTCTATTGCAATATCTCATGTCCGAAGACTGATACTATGCTGGGGCCTGCTCACAAACCCCCGAATCATGTCCGAAGACCGACACAGCACCATGATACGCGACAAGGACCTCTTTCGAGTATGTTGCAACACAGAGTCGCTCACCTCATACATATGCTTGCAAGCCTTTCTATACCTTCTCTTTTATTCATTCATTTATTCATGCATGCATTCATTCATTACGTTCCTCTTTTCATCATCTTCCACTTTACGTTACATAATACTTTCATTACATTTATTAATGTAACACACACAGCCAAGGGAAGACATACATACATAATAAGGAACATGCATAAACATAAACATACACCATCACCATAACAGGCACATCATACATACATCACACACATCTAACATAAGCCATATCATCATAACCAGGCTTATCTTCCTATTATACCCCTTGAAATCCACTTAGAAAACCACAAGTCCAAATTGGGCGCATGGGACCTTCCAGGCGCATGAGCATAAAAATTATAAGTATAAAATAGTCTAGGCGCATGGGTACTGTTTGGGCGTTTCTGCCCTGTTCAGGCGCATCACCAATCACAGCCGTTTCAAGCTCTTGGGCGCATGGGCACTGTTTAGGCGCATGGCCAATACTTAGCCGTTTCTTTCACTGGGACGCATGGGCAGTGTTTAGGCGCATGGTCCACACTTAGCCGTCTCATCACTGGATACATGGGCACTATTTAGGCGCATGGCCAACACTTGGGCGTTTCATCACTGGGTGCATGGGCACTATTCAGGCGCATGACCCACTCTTAGGCGCATGGCCAACACTTAGGCGTCTGGTCTCTCATGCCAGATGCATGGACAACTGTTTGGGCGCATGAACCATTGTTCATGTTCATTAAAACATTCTGAAATCTTTTCTATGCTACCAATTTCACCCGATTATCATTCTAAGCATACCCCAAACACAGATCTAACATACTAAGGCCATCTAAGCATGCTAAACATCATCTCAAACCCATAATCAACACTATAACATGCATACATACATACAACATTCGTACATAAAGCTGTAAACCCACGGTTTCTTTCAAAACGTTTACTTAGTATGCATAATAGCCCCAAATCAGTTAAAATCAATAAAAGAGGGGTTCTAGAAGCTCACCTTGAGCAGCCTTTGAGCAACACTCTTCCAGTTCAAGACCCACTTCGTTTCAGCTCTTTGAATCCTGAAAGTAAACTCTAAACAACCGGAACTTCGGTCAAGAACTCAATACTCAACTGAAACCGAGCTCAAACAAGAGAAGACTTACCTTTTTTAGCTTCTTCTTCCTCTTTCTCTCTCTAGAACCGGGCTTTCTCTCTCTTCTTCTTCCTCCGATATCAAAGCAGCTTTCTGCTTGATATGGGAGACCCTGCCCTCTAATATCTTAAAATAATAAGATTTGTACTTTGTACACTTTATCCCCCTCTACTTGTGCGCAATTTCTATTCTTTCTATTTACTTTTCTTTTCCTTCCGTTTAAATAGAAATTTTGGGGTGTTACAGAATTCATGTGTTTAAGATGTTCTTAACCGGTTATATCCTCGGTTGTATGCTTATGTATGTTTGTATGTGTTCAGGTGTGTGTTTTGGTGGGTTTCTAGGTGGTTGAACTCAATTGCAAACGGGTTTGAAAAAAGTCACACCTAAGAGGCTGCTATGGTGAGTTCTAGAACCCCTCATTTACATGTTTTAACTGATTTTGGGGCTAGAAATGCATGTATGAACTTTTTATAAAACTAGGGTTTCATACCCGTATGTATGAATGTGTTTATGTTACGGGTATGATGTGATTTTAGACTATGTTCATGCTTGATGATGTTATGGTTGTGTTTCTATGACTTAAAATGTAAGATTTAAGCTTAGAACATGATAGATGGTGTTTGGGGACCGAATTATGATGATAAGTGTGCCCTAGGCTGCTCATGCGCTCGTATGACTAAGTTTTAGAAAAACTGCGTAAGTGTGACAAATGCGGATGAGTATTGACAAATGCGGATGAGCATTGACAAATGCGGATGAGAAAGTCAATGCGGATGAGAAAGTCAATGCGAATGAGTAAAGAAATGCGGATGAATAAATGCGGATGAGTAAGTTCATGCGAATGAACAAATGTGGATGAACAAAGTTAATGCGGATGAACAAATGCGGATGAGTAAGTTCATGCGAATGAACAAATGCAGATGAAAAAAAGAAATGCGGATGAACGAAAGAAATGCGAATGAACAAAAGAAATACGGATGAACGAAAGAAATGCGAATGAACAAAAGAAATGCGGATGAGAAAGTCAATACGGATGAGAAAGTCAATGCGTATGAGTAAGGAAATGCGGATGAGTAAGTTCATGCGAATGAACAAATGCAGATGAATAATCATTCGCATGAACAAAAGAAATGTGGATGAACAAAGTTAATGCGAATGAACAAATACGGATGAGTAAGTTCATGTGAATGAACAAATGCGGATGAACAAAAGAAACACGGATAAACAAATTTAATGTGGATGAACAAATGAGGATGAGTAAGTTCATGCGAATGAACAAATATGGATGAACAAAAAGAAATGCAGATGACAAAAAGAAATGCGGATGAACAAAGAGGAAATGCAGAAGAAAAAGGGGTTCCAGTCTTTGTGACTGACCAAAGGTGTGGTACATGGTTTATATTGATTACTCACCTCGGTGCTGGTGCCAGGCTATGTGCGGTGTGGAAGTCATTTATGATCTTTGGCCCAGTACCCGAGTTATGCATAATGTTAGGGGTGTAGTATACAGTGGTTTATAGTGATTACTCACCTCGGTGCTGGTGCTAGGCTATTTGAGGTGTGGAAGTCATTTATGATCTTCGGCCAGTACCCAAGTTATGCATAATGTTGGGGGTGTAGTATATAGTGGTTTATAGTGATTACTCACCTAGGTGTTGGTGCCAGGCTATGTACGGTGTGGAAGTCATTTATGATCTTCGGCCCAATACCCGAGTTATGCATAATGTTGGGGGTGTAATATACAGTTGGGATCTTTGTCGCTTACCCCCGTGCTGGTTCCAGGCTATGTGCAGTGTGGAAGTCAATTATGAACTTCGGCCCAGTACCCCACTTGTTTGGGGCATAGCTGACGACACTGATCCAGGTAGTGATAAAGAATATGATAAAGAAGGGAAGGGTTAAAGAAAGTATGTGGTGAACAGTAAAGGAAGATAATAATGATATTATCTATGTGTATTTATTATGCATGATCATGTACGAAAGTAAAGAACGGTTTTTAATGAAAGTAAAGTATGTTTTATTTTAAAACTAGAACTCACTCAGCAACACTGACTTTTTATGCATTTTTCCAGTTGGCAGGTAAAAGTTGCTGAGGATGGCACGGGGCGGCTACTCAGCTCTTTCGGATGGCATCCATATTATAATGCTTTTGTGTTGAAATGTAACATGTATTTGGTAATTTGATAACAATGTATTATTTTGCAAAAGCATTTTTAATAAAAATGTTGTTTTTAATGTTTCCGTTGCAACGTTTATTTCAAGTGAAATTAATTATATGTTTTATGAGCGATGATTGGCCAGTTGTAAGCGTCCCGGAAACAGGGCCTTACATATTACCTTGAATGACTGTGTTGGTGTTTGGATCTTATAGCGTGTTAGAGGAAGGCTGGATGTAGATCTTCTAAGGCTTCTTGAGGTGGAGGTCGTGGTGGACATGGTGTTGGACCATGGGTCATGAGAGGAAAGGTGAGAGCTGAGGAGACGGCTCATGAAGAGCCCGCAACCCTCATCCAGAGGGTGGTGATGAGAGTGCGAATCTAAGGGCTTCAGTGAAGGAGGTTATGGTAGGGGAGGTCCACCAAGTCATGCCAACGATCATACCATCTGTAGTGACTGAAGTAATGAAGGTTGTGAGGGAAGGTAAGAGGAAGGAGGCAAATAGGTCCTTCAGAGAGAGGGAACAATCAGAGACTGATACGGTTATCTCTAGTGACGAGTAAGAAGAAGAGCCTGTGCACGAGGCAGCATGAGGCTGTAACTATGGGGCATGTCAAAGATGCAAGCCCCCGACTATTTATGGAAATGGCATTGCTGCTGCTCACCGGTGGGTGAGGGATATGGAGGTTGTTCTTGATATCAGTGTGTACTAGGAAGATCAGAAGGTAAAGTTATCCACTCATTCATTTGTGGACACGGCTTTGTGTTGATAGGACAATATCATTTGTGGACTCCAGCCGAGGGTAGTAGGGCAATTAGTAGGATGAGTTGGGATGAGCTGAAGAAGTTGGTGATTTAGGAGTTTTGTCCTCACAGAGAGTTGGACAAGGTTAAAAGAGAGTTCTTACAGCTGGAGGTGGGAACTATGACACATCAACAATACACCACCAAGTTCAATGAGATGGCACGGCTGGTGCCGGATCAGGTGACACCCTATCACAAAAGATCAAGGGATACATTCAGGGCTTGCCGAAGGATATTCACAGGCACATGATTGTCGTTGGACGAGTATGTTTAGGTTGGTGGTTGATCTGGTGGGGATACTGGGTGATGAAAGGGAAGTGGTGGTGGTTAAGGTGAGTAAGAAAGGTGGTGGTGACGAAAGCTAGAGCGGGAAGAGGTTTGGATGGGGCAGGGCCCCGACAAACAACAAGAGTGCACAGGTGGATGACCGACGTGTGATCATATCTCGTGTGGCATCGAAGAGGTGTGGCAAGTATAGGAAGGAGCACAGTGGAGAGTGTAGGTGGGGATTGAACGTATGCTTTATGTGTGGGAACCCTGACCATATGGGTAGAGAGTATAAGGTGGCAAGGTGTTTTAACTGTTGCGGAGAGAGCCACATGAGCTGGGACTGCAAGAGGCTAAGGGTTGAGTGTTCCGGAGCAGCGAAGAAGAAGACCAGGACTGAAGGGCAGAAGGAGAGTGCAAGAGCCTTCACGATGACTCAGGAGGAGGCTAGGACGGACCCCGATGTTGTGTCAGGTACGTTTCTAGTAAACCAAACTCTTGCTTTTGTGTTATTTGATTCTAGTGCCAGTATGAGTTTTATTTCATCTGCTTTCTGTGCTAATTTGCTTGTTATTAGTAGGAGTATTAATAAGCCCTTCGATGTAGAAACTGTCATAGGTAAGTCTACTAGGATTGTTGATCCGATAGAAGGTTGTGACATAGAACTAGAAGGACATAAGTTTCCTATTAGATTGTTTGTGATGACCTCAGGCAGGTTTGATGTAGTCCTAGGAATGGACTGGTTAGCAAACTACAAGGTGAATATTGTGTGTCGCAAGAAGATGATTTGATTGACAGCACCTGACAGGAGTTCAGTGACAATCTACAGTGATCGAGTTACGATGATTCCGAAGGTGACTTCGATGGTTGTGGTGGGAAACTGTATGAAGCGTGGATGTAGTTCCTACTTGGCCTACGTAAAGGATGTTGATACGCCAAGCCATAATTGTCTGATGTATCAATTGTGTGATTTTCCCGACGTGTTCCCAGAAGATTTAATAAGTGTGCCACCAAATCGTGAGATCAAGTTTCAGATTGACTTGATACCTGGCACCTAACCTATTACTAAGGCACCTAATTGATTAGCTCCCTCCAAGATGAAGGAATTGATGGAGCAATTGCAAACGTTGCTTGATAAAAGGTTCATTAGACCGAGTATCTCTCTTTGGAGTGCTCCAATCTTATTTGTAAAGAAGGACGGTAGTATGAGAATGTGCATCGACTACCACGAGTAGAATATGCTGACGGTGAAGAATCGGCACCTGTTGTTGAGGATTGATGACTTATTTGACTAGCTCTAAGGTGCTAGTTGGTTCTTGAGGATAGACCTTCGATCTAGTTACCATCAGTTGAAGGTGAAGTAGCAAGATATTCCTAAAGCAGCATTTCACACGCGTTATGGACATTATGAGTTCCTTCTTATGTCTTTTGGTTAAACCAAGGCACTAGCTGCTTTTATGGATTTAATGAATTGAGTGTGTCGGTCAATATTGGATAAATCAATGATAGTGTTCATTGATGATATCTTGATTTATTCGAAGAGCGAGGAGGAGCATGCCGGTCACATTCAGGAGGTATCAAGAACGTTAAGAAAGGAGAAGTTGTATGCCAAGTTCTCCAACTGAACATTCTGGTTGCGTGAAGTTCAGTTCTTGGTCATGTTGTAATTCCTAAAGGGATTTTGGTGGAACCGACTAAAGTAGAAGCTATGATGCAATGGAAGTATCCAAAGATGTCATCCGAGATTCGTAGTTTCTTGGGGTTGGCGGGTTATTATAGGAGATTCATTCAAGACTTCTCCAAGATAGTTTCTCCATTGACCAAGCTAGCCCGAAAGGATGTGAAGTTTGTATGGGGTCAAGAGCAAGAGAAGGCTTTTGAAGAGTTAAAGGCAAAACTGATTCAAGCCCTTGTCTTGTCGTTACCCGAAGGAAGCAAGGATTTGGTGGCCTACTCAGATGTTTCTTATTTAGGATTGGGTTGCATATTGATACACTCAGGAAATCTTATAGCCTATGCATCCCGACAGCTGAATGTTCATGAGATTATTTACCGACTCATGACTTGGAGCTAGCAATTGTGGTCTTCACGTTAAAGATTTAGAGGCACTACCTATATGGGACTAAGTGCACTATATTCACTAACCATAAGATCTTGAAGTACTTTTCCAAGTAGAAGGCTTTGAACATGAGGCAAAGGAGATGGTTGGAGCTCATAAAGGATGATGATTGCGAGATCCATTACCATTCGGGCAAGGCCAATGTGGTGGCGGATGCCCATAGCCGAAAGGAAAGACCCGAACCAATTCAAGTAAAGGCTTATTAGATGGTTATGACCTCCGACGTGATGAAGCAGGTCAAGAGTTTCAAGATGAAGCATTAAAAGAGGATCGTCTTAACTCCGAAAGGATGAGAGGTACAGTTGCGGAGTTGGGTGAAAATACTTTTGGTGTTAGAACCCGATTCGAAAGGATATGGATTCCATGTTATGGGGATCTACGTGGAAAGATCATGGAAAAAGCTCATAATACTCGATACTCCATTCATCTTAGTGCCACGAAAATGTATCAAGATATGAAGAAAGATTATTGGTCGCCGGGTATGAAACCGGACGTAGTGGAGTACGTGAACAAGTACCTTACTTGCTTGCAAGTGAAGTTAGAGCATTAGAAGCCATACGGGAAAATCCAACCTTTGGACATACCCGAGTGGAAGTCGGAGCATATCACCATTGACTTTATTACGAAGCTAACGCGTATCACGAGCAGGTATGATGCCATATGGGTGATAGTTGACTGTCTAAGGAAGAGCGCCCACTTTTTACCGATCCTTGAGACGTATTCGTCTAAGAGATTAGCGGATCTATTTATCAAAGAGATTGTAACTCGTCATGGTGTGCTGGTTTTCTGATCGTGACACTCGATTTACATCCAAATTCTAGAAGAAATTTTATGATGCTATGGGACGAGGTTACACATTAGCATGGCCTATCATCCACAGACGAATGGTCAGTCAGAAAGGAAAATTCAAATGCTAGAGGATATGCTTCGGGCATGCGTCATTGATTTTGGAGGAAGTTGGGACGACCACGTACCGTTAGCCGAATTCTCATACAATAACAGTTATCATGCCAATATTGGTATGCCTCCTTATGAGATATTATATGGTAGGAGATGTAGAACACCCATTTGTTGGGGTGATATTGGTCAGATGGAGTTAGGGAGCATTGAAGTGATCGAGGCTATGACTAAAAAGTTAGAGAAAGATCAAGGCCTTTATGAAGCCAGCTAAAGATAGGCAAAAGTCGTATGCTGAAAAAAGACATAGACCGATTGAGTTCAAGGTGGGTGATATAATAAAGTCAAATCTCGATTAATCCTAGTCCCTACCTCGATGCCCGACTAGCGCCTAGCGATTTTTACAACATTGATATATAGGTTAACCCATAACTGTGTTGATTATATATGTGATTGCAAGTTTAACATCATGTATATGTAAGAAACATCTACGGATGAATATTTGTGTTCTTCCGTACACAATCTTCTTACATAAAGGGCATTTGAAGATCTTCTGTGAAAGAACACCCTGTGCAGATGAAGTCAAGGGACTTGTTGGAAGATCAAAGATCTACGGATGAACATCTTGCAGTTCAAAGAAGTCTATCAAGTGAAGACTTCTACGGAAGGCAAAGCTCCTACGGAAGGCAAAACTTCTAAGGAAGACTAACACTTGTTGTACTTCACCAAGTACATCAAGTCAAAAATTCTATCACTGAGTGATATGATAAAGTCAACTTCTATGAATGACTTTAACTCAGTTAGAGAATGTCACATCATAACATTCTCTAGGTAACTTTCATACCACGATAAGAAAGTTACTGATTCCAAGACATTTATTTTTACCCTAGCAGTAAATCCTTAAGCCTATAAATACAACGTATAGGCTCACACTTTTAGACATGGCTAAATTCCTAACAATACATCAATCAATTAATCATAAAACCCTAGCTACCGCCATATCAATTACACCAAAATCATCAACAAAATCATAGCAAACATCATCATTAGTAATTACTATTTTATCATTTGTGATCATTAATTAGTGTTACTTTTGAATCAAATTGTGTTCATTCATTTATTTCAATTAATTGTTATGTTCTTCATTATTACTTTCATATTCAATCAGTTGAACAACGACTACTATAATTCCGCGATCACTATTCGAACTCGATCTAACAATGATAATTCCTGATTGCAATCCTTGGACTCATAATCAAATATACGTAATCACACATACGGTTTAAGAATGCACTACATCCCTTGTGAAGTATCTTGCTTGTATGATCGTTTAAAGGATGGTCACTTACGACACAACACAGTGAGGATAATATAACTAAGAACACTTAATAGATCAAATAGGAAACTAGAAACAATACAGTATGATACTTAGAACACAAGTAAGTATGAGACAGAACAACAACAAACAACACACAAATATTGGTTTTCAAGAATGATTTATGTTGCTCTCAAGTTCTTTTACAAGTGTTAAAAGCATAAATAAAAGATACTAGGAACTGAGATACTTATACTACATCCTATAGCTGGCCATGCATAGAAAGCCAGCTGGAAACATTTGATTTAGACAAAAGCAAAATCAAATGTAGAGTCAAAAGGCAGATTTCCTTTTGACTAGTGACTATGACTTGCCATAGCTCACATCTTAATAAATTACAAAAAGGATAAAAGTGCATAAAGTAGAAAGCAACAGACTCAAGACCTCAATGTATAGTTACCAAAAGAATGGACCTTTTCAACAACTTGTGTAAGTTGGTGAGTCATCAGAGTTGTAGTGGAAAGTAGTCTAGCTTTTTGGAAAAGTACATAAGATAAAGCATGTATCAAAGTCTTTGGAAGAAATCCATCTTCACTTATTGGCTTCGGAAGACAGTGTCTTTGAAGCTTTGAAAGACTTCACTTTTGGCTTCGAAAGATATTGGTCTTGGCTTTGGAAGATTTTACACTTAGAATAATTGCAGGGTATAGAACTTCCAAAGCATTTCTACTCTGCACTTAAGTCCATGCATGTTGGAAAGACATAGAATGTTTTAGGTGCATCATCCTTACATGAAATCTTACAAACTCCCCCTAGGTTGATGCTACCAAAACATTTGAAGACCTTAGATGTTGACAGTCCTCATCATGATGATGACCATACCCTTCTTTATTAGATGATCAGGATCATTCAGACTTTCAAAGTGATCTTCTCATCTTAAAGAGATCATGCAAAGGTAGGTTGAACATGTCCTGCCATGTGTAGACATCTTCACCACCTTGATCTCTTATTACATGTGCAGGACCAGTGAAGGGGTCAACTACAACACAACAACACAAAGAGAAGATTAACTAAAACTTAATCAAACAGTAAGACTGGATTAACCACAATAATATACTAAGAACACAAGTAATGTAAGAGACAATACACAAGTATATGGTTTTCAAGAATGCAGTATATTACTTTCTCTATGTTCTATTACAAGTGTTACAAAGCATAATGGAAAGATACAAGAACATGAGATACTTATACTACATCCTACAGGCGGCTATATTTTGAAAGCCAGTTGGATACAATTGACTAGACATAAACAAAATCAGTTGTAGAGTCAAAAGGCAGATTGCCTTTTGACTAGTGACTATGACATGCCATAACTCACATCCTTATCTATTACAAAAAGGATAAAGTACATGGAGTAGAAAGTTACAGACTCAAGACCTTAATGTACAGTTACCAAAAGCATTGACCTTTTCACCAACTCCTGTAAGTTGGTGACCTTACAGAGGTGTTAGGGGGACTGAGTTTAAGAACTTCATTCTTGACTCATTCTGTAACTCAAAAGAGATTTCCAAACAATATAGTGCTCCCAGAACTCCTTAACAAAATGGTGTTGCTGAGAGGAGGAACATGACACTTATTAAGGATGCTCGAACTATGTTAGTTGATTCAAAACTACCTCTAACATTCTGGGCAGAGGCAGTCAGCACTGCATGCTATGTGCAGAACAGAGTTCTTGTAGTTAATCCCCATGGAAAAACCCCATATGAGCTATGGAACAAGAGGACACTGTTCATTGGCTTTCTAAGGTCCTTTGGCAGCAGGTGTACCATACTTAACACAAAAGACAATTTAGCAAAGTTTGTTGAAAAGTCGGATGATGCTATCTTTGTTGGGTACTCTTCTAGCTCCAAAGCTTATAGAGTATACAACATTAAGAATCAACAATTTGAGGAATAATGAGCACACTCTTGTGTTAGGGGGAATGGCCCTGATCATATTTTTAATTTAAAATTGTTTCCAAACTATTCTAAACCTTCTTATGAGAATGTTTCAGTTGGAACAGGAGCTCAAAATGATGTTGATGCTACTGTTGATGATCAACTGTTTGAGCTACCCAGACCTAGTCTAGATTCTCCAAGAGCTGCAATAAATGAAGTTTCCACCATTCACAGATATGATAGCTTGACTATATCAAGGAGTTGTGAAGCATCTACAAGTGAATCACTTACTGAGCCTCAAAACTCATCAGGTGATCCACCACAACACCAGGCAGAAGGAAGTAGTGTTTTGAAGGGACAGGAAACTGTTAACACCACTTCACAGCCAACCATTGATGATGTTTCTCACTCATTCAATCAGTCCTCATTGAATGATTTTGAAACAGCAGCTGGACAGAGTGTTCCAGTTGCTGAGCAGAATATGTCCAACCTAGATCTATCTCTGCAATTGGAAGTGATTCCTCGCCTTAGGATTCATACCACTCATCCTGCTGAGAACATCATAGGGGATGTCACTGAGGGTGTGAGAACAAGAGGACAGACTCATCACGGGAATGTCTGCTTGTACTCATGCTTTATATCCCAGATGGAACCCAAGAGGTAGAAGATGCCTTAAAAGATAGTAGTTGGCTTGAATCGATGCAAGAGGACCTGCTTCAATTCAAGAGACAAAAGGTATGGAACCTATGTCCGCTACCATTTGATCAAGTACCAATAGGCACTAAATGGGTTTTCAGAAACAAAAGAGATAATAGAGGCTTGATGATCAAGAACAAAGCAAGACTTGTAGTTCAAGGATACACACAAGAGGAAGGAATCGATTATACTGATGTCTTGCACTAGTTGCAAGACTTGAGGCAGTTAGGATCTTCCTTGCTTATGCTGCGTCCAAGTACTTCACTGTCTATCAACTTGTTGTCAAGTGTGCCTTCTATACGGGGATATAGATAGGGAAGTCTATGTATGCCAACCTCCAGGATTTGAAGACCCCAGCACCCCAACTATGTGTGCAAATTGGATAAAGCCCTATATGGGCTGCACCAAGCACCTAGGCTATGGTATGAGACATTGTCTCAGTTTCTTTTGAAGAACGGCTACACTAGAGGTACCATTGACAAGACTCTCTTCATCAGAAAGTCTAGAAAGGACATCTTGCTCGTTCAAGTCTATGTTGATGACATCATATTTGGTTCTTCAAATGACCAAATGTGTAAGGACTTTGAGAGCATTATGAAGAAAAATTTTGAGATGAGTTCCATAGGAAAAATGGACTTTTTCCTTGGAATTCAGGTGAAGCAAATGAAGGAAGGGTTCTTCGTTAATCAATCTAAGTATGTCTTTGACATCTTAGAAAGATTTGAAATGAAGGATTGCATGCCTACCAAGACACCCATACCCAGAAACCATAACGTTTGTCCTGACCTTAAGGGGGAGGATACTGATCAACATCAGTATAGGGCAATCATTGGTTCTCTAATGTATCTTACTACGAGTAGACCTGATATCATGTTTGCTACTTGCATTTGTGCAAGATATCAGGTTGCTCCAAAGGTGTCTCACTTAGCTGCTGTTAAGAGAATCCTCAGATACCTCAAAGGAGCACCAAAACTAGGTCTCTGGTATCCTAGAAACAAGGATATTAATCTCTATGGATACTCTGACAGTGACTATGGTGGCTGTAATATTGACAAGAAATCAACATCAGGAGGATGTCAATTTATTGGTGGAAGGATCATCTCATGGCGAAGCAAGAAACAATCCTGTGTCTCTACATCAACTGCTGAAGTTGAATACATTACTGCTGCTAGTTGTTGTGCTCAACTGCTATGGATTCAAAATCAGATGTTAGACTATGGATTCAACTTTATGAGTACTCCTATCCATATTGACAACAACAGTGCTATCTCCATTACTAAAAATCGGTGAAGCACTCCAAGACAAAGCATATTAACATCAGGTACCATTTCATTAGAGATATTCATGAGAAAAATCTGATAAACTAATCAAAGTTGACTCAAATGAACAATATGCTGATTGTTCACCAAAGCTTTGATGAGCAAAGATTTAAGTATCTCATAACAGCTATTGGGATGATAAACATTGATTAGATCACCTCTTTTGAAAACCTTTTAATATGTAATGTCTTCTATCAATACAATTTAAGCCCTGTTACAAAAGATCTTTTTGAAAATTTTCTAAGTGTCAATTTCTTCCGAAGAGAAATTAACCCTCGGAAGTTATTTTTATATGTTCCGAAGCATAATTTCTCAAAGATAATTTTTCTTCTCGGAAGAAATTTTGGTCTTGGAAGAAGCGATTGATTACATATCAGATCTACTTCCGAGGCTTGCAAACTCTCCATTCGAAAAGCAATATTAACCTTCGGAAGCAAAGTTTTTGCTTCGGAAGTAAGAATTGCTTCGGAAGACAAATTACCTTCGGAAATGTTTTACATTCGGAGAAAGATTCTACTGTGTAACGTAAATCTCTTGGGCCCCACACTGTAAAAGCAAAGATTTTGTTAATGATGTCGGATAATTTAACTGATTTCAACCTTAACGCCACTGTCATTTCATCCACTAAACCATCACATCACCTTATCCTAACCCCCATTACCGCCTTCCCACCCTCTTTTAAATAATCTCGACTATTCAATTTCATCTTCTTACTTGCAATGTTTACTGCCCTAGAAATTTCTCTCCTCTCTAACTTTACCCAAGCTCAAAATCATCCACGTTCACCTTTCTCAAATGGCACTTAACCATCAGCACAACCAAGTCGCACTTCTTGATTCTTCAAGAGATGCCGACTTCTCTGAAATCATCTCCTTTCTCACCTAATCACCTTACTACACTGCTCTTACCGTTAACCCCACTGTTTACTCCAATCACATGGCCAATTTTGGGGAATGGTCAAGCCAAAACCCTAAATGGGATTGAGTACTGAGGTCCAGCATTTGTGGACAGGAGTTGATCATTACTGAACAACTCATCATGGAGCATCTAAAGCTTCGTGATGAAGGAGCTCCTACTGAATTCCCTAAGGCAGATTTGGACAGCACCTACATCCTAATAGGATATGGTGGAGACATAAGCAGGTCAACGGTATACAAGTTCAGCTTCTCCTACAACCGGAAGTTCCTCCTGCATGTTGTTCTCCACTGCTTGTCCAACAAGTCCGGCGGATGGGATACAATCCCATATGAACTAGGATGCTTAGTTCATGGACTGGTAAGAGGCCTGCGCTTCAATTACTCATGATTTGTGTTCACCAATCTGATTGGGAATCTACAAAGGGAGACATTCTATATGTATCCTAGATTCATTCAACACATCATCAACTATGAGTTGGACCAGAGCATGCTTGTCTGTGCAGCTACTTTGACTGTCCCCCATATACGGCCTACCATCTTCAAGACCTTGAAAAAGGTATCCACCAACTTCACTGGAAGGTACACCACTCTGCTTTCAGGTATGATTGAGCGCATAGCTCCTGGTGACATCCCTGTTCACCCCATAGGTGATGAACCCACACCAGCAACCACCACCACAATGCCAACACTGCCTTCTCCACCATCACCATCACATATCAAAGACGCCCCAAACGAACCCTTGTTCAATCTATTCTGATTGAACAAGCCCCTCCTGTTCAATCCAAAAAGACTAGAGTGGAAACATGGGCTCCCACTCAGTCTGAGGTCTTTCCATCCTTCTCTTTTGACCTCAATATGGGTTTTGAGTCTCCTCAGTCTCAAACCCAGGAGCCCAACACCCAAACCAGCAGCCTTCAGAATGAGTATCTACACTCTTCTAAACAGCCAACTAGGGACAGCCCCACCAAAGGCTCAATGCCTGTAGACATTGATCAAGGTCCGGGTCAGTAGGCTTAACCTCCCTATCTTTTACTGACCTTCTCTTCAAAACTGATGAAGAGATAACATCTCTCCATGGCAATGAAGTTGATCTACAACACCCTCTTCAAGATCAACAGAGCCCGGAGAAATCCCTTATCTCTAGCCCCCATCAGCAACCTATAACTGAGGTGAGTCCCACTGATGTGGAGGGGACTCATGCAGATTCAGCTGCCACTACAGAAGGTGCCTCAATGGACCTTGTGGACAGTGGTAACATATCTCAAACTGAATCTGCGGCAACCGAGCTCTTTGATGACTCTGAAAGAGACATCATTGAGCACGGGAAACCAGGGTGCCAAGAAACCACATCTGGTGGTGAGGCTGAACATACCAGGTATGTTACCTCATCTCCCCGTGATTCTTCAAAAGAAGATGAGGGAAGCATGCAACTCCTCATTCACGAACTTCTATCTAAAGTCTCAAACCTTGAATCTTTGGTTAGGACTTTAGATGCAAGGTCCGCCACTCAGCAACTTGAGATTGACAATCTAAAGGCCAAACTAGCTGAGAAACAGACAGAGAGGTCTGTTAGGCATGTACCTGTTCAGGTCTCATTGACTTCTTCCTCTAGCTCATCTAGCTCTCAAGATGATGCTACCAAAAAAGGGGAGAATGTTCAAAGACAAACACTTGAGGACCCACAACAGAGCCACACTTCAACTTCAACTTCCTCTACTCCTATCATTATCGTGTCTGAGCCATCTCAAGTCATTCTTCAGATTGACTCAAAGATGCTCAGCGATCTCTACAGACTCTTTACTAAGTTTCTGTTGAGATCCTCCACTGATCAGCCAAGCCCAGATGCTACAATGCTCTACTTTGGAGCTGAAGAGCTTCAGAGGCTGACTGCACCTTCTACCACTATGGAAGAAGTTGGTCAACCTAAGGTCCACATAGAACCTAAGATTCATTTCGAAGGGGAATTGGGGACAGATGGCCCAGCAACTGAAACAGTTGGGACAGAATCTACATCTCCTCCAACTTCCGAAGCTGAAGTTAAAGCCTCGGAAGAACAAGCTGAAATGGAAGTTGCGGAGGACTGTTTAAAATGTCCAAGAACTGATCATCACAAATGCAATCCTTAAAATGGCATCTGAGGTAAACAGCAAGGACTTTCTGACTCTACCACCATCCCAGACACCATCTCTATCTCTCTCACAATCAGAATCACTCTCCAAGAACCAACACAGTCAGGCTCTTCAAAGGATAAAAGGAAAAGAAAGATGACTGCGGAAGAGCTTCAGGAAGCGGAAAAGATTGAGAAACTTAAGAAGAAAGGAAGACTTCCAACTAAGAAGTTGCTAGCTGCTAGCACAAAAGCAGTTGCAGCCAATCAGGAGGCTGTCAACAACAAGAAAAAGGAAGAGATCATTGACCAACTTATCCAAATGGGAGCTACCAATGAAGAGACACTCTAGCTAACACTAGAGGAGTTGGTGAATTTGGAGAAGGCAACGCGACTGAAACTTGAAGAAGAAGCCAGGTTGGCCTTGGAGAAAGAAGAAGAAGAAAAATAGAAGGAGGCTGAACTGTAGCTAAGGAGAAACAGGATAAATTTCCTACTCTCCAAAGGCTTTAATCTTCAATAACTTTCTCCACACAGTGATGAGACGATCCTCTGGCTCTACAACAAAGAGCAGGATCAAATGGAGAAAGAAAGAAAAAAGGCTGCAAGAGAAAAGACAAGGGAGAAGAAGAAGAAGAAGGAAAAAGCTAGGGACACTGCAACCAGGAAGCTCAGTGAAAAGGCCTGGATGAAAGACTATCTTTGAGCCCATGGCTTCTCTGGAAGGCAGGTGGGTCCCATGTCTGAGAAGACACTCCAACGGATTGTCAGTGAATTCAAGGCTGACATCCGGCTGGGAAAGAAGAAAGAGATGTATAGAAGGGTAAAGGGGATGACCTTTACTGCAACCACTCAACCATAACCTGATTCCTCACCCTTACCCTTTTCCATTAAAACTGAGCCTTTCACCCCTGAACCCACACCATTACCCACATCCACTCTTTACCTCAACCACCCAAACTTCCCATCCTTCAACCCAAAACTCTCCTCAGAACCTCTGAACCTCAACCCACCCAACAACCATCCAAACCATCTCCTCAGCCTTCTCAAAATCTCTCTCTCTTGAGGAGTTCAAGGTAATCAAGACCAAGCTCATCAACTGCACAACTCTGAGCGAAGTCTCATATGATGAAGATTCTGTTTACCTAGAGGAACACTGGACCAGGCAGCTAGATTTCTAGGCCTCAACTCAGATTCATTAAATGATGAAGAGAAGAAACTTAGAAGGAAACTGGTGACTCTGCTAGACACCAAGAAAGAGGACAAGATTCCCAGTCAGTCTCTTGTGCCTAGAAAGAAAATAGTCCAGTGGAGGTTCGATGAAACTTCTCACAACTTTGTTGTGGAAAGGGAAAATGGCGAAGTAAATAGACTTAATGCAACCTCTCTGCTACACTCCAGCAGGTTGATATTGCTGAGTTAGCAGAGAAGCCATTCTCCAACCCCTCCAACTCTAAAGCTGCTGCATCATCAGAAATCATCTCAGCAACCTTCACCTAGCTGAGCTAACTGTAAAGGCCAAGATTGAAGAAGAGTTGAGATTGAGAAGACAGGAAGACAAGGAAATACCTCCTACCAAAGGCATTGCCTTTCTACAAATGGTGGAGGGTCCAGAATTGGAACCTATAGTTAGATGGGAATATGATTACAGTTCCCATCAACTAACTATTTTCAGAGGGCAACAACAGAGGGTACATGTTATCCAAGGTGACAGACTGGACTTCCTGTCTACCAAGGATCTGTACAAACTTCTCAGCACCACATCAGGGAAGAATAAGGAGACAGACAAATATTTACTCTTCTTGGTGCTGAAAGTTTTGAGAAGCAGAAACAAGTGAAGTTTTGGTAGCATCAACCTTGGGGGAGTTTGTTAGATCAAGAAGAAGGCTAATGCAACCAAAACTAAGTCACTTAGATAATTTTGGTGCTGCATGCAAAGGCTTCCGAAGCTTAGCATGGAACTTCCGAAGGTTGTAGAGTTCTTCCGAAGACAAAGTGAAAGATCAACTTCCGAAGACAGAACTCTACTTTCGAAGTCAAGTGTATACTTCCGAAGTTCAAGTCTTAGAAGAATAAGCTGAAGACCACTTCCAAAGTATGTTGAAAAGAAGAAGTCTCCAAGCCTTGGAAGAAGCAGTCTCTTCCGAAGTATAAGTGGCTTCGGAAGTACTTACTCTTCCGAAGCCATTTAACCTTCGGAAGACACTGCTATGAACCAGTGGACACAAGTATGGTCTCTGACACTCCACTGCAGACTTCTGATACGGCATGGCTTCTTCTTAAAGAGCCATATAGTTGACCATACTTTATTCCACTGTTCACCTTTTCATGATAATACAAGTTACCAACTTTAGTTGGTGACAAAAGGTAAGTCAGGGACATGTCCAGACTACCAAATCTCAGATAAGACTTTATCCGAGATACCTTAAACTTTAGTCTTGTAGTATAGACTTTAGCTATAGGATCCCAGCTGTATCAAAGTATATTCGGCTGTAGGTAGTATTATATATAGGTTCTCTTTGTAACTTATTCCATACCACTGCTTGTAAGAGTCTTGTATATTGAGTTGAGAAACAATATATAAAAGTACCTTGAAAATTACTTCCTGTGGTTTTATTACTTTCTATATTTTGATCAACTCTTACTGATTATCTTAACCCGAGTGTTGTTCTAGGTGAGTTTGAGAGAAAACATAAGTGTTAGTGACAAACATCGATCCTGCAAGTGATGATGAGATGATGGTGACGATCACAAAGATGATACAGATGCTGGTGATTGAGCTGATGATGTTAAGATGATGATGAGATGAATCTGCTGTGGGTGCCACATCTGCAGGTGAAAGAGGAGCAAAAGGACTCAAGATCAAGGTGCCTCCACATAGCCCCGCAGTAGAGGAGCATATGATCAAGACAAGAGTAATATTAGCTGTTTTTGTTATTAATCATATGTATTGGAATCTTGTATCATATTAGTAATGAATGTTTATATGTAATGTTGATATTTTTGTCTTGATTATTAACTAATGATTGTTGTGTTACATCTCTAAATCAAACAGATCCAAATTTTTAGAGGGATGAACATGTGTTGCTCCCTCCAACAGATCAAGACTCAGCTCACGATGATTCTTGATTGTAGGGTATAGTTCCAGGGAGATGGTGATGTACACTCATTAAGAAAGGAGAGATCATTCACCAATCTCACTGACGAGCAAATGTAAGATTCTGTGTGTGCCCAAGACACTTAGAATATTGATGTGGTTAGTACGTTATGATCCAAGTCGGGTTATACCCAACAACAAGCTTAACAAACACCTATTATATTCAATTACATGATATAATTGAATATTACACCAATTTAGAAAATGGGTTTTCTAAACTAGTTGCAAATAAGATGGACAATTTATTAGGATATTTTGTTCAATAATATTATTTGTAATGCTATTTAAATTAGTTGAATAACATTACAAATTTAATGGTAGTATATATATATATATTATACAATTAAATGGGTTAGTTGTATAATAATATATCTAGTTAAGTGGCTAGTTAACATTTTATTGTGTTATAAAATTGAGAGGGAACTCTCATTTTAAAAGATGTTGGCCGCCCCTCTTGCATTGCCATTGGACCTTTGTGTCCTTGAAAATACAAGGGGCTTAACTAGTCACACACACAACCATATTCCATCTAGCATTCAGCTCTCTCTCTCTTTCTCTCTCAAATTTTCGGAAGTTAGGCAGAAAAGGGTCTTCTTTGAGAGCTGATTTGTGGTGTTCTCCCTAACAAGAAGGGTGTTTGAATACAAGCTTGGGGTATACAAGCTTGAGGAGGCCTTCTTTGGACTCTTGGCCGGATTCACAAGCATTCTTCACCCCTTTTCTTTGGTCGTTTTTCTGCAGAAAGGTAGATGTATTCACAGCTCTATGTAGCTGTGATTTTATGTTCGTTTCTTTATGTTCTTAGCTTGATTATTCACATAAATGATCCTTGGTTAATGGGTTTGCTTCTTACACTTATATGGACATCTAAGAACATGGTTTTTCAGCTTTAAAAGTGTTTAAAAGTTATATATATATCCGCTGCGTTTTATGAAAAGTTTAATGGTTAAACTTCGTTTCATGATCTTGCAAACCCTTCAATGGCATCATGAGCCGGTTATGTGGATGTCTTGCTAGTTTTGTTCTTTAAAATTGGTTTTAAAGGATGGATATAAACCGGTTTGGGGCTTTTTTTTTCTGTTTTGTTGAATCCCATCTTTCAAGGTCATATTATACATGCTTATAGTTAAATCTTGAAAGATATATACATATGTTGTTTTGTTGTGTTGTTTGGACAACATCTAAACCCAAAATTTTCAGTTTATGTTGGCTGAAAATTCATGGGTTTTGTGGGGATTCATCACTTTATTTTAATGATATGTTGGATGTTGATTATGTGCATAACCTAGCCATGACCCTATGTTGATTTGGTTTGGAATGGATGGTTGATTTTGTTGTTTTACATTTGGGTTGTAATATTATTCTTTTGTGTTTTTCTTTGAGATGTAATTTATTTATTCATTCATTTGAAATGTAATAGATAGATTAAGTGCAATTCCTTTATTAGAAAATTGTATTAGGATATAAATTTTGTATATGGAGTTGCACTAGAAGGAAGCACAAGAGGAAGACACAAAGAGAATGACTTGGAGCATATGGATGCAAGTTCAAGTGGGGTCTATAAAGACTTTAAATTTTGTGTTTCATTCAACCCTTAGGAAAGACCAAATGACCACACTTGTGATGGCAAACAAGTGTGGTCACAATAGTAGCTATGGTTATGCATATATGGTTGTTTATGTTTTATGCTTGGTTGATTGTTTATTGTTTGATTGTTTGGTTGATGTTTTGACATGCATAACAAACTAATTAATAAATAACAATCTGAAAATTGATGGTTCTTAAAGGCAAATAAAAGTTATTAAAATGGTTAATGATTTTAATGATTAAAATTGGTTTTAATCAAAGGACCATAGGGTACCTTGTATTTGAAAGCATGCAAATACAAGTACATAGAGTTTTCTAAACTTCTATTTGAGACCTCTAAATATTCAAAAACGAGATCAACACCGTCCTTTTACACAACACTTGAGTCACTTGGGAACTCTTAGGGATAAAGGTCACCTAACCATTTTGAGGGAACTTGTGATTTGAGGTGAAAATGCATTACTTATGGGATAAAGGTCACCTAACCATTTGTTTTGGCAAGCTCACACGTGGGTGTAAGTAGGATGTCTTGATTTGCAAACCATGTTAAATGGATCACCTACAATGTGGTTTCCAAATGGTGTTGATGGGATTACATGCCGACTTTACATATGATGTTCAAGAGTCGATCCCATACCTCTAGAAGTTGCAAATGGTTGCAACCGTCAATCGTTGACCACCTTATTAATTTAAATCAGGGATAAAGGTCACCTAACCACAATTTAAATGTAATGTTGGGTTCTAGATTTTAATATATAATTGTCCTTAATAGGCATTAATTATTAAAATTGACAATATCGAAAATACTAAATAAAACTTTGTTAAATTTTGTAGATGGCCTCTTATAATGATAATTCCGATAACTCATCCGCGTCCAACCAATCTTTACGAGCGATCCTCCAAAAGGAACGTCTAAATCATAACAACTTCATCGATTGGTATCGAAACTTGAGAATTGTTCTCAAGCAAGAGAGACGATCGTACGTTTTAGACGACCCTATCCCCGATCAACCTAGCGAGGATGATGAGGAGGCCTTCAATGATTGGCTAAAGTACACTGAGGACTCCGTCCAAGTGTCTTGTCTCATGCTAGCAAGCATGACTCCGGATCTCCAAAAGGAGTATGAACACCACGGGGCTTATGACATGATAACCCAGCTGAAGGAAACGTTCCAACAGCAAGCGAGGGTTGAGCGTTTCGAAACGGTTCGAGCACTCCATGCATGTCGTATGGACGACAACCAATCTGTTTCATCTTATGTACTTAAGATGAAAAGTCACATTGATCGCCTCGAGAGGCTTAATTGTCCCGTCTCGAAGGAATTGGCCACGGATTTAATCCTCAATGGCCTTACCAAGAGGTTCGAGTCATTCGTGTTGAACTACAACATGAATGCTTGGGATAAAAGCATTGGTGAGCTTCACTCAATGCTCAAAACGGCCGAGGCGGCCATGGGTAAAAGGGTTTTACCCGTTCTCACCATTAATGAAGGTGGAACAACAAAAGGCCTCGTCCCGCACCCAAGGCAAAGGTTGCCAAGGGTAAGGGACCCGCTTGGGGAAAAGGGAAAGGGGTGGCAAGGGTGCCACCCAAACCACAAGAGAAGAAGCAAAAGGTTGCTACAAATGACCCATGCTTCAAGTGTGGGGAGATTGGACATTGGGCAAGGAATTGTCCTGTCCATCTCCAAGAGTTGAAAGCTAAGAGGGATGCCGGGGACCTCAGGTACAATACATGATTCATATTGATCTTAATGTTACATCTTCTAACACATGGGTATTGGATACCGGATGTGGAACTCACATTTGCAATTTGTTGCAGGGGTTCACAAGAAGTAGGGACTTCAAACAAGGGGATGTTAGCCTCTTCATGGGAAATGGAACTAAAGTCTTAGTTGAAGCTCGTGGAGACTACATCCTAAGACTTCCAAGTGGTTTGGAAGTTATTTTGAAGAATGTTTTGTATGCTCCTAGTTTGACTAGGAACATTATTTCTGTATCCCAATTAAGACATTATGATTATGTATTATCTTTTATTGAAAATGATATTCATGTTTCTTTAAATGGTATGTTCTATTTTAAAGCTATTCCAATTAATGGTATTTATGAATTGGTTCATGAAAATACTTTAAATAGTTCATTGTACCAAACTAACACCAAGAAACTCAAGTTGGACTTAAGTGATACCTATCTTTGGCATTGTCGTCTTGGTCATATAAACAAGAAACGTTTACAAACACTTCAAAAGAATGGTCTTTTAAAAACAAATGAATGTGATTCATTTGATGTTTGTGAGTCTTGTTTACAAGGTAAGATGACTAAGGCACCCTTTAATGGAACTACCGAAAGGGCAAAAGATTTATTAGGAATCATACATTCGGATGTATGTGGTCCTTTTAAGCCAATGACTAGGAATGGTGAAAGATACTTCATTACCTTTACCGACGATTATAGTCGCTATGGGTATGTGTACTTGTTAAGACACAAAGACGAAGCTTTTGAAATGTTCAAAATCTTCAAAAATGAAGTAGAAAATCAACTCAACAAGTCCATTAAAATTCTTCGTACCGATAGAGGAGGTGAATACCTAAGTGATGCCTTTCAAGATCATCTTAGGACTTGTGGGATTGTCTCACAACTCACTCCACCTGGAACACCACAACATAATGGTGTGTCTGAGAGGAGGAATCGAACCTTATTGGATATGGTCCGATCTATGATGGCTAGAAGCACATTACCTCTATCATTTTGGGGTTTCGCTCTGCTCTCGCGGCCCGTATTCTAAATATGGCCCCAACCAAAAAGGTAGAAAGGACACCTTTTGAGATATGGCATGGAAGAGTTCCATCCCTATCGTACTAAGGGTTTGGGGATGTGAGGCTTATGTTAAGACTCCCACCCTAACAAATTGGATGTCCGATCCACCAAGTGTATCTTTATTGGATATCCTAGAGATTCTATGGGATATTATTTCTATGATCCAATGGAACAAAAGGTGTTTGTTGCCAGAAAGGGTAAGTTCTTAGAAGCAAAGTTCCTTATGGAAGGAGCTAGCAGTAGAACAGTGGATCTTGAGGAAGATCAAGAACCACAACCCGATGCACGTTTGGTTGAAGCTAGCACTCAACATAAGGATGTTGAGGATGATCAAGTGGTTGATCAATACACACAACACGTTCGCAGAAGTGGTAGAACTAGTAATCCACCTGAAAGATATGGATTTTTCATGAATGGATGCTATGTGATAGATTCTGATGAACCAACCACATACCATGATGCAATGTCCAACACAGATTGTGACAAATGGCTTGAAGCCATGAACGTTGAGATGCAATCCATGTATGACAATCAAGTATGGGACTTGGTTGTACCACCTCTTAACTCCAAGATAGTTGGAAGCAAGTGGGTTTTCAAGAAGAAAACCGATATGCATGGAAACTTGGATACTTATAAAGCTAGACTTGTAGCAAAAGGTTTCACTCAAACTCAAGGGGTTGATTATGATGAAACTTCTCTCCTGTTGCGATGCTAAAGTCTATAAGGATATTGTTTGCCATAGCTGCTCATTATGATTATGAGATTTGGCAAATGGATGTCAAAACCGCTTTCCTAAATGGATATCTTGAGGAAGATGTCTATATGGTTCAGCCTGAAGGTTTTGTCGATCCAATACATCCTAATAAAGTATGCAAGTTAAAGAAATCAATCTATGGATTAAAACAAGCATCGAGAAGCTGGAATCACCGTTTTGATGAGGAAATAAAGAAATTTGGTTTCATCAAAAACGCTGATGAGGCTTGTGTGTATAAGAAGGCTAGTGGGAGCACAATAACTTTCCTAGTATTGTATGTTGATGACATACTACTATTTGGAAATGACATTCCAACCTGGAAGGTGTAAAAACCTGGCTTGGAAATTGTTTTTCCATTAAGGATCTTGGTGAAGCCGCCTATATTCTGGGAATAAAGATCTATAGGGATAGATCAAGGCGGTTGATTGGTTTGAATCAAAGTGCATATATTGATAAAATCTTGAAAAGGTTCAAGATGGAAAACTCTAAGAAAGGTACCGTACCTATTCAAAGAGGAACGATGTTGAGTACGACTCAATGTCCAAGCTCAAAGGATGAGCAAGATAAAATGAAGGCAATCCCATACGCATCTGCTATTGGATCCATCATGTATGCAATGATATGCACTCGACCGGACGTGTCATACGCCTTAAGTATGACAAGCCGTTACCAACAAAATCCTGGAAACAGTCATTGGATGGCTGTTAAGAACATACTTAAGTACCTAAGGAGGACAAGAGATATGTTCCTAATCTATGGATCTGGTGACGAGGAACTCGTTGTAAAAGGTTACACGGATGCGAGTTTCCAAACCGATCGTGATGATTCACGGTCTCAATCGGGATACATTTTCATTCTGAATGGAGGAGCTGTCTCTTGGAAGAGCTCCAAACAGGATGTGGTGGCTCTGTCAACTACAGAATCAGAATACGTCGCCGCCTCATTGGCAGCCCAAGAAGCTGCATGGTTGAAGAAATTCATTGCCGATCTAGGGGTTGTCCCTTCCATTCAGGACCCCCTAGAAATCTTTTGTGATAACGAGGGTGCGATTGCTCAAATCAAGGAACCCCGTGCTCATCAAAAGACTAGGCACATTGAGCGGAGATTCAACTACATACGAGATGAAGTTGAAAAGGGAAAGATATGTATTCGCAAAGTTCACACGGATCAAAACGTTGCGGATCCTCTCACGAAGCTCCTTGAAAAGGCAAAGCATGAAGGTCATACTTGTGCCCATGGGACTTCGATATTCTAGTGATTGGATTTGATCTGTAAATTTTGTATTTGGATATGTGGAACTTTCTATTATTTGAATAAAGTTATTTGGCTATAATGTTTCAAATAATATTCCATTTTAGCATGTTTAATCCATGAGTAAAATGTTTACTCTAAATGTCCGTAGTCGTTCATACTTATGGGAACAAGTTTGAAGGTAAGATTATTATGAACTTGGATTGGTTGATATTCATAAGGATGAATATAGAGCAATGAGTTGCTATCAAGGTTCATAGATATTTGTGGGACACAAATATTGGACTAACCCGCATCTCAAATTTTACTACATGGAATCTTATTGATTGATCATAAGTATATTTGAGTTAAGGCGAATATCATTTTGTATCCTCCGACCTGAGATACATATTGGGTTTTGATATTCACTAAGTGTCATACCTTGAGCTAATTCTTCACTATCCTGAAATAGTGGACAGTACACAAGAGTGTGTTCAGATATGACACGAGGTGTTTGTGAGAAACATATGTTGTCAAGATGGAATTTGTTCCTCTTATTCGTTGAGAGTTAGATGTCTAAGGCCTGAAAAGTTAAATCAACAAGAGATGATCATTCTATGTTCTTGGATTTAACATGACATCTGTAACAAAAGGATAATGATTGATTCACCTAAATCATTTCAAGTAAGGTACTTGAAAAGGGGATGATGTTATTGAATGGCTATAAGTCATACGTATTAGGGTAGTAAACCGTTGTTAGGCGGTATTTACTGCTTGCATCAATCTTCTATGAATCTTGGGCAAGTGGGAGATTGTAAGATTCTGTGTGTGCCCAAGACACTTAGAATATTGATGTGGTTAGTACGTTATGATCCAAGTCGGGTTATACCCAACAACAAGCTTAACAAACACCTATTAATATTCAATTACATGATATAATTGAATATTAACACCAATTTAGAAAATGGGTTTTCTAAACTAGTTGCAAATAAGATGGACAATTTATTAGGATATTTTGTTCAATAATATTATTTGTAATGCTATTTAAATTAGTTGAATACATTACAATTAATAATGGTAGTATATATAAAATATATATATTATAATATATATATATATATATTATACAATTAAATGGGTTAGTTGTATAAATAATATATCTAGTTAAGTGGCTAGTTAACATTTTATTGTGTTATAAAATTGAGAGGGAACTCTCAATTTTAAAAGATGTTGGCCGCCCCTCTTGCATTGCCATTGGACCTTTGTGTCCTTGAAAATACAAGGGGGGTAACTAGTCACACACACAACCATATTTCCATCTAGCATTCAGCTCTCTCTCTCTCTTTCTCTCTCAAATTTTCGGAAGTTAGGCAGAAAAGGGTCTTCTTTGAGAGCTGATTTGTGGTGTTCTCCCTAACAAGAAGGGTGTTTGAATACAAGCTTGGGGTATACAAGCTTGAGGAGGCCTTCTTTGGACTCTTGGCCGGATTCACAAGCATTCTTCACCCCTTCTTTGGTCGTTTTTCTGCAGAAAGGTAGATGTATTCACAGCTCTATGTAGCTATGATTTTATGTTCGTTTCTTATGTTCTTAGCTTGATTATTCACATAAATGATCCTTTGGTTAATGGGTTTGCTTCTTACACTTATATGGACATCTAAGAACATGGTTTTTCAGCTTTAAAAGTGTTTAAAAGTTATATATATATCCGCTGCGTTTTATGAAAAGTTTAAATGGTTAAACTTCGTTTCATGATCTTGCAAACCCTTCAGCAAATTGCTGAAATGTTCAAGCTAAATCCTGATGAGATTGTCAAGGATGCTCCAACAGTCCAAGTTGAAAGTGATGATGAGCTCAATGACGTTGATGAGATTGAGATAGAAGATTCACAGACCAACACTATCCAGAGTACATTGACATTGAAGGTAATGTCGTTCCCAATCTGGGCGACAACCTTGTCAGTGAAACTTTTGAAACTCTGGATAGAATAGAAGAAGAGTCTGACAAGACTGAAGATAAGGCCCAAGCCTCGGATGCTAAAGTTAATATCAGAAAGGCTGAGTGGGCTGCATGCTTTGAAGAGATAAGAGCCCAATGCAGTGCTTCAAAGTCGAATGTCTACACCAAGCTGTACAAAGTGAAGAAACATCATAAGGTGTCAGGCAAAATCATCACGTGGGCATATTTTGAAGATCTCAACGTTTATGCAGTTAAACGTGAGAAAGGGATCGAGTACTTCAGGTTCCCACACGACCTGAAGACTCTTCCTGGATTTGAGCTGAACTAGTTAGCGAAGCTAAAATTTCTATAAGCTGATCCACGCAAGATGTCTGGATGGTTTGAAGCAGCTCTTAAAAGAGAGTACCACACCAGATGGGTCAACTTCAAACCTCAACAGCCA
This sequence comes from Flaveria trinervia, assembly GCA_025506515.1. NCBI lineage: Eukaryota > Viridiplantae > Streptophyta > Magnoliopsida > Asterales > Asteraceae > Flaveria > Flaveria trinervia. The sequence continues at coordinate 39,478,265 of CM046449.1, forward strand.
ACGAGGTATCTCAGAAGGTCTGAGGTTGATCCTATTACTGGAAAATCGAAAATAATGCTGAAGTGGAGGCCACCGCGAACAATGTCAAAGATCCTCTACGGGAGATGCACAGGACTTCACTCCACACTTCAAATGGTGGTACTATGATTGGAGGACTTCACTTCGGCCAGCTCCCCAACAACACCCTCGGCAGTTTGACCCACCTCACCACCCTCAGCCTCTACTACAACGCCCTCTCCGGTCAACTCCCCGCCGACATCTCCCCCCTCCTCAACCTCAGGAATCTATACCTCTAAGACAACCTCTTATCCGACCGGATATCCGACTCGTTCTCCGATCGGAATCGGGGTCGGGTTTGGACTCATCGGATGGGCTCTCCGGTGGGCCGATTGCCGGAATTGTGATCGGATCTATAGTGGGTTCAAGTGTAATAGTGCGGTTTGGAAGGCGGTATGGAATGTTGAATCGGTGGTGGTGGAGGGGGACGGTGGTGGTGAGGTGGAGGAAGGGGTTTTTGGGCGGTGGAGATGCAGGAGAGGACGAAGGCGATGGTGAAGAAGAGGAGGGGGTGGAGGTGGAGGTGAGGAGGGCGGAGCGGGTGGCGGAGGAGACGACGATGGTGAAGAAGAGGAGGGGGCGGAGGCGGAGGTGAGGAGGGCGGAGGGGGTGGCGGAGGAGGAGGCGGTGGTGGAGTCGGAGAGGAGGGAGGTAGTGGGGTCGAGTTGGTTTTGGAGGTGGAGGGGTGTTTTGGTCTTTTTAACACTCACTTAACTGGAAAATGTTAACACCGTTAGTCAAAAGGATGAAAATAGAAACAATTCACAAAACTCAAGCCAATAATGGAGACAAAATAAACGTTGGTACTCAAGTGAAGACAATTTGCAAAACCTAGGGACGAAAACCGAGATTAACTCTTTATATTAATAGTTATTAAATTTTAAAAGAAAAACCTATTAATCATCTTTGCATTACTTATCCTAACCATATCATATATTAAGTTATTTTCAAATAAATCCGAGTTCTAAACTTCATATTCTCTAACTGTTTGTGTTCTTTTATCAAGCTATCGTATTTGTTTTTCCCATTGTTTTTAAAACAACGAACTTTCACCACCAAACGTACTCTTAAATTCATATAATTTATCCACAATAGGTCTTAAACCTTTAGTATACGATAAAACAACACAACATATCAATTTCATTGGGGTAAATGCTCTTTGGTGATGAAAAAGGTTTTAATCAAAATAAATGAGCTGTTTGATTACACTGACTGGGTAAGATCTGACTGAGTCAGAAGCTGATCTAGTTTGAAGTTCTGACCGGGTATACATCTGATTAAAACTTGGTTGTTTGATTCAGTATCTGACTCCAACCAAAACGATTCAATATTTAAGTAACAAAACTCACCGGAGTCACACCACCGTCGGAACCACCACCGCAAGAGGGCGGCGGCCTGCGGGTCGAAGGAGGTGGCGACCTGCAGGTCGCGAGGGGGCCGCGACCTGCGGGTCAGCTGACCAGCCGATCGGGTAAGCCTGATCAACCCAATAAAAAAGTGACAAATCCCCTAAAGCAAATCCCAAACATGTTTGTAACCTTAATGGTAAACACTGAACAATCTCTTTTGACAGCTTCATCCTTTTGTGCCCCTTGTTAGACAAAAGTTTACTCAAATCGACCAAGCAAAACCCTTGGGGTTATAACAACAGCCCCGCTTCATTCGAAAATCAATCAATATCACATCATATGATATGATATGATAGGGAGAATGGATCGGATTGATACAGTTAGAGAATTGCCTTTCCGTGTTGGGTTCACGGGTCACAGCGGCCATATCCAGATCGAGCCAGTACTTTCTGTTCAACAATCCAGCCCTCTTAGCTCGCTACCCGAGTTTATTCTTGTTAGTCTTCTATCTCCTGATCTCAACTCTATGTTTTTTCCAAACTTCATTTTATTTTGTCGATTTTCATCATGGAATGCAGCATTCTCTCTGTATTTGCTTATTTTCGCATCTTTATACTATATGCAAATCTTGTTTGGTTTTGGAACAATCGGTTTAGGCCATATCTTTGGGAAAGAAAGGAGTGATAGGCTTCTGACACTTGTGGTTGTGCGTTTCTGTGACCTTTAGGTTTTGAGTTGAAGTTTAAATGTAGGTGTTCAGTATGTTTTTAGATGGTGTTACAGTATGTGTTTGTTGATGTAGCCATCCGAGTAGGGGGAACACCCTCAAAGCAATCAAGAGAGAATTTTTCTACATTTTCTTGTGATTCATTCCACAAAGCAAACATGCTTTAAAAATAATTTTTCTTCTAAATCCTTACAAAAAAGGAAGGCAACAACTAACATAACACATGGGCAACCCACTAAAACCACTAACACAAAAAAAGAAAATCACGCCATAAAAATAAACATGCAGACTCGGTAAATAATAGGAAATAGCATTCATGCAGAAAGGTAGGAGCAGCAACATTGAGAACATGGGCGACCTGGGTTCACGGTTTGTAACCCGTATCATATTTCTTGGTCAAGAAGCGAATTATAAACATTTCTGGTTGCTGTTTTTGATCATATATTCATTCTTTACAAATTATAAAAATTTATATGGCTTTTTTCAAGTTAGCTCAGAATCTGATGCATCAGGGGTTTAGAACTTTAGATGTAAGGAATTGTGTAAGAATGTGAGTTGCTTCACTTTATATTAGTTCGGACAATGTCAATCATTCAATTTCGAAAAATGTTGGTGAACTCATGTGTTCAATGTTTGCTTGTTATATAATATGTTAGAATCTTTCACAACTGGTTGCTATAGATGGTTAAAATATTTGTAAACTGCTACTAGTAGATGGTATTACTAAAGTTTAAATTATCCCAAATAAGCTTACCAAAAGAATTAAGAGACAAAATACCCTTGTTGCTTGTTGTGTTGACAATTTGGGTCATACAAACACATTTGTTTGAATTTGTTTGTGTTGACATTTGTAAATTTTGGCCTGTAATGCTTTATGTATATGTTTCCAGCCTCCTACATATGCTAAGGAAACACAAGAATCAATCAGAAAGTTTGTTGAAGATAAATACCTCCTCCCAAGATTGGATGAGGATGAATTTTGTGCTGAAAAAAGTGGAAGGCAGTGGGAGTTTGATTGGTTTGACCAAGCAAAAGATGACTTAGAGCCAACAATGCCACGCTTTGTTGTGGTACCTGCATGGGAATTACCTTTCAGACGTCCATCAGACCTTCACAAATGGGAACCTGCATCCATGCAGGTAATTAATGTTCTTGCCACCAATAGTTTTTTCTATGATGAGTGTTTGGATTAAGTTTTTCTAATTATGCTTATCTAGCTATCTAAGAGATATTAAAAATTATTCTTTTACCCTACTTTTTCCTTTTTCGTGGTTCATAATACTATTAAGAAGATGTCTAAGTGCCGCCAATGTAGTCCATAAGGGGACGTCTTGGTGGTAGGTGGTGTACTCCACGATGAAGTGGTTCGGAGTTCAAATCTACATGCATTGTATATGATAATTTGTTAAGGACTATATCTACTAAAATATTAATAAATATATTCTTATAGTTGATAAAAGATAATCTACCATATATCTCAAATTTGGATACTTAAACTATTTAATAATGTAGGTTTTTTCATTTTATCCATTATATCCCTAAATAATTGGGAGTTACCAAACACTCAAATAACTAATTGTATAATTATTACAACTTCAAACAACATAAGCACACTCAAGTGTTATTCCTTACTACAAGTTATATTAGATTTGATTACTAGTTTGTGATTATTTAACTTCACATAATCAGTTTCAAAATACACATCCAAACACCCTCGAGCCTTGTAAACATTATTGCATATGTGGGCATGTCTACACAGAAGCCGTGTGCACATTGTGAAATCTTCTTATAATTTAAAATTAAATGCTTATGATTGTATTTCGTCATTTGGTAAAAGTTTGTTACGTTGGTGCATACCTTGTATCATATATCCATAGCTGTTAAAGACGCGAGGCACACTCTAGGCGATTTTTTGGGACTACGGCCTAGGCAAGAAGCGTAAAAAAAGCGTGGGACTAAGAAAAAAAAAGCTCACTAAAACAAAAACAAATTTTAATTATTATGTAATGAAAACTAACACTTCTTTCAAACACAAAAAATTTCAAGACCATAATCTTCAATAAAGTACTAAAATCATATCAAATACCCAAAAACTCCAAAGTCAACTTGTTCATACTTGAAAACAACTAGTTTGTAAAGTAATAAAAAAGTCCATTATTATATAAAATCTTCATCTTCCTCCACTTCCTTATAACCTTCGTCAATCAAATTTTTGAAGAACTCAATAGAGTGAGTGGGAAACCTTGATTCCTTGTTGGTTCCTAGGTAAGTGGGCTCCTTAGTTTATTTGATCAAATAAAAAAACAACTTTGGTCTTGAGTCTTTAACTTTCGAATCCGAATGCTCGCGAAGGTTTTAAAAAATATTTATTACTATTTATAGTACTTGAACGATTTGCACAGGGATTTATTTTATTTTTTAAACGAAGCGTGTATTTGGACTGACCTTATTTTGTGGCCTAGTCCCACTAGGCGATGACTTTTAACAACAATGCATATATCTTGAGTAGTTGATAATGCCACAATCTGCATGCAATATAAAAGTCAGTATTTTAGATACTCACATTACTCTCTAGCTCTATGCATTTTACTATACATGCATTATTTGGTTACACAATGTTTAATGCCAATGCATGTCCCACAATTGTTGCAAGGTTGACTTTACGTGGATATTTAGGAAATTAACTCGAATTATAGAAATTGCAAGATTTGTCATTGACTTAATTATTGATTTGCCCTAGCTAATAGAATCCTAAATTCCTTCTTTTAAACATTCCTTCTTTGGAGGGAGAGAAAGGGTAAAGGGAGAACATAACATTTAAGTAAGAAAACTTTATAGCTGTGTTAAAGATTTCTCGAAATAGATTTGAAACAATCTCACCATTATAATGGATGGATTGGTACCCTTTGGTTTCTCAAGGAGGTGACTTATTATGATTGACTTTTAGGTTGATGTGTCTGAACTAATGGTAGAAGCAGATAATTCAATTGGTGTGCGAATTAGTGGACCTCCAAAAGATTTTGTGAAGGGAAGCATTAACAACCGCCCATTTCGTCCAGGGGGGTTGGATGATTCTCAATCTATGGGAAGGACTTTTCCTGATGGTGCTTCAGATGGAGAATGGGTACGGGAACTCTTGATTGGTGCTCCCGCTCAAGTCATCCCACCTAGCTTTAAACAAGGAATGAATCTTGGAGACCTTAAGGTTTTATATTTAACGATATTAAGGCGGCCTACTTACTTATGAACGGGCGGTTTAGGTTATGTTTTATGTATAACATGTCTAAATGTTTTTTAATGCATAAAACCATTAAATCCTTTTTTTAAAAATCAATTATTGTTGAAATCATATATATTCTTTGTAATCATTTTACTCACTAATTATATATGAAATATTAACTTTTTGGCACAAAAAGCCTGTTCAATGATAAAATTACCAATTTTAAATAGAACCCGTTTTGAGCCGTTATGCAACCTGCAATTTTGCTACCTCTACTAGATATTTTTGGAATTTTAGAATTCCTAATTGGGATAGATGGGTTAATTTGTGGATTATTTTTAAACTTGATCATAGGGACATTTATGCTCTTGGGTTTGTGAAGATCGAAGTTTGCCCAAGACAATGCCCGAGGTAATGCTTGTCATGATTCTTGTTTCAGGTGGTGGAATTACTTTTAGTAATATATAGTGACTACATTATGGATTGACAATGACGAAGGCAATTAGTTAAACAAAGTTCTACAATAAGAGTGTGAAAATATACCCAAAAAACGTTTTATTTTTAATTATGATACATGGTTTAAGTCTCTTAAAATTAAAATTAACTCCTTTTTGAGGGTGGATGGAGTGGTATCAAATCATATTATATTTCTAGTTATATTTTGTTACCTCTGCAGAATACTTTATCAGTTCAATTTGATGATTTATTTAAAAGAGCTTGGGAAAATGAAGTTACGGAACTACCCATTGATGGTATGCCTAATTCAACATCTTTTACTTCAGATTTTCGGTAAGGTTATCTTTTGGTTGTTAAACAACCAAAACTGTTACAATTTTGACCAGAAAACTTATGAACGAGTTCAGGTTGTGTTTCGGACTTCAGTCTCTAATGGGTTGAGTGTGTACAATTAAAAAATAGCTTAAATGGAAATAGGTCGAACAAGTTGAAAGCTATCGAAAGTGTATTTTTAATGTATATAACCTCCCAAATCATTTTACAAAAAGGAATTAATTTATTATTAAAATAGTGTGATATGTAGTCTCTCTAATCATGTTTAACACACCATTTACGCGTAAAAAGTTGGGAGTGTTGGACAAAAAGTTTCAGGTCAGCCTGACCTCTTGTACTAAAAATAGCTGTTATGACCTGTTATCCAACCTGCATTACCTGCTCATTTTGCTACCTTTTTAAGTTTTTATATTAGTTAATCTTATCTTTAGAAAATTGAACATGTATTTGTATAAAAGCTAAAATGCTCTATGTTAGGTTTGCCCTCTTCCTTTTTGGCTTTATCCCATGTATCACAAGTTTCTATGTTTTGGAGGTTAATAACATTATTGGTTATGTAGGAGCTACATCAGATCTTGAAATTAATGTAACTGAGGCGGGTACTCTAGATTCCATTCCAACAAAAGCCGATAACAAGTCGGATTTTTCACTTGGCCGTGAAGCATCTGTTATTGATCAGATTTTGTCAGATGGATCTGGAGGATTGACTAGCGATTTGGATGAGCTGGGTGATGGTGGTCAATCAAAGTCAAAGGAGGCACAAGTATATTCAAATGCTTTGAAAAAAGTATTTTTTTGTTGATGTTTTCCTTAATGTGTGCCTTTTGTTTTGTAGGTCTGGGCTGTTACTGGAGGTAGTGATGGAGTTTCAGATCATTTTAATGAACTTGTCCCTGACATGGCGTTGGATTTCCCCTTCGAATTAGACGCGTTCCAAAAGGAGGTACCAATAATCTGTTTTTTCACTTTTCATACCATTATCCACAGTTAATCATTTGCTTTTAATACACTATTACCTAATATATTATGAATGGGATGCCTACAATATATATATATATATATTTATATATATATATATATATAATATATATATATATATATATATATATTATATATATATATATATATATAACCATTTCACAACAAAAGTTATCCTTTTGTGTTACGAGTACAGGCTATATATTATCTTGAGAAGGGGGAATCGGTGTTTGTGGCAGCTCATACATCTGCAGGAAAGACAGTTGTTGCAGAGTATGCATTTGCATTAGCATCTAAAGTATGGTACCCCTATGCATTCAGCCCATTAGATAATGTTAACTAGAAGCAACTAATCTCTGTTGTAAATGTTCCCTTTACATTATATCGTAGTTTTATCAAATCACATTTTCAACAAATGCTTTTCTGCTCTGCACTTGAGGATATTTTCTAATACTAATGGATGGTTATGTTAATGCAGCACTGCACAAGAGCAGTATATACTGCTCCCATTAAAACAATCAGCAACCAAAAGTACAGGGATTTTTCTAGAAAATTTGATGTGGGGCTTCTCACAGGGGATGTTAGCTTGAGGCCTGAGGCTTCATGCCTCATCATGACAACTGAAATATTAAGATCAATGCTTTATAGAGGTGCTGATATCATACGTGATATTGAATGGGTAAACTCATTCTTATCATCTTGTAGCTTGTTTCATGATCAACTTTTGGTAATGTCAAACGTGTCAGAATGGTCTTGGGTCAAAATTGGTAATTTTTTAAGCGTCCAAAATGGGTTAGATTGGTTGACCAACCATCACTTTTTTGTCCACTCTTTTAGACTTCATAAATAACTAATGTGATTAACATGATTAACAAAACTATGCTCTTAAAATCATAATAAATTTTTACTGTAGATCGATATAGGATGTAAGTATTTGGATACACTTTTGGGAACTTTCGACCTATTTGATGCTTTGACCTGTTTTATTTTGACTGGAGTTTTTCAAACTTGAACTAACTTTTAGTGACATGGCCGAATTGTTGGACTAGTCTTGATATAGTGCAAAAGTAGAAGGACAAGTTTATAAGTTTGTTTAATTTAATTGCCGGAGTCAGCATATTCATATGTTTCAGTGGGCCCAAATTGGTTGAGTTATAATAGGATTCGGATAGTTAGTTATTTACAAATAGATCGTAGGTTCTCATTGTTTGTATTCTTTAGTAATATGATAAAAGATTCTTAGAGCGGGATTTCTACAACTGAGACCTATGCCTACTAATCTGATATCAATTAAAAGCGTCAATTGGTGACGTGTGTCCAGAATCAATTGAGTAGTTTAATTGTCGATCAAAGCTTTCTACTCAATCAAATGAGTTTGCCGATCAAAAACATTGATGTTAATTCTTCTGTTAGAACTTGATATTACGTGGAAAATTAGACTCGATTGTGATCCAAAGGATTGGATCAAGAACCACGAACTCCGCTGACATACAATAGAAGAAACAGAACAGAGGACTCACTATACACGCATGGCAGAACAACTTGTACCTAAGAGAACTACTTATCTATCTTGCTCCAGTGCCCGAAACTCACTTCGACCAATTACACAATCCAGATTGTCAAGAGGACACAATATTCGCACTTTTTAGAACCAAGACAAGAGTCAGCCGTGTACAAGAAGACTCCAACAAAGACTTCCTAATTGTAGGAGTTTATGTCGATGACCTAATTGTCATTGGAATTGATAACAAAGTTATAGTATCCTTCAAGAAACAAATGGAATCTTAATTTGTGATGGGTAATCTCAATCTTCTATGATACTATAGAGGAATTGATGTAGCTCAAAACAACAAGGAATCTCACTAAAACAAATTGGATACGAGAAAAAATGCTCAAACAGCCCGGATTTTGGGATCTGGGAATTCATTATCGAAGGAATAGCAGTGGAAAATTGCTTGATTTTAGTGATAGTAGCCATTTGGCTGATGTAGATGATGGAAGGGGAACTAATGATTTGATACATTCTATCATGATGGCTTGGATTCACAGAGACAAGAATAGTAGTGTCATCTTGTGAAGCTGAATTGCCAAATTTGTCATCTTGTGAAGCCGAACTGCCACATCTGCACCTTGCCAAGTAAGACGGTTGAGAGGACTACTATTGGAAATAACTGGAAGGAAGGAGGAGCAGGTTGTGGCTAAAGTAGATAACAAATCAGCCATGGCTTTAATGAAAATTCATGGATGAAGTAAGCTTGTTAACACATGGTATCATTTCATAACACAGTGTTGAATGGGAGCAAATAAAGGGCGAACAAATTAGCGGGGATGAATAAAGGGCTAATATGCTTAGCATAGTGTTGCCAAGAATCAAATTCAAGAGATGAGAGAGATCTTGGGAGTAAATGACATGAAATGATCAAATTCAAGATTAGGGGTGTATTGTTGGACTAATCTTGATAAAGTGCAAAACTAGAAGAGTTAGTTTGTAAGTTCGCTTAATTTAATTGTTGGAGTCGGCACATTCATATGTTTAAGTCAGCCAAACAGGTTGAGTTATGATAGGATTAGGATAGTTTGTTATTTTCTGGGTCAAGTCAATTCTAGTATAAACATATGGTAAGTTATCATTAGAGCATTCACACTAGGTTTCCTATATTTTATGTGAGTGTGTCCTTTATATTATGGGGAGTGGTTGTGAGTGAAGGAGAGAAAATTTATAGGGATTGTATCGTGATTCCCCATATTTGGGGAAACATAATACAACCCCTTGAAATATTTTTATATTTTTAAAAGTGGTTGTTAGTGGAGGAGAGAGAAAAAATAATAATAAAGAAGTATTATCTAATTGAAAAAAGTAAAAAACTAGTGTTTTTAGTGTAAATATGGGGGGGTTGGGATGGAGAAGCTAGTGTGAAGCCTTGTATTCGGTAGTTTTTTATTAATAAAAGAGTTGTAAGGAGGGATTTGTACAACTATAACATGTGCATACTATGTGATATCGACTAAAAGCTTCGTGAAATTGTCACCTCTACTTGTTTCTTTGTGGTTCAACATTTCATCTAGGTTTCTTACAATATTTTAACCGATACACGTGACTTGATTTCGTCTAAATTGGTGGTGAGTAGGTTATATTTGATGAAGTGCATTATGTAAATGATGTTGAAAGAGGGGTTGTTTGGGAAGAGGTCATCATAATGCTTCCAAGGCATATCAATTTTGTTCTCCTGTCTGCCACGGTAATTCTTTTTATATTTACATATTCTAAGATTTTATACATAATTTTGAATATATATGCTAGGCAGTTCCTTGTCGTTTTTATCTCATTAAGAAAAAAACAAAAACTTTTGAGTTGGGGGGTAAATTTTTTAACATTATTGAATTTTGCTATTATATTTGCAGGTACCCAATACAATTGAATTTGCTGATTGGATTGGTAGGACAAAACAAAAGCAAATCCGTGTAACAGGGTAAGTTGTCAAATACCATAATAAATGATACCTTTAATACAAAGCTTCCGACTCTCATCTTTTCCATGCTGAATGCTTTCATTTATCACTTACTTATATGATCGTATGAATTGTCAATAGTCTTTCAATTTGTTTTCTAGAATTCCCGATATTCAAAATTAGGAGAGACTTTACGTCTTTTATTTTATCATGAATATGTCAGAGATCTTCATGGTAGATGGTCATGAAATAATTCCATTTAAGTATAATATCAACATTAAGATATGAAGGATTCTTATTTCCCCGTACCCTTTCCCTCGCTCTCTCTTAAGCATTTAGTTAGTGTGCAAAAATCGGCGCCTAGAGCCGATTAATCGCTGATTAATCGCAAATCGGGAGTATATCTTGGCGATTTCACTTAATCGGAGGTATTAGTCGGTACTCGGTCAAATCTGGTCAAAATCGGACCTTGGCGGACCTAGGCGGTCTTAATCGGCCAAAAATCGGAATCTCCGGCTAATTTCCGGTAGGGTTCCGGCGAGTTCTGGCGGATTTCCGGCGACTTTCAAAAAATCCGGCCAAATATGTAATATTTGCATGTAAATTTTGAACTTTTTTATTAAAATTACATACTATAGTATGTGTATTTATATATAAAACTAAAATTATATATACAAATTCCAATCCTATTAATTCCGATTAATCCTTAGTCCCTACCTCGCTGCCCGGCTAGCGCCTAGCGATTTTTACAACATTGATTATAGTTTTGTTGGTTAGTCAAAAAATGATTTAACAATAATCGATTTCTTATATATGAAGTACTAGTTATTTAGTAGTTTTCTCAGTTGGGGAAAAATTGTTAGGTTTGTGAAGTCTTGATTTGGGCTCGAGTTAAAAGACAACTCAGTGGTAGATTAATTAAATTAAAGACCTGACCTGTTTTTAAATTAGGGTTTTCTTGGGGATTAGTTGTAAACCCTAATTTTCTCTATTTAGATTGTGTATTGTACTTGTAGTTCCTCACGTGTGAGGCAAAAAAAAAAAAAAGTATTATTCTGGTTGCACGCCCGTGGACGTAGATCATATCGACCGAACCACGTAAATCTCGCGTGTTCATCTTTGTTTTTATTTTCTCTCGCAGTTTGATTGTGTTTGTGTGTTGATCTACACCCGAATCCTTAACAAGTGTATCAGAGCTAAGGCTCGTTACCACGGGAGAAACATAACGTGAGAGAAAGAGGTTGTCGATCTAGGTTTTTTTGGTGTCGGCAGGTAGTCGTCATAATCCAACAATTGACCAAAGTCACAAAAGTTACCAACATCCATAGTCGTGAAATCTCAGGTGCATTATTAAACTCATTTAATTACTATTTTATGAGACTGAAGAAAAAAGGGCATGTTCAATAGAACAACACTCAAGTTCAGGCAACCGGCCGCAGTTGCGTTTGATACTACTTTTAGTCTTGACTCGATTAGTAAACATATTGTAGTTTGAGATAATGGCTAAGAACGGAAAACTTCATATTGAGAAGTTAAACGACTTTGGTTGGTGGAAAATGCAAATGGAGGATTTGCTTGTTCAGAAAGACTTGGATGTTGTTTTGGGTGATAAAGCAGAAAAGATGGAAGTAACTGAGCGGGAAACTTTAGATAAAAAGGCCAAGGCGGTTATTAGGTTGTCGCTAACAAAGGATGTTGCGTTCTAACATTCTGAAGGAAACTACAATGAAAGGTATCATGGATGCGTTATCTAATATGTACGAGAAGCCTTCGGCAACAAATAAAGTTTTCTTGATTCGAGAGTTGGTTAATACAAAGGTGAAAGAGGGAAGTTCAGTTTTAATACACATCAACAACTTGAACTCTATTTTGTAAAGACTTGGGTAAGTTGGCATCAAATTCGAGGATGAGGTTCAGGCTCTACCACCAACATGTTCACTTTAAAAGGGATTTGGGATATTATATGGGCGAAGACGTCAGATAAGAAATTAAGGTGAATCATCAAGTGAACTACTAAATGTTGGCAGAGGAAGAAAGAATAATAGTGGTAGTGGGAGCAAGAATGGGAAAAGGAGTCAGTCTAGGGCTCGAAATGATATGACTTGTTGGAACCGTAAACAGGTAGGACACTTCAGGAATCAGTGTCCGAATGATTAGAAAGAAGTTAACACCGTAACAGACTACTCAGACAATGATGCTTTAATTTGTAGTGTGGAGAATGATGCTTTAATCTTAAAAAGGGTGAGTTTGGTAAGGTAAGACTAGCAAACAATGATGTTCTTGATGTTACGGGCATGGGTGATATGAATGTAGTTACTTCAGTTGGTTCTTGGACTTTGAAAGATGTCAGGGTGATTTCTGATTTGAAGAAACAGTTGATTTCCGTCGGTCAGTTGGATGAACAGGGACATGAGGTTAAGTTCGGGAATAAGCGTGGAAAGTTGTTAAAGGGAATCTTGTCATTGCTCGTGGAAAGAAAATGGGTTCATTGGTTAGTTTACCATCTGAAGGAAGTGATGTTTCAGTTCAGAAGAAGACTAAAATCTAGTTCATAGAATCTCGTGGGCACAAGAAGGTTTGCTTTGCAAGTAAGAAACCTAGAGTCACAGGAAAGATTTAAGGTGAATGTGCATGGAAGAGTTCAGGAAAACCATTTAAAGGATTTCGTGGCGGTGGAAACACATGTTATGCTTCAGTCGTAGTTCCTAGATGACAGTGGTTAAAAGAACTAATATTCCATTTGATAAAATCTCTCTAGAGGAGTACTTACTAAATATGGAGAGTGTTTGTTCTCAGAATGTTCCAGGATCTGGTAGTCTGTTTAAATGGGAGCCGGTAGGGACGGAGAAAGGGTCAGGGGCAAATACAGTCGTGATGTGTTGAAGCTCGGGAAGCTTCAACGGACTTCAGGTTAACTGATGAGAAGGCCGCTGCAACCAGGAAGACGAGGAAGATTACAAGATGTACAAGTGTTCACATCGGAAGGCAGATGGAGATGATCAAGCCTCCAAGGGGAGATTGTTGGGTTTGTGGAGTATTGATTTGGGTTCGAGTTAAAAGACAACTCAGTGGCAGATTAATTAATTAAAGACCTGGCCTGTTTTTATTTAATTTAGCCCATTAGGGTTTTCAGGGGATTAAGTTGTAAACCCTAATTTTCCCTATTTATATTGTGTATTTTACTTGTAATTCCTCACGAGTGAGGCAGAAAGCAATAAAAGTATTATCCTAGTTGGAGCCTGTGGGCGTAGGTCACATCGACCGAACTACGTAAATCTCGTGTGTTCATCTTTGTTATTTTCTTCTCTCGCAGTTTGATTGTGTTTATGTGCAGATCTACACCCAAATCCCTAACAAAAATAACAAGAAGAGCCATTGTTTTTTCGAAAAACAACTACGATGGAAGGGTTGGTGGCAGAAGGATGGAGCCTGATTAAGGGTCAGATGACAAAGTTTTAATACCAAGTTAAACTTGGTAATTGTATCTTGTATTATTGGATGCTGGGGGATTATATAGGAGCCTCTAATATAGACTAATGCATTAGTCGTCTAATAAGTCCTTATCTCGTCTTCCATGGCATGTCTTCATTCTAGGTGAACATAACTAGGTAGGAATTAAAGGAAGTAGTATAGCCATGGGTGAGAGTAGGCCACATAATCCTAGATAGGGTATGTGGTGACTAGGTTATTTGCAAAAAGCAATAGGTATATATGGTGCACGAGGTGGGTCATAAATGCGTTTATGTAAATGACTTAATAGTTACCGGGATGACGAGGACGAAATTACAAAGCTCAAACAGTTTATTCGCTCTTAGTTCCATATCAAGGACTTAGGTCGACTTTGATACTATCTTGGGATTGAAATATCGCGCTCTCCACATGGAATACTTCTCTCTCAACGGAAGTATGTTCGTGATACCCCAATGCTTCCTACTGGTAAGCTTCTTTTAGGAGGACGGAAGCCCAATGAAGGATCATGAATGATATAGGCGCTTGGTTGGAAAGCTTAACTATCTGACAGTTAGGGGCTGTTTGATAAAACTGACTCAGTAAGATCTGACTGAGTCAGAAGCTGACCCAGTAAGAAGTTCTGACTGAGTCTGCATTTGACTGAAACTTGGCTGTTTGATTTAGTATCTGACTGACTTTGCTGAACGAGAAAAATAAACCAACTAATCTTCTCTAACTTTCCAAACATTCTTTGAAACACATAAATTCACCTTCATTTCAACCCTCAAGTCTTATTTCCCCCTATTTTATTTCTATTTCGCTTACCATCAATCAAAACAATTCTGAAACAAGCTAATGTAAACGCTCTAACAATCAAAATTTTATTTTAACCACTCTTTAACACCACCCCTAAACTCACCTACCCACTGATATAAATCCCCAAGTCATCATATTCTTCAACTACCCCTTTTCACCTCATTTCAATCATCTTCCCCAATTCTCTGTTCATTCAACATTCACACTCATTCACGACCTTCGATCACCATGGAAATTGCAGACCTCAATTTCATCGGTGATTTAGAAGTCGACATGAACGCCACCGCCACCAAGGGGAGCCACAACCGGAGAAGGGAGTCGCGCAGGAGAAGGGGTGATCACCGTAGTTGACCATTACACCACCGTCACCAACAACCATTGTAGCTGACCATCGCACCACCAACACAAGAGAAGGGGCGACATGTAGGAGAAGGGGTGCTGGAGGGAGGAACGCGACGGAGGGAAGGCGGCGGAGGGAGGAGCGCGGCGGAAGGAGGGCGACAGAGGGATGGCGGCCGGTGAAGGGGAGAGGGTGGAGGGGACCGGTATGTGAAGAGGAGAGGTTTAGTGAAGAAAATATAATGGTCTCGGTCAGCAGCTTGGGACGGGTTAGTCACCAGTTCGGGAACATCAACGCACTGACTGGTTGACCGAATCAGCAGTCAGAAGCTTGGTCAGTCCTTTCAAACAGCCCCTTACTCGTCCATATATCTCCTTTGTTGTTATTATTCTAAGTCAGTTTATGGCCACTCCGTACACGGGCACTGGGATGCTGCTTTTCGCGTATCGAGATATCTTAAGACTACCCTAGGTCTAGGGATCTTGTATTCTAATCAAGGTCATTGTTGTGTGGGTGCTTTTACAGAAAAAGGAGACAGACAAATATTAGGGTTTTCTGATGCTGATTGGGCAGGTTGCCCTATTTCAAGATGATCTACAACCGGGTATTGTGTGTTCGTTGGAAGAAATCTAGTGTCGTGGAAAAGTAAGAAACGACATACAATATCTAGATCAAGTGTTGCATAAGAGTATAGAGCTATGGCGGATGTTACTTCAAAATTGATTTGGATTCGTCGTCTTCTCAAAGAACTTGGGGTTGTTTCTAATGATTTGATAAGGTTGTACTAGCCATCCGCTATACACAGCCAAGAACCAAGTATTTCATGAGAAAACGAATCATATTGAAGTCGATTGTCATATTATGAGGGATTGTGTAGTGAGCACTCTAGCAGATCCTCCATCCATTCAACCGATTCATGTAAAGATAGAATTTCAACTCACGACATCGTCACGAAATCTCTTTGAAAGACTCAAATAGATTTTATAGTAGCAAGTTGGGCATGATCAACATTTATGCTCCAACTTTAGGAGTGCTAAATGTAAATATGTAAAATTTTTTGTCTCTTTAGTAGGTCTGGCCCATGGCCCATAGTTTAAGTCTCTCCTTCCATAAATAGAGGAGCTTCCTTTGTACAAAGTGATCAGTTTAGCTAATACAATCTTGTTCACATTACCTAACAACCAAACACAGTCAAAATCATCTTCCAACAATTAATAACTAGTTTTATAATCGTCTACGAGTCGAGTTGCAAGTTGTGTGAGCTTTATGAAACAAACAAGATCCACTTATTTAAAATACTTATCCAAAAGAACAAACAAACTAATTTATATACTTAAAAAGTAATCACATAAAGTTTATACCTTGGTTTGCTAACAATTTAAGGTGACGGATCTGGTGACGCCGACAACATCATTGCAGTCATGGCAAAATTGTAACGGATCCGGCATGGTGGTGCAACGGTGGAACGACAAAAGATAACAGATCCGGTGACACCAACAACGTCAATGCAGTCATGGGGGAACTGCAACAAATTCGATAACGCCGGTGACATCACGTGGTAGTGCAATGGTGGAACGGCGGAGCTGCAACTTGTGACACACCCCTACTGAGAAGAAATGAACGGAGGAAAATAGGGGTTGTGACAGCGAGGGGCGGCGGAACCGTCGAGGGTGACGATGAGTGATGACGGGTGTGGTGTGAGAGGATTCTATGGGAGATAGAAGTTGATGATGAGGAAGACAATTGTTTTTATGTTTTGAGGGTAAATTTGTAAATTATTTCATCTAGCATCCTTCCATTGCTTAACCATTAAGAGCTGAATGAACCAATAAAGAGATCTTTTTGAACCAAACCCTTGAACCTCTTACCGATTCAGAGGTAGCTTCTTAGTGGTTCCTTTAAGAGGCGACCAAATATCCCCTTAGTGATTTGACTTGCCAAAAAAGATGATCAAGAAATTTAGGAACAAACGGAACAAAAGACATGTTAGGCCTGTCGAATTGCTAATGGATCCGATGCTGATAGGACATGAGAATCCTTCAGCAAGTAATCTGTGAATGAGAAAACCATGTATGCTAGAAAAAATACGTTGATTCCCAATAATGTATTACCCAAGATAAGTCAAAAGTAGAGAATGTATTTGAGTGTGCCAACTTGGTTTGCATATTAGTAACACAGCTAGGATCATTGGAGCAAATCATACTCTTCCTTGGTAGATGTATAAGGGTGACTCTTTTTTGTCTCCTATTGCAATAGATGAAATTATAAATACAAACATAAATTGTTACCTTGGACTAGCAGTTGTAGTGTAGGCAAAAAAGTCTTAACAAGGAGATTATGGCCACCAACAACAAATTCTTGCAAGCATCTGGTGAGATTTGGAACCATTAACAATGTTATGGAGATTCTAGCTTCAAGATTCCAGCAAGATTTGGAACAATGAACAACGTTCGACAAGTCTAGGCCAAAAACAAGCGGTTTGAGGGGATTGTGATGATAACGAGTTTGATGAGACTCTGACTTTCAATACGATATGGACTGAAAACAGCTACAACCCACTAACTCTATAGTGGTTGTTTATTAAAGACTTAATAAACTTCTCTTAACATCTAGTCTCGATTACCATCATTAATTAAACAAAAACATGTTCAATTACATGAAAACATGAATAAACTAATACATGATTACACATTAAGTAACCATCTTAACATGTCAACATTCTTTGGCACCAATTATGTCTCTCGGCAGTATTAACTTGTCCTTTAGTAATAATGATCTTCAATAGTAACTTACCATCGATATGAACTTTGGTCTTTAGTATTAACATTTACTCTTCTGCACTATCTCTTGACTTCAGTACCAACTTTACCATGAGTAGTAAGGTTGTGTTTTTGGTGTTAACTTCTGATCAGCATCAACATCAGTCAGTGGCAAAACACTTGAGTACCTGTCATTAGTAGTGCATTTATTTTTTATGCCTTGAGATTATACCTGAAATCTAATACATTAGCTCCAAAAGTGCGTTGCACAAGTATGTGCTGTCAATTTTGATGCTTTGTATGGTCCAGTTTTTAGTTATCTGTATTCATTTACTCTATTATTTTCCTTCTAGTGTCCTTGTCAAATGAGTTTGGGGATATCCCCAGATTCTTATTGTTACCACTTTCTGTTTTGACGCAAAACCCTACAAATGTGCTTACTGCTTACATATCGGATATTACTTATTAACTTTTTTGACAGGACTACAAAGAGGCCAGTCCCATTAGAGCACTGCTTTTTTATTCTGGAGAAATCTACAAAATCTGTGAACAGGAGAAATTTATACCCCAGGGGTTGAGGGCTGCTAAAGATGCCCATAAGAAAAAAACTATGACTACATATGTTGGTGGTTCTGGATCACTTGCAGCACCACAAACTCAAAAATCAAGTGCTAGTTTTATGAGAGGCAAACCAAACAAACAAACCGGTCCCCAGAACTTTGTTGGTATGGGTCGTGCCAGCCAAGGACACAACAACTGGGGCTCGAGAATTTCTGAAAAATCTTTGTGGTTATCTCTTATTAATAAGTTGTCAAAGTCGTCTCTTTTACCTGTATGTAACAATGTATCTTTACTTGCAATATATTATTTCATTTTTGTTAACCAAACAAATACTTATGTATTATGAAGATCTTTGTTTTATAGGTTGTGATATTTTGTTTTTCAAAGAACCGTTGTGACAAATCAGCTGATAATCTGCGTGAAACTGACCTTACAAGTCGATCGGAAAAAAGCGAGATTCGTATTTTCTGTGACAAGGCATTTTCTCGTCTAAAGGGATCTGATAGGAACCTTCCGCAGGTGACCTTGTTAAATATAGATTTGAGTCAATTTTGGCACCAAATGTATGCTGTTAGGGTTGCCCAAAACTGAAGAACTGAACCAATCCTGACAGTAAGGGGATATGTTCAGTTTGCTTCTGAGTTGAACAGTTCCTCAACAATCTGTTCTTTTGTTTAAAACTGGAACCAAAGTGTTTATCTTAGTTTTATAAAATTGAAAACAACACAGTTTTGGTTCATAACTTTCGAATTAACTAAACCCAATCATGTCTGTGGTTTGCAATCCAGACAACAGTTTGAAAATGGAACCAAACCGGTACCAAGCTTCATGAATTGTTTTTATTTTCTGTTCTACTATGTTTGAGTTTTCGGTACATGAGATTTGGTAGAATAATGGTTATATATCTCTTAATGGACAATAGATTGTGAGAGTCCAAGGTCTTCTTCACAGAGGGATTGGTGTACATCATGCTGGCCTACTCCCAATTGTCAAGGAAGTAGTTGAAATGCTTTTCTGTCGTGGTGTTATTAAGGCAAGTTTCTTTGTTTCAATTTCATTCTTTCTTTTCAATATTTTTTGACGCTATACGTACCAAATAGTAGAAAATGAGTGCCCACTTGTTATTTGTTTAGTTAACATGTTAGTATAAATTTATTAGGAATGATGGATTTATTATTTGGAGTTTTATCCATTAGTATCCCTTTATTCACTGCCTGTGTTTTTACTTTTGTAGGTTTTGTTTTCAACCGAGACATTTGCAATGGGGGTTAATGCCCCAGCTAGAACGGTGAGTCATGACAGTAATTATTTTCAATCTTATTTATCAGTCTTTTGATCATTGAAAGCTTTATTAATGGTGGCAGGTTGTATTTGATAGTATACGGAAATTTGATGGAAAAGAATTTAGACAGTTATTAGCAGAGAATATACACAGATGGCAGGGCGTGCTGGTAGGAGGGGACTTGATAAGATTGGAAGTGTTCTTGTCATGTGCCGTGATGATATTCCAGTTGAGACTGATTTAAAGAATCTTATTACTGGCAGTGCAACCAGGCTTGAATCTCAGTTTCGATTGACCTATATAATGATAATGCATCTCCTTCGTGTTGAAGAATTAAAGGTACACACACAATCACTTTGTCAACCAACAAAATTTCGCGGTTTCATTTTTTAGTTAGCTGAATGTGTATTGAAAGTGACTGTGTTTTTGGATATTCAGAAGACTGTGATTAGGCAAACTTATACCATTTTTGATGTTCTATTAGGTGGATAACAAATTGTTTGAGTGTTCCACAAACATTTAAATATACTGAATCACCAAAATGGACATTTATGTAACTGAGACGTTTTGTGAAATATGTGGGTGATATTCTTTCAAATAAGGTAAAAATTGGGTGAATAGGCGAAATTAATCTTATGACCTTGATAATTTGAAACTTATTGTGCCCTTATTTTATTAGAATTAGTTTCAACTTATGGCAATTACTAAAACTATTATTGTGAATATAAGTTGAAATAATCTGATAATTTGTCTAAAAGCACAAATTTGGACAAAACGATAATATAATACGATTAATATCAACACTACATATAATAACCAAATAGGGGGTTATGAGAAAATCATTACTAAAACCATTCAAAGTAATTTATATTTGAATCATTTTGGTAATTTATATTGAGAAACTGCTACAATACTAACACCACTAATTGGATTTTATTAAGTTCATTTTCGAAAGATGAATTATTTTTATAACGGTTTTTGAGAGTTCAGTGGATTCTTTAACGTTTCAAGAATTGGTAGGTGTAGTCACATTTTTTTGGAAGTTGAGTGATCAGTTTAGAAATGGGTTAAAGGTGTATTGGACATTTACTTCGACGAGAGGCAACCCTTTTTTCTTTCTTGTTCTCATTTAAGGGGTGTCTGAATTTGGTTTTAAACCAATTAGGGTGATTTGAAGTTGAGTATTTGGGTAAACTAGTTATGATTATGTCACTTGATCATTTTTAAATATTTGCCAAAAGGATTTGGATGATTAGTGGTTTCTATTAGAAAACTGATTATCGAGATCTTGGTCAAAGTGCGCCCAGGTGCAAGGCGACCTTAGGCTTATCACCCTGTGTTTCAATTGATGTAAGGCGAGCGGCATATGGAAAGTGAGTGCCTAGGGAGGTTTTAGGGTGAGGTGAGAGGCTATGGCTTCCTAGCTTCTTGTACCAGGATAGGGTGGAGATCAAATTGTGGAGGAATGGATACCTATAAAAAGTAGACGGCTGTACATTTTCAGGGTCACATCAACTATATATATGCCTTTATTTCTTTCCTTGTAACTAATTTACATTTTCATCCTTAAATCTATAATGTTATAGTCATGGTTTAAAAAAACGTTCGAGGCGTACGCCTCGAGGTGCGCCTTGAGGCGAGGCGGTGAGAAAACGCATATGAGGCGGCGCCTCATAGGGTTCAAATGGGGCGTACGCCTCTTTGGACGAGGCGGTTCGGAAAATGGTGAGGCGTAATCAAAGTTGACCCTAAACATTTTCTAAATTGTTTGTTTTCTTCTTGTTTATTGAGTTAGCTGTACAATGAGTATATCATAGAGATTTTTGTTTGTTAGATTGTACATATAGGTTATTTAGATATTAAACCATATACATAGTTTATTTTGCCTAGACTTTGAGTAAATGATGCTAGAAACCTATGATAAATATATCAAAATTCTATATAATAAAATGCTGCACGTATACCAAAAAGGGTTGCTTTTGCACTTTGCATCTCAGTTTAAAGACCAAGATTGATATATATTTAATATTATCTATCCCGTAGGTTTAAACCTAATATTTAAGACAGTAAATAAAATGAACACACACATGTTAACAAGCCTATTGAAGGAGACTAAAAAAGTATGGTTTAATGTTTTGATCCTAAAAGTTCATTATCTGACATTGTGCTAAAACTCTAGGTGGAGGACATGCTAAAAAGAAGTTTTGCTGAATTTCATGCTCAGAAAAAATTACCAGAGCAACAGCAACTGCTGATGCGAAAGCTTGCTCAGCCTACAAAATCTATCGAGTAAATCTATTCTTAACTTTTCATCATGTTCATATGTAAATTATAATTCCTTATGCGAAGTTTCTTGTATGCTTGTGTCTCAAAACTGGTAACTCTTTGGTCGTGATCAAAACGAAGTAATTTATATTAGTTCAATAGTAATCTATTTATTGAATAAAATGATTTAGGAGGTTGTATGCTTAAAAACCCCATTTTGGATCGTTTCGTTTTTAGCTAGTTTTCATTTTACTAGTTACAGAGAATTACCCTCAATTGATCTGTGCATATGTAAAGGAATCGAAATTGCTATCTCTAGAAGCTAGCTGGTGCAGGATTGTGAGGATCAATAGTGTTTGTTCAACAGTTCGGTTAATATGAATTTAGTTATTGAGTTAAAGAATAATTTTTTAATGGGTAGGTGCATAAAAGGTGAGCCAGCTATTGAGGAATACTATGAGTGGTACTTGGAGGCTGAGATGTATAGCAACCAGATCACTGAGACAGTCTTGCAGTCTTCAGTTTTCCAACCTTTTCTTATGCCAGGAAGACTTGTGGTCGTAAAATCCCATCATGTGAGCTTTTTTCTTCACCATCATTATTATCTTACATCATTAACACCATTTTTTCTTGATTATCAGAGTTGGTTTTTTAAGGTCATTTATGTGGAAATGGGTTAATTTGAGTATAATTTCATCCTGTAACTTGCCTGCTTTCAGTAAATTTGTATTTTAGGGAATGAATTTTCCTTTATTTGGTTATTAACTTATAACATAGGCCCTTTAAACGTTGTTTTTGGAGCATGTTACCTTATACAGGATTGGAGCGGAAGTACTTTCCTTTATAATGTGCAATTGACCGCAAGTATAATTTGAAAAAGGGGTAAATGGTCATTTAAAAAAGAAAAGAGGTGTGTTATACGTCTATCCGTTGTAGTGTCCGAATGGTTTAAAGATAGGGACCACTTGTTTAATTTCTGATACTTTAGGTTGTTTTTAGAAGGATATAGGTACCAAGTTTGTGATTCATAGCAGTGGGTTGACCCAGCTGCTGGGCAGTTCAAGCAGGGTTTTTGGATCCAAATTGACCCAGTCAAAGCAGTAATCAGAAATGTTTGCAAGTCTGGAGATTATGGGGAGGACAGTTACAAGCAGTTGCATCTGCACATTAGAAATAGGACCTGTTCTTTTTGTTTCTTCACTTCTGATTTACACTTGGGTTGGTTTTAGTTAGGAGCCTATCCCATCTCGAATTGGGTTGTTTTGTGTAAGCTTTTTCGGAAATCAAACAACCGACTTTTAGGCTCTATCATTGGTTCCACCGCTGGGAATTTCAACATGGTGCAGACCCGGTGCAGTTCTAGCGATAACAGTGGAAACAACCCTGATTTGATTGCAACCAAATTAGCAGCAATTGCTGTTAAGCTTGAATCCCTGGAGTCCCTGAAAACCAATGTTGCAGCCAAGGTTTTAAATAACGGAATCGAGCCTCGAGGCGTTTTCCCATCGCCTCAAGGTGTAAACCTGAGGCAGAAATAAAAAATAAATATAAAAATTATATATCTTATAATTAACTGGCTTTATGTTAATGTTAGACCCTATTAATTCTATTTAAGCCCATTACCCAATTAATTCTATTTAAGCCCATTACCCAACATAATGAACTTAAAGGCCCATTCTAAAAAAATAAATCTGGGCTCACGTCTATAATCTATAAATCTTTATAAAAGATTTTGCCACATGTCCTCCTAATCTATCTTTTTGCCACATGTCCTTTTTATACACATCCTTATATAATTTTCTCTCCAAAAGGGTATTATTGTAATTTGAATACTCAAACTAATTTCTCTCTTATTAAAAATCAATTTTATTAATTACTACATTTCTCTTTCTTATTTAAATTTTTTTAAAATCAAGCTATCTTTTTAAAATAGATTTTATTAGGGAAATTAAAAATTACATCTTTTTACTAAAATAGAAATAATAAAAAATAAGACTTTTATATAATATGAAATTTTCTAAAACACTAAATCATTTGAAACAAAATATTTTTAAATGGTTATTTTTAAAAAAAATATAAAAGGAATTTAAAAAAAAAAGTATTATTAAAACAACCATAATAACTACAAACCAAAGTTTAATTTGGCACAAAATATTTCAGCATGAATAACGATAAACAGTTAATCATAATCTAATGGTAATCCACACATTTAGTAGTCTATTTCAAGTTTTCAACTAGAGATCTCCCTCCATACATACTGGTATTGGTGCTTAGACAGTCTTACTACGGGACTCTCCAAATCTGCACTGGGTTTAAAGCAGCCCTAGTATGGGATTTTCACCCATCCCCAAGATATAATTTGATCAAACATACATATACCTCATATACTTCTGGTCTGTTTTAATAGAATACCTCTATGCATTAACATGGTGAACGTATTAATGTCATTTTCGCAAAATAAATCATTTGTATGTTTTGAAAGAATTAAACGTATTCACCTAGTAAGTTGAACAGAGCCTCTAAACTTGATAAGCTTTTGTTTTCGAACCTCGAAGTAACTTATGGATTAAGTCATGAGTCTCTAACACCTTGATTAAATCAAAACTTCTATACTTGTTGTCATGAGCATATACACCGGTTTCCTAATCTCGGGTTATCTTTGTGGTGTTTAAAAGGCAGTGGAGAGTTTTGTGTGTCTGAAAGTAGGGAAGATGATCAAAAGATTATGAAATGAAATGAAGTAGGAGGCGTCTATTATATAAGGATATTTTTTACTCGTTAAGTATTTCTTACTTATTAAGTTTTATCCAAACTTAATTATTAAGTCCAAAACTTAGCAATTGAGTTTTATATTTTATTCAAAGCTTAGCCATTAAGTTTTATATTTTATCCAAGACTTAGCTATTATGTTTTATCCAAAACTTAGTTGTTAAGTTGCATCCTAATCTTATCTAAAACTTAGGCATTAAGTTTTATCCAATACATAATTGTTAAGTTTTATTCATAGCTTAACTATTAAGTTGTATCTGAAGGTTTAGACTTAAAAGTTTTTATCTAAAATTTAGTCATGAAGTTACGCTTAAAACATAACCATGATTATTTATTGACCAAAATAATATGAAAATTTCGTAGGTGTTACATCACCCTAAAACCGGGGTGTGAGAGGTTAGTATTAGAGCTACAGGTTTTAGTGAATTAGATACTTGTCTTAGTATCTAGACTTTAACCAAAATTAGAAATATTGCCTACTAAGAAAAAGTAGCTAGATGCCTTAGTTATATTGTTATGCATGATATCGGAAAAAATATTATACTGACATGATAAACGGACCTTGCTTCTGGAGATACCTATCGAAGTACCCAATAATACTTTTGACGAAAATTTCGAATCCGTGTGTTAAGATATTCCCCCTTATTCTCGTTGTAGAATGTCAAAGAACAATGAAAGTAGACCCGCGGTGTATACTAGAGGGAATCGTAAGATAGTTAACGAAGATGAAGATCGTGCGATTCAGAAAGCCGAAATACAAAGGATGATTGCCGGGGGAATTAAAGACGTGATTCTAACCATAATCTCAACATTGAAAGAGAAAGAACCCCCTAGTCAAACTAAAGAAGTTTCGAGATCTAGAAAGAAAGATATGATCGTCATAGCTCGAGTGGTGAAAATTCTGAAGATGAAACGCCTAGGAAAAAGAAGAAACTAGATGGATGTTCATATTGAACATTTCAAGCGTGTAAACCTACTAAGTTTTTAGGCAACGAAGGAGCAATTGCAACCATTCGATGATTGGAAAAGGTCGAAGCAGTCATGGCCATTAGCAAGTGTGCTAATGAGGACATGGTTTTGTTTGCCTACATTCTTTAAAAGATGAGGCATTGGAATGGTGGAACTCTGTTATTCAGTCGAAGGGACGAGATAAGACTTATGCAATGACTTAGGATGAATTTCGTGCATTGGTAACTCGAAAGTTCTGCCCAATGAACGAAAAGGAGAAAATCACCAATGATTTTCTAAATATAACAAAGGGCATAATACCAAATTCTTTGCATATGCCCGACTAGTGTCATATCTTGTGACACCCGAATGCAACATGATAAGTCGTTATATATAGGGACTGGTCAATGAAATTCGTGATATGGTGAAGGCGGTCATGCCCCAGACCATAGAGTCTACGGTAGAGTTAGCTGGGCTTTTGACAGATGGAATGGTGAGAACCCATGAAGAGAATAAGAAGAAAGAGGTGGCCCATAAACCAAATATAGAGACAAAGAAACTTGATAAAGGGCTAGGAAAGAAAGAAGATTCATACTCTCTCCTTAGATGCAAAATGTGCGGGAAGAGACACACAAAAAGATGCACATCCACTCTTTTCTGCAACTACTGCAAGACTTCAGGACGCACATCTGCGGCTTGCTACAAGAAATGGGTGATTACTTGTTTCAACTGCAATGAACAAGGGCACTACAAGTCTGAATGCTAAAGCTTAATAAAGAAGGTGGTGTTGGAGGATCGGGAACCAAGATAGATCCTAGTGTGAAGAAAACAACACAAGCATTTGTGATGAAGACAACACGAGCATTTGTGATGAATGCTCGTGAGGCTACTGACTTGTCGGGCGTCATTACCGGTATACATCTTATCAGTAATGTTTATGCTAAGAATATCGGTGCAAACCAAAGCTTTATAGACTATAAGTTTTGTAGTTTGTTAAATGAACCTCTTGTAAAGTTAGACAAATCCTATGAAGTTGAAACTGTAAATGGAGATCTTGTTAAAATTTCAGAATCCTTAGATAACGGTAGGATTACTCTTTCTAATCATGTCATCCCTGTGAAACTTTTGCCTATGACATTAGCGGGATTTGACGTGGTATTTGGTATGGATTGGTTGGCCTTGAACCAAGCACATATCATTTGTAATCAAAAGCTTATTAAACTTTGTGTGCCTACCGGAGAAGAGATTATTGACAAGGGTGACAAACCAACAAATCATGTTCGAATAATCTCAATGTTAAAAGCAACCAAATGCTTAAGGAAAGGATGTCTGACATATCTGATCACTGTATCAGATGACAAAACGAAGAAAAAGATTGAAGACGTGCTAGTTGTAGCCGAATTTACCGACGTCTTCCCAGATGAATTGCCAAGGATTCCACTTGATCGAGAAGTTGAATTTAGAATTACTTTGGTACTGGGTACATCACCACTAGCTAAAGCTCCGTACAGATTAGCTTGAATTGAAATGAAAGAATTAAAGCAACAGTTAGAAGAATTGTTAGAGAAGAGATTTATCCGATCGAGTTCTTCGCCTCGGGGGCTTCAATTCTGTTTGTAAAGAAAAAGGACGGATCAATGCTTATGTGTCTTGATTATCATGAGCTAAACAAGGTAACCATAAAAAATCGGTATCCACGATGATCTGTTTGATTAACTTCAGGGAGTGTGTTGCTTCTCTAAAATTGATCTGAGATTATGTTATCACCAACTCAAAGTTCAAGAAGAAGATATTCCTGAAACTACATTTCAAACTAGATACAAACATTATGAGTTCACATTTATGCCTTTTGGACTTACTAATGCCCCTGCAATTTTTATGGATTTGATGAATTGAATTTGCAAACCCTATTTAGATAAGTTCGTAATTTTGTTCATAGATGATATTCTTATTTATTCCAAAACTCGAGATGAACACACAAACCATCTTAAAATACCACTTGAAGTACCGAGAAACAAGAGATTGTACGCTAAATTCTCGAAATGTGAATTTTGGTTTATAGAAGTACAATTTCTTGGCCATGTCATCAATACTAAAATAATTCAAGTAGATCCTTCCCAGATTGAGGCTATTTAAAATGGGAAACCCCTACATCCCCATCTAAAGTTCGTAGTTTTCTTGGATTGGCCGGATACTACCGTCGATTCTTTCAAAATTTTTCTCGAATTGTTGCCCCTCTTATATCTTTAACTCGAAAATCCACAAAATACAAATGGAGACCAAAATAGGATGAGGTATTCAAGACTCTTAAAAAAAGTTAACAAATGCACCCATCCTAACTTTACTAGAGGGTACCAAAAATTTTGTTGTTTATTGTGATGCTTCACACATCGGTCTTGGATGCGTGTTAATGCAAAGGAATAAGTTATCGTCTATGCATCACGTCACGTCAACTAAAACACACAAGAAGAATTACACGACTCATGATTTGGAGTTGGGAGCCACATAATCTTTGCGCTAAGGATATGGAGACACTATCTTTATAGAGTCAAATTTACTATCTACAATGACCATAAGAGTTTAAAATATATCTTTGGTCAGAAGGAACTAAACATGAGATAGAGAAGATAGATGGAAATCCTTACCGATTATGATCTATGACTATGAAATCTGTTATCATGAAGGTAAAGCCAATATTGTGGCTTATGCCTCAAGTAGAAAAGAAAGAGAAAAACCAAAAAGAGTTTGTGCTTTAAGGCTTGATCATCATATTGACTTAGTCAATTGAAGAATGCTTAGAAAATAGCCTTACAAAAGATAGAAAAAGAAGGAATAAGGAAATGCTTGATCAGTTAGTCAAAGGAGACGACGAACTGATTAGATTAAATAAGAGAATGTTGGTGCCAATTGCTGGTAACTTGAGAGAAAGAATACTTGAAGAAGCTCATATAAGTCTTGGATAAAATATAAAACTTAATGGCTAATGTTTTAATAAAATATAAAACGTAATTGTTAAGTTTTGGACTTGATAATTAAGTTTGGATAAAACTAATAAGTAAGAAATACTTAATGGGTAAGAAATATCCCTATATAAATAGACGCCTCCTGCTTCATTTCATTTCATAATCTTTTAATCATCTTTCCTACTTTCACACATGAAACTCTCCACTACCTTTTATAAACCTAGAAGTTCTAATTTAATCAAGGTGTTAAGGCTTGTGGCTTGTGACTTAGTCCTTAAGTTACTTCGAGGTTTAGAAACAAAAGCTTATCAACTTTAGAGGCTCTGTTTAATTTACTAGGTGAATACGTTTAATACTTTCAAAATACAAATTATTTTATTTTGCGAAAATGACATTAATACGTTAACTATGTTAATGCATTGAGGTATTCAGCTAAAACATTTAGACCAAAAGTATATGTATGTTTGATCCAGTTATATTCTGGGGATGGGTGAAAATCCCATACTAGGGCTAGTTTAGACTCCGTCCAGATCCGGAGAGTCCCGTAGTAAGAGTGTCTGAGAACCGATACCAGTATATATGGAGGGGGATCTGCAGTTGAAATAAACTGCTAAATATGTGGTTTACCGTTAATTGATTAACTGTTTATCGTTATTAATGCCGAAATATTTTGTGTCAAATTAAATGTATTCACCAACTTTTCGTTAATGTATTATTTTCAAACTTTTTCAGGTAAACATGATTAAATAAGTTTAGTGAGGTGTTAGTGCCAGATGAACTAGGAATCCTAGACATGGAAACCTTGTGATGAATATAGTAGCAAGAATGGTACCAGAAGGACTAATGTTTCCTAGGCATAGACCTTGTGACAAGTTTTAAATATCTATCGGTAGATAGAAAATTTTGTAAACATTGCGTTAAACAATGTTATGTAAAAATATGGGTATTTAATCCCCAACAAAATGTTTCAAGACAAACAATAAAAGGTGAACAATGATGCTTACCAATTGGTCGCACTCCCGGGGTGCCCTAAAACTAGGGTGTGACAGTTGTTGTCTTCCATGCACTGACACGTGGCGTACCGTGTTGGTTCGCCATCATCATCTTCTCTTTGGCGCCTTGGTGTTGGTTTTTTTGATTAGACAAATTAGTGTTTGTATCAGGTTTTGGTTTTCTAATCTACTTCATTGGTTTTGATTATATGCGTTTTCCTTGTGAGCATCGTGGTATTTTACTTCAAGTTTATGTTGGGGAATGCAACTTCTAGTTTGTGGAAACACTTTGGGTTTTCGTATTTCTTGACGTTTCTTGTGGGATCGATTAATATTGCTTTTGATGGATTTTGACTGCAACTCTTCTTCTATCCATATTGATTTATTTCATGTTTGTTTTTCATTTTGTCTATTTGAATTTGTCTCGGATTAGTTGGTGACCTTTTGATATTTGTTAAGTATGGTTGAGAAGAAACTAATTACTGTTTTTGTGGAGGAGTAAGTATACTCCTCTTAAAGGATTAATGAATTTTGTTGTTTTCGTCTATCACTTTTCTCAAGGAAGATAAGTCCACTAGTTATCTTATCTTCATGTGTTCAATGGATCAGTCCTCAACTATAGGACAGGCAATCTTCACCTTTCCAATTTCACATATATTCATCTTCATCACATGTTATAATGTCATAATTGTTTATGAGCCACGAGTGCTTGGTTTGGCATTGTTGATATTACTTTGTTGGTATCAATACCTGTTGCCTTTAGCAGAATTTGACAACGACGCTACTTCTAACCATCTTGATTCGATTTCAAGTTTGTTTTGGATTTCGGCTATTTGAATATTGCTTGGATTGTTGTTGACCTTTTGATTATTGTTAAGTATAGCTGAAAACAAAACTAATATTGTTTCTAATATTCTACTAATTGTCTTATCATCATGTGTCTGACGGGTCATTGATCTTGAGGCCTCATCTCAAACCATATGAGAAGTAATCCTTATCTACTCTAGTTTTCACAACCATTCATCTTCATCACATGTCACAATTGCTGATAGGCCACGAGTCTGACACCGTTTGTTAGTTGTTCAAAGGTGCACACATACATATAAACACAATCAATCGCAGAAAGATTTAAGGTGGTTTGGTTGATGTGACCTAAGCCCATCGTGAGGCACACATATCCATTATCTGTAGCATATCCAAGTTCACTTGACAAAACAAACAACCAACATTCATAATTGAACATTTTGATCAAGAGTCTGTACCTGAAACATTTGACAATAGCAAACAAAACAAACAACCGACATTCACTTGACAATAGCAAACATGAACAAATCGGAAATAGTGAATAAACACAATAATGGCATGAGCCTGAACTTTACGACGGTTTTACTAAACACTGTCAATTGATCGATTTGCTCCTACAAATAACCTTTAGCAGACTAATCTAAACCTGAAACACTGAACTTTCATAAAATACGGTTCAACCAGTTGATAATAAACCGTTAGAGAAACTTGAAGAAAACAAAACTCTAACCCTTACCTGACGAATCCAAGAGTTCTTCACCAAACCCTAATCGGTGGCTTTAAAGAGTTTCAACCTGGTACTTAATCTCGATCACAACCAATTTGGAGAATCACCAAAAAGAAAAACAAAAATAATTGTTTTTTATCTCTTGTTCGAAGCAAATCACCAAAAAGAAAAAATATTTCTTTTTTTTCTTTTCCTTTTTATTCTTTGTGCGACAACATCAACCAGAAAACATTGTGCTCCTAGAATAGCAAACACCACAAGAGACAACAAACAAATTGTTGTCATATCCCTTTTATTTGGTGCGAGAATCTGCAAACATAAAAAATAATTTTTGTTGCTCCTTGAATGATTTCAAGGAAAAAAAAGCTTACGACGGCAATTTTTCTCGATCAAAAAATTCCCATCGATTTCAAGAACTTCTAAGCTTAACCGGTTGACAAATCTAGCCAACAAAACCGGAACTCTAATCGCCTCTTGATCTCCGAACAATCCTTCTGCAAGTCGTCTTGGTGCAAAATTGTGTTTTCAACGAGCTAAAGCTCTGATACCGCTTGTTAGGAATAAAGAGGCGTAGCGTAACCACACACACATGCACAAACGATATGACACATACATAAAATATAAAACGATAACAACACAAGAATTTTACCTGGTTTAGTCCCAGTGATTACAATTACAATGATTGAATATATGTATAGAGAGAGATAGGATTAGGGTTTCTATCTTAGTGACCAAGAAACCAACAAGCCACTAATTAATTTAATAAAACCCGCCCACCATTAATCATTTAACCCAATAACCAAGGACTTCAAACCCAAATGAGTTAGGTCACCTGAAGTCTTGGACAACTTTAAAGTTGGTTTTAAATACTTTGTTGATGATTATTCTCACTTTATTTTTATGTTATTTTTTGTTTTATCATTTTTTTTTGTTTTTGTTATTTACCCTTTTGCCATTATAAAATTTGTGGTTCACATTAGTTTTTAAAGTTCTCACAAAAAAGGGTGTTCTCATATTCATTAAAGCTTTGCCAGGAAGCCAAACTTGACATATTTGTAACAAGCGAGGTGCGATTAACATCTATGCTCTATTTGGAGGGAGAGTGTTAGATTATATATATTTTTTTATGTTATAGTCTAGTGTGGAGCCCAATATGTTGTGGGGTTTAGTTTTGGAATGTGCTTTTCTCTATTTATACATTATCTTGTATATTGTTAATAATATGAATTTCACAACTATTCAAGAATATATTTTGATTTGTTCTTGGTTACAGACTTACACTAATCATAATCAGTATGAATTAAAAATCGCAAAGGAAGAATTGGCAGGTCCATCCAATCCAATTTGACCTGAACATGTCTAATCTGCCCCTTTTCAACCCATAACATATGTTTCCTTTTTAAAAAACCATATTTTTTCCCTCCTAAATTTCAAGTAATTCTGCACTTGCCAGAATTTAAACTCAGGCCACATTTGTGGGTGGCAATCACCTACCACTAGACCATAAGGCCATGGCACCCATAAATGTACTACGGATAATTTTATGCTTATCAGAAATTATGTATATGCAGGGCCAGGACCTCTTACTGGGGGTCATCTTAAAGGCGCCTACTTCTGTCAATAAACAGTATATTGTTATGGTGTTAACACCATTTTTACCATTAACATTACAAAGTAGTGATGATCCACAAAAGAAAACAAGTGCTGGTCTACAAATATTAATGCCAAAATCAAAACGTGGCATGGAAGATGATTATTACTCTTCTGCCACGGCACGTAAGGGATCAGGTGCCATAAAATTAAGCTGCCCCATCGTGGTACTGCTGCTGGGGCTAATTATGAAGTTAGAGAAATTGATACTAAAGAAATCTTGTCTATTTGCAATGCCAAAATCAAGATTGATCAGGTTGGGCTTCTAGAAGATGACAGCACTGCGGCTTATTCTAAGACTGTTCTTAGTCTATTAAATCAAAAAGTAGATGGAAATAAGTACCCTCCAGCCCTTGATCCAGTTAGAGGTACATTTTTCATAGTGCATAGTCTAAACATAGATTTAACTGAAAATAATTTGCTGTATTATTTTTATTTGCAGTATGGGTTGCTTAGAGTTACTGATTTTTGGGTAAATGAATTTGTCAGATTTGAAGCTCAAAGATATGAAGTTAGTGGAAGCTTACTACAAATGGAACAATTTATTGCAGAAAATGTCACAGAACAAGTGTCATAATTGCATCAAGTTGGAGGAACACATCAGAGTAGCTGGAGAGATAAAAAAATATAAAGATGAAGTTAATACACTCAAATTTCAAATGTCTGATGAAGCACTTCAACAGATGCCTGACTTTCAGGGTCGTGTATGTCTTGACACCATCTTTTTCTTTTCTGTCACGCATTAGTTGACTATATTATTGGCATTTTGGATTCCAGATTGATGTGTTGAAGAAGATTGGATGTATAAATAGCGATCTTGTGGTTGAGATTAAAGGCAGAGTTGCTTGTGAGATGAATTCAGGAGAAGAATTGATATGTACGGAATGCCTATTCGAGAATCAGCTGGATGACTTGGAACCAGAAGAAGCTGTGGCCTTGATGTCGGCTTTTGTCTTTCAGCAGAGAAATGCGTCTGAACCTTCACTTACCCCTAGACTTGCGCAAGCCAAACAAAGGTAACTTTTATAATTTTATTACTTTTCTTGATGATCTTTCATATTTTGTGGTTCCATTATGTATATACTTTTAGGCTTTTTGACCGGATGATATAACTTTCAACGTGAGGTAGGTTGTATGACACCGCCATCAGACTTGGGGAGCTTCAAGCACATTTCAAAATACAAATTGAGCCTGAGGAGTATGCTCGTGAGAATCTCAAGTTTGGACTTGTTGAGGTTGTTTATGAGTGGGCAAAGGTTCTCTCTCTCTCTCTCTCTCTCTCTCTCACACACACACACACACTGATGCACACACACACAAATTGAAAAAAAAACATACATATATGTGGCATGCATTCAGATGAATGTTTTTTGTTGGGGTACATTGCAGGGAACTCCATTTGCAGATATATGTGAACTCACAGATGTCCCTGAAGGGCTTATTGTGAGGACAATCGTGCGGCTGGATGAAACATGTCGTGAATTCAGAAATGCTGCAGCAATCATGGGTAACTCAGCGTTATACAAGAAAATGGAAGCCGCTTCAAACGCAATCAAACGGGATATCGTTTTTGCAGCTAGCTTGTACATTACTGGCTTGTAACAAAAAGGTTTTTTGTGCTTGTACATTAGGCTGAGCAGTACTGTTAGGTGATGTAAATTGACGCCACATTTTATGTTTCATTTGACTAATATTTAACATTTATTGTGTATCATGGTGTTTGATAATATCAAAACTAAATGGTTGGATGAATACGAGTTTAATCATGTTGTATGATGCTAGAACTTGTTGCACAACTTCAACTATGAAGTCCAAAAGATAAGTTTATGAATATTAGAGCATCACAATAGGTTGCTTGTATAATTTTTAGTGTTTCTTGTATTATATAAAATGGTTGTGAGTGAACTAAAGAGAAAATATTGTTGTTAATTTGTATATTTTATATGATATTATTCATCCTTGTTAATTTTTTAATATTTTTTAAAAGTGTTTGTGAGTAAAAAAACCAATAATAAATATATAAAAAAATGTTTCATTTAATGGAAAAAAGAGTAACAGTAATGCATTTCAGTATAATTATAAAAATAAAAGTAAGGAACTTAATGTGAATACTTTTATTGGATTGCATCGAACCAGATTAAGAGCAATTTAGATATGCATTCTTTAAAGTTGGTGTAGGGTTAAAACTTACGGCATGAGCAAGTTTAATAACAATATTGAAGGTTAGATCATGTTTGAAATGAAAAATTTCTGAATGGTGATGCTATTTTTACCCTAAAAGAAATGTAATGATGTAAGACTTTATGTAGATGTTTTGTAACTAAGACTTGGTTTTTCTTTCAAACTCAATTAATCACACACGATTTAGATAAAGTAGAATCTTTTTTAGGAGTTGATAATAATATATAAGTAACAAAAAACACAAGAAAATAACTTTTAAGTTACTTGTATATATTACTTCTCAACTCAAAGTATTACAATTTTTACAAGCATGCTACAAGAGTTTCAATGAGAAATTATATATACTATCACCTATTAATGTATATATTTTGATACCAGCTAGAAACCTACAACTAAAGCAAATACTATAAAGTTCTAGTTAAGGTATCTTAGATAAAGTCTTATCTAAGATTTGGTGGTCATGACATGTCCATTACTTACCTTTTGTCACCAACTAAAGTTGGGAACGGTACTAACTGATAAAATGTAAATAGTGGAATAAAGTATGGTCAATTACATGGATTTGAGAAAACACCATGCGGTATATTAGAGGTTTGCAGCGGAGTATCAGATAGAGCATACTTTTGTTCACTGGTTCATAGTAGGCACTTCCGAATGTCAACTGGCTTTAGAAGAACAAGTTTTTTCTGAAGCCACTTATACTTCGAAAGAGGCTACTTCTTCCGAGGCTTAGAGACTTCTTCATATCTACATACTTCGGAAGTCATTTTCTTGAATTCTTCTAAGTCTTGAACTTCGGAAGAGAGAAGACTTTGTCTTCGGAAGTTGAAGTTTTCCTTCGGAAGATGATCATGTACTTGCCTTCGGAAGAACTCCATTTGCCTTCGGAAGTTCCACACTTAGCTTCGGAAGTCTTTTATTAGTTGCACCAAAATTGTCTAAGTGTTTGGTTTTGGTTGTACCAGCTTTTCTAGATCCAACAAACTCCCTCTAGGCTGATGCTACCAAAATCTCACTTATTCCTGCTTCTCAAAACCTTCAGCACCAGGGACAGAAGATGTTTATCCGTTTCTTTTTTCTTCCCTGAAGTTGTGCTAAGAAGTTTGTACAAGTTATTAGTGGATAGGAGATCCAGTCTGCCACTCTAAATGACATGCACCCTTTGTTGTGCCCCCTGAAGAGAGTTAGTTGACAGAAGTTGTAGTCATACTTTCGTCTAACTATGGATTCAAGGTTAGGACCTTCAACCATTTGAAGAAAGATTTTTCCTTTGGTTGCTGCTCTTTTCCTTTCCTCCTCCTCTCTCAATTTCAGCACTTTTTCAATCTTGGTCCTTGTAGTTAGTTCGGCTAGATGAAGACTGATCAGATGATTTCTGATGTGAGCAGCTATCTCGGAGTTAGAGGGATTAGAGAATGACTTCTCTACTAACTCAACAATATCAAATCTACTTAAGTGTAGCAGAGATGAGGCATTGAGCCTGTTTATCTCACCATTCTCTCACTTAACAACAAAGTTGTGAGAAGAGTCTTCGAACCTCCACTGGATGATCTTCTTTCTTGGCACAAGGGGCTTACTGGCACTCTATCCCCTTTCTTGGAATCTAGTAGAGTCACCAACCTTCTTCTTAGCTTTTTCTCTTCATCATTTAGTGAATCAAAGTTGAGGCCAAAGAGTTTAATGGCTTGGTCTAGTGTTCCTCTAGGCTTATCAAGGAATTGATCTCTTGTGAGGGAACATGAGGAGCCATCAACATAAGTCACTTTAATTGATTCCTCCTCATAAGAGATGTCGCTCAAGGTTGTACACTTGATGAGCTTCATCTTGATATCCTTAAACTCCTCTAAGGAGAGATGTTTGGAAGGATGAGGGGATGATTTGAGTGGTTGTTGGGTAGGTAGTGGTGTTTGGGTTTTGGGAAGTGTTTTGGGTTTGAAGATGGGTAGTTAAGGTGGTTGTGGTGCTGAGGTAGGTATGGAGGATGGTGTAGGTTTAGAAGTGTATGGTTCAGAGGTGGGTTTAGGTTTAATGGGAAATGGGAAAGGGATTGGTTCAGGCTGTGGTTGGGGTTGAGGTCTTGGTTTGAAGGTCATCCCCTATCCCCTTCGATACACCTCCTTCCTTTTCCGTAAGCGAATGTCAGCCTTGATGTCACTGACATATCCCTGCAAGGTCTTTTCAGACATAGGACCCACCTACTTGCCAGAGAAGCCATGAGCACGAAGACAGTCCTTCATGCAGACCTTATCACCTATCTTCCTGACAACAACGAGTCCCGCTTCTTCTTCATTCTTCTTCTTCACCCTTAATTTCTCCTTTGCAACTTTCTTTCTCTCCTTCTCCATTTGATCTTGCTCTTTCGTGAATAGCCATAAGATCGTATCATTATTGTGTGGAGACAATTCTTCTTGAGAGAAACCCCGAGAGGTCAAGAAAGTTATCCTTTCCCTCCTTAGCTACAAATCAGCCTCTCTTTCCTTCCTCTCCTTTTCTTCCTCTAAGGCCAACCTTGTTACCTCTTCTCTTTGTTCAATTTGCAGCAGGGTTGCCTCTCTAACTCAATCAACTCCTCTAGTGATAGCAGGAGCACATCTTCATTAACAACTCTAACCTTTCTTCCTCCAGAAGCTCTTCCGCAGTCACCTTTCTCTTCCTTTTGGTGTCTTCGGAAGCTCTAGACTTTGAAGATTCTTGAGTGGAGGTTTTAGATTGAGGGCTGGAGACTTGAGCTTGTGTTAATGATGTTGTTTGAATAAGGGTTCGGTTGAGAAAATCCTCACTGTTCACCACAAATGCTAGTTCTAGAATTGCATTTGTGATAACTAGATCTTCGGATAAAGAGAATAACCTTCTGCAGCTTCCATCTTAACTTCAAAAGATTGAAATGGTTCTTTCGAGGCTTTGACTTTAGCTTCGGAAGTCTGTGGCAATGCACTCTCTGTCCCAACTATTTCAGTTGCTAGGCCATCAGTCTCTATTTCCCCTTCAAAATTAATCTCAGGTTTCATGTAGACCTTAGGTTGACCAACTTCTTGGACAGTGGTAGAAATTGCATTCAACCTCTAAAGCTCTTTAGCTCTAAAGTATGCCATAACAACATCAAGGCTTGGCTGTTCAATGGAAGATCCAAGAAGGAACTTGGAAAAGAATCTGTTCAGATCTTGGAGCATCCTTTGATCCATTTGAAGAACAATTGGAGGAGGCTCAGGAAAACTTTTGCTTGTTAAGCAGGTATCTTGAAGTTAAAAATGTTAAATCTAGGCTCTGTGGTTCCTCATGTGTTTACCTCTGAACACTCTCCCCCTTTTTGGCAGCATCATCTTGAGAGCTAGATAAGCTAGATGAAGAAGTCAATAAGACCTGAATGGGTACATGCCTAACAGATATCTCAATCTGTTTCTCAGCTAGTTTAGCCTTGAGATTGTCAATCTCAAGTTGCTAAGTGGTAGAACTATACTCTAAAGTCTTAACCTTGGTTTCAAGATTTAAGACTTTAGAAAGTAGGTCTTGAATGGTGAGTTGTAGACTTTCCTCATATTCTTTTGAAGAATCACAAGGAGATGAGGTAACATACCTAGTATGTTAATCCTCACCACCAGATGTGGTTTCTTGGGATCATGGTTTCCCTTGCCTAATGATGTCTCTTTCAGAGTCTTCTAAGGGCATAACTATCGTAGATTCAGACTCAGAAATGTTACCACTACCCTAAGGATCCAATAAAGCTCCTTTACATGAGTCCCCTCCATATTAGTGGGACTCACCTCAGTTGCGTTTTGCTGCTGTGGGCTAGAGATAAGAGGTCGCTCTAGGCTTTGTTGATCCTTGAGAAGGTGTTGTGGATTAACTTCATTGCCTTGAAGAGTCATAATCTCCTCATCAGTTCTTATCAATAGGCCAGTAAAGGATATGAAAGTTACACATAATGACCCTGGGCATTGATCAATGTCTATTGGCATTGAGCCTATGGTGGGGATGTCCCTTTTTGGCAGCTCAGGGGAATATAAAGACTCACCCTAAGGCTTTCAGCTTGGGTTTCGGGCTCATGGGATTGAGACTGAGGAGACTCAAATCCCATATTGAGGTTCATGGTGAAGGAAGGTAAGACCTCAAACTAAGTGGGAGCCCATGTTTCCACTCTAGTCTTTTTGTATTGAACAGGAGGGGCTTGCTCAATCAGATTAGATTGAACAAGGGTTTGTTTGGTGCATCTCTGATAGGTGTATTTGATGGGGTGAGAAGGTAGGCTTGGCAATGTGAGGGTTATTTTTGGTGTGGGTTCATCACCTGTGGGGTTAATAGGGATGTCACGAGGAGCTATGCGCTCAATCGTATCTGGAAGAAGTGGAGTCTGTCTGTAACATTCTGAATTTTTGTTAACTGAGAATTAACTTTGATTAATCTTGTAAGGGCCATTGTTGTCATTTTGGAACTTGTGGTTTATTTATGTTTGATTCTTTATTTTCATTAATTAATTCTTTTATTTAAAAGTTAATAACTTAAACTATTAAATTGAACATAATAACATTTCTAATAGATTATAAAATAAATAACAATCATAATAACAATAACAATAACAATAATAATAATAATAACAATAATAATATAATAATAATAACAATTTATAAAATTATAAAACTTAAAAAGGTTTGAAACTTAAAAGTTATGGGGTTAGTTTTGTCAATTTATAAACTTAAAAAGAAAGTTTAAAGCATAAAATAATAAGCCTACAAAAGTTGAGGGGCTAATTGTGTAAAATTTTTAAAACCCAAACCAACCCTCCCTTCACCCACGTTTTCCCGATCACCGGCGGCCATACTCCGGACAAACTCCGGTGACCACCAAACACCCAAATTAATACGATTGAAACCGTGTTAAAGGTACCAAACGACTCGGTGAAGCACCGCGAACTCGAACCCACAACCTATTTGGACCATTTCATGCGACATTTAAGAGGATTAAGTGGAGTTCATCAATCAAATCGGTTCATAACCGTTAAACATACACAATGAGTCGATTAACCAAATTAAATGATTAGAAACGTTTGAACAATCAATTACAAACTTAATACATTGTTTAAATTGAATTAAACCATCGATTAAACCGGTTTTAGTAAAATTGAGCAGAACTTGAAGCTCGTTTGACTCTTTAACGAGCAAATCAAACCTATATAACAGGGGGGCAAATACTCCTTTCGATCCCTTTAAACTCTCTGTAAACGCATTTGTAAATCATTCACTCAAACAATCAATTGCTAATCACCTGTTCATCATGAGTAATCAAAACGAGTTCAAGCTTAAGCACTACAATTCGATCATAATCGGGTAAGTTTAATACAACAAACTACTCGATTTCATGTAGGGATCATAAGCCCTATGTTTGATTTCATAATCAACAACCAATTTAGGTTTGATTTGAATCCACCCGATTCTAAGGTTCTTGGATTTGGGGATGTTCAATTGATTAGGTTAAAACAATTTAGAACTGAGTTATACCATGGTTGGAAGCCTTGGTTCACTGGTTCACTCACCACATTTCAACTTAGAGGTCCCGAGTTCGAACCCGGGCACCCTCTTATTATTTTTAAAATGGCTTTTTAGCCTTAATTCTATTTTAGAATTTTTTATTAAATATAAAATGATTTTTACAAACTTCTAATCTTTTAAAATCAACAAAATATTTTCTGTAACTTTATAAAATATTTTAACATTTTATTTCAAAAATTATAATTAATTATTGTTATAAAAATGGATTTATATAATAATTTAAGTTATTAAATTATTATTTAAATTATTATTGAATCTTATATTTTTTCTTTGATTAAAGATTTATCATGATCATTATAGTATAAAAAAATATGTTATAATACGCAAGTTATTAACAAAGGATTTAATTTCATTAAAATTTTTACAAATGGTACCTTCTTTATCAAACAAAATATAACTAGTAGTTCATTAATCTTATTTATAAAAATAACCCCCAAATTCCTACCGAAGCCCTAGTTTGCGTTAAAACGTTAATTTTACTATTAAACTTAAACCTTGTAAATATATATATTCTAGGTGCATTGTGAAGGGCTACGTTGAAACGACGCCTGTTATTATTTTCTTATTAATCATCCAATATATATTTACTTGATCATGTGAGTATTTCTATACCCCTTTTTATATTTCCACACTTTTGGGGTGAAACATGTTACATTATAAACTTTGCAATTGTAAACATGTTTGACTCTTGTAAAATTATGGCATTTCACATGTATGTTGTGGTTAGTTGAACTTTGTAGCTACCATGTAATGTCGAATATATGTACAATCATTAACTATTGCTAGCCTGGCGACGTCATAGATCTATGGGCCTGAGAAGCCTGCTTGGTTAATCCAAGTATACTTAGCTAATCGTATATATTTGTAAACGTTTGAGACTTGTAAAACTTTGTCAAGGTTTGATTGTGCATTCTGTCTTACATCCCTAGTTTACTTTGTTCTCTAACTTACAACATGATTGCCATCTTTTATATATATATCTATGTATTGCAAACTATGGAAATCTCACCAACATTATTGTTGACTTTCTGTTTTTAACATGTTTCAGGAAATACTCAAGCTTGATCACCACTTTTGAAGTACTTTCACATCTAGGAATGGACCTAGTTAAATAAATGAAATAAATTGGCTTGTTGCATCTTATGTTATGTCATTTACTTTCTTTGAGACTTATGATTGTAATGGTACAATTAGAACTTATGTTTAATATATATCTGAGTTATTAATAGCGTTATGTGGCTGTGAACGATCTTAACCCTCACACCTCGACGTTTCCGCGTCAAGGTTGGGGTGTGACACTGTCTTCCGGTGAAGTTGGTGGACATCTTCTTCAGAATTGAAGATGGTTGGCCTCATGTGAGGGACTTCTAGAGCAGCTGCACAGACAGCTTGCTCTGGTCCAACTCATAGTTGATGAAGTGCCGGATGAACCTAGGATACACGTAGAACGTCTCCCTTTGAAGGTTGCCCATGAAAATGGTCGGCACGAATCTTGAGTAGTTAAGTAGAGGCTTATTACCAACCCATGAACTAGACATCCTAGTTCATATGGGATTTGATTCCACCCCCTGACTTGTTTGACAAGCAGTGAAAGACAATCTTATTCTCGACGACACGTGGAATTTTATGCTATTGTTATGACTTGGATCTTTACACGTTATGTCTAATCTATATAAATCCCATCAAGGTTTTGATTCCATGAACTAAGAAATATTGTGTGACACATAGACACCTGTATTCTGGATTTTCTGGCAAAAGGCCTTCGTGACTAGGGTTGAGTAAGAGTGATATTCTTACTGTGAATCGAATATGATAATCAAGTCAATGACTGAGTGGCGGAAACAAACAATCAAAGAAAATTCAATGCAAAGAAAATACTCATAAATGCTGTTTGTATTGATATATGAAAGTTGATAAATTACATAGAACAATTACAGGCAGACAAGATGCCTTTTACAAAATGACTAAACTACCCCTGACCTATTACATCAAAAACTAGTCTAAGTCTTGATCTGCATCTTTGCTTGTTCATCCGCATTGACAAATGCAGATGTGATAATCTTGATCAGCATTTCTTCACTTGATCATCCGCATTAGTATGTTGGTCATCTGCATTGGTTAATGTGGATGAACAAATACTTATGCGCATTTGGTCGGTCATCCGCATTTGTCAATGCGGATGAGCAAAGTCTTCTCCGCATATTCTTTTGTTCTTCCACATTAGTCAATGCGGAAGAGTAACTTGTTCTTCAGCATTAGTATTATGTCTTCCACATTAGTCAATGCGGAAGAGTAATACACTTGTCCGCATCAAAGTTATGTCTTCCGCATTAACTAATACGGAAGATAACACTGTCTTTTCCTTAGCAGATTTTCATCCACATTTCTTCTTGGACTTGTGGGATTCCAGCTGAGCAATCATCAATTCACCCATTGAGTTGGCATGTATGATCCTTCAGGGTGCAACACTTCGGGCTAAGGCAAGCATTTCGCATAAATCCTATGGTACTAGTCATGCTTACCTGGGATTTCTGGTATGAGTGATAAACAATGGTCAATATACACAAGTTTCTAAGGCAATTGGGTTAGTTACCTTGACGTGTCAACGTTTCCAAATGGTAATGCGTTACCCAATGGAATCATTCCGTGTGCCTTACAACCCTTAGCTTGTCTTTGTCTAAACTACTATCCTTGTTATCCTCATTCCCGTAACTAACTCATTTTTGTATATCCAGCATGTCTCGTCACCATGGAAAGCGTGGAAGTTCCGACCGTAAGCTAGCCACCATGATTGCTCGGCAAATGGCTGCCTTCATCTCGACCATGGTTGCTGAACTTAATAGCACCCTAATGGCTAATAGCAACAACAACACCAATGGAAACAATAGCGGTGCTCATGGAGAGAATAGCAACAACCAAAACATGAACAATCGTACTTGCACATTCAAACACTTCAACTCGTGCAAACCCACTAGCTTTAGTGGAAAAGAAGGAGCCATTGGACTTCTCGAGTGGTTTGAAAGTATGGAGAACACATTCATTGTTAGTGAGTGCCCCGACGAGTTCAAGGTTCGCTATGCCACAAGTGTTCTTCAACAACGGGCACTAACATGGTGGAATAGTGAAAAGAGAAACCGTGGAACTGAGGTTGCAATGGCGTTGCCCTGGGAAGAATTTAAGGATATCATGATCCAAAAGTTCTACCCAAGGAGCGAGTTGCAAAAGCAAGAGGAGGAGTTTTGGAACCTCAAACAAGATGGTGGGAATCACTTGGCTTATTCCACCCAGCATCATGAGTTGAGTATGCTCCTACCACACATGGTGGACA
Source organism: Flaveria trinervia (assembly GCA_025506515.1). Classification (NCBI taxonomy): domain Eukaryota; kingdom Viridiplantae; phylum Streptophyta; class Magnoliopsida; order Asterales; family Asteraceae; genus Flaveria; species Flaveria trinervia. The sequence goes on from CM046449.1 coordinate 39,522,212, forward strand.
CCATGCCCCGTAACATTGAGAAATTTATCAAGGGGGTGCCACCTCAAATTCAAGATTTCGTGGTGGGTAGTAGGCCCACAACTTTGGAGGAGGCGATTACTATTACTACACAGCTCACCGAGAATCATATAAGAGCTGGCACTATGTCGGCAAAGGGTTCCAAGTCTACTGCGAAGGTGACACTCGAGGCAACAAGGAGGTAAAGGCCGAGTCATCTTCCCAAAACAAGAAGCGTAAGTTCACCCCGACATGCAACTACGCTATGACCACCCCAAATGCTCCTAAAAAACAAATGGTGGTTGCAAATCAAGCCCCCGTGGCTAGAGCTTATGCGGGTCCATACCCTATGTGTAACGCGTGCAAGTACCACCATGCGAGCAACATTCCATGCCGAGTCTGCTTGTTGTGTGGGAAGTATGGTCATTTGGTGACTACTTTCCTTCATGCGCCAAACAACACTGCCATGCTTACCAATCGAACCTGCTATAACTGTGGCGACCCTGGTCATATTCGTTCGCAATGTCCTCGCAATGCGGGAACTGTGCCACTAGCTCGTGGAAGGGCTTTCAACATCAATGCCAATCAAGCCCAAGCCAACAACGATATAGTGAATGGTATGTCGTTGAAGTTCGTTTAATCATTTCTTGTCTTATAAAAATTCCTATCTTTGTGTTCATCATACCAATAATTGGTTATTACCAAACAGGTATGTATCTTGTAAATAATCACTATGCATCTGTATTGTTTGATTCAGGTGCGGATAGGAGTTTTGTGTCCTTGGAATTCGAGCCTATATTTTCTAAACCGCGTGTTAATCTGGAAGGATCTTTCACGGTCGAGGTCGCCGATGGAAAATCTATCGTCGTTGGATCCCGAATGGTCGAGGTCACAACCGGAGACAAAACCAAATGGCATGTGGTACTTCTTGAATCGACTTTGGATCCCGAATCGTGATAACCTTCGACACTTCATTATGAACGAAGCTCATCAAACCCGATATTCCATTCATCCTGGCTCCGATAAGATGTACATGGACCTGCGTGGTCAATATGGTGGCCTGGAATGAAGAAAGATATTGCGTCTTATGTTTCCAAGTGTCTATTGTGTGCAAGGGTCAAAGCTGAGCATCAACGACCAAGTGGTTTACTTGAGCAACCTGAAATCCCTATGTGGAAATAGGAACATATATCCATGGATTTCATAACCAAGTTACCTTGTACACCTCGTGGTCATGATTGTATATTGGTCATTGTTGACCGTTTGACCAAGACAACACATTTCATACCCATACGAGATACATACAAGGTTTCAAGGCTGGCTCGAATCTACATTGATGCAATTGTGAGTCATCATGCATGCCTTACATGTAATTTACGATCGAGATGCTCGCTTCAGTTCACACTTTTGGTCTTCGATGCAAGAACTCTTGGGTACTCAATTGGATTTAAGTACGGCTTACCATCCTCAAACCGATGGTCAAACCGAAAGAACAATCCAAACCCTCGAGGATCTGCTGCGTCTTTGTGTCCTTGACTTTGGTGGTGGTTGGGATACGCTTTTACCGCTCGTGGAATTTTCGTATAACAATAGTTATCACTCAAGTATCAAGATGGCACCATTCGAGGCTTTGTATGGTCGTAAATTCCGATCACCGATCTGCTGGACCGACATTGGTGAAAATTTCATCACTGGTCCTGAACTTATACAAGAAACGACCGATAAAGTCTCCACAATCTGCAAGAACCTTGAAGTGACAAGAAGTCGACAAAAGAGTTATGCCGATAAGCGTCATAAGCCATTGGAGTTCCAAGTTGGCGACATGGTTCTTCTTAAGGTTTTACCGTGAAAGGTGTTGTTTGCTTTGGAAAGAGGGTAAACTAGCTCCAAGATTTGTAGGACCCTTCAAAATCCTGAAAAGGTTGGGAAAGTGGCTTATAAACTGGAACTACCTTCCGACCTTAGTGGAGTTCATCCTGTGTTCCATGTCTCAAATTTGAGAAAGTGTTTGGCTGACGAGAGTCTGCATGTTCCCATGGAAGACATTCAGATTGACGATTCATTGTACTTTGTTGAGAAACCTGTTGAGATTATGGACCGCATTATGAAGAAAACGAGAACCACAACTACTCCTATCGTTAAGGTTCGTTGGGAGAACAAGTGTGGAGCTGAGTTCACTTGGGAGCGTGAGGATCATATGAAGGAGAGATACCCGCATTTGTTTGCCTAGTTCATTTTTAATTTCGGGACAAAATTCTTTTAAGTTGGGGAGACTGTAACATCCTGAATTTTTGTTAACTGAGAATTAACTTTGATTAATCTTGTAAGGGCCATTGTTGTCATTTATGGAACTTGTGGTTTATTTATGTTTGATTCTTTGTTTTCATTAATAATTCTTTTATTTAAAAGTTAATAACTTAACTATTAAATTGAACATAATAACATTTCTAGGGTGCAACAATACTCCCCCTAAGGATTATACAACCTAGTTTCCCATAATGTTTGGGAGGTGATTGATGTTGTGATGATTCAGCTAGGTCTTTTGATGATACAAAAGGTGCAACTTGTCTTGGATCCAAAATTGCTTTGATCATGTTGAAAAAATCTTGAGCCTTTGACATTTTATCCTTGCTCAGTACATGAATCTTCATTCTGCTCATATCATGAATTGCTTCAAGTGGTAGCTTCTTCAAAGAAATAGGTTCCCAAAGAGAAACTGTTGAAAGTCCATCTCTGTGAATCAATAGGGAACCATCTTTATCAACTTCAAGCTTGACAATGTTGCCCAATTGGAGAGGTGTCTTCTTCTTCTTTCTTTTCTCTCTTTTTGCACTGATCTGAGCATAGGCCATCTTTAGTAGTTTGATATACTTCAGAAATAAATGTAGATCTTCTTTACCTAGTTTGTTTGATATCTCTCTGAAGTGTCTTGTATAGATGTATTGAATGTATGATTGATCCAGTAATCTCACTTCATAACCATTATATATCTGATCTCAGCACCCTCTTTTCCTCCCCATTTCCTCTCAATCACTAACTCATATGTCTTCTCATCATAAAACACATTTGAAATTGGAATTGAGGAATGTGTACCAGCTACCATTTTTCTTTTCAAGGCTTTAGTAGGTTTGACTTTAAGTTCAGGGAATACAACTTCTTCAGCTGGTTTTGTTTGTTTCTTTTCCAATGGATTCTTGAATTTTTGTCTTTCATCATGCATGTGGCTTTCAAAGTGTTGAAGTTGTTTGTTCTTTTGAACATTTTGAGTATTCCTTCAAATTCACAGCCTCTGAACATGGCATTGTGGTCGATCAGCTCTAGGTTGCCGGTTCTTTCAAGTCATGAATCTCAAGTGCATTTACCAAAGCAGAGTACTCAGTAAAGAATTGCACTAAGCCAGAGATCCTTTTGACCATAAACATGTTCCATGCACTATCATACTTCCAGGAAATAATTTTTTGATCTGTTTTGCCTTTTGGAGTAGATATTCCTCTGATCATCTCAGCGGTGGTCAACCCTTCTTAAAGCTTCAGTTGAGAGGGTTCAGCAAACCACTCTAGATATCTATGAATGACAGGTGCAAGATAATCTTGATCTTTATGAGTAAGACTCATGTCATGTGCAGACACTCTTGCTCTTGGCTTCTTGTTAAGCACCTCTTCTTCTAACTGCTTTAATTTTTCTTTCTTCTCATTTATCATCTTGAGAGTAGAAGCTCTTAAAGAATTTGTCTTCATGTTAGCCAACTTTCTTTTGGTGAAGCCTTGATTATTGAGGTAATCCTTCATTTCCTTATCAGTCATACTATAAGGATCAGGAAATAGTGGCTCATGAATTGGAGATGATCTTTTCATTGATGATAGCTTGGATAAAGGAGTTTGTCTTGGTAATGGTCTATCATACCCAGATGTTTTCTTCACAAAAAAACCTTTATGCATAGTAGTATCTTTAAAGATTGCCTTTTCATACTCAGTTTCAATTATTGGATCAAGCAGCCTTTTTACTTTCTCTTCCTCCTCCATGCCTTCATAAGTCATTCCAAACACTTCATCAGGATCATAACCTTGATTGATCAGAAACATGGCTTTAATCATCAAGTCATCAGTTTGTGCTTTGGATACCATGTTTTCCACTACCTGTTCTGCTTTCATGGGACTATTCATAAGAACATCCTTTTCAGCTTCATATCCACCGGAAATCTCACCTTCTTCTAACTCAACTGCACCAGCCAGTTTCTTCAATTGAGCTTCTGCCTACTCATGTTCTTCCAAAAATTCAGCAATTGCTGTTAGACTTTTGGGGTCATCTTTTTGTTTCTTAACTGGTTCTTCTTTAACTATTGGTCTTTTACCTTTAGCTTTTTCAGCTAAGTATTTCCTCTTTCGTGAGTAAGTTTGAAGTTGAGGGTTAGAGGTTTCAGCTTGTTCTTCTGGTTCAGGTACCTTTTCAGGTGTGCTTGGCTCTTAATCATTCATTTGACTTTTCTGCTCCTCTTTATGTTCTGTTTCTGTTTATTCTTTCCTTTCTTTTTCATACATTTCCTTTATTTTTTCTTTTTGTTCTTCAGATAAAGAGATAGCTGGGACAATTTGCAAAGTCAATTCCTTCTCCAAAGGCACTGGTGATTTAGGGATAAAAACAATAGGCTCTAAATAAGTTCTTTGGTTGTTTACAAATTCCCAAAAGTCATCATCAATGCTGAATTTTTCAGATGAAAAACTATCCAATGCATTAAAGAGTTCTTCAAATTCAGCTTTTTCATAGTTAGAGTCATCAATGTTTCCAGCATACACTACCATATCTAGACTTTGATCTTTAAACTCTATTTGACTTGCATCACCTCCTTTTTCTTCATCATCATACACATACTTGTTATCATCCACATCTTCCTTTTCTTGTTCTTCATCTTTCTTTTCATCATCCATTTTACTTCTTTGACTTTCAATTATCAGTTCTAGTTCAGAGATTCTTTTGTTTTGACCTTGAAGCTCTTTTTCAAGACTAGAAATGATTTCTGCTTGTTCCTCATGATGTTTTCTTGTTCCTCCATTGCTATAGTCTGAATAGCAAGAGTGTCCACATGACCACTGATTTCATTTTTAGAATGGTTTAGTGCAGCTTTTAGGTACTCAATCTCCTTTTCTTTTTCTTTTCTTTCAGCTGCATATTTCTTTTTTAGTTCTTTCAATTCAATTTCTTTCTCATCCAGTTCTAAAATTCTATCATTGATGATTCCAGCTCTCCTGTTTAAGGTTCTTTCCATCCTTTCCACTTTAAGTAAAAGCTCAGAAATTAGTTCATCCTTTTCATCAGGCCTGTTGATGTTAGATTCAGCATAGCTCTCTAAAGGAGCAGCCTCAGAAGGTGCTTTCATAGCAGGGATTTGATCATGATGATCCTCCTCATCAGAAGATGATTTGGATGATTTAGATGCACTTATTGATCCTTCTATTTCAGTAGGGTGATCATGGGATGATGGTAAAGGTTGGTAAGGAGACATAGGTGATTGATGTGGTGGTGATATTAGAGATTGATGATGAGGTGATATAGGTGTAGGTTGAGGGGTTGTTTGTGGTGTTGGTTGAGGTGATTGTTGTGGTTGTGGTTGTGGTGATGTTGTGGTGAAGGTTGTGGTGAAGGTTGTGGTGAAGTTTGTGGAGATGGTTATGGTGAAGGTTGAGGTATTGGTTGTGGTGGTAGTTGAGGTATTGGTTGTGGTGGTGGTTGAGGTATTGGTTGTGGTGGAGGTTGAGCTTGACCTGTTTGATTTAATTGTTGAATCATCCAAGGAAGAAGGGGTGAGTGGGCACCATTGTAAAAGTTCCTTGGGTCCTTCTTCTTGATGTACTTATAGGATCTTACATCATAGTGAGGGATGTTAAGCACAGGTCCTTCATTAACAATGTCATGAAATGATTCATTGATTAGACACTGAATGAATCTGGGATACATCAGAAACTTGTATCTTAATCCTTCTTGAATGTTAGAGATTAGGCCATTGAACACATATGCAGACATATTAAACGGTCTGTTGGTGCAGAGAGCACATATTGCAGAAGATGTGAGGACTGGAATGTCATTCCATCCTGTTTTTCTTTTGGACAAACAGTGTTGGAACATATGAATTAGGAACCTCCAAAGCAGATCCACTAATCCTTTGACTATCTGTTTTGCTTCATAACTCCCTTCATAACCAATTTCAATGAAAAATGTGGTTATTTCTTCATCATCTAATTCAAGAGGATCATTAGCATTATCACCGAATTGTAGACATCTTCTAACAGACTCTTCTGTGATCCTCAGAGTGAGCTCATTGTTGATTCTCCCAGTTAGAGTTCTCACACCATCATCTTCAACTACCTCAGCTGATTCTCAAAATGACCTGATGGGATTCTCATAGATTGTTGGTCTCACAGTCATGGCATATGCCACCCGTGTGGTAGATAAGAATCTTATCATATCTCTAAGTCCATCGGCTTCAGGCACATCAGGGTTTAAATAACCGCTGACGTTATGGAGCTTGCTCCATGTAAGATTTGCCATGTAGTCTTATTTCTGATCTGAATGTTGTTTCAGATCGATATCAAAAGTCGATTGAATAGATTCACACGAAATCTTTGAATGTTTATGATGATGATGATTGAAGATGGTGTACTGTATGTTTGCGCTCGTCTCACTATAAAGTCTCTCAAATTTGAAAAGTATTAAATGACCCGTTTGAATTCCTTTAAATAGTCAAATAATACATGAAAAATTTTACAAGTTTAAAAGCAGATACAGTCACCACTGTAGCAAATGCTGAAGGTTAATTTGTTTGACTTTTGGTCATCCGCATTTGTTGACTGTAGCAAATGCGGAAGACAAACTTTTGACATTGACAGTCCGTATTTGGCTACTTTTGGTCATCCGCATTTGTTAACTGTAGCAGATGCGGAGGACAAACTTTTGACTGACTGTCCGCATTTCACTGCTGTTGCAAATGCGGAAGTTTTGTTTCTTATTTTTATTCTTTCCGCATTTGTCTACTATTGCAAATGCGGAAGCTAAACTTGAAACCTTTGGCTGTCCGCATTTGTGTTGTAGTAAATGCGGAAGAATAACTTGTGATTGTGTTCTTCAACATTCACTGTAGCAAATGCGGTAGGGTTACTTGTTTTATCCTATCCGTATTTGTACACAGTAGCAAATGCGATAGAACAAAGTCAATTAGCATTTGTGAAACTATATCAAATACGGCTGACAACATGGTCAACATTGCACTGTAGCAATGCGATAGACCTGTTCATCCGCATTTGTTAACTGTAGCAAATATGGTAGAGTAAATTCCACATTTACTTCGCACACTAATGCGGTAGAGTAAAATCATTGTCCACATTAGTTGCACTTGAAAATAAATATTGTTACCTGCATTAGTTACATGCATGGGTTACCTTCACCCGCATTAACTAATGCACTTACCTAAATTAGCTTTTGAACTTAATCAAAAGTTAATGTGATTGAATTTATTATTCATCTTATGAATAGGTGTCCTTGATTGATTTTTCTTATGAAGTTGGCTGTTGAAGTTGTCAATTCTTGCTTGGATTGACTTGTATGTCACAATTAATACAAGTTCCTAATTTTGACAGATCTTGGACTTATCATGCTTCTAAGAATTTGCATAAGCTGAGATATAATGGTATGACTTATTACAACAACACCAACTAAAATTCCTTTTTATATTTTCAAAATTAAGTTAATAAACAAAAATTTGGACTTACTCAAAAATTTTAAGTTACTCCCCCTAAAGTTTATGTCCATATTTGGAGAGAAACTTTAAAGATTTAAAAATTTTTGAATATTATTTTGATTAATATTAATAATGAAGAGAAAAATATCTTTGTTGGGATCATATCAATCTTACATTACACTTGTGCATCCTTTATGATTAAATGGACATGATTAGGAACTTGGAGATTGAAGGTATGTTTGTCCTCTTAAACCCATACCTGGTTGATATTTTGATGCAAATGATTTTATCATGTTTTGGTTGATTTATTATTCAATGTGTACCTCACACACATAATCATGAAATGATCAACCCTCCTTATACAATGCGTGGTAGAACTTTTTCACAACTTTTCTTACCAGGTTACTTAAGTCATGAAATCTCATTTTGACTCATCCTTATTGGGATTCTTTTAATTTGATCCTTTTTCATGTTGATCCATATTGGGATTCTTTTCACTTCACTTTGGAAGGTGATCCATGACAGGATTCTTTTGTTTATTCACTTGGAATGTATTACTTTGTTGATTCATCCAATTTTGGATGTGTTCCACATTGGGAATCTTTTGGATCATGATATCTGCACTATGTGCAAGTTTCATCAGGTCTTTGCTCAGCAAAACAAAGATGAAACATGATGTGGTGAAAGAGATTCATAAAGTATCATTACCTGGTGTGTTTAGGCTACTACACACACATGCATTCAGATAAGCCAATACATACATGTACTTTGTGATGAGTGTTTCACAATTGAATACGTCTTTAATTCATCACTGCATGTATCTTTTCTTCCAAGTTGAGCCTACCAACATATCTGGTAAGTCATTTCAGTCTTTTACATTTTAAAATTAAGCATAGTGAATGATATAATGACTGTAATTATATCATTTCCCATAGAATTCTTTTCTTCATCAAACTTGATTTCTTTTTGTGGTTTTTCTAATGTTTTAAATTGTTTTTGATGTTTCTCATAGTTTTTACTCAAGGTTAATCATGCCAATTGACTGAACCAGAAATTCAAACCTACCAGGTTCAAATGCCTTGGTAAACAAATCAGCTAATTGATTTTCAATTGGTACTTGAATCAATTTGATTAACCCTTTTCAGCACAGCCTCTCAAAAAATGATATCTAATCTCAATATGTTTTGTTTTTGAGTGCTGAACTAGATTATTAGTTATAAAGACAGTAGCTATGTTGTCAATAGAAATTGGTGTGTGCAAGAAGTTAAAACCATAATCAAGCATCTGGTTTTCAATCCAGAGAACTTGAGAGCAACATGCTGATGCAACAATATACTCAGCTTCTGCTGTGGATACAGACACATTTGTCTGCTTCTTGCATTTCCAGGATACTAGTCTGGGACCAAGAAATTGACAACCGCCAGAAGTGGATTTTCTGTTGAAGTTGCATCCTCCATAATCACTGTTTGTGTAGGCATAGAGATTAAATTCTCCTTCCTTTGGATACCATAATCCAAGAGCTGGCTTGCCCTTTAGATATCTGAATATCCTCTTGACTGATTTCACATGTGATTCTTTTGGATCAGCTTGATATCTGGCACACACACAAACACCAAACATAATGTCAGGACTACTGGCTGTTAGATATATAAGTGAACCTATCACTGATCCATAGTTAGTCTAATCCACTGATTTGCCTTCAGGGTCAGGTCCAATCTTCACTTTAGTATCCACAGGAGTTCTGATAGACTAACAGTCAGCAAAGTGAAATTTCTTTAACATGGTTTCTACATATTTTGATTGGTTGATGAAGATTCCATCTGCTGTTTGTTGGACTTGCATCCTTAAAAAGAAGGTGAGTTCCCCCATAGCACTCATTTGGAACTTTGAATGCATAAGGTCTTCAAATTCTTTACATAATTGCTTGTTTGTCGAGACAAATATAATGTCATCCACGTAGATCTGGACTAACATCATGTCTTTTCCTCTTATTCTTCTGAAGAGAGTCTGATCAATCTTTCCTCTTTCATACCCATGTTCAAGAAGAAAGGATGATAGAGTCTCATACCACTTTCTTGGTGATTGATGAAGACCATACAGAGCTTTGTCAAGCTTGTAAACTCTATGAGGGAAATCTGGATCTTCAAAGCTAGGTGGTTGACTCACATAGACTTCTTCAACAATCTTTCCATACAGGAAGGCACACTTTACATCCATTTGATAAACAGTAAATTTCATGGATGTAGAATATGCAAGAAAGATTCTGTTTGCTTCTAGTCTAGCAACAGGAGCAAACACTTCATCATAGTCTATTCCTTCTTCCTGAGTGTATCCCTGTGCCACTAGTCTTGCTTTATTTCTGATGACTATCCCTCTATCATCAGTCTTGTTCCTGTACCACCATCTGGTACCGAGAGGGTATTGTCCTTCGAGAAGATTTACCAGCTGTCATACTTCTTGCTTCTTGAATTGGAGCAATTCTTCCTGCATTGCTTTAATCCAACTATTGTCTTTAGGTGCCTCTTTGATGTTTTGGGTATTGTTTGACATAGAAAGCATGAGAACAAACAGATGTTTGCAATACTGGACTTGCTTCTTGTCACCCTCTCATTAAGATTTCCATTAATGGTTTCAACTGGATGATTCTTGTGTATTCTTGTGGTTGGAATGGTGTTGCCAGCAATAGTTGCATCAAGATTGGAGACATTCAGTTCATAATGGTCAGAGGCACATTCATCTTGTATTGTTGTTGAATTATGAAGATTGTCAACTTCTGTTTCAGTAATTGCTACATCTTCAGCAGCACTAAGATTGCTTGCATCATTTAATTTACCTTGTGTTTCTACTAGATGAGAAGCCTGTTTTTGATTTCTGATCTCATTTGACAAGTCATCTGAGTGAGATGGTACCAGGCTGGGACCTTCTTTAGAAGAAACACTAAGGTTTTATGATAGTTGTCTGATGGGATCAGCTTGAAGAGGAACATCTTCATTCATATGTTCATCAGATGTAGGTGAATCAATGGATAATTATCTCTTCTTTCTACAGTTGATGAAGTATCACCTGAATGTATATTTCCTGCATCAGACAAGTGAAATTGGTCAAATGAATTTGTAAATGTGTCAATATCAAACAGCCAGTCAGGACCATTTGTAGATTTAGGAAACGAATGTTCTTTGAATTGAACATTTGTAGATTCATCAATAATGTTCAGTCTACGATTGAACCCTCTATAAGCCTTTGAGACAGAAGAATAACCTACAAAGAATCCTTCATCAGACTTGGATGAAAATTTTCCCAAATGATCACGGGTGTTTAATATTAAGACTGGACAACCAAATGATTTGAGGAATCCAATAAATGGTTTCCTATGAAAGATCAGTTCATAAGGTGTCATGTTACTTACTTTAACAATCAAAGTTTGATTTTGCACAAAGCATGATGTGTTAACTGCTTCTGCCCAGAAGGTGATTGGCAGTTTAGCATCGGCTAGCATCATTCTTGCTTCTTCAATCAGTGTTCTATTTTGCCTTTCAGCTACCCCATTTTGTTGAGGGGTTCTAGCTGCACTGAATTGATGAGAAATGCCTTTGGTTGCACAAAAGGAACTCATATTTTCGTTTTTGAACTCTGTACCATTATCACTTCTTATTATATTGACCTTAAGATCAAGTTGATATCCAATTTTAGTGATAAATTCTTGAATGATTTGGGATGCTTCATTTTTATAAAGTAGGAAGAACACCCATGTGAATCGAGAAAAGTCATCAATGATCACTAAAAAATACTATTTCTTTCCCATACTCATTACATGAGTTGGTCCAAAAAGATCCATGTGAAGTAACTTCAATGGAGTATTGTTAGTGTTCACCAGCTTGGTTTTGTGAGACGATTTGTGTTGTTTTCCTTTGAGGCACGCTGAACATTGATCAATAAAATTGAATTCTTTTTGAGGAAGACCAATGACATGGTTTCCTTTGACTAACTTGTTCATATTTTTAAAGTTGGTGTGCCCCAAAATCTATGCCAAAGCTGTGACTCATCAAATGATGCTTTAGACAAAAGACATGTTTCTTCCTTAGGTGATGCAGAACACAGGTTTAAGACATATGTATTATTCTTACTTGGAGTCTTTAAGACAACCCATTCTTTAGGGATCTGAAATCCAGGTTTCAGAATGTAGCAGTGAGTGTCTGTAAAGTGAGTGCAATATTTTTTGTCGCAAATCTGAGACACGCTTAGCAGATTGAAATTCAGTTGTTCACAGTAATTCACTCTGTCAAAGCTCAGCATCCCGTTTGTCACAAATCCTTCTCCTATAATTCTACCACCTTTTGAATCTCCACCGAATGCCACAGTAGTTCCTTGTATGTACTTAAAATAATGAAGGAGGGAACGATCTCCAGTCATGTGTCGGGAGCATCCACTGTCTACGTACCATAGGCTATTAGACCTGTGTGGATGAACCTACAAGCAAAAAGAACTAATTAGAATAAGGAACCCAAGCCATGATGGTCTTGGGTTTCCAGTTCCTATTCATGATAGTCACCTCCTAGTATTTCCCTCTGAATTGTGATTTGGATGGAGGTGTTCTGGGAGATTTTTGATGATGAATTGGTCGAGTCATGTCATCAACATCTATTGAGGATTCAGATGAATAATGAAATCATTGGTCTCTATTTATTTGTAAAAATTTAGCCCGAGTTTATTATCAAAAGTTGGTTTTTGCTTAGGAAGGTCAAGTTTGTGTTTCATTGTGAGATGATTTCTTTGACCCTTCCTTAAATCCTTCAAATTATTTCTGTCATTTGTTAATCTAGGTGTTTTAGATTGCGTATTATGAAGATGAGGTCTGACAGAGTGCATCACAGTAGATGTTTTTGAGATGGGCTTGTGTTGGGGAATTCTCAACCCCTTCTGATTAAAGTAACAATCAGATGTATTGTGATTGTTCGTGTCACAGATTGAACAATACTTGTTGAAATAGCAATTTTTGGTGGAGTGATTATTCATATCACAGATAGGACAATATTGATTGAAGAAGCATTTATCTGTCTTGTGATTGAACATGTCACAAATATCACAATACATTTGTTTATTTCTTGAATCAGATTTTTCCTTGTGTGACTCAACTGATATTTTCTTTTGATGAGTCACTTTCTTTTCTTTAGGCGATGAATCAGAATCAGCCCTTTTAGTAGTTTGCTTCACAACACTACTTTTGTTTAATTGTTTGGGCTGTTTCTGTTTTTCAGCCTATTTCTTACTTCTTTCTCAAACTAATCAACATGTTCCTTGTTACAGATATCAAACCTAACTCCCTGCCTTAACCTTGATGACTGAGGGTCTGATGAAGTTTTTTGTGTTGAACTCAGTTTTACAGTTTGTTTCTTTTTCAGTGAAACCTTTTTGGATTTGCTTGAATTTTGTGGAGATATAATCTCATTATCAGTTTTACTCTTAGTAGTGGGTTTCACTATCTTGACATATTTCTTTTTTCCTTGTAAAACAGATGGTATGAATTTTATAAAAGGTACAATTGCTTTTACAGGGCTTGATGGTTTCATGACACTCACTGTCTTGTCTGAACACTCTTTGATTTTGATTGGGTGACCTAACTTGATTTTATCCTCATTGGTTTCAAAATAAACATCAGGTTTGTTTTGAGGATTTGTCACTTGTTTCACTATGATTTAGGTTCCATAGTTTTAGGTTTAATTGATTCAGAGAGTGAGACAGAGTTAGGCATGATAGTGTAGTTATCATTATATGGTGGAGGACATGAATTATACCCAATCCCTGACATGTCCTTTGGATCCTTCTGGGAATCCAGCATCTCTTGCAGCTTGACTGAATACATTTGAAACTTTTCAAGTTTCACTTCAGTCATAGATTGTTGAGCTTTAGCTTGAGCTAACTTTTCAGTAAGTAGCTCATTTTTAGCTGCAAGAGTGTATTTCTCACCATGCAGTTTTTCTATGCCAGAAATGAGAGATTTGATTTTGATTTCAAAACTTTTAGTTCTCTCTTCATCACTTCTGACATCACTTTTTCTTCTTTGATTTTATCTGCCAGTTTATGGTTGTATTCCCTATACTCTTGTAATTCATTTATGCATTTTCACTACAAAGGTTAGTTTTTACCTCAGTAGGCATTGAAGATGGTCCATTGTTGATGTGAGCCATAAGAGCATGGTTTTGGAATTGAGGCTTGACTTCCTCAGCATACACACTCCAGTCACATACCCCATCTTGTTTAATCACAAGGGCACTAGTAGAAGGCTAACTACTTGCATGAGCTTGATTTGTCAGCTGTGGTTGATTCTGGTATGTTTGTTGATAATGATAATGAAGATACTGCTGTTGTTGATTGTTGGAGTGATAGCTTGATTTGGGCTGTGATGATGATTGGCCTGGAGAGTTCCTTTGATAGTTGTTTATTTTGGGGGCATTGCCCTTTCTTGAGAAATGGCCAGTCATGCCACAGTTGAAGCATTTCACCTTGGATTTGTCATATCCAAGTTGTGTGTTCTCATTTAGGCTCAGCTTTCTTCCTTTTCTGAAGAATTTCTTGGCTCTCATGGCAATCATTGCCATTTGCCACTGTAGATCCATTTCCTTAACATCATCAGGATCCATTTCTTCCAAATCTTCCTGAATTAGGTGAGCAGAAGTGAGTCTTCCTCCCAGGTAGGCTCCAAAGCTTGCAACAAAGGCATTGTAAGTTGCCTTTTGTCTTCTGATATTGAGTCTTCAGGAGAGGTTTGACGAACAGTGGAGACTTTAGGTGCTTGTGATGAAGTTGATGGATGATTGATTGGTGGAGTTGCAATGAATCTAGTATTGTTCATTTGATCTCTTGATGAGATGAAATCATCTTCTTCAGTGATGAAAGCATTTTCAACAGAATGAGATTCTAAAGGAAATTTGTAAGCCTCAATCACTCTTGGTCCACCCAGGTTTCTGCTTCGTTCATCAAGTTCCATAGCTTCAATTTTAGCTATCATAATGTCTAAGGTGGTACTCTCAAGATCAAGAGTATTTTTTAGCATGGTCATATTCTGTTTCTAGCATTCAGGGAGACTATGAAGCATTTTCTTGTTAATTTCTTTAATATTGTAAGAGACTCCTATGATTTCCAAGTCATTTACCAAGTGTACAAATCTGTGCAGTTGTTTTGATATGGATTCTCCTTTGGTGTGGTGGAATGTTTCATACTGATTGACCAACTTGTCTTTGTTAATTTCAGCCACCTCACCGCTTCCTTCACACATATTTTCAAGGCATCCCAAACAGCTTTTGCAGTTCCATACTTTTCCAATCTTTTCAGCACATCTATCTTGAGTGCTTGAGTCAAAATTGAGTATGCTTTGAGGTCAATCTTGATTTTCTTATAGTCATCTTCATCCAGAGTTAAGTCTTCAATGGGTATTCTAGCACTCTTGTAAAGTGTAGCTTGAGTTGTTGATAGAGTAACATGGATGTGTGGACCCTTACATATTGAAATCCAAAAATCAGGATGTACACCTGTGATATAATTTCTAAACCTTATTCTCCACTGTTTAAACTCAGATTTATGTTTAAGCATGGGAGGTTTAGGTGTATGAACAAGTTCAGAGTAACTGTTAGAATCCATATTGATTTGTCTAAGTATAGATTTAGTTGATTTTAAGATTGATTATGTTTGATGAGTACAACTTGTTCAAGCAGTTCTTTCGAGGTTCAGAATGAGTTCTGTAATGATTTTCTTGCTATTTGACAGGAGTATTGTTGCTGTTTACTAAGTAGAGATGATGATATCCACTACTAGCAACTTGATTACCAGATCAATTGATTTCTATTCAGTCTGTGCGCAGATCTAAAAGAGAATCGAGAGCCAAAGCTCTGATACCAATTGACTGGGGTTGAGTAAGAGTGATATTCTTACTGTGAATCGAATATGATAATCAAGTCAATGACTGAGTGGCGGAAACAAACAATCAAAGAACATTCAATGCAAAGAAAATACTCATAAATGTTGTTTGTATTGATATATGAAAGTTGATAAATTACATAGAACAATTACAGGCAGACAAGATGCCTTTTACAAAATGACTAAACTACCCCTGACCTATTACATCAAAAACTAGTCTAAGTCTTGATCTGCATCTTTGCTTGTTCATCCACATTGACAAATGCGGATGTGATAATCTTGATCAGCATTTCTTCACTTGATCATCCGCATTAGTATGTTGGTCATCTGCATTGGTTAATGTGGATGAACAAATACTTATGCGCATTTGGTCGGTCATCCGCATTTGTCAATGCGGATGAGCAAAGTCTTCTCCGCATATTCTTTTGTTCTTCCACATTAGTCAATGCGGAAGAGTAACTTGTTCTTCAGCATTAGTATTATGTCTTCCACATTAGTCAATGCGGAAGAGTAATACACTTGTCCGCATCAAAGTTATGTCTTCCGCATTAACTAATGCGGAAGATAACACTGTCTTTTCCTTAGCAGATTTTCATCCACATTTCTTCTTGGACTTGTAGGATTCCAGCTGAGCAATCATCATTTCACCCATTGAGTTGGCATGTATGATCCTTTCAGGGTGCAACACTTCGGGCTAAGGCAAGCATTTCGCATAAATCCTATGGTACTAGTCATGCTTACCTGGGATTTCTGGTATGAGTGATAAACAATGGTCAATATACACAAGTTTCTAAGGCAATTGGGTTAAGTTACCTTGACGTGTCAACGTTTCCAAATGGTAATGCGTTACCCAATGGAATCATTCCGTGTGCCTTACAACCCTTAGCTTGTCTTTGTCTAAACTACTATCCTTTGTTATCCTCATTCCCGTAACTAACTCATTTTTGTATATCCAGCATGTCTCGTCACCATGGAAAGCGTGGAAGTTCCAACCGTAAGCTAGCCACCATGATTGCTCGGCAAATGGCTGCCTTCATCTCGACCATGGTTGCTGAACTTAATAGCACCCTAATGGCTAATAGCAACAACAACACCAATGGAAACAATAGCGGTGCTCATGGAGAGAATAGCAACAACCAAAACACGAACAATCGTACTTGCACATTCAAACACTTCAACTCGTGCAAACCCACTAGATTTAGTGGAAAAGAAGGAGCCATTGGACTTCTCGAGTGGTTTGAAAGTATGGAGAACACATTCATTGTTAGCGAGTGCCCCGACGAGTTCAAGGTTCGCTATGCCACAAGTGTTCTTCAACAACGGGTACTAACATGGTGGAATAGTGAAAAGAGAAACCGTGGAACTGAGGTTGCAATGGCGTTGCCCTGGGAAGAATTTAAGGATATCATGATCCAAAAGTTCTACCCAAGGAGCGAGTTGCAAAAGCTAGAGGAGGAGTTTCGGAACCTCAAACAAGATGGTGGGAATCACTTGGCTTATTCCACCCAGCATCATGAGTTGAGTATGCTCCTACCAAGTGGTTTACTTGAGCAACTTGAAATCCCTATGTGGAAATAGGAACATATATCCATGGATTTCATAACCAAGTTACCTTGTACACCTCGTGGTCATGATAGTATATGGGTCATTGTTGACCGTTTGACCAAGACAACACATTTCATACCCATACGAGATACATACAAGGTTTCAAGGCTGGCTCGAATCTACATTGATGCAATTGTGAGTCATCATGGCGTGCCTTACATGTAATTTACGATCGAGATGCTCGCTTCAGTTCACACTTTTGGTCTTCGATGCAAGAACTCTTGGGTACTCAATTGGATTTAAGTACGGCTTACCATCCTCAAACCGATGGTCAAACCGAAAGAACAATCCAAACCCTCGAGGATCTGCTGCGTCTTTGTGTCCTTGACTTTGGTGGTGGTTGGGATACGCTTTTACCGCTCGTGGAATTTTCGTATAACAATAGTTATCACTCAAGTATCAAGATGGCACCATTCGAGGCTTTGTATGGTCGTAAATTCCGATCACCGATCTGCTGGACCGACATTGGTGAAAATTTCATCACTGGTCCTGAACTTATACAAGAAACGACCGATAAAGTCTCCACAATCTGCAAGAACCTTGAAGTGACAAGAAGTCGACAAAAGAGTTATGCCGATAAGCGTCGTAAGCCATTGGAGTTCCAAGTTGGCGACATGGTTCTTCTTAAGGTTTTACCGTGGAAAGGTGTTGTTTGCTTTGGAAAGAAGGGTTAACTAGCTCCAAGATTTGTAGGACCCTTCAAAATCCTGAAAAGGGTTGGGAAAGTGGCTTATAAACTGGAACTACCTTCCGACCTTAGTGGAGTTCATCCTGTGTTCCATGTCTCAAATTTGAGAAAGTGTTTGGCTGACGAGAGTCTGCATGTTCCCATGGAAGACATTCAGATTGACGAGTTATTGTACTTTGTTGAGAAACCTGTTGAGATTATGGACCGCATTATGAAGAAAACGAGAACCACAACTACTCCTATCGTTAAGGTTCGTTGGGAGAACAAGTGTGGAGCTGAGTTCACTTGGAGCGTGAGGATCATATGAAGGAGAGATACCGCATTTGTTTGCCTAGTTCATTTTTAATTTCGGGACAAAATTCTTTTAAGTTGGGGAGACTGTAACATCCTGAATTTTTGTTAACTGAGAATTAACTTTGATTAATCTTGTAAGGGCCATTGTTGTCATTTATGGAACTTGTGGTTTATTTATGTTTGATTCTTTGTTTTCATTAATTAATTCTTTTATTTAAAAGTTAATAACTTAAACTATTAAATTGAACATAATAACATTTCTAATAGATTATAAAATAAATAACAATCATAATAATAATAATAATAATAATAATAATATAATAATAATAATAATAATAATAATAATAATAACAATTTATAAAAATTATAAAACTAAAAAGGTTTGAAACTTAAAAGTTATGGGGTTAGTTTTGTCAATTTATAAACTTAAAAAGAAAGTTTAAAGCATAAAATAATAAGCCTACAAAAGTTGAGGGGCTAATTGTGTAAAATTTTTATAACCCAAACCAACCCTCCCTTCACCACGTTTTTCCGGTCACTGGCGGCCATACTCCGGGCAAACTTCGGTGACCACCAAACACCCAAATTAATACGATTGAAACCATGTTAAAGGTACCAAACGACTCGGTGAAGCACCGCGAACTCGAACCCATAACCTATTTGGACCATTTCATGTGACATTTAAGAGGATTAAGTGGAGTTCATCAATCAAATCGGTTCATAACCATTGAACATACACAATGAGTCGATTAACCAAATTAAACAATTAGAAACGTTCGAACAATCAATTACAAACTTAATACATCTTTTAAATTGAATTAAACCATGGATAAACCGGTTTTAGTAACCGAAATAATCGAGCAGAACTTGAAGCTCATTCGACCCTTTAACGAGCAAATCAAACCTATATAACAGGGGGAAATACTCCTTTAGATCCCTTTAAACTCTCTATAAATGCAATTCGTAAATCATTCACTCAAACAATCAATTGCTAATCACCTGTTCATTGTGAGTAACCGAGACGAGTTCAAGCTTAAGCACTACAATTTGATCATAATCGGGTAAGTTTAATACAACAAACTACTCGATTTCATGTAGGGATAATAAGCCCTATGTTTGATTTCATAATCAACAACCAATTTGGGTTTGATTTGAATCCACCCGATTCTAGGGTTTTTGGATTTGGGGATATTCAATTGATTTAGGTTAAAACAATTTAGAACCGAGTTATACTGCGGTTGGAAGCCTTGGTTCACTGGTTCACTCACCACATTTCAACTTACAGGTCCTGGGTTCGAACCCGGGCACCCTCTTATTAATTTTAAAATGGCTTTTTAGCCTTAGTTCTATTTTAGAAAATTTTTATTAAATATAAAAATGATTTTTGCAAACTTCTAATCTTTTAAATCAACAAAATATTTTCTGTAACTTTATAAAATATTTTAACATTTTATTTTAAAATTTATAATTAAGTATTGTTATAAAAATGGATTTATATAATAATTAAGTTATTAAATTATTATTTAAATTATTATTGAATCTTATGTTTTCTTTGATTAAAGATTTATCATGATCATTATAGTATTAAAAATATGTTATAATATGTAAGTTATTAACAAAGGATTTAATTCCTTTAAATTTTTTACAAATGGTACCTTCTTTTATCAAACAAAATATAACTAGTAGTTCATTAATCTTATTTATAAAAATAACTCCCAAATTCCTACCAAAGCCCTAGTTCGCGTTAAAACTTTAATTTTACTATTAAACTTAAACCTTGTAAATATATATATTCTACGTGCATTGTGAAGAGCTACGTTGAAACGACGCCTCTTATTATTTTCTTATTAATCATCCAATATATATTTACTTGATCATGTGAGTATTTCTATACCCCTTTTTATATTTCCACACTTTTGGGGTGAAACGTGTTACATTATAAACTTTGCACTTGTAAACACGTTTGATTCTTGTAAAATTATGGCATTTCACATGTATGTTGTGGTTAGTTGAACTTTGTAGCTACCATGTAATGTCGAATATATGTACAATCATTAACTATTGCTAGCCTGGCGACGTCATAGATCTATGGGCCTGACAAGCCAGCTTGGTTAATCCAAGTATACTTAGCTAATCGTATATACTTGTAAACGTTTGAGACTCGTAAAACTTTGTCAAGGTTTGATTGTGCATTCTGTCTTACATCCCTAGTTTACTTTGTTCTCTAACTTACAACATGAATTGCCATCTTTTATATATATCTATGTATTGCAAACTATGGAAATCTCACCAACATTATTGTTGACTTTCTATTTTTAATATGTTTCAGGAAATACTCAAGCTTGATCGCCACTTTTGAAGTACTTTCACATCTAGGAATGGACCTAGTTAAATAAATGAAATAAATTGGCTTGTTGCATCTTATGTTATGTCATTTACTTTCTTTGAGACTTATGATTGTAATGGTACAATTGGAACTTATGTTTAATATATATCTGAGTTATTAATAGCGTTATGTGGCTGTGAACGATCTTAACCCTCACACCTCGACGTTTCCGCCGTCAAGGTTAGGGTGTGACACTGTCTTCCGGTGAAGTTGGTGGAGATCTTCTTGAGAATTGAAGATGGTTGGCCTCATGTAAGGGACTTCCAGAGCAGCTGCACAGACAAGCTTGATCTGGTCCAACTCATAGTTGATGAAATGCTGGATGAACCTAGGATACATGTAGAACGTCTCCCTTTGAAGGTTGCCCATCAAAATGGTTAGCACGAATCTTGATTAGTTAAAGCAATGGCTTCTTACCAACCCATGAACTAGACATCCTGGTTCATATGGGATTTGATTCCACCCCCTGACTTGTTTGACAAGCAGTGAAAGACAATGTGCAGTAGAAACTTCCATTGGTATGAAAGGTTAAACTTGTAGACTGTGGACCTGCTAACATCACTGCCATATCCTATTAAGGTATATGTTTCGTCAACTTTGGTCTTGGAGAACTCCGTCGGTGAACCTTCATCAAGAAACTTGAGATGCTCCCTGATGATCTGTTTGGATATGATCAACTCTTGGTCACAATGCTAGACCTCAAAAACCTAACCCAATTTTGGGTTATAATCTATGCATTCCCACAAAATTGAGCCGTGTGGTTTGAATAAAATGTGGGGTTTACGGTTAGGGCTGTGAAGTAAGTGGACTGGGTTAGAAAGGAGATGATATCAGAGAAGTCAACATCCATGGATGAATCCAAGAATGTGACTTGATTGTGCTGAGGGTTTAGCGCCATTAGTGAGAAAGAAGTAGAGAAATGAGCTTGATTTTGGTTAAATTAGGGATGAAGGAAGCTTTGGATAGTGAAATCACTAAAAAAATAAAATGGGTAAGTCGAAATATTTAAATAGGTGAAAGTGACTGATGGATAAGGTGAAGTGATGGTTTGGGGTATGATATGACAAGGGCGGTAAGGTTAAATCCATTTAAAATATTCTGACATCATTAAGAAAATATTTACCTTTTATAGTTGGGGGCCCAAAGATTTCCGTTACACAGTAAGGTCTTCTTCCGAGTATAAGAGATTTCTGAAGGTAATCTTCTTCCGAAGCCAACTTAACTTCTGAAGGTAATTTCTTACTTCCAAGAATAAAATGGTTTTTTCGAATGAAAAGATTATAAGCTTCAGAAGTAGATTTGATAAATTAGCAATCACTTCTTCCGATACTAAAAGCTCTTCCGAAAAGAAGATTTCCCTTGGAGGAATTTTGCTTCGGAAGATATGTGAAACATCTTTCGAATGTTAATTCCTCTTTGGAAAAATCTATACTTAGAAAAATTTTAGAGAAAATCTTTTGTAATAGGGCTTAGATTGTATTGACAAAAGACATACACATTTAAAAAGGTTTTCAAATGAGATAGACTAATCAATGTTTATCATCCCAATAGTTGTAATGAGATACTTAAATCTTTGTTTATCAAAGGATTTGGTGAACAAATCAACATATTCTTCAATTGAATCAACTTTGATTAGTTTAATTAAATTTTTCTCATGAATATCTCTTATGAAATGATACCTAATGTTGATGTGCTTTGTCTTAGAGTGCTTCACTGGATTTTCAGTAATGGAGATAGCATTATTGTTTTCAATATGGATAGGAGTGCTCATAAATTCAATCCATAGTCTAACATCTGATTTTGAATCCACATCAGTTGAGCACAACAACTACCGGTAGCAATGTATTCAACTTTAGCCGTTGATGTAGAGACACAAGATTGCTTCTTGCATTGCCATGAGATGATCCTTCCACCAAGAAATTAACATCCTCCTGATGTTGATTTCTTGTTGATATTGAAACTACCATGTCACAATCAGAATAGCCATAGAGATTGAAATTGTTGTTCCTTGGATACCAGAGACCTAGTTTAGGTGCTCCTTTGAGGTATCTAAGGATTCTCTTGGCAGCAACTAGGTGAGACACCTTTGGAGTAGCCTGATTTCTTGCACAAAAGCATGTTGCAAACATGATATCAGGTCTACTTGCTGTAAGATACATCAGAGACCCAATAATTTCCCTATACAGATGCTGATCAGTATCATCTCCCTTAGAGTCAAGACAAAGATTATGGTTTCTGGGTATGGGTGTCTTGGTTGGCTTACAATCTTTCATATCAAATCTTTCTATGATGTCATAGACATACATAGATTGTTTGATATAGAACCCTTCCTTCATCTACTTTACTTGAATTCCAGGAAAAAGTCCATCTTTCCCATGGAACTCATCTCATATTTCTTCTAAATGATGCTCTCAAAGTCTCTACACATTTGGTCATTTGAAGAACCATATATGATGTCATTAACATAGACTTGTTGATTTTTAATATTGTATACTCTAGAAGCAATAGAGTTTGAGGAATATCCAACAAAGATAGCATCATCCGACTTTTCAGCAAATTTTTCCAAATTGTCTTTTGTGTTAAGTATGTTACGCTTGATGCCAAGGAACTTAGAAAGGCAATGAACAATGGCCTCTTGTTCCATAGCTCATAAGGGGTTTTTCCATATGGCTTAACTATAAGAACCCTGTTCTGTATATAGCATGTAGTGCTGACTACCTCTGCCAAGAATGTTAGAGGCAGCTTGTAAGGCCTCCCGTTCCCAGGCACCTCACAGTTGGTCATTCATTTCACTTAAAACATTTTAAAACGTACTTATATTTTGTAGCGGAATTTAAATCTTTCATTGATAACTAAAAACATATCATTTACAACATTCGTTTTCATCTCAAAATACAATGACATGTCAAAATACGGATGCCAGCCTCAAAACGCCCTCAGTAGCTTATGCATCCATGCCTGCAACTCCTTAGTGTCAGCAAATACTTGCCAACTATCATGCATACAAAATTCAGCGACGATGAGTGAGTTCTAGTTTTATAATAAAACATACTTTTCTTTGTTAAAACCGTTCTTTACTTTATTTCAAAACATACTATACTTTACAATCATTCGTGATCATGCATCATACGTATATACATATAATATCATTATTATCTTCGTCATTACGTTCATTAACTTCGTTCGTTCCACGTATTACATTATAGTTCACTTCTCTTTCTAGATCCGGTAAGACTTTACCCTCTTCGTGGCACTTAGCCACGATTACTGAGGTCAAATGACATGGATCCCATTTAGTA
Source organism: Flaveria trinervia (assembly GCA_025506515.1). Taxonomy (NCBI): domain Eukaryota; kingdom Viridiplantae; phylum Streptophyta; class Magnoliopsida; order Asterales; family Asteraceae; genus Flaveria; species Flaveria trinervia. The sequence continues at coordinate 39,546,121 of CM046449.1, forward strand.
CATTATTACGATAATTCATTAACGTTCATTTCATACGTTCGTTCTTTCATACATTATCTTTCATTTATTACTCTTTATCACTCGAATCTTGTCTCATGCAATATCCCTGACTCATGCTCGAAAGCTGATGCTGTGCCCGGGCTCGCTCACAAACCCCCGACTCATGTCCGAAGATTGACACAGCACCGGGATACGCGACAAGATCCCATATGAGTCAATCACAGGGATTGAACTCTATCCGAGTCTGTTGTAACACAAAGTCGCTCACCTCATTATCTCGTCTCATGGACAAAGACCTCTGTCGAGTCTGTTGCGACACAGAGTCGCTCACCTCATACCTATGCTTGGCTTTATACCACACCCCCGAAGTTATACGTAACTCGGGTAACCATCATTTATTTCACCCCTAACATTATGGGTAACAACACCCCCATCGAAATATGTAACACCCCTATCGGAATAGGTAACAACACCCCCATCGGAATAGGTAACACACCCCCATCGAAATGGGTAACACCCCCATCGGAATAGGTAACAACACCCCCATCGAAATGGGTAACACCCCCGTCAGAATGGGTAACACCCCCATCGGAATGGTAACAACACCCCCATCGAAATGGGTAACACCCCCATCGGAATGGGTAACAACACCCCCATCGAATGGGTAACACCCCCATCGGAATGGGTAACAACACCCCCATCGAAATGGGTAACACCCCCACCGAAATGGGTAACACCCCCATCGGAATGGGTAACAACACTGAAGGTCAATCACAAAGACTGGAACCCTTGCATGCACACTTTAGGATTTGCTGAACCTCACGCGTAGAGCATAAGGCAATTAGAGTCATGCACCTCTGTACATATTGCTTGCAAGCCTTTCTATACTTTCTCTTTTATTAATGCATTCTATCATTATGCTCCTCTTTTCATTATCTTCCACTTTACGTTACATAATACTTTTCATTACATTTATTAACGTTCAACGCAAAGCCAAGGGAAGACATACATACATAATAAAGAACATACATAATCATAAACATACACTATCACCAAAACAGGCACATCATACATGCATAACACACATCAAACATAAGCCATCACATCATAACCAGGCCTATCTCCCCATCTTACCCCTTAAAAATCACTTAGAAAACATCAAGTCCAAATTGGGCGCATGGGACCTTCCAGGCGCATGAGCATAAAAATTATAAGTGTAAAACAGTCTGGGCGCATGGGCACTATTTGGGCGCTTCTGCCCTGTTCAGGCACTTTGCCACTATGCAGGCGCATCAACACTTAGTCGTTTGAATCACTTAGGTGCATGGGCACTATTTAGGCGCATGGCCAACACTTGGATGCATGGCTAACACTTAGACGCATGGGCCACTGTTTAGGCGCATGGCCAACACTTAGACGCATGGCCAAGATGCTGGGTGCATGGGCCACTGTTTAGGTGCATGACCCACTCTTGGGTGCATGGCCAACACTTAGACGCATGGCCAACATGCTAGGCGCATGGGCCATTGTTCATGTTCATCAGAACATTCTGAAATATTTTCTATGTTATCAACATCACCCGATTATCATTCTAATCATACCGAAACATAGATCTAACATACTAAGGCCATCTAAGCATGCTAAACATCATCACTAATCCATAACAACACTATAACATACAACGTACATACATCATTTCGAACATAAAGCGGTAAACCCACGGGTTCTTTCAAAATGTGCATAATAGCCCCAAATCAGTTGAAAATCAGTAAAAGAGGGGTTCTAGAAACTCACCTTGAGCAGCCTTTGAGCAACACACTTCAAGTCGAGACCCACCTTCGATTCAGCTCTTGAATCCCGAAAACAAACAATAAACAACCACAACTTCGGTCAAGAACTCGAAACCCAGCTGAAACCGAGCTCATATAAGAGAAGACTTACCTTTGACGCTGCTTCTTTCACTTTCTCTCTCTAGAATCGGGGCTCTCTCTCTCGTCTTTCTTCCTCCGAGAGCAAAAGCAGCTTTCTGCTTTTGACATGGGCGACCATGCCCCTTAAATCCTTAAAAAAATAAGGATTTGTACTTTGTACACTTTATCCTCCTCCACTTGTGCACAATTTCTATTCTTTCTATTTACTTTTCTTTTCCTTTCGTTTAAATAGAAATTCGGGGTGTTACAAGTCTACCCCCTTAAAGAGGTTTCGTCCCCGAAACCTGTCGCTTCTCAAACAGTTATGGGTAACACTGTCTCACCTCTTCTTTGATCTTGCACTTAAACTTAGATACCTTTAGGCTTCACTCCACTCGCACAAGTGAAACCATTATCCTCCTTAGCCTATTCGCTTCTTCTTATTAATAATGGCCACCGGTTTCTTCTCGTGGTTGGATACTTTATCCATCTCAGTGTTCTCTAGTAGCATGATCATATCCTCATCGGTTGAGCTCTTTCTTAAACAAGACGCCTGGAACATCAGATGAATTCCACTTAACTCATCGGGTAGCTCTAGTCGTTGTGTCACTTCTCCTACCTGAGCAACAACTAGGAATTACCCTTTACACTTTAGTACTAGCTTTACTTGACTCCAAACCAAGCAATCCGCTTTCCTGGTCGAAGCCTTCCTCATAATTCATTGTCGTAGGTCGCCACCGAACTCTGGTTGTGCACGGTTGGGCAATCCATCTTCTTGCAACACTTGGGGTTTGAGTCATAGACTACTGATAAACTCACCGAAGATGCATGTCTACCTACTTATGTCTGTCTTGAACAGCTAGCAGGAACAAGCGCTCTCTCTCAATTCTATCGTGCAATCCTCTAGGGCATTAGGTAACCTGGTAGACTTACCAATAGCAATTCTTACATCGAAGGCTCATCGATCTTCCCACCCCTAAACGTGCAACATCACAGAAAATAGCGACAACAAAACTACTAGTAGCGTCACAATTAAAGCATAGATGCATAATTCTAAACTTGCAAGAACGTACCTGACGTTACCCGGAGTCTGACCTAGCCTCCTCCCGGTCATAGCGAAGGCTCTAGCCTTCACCTTCTGTTCTCCTTCCTCGTACCGAAGCTTCCTACCCTTGACTTCTTGCAGTCTCTGCTCATGTGTCCCGTCTTGCCACAGTCGTAGTATTTAGCCATTGACAGTCCCTCGCTCTGTGGCCCTCCTTTCCACACTGAAAAAACAAACATTCAGTCCCCAATTGCACTACCTCTCTCGCCTCTACCACACTTGTTACATATCTCTCCTTTTCTTTCTATTCTCTTCTGATCATCGTCCCTCGACGCCGCACCTCCATATGCAAATCCACCATCATTGGCTCGCCTTCCTCTCCCCTTCTTAACATAGGCTCGCTCCTCCCCTTCGTCTGTCCTCGCCATCGCCCCCCGCTCGTCGTACAACCTTCCGCCAGGTCAACGACCGACCTAAACATGCTCGATCGGGCAGCGATCATGTGCCTACGGATGTCCGCCGGAAGCCCTGAATATACCTCTTGATCTTTCGCGAAAGAGGTGTCACCTGATCCGGCACCAGGCGTGCCATCTCGTTGAACTTCGTGGTGTACTGTTGATGTGTCAGTGTTCCCGCCTCCGGTTGCAGGAACTCCCTTTCAACCTTTTCCATCTCTCGGTGAGGACAAAACTCCTCAATCACCAGCCTCTTCAACTCCGGCCATCTCATCCTTCCAATAGCTCTGCTACCCTCGGCTTGGACTATATTGTCCCACCAGCACAAAGCCGAGTCCATAAAAGAATGGGCAGCAAACTTTACTTTCTGATCCTCCCGACACTCGCTGATATTCAATACCGCTTCCATCTCCCTCACCCATCGGTGAGTAGTAGCAACAGTGCCATTCCATTAAAAGTTGGGGGCTTGTATCGTTGAAACGCCCCATAGTTACAGCCTCATGCCGCCTTTGGCGCAAGCTCTTCCTCTTCTTCCTCTTCGTTATCGAAGAAAACCGTTTCAGTCTCGAGTCGTCTCCTTTCGCCTGAAGATCTACCCCTTTCCTGTCTCTCCTCATCTCTAACAGCCTTTATAACTTCGGTCACCAAGACGGTAGGATCATCTGCATGACATGATGCACTTCCTCCCTCTCTCATCGAGGCCCTCTAATTAGCATTCTCATCACCACCCTCCTGATGAGGGGTCTCGGGTTCCTCATGGACTACTCTTTTAGCCCTAGACCTTCCTCTTGTGACCCGTGGTTCAGCACCACGTCCACTACCGCCTCCACCTCGTGAAGCTTTCGAAGATCTACCGCCAACCATCCTCTAAAAGCACACTATAAGATTCAAATATTAACACGATCATTCAAGGTAATAACTCAGTTTATGTCAAGTATAGTAAGTCCCTAATTATAGTGGACAGTTGTGATTACCCACTTACCTTACTCTTCATACCCCAAGCATCTCCTATCCCGACTACATCAGTATCTAAATCTACACAAAAGCACACAAGCCACATAACATGCGCACGCAATGCGGTTAACGTTAACTTACTGTAAACGTTTACATAAAACCTTTACTTGCAGGCACGTGGCTACTAGGACTGGCATCCCTTTTCCTTTTAGTCCCATTCTCAGTTTAAGATTAGGTTTTTTTGAAAATATTTACCCAATTCGCTTAAACTTTTGCTCTGATACCAACTTGTAAGGCCTCGTTCCCAGGCACCTCACAGTTGGTCATTCATTGCACTTAAAACATTTTAAAATGTACTTATATTTGGCAGCGGAATTTAAATCTTTCATTGATAACTAAAAACATATCATTTACAACATTCGTTTTTATCTCAAAATACAATGACATGTCAAAATACGGATGCCAGCCTCAAAACGCTCCCAGTAGCTTATGCATCCATGCCTGCAACTCCTCAGCGTCAGCAAATACCTGCCAACTATCATGCATTCAAAAGTCAGTGACGCTGATTGAGTTCTAGTTTTATAATAAAACATACTTTTCTTTGTTAAAACCGTTCTTACTTTATTTCAAAACATATTATACTTTACAATCATTCGTGATCATGCATCATACGTACATATAGATAATATCATTATTATCTTCATCATTACGTTCATTAACTTCGTTCGTTCAATGTATTACATTATCGTTCACTTCTCTTTCTAGATCTAGTCAGATTTTTCTCTCTTCGTGGCACTCAGCCACAATTACTGAGGTCAAATGACAAGGATCCCGTTTAGTACATTATTATAATAATTCATTAATGTTCATTTCATACGTTCGTTCTTTCATACATTATCTTTCGTTCATTACTCTTCATCACTCGAATCTTGTCTCATGCAGTATCCCTGACTCATGCTCCAAAGCTGATGCTGTGCCCGGGCCCGCTCACAAACGCCCGACTCATGTTCAAAGACTGACACAGCACCGGGATACGCGACAAAGATCCCATATGAGTCAATCACAGGGATTGAACTCTATCCGAGTATGTTGCAACACAAAGTCGCTCACCTCATTATCTCATCTCATGGAAAAAGACCTCTATCGACTTTATGTTAGATAATACTTTTCATTACATTTATTTACGTTCAACGCAAAGCCAAGGGAAGACATACATACATAATAAGGAACATACATAATCATAACATACACCATCACCAAAACATGCACATCATACATGCATAACACACATCAAACATAAGCCATCACATCATAACCAGGCCTATCTCCCCATCTTACCCCTTAAAAATCACTTAGAAAACCTCAAGTCCAAATTGGGCACACGGGACGTTCCAGGAGCATGAGCATAAAAATTCTAAGTGTAAAACAGTCTGGGCACATGGGCACTATTTGGGCACTTCGGCCCTGTTCAGGCGCTTTGCCACTATGCAGGCGCATCAACACTTAGCTGTTTCAATCACTTAGGCACATGGGCACTATTTAGGCACATGGCCACTATTTAGGCGCATAGCCAACACTTGGACGCATGGTCAACACTTAGACGCATGGGCCATTGTTTAGGCGCATGGCCAACACTTAGACGCATGGTCAACATGCTGGGCACATGGGCCACTGTTTAGGTGCATGACTCACTCTTGGGCGCATGGCCAACACTTAGACGCATGGCCAACATGCTGGGCGCATGGGCCACTGTTCATGTTCATCAGAACATTCTAAAATATTTTCTATGTTATCAACATCACCCGATTATCATTCTAATCATACCCAAACACAGATCTAACATACTAAGGCCATCTAAGCATGCTAAACATCATCATTAACCCATAATCAACACTATAACATACATACGTACATACATCATTTCGAACATAAAGCGGTAAACCCACGGTTTCTTTCAAAATGTTTACTTAGTACGCATGACAGCCCCAAATCAGTTGAAAATCAGTAAAAGAGGGGTTCTAGAAACTCACCTTGAGCAGCCTTTGAGCAACACACTTGAAGTTCGAGACCCACCTTTGATTCAGCTCTTGAATCCCGAAAACAAACACAAAACAATCAGAACTTCGGTCAAGAACTCGAAACCCAGCTGAAACCAAGCTCATATAAGAGAAGACTTACCTTTGAAGCTGCTTCTTCCACTTTCTCTCTCTAGAACCGGGGCTCTCTCTCTTCTTTCTTCCAGTGAGAGCAAAAGTAGCTTTCTGCTTTTGATATGACGACCATACCCCTTAAATCCTTAAAAAAATAAGGTTTTGTACTTTGTACATGTTGATACACATATGTACCTAGATCCTGATTTCAATGTAACATGTCTTGAATGTCTTGCACTTATGTAATATTGGGTACTTAATGAATGATAATGTTTGGTTGTGATTAATAAGGTTTAATATTTCATTAATGAGTTGGGTAACGCATATTGACTAGATTATATAGGTTTGTGATTGTTTGAATTGGTATACATAATGTTATAATAATGAATACATTCAAACTTTGGTTAAGTGAAGTTCACATGCGTCCGACTAGACCATGCGCCCAAACAGTGGTCATGCATCCGAATGGCCATGCGACTGAGTGTCCAGGTGCCTAAATAGTCCATACGTCTGAATAACTTCATCCGACTGACTCAGTCGCACGACTGAACACTCAGTTGTGCGAATGGAACAACCGCATGGCTCAATCGCACGAATGAACCATGCTAATGGTCCAGTCGCTCGAATAAGCAACCCTAACCTATAAATACCACCTAATTCATGGAAAAACGGAAGAATTTCAATCCACTTCGACTCAGACGTACCCTAGCCGTCCGGAAGCCTCTAAGTTCGTACTCCAAGTTCATTGAACGCGGTAGATCGATTCCTAATCCATTCTTGATGTTAGATTCAATACATTATTGTGTCTACGTGCATTCTCATTGATTGGATTGCCAATCAAATAGGATTCCGCACTATTTGGTTTGGTTTAATACGTTAATCAGTTGGTGTTTCGTTCAAATACCAGATCCTATCAGTACACTTTATTCCCCTCCACTTGTGCACAATTTCTATTCTTTCTATTTACTTTTCTTTTCCTTTCGTCTAAATAGAAATTTGGGGTGTTACACAGCTTTCAATCAGCTAACATGGTCCAAGCAGCCATAATCAGTGTCTTGTTCCTCCTCTCAGCCACACCATTTTGCTGAGGATTCTAAGAGCATTGTATTTTCTGGCAATCCCTTTTGAGTTATAGAATGAGACAAGAACTTGATTCTTAAACTTAGTCTCTTGATCACTCCTAATTATCTTAACCTTGTGATCAATCTGATTTTTAATTTTTAGAATAAAAGACTTAACGTTTTAGCAGTTTCCTCCATAGTTCTTAAAAAGAAGACCCATGTAAATCTTGTAAAATCATTAACGATCACAAGACAGTATGATTTCTTTCTAATGCTCATTATACTTGTGGAACCAAATAGATCCATGTGCAATAAGTGTAATGGAGCGGTTATAGAGTTAACTTCTTTGGATTTTTGAGAGACTCTATGTTGCTTTCCTTTCAGGCAAGCCACAGAGTTGTCTCTACAGAAAAATTCCATTTTGGGCACACCATGTATGAAGTTAGTTTTAACCAAGTTATTCATGGTTTTAAAATTGACATGACACATCATTTATGCCATAAAGTTGACTCATCACCATCAACTTGGAAAGAAAGCATGACACTTCACCCAATTGGGAAGTATTGTTCATATCCTGCTTGTACATATCCCCTTTCCTGGAAGATCTAAGAAGCCCAAATTCCTAAGGAATTTTCATCCCTAGTTTGAGGATAATGCACTCATATTTTGTGAAAAGCATCTGATGCTTGTGATCATAGAACTGAGAAACACTTAGGAGATTGTGTTCAAGCTGTTTGACAAAGTTCACTTTGTCGACACTTAACTTGACATTGGAAACAATTCCTCTGCCTGAAATGTATCATCCGGTCTTACCTCTAAACTAAACATGACCTCTATCCTAATGTTGAAATTATTGAAGAAGAGATCTGCTCCTAGTCATGTGCCTGGAGCATCCACTATCGACGATCTAGACATTGTTGTTATCGAAAGAATGCATTCTAGTTTTTTAAGGTCTGCCTGTAAAATACCAATTTTTTTTTATTTTTTAATTTTTTTATAAGCCAAAAACGTGTCTTTAACGAAAACGGGTTTTGTAGAAGGCTTTTGGTTAAGTGACTTGGTGTCTCAGGCGATTGAAAGATAAAAAACATTTAAGCTCAACGGGGCTCACTATGGTTGACGTTCGGGTAAGGAAAATTAAAGACAATGGTTGGGGCTCGAATGGTTAAGGTTTCCTAGTGCCTAACTCATTTTTATGCAACAAATACTAATTAAGGTCTTGAAATGCATACCCAAAGCAAGTTCTAATTACACGTATCATATGGCACCCTCAATTAAATCCAGAATGAAAGTAGAATTGTAATTTGCAAAAGCTATTTAAGGCTCAAAAATAAACTCGCATATGGATGGAATTGGGTACAAGTGCTTCATTTTACATGATTAAATATTTTACTAGATTAGATTATTGCTTTTAAGGATATGACAAAAAACATTTTTAATTTTATTTGGACGTCATGAGTTTACTTCTTTATTTCCCGAAAAACGTATATTTATAATTTGGTTTATCAAAAATTTTATTTTTGGCTTCTTGTCACAAAAGATACTTGGTAAGTGATCTTTTCTTAAAAGTTTTAAATTTGGACCTTTTTAGCAAAGTCAAATGCATTACTCCCATCCCCACACTTAAAATTCACATTGTCCTCAATGTGATTAATATAATTAAGATCGAGAAGGGTAATGAAATAACTCCCCTAAAAATGATGAAATTTTTAGTTGTGTTTTGTTGGCCTCGCGTTATTAGAATTCTCGGTATCACCTGAAATGTCACCAATTTATTAAAAGCGTTAAAGTCCTAAACACACAAAATAAAAACAAAACGACATAAATTAAAAGATAGATTGGCACAAAAAAACTATGCCTGGTCCACGAAAATGATACGGTTTTCAAGGGCTTTGTGGGAGAATATCCCCCCACTCATGGTACATTCGGTTCCTGATGTACGTAACATCGTTGCTGAGGTCATCAACCCAGGAGTGCAGACTTTCGACTCGGTTGAAGGCTTGTTGGACATATTCAAATGATCGCCTTGCATGGTCGCTAGTTGTTTGTATTGACTCGTAAAGGTCTAACATGGTCGGGAATTCCCTTGTATGTGAACTTGAAGATCCAGCTCCGGCTCCTTCCGGCTGTATTGGCATGTCGAGATCCATAATTATTTCTTCGGGGCCCGCTGGATCCCAGATTTGTCCCTTCTTATCCATGAATCTTGGCTGCCCATTTGGTAGGCTTGTCACCATGTACATACTTGTGAAAATGCTCAAGTCTAACAGTCCTGGCATCACTCCTTCAGTTCCCTCAGTGTTATAACCATAGCTTTTGTATAAGTTCAAAATCCAGCTTCCTCCAAACATAGGTGTTGGAGCACCTACAATCGCATTCCTGGCAAAACGATTACAAAACAAATACCCAATATTACATGGCAACTGATTAACCATACAATATAAAATGAATAAGTCCATCAAGTTAACAACTCCCTCGCTTTGACCACGAGCTGTTATGGAATGACTAAGTAACCGATGAATGTATCGCAGCAGCGGGTCTCGTATCTGACTGCTTTTTGTTTTTCTCGAGTTGAACCCTCCAGTTTCAATCCGTTCCCAAAACGCTTTCCTCATTGCACCACTTTCCGCGTCTTTACTTTCCTTGTCCGGAAAAGTATGGTATGCCGGCATTCCAGATACTGCTTCTTCCTCCATTTCCTGTTCCGTGTAAATCCCGAGATAGACACCGAATAAGGCAATGGATGTTTTGTGCCAATGCCCACCAAGTCTGAATGAAACTGCTTATTATCCCAAGGATCAGAGTCTTTCATGCTAAATTTGAAAGATGCAAAAAATTCAAGAGTTAGTTCATAAACGAAAGGTCTATTTTGTGAGAATAAACGCTTCCATTGGACACTCAATAATGTATTGTATCTTTCTAGCTGTCCGATTGCCGCTAGTGTTTCTTCATCTGCTTGTAAATGGGGTCTTTCAACCCTTTTTAGCAGCCTTTGAAGTCTCTCATGACACCATCTCTTGCGGCTCACTTCAAAACGTAAGTAGGGATGATTCATGATCTTGAAATTTCAAAAATATGTTAATCTATACAAAGCCAATTTCTTGAGCAGTTTCATGATGTTAGTGAAAATCATGTGTTTTTTAAGACATAACATCGTAATGATTCAACTCATGATCAAAAATGGTTTAAAAGTTTATCATCCGAGGTAAAAATTTTGAACATGGGGGTGCGTTTTGTGAGACGTGGGGGTGCGGTAAACATGGTAAGGCGTGGAATCTTGACTCGAGCACGTGTGGTTATGTTGGTAAATCGTTGATTAAGCATGGGTTTAACGTTTACTTGCTTAAAAAAATCAAAGATTGTATGTTTAACATTTTAATTATTTGTTAATAATTCAAGATACCCAAAAATATATTTTATGTTTAATACCACTTAGGAACTCTTGAACATGATTAACAAATATTTCACCACGAATTATGAAGATAGTCTTGATAATGATAAAAGAAAACAAATTAATTAGCTAACTAAACAAACTAATAACTAATGAAACATACTAATTAACACTAATCTACTTACAAGAATAAACATGAACAAGTTGGTTGAAAGTATTCATCATTCCATGAAAAGTTTAAGAACAAGTCTTTACATATAATTGCTAGGATTTCGGTTATTTAGAGACCTAATCACCTACCTACATGTAAATGACTTTCATAATCAAAGGAATTAGTACACTAACCTTTTGTTCAAACACTCTTGAAAGAACTCTTGAAAAGATGAAAGAAAAATGGAAAAACAAGATGAAAATGAGAGTGGATACGACTTTGCAGGCAATTGAGGTCGGTATTTATCATGCAAAATTGAAGAGGAACAAGACAAAAGGCTGAAAATGTCAGCTTGTGTCATTTTTTGTCGAACACGAGGGCGTGCCTACTTGAGCACAGGGCCGTGTTCATGTATTGTTGGGTGGTTTCAGTCTTTTGTTGTTCCATTTTTCAGTTTCGCACGTTATGTAATTTTCCGTTAAGTTTTACCTGTGGGGATTTGACAAGTTAATCAAAGCTCATATAACATTGTATATATGAAAACGCAGCGGAGGTTTTAAAACATGTTAATAATCTGATTATTAAAGCCATTTAATAAACAACCCCAAACCATGGATCATTATACGAATAACATACAAAGAAAAGAACATAAGAAGGTAAAAACAACCTTAAGGGCTGCAGAAAACGAGATAAAAGAGGAGATGGGATGAGTTCTTGTGGCTGAAACTTCAATGTAGAAGTCCTCAAGATGACATACCCCAAGCCCCAACAAACACCCTCTTACTAGGCTTTGTACACCAATATGTAGTACTCCTTCTTGTGAAACTTTTCAGCCAAGAACCTTCTTGTGAGCTGAAAAATTTCTTCTCCTTTGCTTCAAAATCTGAAAATTAAGATAGAGAGAGAGGAGGGAACTTGCTTGTGTGTGTAGGTGGAGTGTCTTCGATTACTAGATTGCATGTACCATTTAACAATCAAAAGAAGTTCCCAATGCCATTCAAAGGGGGCGGCCGAATGGGCTCCCCTTTAGTTTCCTCTCAATTTGAAATTATTTTTATAAAATACACTCTAGCATTCCACCTTATATAAAATTAAACCATTTTAATATTATAGCACATACACATTGTCATTTTTCATTGTTTAACTAATTTAAACAATGAATAAGTAACCCTCATGAACAAATAAATATATAATGATGTTCATCTACAAAAGCAATAATTTAGAAAATCCAATTTTCTAATTTGGTGTCATTACTTATTTGTATGATCTTATCAACAAATAAATTATCTTTCGGTGTTTGTTTGGCTTGTTATTGGGTATGACCCGACTTGGATCATATCACACTAGCCACATAAATTTATATGAATCTTGGGCAGATCAATGCCTTCAATCTCCCACTTGCACAAGATTTATAGAAGATTGATGCAAGCAGCAAATGACGCCTAGCAACGGTTTGCTGCCCCTAATGTATATGACTAAGTGCCATTCAATAACATCATCCTTTACAAGTACCTTACTTGAATATGATTTAGGTGAATTAATCATCTATCCTTTTGTTACAGATGTCATGTAAATCCAAGAGCACAGAATTGTCACTCTCCGTTGATTTAACTTTAACAGGCCTTAGACATCTAACTCTCAACGAATAAGAGGAACAAATTCCATCTTGATTACATACGTCTCTCACAATCACCTCATAACATACCTGAACTCAGCCTTATGTACTGCCAATTTTTCAGAACAGCAAAGAACTAAGTCAAAGTACAATACTTGGTGAATATCAAGGCCTAATATGTATCTCAGGTCTGAGGATAAAATGATATTCGCCTTTACTCAATATCTCTTATGACTAATCACAAAGATTCTATGCAGAAATAATTGAGAGGGTCGGTCCAAGACCTATATCCTATAGATATCAATGAACCTTGGCAGCAACCTCTTGCTTTATATTCATACCTCATGAATATCAACCAATCCAAGTTCATTACAGTCTTACATTCATAGTTGTTCCCACAAGTATGATCGACTGCGGACGTTTTGAATAACTTATTTATTCATGGATTTAAACATGCTAAAATAGTAGAACAAATGAAATTATAACCATTTAATTAAAACAAATAACATAAGTTCCAACATACAAATATAAAATACAAAGTCAAACCCAGTCACTAGAATATCGAAGTCCCATGGCCCAAATATGACCTTCATGCTTTGCCTTTTCAAGGAGCTTTGTGAGTGGATCCGCAATGTTTTTATCAGTGTGGACTTTGCGAATACATATCTTTCCCTTTTCAACTTCATCCCTTATGTAGTTGAATCTCCGTTCAATGTGCCGAGTCTTTTAATGAGCACAAGGTTCCTTGATTTAAGAAATCGCACCCTCGTTGTCACAAAAGATCTCTAGGGGATCCTGAATGGAAGGGACTACCCCTAGATCGGATATGAATTTCTTCAGCCATGCAGCTTCCTGTGCTGCCATTGAAGAGGTGATGTATTCTGACTCTGTAGTGGACAACGCTACGACTTCTTGCTTTGAGCTTTTCCAAGAAACAGCTCCCCCATTAAGAATAAAAATGTACCCCGATTGAGATCGTGAGTCATCTCGATCGGTTTGGAAACTCGCATCCGTGTAACCTTTTACAACGAGTTCCTCTTCACCAGACCCGTAGATCAAAAACATATCCTTAGTCCTCCTTAGGTACTTCAAAATGTTCTTGACAGCCATCCAATGACCATCACCAGGATTTTGTTGGTATCTACTTGTCATGCTTAAAGCGCATGACACGTCCGGTCTAGTGCATATCATTGCATACATGATGGATCCTATAACAGATGCATATGGGATTGTCTTCATTCTATTTTGCTCCTCCTTTGAGCTTGGACATTGAGTCGTACACAATATTGTCCCTCTTTGAATAGGTACAGTACCTTTCTTAGAGTTTTCCATCTTGAACCTCTTCAAGATTTTGTCAATGTATGCACTTTGATTCAAACCAATTAGCCGCCTTGATCTATCCCTATAGATCTTTATTCCCAGAATATAAGCGGCTTCACCAAGATCCTTGATGGAAAAACAACTTCCAACCCAGGTTTTTACACCTTCCATGGTTGGAATGTCATTTCCAAATAGTGGTATGTCATCAACATACAATACTAGGAAGGTTATTGTGCTCCCACTAGCCTTCTTATACACACAAGCCTCATCAGCGTTTTTGATGAAGCCAAATTTCTTTACCTCCTCATTAAAACGGTGATTCCAGCTTCTCGATGCTTGTTTCAATCCATAGATTGATTTCTTTAACTTGCATACTTTGTTAGGATGTTTTGGATCGACAAAACCTTCAGGCTGAACCATGTAGACATCTTCCTCAAGATATCCATTTAGGAAAGCGGTTTTGACATCCATTTGCCAAATCTCATAATCATAATGAGTAGCTATGGAAAATAATATCCTTATAGACTTTAGCATCGCAACAGGTGAGAATGTTTCATCATAATCAACCCCTTGAGTTTGAGTGAAACCCTTTGCTACAAGTCTAGCTTTGTAAGTATCCAAGTTTCCATGCATATCGGTTTTCTTCTTGAAAACCCACTTACTTCCAACTACTTTGGAATGAAGAGGTGGTACAACAAGTTCCCAAACTTGATTGTCATACATGGATTGCATCTCAACGTTCATGGCCTCAAGCCATTTGTCACAATCCAAATTGGACACTGCATCATGATATGTGGTTGGTTCATTTGAATCTACCACATAGCATCCATCCATGAAAAATCCATATCTTTCAGGTGGATTTCTAGTTCTACCATTTCTGCGAACGTTTTGTGTGTATTTATCAACCGCTTGATCATCTTCAACATCCTCATGTTGAGTGCTAGTTTCATCCAAATGTGCATCGGGCTGTGGTTCTTGATCCTCCTCAAGATCCACTGTTCTACTACTAGTTCCTTCCATAAAGAACTTTGTTTCTAAGAACTCACCCTTTCTGGCAACAAACACCTTTTGTTCCAGTGGATCATAGAAATAATATCCCATAGAATCTCTAGGATATCCAATAAAGATACACTTGGTGGATCGGAATTCCAATTTGTTTGGGGTGGGAGTCTTAACATAAGCCTCACAACCCCAGACCTTAAGTATGATAGGGATGGAACTCTTCCATGCCATATCTCAAAAGGTGTCTTTTCCACCTTTTTGGTTGGGGCCATATTCAGAATACGGGCCGCGGAGAGCAAAGCGAAACCCCAAAATGATAGAGGCAATGTGCTTCTTGCCATCATAGATCGAACCATATCTAATAAGGTACGATTTCTCCTCTCAGACACACCATTATGTTGTGTTGTCCCGGGTGGAGTGAGTTGTGAGACGATCCCACAACTCCTAAGATGATCTTGAAAAACATCACTTAAGTATTCACCACCTCTATCGGTGCGGAGAACTTTAATTGACTTGTTGAGTTGATTTTCAACTTCATTTTTGAAGATTTTGAACATTTCAAAAGCTTCATTTTTGTGCCTTAATAAGTACACATACCCATAGCGACTATAATCGTCGGTAAAGGTAATGAAGTATCTTTCACCATTCCTAGTCATCGGCTTAAAAGGACCACATACATCCGAATGTATGATTCCTAATAAATCTTTTGCCCTTTCGTTAGCTCCACTAAAGGCTGCCTTAGTCATTTTTCCTAGTAAACAAGATTCACATACATCAAATGAATCACATTCATTTGTTTTTAAAAGACCATTCTTTTGAAGTGTTTGTATACGTTTCTTGTTTATATGACCAAGACGACAATGCCAAAGGTAGGTATCACTCAAATCTAATTTGAGCCTTTTGGTGGTTGCTTGGTATATTGAGCTATCATATGTTGTGTTTTCATGAACCAGTTCATAAATACCATTACAAGGTATGGCCTTAAAATAAAACATATGATTTAAAGAAACATGAATATCATTGTCAACAAACTTGAAATCATAATCACATTGTCTTAAACGGGAAACGGAAATTATGTTCCTAGTCAAACTAGGAGCATATAATACATTATTTAAAATAACTTCCAAACCACTTGGAAGCTTCAAAATGTAGTCTCCTTGGGCTTCTACGTGAACCTTTGCACCATTGTCCATGAAGAGACTTATTTCCCTTTTTGCATAATGTTCATTTCTTTTGAACCCCTGCAAAAAATTGCAAATGTGAGTTCCACATCCGTATCTAATACCCATGTGTTAGAAGAAATAATATTTAGCTCAACATGTATCATATAGATTATACCTGAGGTTTGCCCCACATCCCTCTTTTCTCTCAACTCTTTGAGATAGACTGGACAATTTCTCATCCAATGCCCTATCTCACCACATTTGAAGCATGGGTCGTTAACAACAACCTTCTGCTTTTCTCCTTGGGCCTCGGAGGTTCCGCCCTAACAACCATCTTCCCCTTTCCTTTAACATGTCCCTTTCCTTTGGCAACAGTTGCCTTAGGAGGGGGTAGAGACCTTCTCCTTCTTCCACCTTCATTAATGGTGAGAACGGGTAAAACTCTTTTACCCATTCCCGCCTCGGCTGATTTGAGCATTGAATGAAGTTCATTTATGCTCTTATCCCATCCGTTCATGTTATAATTCATGATGAACGCCTCAAACCTTTTAGTAAGGCCATTAAGGATCAAATCCGTGGCCAACTCCTTTGAGACAGGACAATTTAGCCTTTGAAGGCGGTCGATATGGCCTTTCATCTTAAGAACATAAGATGAAACCGATTGGGATTCCTCCATCCGACATGCATGAAGCGCTCGAACCGTTTCGAAGCACTCCACCCTGGCTTGTTGCTGGAACGTTTCCCGCAACTGAGTGATCATGTCATAAGCTCCATGGAGCTCATACTCCTTTTGGAGGTCAGGTGTCATACTTGCTAACATTAGGCAACAGACTTGGACGGAGTCTTCCACATATTTAACCCAATCATTATAGGCCTCCACATCCTCCTCGTTAGGTTCATCGGGGATGGGATCATCAAGAATATAGGCCCGCCTTTCTTGCTTGAGAACGATTCTCAAATTGCGGTACCAATCCATGAAGTTGTTAGGTGTTAGACGATCCCTTTGAAGGATCGCCCTAAGAGATTGGTTGTTTTGGTTTGGTACATCATTATTAGCGTTGATGTGGTCGGCCATCTACAAGATTTTACAAAGATCCATTTTAGTAATTGTGATATAATTTATTTCATTTATTAACACCCTTTATGTCTCATAGACATAATAAATAAAATTCTAGAATCCAACGTTATATTTAAATATTGGTTAGGTGACCTTTATCCCATTATTTAAATAAACAAGGTAGTCGTGAATGACAATTGCAACCTATTGCAACTTCTAGTGGCATGGGATCGTATGAACATCTTATGTTTACAACGGCATGTTATCCCATCAACACCTTTTTAAAACACATTTTAGGTGATCCATTCAATATATTTTATAAATCAAGTCGTCCTACTTACACACACGTGTGAGTTTACTACATAAGTGGTTAGGTGACCTTTATCCCACAAACATGGTATTCTCACCTCAAGTTACAAGTTCCCTCAAAGTGGTTAGGTGACCTTTATCCCACTAAGAGTTTGCAAGTAACCTAAGTGTTGTGTAAAAGGATGGTGTTTAACTTGTTTTCAAAGGGATTTATAATTTCACAATTCTTGTAAAGAAAAGTCTATGTATCATATGATTGTATGCATTCAACCATATGGTACCCTATTGATTCTTTTAAATAAAACCCATTTAATTTTGCAAAACCATTAACTTCTTTTATAGAACAATTCTATTTATGATTAATTGTGGAGAACCAATTTCTTGTGATAGCTTGTTTTAATTGATGGTTTGTTAGTCACATCCAAATATTCAAAACAAACATCATCATAAATATCCAACCAAGCATAAACAAAACATTCATATATGCATAACAAAGCATACTAAGTTGAGCACACTTGTTTAGACAAAACAAGTGTGTCAAGAGGTCTTGTCCTAAGGGTTAGGAACATGACCAAAGGTTGACAAAAGGACTCCCACTTGAGTCCACATCTTCAAGCATCCTCTTTGTTCATCTTTTCTTTAAGTCTTGATTTTGAGCATCCTTACAAATATGTATCCTAATATATTTTCTAGTAAAGAAAAAAAAACCCTTAATCTATTTATTACATATCACATGAATAAATAAATTACAAAACAAGACTTGAAACATAAGATTAAACTTTTACATAACCAAATGAATATAACATGATAACCAATCAAACAATCCACAAGGTCAAGACTTTGTTATGCATAATCACAAACAACATATCCAAAAAACACAAGAGATACGTTTTTGGCAGCCCCTAATAGCCCATGTTCTTGGCCAACATAAACCAAGAACAAATGGTTTAGTCCATACAAACAAACAATTATAATCAAGAGTTTTAAAGATCCTTATATGCATAAAGAAGCATCTTTAAAACACCAAAAGGGGTGACCAAAACAGCCCTCTAACTCACGGGTATGTGGTGTCAAACACCACAAAACCGTGAACTAGCAAGAATATACATGTATGCATTCGTATAAGTGGCCCTTGATGCCATTGTGGGGATTTGACAAGTTAATCAAAGCTCATATAACATTGTATATATGAAAACGCAGCGGAGGTTTTAAAACATGTTAATAATCTGATTATTAAACCCATTTAATAAACAACCCCAAACCATGGATCATTATACGAATAACATACAAAGAAAAGAACATAAGAAGGTAAAAACAACCTTAAGGGCTGCAGAAAACGAGATAAAAGAGGAGATGGGATGAGTTCTTGTGGCTGAAACTTCAATGTAGAAGTCCTCAAGATGACATACCCCAAGCCCCAACAAACACCCTCTTACTAGGCTTTGTACACCAATATGTAGTACTCTCCTTCTTGTGAAACTTTTCAGCCAAGAACCCTTCTTGTGAGCTGAAAAATTTCTTCTCCTTTGCTTCAAAATCTGAAAATTAAGATAGAGAGAGAGAGGAGGGAACTTGCTTGTGTGTGTAGGTGGAGTGTCTTCGATTACTAGATTGCATGTACCATTTAACAATCAAAAGAAGTTCCCAATGCCATTCAGAGGGGGCGGCCGAATGGCTCCCCTTTAGTTTCCTCTCAATTTGAAATTATTTTTATAAAATACACTCTAGCATTCCACCTTATATAAAATTAAACCATTTTAATTTTATAGCACATACACATTGTCATTTGTCATTGTTTAACTAATTTAAACATGAATAAGTAATCCCTCATGAACAAATAAATATATAATGATGTTCATCTACAAAAGCAATAATTAGAAAATCCAATTTTCTAAATTGGTTTCATTACTTATTTGTATGATCTTATCAACAAATAAATTATCTTTCGGTGTTTGTTTGGCTTGTTATTGGGTATGACCCGACTTGGATCATATCACACTAGCCACATCAATTTAATATGAATCTTGGGCAGATCAATGCCTTCATTACCACTTTCAAATCATCAGAAAAGATACGAAATTAGTCCTAGAGTAAATAAACACAAGCCAACATGAAAATTACATTTCCTAAGGTACTACGGTTACATAATACGTTAAAAGCTGAGAATCTGAAACAACAAAACCAGACTCTTTAACGCGCAGCAGCGCAGTTAGCACATCACGAAATGCTTCTAAAAGAAACCTCCACACATTTCATGTGGAAGGTTCTGGATGGGATAGTGAGAAGTGCGGTTGCTCAATTCCGCAAGTTGTCGGTTAATGGAAATGAGTTCCTTGCTCATCTGTTGAACTTTTTGGATAAGTTCAGCTAAGCATTGGGATGCAGTGAGGTTCATTTCAGTCAGTTGCTTGATTAGTTCATGCAAATTGAAGAAATATTCTTGAGTCATTGGTTCTCGTGTTGCAGAACGTGGTTTCTTCATAGGATTCCAGTTGGAACTTCCGTGACTTGATTCTTTCATTTTTCAGATGTTTATAAATAGAAGTGAGTGTGATGAAAGAATGGAACAAGTGTGGTATTTATATACAGGTCGTGGAAAGTGGACACGGGGGCATGCTTTGCTAGGCATGGCCCTGTGCTTGTCAGAATTCGTCTTGAATTCGACCTGCAACGTTCGAGAGTCGTCAGCGGAGATCATGGAAAGAAATTTGTCAGAGACACGGGGGCGTGCTTGATGAGGCACAACCCCGTGCTTGTGCTTGTGGGATCCTAAAAATTGTTAAAAAGTAAGAAAATTTTATGTATAGGTGCCGCGTTTAAGTTTCAGGTCTTCGGCACGACCCTTCCCCACACTTAGTTTTCGTCGGGGCGGAGGTGTAATTCCTCCAAGGGAATTTTGGTTGGTCCATCATTATATAGTTTCAAACGATGACCATTTAATTTGAAACTTAAACCTTCATGGTTATAAATTTCAATGGCACCATTCAGAAACACGTTTTTGATCGTATAAGGTCCAGACCAACGTGACTTCAGTTTTCCGGGAAACAAACGTAAATGAGAGTTATACAATAAGACACGTTCTCCCACATAAAATTTTTTTGTATTCTTTAATCGAGCGCCATGGAATTTCCTTGTCTTTCTTTTGTAAACCCTAGCGTTTTCGTACGCTTGTTCTCTCAATTCCTCCAATTTGTGAATTTGTAGGAATCGATTCTTTCCTGCAAGGTCTTGGTCCAGGTTTGTTGCTTTAAGTGCCCAAAAAGCCTTGTGCTCTAGTTCCACAGGTAGATGACACGACTTCCCATAAACTAGTTTAAACGGTGTTGTGCCAATCGGAGTCTTATAGGCTGTTCGAAAAAGCCCATAATGCATCATCTAACTTGATAGACCAGTCCTTGTGATTTTGACCTATAGTTTTCTCAAGGATTCGTTTGATGCCTCGGTTAGTGGCTTCAACTTGCCTATTCACTTGTGGATGGTAAGTAGTTGTAAAGCAATGGTGAACTCCATAACGCGCCATTGCTCGTTCGAGCTAATTGTTACAGAAATGAGTTCCTCGGTCACTAAGAAGAGCTTTGGGGGCACTGGGGAGAAAATAGTTTTTTTAGGAATTTGACAATGTTCCTAGCATCATTAGTAGGCAGGGCTTAAGCTTCAGCCCATATTGAAACGTAATCAACTGCCACCAAGATGTAACGATTGCCAAATGACATCGGGAATGGCCCCATGAAATCAATACCCCATATATCAAATATCTCGCATACTTGAACTGGTTTCTGAGGCATCTCATCCCGTGTTGAGATATTGGTTGCTCTTTGACATGCATCACAGGTGCGTACCATGTTGGGAGCATCTTTGAAGATCGTGGGCCAGTAAAATCTAGAGTCAAATTGTTTCTTAGCTGTTAAGGTTGCTCCATGGTGTCCTCCGGTGGGTCCTTCATGACAGTGCCTTAGAATTTGTTCTGCTTCTCTTCCGTATACGCATCTTCAAATGAGTTGGTCTGTACTGATTCTGAATAGATACGGGTCTTCCCAATAGTAATGTTTGATATCAGTAAAGAATTTCTTCTTTTGCTGATAAGTCATTCCTTTGAGAAGGATTCCGCTTACTAAATAATTTACAAAATCAGCAAACCAAGGATGTTCATCGATTGAGGATTGAATGTGCATAAGGAATTCGTGAGGAAAGTTGTCGTTTTTATGGCTTCCTCAGTTTGTGAAGGGCTTGAATCCTTAAGACGCGAGAGATGATAAGCCGCTAGATTTTCTGCTCCCTTCTTATCACGAGTTTTGATGTCAAATTCTTGAAGTAGAGGGATCCAACGAATCAATCTCGGCTTTGCATCGTGTTTGTTGAACAAATAACGAAGAGCTGCATGACCGGTGTAAACAATTGTTTTCGAAAGGATGAGATACGAGCGGAATTTGTCAAATGCGAAAACTACCGCAAGAAGTTCTTTTTCGGTGGTGGTGTAGTTTTCTTGTGCATCGTTTAGGGTTTTGCTGGCATAATGAATTGGGTGGAATTGCTTGTCTTTCCTTTGTCCTAATACGGCTCCTACCGCAAAATCGCTTGCGTCGGACATGAGTTCAAATGGTAGCGTCCAATCTGGGGAAACCATGATTGGAGCGGTTACCAGTCTCTCTTTAAGCAATTTAAATGCCCTAATGCATTCGTCAGAAAATATGAATTGAGCGTATTTCTCGAGAAGTTCAGTCATTGGTCTAGCGATTTTTGAGAGATCTTTGATGAAACGACGGTAGAATCCTACATGACCTAGGAAACTTCTGATATCTTTCACGGTTGTGGGATGTGAAAGTTTAGTGACTGGGGTTGAGTAAGAGTGATATTCTTACTGATAATCGAATATGATAATCAAGTCAATGATTGAGTGGCGGAAACAAACAATCAAAGAACATTCAAGGCAAGAAAATTACTCATAAATGCTGTTTGTATTGATATATGAAAGTTGATAAGTTATAGAGAATAATTACAACAAAAATTCTCTATCTATCAGCCGTCACCTCCGTACGAGGTTAACTATTCTATTATAGGCAGACAAGATGCCTTTACAAAATGACTAAACTACCCCTAACCTATTACATCAGAAACTAGTCTAAGTCTTGATCCGCATCTCTGCTTGTTCATCCGCATTGACAAATGCGGATGATATAATCTTGATCAACATTTCCACTTGATCATCCGCATTAGTAAGTTGGGCATACGCATTAGTAAGTTGGGCATCCGCATTGGTTACTACGGATGAACAAATACTCATGCGCATTTGGTTGGTCATCCGCATTTGTAAATGCGGATTAGCAGAGTCTTGTCCGCATCTTCTTTTGTTCTTCGCATTAGTCAATGCGGAAGAGTAACTTATTCAGCATTAGTATTATGTCTTCCGCATTAGTCAATGCGGACGAGTAAACACTTGTCCGCATCAGAGTTATGTCTTCCGCATTAACTAATACGGAAGATAACACTTGTTATTTTCCTTGCAGATCTTTATCCACATTGGTTCTTGGACTTGTGGGATTTCAGCTGAGCAATCATCAATTCACCCATTGAGTTGGCATGTATGATCCTTTCAGGGTGCAACAATACTCCCCCTAAGGATTATACAGCCTAGTTTTCCTCAATGTTTAGGAGGTGATTGATGTTGTGATGATTCAGCTGGGTCTTCTAGAGGTAATATGAATGCAGCTTTAGTAGGATCCAGTATAGCCTTGATCATGTTTACAAAATCAGTTGCTTCTAACATCCTATCTTTAGTTAGCATATGGATCTTCATTTTGCTCATGTTGTAATGGCTTCCATTGGTAATTTTTTTTCAGTGAAATAGGTTCCCAGATGGAGATTGTAGAAAGACCATCTTTATGAATCAATAAGCTCCCCCCCACATCCACTTCAAGTTTAACAATATTTCCAAGTTGCAGTGGTGTTTTCTTCTTCTTTCTTTTATCTCTTTTGTATTTATTCGATCATATGCCAGTTTCAACAACTTGATGCATTTCAGAAAGAAGTGCATGTCTTGTTCACCCAATTTGTTGTTTAATTCCCTAAAGTGCCTGGTATAAATGTAGTGGATGTATGATTCATCAAGTAATCTTACTTCATATCCACTGAATAGTCTTACGTCAGCTCCCTCCTTTCCTCCCCACTTCCTTTCAATCACCATCTCATAGGTTTTCTCATCATAGTACACGTTTGAGATGGGAGTGGAGGAATGAGTACCAGACACTACTTTCCCTTCAATGCTTCGGTTGGCTTTACCTTCAACTCAGGGAATACAATTTCTTCTGCTTGCACCTTATTCTTCTTATCTAGGGGATTGACAAAATTTTTATCTTTTCTCAAGCAAATTGTCTTTAATGAATTGAAGTTGTTTGTTCTTCTAAACATCTTAAGTATGTTCTCAAATTCATATCCCCTGAACATAGCTGCATGATTGATCAGTTCAAGTTGAGCTAGCTCCTTCAAATCATGAATCTCAAGGGCATTTACAAGAGCTGAGTACTCTGTAAAGAATTGTACTAGCCCTGAGATTCTCTTCACCATGAACATATTCCATGTGCTATCATACTTCCAGGCTAATATCTTTTGATCTACCTTACCCTTGGGAGTAGACACCCCTCTGATCAGTTCTGTAGTAGTCAGTCCTTCTTGCAGTTTCAACTGAGATGGTTCTGCAAACCATTCAGGGTACTTGTGGAGCACTGGGGCAAGTAGTTTTTGGTCTTTTTGGTTCAACATCATGTCTTCAGTTGACACTCTGCTTCTTGGTTTGGTCCTTGACAATTCTTCTTTCAGCTTCTTGAGTTTTTCTTTCTTTTCATTGATCAATTGAAGAGTTACAGCTCTTAAAGAAATTGTCTTCATGTTAGCAATCCTTCTTCTTGTGAATCCTTGACTTGGGAGATATTCCTTCATTTCCTTATGAGACATATTATAAGGATCAGGAAATAATGATTCATAGGATGAGGATGATTTCTTCATGTGAGACAGTTTGTGTAGGTGACCCCTTCTTGGCAATGGAGAACAGGTTGTGGAAGACATGGTAACCAAAGCATAAACAGATGACTTGATGATTAAAGCCATGTTTCTGATCAATCAAGGCTATGATCCTGATGAAGTGTTTGGAATGACTTATGAGAGATGATAGAGGAGGAAGAGAAAGTAAAAATGTTGCTTGATCCAACAATAGACATTGAATATGAGAAAACAATGACAAAGGATACTCCAAAGCATAAAGATTTATCTTTGAAGAAATCAACAGGCCCTGGTTGATCCTCCTCATCAGAGGATGATTTGGAAGCTTTAGAAGCACTGGTTGATCCTCCTACATCAGCAGGCTAATCTTGTGATGGCACAGGTTGAAAAGGGGATATAGGTGATTGTTGTGGTGGTAAAATTGGAGAGTGATGATGAGGTGATATAGGTGTAGGTTGAGTGGTTGGTGGTGGTGTTGGTTGTGGAGTTGAAAGTGGTGGTGATTGTGGTGATGGTATGGTGATGGTATTGGTTATAGTATTTGTGATGGTTGAGCTGCAGGTTGTGGAGATGGTTGTGCTTCTTAATTTATCTGTTGCAACATCCAAGGCAGAAGAGGAGTGTGAACCCCACTATAAAAGTTTCTAGGGTCTCTCTTCTTTATATACTTATATGATCTTGCATCATAATATGGAATGTCAAGCACTGGTCCTTCAGTTGCAATGTTAGGAAATGATTCATTGATTAATCATTGAATGAATCTGGGATACATTAGAAACTTGTTTCTTAATCCTTCTCTAATGTTTGAAACCAGGCCATTGAATACATATGCAGACATATTGAATGGCCTGTTAGTGCATAGTGCACAAATAGCTGATGATGTGAGGACTGGAATGTCATTCCATCCTGTCTTTCTCTTTGACAAGCAATGTTGAAACATATGAATAATGAATCTCCATGGTAAGTCAACCAATCCCTTAACAATCTGCTTGGCTTCATAACCTCCTTCATAACCAATTTCAGCAAAGAAAGTGGTTATGTCTTCATCACTCAGTTCCAAAGGAGCATTGGCATCATGACCAAACCTTAGACATCTTCTAACTGACTCTTCACTGATGATCAGTGTGTTTTCACTGTTAGTTCTCCAAGTAAGTGTTTTAATCCCATCAGCTTCAACAACCTCAGCAGTGTTCCAGAAAGACCTTATGAGATTCTCATAGATAGTTGGTCTGACTGTGACGGCATATGCTATCCTTGTGGTATTGATGAATTTGATGATGTCTCTCAGCCCTTCTGCTTCTGGGACATTAGGGTTTAGGTAACCACTAACATTATGGAGCTTGCTCCATGTAAGATTTGCCATGTAATCTGCACAAGAGACATGTGTGTCAGTTATCAGTTTTGATTTTAAATTAACAAGGAAGCCTGCTTGTTATTTCTATTGATTTTTATAATGGCAAATGGCGAGTTTGTCATTTAACAATCACAGTTTCAATGTTTGAACCATTCAATAGATGATGTGACTTTGATTTGTTACACATTTTTTTATATTTCTCTGTTTCTCGCAATAAACATGATTATCAAGATTTTAATATCAATTGAATTCCTATCAATTTATATGTTATTGAAGTAAAAAATGTGTATTACATCATTAATAAGTTTGATTTTGGTGTTCTTCATTATTATCTGGTTCATTGTTTGATTTAGGTTAACAGTCCGAGACTTAGGTCTTGTTTTCAAGATTTATTGAAGTTATACCTTATCTTCGAAATAACTAGGGTTCTGAATCGATGAAAGGAATGTTTTAAGAAGAAACACAACAAAATCTATGAATGTTTATGATGATGATGACGATTGAAGGTGGTGTACAGTAGGGTTGTGCTCGTCTCACTATAAAGTCTCTCAAATTTGAAAAATATTAAATGACCTATTTGAATTCCTTTAAATAGTCAAATAATACAATTTGAAAAATTTTATAAGTTTACAAGCGGATATAGTCACCACTATAGCAAATGCTTAAGGTTAATTTGTTTGACTTTTTGTCATCCGCATTTGTAAACTGTAGCAAATGCGGAAGACAAACTTTTGACATTTAGAGTTTGCATTTGGCTACTTTTGGTCATCCACATTTGTTGACTGTAGCAAATGCGAAAGGTTTAATTTTGGACTGACTGTCCGCATTTCATTACTGTTGCAAATGCGGAAGTTTTGTTTCTTAATTTTTTATTCTATCTGCATTTGTGTACTATTGCAAATGAGAAGATAAACTTGAAATCTTTGGCTATCCGTATTTGTGTTGTAGTAAATGCGGAAGAACAACATTGCACCGGCATTGTAACAAATGCGGTTGAGTTGCTTGTTTTATCCTATCCGTATTTGTACACACTAGCAAATGCGATAGAACAAAGTCAATCAGCAATTGTGCAACTATATCAAATGCGGTTGACAAGTCAACACAACACTGTAGCAAATGCGATAGAGACCTGTTCATACGCATTTTTTAACTGTATCAAATATGGTAGAGTAAATTCCACATTTACTTTACACACTAATGCGGTAGAGCAAAATCATTGTCCGCATTAGTTGCACTAAAAAATATTGTTACCCGCATTAGTTATATGCATGGGTTACCTTCACCGGCATTAACTAATGCACTTACCTGCATTGGCTTTTGAACTCAATCAAAAGTTAATGTGATTGAATTGATTATTCATCTTATGAATAGGTGTCCTTGATTGATTTTTCTTATGAAGTTGGTTGTTGAAGTTGTCAATTATTGATTGGATTAACTTGTATGTCACAACTCATACAAGTTTCCCAATTTTGACAGATCTTGGGCTTATCATGCTTCTAAGAATCTGCAGAAGCTGAGATATAATGGTATAACTTATTGCAGCAACACCAACTAAAATTCTTTTTGTTTTGTTTTTCAAAATTAAGTTAATAAACAAAAATTTAGACTTACTCAAAAATTTTAAATTACTCCCCCTAAAGTTTATATCCACATTTGGAGAGAAACTTCAAAGATTTAAAACTTTTTGAATATTATATTGATCAATACTAATAATGAAAAGAAAGCTCTTTGTTGGGATCATATCAATCTTACATTACACATGTGCATCCTTTATGATTAAATGGACATGATTATGAACTTGAAGATTGAAGGTATGTTTGTCCTCTTAAACTCATACCTGGTTGATATTTTGACGCAAATGACTTTTACCATGTTTTGGTTGATTTATTATTCAATGTGTACCTCACATACATAAGCATGAAATGATCAACCCTCCTTATACAATGCATGGTAGAACTTTTTCACAACTTTTCTTACCAGGTTACTTAAGTCATGAAATCTCATTTTCACTAATCCTCATTGGGATTCTTTTAATTTGATCCTTTTTCATGTTGATCCACATTAGGATTCTTTTCACTTCACTTTGGAAGGTGATCCATGATAGGATTCTTTTGTTCATTCACTTGGAATGTATTACTTTGTTGATTCATCCAATTTTTTTGGGATGTGTTCCATATTAGGAATCTTTTGGATCATGACATCTGCACTATGTGCAAGTTTCATCAGGTCTTTACTCAGCAAAACAAAGATGAAACATGATGTGGTAAAAGAGATTCATAAAGTATCATTACCTGGTGTGTTTAGGCTACTACACACATGCATTCAGATAAGCCAATACAGACTTGTACTTTGTGATGAGTGTTTCATAATTGAATATGTCTTTAATTCATCACTGCATGTATCTTTTCTTCCAAGTTGAGCCTACCAACATATCTGGTAAGTCATTTCAGTCTTTTACATGTTGAAATAAGCACAGTGAATGATATAACGACTGTAATTATATCATTTCCCACGAATTCTTTTCTCCAAAAACTTTGATTTCTTTTTGTGGTTTTTTTGATGTTTTAAATTGTTTTTGATGTTTTTCATAGTTTTTACTCAAGGTTAATCATGCCAATTGACTGAACTAGAAATTCAAACCTACTAGGTTCAAATGCCTTGTAAACAAATCAGCTAATTGATTTTCAGTTGGTACTTGAATCAATTTGATTAAACCCTTTTCAGCACAGTCTCTCAAAAAGTGATATCTAATCTCAATATGTTTCGTTTTTGGGTGCTGAACTGGATTATTAGTTATAAAGACAATAGTTGTGTTGTCAATAGAAATTGGTGTATGCAAGAAGTTAAAACCATAATCAAGCATTTGGTTTGAATCCAAAGAACTTGAGAGCAACATGCTGATCTAGCAATATACTCAGCTTCTGCTGTGGACACAGACACATTTGTCTGCTTCTTGCATTGCCAAGAAACTAGTCTAGGACCAAGAAATTGGCAACCGCCAGAAGTGGATTTTTTGTTGAAGTTGCATCCTCCATAATCACTGTCTGTGTAGGCATAGAGATTAAATTCTCCTTCCTTTGGATACCATAATCCAAGAGCTGGCTTGACCTTCAGATATCTGAATATCCTCTTGACTGCGTTCACATGTGATTCTTTTGGATCAACTTGATATCTGGCTCACACACAAACACCAAACATAATGTCAGGCCTACTGGCTGTTAGATACATAAGTGAACCTATCATTGATCGATAGTAAGTCTGGTCCACTGATTTGCCTTCAGGGTCAGGTCCAATCTTCACTTTAGTATCCACAGGAGTTCTAATTGATTTGAGTCTATTACATTCATGTGAACATGATGAATGTGGCGCATTAGGGTTGAAGTTTACTGAAAAATTGTCTAAGTGTTAGGCGTTTGATAACTGCTCAGCCGCATTAACACTGTATAGACGTTTTCAGTTCAGACGTTTGACCATTGTTGAAGAGAAAGTCCAGACGTATCATCATTGTTGAGGAGTATTTGAACTGTTTAGACGTTAGACAACTGTGTAGGCGCATCACAACTGTTCAGGCGTTTTACTACTGTTCTGACGCATTATTTTGGGCGTTTTGGAAAATTTTCTAAGGCATTCCCTTAGACAACTCTCAACTTAGACGCATCAACTATTGGGGCGTTTTAATATTGTTCATGCGTATCAACCTTGACTTAGAACTTAAAAAAAAATATATACACTTTTACATTCCTTTCTTAATTCAAAATATAAGAAAAACAACAAAAACATAAAAGTGATGAAATCAGAAGATTCTGAAAATAGAGTTCCAAAACTTAAAAACAGAGCTGATTTCAAAAATTGGTCTTTTAGGTTGAAACATCACATAAATTCCATTGACACTGATCTTTGGAAATCCATAGAAAAAGGACCATTCATCCAATAATCACTAATGGACCTGACAGAGTGGTATACACTAAAGACTCTCAGGAACACTATCCTGAAGATGGTCTTCAAGGAGATGATTTGAGAAGAGTAAAAAATGATGTCAGAGCATACTCCTTGATGTGTAAAGGACTACCTCTGGAAGTTCTTGCAAGGCTTGATGGATATCAAACTGGATATACCATGTATAAAGCCTTAAAGACTATATGTGAAGGAGGAAAGGAGATTCAAAATCTCAAGAAACAAAAGTTGAAAAGGTAATTAGAACTGTTTCAACATTTGTCTGGAGAAACTATAAACAGATGATGAACAGATTTGTTCAACTTACTACTGAGATGTCAACAACTGGTATTAAGCCTGACCTGAAGATCTAAATCTTAGACTACTCAATGCTTTACCCTCATCATGGAAACAAACAGTAACCTTACTAAAGCATACTGAGAAGTTCCCTATGGATCTAGATCTACTTATTGCCATGATTGAGTCAGTAGAGATTGATGAAAGCTCAAGGAACAATGATAGAGCAACATCAATGTCTCAGTATCAGTTTGTTGCTTCTCCAGTAAACACAGTTGAAAATGCTTTCATGGAAAAAAGTGAGAGAAAGTTAAAGAAGAAGAAGGAGATTATTTGTCGGAGCAGGATTTTTCACTGACTCATCATTTACTAGTGCCCCTGCTTACACAACACAATCTCATTCTCAATCTCCTCCTAAATCTTAGTCTCAAACATCAAATGTTCAATCAGAGACTTCTTCATCTAACTCTGCTAAATCTAGCAAAGTTAAAGATGTGATAAACATCCTATTAGAGGATGAAGAGTCTAAAACTACATTTATGGCTAGTTTTAAAGCATATCAAGGTAGCCATTAACTCAATTAGATCTTGTTTTGTAGGATTTATTTGAAATGGATCCTGAAGATGTGGGAGAGAATGAACTTAAACTGGCAAATGGTGATGATTGCTTACAGGACACAAAAACACTCATATGTCAACAGGAAGTACAAGCCAAGTGCTAACAAGACTGTTGGATTTGACAAGTCAAAATCTAGGTGTTTTAACTGTAACAGCTATGGCCATTTCTCAAGAGAATTCAAAGCTCCAAGAAATAATGGAGGAAGTGCTCAATCAAGCAATCAAAGGTTTCAACAAGCTCAGAAGACTTATCAAAAGCCTTATCAAAGTCTTCCTATGCCCGAGCTTAAAGATGAAACAAAATCATCTGATGAAACCAAGAAAGCTCTTGTAGTCAATATTAAAGATGGTTATGATTGGAGTGCATATGCTGAACAATTTACTAATGATTTAACATAAAGTTTATCTCTTGTTGCAGAAATTCAGGAAGAAGATTGGTCAGAAAACAACGACCCAAAGATGGAAGGTGAAAATGATGAAGATGACTATGATTGGAGTGACAAATCAGATCCTAAGGAGGATACAGATGAAGTAGCTCTAATGGCACAGTCTGATCAACCAAAGGTTGACACTTCATCTTCAAAATCTGAAATCTCATCCCCAAAATTTCCTGAAATACCATCTGAAGTGAGAGAAAAGCTATGCACAAAATCATTCTTTGAACATGTTGAATACTACAGAACATACTCATATAAAATTTGTGAGAAACTCAAACAAGAAGAATCAATGCATAACAAATTAAAAGCTGATCATAAAACAGTAGACCAAAAGATTATCTCTCTTCAGACTTCATGGAACAAAACTCTAAAAGAATTAGAAAATGTTTCTAAACAATTGGAAGAGATGACTAAAAATCTTGAACAGAGGAAGATAGCACATGCTGCTACACAAATGGACCTTGCTAAAGTTAAGAGTTCAAAAATGATTGTAGAAAAACTGGTAAGTGAGAGGAAATATAAACAGAAAGCAGGATTAGGCTTCACTCATGAACCTATGGCTGAATCTATCACAAACACTCTACCAGAGAATTTCAATACACATGATCATTCTCCTGAGAACAAAGCTAAACTTAAAGCTTTTCAGGTCAAAAACAAGAAATATGAAGAAAAGGAAAATATAAAAGTGTTTGTTGAAAATGATAAAGAAAAGATTAAAATGGTCATCCAATCAAGATAAAATAATATGAACCTAAACAAACAAAACAAAACACTTCTGATCAAATTTATTCTGTTTTAGAAGAAGTGAAAGCTCAAAGCAAAGACAAACAACAGGTAGGAACATCAGAAGATTCAAACACTTGTAATCTAAAACAAGTTCAATTTGAAAAGGAATCTTCTTCTGATGATGTTCAATCAGAAAGTAAACCAAGCTCTTCTAAATCAAAAAATCAAAGGAGAAGAAAGAAATCATCAAAAATCAAATCTGACAAAACAAAAGTTTAGAAAAGTTGATCAAAGCAACAAATCAGACTACAAAACTTAAACCGATAAAATTTGTGTTAGCAGGTTTGTTAAATATGAATTCTCTTCAAAACAACAAGGTGATTCTATGAACAAATCTCACTCTGATCTGAAATCAAGTTCAGATTTTAAGACTTCCGCTGTAGCCAAACGATTTGTTCATAAGAAATTCGAGAAGGAAGTTCATGTTAAACAGATGAAAAACAATATGAAACAACATCAAAATATGAAACATGAAAAACAACAGTTTAACTATTTGACACCAAAATAAAAATGAATCAAACAAAGTGTAGATGTCAAAAGTTAACAAATAGTTATTTAAAACTCCACAAAAGTACTGTGAAATATGTAATATGAGAAATCACAATACTGGTGAGTGCTATTTCAACAAGTACCGTCACATATGTGACACGAGAAATCATTCTACAGCAGATTGTTATTTTAACAAATACTGTACTTATTGTGATGAGAAGACTCACAATAGTGCTGATTGTTACTTTAGAAAGAGATCAAATTTTAAAGGATTTGCAAACTCAAATGAGCAAAGGTTATGTTAATCCTCAATTTATGAGAAATCAAACTGATGGATTTCAAAGATTAACTAATCAACCTTCTTTAGGTTTGAGATCTTTTCAAAAGGACAATTATGTGAGATCTAAAAATGTGCAAGAACAATTCATACCAAGATCGTAAGAATGATAATAAAAATGCCAGTCATCAATTCGTGTCAAAATTGATCAATCAAATGGTATGAATGCTTTCAAAAATAACTCAAACAATTTCCAAAACAAGATTGGTAAATTAATCAAGAATAAACCTGATTTGAATAATCTTCATTACAAACAATTTACCATTGTTGATAAATTTGGAAAACCAAGACCATCTCGGCTTGGGTGGATATATCAACTAATTTTCTTGTTGTGCAGTACGCCCAAGAAGACCACTCAATACATGGTATGTGGATAGTGGGTGTAGCCGGCATATGACAGGCAATCCTGCCTTGTTACAAGACTTTAAGTTAAAAGATGGAACACATGTCGCCTTTGGTGGTGATGCTAGTGGAAAAATAATTAGAGAAGGAACAGTATCAAATGGGATAATAAGCTTTGACCAAGTCAACTTTTACTCACAGTTGAACTTTAATCTTTTAAGTGTATCCCAAATTTGTGATAAATCATATTCTGTTCTTTTTGATGATTCATTCTGTTATGTTTTGAAGGCAGGTTTTCAGATAAGCAAAGAGTGGGTAATTGTTACAGCTGAAAGGGATAGAGATGTATACAAACTAGATATGTCTTAAGTTGATCCTTTAACCGAAACAACTTGCCTAATTGCTAAAGCATCAAATGATGAAAGCCATCTTTGGCATAGACGTCTCAGACATTCAAATTTCAAGAATATGAACAAGCTTGTATCAGGAAATCATGTTATTGGACTTCCATCTAAGAAGTTTGCAACGACTGATCACTGCTTAGCATGTTTAAAGGAAAATAACACAGAGCGTCTTATAAGACCAAAATCATAAACTCAACTTCCAAACCTCTTCAATTGTTACATATGGACCTTTTTGGACCAACAAATGTCAAGAGTATTGGACGAAAATCATATTGTTTAGTTATCATTGATGACTATACAAGGTTTTCATGGGTTTCTTTTTGTATGCTAAATCTGAAACGGCTGAATTACTAAAAGAATTTATCATTAAAGTTGAAAATCAATTAGAAAATAAAGTGAAAATAATAAGAAGTGATAATGGAACGGAATTCAAAATGCTAACATTGAAATGTTTTGTGCTCAGAAAGGGATATATCAGTTCAGTGCTCCCAGAACTCCTCAACAAAATGGAGTTGCTAAAAGGAAGAACAGAACATTGATTGAAGCTGCTCGTTCTATGTTAGCTGATGCAAAGATTTCTATAACTTTTTGGGATGAAGCTATATCAACTGGGTGTTTTGTTCAGAACAGAACCTTAATTGTGAAAGATAAAATGAAAACTTCTTATGTGTTAATATTTGGCAGGAAACCGAACATAAATTTTCTAAAATCATTTGGTTGTCCTGTTAGGATTCTTAATTCAAATGATTAGTTAGGAAAATTTGATGCAAAATCTGATAATGGATTTTTCGTTGGATACTCATCTGTTTCAAAAGCCTATCGAGTGTACAACTCTAGGACAAATATAATTCTTGAAACATTCAACGTTAAATTTCGGAAAATTCTTTCCATCAGTTTCAAATGGTCCTGCATGGTTATTTGATTTAATTCATTATCAAACTCTCTTCAATCTAACTTGTTTAATCAATCGATTTTTTTGATTCTACAGGTAAGAAGAACTCTAGAGGAGATCTTGGATCTTTCAGTGGAGGACTCAGATTTGACGACCAGATGATTCTAGCTCAGACTACCCATTTTTATCATTTGTCAAGGATTCAACAATTCGATTCAATGAAAATGATCATGCTAATTCAGCTTCAAATCATTCAGTCTCATTTGATCAGGAAGGATCACAACTTATTCTAATGATGGTAATAATTTCGTGCAACCTGAGTCTGGAACATCATCCATCTCTAGTGATGTAGTTGATACTGGTAACTTTGATTACTTTATTAACTCACCGACTCAAGTTCCAAACTTCAATCCACATTTTTAATTTGTTACATTAGCTCTCTCAAACCAAACAAAAATCTGATGTTAATGTTCAATGTGATGAGATTCCAACATCTCGTATTCACAAGAATCATCCAATTTCTCAGATTATTGGTCCATTGAATGAGAGAACAACAAGGAGTAAATCAGAACAAGCAAACTTGTGCTTATACTCTTGTTTTCTTTTTCAAATTTTCCTAAAAATGTTACCGAAGCATTAAAGGACAATGGTTGGATAGAAGCTATGCAAGAAGAATTACTTCAATTTCGCAAACAAGAAGTGTGGAATTTAGTGGATTTACCTGAAGGAGAAAATGCTATAGGAACGAAATGGTTGTTTAGAAATAAGACTGATGATCATGGTATAGTAATAAGGAACAAAGCAAGACTTGTTGCACAAGGGTACACACAGGAAGAAGGGATAGATTATGACAAAGTGTTTGCACTAGTTGCAAGACTTGAATCCATTCGAGCTTTCCTGGCTTATGCTTCATTCATGAAATTTAAGGTGTATCAAATGAACGTAAAGGGTGCATTTTTATATGGTCCTATCACTGACGATGTGTTTGTGAAGCAACCTCCGGGCTTTGAGGATGCAGAATTTCAACATCGAGTGTATAAGCTGAGCAAAGCTTTATATGGACTTCATCAAGCCCCTAGAATTTGGTATGAGACATTATCACAACACTTAATCCAACATGGATACACAAGAGGGAAAATTGATCCAACTTTATTCATAAAGAAGGATAATGATGATCTCTTATGTGTACAAGTGTACGTTGATGATATCATATTTGGTTCTACCAGTTCAAAATTGTGCAATGAATTTGAAGAAATCATGAAATCTCAATATCAAATGAGTTCTATGGGAGAGATGAACTTCTTTCTTGGACTTCAAGTCAAGCAAACTGATGATGGAATTTTCATCAATCAAGAGAAGTTTGTTGACAAACTCTTGAAGAAATTTAAGTTGCAAGACTGTTAGTCCATACGAACGCCATCAGATGTTAACACCAAGATTGAACCTGATCCAAAAGGAAAATCTATTGACCAAACATTATACAGATCAATGATTGGTTCTTTGATGTATCTTACTGCATCTAGACCAGACATTATGTATGTTGTTTGTGTTTGTTCCAGGTATCAATCAGACCAAAAGAATCACATTAATTGGTGTCAAAAGAATATTTAGGTATCTCAAAGGTAAACCAGCCTTAGGGCTTTGGTATCCTTACGAGGGTAACTTTGAATTACATGGATATACGGATAGTGATTATGGTGGTTGTTGTCAAGATAGAAAATCTACTTCGGGTGGATGTCAATTTCTCGGTCCAAATAGTCTCATGGCAATGTAAGAAACAAATAAATGTCTCTGTTTCAACTACAGAAGCTGAGTACATTGCTGCATCAGCAGGATGTTCTCAAATCCTCTGGTTGCAAAATCAACTACTGGATTATGGGTTCAATTTTCTTAAAACACCTATTTACATTGA
This sequence comes from Flaveria trinervia, assembly GCA_025506515.1. Taxonomy (NCBI): domain Eukaryota; kingdom Viridiplantae; phylum Streptophyta; class Magnoliopsida; order Asterales; family Asteraceae; genus Flaveria; species Flaveria trinervia. The sequence continues at coordinate 39,582,497 of CM046449.1, forward strand.
TAACACTGCAGCTATGTTCATTACAGCTAATCCTGTTCAACATTCAAACAAAACATATCAAAATTCGATATCATTTTCTCAGAATAACTCTGAAAAAGGGTGATCATTTTGATTCAAATTGCAACAGAAAAACAGTTGGCAGATCTATTTACTAAAGCCTTCCTACCAGGACGGTTTGAGTACTTAGTAGTCAATTGGTCTTATTAATCATATGTGAACTCCCTAAATCAAAAGACTATCATAAGTGATACTCTCAATGTTAATTGCCTGTTTTCTTTTGTTGTTTGTGGTTTCTTTTTCTTAGAAAAACCAAATACAAAGCATATATAACAAAATCCAAATAGAGTCTTTTTCTATTGTCAGTTCCTTGTTTTCAAAAGAATTTGTTTTGCAATATGTGAGAAATGATAGTACATTAGTGAGATCAGTTGCATATTTCACTCATTAATAAAGTTTGACATGATCAGATATGATGTGTAGACACTATCATGCTATTATACTGAAACAGTAAATTCTTGTGATTACACTAAATATGTATTCATCTGAGTACTTTTGAGATGTTTTGACTTATCATATCGACTGTTTGTTGAGTAACACCACTCACACCTGATGGTGATGTAATTAATCATGAGATCTGTTACAAGCATCATTTCACTTCTTTGTTATGAGTCATCATAGACCTGAAGTGCTGAGATATCCTTTGTTGTAAGTCATTTATGACCTGGATATTCTCTTTGATGCAAAAGATGCCAATGTGCACAATCTATTCAAATGATAGTTAGAGCTGATCAAATGGTTATCCATGATCATTCCCTATTCATTTTTAGTAACATGAGCTCTGATTACACATATGTTTCAGGTAATAAGTTGAGTATGTGTTCTTGCTTGCATGTCTTGATGATAGTTGAGCTCTCTGATATAACCTAATCAATCCAAGAATTGAAAAAGTAAGTGAGCTGATATTATGTTAAAAACACTCATTGTCTGTCCTTAGATCTTGTGTCTCCTTTGCTGTGATATCATTGACCTCGAACACACTTGATCAGGATTTATTCACTGTCTATGACTATCCACAATTTTTTATTTTAATGTGCTGATCTTCATTGATATGATCTCACTGCAGACATTAATTCTTGTGATATTAGATTTTGGTTCTGCTTTCATTTTGATTTTATGCATGTTTTCTGTGTGTGAAGGCAATGTCACAATGAGTTGTGTGATCTTATTATGCTACCTTAGGAAACTTATAAGTTGTTTCAACTTAAAAGTTTAGGGGGGTAATAAATGAAAGAGTTTTCTCAGAAAATCAAAATCAAAGAAAGTTGAATTGAAAGGATGATGCTATATGTTCAAAGTACATGTGAGTGTGATCATGAAACTTTTGAAAATGATAATATGAACCTATATAAAATTGCAAGTGGAAATGCTTCTCTCAAAGTTGAGAAATAGAGATTTGATTATGTTTTGAGACTAAAATGAAGGGAAAGAAAAGAAAGAAAAATTTTAAAAGTTAAACATCAAGTGAAAAAAAATTGAAATTGTTGAAAATTAATTTTGAGTGTGAAAAATTTAAAAAGTTCAAATTTGAGGGACTAAAATGAAAATTTTGGAAAATTCAAATTTACGCTTAAAATGTTTAAATGTTGGTATGAAATATTACTAATATGTTTAAACAGTGTGTAGGTGAAGAAGTGTGAAAAACAAAAGTGTAAGACTCATGAAAGTCAACTCATGCGCCTAAATAGTCTTCATACGTCTAAATAGGAGCATGGTGAACTTTCAGGAATTTATACAAGTGTTTGGGCGTTTTTCTATTCCCATGCGCCTAAATAGTTGCAATAAGTCCATAAAGTTTAACCAAGTGTTTGGACGTTTTGAATGTCTCATACGTCTACACAGAGTTTTGAATGTGTCATGCGTCTACACAGTGTTCAAGTGTTGGACGTTTCAGGAACTTCAGACGGCTAAACAGTTCAAAAGCGACTAAACAGTGCAAAAGCGCCTAAACAGTGCTTATGCGTCTGTACAGTGCTCATGCGGCTGAACAGTTCTCATGCGTCTAAGTCCATACGACCAAACAGTGTTCATGCTTCTCATTAATTTATGAATTTTAGGTTTCATACGCACAAAAGTGCTAATGCGTATAAAATTTCACTTAATATAAATAGAACACTTGCACTTGTTTTCTCATTTACACTCCAAAATTCCTCTGAAAAACAAAGTCTCTGAACTATCGACACTCGGTTTTTATCAATCAACCAAATAATCTGTAAGACCCCGATCCCGGGACGCTTACAGCTGGTTCCATTGCACATAAAACGTACATTTACAGTTATTTTAAATAAACATTCAAAGCAGAATTAGTTAAAAATGGCATTTTTTCATCATAAACACTTTGCAAAATAATGCATCGTTTGTCGATTACAAAATTACATTGTTGTATTACATCACAAAAGCCTTAAATAAATGGATGCCATCCAAAAGAGCTGAGCAGCCGCCTCGTGCCATCCTCAGCAATGCTCACCTGCCAACTGGAAATGCATAAAAGTCAGTGTTGTTGAGTGAGTTCTAGTTTTATAACCAAAACATACTTTTCTTTCGTAAACCATTCTTTCTCTTAAAATCATATATACTTTACATCGTTCGTGATCATACATCGTACGTACATACAGATAATATCATTATTATCTTCGTCATTCATTCGTTCATACTTTCATTCATCATCATTTCATTCCTTGCTTTCATCATCACCATGAACTTTACCCTTCATGCTCGTGATACTGTGCCTAAGCCTATAAAAGACTTCATCGGTGGTGCCCAGCGCCAAGTGGTCACAATACCTAAGGTAAAGTTCAGGTATACCATTGTCATATGCTATGCCTTCATGCTCATGAAACTGGACCTAAGCCTATAAAAGACCTTCATCGGTGGTGCCCAGCACCAAGTGGTCACAGTTCCTAAGACACGCAACAATGGTTCATCCATATGGTCAATCACAAAGAAGGACCCCAATGTGCATCCTTTGGGGTAGCTAACCTGCACACCGTTGAGCTAACACCTACAATGGGTGTGCACCTCCATACATTTGCGTGCAAGCCTTTCTTACATTCATTCATTCATTAATGCATGCATCCATCATCATGTTCCTCCTTCATTATCTTTCACTTTACGCTACATAATACTTTGTTCATTCATTATCATAACACGTAAAGTCATGGGAAAGATAAACATACATCATCATAAAGAACATAAACATATCATTCATACATCATCATGCAGGGCATCATACATACATAACATACATCATGTATAACCATGCAACATCATCATCATCATCATAAGCATCAATCACATATCATTACATGCCCATCATACCATCTATGACCTCAAAAGTCACTTTCATAACCCCCCGGAATCTCCTAGGTCAAAGCCTACAATACCTCTTTTTTTCTCCCCAAAAGTCAGAATTTTCTAAGTCTTCATCCGCATTTCCAATAGTTCATCCGCATTTCCAATAGTTCATCCGCATTTGCCATCCATATTTCTATACTTAGTCAATGCTCATCCGCATTGACTCACTTCATCCGCATTGACTTACCCATTGGTTAATGTTCCTCCGCATTAACCCTCTTCATCTGCATTTACTTCCAAACACTTAAGCAGATTTAAAGACTTATCAAGTGGGTCTAAAACATTATAATCAATTTCCATGCACCATTCATTAGGTTCTAAGCTTAAATCTTACCCTCTAAGCCTTAAAACATGATCATACATCATCAAGCATGAACATAGTCACACATCACATCATACCATCATCATACACACATTCAAGCATACGGGTCCGAAACCCAGTTAAATAAAACATACATTCATGCATTTCCAGTCCCAAAATTAGTTAAAAACTAGTAAAGGAGGGGTCCTAGAACTCACCTTTGCAGCTCTTGAGTATGGCTTCCTCCAAACTCATTTGCAAATTGAATTCAACCACTTAGAACCCACTAAAAACAATATACCCGAACACATACAAACACACATAAGCATAAACCTGAGGATAAGACCAATTAAGAACACCATAAAAGCATGAATTCTTACCTTGAATTCGAATTCTTTCTAGTTCTTTCTTCAAAACCGAGAATTGCTACTCTTTCTCTCTCTCTAAAACCGAAAATCAGTGTGTAGTTGACATATGGGCGGCCATACCACCTTTTACACCCACTTTTCAAACATTTTGTCCTTTTGGACACTTTTTACCCCTAGACTTGGGTTTTATTTATTTTCCTTCTTTTCTTTACTTATTTTTCTTTCTTTGACTTTAAAATAACCGAGTGTTACAAGTCCACCCCGTTAAATAAGTTTCGTCCCCGAAACCTATCATTCCTCAAAGAATTGTGGGTAATGCTACCTCATCTCTTCTTCAGTCTCCCACGTAGACTCAGATCCCTTCCTGTTCTTCCACTGTACACGCACAAGGGGAACCACTTTATTCCTCAGCCTCTTTTCCTTTCGATTAATGATTGCCACTGGCTGCTCCACATAATTGAGCCGTTCGTCTACTTCGATATCCTCCAATGGAACAATCAGGTCTTCATCAGTTAAGCACTTTCTCAAATGAGATACACGGAATGTCGGGTGAATTCCACTTAACTCATCGGGTAACTCTAATCTATAGGCTACCTCTCCTACTCGAGCAATGATTCGGAAAGGGCCTATGTATCTCGGGCTCAACTTGCCCCGCTTTCGGAAATGAATGATACCCATCCAAGGTGAGACCTTCAACATAACCTGGTCACCCACCTGGAACTCAATCGGTCTACGTCGTTTATCGGCGTACGACTTTTGTCTATCTTTGGCTGCCTTCATGAAGGCCTTGATCTTCTCAAGCTTCTTAGTCGTAGCCTCGATTACCTCGACGCTTCCCAACTCTTTCTGATTAATGTCACCCCAACAAACGAGTGTTCTGCATCTCTTACCTTATAGCATCTCGTATGGTGGCATGCCAATGCTGGCATGATAGCTATTGTTGTACGAGAATTCAGCTAACGGTAAGTGGTCATCCCAAATTCCACCAAAATCAATCACACATGCCCGAAGCATGTCCTCCAACGTCTGAATGGTCCAATCTGACTGGCCATCAGTTTGGGGATGATAAGCCGTGCTAATGTGTAACCTCGTCCCCATTGCGTCGTGGAATTTCTTCCAGAACTTAGATGTAAACCGAGTGTCACGATCGGACACAATAGACACCGACACACCGTGACGAGTTACAATCTCCTTGATGAGCAGGTCAGCCAACCATTCGGATGAATATGTCTCGCGAATCGGTAGGAAGTGAGCACTCTTCGTCAGGCGGTCCACAATCACCCATATGGCCTTGTACCTCTTCGGAGTACGTAGCAGCTTCGTAATGAAATCCATGGTGATGTGTTTCCACTCCCATTCAAGTATATCCAAAGGTTGAAACTTCCATATGGATTTTGATGCTCGGCCTTCACTTGCAAACAAGTAAGGCATTTACTCACATACCCCACCACATCGCGCTTCATACCCGGCCACCAATAATCTTTCTTCATGTCTTGATACATTTTCGTGGCACCTGGATGAATGGAGTATCGAGTCTTGTGAGCTTCATCCATGATCTTACCCCGTAGATCCCCAAATCGAGGAATCCACACACGTCCAAGTCGGGTTTTAACACCAAGTGTGTTCTCACCCAATTCCCCAACCAAACCTCTCATCCTTTCAGAGTTAAGATGATCTTCTTTCAGTGCCTCATCCTGAAACTCTTTGGCTTGCTTCATTACATCAGAGGTCATGATCAGCTGATATGCTTTCACCCGAATCAGCTCGAGTCTCTCCTTTCGGCTCAGGGCATCCGCCACCACATTGGCTTTGCCCGAATGGTAGTGGATCTCGCAATCATAGTCTTTTATAAGCACCAACCATCTCCTCTGCCTCATGTTCAGATCCTTTTGCTTGAAGAAGTACTTCAAGCTCTTGTGGTCAGTGAAAATGGTGCACTTCGTACCATAAAGATAGTGCCTCCAAATCTTTAGTGCAAAGACCACGGCTGCTAGCTCCAAGTCATGAGTAGGGTAGTTGACCTCATGAACCTTCATCTGTCGCGACGCATAGGCTATAACCTTCCCTCTCTACATTAACACACACCCCAATCCCAAGTAGGAAGCATCAGAATAAACCACCAGATCTTTGCTCCCATTGGGTAATGACAGAACAGGAGCTTGAGTCAATCTCGCCTTCGATTCTTCGAATGCCTTCTCTTGAGCTTGACCCCATACGAACTTCACATCTATTCGGGTCAACTTAGTTAGTGGAGAAGCGATCTTGGAAAAGTCTTGAATGAATCTTCTATAGTAGCCCGCCAAACCCAAGAAGCTACGAATCTCGGATGGCGTCTTTGGTGACTTCCATTGCATAACCGCCTCCACCTTTGTCGGGTCCACCATAATCCCGTCGGGATTCACCACATGACCCAAGAACTGAACTTCGCGCAACCAGAACGCACACTTGGGGAATTTTGTATACAACTTCTCCCTTCTCAACGCCTCCAGAACCTCCCAAATGTGATCGGCATGCTCATTTTCGCTCTTCGAATAAATCAGGATATCATCAATGAACACAATCACTGATTTATCCAACATCGGCCGACATACACGATTCATCAGATCCATAAAAGCAGCCGGCGCGTTGGTCAAACCAAAAGACATGACAAGAAACTTGTAGTGACCATAGCGCGTACGGAAAGCTGTTTTAGGGATATCTTGCTCCGTCACCTTCAATTGATGGTAACCAGATCGAAGATCTATCCTTGAAAACCAATTGGCACCCTGGAGCTGGTCAAACAAATCATCAATTCTCGTAAGGGGTATCGGTTCTTCAATGTCAACTTATTCAGCTCACAGTAGTCAATACACATCCTCATACTACCGTCCTTCTTCTTTACAAACAGGACCGGAGCACCCAAGGAGAGATACTCGGTCTGTTAAACCACTTGTCAAGCAGCTCTTCCAACTGCCCCATCAACTCTTTCATCTCTGTCGGGGCCAATCGATACAGTGCCTTGGCAACAGGTTGGGCACCCGGTATCAGATCAATTTGGAACTCGATCTCACGATCAGGTGGCACTCCTGATAAATCTTCTGTGAACACATCTGGAAAGTCACACACCACAGGTACATCAGATAGTTATGGTGTTTGCGTATCCACATCCTTTACATAGGCCAAGTAGGCACTACATCCACGCCTCATACACTTTCCCGCCACCGCCATTGAAATCACCTTCAGAATCGTAGTCACCCGATCACCATAAATCGTCACCGAACTACCGTTAGGCGTTGATAGCTGAATCATCTTCTTGCGACACAAAATGTTCGCCCCGAAGTCTGCTAAGCAATCCATCCCAAGAACCAAATCAAAACCACCCAAGGTCATCACGAATGGTTGGTCTAACAGGAAACTTACGACCTTCTAGCTCCACATCTCAGCCCTCTAACATCTCAGAAATCCTGGTAGACTTACCTATGGCAGTTTCTACATCGAAGGGCGCATCAATACGTCTACTACTAACAGGAAACTTAGCACAGAAAGCATCAGAAATAAAACTTTTACCGGCACCCGAATCAAATAACACAGAAGCTAAATTTTGGTTCACTAGAAACGTACCGGACACAACGTCAGGGTCCGTCCTAGCCTCCTCCTGCGTCATCGTGAATGCCCTGGTGCTCGCCCTTGGTCCTTCACCTCCAGTTTTCTTCACCCCGGAACCCTCGGCCCTTGGCTTCTTACAATTCCTATTCATATGACCCTCTTCACCATAATTAAAGCACTGGGTCGTACGACAATCCTTGGCCATGTGCCCCGCCTTCCCACATTTAAAGCACAAGTTTGATCCAAACCTACATTCCCCACTATGCTCTTTTCCACACCTACCACACTTCTTCGTACTCGCACCCGACGTGACCACATGGCGGTCGTCCACCCGTGCTTTCTTTTTACTCGTCGAGGCATCACCCCGACCAAATCTCTTCCCATTCTAGTTTCTATCACCACCACCCTTTCGACTACCTTTAGTCACCACCACCACAGTCCTTTCATCATACAATCGTCCTACCAAATCCACTGCCGACCTAAACGTGCTCGGCCGGGAAGCGATCATGTGCCTGCGAATATCTGCTGGCAAACCCTGAACGTACCTCTTGATCATCCGAGATAGAGGTGGCACCTGATCCGGCACCGGACGTGCCATTTCATTGAACTTTGTGGTGTAGTGCTGGTGCGTTATAGTTCCCGCCTCCAGTTGCAAGAACTCCCTCTCAACCTTGTCCATTTCCTGGTGAGGACAAAACTCCTCGATCACCAACTTCTTCAGCTCAGACCATCTCATCCTCCCGATGGCCCTGCTACCCTCGGCTTGGACAATGTTGTCCCACCAGCATAGGGCTGAGTCCACAAAAGAGTGGGTAGCGAACTTAACTTTCTGGTCCTCTCGGCACTCGCTGATATCAAGTACAGCTTCCATTTCCCTCACCCACCGGTGAGCAGCAGTAGCAGTGCCATTTCCATAAAAAGTAAGGGGCTTGCATCTCATCAACACCCCGTAGTTACAGCCTCGTACCGCCTCCTGCACAGGCTCTGCTTCTTCCTCTTCTTCTTCGTCATCAGATGGAACCGTCTCAGTCTCGGGCGGTCTTCTTTCGCCCTTAGGTCTACTCCTTTCCCTTCTCTCCCCTTCTCTTACTGCCTTTATCTCTTCAGTCACCACATATGGTAGGATCGTCTGCATGACTTGATGCACTTCCTCCACAATTGCCTCCTTCACTTAGGTTCTCAGGTTAGCACTCTCATCTCCGCCCTCCGGACGAGGGGTTTCTGGTTCTTCATGAACCACCTTTTCGGCCCTAGGCCTTCCTCTGGTAACCCGTGGTTCAGCACCACGTCCACCACCACATGAAGCTTTAGATGATCTACCACCAGCCATCCTCTAACTCACATTGAAAGATTTAAACACTAATACGGTCATTCAAGGAAACAGCTCAGTTTATGGCAAGTATAGTAAGTCCCTAATTACAGTGGCCAGTTGTGATTAGCCACTTACTTTACTTTTCATACCCCATGCATTACCTGTCCTGACTATATTAGTATTTAAATCTACATACAACACATAACCACATACCATGCGCATATAAAACCAGTTATCTTTACGAAAATACCTAATGGCACGCAGTTACTCAGATTGACATCCCATTCCCTATCCGTTCCATTATCAGTTTAAGTTAAGGTTCATTTGAAAATTTACCCATTTCACTTAAACTTTGGCTCTGATACCAACTTGTAAGGCCCCGATCCCGGGATGCTTACAGCTGGTCAACCATTGCACATAAAACGTATTTACAGTTATTTTAAATAAACATTCACAGTGGAAACATTCAAAAATGGCATTTTATTTCATCATAAAAAATTTTGCAAAATAATGCATCGTTTGTCGGTTACAAAATTACATTGTTGTATTACATCACAAAAGCCTTAAATAAATGGATGCCATCCAAAAGAGCTGAGCAGGCGCCTCGTGCCATCCTCAGCAATGCTCACCTGCCAACTGGAAAATGCATAAAAGTCAGCGTTGTTGAGTGAGTTCTAGTTTTTTAACCAAAACATACTTTTCTTTCGTAAACCATTCTTTCTCTTAAAATCATATTATACTTTACATTCGTTCGTGATCATACATCGTACGTACATATAGATAATATCATTATTATCTTCGTCATTCATTCATTCATACTTTCATTCATTCATCCTTTCATTCCTTACTTTCATCATCACCATGAACTTTACCCTTCATGCTCGTGATACTGTGCCTAAGCCTATAAAAGACCTTCATCGGTGGTGCCCAGCACCAAGTGGTCACTATACCTAAGGTAAAGTTCAGGTATACCATTGTCATATGCTATGCCCTTCATGCTCATGATACTGGGCCTAAGCCTATAAAAGACCTTCATCGATGGTGCCCAACACCAAGTGGTCACAGTTCCTAAGACACGCAACAATGGTTCATCCATATGGTCAATCACAAAGAAGGACCCCAATGTGCATCCTTTGGGGTAGCTAACCCGCACACCGTTGAGCTAACACCTATAATAGGTGTGCACCTCCATACATTTGCTTGCAAGACTTTCTTACATTCATTCATTCATTAATGCATGCATTCATCATCATGTTCCTCTTTCATTATCTTTCACTTTACGCTACATAATACTTTGTTCATTCATTATCATAACACGTAAAGTCATGGGAAAGATAAACATACATCATCATAAAGAACATAAACATATCATTCATACATCATCATGCAGGGCATCATACATACATAACATACATCATGTATAACCATGCAACATCATCATCATCATCATAAGCATCAATCACATATCATTACATGCCCATCATACCATCTATGACCTCAAAAGTCAACTTTCATAACCCCCCGGAATCTCCTAGGTCAAAGCCTACAATACCTCTTTTTTTCTCCCCAAAAGTCAGAATTTTCTAAGTCTTCATCCGCATTTCCAATAGTTCATCCGCATTTGCCATCCATATTTCTATACTTAGTCAATGCTCATCCGCATTGACTCACTTCATCCGCATTGACTTACCCATTGGTTAATGTTCCTCCGCATTAACCCTCTTCATCTGCATTTACTTCCAAACACTTAAGCAGATTTAAAGACTTATCAAGTGGGTCTAAAACATTATAATCAATTTCCATGCACCATTCATTAGGTTCTAAGCTTAAATCTTACCCTCTAAGCCTTAAAACATGATCATACATCATCAAGCATGAACATAGTCACACATCACATCATACCATCATCAATCACACAATCAAGCATATGGGTCCGAAACCCAGTAAAATAAAACATACATTCATGCATTTCCAGTCCCAAAATTAGTTAAAAACTAGTAAAATAGGGGTCCTAGAACTCACCTTTGCAGCTCTTGAGTATGGCTTCCTCCAAACTCATTTGCAAATTGAATTCAACCACTTACAACCCACTAAAAACAACATACCCGAACACATACAAACACACATAAGCATAAACCCGAGGATAAGACCAGTTAAGAACACCATAAAAGCATGAATTCTTACCTTGAATTCGAATTCTTTCTAGTTCTTCCTTCAAAACCGAGAAATGCTACTCTTTCTCTCTCTAAAACCCGAAAATCAGTGTGTAGGTGACATATGGGCGGCCATACCACCTTTTACACCCACTTTTCAAACATTTTGTCCTTTTGGACACTTTTTACCCCTAGACTTGGGTTTTATTTATTTTCCTTCTTTTCTTTACTTATTTTTCTTTCTTTGACTTTAAAATAACCAGGTGTTATATAATCAGTGTTTAAAACAAATTGTTGTTGATTGTTAGATAGTATTGAGTTAGTTAACGTAAGTTTGTGATTTAATTCAGTGAGTTTTGATTAAATCTTGATGATTCTCATAGGCGTTCGACTGCTATTTGGGCGTTTGAACCCTATGACATTCAAAGTTAAACAAATCAAATCTTAACATCATATAAAATTGATCATAGATTGTTGATGTATATCAAATTCCGAATGATTTGATATATTGGTTGTGGATTAACATAAGAATGATGTTGATAAGAAAATCCTCAGTCGAATTTCTTCAAAGGAAGAAGAAGATGCATAGACATGTGAATATTTTTAAAAAAATAAAAATAAAAATAATATTTTTTAATAAAAAGTAGAAAAATTCAGAAATCAAAATGGATAAATGTTAAATTCAAAATAAATAATTCAAGAATGTCACAAACTTAAATTCACAAGAAAAACAAAATTAAAAATCACAATTCAAAATTGAATTGAATTTCCAAAATATAAAATTCTTCAATCTTTCAATGTTGTAATTTTTTTATTTTGCAGATGGCAGCTTTAAAGTTTGAACCAAAGCATAATGTTGCTGCATTTCTAGATGAAGAAAATAGAGAAGCATTGGGCTATGAAGAAATGATACGATTTTTGTTGAGAACTAACTATGTTTATGCAATGTGTGCACAACCAATGATTAATAAAAGACTGATCAAGAAATTCTGGAGAACTGCTAAAGTTGAAAGAGATGATGAAGGGAACAAAGTGGTAAGAGCGTTCATTACTTCTGACAGAATGCTTGAAGTCTCAGAACAAGCAATCAGAACTACTCTCAGACTTGGAGAAAATGACCCGGAAGATTTATCTGAGTATACATTCAATGAATGTAGAGAAGTGTTTATACAAATGGGTCATCCAGATCATTTTCCAAAGAAACAATTTTTTCAAGCAAGAGTGTACAAGCATTGGAAATTATTATGTTATATCTTTCAACACTGCATGTCTAAACGAACTGCTGGTTGGGACTCATTCCCTGTAGACATTGCATCTCCGATTATTGCATTAGCCACACATAGAAGATTCAATATGGCTAAATGGATATTGAATGGTTTCATTTTCAATCTTGAAAGAGGAAGAGACATAAATACTTAATATATCCTAGATTTCTTCAAATGCTCATAAATGAAGAAAATCTAGATCTTTATGTTGAAGGAGTTGAAGGTGAAAAATTACAATTGGAGCACATGTCTGAATCTGTATATAAAAGACTATCTATGATCACTAGTGCTCAAAACATTCCTCTGTTTGATTATATAAGGAATGTATCTAATGATGAAGTTGATATAAATCAACAACACTTCCATTTATCAGAAGATGAACCAATAGATCCTAATGATTTCATTGAGGATGTTGTTGAAGTTATGATTGATGATGATAATGAAGATTCTGAAAGCTCATTAATAGATGAAGATGATGATGATAATGATGGTGCAGCTGAGGCATATCAAGAATCCATTGAAGAAAAAAATGAAGATGAGCATGTAAATGAAGTTCAAAACATAGCTGAAGAAACTGTTGCTAATGATAGTCTTGGTGATATTGTTAATAAAGTTCAAGAAAATGAACCTGACGTTGGAGTACATGAAGAAGGTTCACAAAATCAAACATTTGATTTTGATTTTATGCATAATGTGTTATATGAAACAGTATTTGAAGCTGAGCAAAATGAAGAATATGAAGAAATTGTTGTAAGTACGACTCAAAATATTTCTGTACAAATAGAAGAAATGGTGGCTGTTGATGAGGTAGAAAAGTTGAAAGAAGAGAATGTAGTTAAAGAAAAGAAAATTGAAAAATTAAAGGCTGAAAATGAAAGAATGAAAGAGATGAATATATCTCTTGAATCAGAGATGAATATATCTCTTGAATCAGAGATTAAAAGGCTAGAAGGTGAAAATGCAAAGCTAAAAGAAGAAAATGTTGAGAAAGATGAAAAAATTGTGATGTATGCAAAAGATAAAGAAGATGTGATAAAGAATTTTGAAGTGATGATAAAAGATTATGATATACACAAAAATTCAAGAAACTGATAGAGGAAAATGAAAACTAAAAGAAGAGTTGTTAAAGTCAAAAGAAGTGCAAAAGCCCACATCACCTGAACAAATGATTAGTGCTGAAATGAATGTTCTTGAAGAAAATCCTATAATGGATAAAGGAAAAAGAAAACTTGATAATATTGAAGATGAAAGTATATCTGAGTCAGTTTCAAAAGCTCAAAGAATTGAAGAAAATGTTGAAGAACAAACCACTCATGAACAAATTGAGGCTTTAGTAGATATTGAAGAAATGTACAATGATGATTGGTATGATGAAGTATTGAATGATGAAGTATTGAATGATGAAGATATTGATGAAGCAAAATTTGTAGCTAATTTCTCTTCACAAGAACAATTTCAAGATCAAGAAGAAGTACCACAAGATTTTGAAGAAAGATATAATTATCTTGTGAGGATGAAGTATAATAGAGTATTTTTGGATGGACTGACAGTTTCTCAGATTAATAATGAATATGAGAAGTGTATTGTAGCAGAGTCAGTCGCACCAATTGATCCAAATGAAATTGTGATAGAGCATGGTGAATGGATCAGAGAAAAAGAAAGTATTAATGTAGAAGAATTACCAAGCTCAGAGCTTCACCATCCTGATCCGAATAGTATGAGTATTCCAGCTTTAAGATCATGGTTGCAAGCTAGAAACTATCCATGGAGAAAATTGAAAAGACTACAATCTGTATCATTAAGAAATCTTGTCAGAAGCTTCCAAGAGACAGAAAAACAAACGAAGAAGATGATTATTCTTGATACAGACAATCCTCAATATTTAGAGATCACAAAAAGAACAAGAGTGCTAAAACCTCAAGAAATCAAACAAATGGCAAGAAAGTCAGATGCTTATGACAGTAGAAAAGAATTGATTAAAATGTTTTCAAGTACAGAAAAGCAAGCTTACAAAGCATCATCTGAGCAAATTCAGATTTTTGATAATGCTAGATCCACAGGTGATTTAGTAAGAAACGTATTACAGAAAGGACAATCAGTTGCAGAATTGTTGAATGCTATGATTGTTCCGGATTTTACAAATCAAGTAAAAATAATTGCATGGAAGTACGATGAGATCTTTGATGCTTTCTTGATAAAAAGAGTAAATGCAATCTGTGATGTATATCACTTTTACTCTAGCATCACTAAGCTTCCTGTGCAAGATTTGAAGGAGTTGAATAGATTACCTCTTATCAATCCAACAGATTCCAAACGTGGTAAAATGATGGTAGAATTACTGAGAAAAGGTATGGATCATTCAAGTAATTTTCTTCAAACTAGATGCGATCAAGAAGATAAAGAGTACTTTGCTACTCTAAAGAAAAACAAAAGGCTCAAAGGAATACAATCTGAAGATGAACACTTTATGATAGAATTTTATGATAAGTAATTTGAAAAGGTAACAACTCCTGGTTTGAAAGTGATTGAAGGTAACCGAAATCAAAACCAATTCTCAGGTAGTTTTATAACACTGAGACGTTTGAACTTAAATTGGTTCGAAATCTTGAACAGTGGGATGAAGACATGATTACTCTTTTTGGTGCTTTCAAACTCAAACTGTTACATCCAAGTTATATTTCATTTTTGTCAGTACAAAAGTTTGAGAAAGTATCTCCTGATGTTGTAGAGCAAGACAAGAAATATTACATTTCCATAATCAATGTAATGAGTGCAGCTATGGAAAGAATATCATTGAGAAAAGCTCTTGCTTATGCAAACATTGTGAAGAAAGATATCAAGGATATTAAATTTATGAGAATCTCAAGGAAAGGTGTCTTAGAAGTATACTCAAATGAAAGTCCAAACCCTATTGAGTTATATGCAAACATTGACATCACTTGCTTATCAAAAGACACGTTGGAAAGAATGAACAAGATGGAGATAAAGAAAAATGAAGCTAAACCATAACAAGGCATTCTTGCAAGCAAATTCAAGTCTGCTATTGTAAATGCTTTGAAAGAACAAGAGATGTACAAAAAGAAGCCAATGTTTAAGATAAAAGAAGAACCAGAAGACTTCTTTAAGTGAAAAAGATTGAAGATAGAAGATTGATGCTGAAGATAAAGCTGAAGGAGATAAAGAAAGAAGAAAAGATTAAAGATTTTAAAGACCGAAGACCATGTAAATCTTAGGGGGAGTATTGTTAGGACTCTAGAAAGATTAACATGTTGTCTTTATGTGTCTTTTAGATATTTGTAATAGTATAGGTACTATTTTTGTAATTGTTAGTTCCTTTGTGTTTCATTATAAATAGCTTAGACTACTAGTTAGTAAGAGAAGAGAGTGAACGAACTACTGCTCATTACTTTGTAATTGTCATTTGCTTGATATTAATGAAACTGTGAATCTGTTAATATCTTGTTTGAATTCGATTACATTGTATGTGTTTTCTTTGAATTGTGTTCATATATCATCACAGATTAGCTCAATTGATCCTATCAGAACCGACATCTAGGAGTTTGATTACTTCTTTCTACACCACCTCTTGCATGCTTGGGTTTAAACGTCTTTGAGGTTGAATGACGGATTTGAAGTTCTCCTCCATCAATATTTTTATGAGTGCAAAAGGATGGATTGATTCCCTTGATGTCCATGATTTTCCATGCAATTGCTCGTTTGTGTTACTTAAGAACATTGAGCAACTTGTTCTTCTCATCAATTGATAAGGCAGATGAGATTATGACAGGAAGATGAGTTGTGTTATCAAGAAAAGCATATTCGAGATGAGATGGAAGTTCATTGAGCTCTAAAACTGGAGGGTCTTCTATAGAAGGTTTGGCTTTTGGTTCTAGGTCTTGCTCAATGATCTCAAATGCTTCTTGATGAAATGATGTTTCATCAACTTCAAGTTCTTGAATGATTTGGTTCTCACAAATGGGTTCAGTGATTTGGACTTCTATTATTTGAGTGTTGCAAGCTTCATTTTGAAGAGTTTTCTCAAAATGACAATTTATGATCGAATCGCAAGCATCAACGTAATAGAGTGAGTCATCATGATGTTGAGGGTGTTTCATGGATTGGCCTATATCGAAAGTTACTTCCTCCTGGTCTACTCTAAGTGTGAGTTTGCCTGTACAAACATCAATGAGAGCTCGAGCAGTCGCTAAGAAAGGTCAACCTAGGATAAGTGGAACCTTTTGGTCTTCATCCATGTCAAGGATCACAAAATCAACGGGAAAAATTTGTCAATTTTAACTTAGAGATTTTCAATGATGCCCCTCAGATATTTGACAGAACGGTCAGCTAACTAGATGCTCATACGGGCAGGTCTAGGTTCACCTAGGTTTAATTTTTCAAAAACCGCATAAGGCATAAGGTTAATGCTTGCACCTAAATCAGCTAACGCATTACTGACAGAAAGATTTCCTATAAGGCAAGGTATGGTGAAACTTCCTGGATCAGTCATCTTTTGAGGTAGTTTGTTTTGAAGAACTATGGAGCATTCCTCATTCAAAACTACGTGTGATAACTCTTCCAGTTTCTTTTTGTTTGACAAGACACCTTTTAGAAACTTAGCGTAGTTTGGCATTTGTGCTCAGGCCTCCACCAAGGGCAGATTGATATGGAGTTGGTTGAACAACCCAAGGAATTTGCCATATTGTGCCTCCATTCTTTGTTGTCTCAAACATCCTGGATGTGGAGGTGGTGGAACATAAGGTGGTGGTGGAACGTATTTCTTGACTGGTTCTTCAATAACAACAGGTTGCTTTTGCTTATCACTTGCATTACTTGGAGTTTCAGCTTCTACCTCTTCAAGGATGGGTTGTAATGCAGGTGCATCACCTTGAGTGGTTTTTCCACTCCTGGTGGTGACGGCTTTGACTTGAGCATTAGGGTTTGTTACAGTGTTGCTGGGCAAAGCTCCTTGAGGTCTTTCAGATAGCTGTTATGCTATTTGACCTACTTGGTGCTCTCTGGTTTGCAATGATGCTTTGTTGCTTTTGATGTCAGCTCATTTCTTTGGAACTTCTCCTCATTTCTTCGATCAGATTTCCGGATGTACTCATCTGTGGCTTGTGTGGTTAACAACAACTGCTGCAATAAGTCTTCCATTGATGATGCTCCACGGTATTGGTTACAACTTCTTGGACCTTGGTATGGTGGTTTCTGTTGTTGGTAAGGTGGCCTTCGGTTGAATCCAGGTGATTGTTGGTTATTACCAGCATCTCTGTAATTCAGTTACTTCTCCAATTTGAGTTGTTGTTGTATGAGTTGTTTGGGCCTCCTACGTAGTCAACATCTTCAACCATCATAATGCCTTGTGGGCATTCATTGGTCTTGTGTGAATTTCCACATGTGTTGCATCGTGTTGGAGTTTTTCTTACTTGCTTTGCAATTGTTCGAATTTTTTGGTTAGTGCTTCTAATTGGGCCGCAATTAGGGTTTCAGAGTCTACTTGATGAATACCTTTAGAACTAGGTTTGGTTCTTAAGGGATTGTAAGCAAAGCTCTTCTTAGCTGCTCTTTCTAAGGCTTGGTATGCTTCTATTGGCGTGACACTTCCAAAATCTCCTCCTGCACTTTGGTCTACCGCTTGCTTGTGGGCTCCGCTGATTTCATCGTAAAAGGTTTGACACTGCAGCCACAGATCAAGTTCGTGATGTGGGCATCTTTGAAGGAGACTTTTATATCTCTCCCATGCTGTGTGTAATGATTCATCGTCGTCCTGGCGAAAACTTGTGATGCTGCTTCTTAGTTTGGCAGTGCGATCGGGTGGAAAGTATTTCAAGAGGAATTGTTCAGCCATTTCCGCCCATGTGGTGATGGAACCAGGTGGAAGTGAATCAAGCCAATCGATGGCTCGGCCTCGAAGTGAAAATGGAAAAAGTCTTAGTCGAATGGCGCCATCTGAACAGTTATTGATTTTGAAGGTAGCATAGATACGAAGGAATCGTGATATGTGAGCATTAGGATCTTCGTCTTGTAACCCATAGAACTGAATAGAGTTTTCTACGAGTTGGATAATACTAGACTTAATCTCTAAATTGTTGGCCGCTATTGCTGGATGGACAACACTAGACTCATAACCATCTATTGACGATGTGGCATAGTGTGTCATCTTCATTTCTTTGTCTTGGTTAGCCATGTCTTCTTCGGATGGTGTATCTTCCAAAATGTCTTCTTCAATGACTGGTGCAGTTTGTTGTGATCTTTTGTGCAATCTTTGACACAAAAGTCGTTCGGGTTCCGGAAGAGGCGGAACAAGTTCAGAACTAGACGAGTCGGACATACACTAACTTAATGAAGCATAAACTAACTAAGGCTTAAAATGAATCAGGAAAAAGTAACTAAACTAACTAGGGCAAACTACCTAAAAATAAAAATGAAGTTTAAACAATAATATATTAACAAGTTATATACAAGATAGTCAAAAATGTAGTTTGTCTTCCACACTGCTGTGTGTCCCCGGCAACGGCGCCAAAAACTTGATGGGTGCGGATAGTATATATATTTTGATATATATTTATTGCACGAATTCAGTTTTAATTGGTTATTACTAATACTAAATCACACACACAAAAGGCAGTGTACATGTCGTGTGGTAATATAGTGTTGGTAAGAACCGAGTATCAATCCGTGGACACACCTAGCCTACTCAACAAACTTGATGTTTGACTATCAGATTTGGTTTTTGTTAAAGAAAATGATAATTTGTATTAGAAAGATTTTTAGGATTTAAAAATAAACAATAATAGAAAGAAAGTAAACTAAGATTTGAAGCGTTTGGATTTAAAACCAGGGAATAAAAGTTATCATCCTAATTAGATTCCACTTATGTAACCATGATGAATTGATGGTGTGATTTAAAGATATGGATTAATGTAATTATGTTAATGTTATAAAGATGAGCTGGCGTGATTTCTCGTCTATCCTACGGCCGTAGTGACTTGATCCTGTCAGGCTGAGCTTTACTGCTCAGATCAAAACCCTAGTAATGTAGGTAAATCTTTTGTGACCTATTTGACATACGATTTCTGAAAACATAACTTAATGTCAAAAAGAGAGTTGATTAGGTTCCTTCCTAACATACTATTAATTTTAGAAAACCGTAACAATTACTGAAGTTTCCGAACAAATAAAAGGGAAACCGCAAATGATCAAAAAGTTAAAGTGATATTATTTCTAATAACCATTTCTAGTTCATTAGCCATGGATTTATTATGAAGACCAGTTTCGTGAATGAAAGTTAATCATACGGTTTTTCAACTTCGTATGACGATCACAATCACAAATCATAAATTTATAGCTTCCCGTTCAAATGTAGATGCTACCCATGAATAGTTTTCCCAAGACCACCATAACATTAACATAATATTTATCACACCACTAGTTCATCACAAATTAAATAAGTTTCATCTGATTAGGATGATAAAAAGAGTTTAGCTCATAATGAGCTTGAACATAACAACATATAACAAAGAAGATAGATATGTAATCATCGATGAAATGGAACAATCAAACCGATAATCCACAATGGATGGCATTTAGATGATTCCGAGCTTCTTCTAAGTGTTGTATGCACCTCCCGAGCCTCCAAATGATCTTGAAGTCTTGATTCCCGGGAGAGTTATGCAAAGTAACTCTCCCACCAAAGCTTACTAAAAATGGTGAACGTAGGCTTCTATTTATAGGCTTTCCAGAGTGTTTAAGCACGGCCCTGTGCTAGTACAATGTTTATGAAAGTTGGTCGGCTCGTACATGCAGGTTGTGTCGGGCACGACCCTGTTCTAAATGGGGCACGGCCCCGTGCCTAAAAGGCATGACCCCGTGTCTACTTTTAGGGAACAATACTTTTTGTCCTGTCAGATGTCCAAACACAGGGGTGTGTTAATTTAGCATGAGGGTGTGTTTCTTGCAAAGCATGGGGGCGTGCTTAAAGAGGCACGACCCCATGCTTGGACTCCAAAGCTCATATTACTTTAGTTTCTTGCTTAATATGCTTCTTTTTTCCATCTTGCCCTTTTAAACACCTGAAAACACAATTTAAAACTTTTAAGCACAGTTTCATCATTTTAAGGAAGATATTAAGGAGTAATTGATGTGCTTTTGATAGGATTTTTATGTATAATTTGGAGCACATCAATATGATTACAGTTCCTATCAACTAACTCTTTTTAGAGGGCGGCAACAGAGGGTACACATCATCCAAGGTGATAGACTGGACTTCCTGTCTACCAAGGATTTGTACAAACTTCTCAGCACCACATCAGGGAAGAACAAGGAAACAGATAAATATCTACTCTCTTTAGTGCTGAAAGTTTTGAGAAGCAGAAACAAGTGAGGTTTTGGTAGCATCAGTCTAGGGGGAGTTTGTTGGATCAAGAAGAAGGCTGGTGCAATCAAAACCAAATCACTTAGATAAGTTTGCTGCTACATGCAAAGGCTTTCGAAGCTTAGCATGGAACTTCCGAAGGTTGTAATGTTCTTCCGAAGATAAAGTGAAAGATCAGCTTTCGAAGATAGAACTCTACTTCCAAAGTCAAGAGCATGCTTCCGAAGATCAAGTCTTAGAAGAACAATAAGAAGACTACTTCTGAAGTATGAAGAAATGAAGAAGTTCCCAAGTCTTGGAAGAAGAAGCCTCTTCCAAAGTATAAGTGGCTTCGGAAGTACTTGTTCTTCCGAAGCCATTTAACCCTCAGAAGACGCTGCTATGAACCAGTGGACATAAGTATGGTCTCTAACACTCTGCTGCAGACCTCTGATATTGTATGGTGTTTTCTCAAAGAGCCATGCAGTTGACCATACTTTATTCCACTGTTTACCATTTATGATAGTACATGTTACCAACTTTAGTTGATGACAAAAGGTAAGTCAGGGACATGTCCTGACTACCATATCTAAAATAAGACTTTACCGAGATACCTTAAACTATAGTCTTGTAGTATAGGCTTTAGTTATAGGATCCCAGCTGGTATCAAAGTATATCTGGCTGTAGGTAGTATTATATCTAGTTTCTAATTGTAACTCAAAAAGATATGCTTGTAAGAGTCTTGTAATACTTAAGTTGAGAAGCAATATATGGAAGTACCTTGAAAATTACTTTCTGTGTTCTTTATTACTTACTATATTGTGATAAACTCTTATTGACTCTGTCTTCATCCGAGTGTTGTTCAAGTGAGTTTGAGAGAAAAACAAAGTGTTAAGTGACCTTAACCGATCCTGCAGAGGTCCTGTCTAGTTTGGAGTTGGAACAGGTGCTCAAAGTAATTCTGATGATGACCAACTATTTGAGCTACCCAGACCTATTCCAAGTTCTCCAAGAGCTGCAACAAATCAAGCTCCCACTATTGGTAGATCTGATAGTATAACTATCTTAAGGGATAGTGGAGCTTCAACCAGTGATTCACATGTTGACCCTTAAATTTCATCAGGTGACACTGCACAAGACCAAGTTGATGGAAGTAGCATCTTGAAGGAACATGAAACTGTTAATGTTGCTTCACAGCCAACAAATGATGATGTTTCTCATTCATTCAATCAGTCCTCACTGAATGAGTTTTAAACAGTAGCTGGACAAAGTATTCAAGCTCCTGAAAAAAATATGTCCAATCTGGATCTATCTTTACAACCGGAGGTAATTCCATGACTCAGATTCACAACACTTATCCAGCTGAGAACATCATAGGGGATGTCTCTGAAGATGTGAGAACAAGAGGACATACTCGTCATGGGAATGTCTACCTGTACTCATGCTTCTTGTCTCAGATAAAATCCAAGAAGGTAGAAAATGTGTTGAAAGATAGTAACTGGGTTGAATCAATGCAAGAGCAGTTGCTTCAATTCCAAAGACAAAAGGTTTGGAACCTATGTCCGCTACCATCCGGTCAAGTACCTATAGGCACAAAATGGGTTTTTAGAAACAAGAGAGATGATAAGGCTTGATCATCAGGAACAAAGCAAGACTGGTGGTTCAAGGATACACTCAAGAGGAGGGAAATGATTAAACTGATGTCTTTGCACCTGTTGCAAGAGTTGAGGCAGTTAGGATCTTCCTTACCTATGTTGCATCCAATAATATCACTGTCTACCAGGTTGATGTCAAGTGGGCGTTTCTATATGGGGATATAGATAGGGAAGTCTATGTTTGCCAGCCTCCAAGATTTGAAGACCCACAACACCCCAACTGTGTGTGCAAATTGGATAAAGCTCTATATGGGCTGCACCAAGCACCTAGGCTGTGGTATCCAACTATGTCTATGTTGATGACATCATATTTGGTTCCTCAAATAATGAAACGTTTAAAGACTTTGAGAGCATCATGAAGAAATAGTTTGCGATGAGTTCCATGGGAAAAATGGACTTTTTCCTTGGAATTCTGGTGAAGCAAATGAAGGAAGGGTTTTTCATCAATCAGTCTAAGTATGTCAATGACATCTTAGAAAGATTTGACATGAAAGATTGTAAGTCAACCAAGACACCATACCTAGAAACCATAATCTCTATCCTGACTTTAAGGGAGAGGATACTGATCAACATCAATATAGAGCAATTATTGGTTCTCTGATGTATCTCATAGCAAGTAGACCTGATATCATGTTTGTAACCTGTATTTGTGCAAGATATCAGGCTACTCCAAAGGTGACTCACCTACTTGCTGACAAGGGAATCCTAAGATACCTTAAAGGAGCACCTAAGTTAGGTCTCTGGTATCCAAGGAACAACAATTTCAATCTCTATGGCTACTCTGACAGTGACACAGTGGCTGCAACATTGATATGAAATCAACTTCAGGTGGATGCCAATTTTTGGTGGAAGGATCATCTCATGGCAATGCAAGAAGCGATCTTGTGTCTCTACGTCAACTGCTAAAGTAGAATACATTGTTGCTGCAAGTTGTTGTGCTCAACTACTGTGGATTCAAAACTAGATGATAGGCTACAGATTCAACTTCATAAACACTCCTATCCACATTGACAACAACAGTGCTATCTCAATCACTGAAAATCCCGTGAAGCACTCCAAGACAAAGCATATTGATATCAGGTACCATTTCATTAGAGATATTCATAAGAAAAATCTAATTAAACTAACTAAAGTTGACTCAAATGAACAATATGCCGACTTGTTCACCAAAGTTTTTGATGAACAAAGATTTAAGTATCTAATTACAGCCATTGGGATGATAAAAATTGATTAGTCCATCTCTGTTGAAAACTTTTTTAAAATATGTAAAGTCTTGTGTCAAAACAATCTAAGCCCTGTTACAAAAGGTCTATCTCTGAAAGTTTTCACTAAGTATAAATTCTTCCAAAGACGAATTAACTCTCGAAAGATGTTCCACCTATCTTCCGAAGCAAATTCCTCCCAGGATAATTTCCTTCTTGGAAGAGTTTTTAGTCTCAAAAGAAACGATTGATTACATATAAGCTCTACTTCCGAAACATATAAAACTCACCATTTGGAAAGCAATCTTTACTCTTGGAAATAAAGACTCTACCTTCGGAAGTAAATATTGCCTTCGAAAGACAATTACCTTCGAAAATGCTTTATACTCGGAAGAAAGACTTTACTGTTTAACGGAAATCTTTTGGGCCCCACTCTGTAAAAAATGAAGATTTTGTTAATGATGTCGGATTATTTAAATGAACTAAACCTTACCGCCCCTACACATCAGCCACTAAAACATCACATCATCTTATCCTAACCCCCTTAACCGCCATTTCACCCATTTAAATAACCCCGGCCACTTACTTTCATCTTCTTACCAAATTTTACTGCCCTAAAAGCTTCTTTCATCTCCAATTTACCTAAATCCAAACTCATCTTCCTACAACTTTCTCAAATGGCACTTAACCCTTAACACAACCAAGTTGCACTTCTTGATTCTTGAAGGGATGTTAACTTCTCTGATATCATTTTCTTTCTTACCCAATCATCTTATTACACTGCTTTGATAGTTAAACCTACTGTTTATTCAAATCATATGGCTGAATTTTGGGCAAATGGTAAGATTGAAACCCTAAATGGGGTTCGGGTAATAAGATCGAGCATTTGTGGCTAGGAGTTGGTCATTACCGAACAACTCATAGGGAGCATCTTGAGCTTCATGATGAGGGCACCCCTACAGAGTTTGCCAAAACAGATTTGGATAACACCTACATCCAAATGGGATATGGTTGAGATGTTAGCAGGTCTACAGTCTAGAAGTTCAATTTTTCTTACAACTGGAAGTTCCTGCTGCATGTCGTTCTTCATTTATTATCCAACAAATCTGGGGGATGGGATCAATCCCATACGAACTAGGGTGCCTAGTTCATGGAATGGTGAGAAGCCTCCGCTTTAACTTCTCAAGATTTGTGCTGACCAATCTTATGGGAAACCTCCAGTGGGAAACATTCTTCATGTATCTTAGGTTTCTTCACCATATAATCAACTGTGAGCTGGACTAGAGTCAGCTTGTCTATGCCGCTGCTCTGACTATCCCTCAAATGAGGCCAACAATCTTCAAGACTTTGAAAAAAGTATCCACCAATTTCACCAGAAGACATACTTCTCTGCGTCCAAGTATGATTGAGCCAAAGGCTTCTGGTAACATCCCTGTTGACCCCACTAGTGATGAACCCACACTAGAAACTACCCTCACATTGTCAAATCTACCTTCTCACCCCATCACTATCACATATCAAAGACGCCCCAATGAACCCTTGCTCAATTTTCTCTGATCGAACAAGCTCCTCCTATTCAATCCAAAAAGGCTAGAGTGGAACACTGGGCTCCCACTCAGTCTAAGGTCTCACCATCCTTCACAATTGACCTCAATATAGGTTTTGAGTCTCCTCAGTCTCAAACCCATGAGCCCAAAACCCAAGTTGGAAACCCTCAGGATGAGTCTTTATACTCCTCTAAGCAACCTCAAAAGGACAACCCCAACATAGGCTCAATGCCTTTTGCAGGACCATTGAAGGGTATGCAAAACAACATAACAACCCAAAGAGGAGAGTTGTTTAAGAACACTCAACTTAATCAGACAGTGAAACTGGTTAACCTCAAGTAATGACAGTAAGAACACTAGTAAATACAAGACACAACAAGATAACAAGATACACAAGGAGATGGTTTTCAAGATTGTAGTATATTGCCTTCTCAAGTTCTATTACAAGTGTTACAAAGCATACTAGAAGGTTACAAGTACTTGAGATACATATACTACATCCTACAACCAGCCATACTTTGAAGGCTAGCTGGATACAATTGACTAAACACAAAACAAAATCAATTGTAGAGTCAAAAGGCAGATTGTCTTTTGACTAGTGACTATGACATGCCATAGCGCACATCCTAATCTATTACAAAAAGGATAAAGTACATGAAGTAGAAAGTACTCAAGACCTTAATATACAGTTACTAAAAGCATGGACCTTTTCACTAGAAGGATAGTGACCCCTCTTAGAATCCTCTTCTTCACTCTTCTCAGAGAGATTCTTCACTATCACTTCTTCATCCTCTTCACTCAAAGGATCAATGAGAGGAAGCTCATCTTCACAAGTTCCACACATGGGTGATCTTACAGGCAAGATTGTGTGTGGATGAGCTATCTCATTAGATCATAGTCCCTACTTGTTTTGATAACACACCTTGTTGTGTAGGGGTGAGGATATCATGTTCTTGAAGGTCTCTTCTTCAACAACACACTTTTCTGCCCTGGCTTTGCTGATCACAAGCTCAGCCTGGCACTAAGTCAGCTTAGGTATGAGATCCTTGATTTGAGTCCTATAATTTGTATGCTCATGTTTTAGAACTGAAATGGTTTTCTTTATGTCCTCTATCTTCTATAATCATTTTCAGACTTTCCATAATTAGCTTTTAAAATGTTTAAGCACTCAAGAACAGATCTCATTTCTAAGTTGTAAGACCTATATCTATTAACTTTAGAAATGCATTCAGGGGTACAAAGATGTTCCAATACCTTGGCTTCATCATGATCTGCCATCAGTGCTTGGTTTGGAGAAGCATCTTCCACCTAAAAGCTCCAGTCAAAGCCTTATTCTTCAAGAGCAACTACAGCTTGCTACTTTGGCTTGTCATTCTAGGTAGCTTTGTCAGTGTAGTTTGGTCTGGACTGTGCTTGGCCACCATTTTTTCTTGGTGCCTTACACTCCCTTGCAAAGTGGCCCATCAAGTTACAGTTGTAACACTTGACTTTGCTTTTGTCCAGTCCAAACTTGCCACTGGCTGCACTGCTAGGAAACTTTCTTCCTGTCCACTTGTAGAACTTCTTAGCTCTATGAGTGAGAAGAGCCATCTGCTGGAATATCTCCATGTACTCTAGATCATCTGGATGGATACAGTCTAGGTCTTCAAGGGTGAAAAGAAAACTTCCACACTTTCATAAGAGGACACAAAGGCTTGAGAGGAACTTGTCTCTTGGAATGGGCTTCCTTGAGTGTAGTTCTCTCTTGGTGTCTCATGGAAGGTGATGAAAGGACACTTTGGTGATTGTTAGGGTAGCATATGAGAGGATGCTAGGGTTCTATCCTATCCCTTTCAACCACATGAAGGGCTAAACCTATTTGATTGTTGGAGTTGCAAGATGAATGTTGCATGTTCATCTCTATCTCGTAGCCACTAAGAATCCCATACAACTCTGTTAGAGTGAGAGTTTTAAGATTCTCAGTCTCTTGATAACCACATAGTAGTGTGTCCATTGCCTAGGAAGTGAGGACATGAACTTCCTTACAATGTCTCTCTTTTCAAGAGCAACTCCTCCATCCACTAGGGTATCCACAATCTTAACATACCTGAGTATTGTTGAGTCATGGTTTCACCAGGTTTGATGGTGAAATTTTCAAACTGCTACTTCAGGAGATCCTTCTTGTTCTCTTTAGCTTCAGAGGAACCCTCATACATCAGTTTCAATGCATCCCACAGTTGCTTAGCTATTTTGCATTTCTTGAAACCTCTGTACACAGAGTTTGGAAGAGCAGTCTGAAGGGCTGTCATGGCCTTCTGGTCAATCTCTACTCTCTTTCAATCTTCATCTGAGTAGTTAGCCACAGCCTTTGGGATCATACCACCACCAATAGCAGAAGAGGTGCTTGTTATGTAAGGTCCATTTTAAACAGACACCCATATTCTTGAGTCTAGAGACCTGATGAAACCTTCCATTCTTTGGCACTAGGTGTCAAAGTCCTCAAGAGTGATTAGTGGGGACTTTGTCATGGTTCCAGTTTCCATATCAGATTTTGAAATGGATACCATTTGAAAAGTTAAGTATTTGTATGTGTGAGGGATCTTAAGATGGTGAGATCTTATATCAAGAGCCTGGAATGCTTTGTTACCAAATGTAGGACCATTGAAGGGTATGAAAATACAACACAACAACACAAAGAGGAGAGTTGTTTAAGAACTCTCAACTTAATCAGATAGTGAAACTAGTTAACCTCAAGTAGTTACACTAAGAACACAAGTAATATGAAACAAAACAAGATAACAAGATACACAAGGAGATGGTTTTCAAGATTGTAGTATATTGCCTTCTCAAGTTCTGTTACAAGTGTTACAAAGCATACTAGAAGGTTACAAGTACTTGAGATACATATACCACATCCTACAGCCGGCCATACTTTAAAGGCCAGTTGAATACAATTGACTAGACACAAAACAAAATCAATTGTAGAGTCAAAAGGCAGATTGCCTTTTGACTAGTGACTATGACATGCCATAGCTCATATCCTAATCTATTACAAAAGGATAAAGTACATGAAGTAGAAACCTTACAGACTCAAGACCTCAATGTACAGTTACTAAAAGTATGGACCTTTTCACCAACTTATGAAAGTTGGTGACTTTACAGAGTTGCAGCAGAAAGGTATCCAACTTTATGTAAAGTACATCAGATAAAGCATGTATACTAAAAGTATTTGGAAGAAATTTTTCTTCAAGTGTTGGCTTCAGAAGACTTTGTCTCTGAAGCTTCAGAAGACTTCATCTTTGGCTTCAAAAGAAATTGGTCTTGGCTTTGGAAGATTTCACACTTATAATATTTCTGTTGCTTGTGTGAAACTTCCAAAGCATTCTTCTTTAGTACCTATGTGCATGCATGCAGGAGAGACTTTGGGTGTTTGGGTTGCATTAGCCTCTTCATATAATCTCTACACCTTTAGACATTGAGCAAGGTCCCGGGTCACTACGTTTAACTTCTATATCCTTTACTGACCTTCTATTCAAAACTAATGAAGAGATTACGTCCATTCATGGCAATGAAGTTGATTAACAACACTCTATCAAGGATCAACAGATCCTAGAGAGACCTCTTAACTCTAGCCCCTATCAGCAAGCCTTTACTAAGGTGAGTCCCACTGATGTGAAGGGGACTCATATAGATTCAGCTGCCACCATTGAAGGTGCATCAATGCCTTTTGATGAGTCTAAAAAAGACATCATTAAGAAAGGGAAACCAGGGTGCCTAGAAAGCACATCTGTTGGTGAGGATGAACATACTAGGTATGTTACCTTATCTCCCTATGATTCTACATAAGAAGATGAGGGAAAACTGCAACTCACCATTAAAGAACGACTGTCTAAAGTCTCAAACCTCAAATCTAAGGTTAGGACTTTAGAGGATAGGTCTGCGACTTAGCAACTTAAGATTGAAAGTCTCAAGGTTCAACTAGCTGTGAAATAGATTGAGAGATCTATTACGCATGTACCAATTCAGGTCTCCTTGACCTCTTCCTCTCGCTCATCTAGCTCTCATGATGATGCTATCAAAAAGGGGGAGAGTGTTCAGAGACAAACAACTAAGGAACCACATAGTCAAGCTTTAACTTCCAAATATTCAGCTCCCATTAAAACTATCTTTTCTGAGCCCTCCCAAGTTGTCGTACAAATAGACCAAAGGATGCTCAGAGATCTCTATAGGCTCTTTTCCAAGTTTCTATTAAGATCTTCTCTAGATCAGCCTAGCCCTGATACGGCTATGATGCACTTTGGAGTTGAGGAGCTTCAAAGGTTAAGTGCATCTTCTACCACTGTGGAAGAAGTTGGTCAACCTAAGGTCCAAATGGAAGCTGAGATTCATTTTGAAAGGGAAATAAGGACTCATGGCCCATCAACTAAAACAGTTGGGATAGATAGTTCACTCCCTCAAACTTCTGAAGCTAAAGTCAAAGCCTCAGAAGAACAAGCTATGTCTTCCGAAGCTAAGGTGGAAGCTACGGAAGGATTGTTCTCTTTGTCTGAGGATCTAATCATCACAGATGCAATTCTAGAGCTGGCATCTGGGGTGAATAGTGAGGACTTTCTCAACTGACCCCTAGCTCAGACAACCTCACTATCTCTATCTCAATCTAACCCTCCATTTAAGAACCACCAAAGTCAAGCACTTCCAAAGATGATAAAGGAAAGAAGAAGATGACTATGGAAGAGCTTCAGGAGGAGGAGAGGATTGAAAAGCTCAAAAGAAAAGGTAGACTTCCAACTGGGAAGTTGTTAGCTGCCAGTTCCAAAGTAGTTGCAGCCAACCAGGAGTCAGTCAACAACAAAAAGAGGGTAGAGATCATTGACAGGCTCATCAAGCTTGGAGCTTCAAGTGAAGACATGCTCCTGCTTCCATTAGAGGAGTTAGTAGAGCTAGAAAAGGATACCAAGCTACATATTGAACAAAAGGAAAAAGCAGCAAGGTTGGCCTTAGAGGAGAAAAGAAAAGAGAGAAGAGGGAAGCTGATCTGCAGCTCTGGAGGGAAAGGATATCTTTCCTAACCTCCAGATGTTTTTCTCTTCAAGAACTATCTCTACATGATAATGATACGATCCTATGGCTCTTCAACAAAGAGCAGGATCAACTGGAGAAAGAGAGAAAGAGACCCGCGAGAGAGAAGTTGAGGGAAAAGAAGAAGAAAGAAGAAGAAGTTAGAGTCACTACTACCAAGAAGATAGGTGAGAAAGCCTAGATGAAGGATTATCTTTAGGCTCATGGCTTCTCTAGTAGACAGGTGGGACCTATGTCTGAAAAGACATTCCAATGACTTGTCAACGACATCAAGGCTAACATTCATATGGGAAAGAGGAAAGAGGTGTATAGAAGGGTACAGGGGATGATCTTCAAACCAACCACTCAACCCCAACCTGAACAAATTCCTTTTCCATTCCCCATCAAGACTGAACCAACCACTGAACCTTACTATTAGGACCGTTTAGGTACGGAGTACTAACTGATTTACATGTATACCAAACCAAATAGTGCGGAATCCTATTTGATTGGCCATCCAATCAGTGAGAACGCAAGTATAATCGATCTAAGAATGAATCAAAACATTAAGAACGATTGTAAGATGATTAACTGCGATCTATGAACTTGGAACAAGTTTTCTTGAGTCTCTGGACGCTAGGGTATGATTATGTGCGTAGGTATTTGAATTGTTACATTTTCCATGAATTAAGTGGTATTTATAGGTTGGGTTATCCATTCGTATGACTGAACCATTAGCATGGTTCAGTCGTGTGACTAAAGCATGCGGTTGATTCATCCGCACGACTGAGGTCTAGTCGTGCGACTGAGTCAATCTTATGTCACAATCGTGCGACTGATCCAGTCTCCTAGTTCAGTCATGCGACTGGTCCATTAATATGAAGTATTCATGCGTATGGTCTATTA
This sequence comes from Flaveria trinervia, assembly GCA_025506515.1. NCBI lineage: Eukaryota > Viridiplantae > Streptophyta > Magnoliopsida > Asterales > Asteraceae > Flaveria > Flaveria trinervia. The sequence goes on from CM046449.1 coordinate 39,613,592, forward strand.
GCATGGTCCATTCGCATGAGAACTTCACACGATTAAGTTTAAACACGTTTCTCAACCATTATTGGCTAAGAACTATGTAAACAACTACAAACGTATATAGTTAGTTTGATATCTGTTATCACACAATAAACAATGAAATATTAAACATTATATTCATCAACAACACATTTCATTTCATTCATACCCATTCAATTACATATATGTAAGACATGAAAGACATTTTATATTAAGCTCCTAAACTAGGTACACATGTATCTACAAACTCCCCCTTGGACCTAGTTTACATCATTGTCTAACATTCTTCATCAGCTCATTAAACTTCTTGTACTTCTCCTCTCTTGTAACTCCGGCGTTTATCTCGAATGCGAAACAGAGTCTTATATCATTTGGAACTGGAGGGCTTGTACAATGTCTTGCAAATCATAAAATAGCTGCCACTTGAACAATGTGTATACATCATCAGCAGACAAGTTAGTCAGCCACATTGGGTCAAATACTTGAATAGCATCCGTTTGGACCTCTTTTTGCAAGACTATAACAGCTTCACCTATTCTCCAATCGTAGTACCACCACTTAAAGTATGGAGTGATGAAGTCCTGTGGCATTTCCCTTAGAGGATTCTTGACTTTGTGCGTGGAGGACTCCACTTCAGCACTATCTCTGGCTTCTAGTAATGGAATCAACTTCAAGACCGTCTGATGTACCTTGTAGGTTGTTAAGGTCTGAAGTTAACCCACCTGGTGTGGTACACTTTCCTCAATGCAGTCTCAACCAGCTTGACATTTTCTTTGGGTTAGGATATAACAACTTTAGTTTTGCTAGCTGGTTGAGCTTAAAACTAGGGAGAGTCTTCAGATCATGTGGGAATCTGAAGTACTCTATTCCCTTCTCCCTCTTGATAGCATAGACTTTAGATCCTCAAAATATGCCCACACTATAATCTTTCTTGACACCTTTAGATGTTCTTCACTTTGTAGAGCTTGGTGTAGGCACACGACTTTGGAGCAGTGCGTTGGGCTAAGATCTCTGCAAAACAAGCCACCCATTCAGCCTTCTTTAAGTCAACATCAGCATCCGAGGCTTGGGCTTGGCTTTTTGACTTCTCTGCCTCCTTCTCCATCGTATCTGGTTTGTCATGTGTACTATTGTCGAGAGTATCCCCAAAGTTAGGAACCACATTTCCTTCTCGATCAGTATATTCTAGATAATGTTGTGCTGTGACGTCTTCAATCTCTATTTCGTCCACATCATTAAGCTCGGTGTCACTATCCATGTCAACAGTAAGGGCATCCTTTACAATTTCATCCGGATTTAGCCGGAACATCTCCGCAAGTTTCTCATGAGTAAGGTCATGAATTATTTCTCCTTCTTCAGGAGTATAACTCACATACCTGATAATCCCTTGCAAATCAAGTATCATAGTGAATTGAGACTTGATTTGTTGTAGGGGAGCAACATCATATTTGTCTTGCTGAGATGGTTGATTTTTATCGTGAATCATGGGCTCTTCTACAGGTGGAGCTGAGGACAAGGCTCCCTGATCCTATGCCTTCTTGGAGCATCTTTCTCTAGCTTGAGTGTCAGCCGATGCAGCCGCATCATCTCCTTCCTCATCGTCTCCTCCCTCTTCCTCTCCTGCACCATCATTACCTCCTTCTTCTGTCTCATCCTCATCATCTTCCTCATCATCCTCATCCTCATCATCATCGTCATCATCACCATCATCATCTCCCTCTCTGATCATGAGAGGCTCATCTTTAGAACCTTTAAGCCTCTGCATCAGCTTCTTGTTCTTCACCTCAAGATCTTGTATCCTCTGTGCTGACGAGGTCTGCTGCTCACAAAGCTCAGCTATCTCCTGAGCCTGGAGACAGTGAGGTCCATGAGCTGATTAAGCTGAGTAGCTCGCTGCTCATCAGTAGCTAGTAGCTTAAGCACAATCCGGTTAAGATTGGCCAGTTGCTCCTCTAACCCAATTGTGGGGAGAGAGGATCCAAAAGTCAGTGGGACCTAAGATGAGGTCCCAGCTGTGTGGGTGGTGGTAGTGGTGGTGGATGTAGTCTAGATGGGTGGTGGCATAGGTGTAGATGGTGGGGGTGGCTGTAGTAGTGGAAGGTGGAGGCGTGGTAGTAATGGTGGGTGAAGTGGTAGTAGTGGTGGTGGGTGAGGTAGTAATGGTGGGTGGAGTGGTAGTAGTGGTGGTGGGTGAGGCAGTGGTGGTGGTAGCTGTGGTGGCAGTAGGGGAAGAGGTAGTGATCAACGTGTACCTCCGTTTCTTGGGCTTCATCCCGTGGGGCTGGCCATCCTCTTTTTCCTCGAACCCTTCAAGGAGGATGCTCCCCCTTGGATGTTGGGCTGGTCTGGGGTGTCTGTAGGATCAGTCGTAGTCTCCCCAAACTCTCCCAGGCGTCCGCCAACCGCCCGAATCCCTCTCTCGGTGGCAACCACCCTGTTGCCCACCGTTCGAGTCAACGGCTCCTCATCCGACTCCTCCTCCTCATTAGGTCGGATGTCTAGATGGAATCCCGCCATCTCTGCTCCTCCTTGGGTGGATGATGGAGATGTCACATTAGTAGTAGTGGCCCTAGATTGGGTGGGGCCAGCATCTCCACCATCACCGCTCTCATCATCATCAGAATCATCAACGGGGAGCACGATCTGCTCAGTGTCTGAGTCACTGTCATCATGCGCCACTTCCTCAGAGCTGGCGCCACATAATCCTCATGGGTCAGATGCCCAAACAATTGCCTGACAGGGGGTTTCACTTGCCTCCCCCTGTACACCTTCATCCTGCTTAAGGTGGTATCATCCATCACCTCAAGCACCACGAAATCCTCCTTCTCCTCCGGCAGCGAACGGATCTTCTGGTCAATAATCATCTGCATAAGCGAGGGTACATGCAAAATCCCTCCTTGCCCTTTGCCTCGATGTTCTCCACCAGGTAGGTGAAGATCATCCTCGAGAAGCTGAACAGATGGTTCAGCACAAACGCCACATAGGTGTTCTGAATCTGATCCGACAGCTCATCAAAGCCTCCCTTCCTTGAGGCAATGCTCTTCAATAGCACATGGGCCAAGTACTTAAATTGGGAACACATGTTGCTCTTGTTGAGCACACCTGCGTTGATATCCCCCAAGTACTTGGCCCGCAGAAAACAGCCTTTTACGGTCAGTGGGTGTAGTCGTGTAGGTCAGTCAGCATCATCCCCAAACTCCAAGACTGTCCTAAGATCATCCTCAGTGATCTCTATAGCCTGACCAAAAATGGAGCTCCTATTACAGTGGGGCTCTGAGGACCTGTCGACGACAATGCTTTCCCAGAAAGCCTGCTGAACTGAACGGTACGGAGTACACGGAGTCGATATAGCACGGAAGATCCTTGATCTCTGTAAGAATGTAATAATGCCAGAGAAATCAGCCGCGTTCTGGGAGGTCAGATCCAGATGAGCACAAATGTTATGCTTCATGCTCATAGTCCAACGACTCACCATCTTTACATAATGTAAATAAACGTTAGTGTGTGTCAATGAGTAACAGTTTGATACATTAGACTTGAAATCTTTTGTTCTGTCGTGCGAATGAACTGTGCGATAGAAATCTAGTCGTGCGAATGCGCTCTTACGTACGACTAAGCATGCGACTGGGCTTAGTCATATGCTATCCCATGCGTCTACACGAGTCGTGCGACTGAACTCATACGCATGGTCGAGCCATGCGATTGAGCCATTTTCCCAGCTCAGTCGTGCAATTGAAGTTCATCAGGGTGTCTATTCGCATGACAGACTGTTTTTCCATTCAAATTCAAATTTTGAGCAAAACTTAATGTTAGACATCGTGGTTTGGCTCATTAGTCTCGCACATGACCGGCATAACTGTTAGAGCTGCAAAAGATAGTCTATATTATCAACACAGTGAAAGTCAACAAAAGTCAACGTCACGGTCAAAGTCAGCAAAAGTCAAACCCTACTCGTTCGAGATGAGGAACCGAGATGAAACGTTGAAGATTTAATTGACTAGGAGTTTTATTGTAATAAATATATTTTGTGTGAACAAAATATATTTTATCTTCTTTTAGACATTTTTATGATTTATATGTATTTTTCATAATTAGCCTAAGTCTAGGGGGTTAAGTGCATTTAGTGAATATTAGTCTAGACTATAAATAGGTTAATTGTCATTAGTGATGGAAATGGTTGAATGACCAATTGATTGGGTTTCCACTTTGTACAAATCATATGCAATCAATATAGATCAAATGGGTTTTATTGTGATTATCATTGTTTGATCTTACAAATCTTCTTAATATTTGATTCAAGTGTTCATCCCGAAGTTACAATTTGGTATTACAGCCATTTTGGACAAATTCAGTGAAGATTTGAAGATTTTTAGAGAGAGAAGTTGAGGTTTGGTTGTTTTTGTTCAATATCATGTTTTCATCAATTTTAGATCAAATGCATGTGTATTGGTATGAAAATTTTCTTGAATTTTGTGGTTGTTGGTTGGGAAAGCTCTGTTAATCATCAGATCTCAAATCCATTGAGTTTTTGATGATTTCAGATTGATTTTGTGTTGAAAATGGTTTTCAGCTTCGTTCAGCGAAATTATCAGTTCTTCCAGCAAAACTACATGGGTTATCCTCATTGAAGTTGTTTTCTATAGTCCTGCGAAACTAGTTTCATTGAACGAAAGGTCAATAGTGCTTGTGGGTGATTTACAAGCGAAATTGTTGCCGAAAGTATCATTGAATGAAAGTTCAAGCTTGTTTCGTGCGAACTTGTCGGTGAAACTAAGCAGTTTTAGGCATTTGGCTAGCGAAACTGCTGCCGAAATTTCCAGCGAAACTACTGTCGGCTCAGCGAAACTAGAGTTCACAGCAAAACTAGCTCTACGAAACTATAATTTCGGCGAAACTATCATTTCTTTAGCGAAATTCGAATGTTAAAGATGACTTTTAAATATAATATTTTTCCCAGGGGAGAATTATTTTACAATTTTTGAGTTAAATATTTTAAGGACGCTTAATTGTTCAAATTATTTTAAAAATAATGTCATCTTTAGAAGACTGGAAATCAGATAATCTCACAATGGCATAAAGCCGGTTTGACTCTTTTGTAGGTATGAACAAAGAAAACTTGTCAGATTTGATTGATCGATTCTTAAAGGTGGCAAATAATCTAAAGAAGCATGTTCTTGATCTCAGTAATCAGTAACAAATTCAAAAGCTTCTTGACTCTTTTCCGTCTACATGGAATCATCAAGTTAAAATGCTGAAGCAAGAAAGAGGTTATGTCTACACAAAACTTATGGATATGATCAAAAGACTAAAATCTCTTGAGTTGGATATCCAAAGAAATGAATTTCAGCAAGCCGTGTTCCCATATCAAACCTACACGCTTAATATTGGTCTTGTTTCTTCTGTAACAAGCATACTTGTTTACAAAACAGAGATGATTGAAAAGTTGAAGTTATTGAGAATTGATTAGGATTTAAACTCTAAATTCATAGAAACTGTTGAAGAGAATCGTGAAGCTTTAAGAGTCGACAGTGACAGTAAATTGGAGTCTATGAGAACTGATAATGATAAGGCTGGAAAAGCTGATAACAGAAAGAAAGAATCTAAAACTAACGAGATGCTGAAGGTAATAGAAGAGGACCAACAAAAAATCACAAGGGTTTGCAACTGTGAAAAGAGCTTAGCTGCAGAACGAACTATCATGGGTCTTCCTTATGAGACTGTTCAGGATATGTGTTCTTCATCTTGCAAAATCAGATTATTTGGGATTTATAAAGCCAACAGATTGTTATTAGAAAATGAAAAGGAATTAAAAATAATCAATCAGGATTTCAAGAAAAATGAAATTGCTTTTTCAAGGAAACTTAATGAAGCATTGGCTGAAAATGATCTTTTAAGAAGAACCATTTTGGAGCGTAATGTTGAAATTAATATTTTGAGAGAAAGGGTTGTTTTAGCTCAATTTGAAACAACTCAGCTTCAAACAAAGCTTGATAAATGGACCCTTTCACACATGAAAAAGGATGAGCTTATTGCTAAACAACAAGGGGTGCGGGTAAAACATGGGATTGGATATAAATCTGATGGTGAAGCTGTATTTAATTCAGTTCCACCTCCTTCTACTTTATGTTATTCACCAATCCCCAAACCTCATTCAACAAATGATTTGATTGAAGTTGCAGAAACTAATCATTTAAATGCTAGTTTAAGCAGTGTTAATCTTAAAGAGGTTAGAGATGTGCAGGATTCTCCTGTATGTCTGGGATTCCTCAGGCAAGGGTCTAATAAGAAGATTAATGCCGATTCCACTTCTGATGCTCCAACACCAATATCAGTTGCTTCTTCAACTTTCTTCAACAAATCCAAATCAGGTAACATTCCTTCGTTTGTTCCCGTCAGGTTTGTCAAAGAAGGAACAGTTGTTGAATCATTAGGCAATGAGAATCCTATAACCAAAGCCGACACAATAGGAGGTGTCAATCAAGATCCTTTGGAAGCAGATTTGTGTATACAAGACTGGATAAGCTTAGATGATGAATCAAACATAGAGGAGCATGTTGGTTCCTCACAGATCAAGATATCTCCTGACATTTTCAAGTATCAAAAGCTTCCAAAAGCTGAATTAAGACCAATAAGGATCTCTTCTCCAATTGCAAAACAACCCAGTCAGTCAGTGAAGATCTCATTCCCTGTTCAGCACGAGAAAATTCAGAACAGCAACAATCTACTACAAGCTCAAAGCAATCCTCATCCCTGCCTGCATAACACGGTTCAATCAACCATCAAAAGCCTTTCAAGGCTTGTTTTGAGTGTGGAAAAGAAGGTCATGTGGTAAATAAGTGCCCTCAAAGACTTGCTTCGAATGGTAAGGCAAAACATATTGCTTCTTCGAATGTAAGTCTAAAAAGAATGTTCCAGATGGCAAAGGCAACATGAGTTGCTTCTCTAGATCAAGATGTAAAAACACACATCTTTGAATGGTTGGATGAAAATTCCTCCATCCAAACCTTTTCATGTGAAGCTAGTTTCACATGATTCAAAGATGAAAATGACCAAAGGTTTAAAACCAAATTCTTTTTCTTCTGGTCTTAAACAAAAAATGATTTCCAAATTTAATTCATTCAAATCCAAATTAATTAAACCGAAACAAATTTTCAAAAATTAAAAAGAAGGATACACATATCCCCGATTGTTAAAATGGTTGTGTGTAGAAACAGGTTTCTTATATCGATGAAAATGGAACTTCCAAAACTACGATGGCCTAGGTTTCCCTTTCAAACTAATCTATTAATGAGTGCAGGAACAATTTAGGAGGACTGTTAGTAATCCGTTTATTGACAGGGATTGTTCATAATTCAAATTTGAGGCGGAACAAATAGGTTAAGGTCATACTATTTTATCCACAATGTGGATTTTTATCTACACAATCACAGTTCTCACTTCACAATCACTACATATTTCTTGAGCATCATTTCTTATTTTCATATCAGTGTAGTTTGGAAGACTTTCTTTGATAAAATTTTATTTTTTACTGTTTTATAAAAAAATTAAAAAAAATTAAAAAAATAATAAGTTTGCAAAAATTAAAATTTAGGGGGAGAGTATAAGTTAATAAAAATGAAAAGAGAGCTAGGAACTTGAATCGAGATGATTGAGAAATGATTGTATATCTTCTTGAAATGCTTGATTTTGCATCACTTGCATTTTTAAAATGAGAAATTATAGTATCTGATGTTGTTATGTGATTCATATCTTATTTTTAAGTGCAAATAATAGAAAAATGAGAAATAATAGTATCTAATGTTGTCATCTCTTTTTTTATACGTAAGTATAGACCTGGAGCTCTCACCATTTTGGTCTAAGTTGTGTCAAATCATCTAAACGATGAATTCATCACAGAATGCAATATTCTGTCGATAATCACTTGCACACTAATGCAGAAGCCTTGCTCTGTAAAGATCGTTACAAAATTCAAGAAATCCTGAGGTTGGGTGAGGGTTTTTGCCAAATGATTATGGGGTCCTAGCATTCTAAAGCATTTAATCGAACCTTAACGAATCATCTTCTGCTTGTTGAAAAAGATAGGGCATGGGTTTAAGTAGATTAAGGGGGAGTATTGTTGGAGCTGTACAAGATAGTCTATATTATCAACAGAGTCAAAGTCAACAAAAGTCAACATCACGGTCAAAGTCAACAAAAGTCAAACCCGACACGTTCGAGACGAGGAACTGAGACGAGACGTTGAAGATTTAGATGACTAGGAGTTATATTGTAATAAATATATTTTGTGTGAACAAAATATATTTTCTCTTGTTTTAGTCATTTTTATGCTTAATATGTAATTTTGTATTAATCAGCCTAAGCCTAGGGAGTTAAGTGCAATTAGTGAATATTAGTCTAGACTATAAATAGGGTAATTGTCATTAGTGTTGGTTAAATGGTTGAATGACCAATAGATTGAGGGATTACTTGTAAACATATTTTGCAATCTAATTGAAGATCTAAGGGGTTTTAATTGTGATTATGATATTTTGATCTATAATCTTCATGATTTGATTCAAGTTTGTTTATCCTGGAGTTATAATAACATCTAATAACCTTTAATTGAACAATATACTTAGTTTTATTAGTTTCTTAGGCAAACTAAGTCTCGGTTAAGTTTAGGGCTCAAATTTGATTATTAGGGCATGAATCGATTGATCTTTGGAGTGAATAGCGTCGCGCATTACCTGGATGAACACTAGAAATCGTTAGATCCCAACAATCAGTAGTCTAGAACAGTCAAACGAAAATCAGACAGCGTAATGGTACTTCGGGCGATAAAGTGAACGATTGGGGTGAATGGGCGTCTGCGACCGACTCCCCCTCTATTTATACTAGGATTTCTTCTAGTCGTGCGACCGAACCTAGTCACATATTTGATTCGTGCGACTGAGGGTCAGTCGTGCAACTGGCACAATCGGTTACCTTCAGTCGTGCGACTAGATGTCAGTCGTGCGACTGTGTCATTTGGTCACCTCCATTCATGCGATTGGTTCTATCTTGTGATCCAATCGTGTGCGTTAATCCATGCTGATGGTCCAATCACACGTCTGGGCCATACGTGTGGTTTAGTCATGCGATTGGGCTCATAGGTATGGTCCAATCATACGACTGGTCCATACTCATGGTCCAGACATGCGAATGGCTCATACTTATGATTTTGACTTTATGACCATTTGACACTTAACCCTTTTAACTATTGATAAAACATTTTGAGCATTCGTTCATCTCAGACATGACCATTTTAACTTAGAAAACTTTTGATCACCTCAGACGTGAGCCTTTTAACATTTGAAAACCCATTTGGTTACCTCAGATGTGACCCTTTTTTGTGATTAAATCCCAGATAGAATTCCAATGCATAGTCCGACGTCTAATAACTAAACTGACAAAAAATTAAACAAATGAAACAACTAGAACTAAAAGACAAAACTAAAACATATTTTTCTAATTTTGTCTGAGGTGGAAATCCTAAGATAGATATCTAACAGATTTATTTCTCGAACAGTACAACTTCAAGTTATTTTGACCATAACTTGAACGATTCATTATGGAATCATGTAGGTAAATCAAATCATTCGGGACATGTTACCAAAACCTTTTGATGCTAGATTCTTGTTTTCATCGAGAGTCATTAGCAAGTCTAGGAAATCATACTAGTGCCATAAAATGCACACAGTGGTTTTGACTTTCAAGAGTTGCAGCTACGATGATTGTCAGTATACTTGTCCTCTTAATGTAAGGCCCCGTTCCCAGGACGCTTACAGTTGGATCCTCATCGCACATAAAATCCTCATCGCACATAAAACATATATTTACATTCATATTTCATAATCATCGTAGCGGAACATACAAAATAATCTTTCATTTCCATGTAAATGCTTTTGCAAGTTAATACAATAGTCATTACAAAACCCAGTTTGTTCGCATAACAATGGGAAAACATTAATCAAAAGAATGCCATCCCAAAAGAGCTGAGTAGCCGCCTCATGCCATCCTCAGCAACTATTACCAGCCAACTGGAAACACATAAAAGTCAGCGTTGTTGAGTGAGTTCTAGTTTTATAATAAAACATACTATTCTATCGTTAAAACCGTTCTTTAATTTCTTTCAAATCATACTGCGCTTTACATTCATTCGTGACCATGTAATATACATACACATTGATAATATAATTATTATCTTACATTACATTCGTTAACTTTCGTTCATTGTATACGTTCGTTCTCCCGAGTCTGTTGCGACAACAGGGTCGCTCACGTCATTAGCAATCCCAACGATTGCATGCTATCCGAGTCTGTTGCAACCATAGGGTTGCTCACTCATTGCCAATCTCAACGATAGCACGCTATTCGAGTCTCTTGCAACAACAGGGTTGCTCACCTCATGGCAACTTCACGATAGCATGCTATCCGAGTCTGTTGCAGCGACAGGGTTGCTCACCTCATATATGTGCTTGCAAGCCTTTCCTTCGTTCATTCATCATTCAATAATGCATACATTCTTACTTCATGTTCCTCTTTCATTATCTTTCACTTTATGTTACATAATACTTCATTCATTCATTAACATGACACGTAAGGCCACAAGAAAGATAAACATACACCATAATAAGGAACATATCATACACAATCATCATCATCATAAACGGCAACATCATACATACATAACATGCATAAACATGCAACATCATCATCATCATGCCCAACATGCTCTCTAAGGCCTCAATCATCATCTTACATTCTCTTATGGGAACCTTTACATCAAAACTTACATCTGCACTTGCCCCCGAAAGTCAGAAGTCAAACTACACTTTCCTTCGGGTGCAACAGCCCTATTCGGGCGTATGGGCACCCTTCAGTCGCATGGCCTCCGTGCGACTGAACATCATGCGAATGAACCAATGCGGATGAACACTCATGTGAATGAACACCCAATCGTGAGAATGGACTAATGTGGATGGACCTCATGTGAATGTGACTAATGCGGATGAGCACTTATGCCACTGGACCTTCAATCGCATGACCTCCATGCGACTGGCCCTTTAATCGTGCGAATGGACCTCAATCATGCGATTGGACCCCAATGTACCCTATTCGGCCGTATGGCCTCCCTTCGGTCTCCAGTCGGTCGCCTAGCCCTAGCTCATGCAGAATACAGTTCCAGCCGAACACAAACTGCCCTTTTCGACTTCCAAACTCATCTAAACCCATTCTAAGCCCAAATTGACCATCTTAAACCTTAGGGATGCATACCATGACACCATTCAAGCACACACAAGCCCGGAAACAAACTCTAAACACATCACACGCAACACACCCAAATGGGTCAAACACATACATATACAAAAACGGGTTTTCTATGCTTTCCAGCCCCAAAACCGTTTGAAAACAAGTAGAGCTTCGGTTTGACTTGCTACATGACAATTTTTCCCGCTTGAATATACCTGAACCAACCTTTTCTCCCTTTTTCTCTTCTTTCTCTCTTCCTCTCTTTGATGGCGGAAAATGTGAGTGTGGGGAGAGGGTAAGGGCTGCCCTCTCCCTTATATACCCCCACTCGCCCGTCTTTCTTTCGTTGGCGAGTTTGGTCCCTCGATTTAGGACTTTATTTCTTTCTTCTTTCGTCGGCGTCAAAATAGATAAATAACCGGGTGTTTCACTTAAATCCATACACAGACTTTAGACACAGATTGGTGATGATTTAAGGTTTAATTATTTCAACAAGCATTTATGGATCCCACTCTTATATGGTAATCAACGTTCCTCAGGAGATTTTTGAGCGGTCTACGGGTAGTATACAAGAAGAAACTATTCCAGAGCTTTCAAAGAGATGCTAAGCCTCAAGTCAGTGCCACCGCACAATAGAGAGGCGCAAATAACAATGAATTCTAGAATATTTAGGTTATGCTTATCCTCAGGTCAGTGCCACCACATAGCAGAGAGGCACATAACCTATCTTATTGTTTGAGCTATTATATTCTTTTTGCACAGATCGCACCAACAACATAGGTTATTAGCTTGATTGCTTTTTGCAATTTTCATGTGCTTTGCTCATTTTTATGGTCATCCGCACACATTTGTGGCATTTGTTTTGCTCGTCACCCCTTATTGGAACTTTATTGATTGTGTTAACCAGGGATAAGATGATAACCCACAGCTTGTTAAACAACTTAGTTTGAACTCTGGATCACCAACGAGGTCTACTTATCTATTGTGTTGAATCTACCGACACATCATCTAATGGTCTAGCAACCTTTAGGTCTACTTTCTCCATGTTACCATAGTAGTCGCTACTTTTACTATCATTTTTCCTTTTATGTTGCTTAGACTTCTCAGACTTATACTTCAAATTTTGCATTTTAAACAATTTCATTCTTTTAAAGTCCCAAACTATTTGTTCCTCTGTACTATCATTTTCTATAGTCATTGAATCAGTATCAAAGATACGATCTCATTTCTCTTAGCTAGACTGTCCTCCTCCCTCGTTTTTTATGTACTGAAATTAAAACAATGAAATTTAATATTAACTTAACCTATTCTCCCCCTAAAATTCTAAAACCGAAAATGTTTTTGCGTTTAGAATTTTAACAGGCGAAGAAATAAAATAAATAAAATAATAAAAGTAAAAATGAAATCTACTTGTCGGACTAAGTACTGTCATCGTCGGAAATCACTTCACTATTCTTTATAATGCCATTGACCTCTAACAGATATAGAAAATGTGGATTATCAAAGGCTTTTGTCTAGAGATCAACGTGTTGAAAATCTGTATTTATTTTAACAACATCGATCAAATGATTTTCAAAACAATCACGTATAAAGTGATATTTAATTCCGATGTGTTTGGTTTTAGGATGTTGGACTGGATTTTTAGTTACGGCTATAGAAGCAGAGTTATCAACATAATTAGGAGTGTTAAAGAATTGCAAACCGTAATCCCGCATTTGCTGTTAAATCCAGATGATCTGTGAACAACAACTTGCAGCAACAACATATTCAGCTTCACAGATTGACATAGCAACCGAGGTCTGCTTCTTACACTACCAGGTGACTAATCTTCTCCCAAAGAATTGACATCCCACTTATATTGACTTGTAGTTCATTTTACAACCGTTGTAATCCGAGTCACTATACGCTGTAAGCTCGAAATCATCATCATGAGGATACCACAATCCGAGTGTTGGAGTACCCTTCAGATAACAGAATATCCTTTTAACTCTGATGAGATGGTTGACCATCGGTTTCGCCTGATATCTGGAGCATAGACACGTCGTGTACATGATATCTGGTCATGAGGCGGGGAGGTACATAAGAGATCTGATCATTCCTTGGTACATGGTGGCATCAACCAGATCGCCACTTTCGTCGGGTGCCGCATCGTGGTTTGTAGCAAGTGGAGTCTCGGCTACCAAAGCATTCTCCATATCGAACCGACTGAGAATATCGCCTACATACTTGGTTTGGTGTAGGAAAATTCCTTAGGTGTCTGATCCACCTGTAACCCGAGAAAGAACTTCATTTCTCCCATGGCACTCATCTCAAATTCTGCCTTCATTAGTGCTTCAAATTCTTTACACAATTCTTCGTTATTGGACCCGAAGATTATGTCATCAACATAGATCTATACAAGCAGTAACTCACCATCCTTTTCTTTGATAAACAATGTACAATCAATCACTCCTCTTCGAAACCCGTGTTTCACAAAATGAGTCGAGAACTTCTCATACCATGCTTTGGGGGCTTGATGAAGCATGTATAGAGCCTTGTCTAGCTTGTAAACTCTGTCCCGATGATACATATCCTCAAATCCCTCGGGTTGACTAACATACATTGTCTCTCAGATTTCACCATGAAGGAATGCACTCTTCATATCAAGTTGATAAACTTTAATCTTCATATACGATGCATAGGCTAGGAAGATACGGATGCTTCTATTCTTGCCACAGGTGCAAACACTTTGTTGTAATCGATTCCCTCGACTTGTCGAAATCCTTGAACTACTAGTCAAGCCTTGTTTCTGATAATGACCCCTTGGTCATCCTTCTTTCATTTTAAAACCCATTTAGTGCCAATGACCTTGGCACCTTTAGGTCTATCCACCAAAGTCCACACTCCTAACTTCTTGAATTGAAGAAGTTCTTGTTGCATGGCACTCACCCTAGCCTTATCATTTAAGGCATCACTTACATATTTTGGCTCAAATTAAGACACAAAACATCAATAAGCATCGTCGTGAAGGTAGCCTTTTTCCATGACTGAGGCATAATCAGCTGAGTATAGCTGATTTCTTGTCTATACTCCTAATTGTACATCCCATATGACATTGTCAAGAGGATGATAAACATTTAGTCGAGATCTAAGAGTGGTGGGTACAACTACCTCATTTTCCAGATTGTGAAACACAGGTTCAGTTTTGAGGCAGTGGGAGTATGGGGTTCCGAAGTGTCAGAGGCATCAACATCTGATGTGTGTGTACTTGTAGTAGTAGGAACCTGTTCCTCCTGATCCACCTAAACGTTATCCACTTATTCATCATCAAAAGAGGAGTCACTTACCTCCAGTGCTCCCCTTGAGTTACTTGAAGACTGTCCTTGTGAACCGGATGTTGTCGAGTCTAGGGGCGATGTGTTTAAGACATCATATCTTTGTCGATAGCTCAGCATCAGAAGGAGTGAGAGTAATGTTGAAGGACTTGAAGAAGCCATCATAATCGAAAAAAAGGCAGGTCCTTTTCCTGCAGTGGGGTGGTGAACCTCTGAACATCGATGTTGCACCACACTTCTACTTGACCCGTTGAGTTGTTGTAAACCCTCTTATTTGGTATGTTGTATCCTAGAAAAATTCCCTCTTTAGCCTTTTCACTGAACTTTCCTCACTGATGTTTCTACAGTAGTGTACATGGTGTGCCAAACGGTTCAAGATACTCTAGATTAGGTTTACGTCATTGGAGCAACTCGTAACACATTTTACCATCTCGTTTACCCACCAAGACTCGATTAAGAGTGTAACATGAATTTGCTACTTCCTCGTTCTAGAATTGGATAGGCAGTTTCGAGTCTACTAGCATCGTCCTGGCTGTCTCTATCAAGCTTCTGTTCTTCCGTTCAGCAACTTCGTTCATCTGTAGAGTGTAAGCATATGTGAACTGATGTACAATTCCATTTCTTTGCAGAATGCCTCCATCCACTGATTCTTGAATTCTGTACCGTTGTCTGAGCGAACCTAACGTACCTTTAACTTGTACAGAGATTCCAATGTGGTCACAAGCTGTTTGAATGAATTAAATGATTCTGATTTGTATTTTAGAAACATTACCCAAGAGAATCTGGAATAATCATCAGTGACTACATAATAGTACAGATCTCCAGCGATGCTCTTGGTGCTCACAGGACCAAACAGATCCATATGTAGAAGTTCGAGAGGCAATTCAATAGAGTTGATGTTCTTTGCCATGTGAGATTTCTTGGTTTGTTTCCCTTTCTTACATGCCACACAGAAATCGGAAGTTGAAAGTTTTTGACATTAACTCCATTGATCAAATCATTCTGAATGAGATGATTCATCTTCCTAGGATTTATGTGTCCCATTCTCCTATGCCAAGAGATGGATTCCTTCTCAGTTGCCTTTGACAAGAATCACTGGACTTGAGGATCAGTTGTGGAGACCTTTGATAGATCCAAGACATATAAGTCATTATACCTTGAAGCTGACATTAAAATTTGGTCCTCCGGAATGATGTACTCCTTCTTCAACACGTAGCACTTCTTGTTGTCGAAACAACCTTGAAACCTTTGTCACAAATATGGGATACAGAAAGTAAGTTTTTTTGTAGTTGTTTAACATAGTTGACCTTGTCAAACTTAACTTTCTGATTTCCCACTTCTCCCTATGCAGTAATGTAACCTCCTTTATTTCCTGCAAAAGAAACATGTCCTCCTTTAATGTGATTGACATTTGAGAGGAGTGACAGGTTCCCGGTCATGTGCCTGGATGCTCCACTATCCACAATCCAAGTGTTTGTGATAGCACTATAACAAACATCTTGCACATTCAAAGGAAATGATGGGTGAAGGTTTGGGACCCAAGTCATAACTGGCTTGGGTAACCCAGAGGAATCACACATCATAAATTCAACCCACTGTCCATTTGAGGGCGAGGGCATGTCATTCTTCTTACTGCTCTCAGTATCAGACATTTGATTTGATTTTTCTTTCTACAAGCTAGTTTTGTGCAATACTTGTTTGTGATAAACAAATGACTGGTTTATGGTTTGAACTTTAATTTCATTATTTCTTTTAGGTGGAGTAATAGAACTCTTTTTAGAAGACATATGTTTAGTATCATGAAGTTCAACTTTCTTTCTTAGTGTCTGATACTGAGGACAATTAGAAGCAATGTGTCATCTCTTTCCACAATTATAGCACGATCGACCTTCAACATGTTGGCAAAGACGTCTCTGTGGGGAAGTGTGTGAGACTGGTGTGACCTTGGGTTTGTTGGATTTTGTCACTTCTTGTTTATATGTTTTATCTTCTTTAACAAAATTAATTGTTTGAACCTTTTTAACATCTTTACTTTTTTGTTTATTTGGACTTAGACATGAAGCACATGTTTGGTTAACTTGTTTGGTCTTTTTGGGTTCTGTATTAGACATCGTTGAACCTGAATTTACCTTAACCTTCTCAAATTGCTCATCCAAATTAATGATAGGCATTTTACCCTTATATTTCAAAGTGTCCTCCTTTAGTTTAGTGACAGATTCCACTGTTTGACACATGGAATCTGGATCACTAACTAGAGGAGTGTCACCACATGATCCTTAATAGGATTGTTATTTACTGGTTGACATTTAGTATTTACAAGATCTCATGTGGTGGTGGAACCACTTTGTAACCTAATCCCTCTCCGTTATTTTGTTCTTTCACTAAGTTTTTAACTATGTAAGAAGAACTAGTCCAACTGTGCAGTTTTTGTTTTAGTGAATTTACTTCGACTTCCAAAACTGCTTCTTCCTTTTTAGTTTCTTCAAGGGAGTTTAAATAGAACATAATGACATTTGCTTGGTTAAAAGCCACAACTTTGGTTTCCCTAAGTTGTTTATTTAACAATTCAACTTTCTCTTTGTAGCTATGCTCATTTAGTTTTAAAATGCGATTTGCTTCTGTACATAGTTGAAAGTCCTTTACTAAGCTATCGTTGTGATCTAATAACCTAGAAAATTACAAATCTATGCTTTCCCTAAATTTATTACATTCATAACAAGCATGATTGTCAAACAGTTGGTCTTTAGTACTTACCTGTGAAGATTCAGTTGAATTCGCCATCAGTGCAGAGGTTGACTCTTCAACTGCTGGAGATTCTGAACATGTAGTTTTGGTATCTTCTTCAATCAAGGATTTAACCAATTTTGCAGTATCTTCAGTTCTTACATTGCTAGTTCGACCGTGACATTATCTTCACTCTCAGTATCATCATCCAACACCTCGACATTTGCAATGTTAGATTCTCCTGGAGACACAAATTTGAAGGTCCAATCTTGTCCTCCGTCACCTTGAGCAGTCAAGGCCTTTGTCTTTGTACTAGACGAGGTAGCTCCACCTGTTGGTTTGTCCTGACAGTTAAAAGTCGAGAAAGGGTTGCCATTACCTGTCTTCTTGGGCTTTACACACTCACGTTTAAAGTTCCCCTTCTCTCCACAGTTGAAACAGGTAACTTTGGACTTATCGAAACCAAAAGTAGTGTCTTTAGTGGCTATCAAGTTCTGTCCCGTCTTCTTGACAAACTTTTTAGCTCTCTGCACAGCACTTGCCAATGCACACATTATGTCCATTCTTTCAAGCTCATTCTCATCTATCTATTCGTAATCTTCATCTGCTAGATGGCAGTTACCAATCTTTCCTGCAACCAAACCATCATACAAAATGAACAACAGCTGCCAATAGATCCATATGTTCTTTAGCCACCTCCACAGTGATATTCCCGAGGTTCTCGATCTTTAACTTGGTAGCATTAGCCTCAGGTGCAATATAATGGGTACTTGATGACCCAGACATGTCAGACCCTTAAACTATGGTTGGTGAAGAGCAGTTGAACTTGAAACAAATGCAGTCTGAAGGGGTGCTCCTGAACTAGCTATTATGGAAGAGGCATTGAAAGTGAAGGATTTTGGTCATATGTTCCTTTCTGCGACCTGTATTTCATCCTAAGTTCCTCCTCTCTCAATTTCAAGATGAAGTCATTTATGTCTAATTTTCCCAATATACTATTTTGTCTCAAGTTAGATACAAACGAATCCCACTTCTCTGGTAAGCCATCCGCCAAGCTGGATACCTTGTCTTCCATTGATGTTGTAACTCCATGAATATGCAGCTCACTCATGTGATGATATACCTGTTGATTACATCATCCAGACTTTCTATACCCATTGAAGAGAAGTTGTCAAACTCCTTCTTCAAAGCTTTTACCTTTAGAGCTTTTAACGAAGCATTTCCGTCATAGCATTTTTCCAAGGCTATCCAAAGTTTCTTTGCCTGTTTATTATCAGAAAATTGATGGAATATATCCTTTGGAATAGACTGAGTTAACAGGGCATAACCTTCTTCTCTGTATTATATTTCGCCTTCTGGCTGTCAGTCATCCCTCCCAATGTCAATTTTACCTCATCTGCACCAACCGGCATGTCATATCCTATTTTAATGGATTATTAAAGGTTGGGATCAACTCATTGAGGTAGATCTCGAAATGTTGCTTCCAGTGTGGGTAATTGTCTAACGTTATAATCTTAGGTGGTTTATTGTGATTCCCACTCTCATTCTCCAGAAGCAAGAGGTTCTGGATCCGTGTGTCTCTACCTGCAGTGAACACAGAGTATTGTTCTTCCATCTCGTTAACTTTAAACTTTCAAAATTAAATACTTCACTTGTGCGAATGGACCACTCATACGATTGAACTTATGCAAATGATGTGTGTGGATGAATTCAATCATGGGATCGGATTCAGTCGTGCATAAGGAGAATGCAGTTGGAGTCTATGCGAATGAAGTTGGTCAGTAGTATAAATGAACAAGGCGACTGAGTTCAATCATGTGTATGAGAGGTGCGAATGGATTCATTCGTGCGATTGTGTCCATCGTGCAACTGAAGGATGTTGTTTTTGCAAAAACGAAGGTTTTGAACACTTTGATGCAAAAAACACGAATTTCTCACGAACCCTAATTGTCGTATGCCGAAAAACATTAACTTTTTGACCTGGAGACATCGAAAAACACTATTTGACGCAAAAAGATTGAGTTTTTTGAGTGAAAAACACGATTTTATATCAAAATCGATTGAATCACATGCAAATCAAGAGACAAAGCTCTCATACCACTTGTTAGGACCGTTTAGGTACGGAGTACTAACTGATTAAGGTGTATACCAAACCAAATAGTGCGGAATCCTATTTGATTGGCGATCCAATGAGTGAAATCGCAAGTATAATCGATCTAAGAATGAATCAAAATGTTAAGAACGATTGTAAGATGATTAACTGCGATCTATGAACTTGGAACATGTTTTCTTGAGTCTCTGGACGGCTAGGGTACGATTATGTGCATAGGTATTTGAATTGTTACGTTTTTCCATGAATTAAGTGGTGTATATAGGTTAGGGTTATCCATTCGTACGACTAAACCATTAGCATGGTTCAGTCGTGCGACTGAAGCATGCGGTTGATTCATCCGCACGACTGAGGTCCAGTCGTGCGACTGAGTCAATCTTATGTCACAATCGTGCGACTGATCCAGTCTCCTGGTTCAGTCGTGCGATTGGTCCATTAGTATGAAGTATTCATGCGTATGGTCCATTAGCATGGTCCATTCGCATGAGAACTTCACACGATTAAGTTTGAACATGTTTCTCAACCATTATTGACTAAGAACTATGTAAACAACCACAAACTTATATAGTTAGTTCAATATGTGCTATCACACAATCAACAATGCAATATTAAACATTATATTCATCAACAACACATTTCGTTTCATTCATACCCATTCAATTACGTATATGTAAGACATGAAAGTTATTTTACATTAAGTTCCTAAACTAGGTACACATGTATCTACACTTACACACCTAAACCTACACCATGATCCATACCAACTTCCTCACCTCAACCACCTAAACTACCCTCCTCCAACCCAAAACACTCTCCAGAACCACAACACCACAACCTACCCAACAACCTCCCAAACCATCCCATCAGCCTTCCAACATCTCTCCTTAGAGGAGTTCAAGGCAATCAAGACAAAGCTCATCAACTGCACAACCCTGAGTGACATCTCTTATAAGGAAGACTCTGTTAGACTGACTTATGTTGATGGATCATCACGTTATCTCACTAGAGATCAATTCTTGATCTACCTAGAGGAACACTAGACCATGTTGGTAGACTTCTTGGTCTTAACTCTAACTCCTTAAACGATGAAGAGAAGAAAGCTCGTGACTCTACTGGATACAAAGAGAGGGGACAAGATTCCTAGTCAGCCCCTTGTTCCTAGAAAGAAAATCATTCAGTGGAGTTTCGATGAAGCCTCTCACAACGTTGTATGGAGAGAGGGAATGGAGAAATCAATAGGCTGAATGCCTCTTCTCGGCTACACTCTAGCAGATTCGACATTGCTGAGTTAGCAGAGAAACCATTCTCCAATCTCTCCAACTCCAAAACTACTACTCACATTAGAAGTCATCTTAGCAGCGTTCATCTTGCCGAGCTAACTGAGAAAGCAAAGATTGAAGAGGAATTGAAGCTGAGAGAGAAGGAAGACAAGGAAAGTTCAACCACCAAAGGTAAGGCCTTTCTACAGATGGTAGAAGGCCCGACATTGGAACCAATAGTTAAATGGGAATATGACTATAGCTCTAGTCAACTAACTCTCCTTAGAGGGACCTAATAGAGGGTGCATATCATTCAAAGTGACAGACTGGATCTCCTATTCACGAATGATTTATACAACTCAGCACCACTTCCGGGAAGAACAAAGAAACAAATAAATATTTGCTTTCCCTGGAGCTGAATGTTTTGAGAAACAGGAACAAGTGAGGTTTTGGTAGCATCACCCTAGGGGGAGTTTGTTGGATCAAGAAGAATGCTAGTGCAATCAAAACCAAATCACTTAGACTATTTGGTACAACGAATAAAGGACTTCCGAAGCTAAGTGTGGAACTTCCGAAGGAAGAGGAGTTCTTCCGGAAACAAATTGTAATATCAACTTCCGAAGATAAACTACAACTTCAGAAGACAAAGTATTCACTTCCGAAGATCAAGACTTAGAAGAAAAGATGAGAAGTCAACTTCCGAAGTAAGAAGAAAAGAAGAAGTCCTCAAGCCTCGGAAGAAGTAGCCTCTTTCGAAGTGGCTTCGGAAGAACTTGTTCTTTTGAAGCCAACTAACCATCGGAAGACACTACTATGAACCAATGGACATAAGTTCGGTCTCTCTGACACTCCGCTGCAGACCCCTGAGATACTGCATGGTGTTTTCTCAAAAGCCATGTAGTTGACCATACGTTATTCCACTGTTCACCTTTATCAGTTAGTATAGTTGCCAGTTTTAGTTGGTGACAAAAAGGTAAGTCATGGACATGTCATGACTAGCATATCTTAGATAATACTTTATCTAAGATTGTTAGTTATATTTTTAGTCATGAATTATAGTAATTTTAGGTTGCATTTCCGCATATATTTTGCATTAATTGCATGCATATTTTATTTTAATTATAAAATAGTAGATTTTTGGTAGGTGGAATCTACTCTTGTATATTTTTGGTTTTTGTAGAATAATCAAATGGCTGGAAAAAGAGATAAAGATTCAAACTTTAAAGGAGATAAAGATTCAAACTTTAAAACCAAGAAAAGAGGAGAGTTGGTTGAAAGAGGGGGAGAACTGAAAAGATAAAAGGAGGGAAGCTGCAGAAAAGAGGGGGATCGACCGGGAGGAAAGAAAAAGGAATTCTTGGAGAGCTGCAAAAGGAAAAAAAGAGGAGAATATTCTTTTCTCACCTTTTGAAGATCAATTATTATTGTTGAGATTTTTTTTTTTCGTAAGTTTTTGTTTTCAACCATGTCCGGCTAGGGCACTCTTTGATTTCAACATTAAGGTTCAATTTCTATGATTTTGGTTTGAACTTATGTGAAGCGTTTATGAGATGTTTTTATTTTAGTGGTTTGTTTGTTTGATTCTTGATCTTAAACCCGGATCTAATCCGGTATATATTAGATTGTTAATAAACTTGATTAACTTATTAATTTTTCTATTAAATTTCTTCAAAATTTAAAACCCTAATCAAGTTTTGCTTTTTGATATAAGGAACAATTAACGGTTAGAGTTTGTTTATGAATTCATTCTCGTTATAGAATCACACAATCTAGTTAGACATACTGAACGGCGTGTGTGTTTAATTATAATCGATACTTCTATCGTTACAACCTGCAAACTAAGATCCGAACGACGTGAGCTTAGAGTAGCGGGTTGGCTCCAATCAACGAACTGCGATTGATTGGACATTAGATATAGGGGATATCCGAACGGCGTGAAGTCTAGTATCGATACAAACCATTAATTGAAAATTGTCATTGAACCGTAATTGTTAATGATCGTAAGCCAAATTGAGTCAAGAAATTACCTTAGTTTTGGAATTAGTTTTTATATTTGAATTTACTTGACCATTTAATTAACGTCTTCAATAATCTCTATTTCACAATTAAAAAATAAAAAAAATGTCAATTTTCGTTTTTCCAGCAGAACCTTAACACGGCTGCGTGGAATTTCTTAACTGTTTTGACACGGTCGTGTCGGGTCATTGGAGTATTTCTACTCTTTATAATTTACTTTTAGTTTTAGTTTTTAATTAAAACCCCCACCTTCCTAGTCCATAATTAATCAAAAGTAACTATGCAAAAATGTTTTGTTATAAAAAAATAGGCACGTATCCCTGAGGACACAGACCCTTCTTCCGCTCGTACTATTATTAGTGTGTGTGACGGTAGGTTCACATTTTCAAAATTTATTTGCTGGATTCGACACCCAACAAAATGGCGCCGTTGCTCGGGATCGAATGGCGATTCTAATCATATTATGCCAAGATCATTTCGTACAGGTACAACACTCGAGATTGACTTGGAGATTGAGAAGACCGCAAAGAGGTTAAGGAAACAAGCGAAGCTCCGAAAGAAGTCAGCAAGTTCCTCAACACCAATTACTTCATCTCTAGCCACCGACATTTGTCAAGATATACCCTTGTCAAGTGAATCCGAATCTGACACCGAATCATCACAACCCTCACAAACAACCACCACTCCACCACAATCACCTACCCATCAAGAACCACCCTTACCCGAACCAACCATGGCAGCTCCAGCCGAACAAACCTTAGACAATGGGCAACCCATGATGTTACCCAACAACCCCTGTGCATAAACTACCCTGCTATGGTGAACTTTGAGCTGAAATCTGGCCTCATCCATTTGTTCCACTCTTCCGAGGTCTTGAGAATGAAGACCCTCATAAGTTTCTCAAGAATTCCATGTTGTGTGTTCCGGAATGAAGCTGCACAACGTTACTGAAGATAAAATCAAGCTTAGGGCATTCCCCTTTGCTATGCAATATTCAGCTAAAGAATGGTTATATTACCTACCACCAGGGTCAGTAAAACACATGAAATGATCTTGCAAAACTGTTTTTAGAAAAGTACTTCCAGAAGTCAAAGCATCTATTCTATGTAAGGAGATCATGGGGATCAAACAAGCAAAAAGAGAAGCTTTGTATACTTATTAGGAAAGATTCAAGAAGCTTTGTGCTCGATGCCACAACATGGCATCTCGGAACATCAATTACTTCAATACTTTTATGAAGGATTAGCACCACTAGAAAGGCATTTGATAAATGCCTCTAGTGGAGGAGCTTTACTTGATAAAACACCAACCCAAACTAGAGATTTGATAACTTCCATAGCTGAAGATACCAAACATTCCTCACAAGAAGATGGATGGTATGACGATGTACCATGGGCGGTTTAAGAAGTGAGCACTCCTAACATTGAAAGCCAACTTGCTGAGTTGACTAAGGTTGTAATGCAGCTTACAAAAGGCAAGGAAGCTAATCAAAAACCTCGAGCATGTGGAATTTTCTTACAATTTGGACACCCCACTGATATGTGTCGCACACTTCAAGAAGACGTTGAAGAAGCACAAGCAATAGGAGATTATCTGGGGCAGAATCCAAGATCCTATGAACAATAAAGAAATAATCAAAATTGGGGACAAGTACCCAACGTTGGCTATCCACAAAGAGCCCCATAATTCCATCAACGACCTCCCTTTTAGATGCAAAACAATCAACAAAACTTTCAGCCTCGACAACAACAACAAACGGGAAGCACAAGGATGTCTTTGGAAGATATTGTCAAGAGTTTGGTAATGAAAACACACACATTCTAGCAGGAAACAAAGGCTAGCATAAAGAACTTGGAGCAACAAATAACTCAACTGGCCAACTCGGTAAGCAAGATAGAGTCCCAAGGTAAGCTACCCGCACAAACCGAAACAAATCCTAAGCATAATGCTTGTTTAATTACCTTGAGGAGTGGAAAGAGTTATGATGATCCTGTAATACAAGAGGAGGAAGAAGAGAATATGGTTGAGAAGAATGATATGGAATTGAAGGACAAACCAAAACCTGATGAAGTTAAGGCAAAGTACACTCCTCCACCTCCATTACCTTCAAGACTAAAAGGTACACAAAAACAAAGGGAAGAACAAGAGATTATGGAAACATTCCGTAAGGTAGAGGTAAACATACCATTACTTGATGCTATAAAACAAGTTCCTAGATATGCTAAGTTTTTAAAAGAACTTTGTACATCAAAGAAAAAGCTTAAAGGTAATGAAACAGTCAAGGTAGGTGAAAATATTTCTGCAGTGTTACAAAAAAGATTACCACCAAAGTGTAAGGATCCGGGTGTCTTTACGGTTCCTTGCAAATTGGGGAATCTTAGCATACCTCGAGCCATGCTCGACCTTGGAGCTTCTATTAAAGTTCTACCATTCTATTTTCAAAACACTTAATGTAGGAGCGTTAAAGAGGACCGGGGTAGTCATTCAATTGGCTGATCATTCTATAGTATACCCAAAAGGTGTACTAGAAGATGTATTAGTCCAAGTGAACGAATTGGTATTTCTAGCAGATTTTTATTTTGGATGTGTAAGATGATGATATCTCGAATTCCAGTTCCATTTTATTAGGAAGACCATTTTTGAAAACCGCAAAAACAAAAATTGATGTTTATAGTGGCACTCTTTCAATGAAATTTGATGGTGAGGTTATCCACATTAATATATATGGTGCTATGCGATATCCAAGTGATGTTTCTTCTTTGAATTGGTTAGATGTTATTGAACCTTTGACTGATGATTGTTTTGAGTTATCTAACCACGATGTTCTAGCAATGTGTTAAATATAAGCATTGATGAAATAACAGCAAAAGAGCTCACCGAAAAGTTCAAGCTTGGGGAAGAATTGATGGAGTAGTAACATTTATGGAAGAACAGAAGAAAGCAAGGTATGAACCACATAAAATGCAACTTCCAATTACTAACCAAAAGCTTGCTCCATCCATTTTGCAGGCACCCGAGCTAGATCTTAAAGCCCTCCCTAATCATCTAAAGTATGCATACCTGGAGAGAAAGAAACGTTACCGGTGATCATATCTAATACGCTGACAAGCGAGGAAGAAAAAGAGTTGATCAACACACTCAAGCAATACAAGGAAGAAATTGGGTGGACCATAGCCGACATAAAAGGTTTGAGCCCATCATTTGCATGCACAAAATCCTAATGGAGGAGGATTACAAGCCAACAAGAGAAGCAGAAAGAAGATTGAACCCTCCAATGATGGAGGTCTTGAAGAAGGAGATTCTAAAGTTGCTAAATGCGGGCAAGATCTACCCTATTTTCGATAGAAAGTGGGTAAGTCCCGTGCAAGTTATGCCTAAGAAAACAGG
Organism: Flaveria trinervia; assembly: GCA_025506515.1. Taxonomy (NCBI): domain Eukaryota; kingdom Viridiplantae; phylum Streptophyta; class Magnoliopsida; order Asterales; family Asteraceae; genus Flaveria; species Flaveria trinervia. The sequence goes on from CM046449.1 coordinate 39,639,688, forward strand.
TATAACTGTGACTGAAAATGAACAAGGTGAATAGGTCTCCACTTGTGTCGAAAACGGGGGCGGGTGTGTATTGACTATAGAAGGCTAAATGCCTTAACTCGCAAGGAGAACTTTCCACCATCATTTAAAGATCAAATGCTAGAAAGATTAGCAAGTAAGTCCCACTATTATTGCTAGATGGGTATTATGGTTTTCATCAAATATCCGTTGCACCAGAGGACCAAGAGAAAACAACTTTTACATGCCCCTTTGGCATGCTTGCATATCGGCGGATGCCCTTTGGGCTTTGCAATGCCCCCCCACGTTCCAAAGGGTAAGGTAAGTATATTTTCTCATTATGTTGAAGAGAATTGAAGTTTTCATGGATGATTTCACCATGTATGGGAATTCTTTTAATGAATGTTTGGAAAACTTCACTAAGATTTTAAAAAGATGCATTGAGACTAATCTTGTTTTAAATTATGAGAAATGTCATTTCATGGTTGATCAAGGTCTTATTTTAGGTCATGTTGTCTCTTCAAAAGTTTTAGAGGTTGATAAAGCAAAATTCATGTTATTAAATCTTTACCTTATCCTAATAGTGTGCGCGAAGTGCATTCTTTTCTTTGTCATGCAGATTTTACCGAAGATTTATCATGATTTTTCCAAGATAACAACACCAATGTGTGAGCTTCTACAAAAAATGTAGAATTTGTGTTTTCCAAAGCATGCAAGGAAGCCTTTGATACCCTAAAGACTTCATTAGTTAGTGCACCGATTATCCAACCGCCGGATTGGAGTTTGCCATTCGAGATCATGTGTGATGCAAGCAATCATGCAGTAGGAGCGGTGTTGGGTCAAAGGAAGGATCGAGTACCATATGTGATCTATTATGCTTCAAGAACCTTGGATCACGCTCAAAGCAATTACTCACCACTGAAAAGGAGCTTTTAGCTATTGTTTTTTGCTTTAGAGAAATTTAGACGATATTTATTGGGTACTAAAGTAATTGTATATTCTGATCATGCAGCTTTGAGATACCTCATGACTAAGAAGGATGCTAAGCAAAGACTTATCAGATGGGTGCTCCTACTTCAAGAATTCAACTTGGAAATCAGAGATAAAAGTGGAAAGGAAAATCTTGAGGCTGATCACCTAAGTAGGATCATAAACAATGAGGAACCAATGCCCTTAAATGACTCATTCCCTAATGAACATCTATTTGCTACTCAAATCACCACTCCTTGGTATGCCGATATTGTAAACTACAAAGTGGCAAATACTTTTCCCTTTGATCTTTCCTATGCGCAAAAATATAAGATAAAAAGGGAAGTAAGAATATATGTTTGGGATGAACCATACCTTTGGAAGTATTGTGCCGATCAAGTTATACGAAGATGTGTCGACATGAGTGAGGTACCTTCCATTCTAGAATTTTGTCACTCACAAGCTTGTGGTGGGCATTTTGGCCCAAAACGGACAGCATACAAGGTACTCAACTCGGGTTTCTATTGGCCAAGCATATTTCTTGATTCATATATGTTTTTCAAATCTTGTGAACGATGCCGGAAAATAGGTAATTGAAAAGCTAAAGATCAAATACCCCTCACATCCATTCATGTATGTGAAATCTTTGATGTATGGGGCATTGATTTTATGGGTACCTTTCCATCTTCATTTGGTAATGTTTATATATTACTAGCCGTGGATTACGTCTCTAAATGGGTAGAGGCAAAGGCTACAAGGACTAACGATGCTAAAGTTGTTTCAGGTTTTATTAAAGCTAATATCCTTAGTAGGTTTGGCGTGCCAAGGGCATTCATGAGCGATAGAGGATCACACTTTTGCAACAGGATGATCGAAGCATTGTTCAAGAAATATGGCGTTACACATCGTGTGTCAACGGCTTACCATCCACAAACGAATGGTCAAGCCGAGATTTCTAATTGGGAGATAATGTCGATACTCGAGAAGACAGTTAACCCAAATCATAAAGATTGGAGCTTGCGTTTGGATGACGCATTGTGGGCATATCACACAGCCTATAAAACACCCATAGGTATGTCACCTTTTCGTCTCGTATATGGAAAGGCTTGTCATCTTCCAGTTGAATAGAGCACAAGGATTTTGGGCCATTAAGCAATTCAACATGACGATCGATGAAGCCGGGGTTTACCGTAAGTTACAAATTAAAGAGTTGGAAGAAATTCGTAATGATTCTTTTGAGAACTCTCGAAATACAAAGACAAAACCAAAGCATATCATGATAAGGTAAACTCATGAAAATCTTTCAGCATAGGTCAAAAGGTTTTGTTATTCTCATCAAAACTCAAGTTATTTCCTGGAAAATTAAGGTCCTGCTCAGTCAGGCCGTTTGTGGTTACTATTGTTTTTGCTCATGGTGCAGTGGAAATTACAAGTGAGAAAACACGAAAAATGTTCAAAGTGAACGGGCATAGGTTAAAATTGTTTTATGAAGGATTCCAAGAAGAAAAAGGAGATTTGATGGGGTTGGAGAATCCAAACTACGAGCATTAAAAAAGAATTATGTCAACCAAAGACGTTAAAGAAAGGCGCTATGCGCGAGGCAACCCGTATTTGGTTTTTTATTTATATTTTTCTTTTCTTTCTAAAAAAACACAAAAAAGGGTGGGGGTGTTGTCAAACATTGGCAAACAATAACTTAAAAACGACCAGTAAAAATATTTGACAAAATTTGAAAACAGACGTGAGAGGATTTTGTTTACTAGAAATTTTAGAATGGTAAAACGGCCGTGTTAGATTTAACACGACCATGTCAAGATGTTGTCTGATTTAAACAAGAAAATATAAGGGAAGGGGAAATCTAATTTAGAAGCCCTAAATATAAACCTTTACCCATTCCATCAAACTAACCCTCTCACTCACCCCCCACGACTACCACCGTCCTCCTCCCACAACCCTTCGCGAACCCTTCGCGATCTCCATCCATCGCGAACCATCTCGGCGACCCTCACATCGCGTCGCCGTGACCTCAACCTGGGCCGCCCTGCACCTCGACGACCACCATCACCGCTGAACAAGGCATATCCCAACCCATTCCCCTATTGTTCAAGATATTCATCTTCGTTTCCACTCCGGGTAAGAATCCTAAAGATTAAATTTTGTGCTATCAATAGAGTGGGTGTATCTCTGTAATTAGGTAAATGAATTTTAGACCCATCAATAGTCATCTGCATATTCAAAAATAGGGTTTTAAGGTATGTTTTCTTCTCACCTAGAACATGGTTGAAGTATATATATGGTATTAGGCTGATTGTTTGATGGTTTATGGGTTTGATTTGAGTTGTGAACTTGGTTTATTGCCCTATTCAGTTAATCCGCATGAATGCCTTGACTATTGCTAGTTATTGGTTACCTCAACAAATCTAATATTAACTTGATGGTTTGGTCACTTATGTAGGGCTAAACACCTCACATATAAGAATGGTTCGCGAAAAACACAAGTCCCGTTATCAGCTTCGCTGTCCAGACATGTACGAAACGCTTTGTGCGCACGACAAGGAGCATCTTCTAGCCAACACGAAGCTGGTACGTCATGACGAACCCCAAGATCCATGACCACAACACTAATGATGATAATCTGGCATCATGATGAGGATCAATGAAAAAGGTTCAATGCTCTACATAAACGAGTTATGGTTAACACCAGATTTGCAGACGATGATGCCATGAACGCAATAGGGTTTTTAATGGTGTGCAGAAACTATTCACAACATCGGATGGGAAGAATTTTTGATTGGGATGACGAAGGCTACAAACGAATGACCACCGAGTTTTTAAGTTCGGTTGAATTCAAAGACGAGGTGCTGCACTTTTGGTTGTTCAATGATTCTTACAACCTCACCGTTGATCAAATATGTGGTATGATTCACGCTCTGACTCGGGATACCTTCGCACCCAGCGCACCCACTCATCCCGAGTTTGATGCTAAAGACTTTTGTGCGACCATTATGGATAAGTGGATGTACGTTGCCACTAATGCAAAATCATCACATATCGTACATCCAACACTTTGAGTTGCACATAGGCTCCTCTCCAACATCATAGACGCACGAAATGACACCAGAGGAGTCACCAACATGAGCTCTACCTCCTATGGTGTATGATTAACCCACAACCGCAAAAGCCAGACTTTGCCCTTTATCTCTGCTACAAGTTAATGCACGTGGTGTAATATACGGCTGGACAAATTCATTGTGGTTCAATCATCACCATCTTCGGACGTCATTCCATAGCTAATTTGCGTTTACCAATTGCATTGGAAAGATTAAAAAGGTCGTGATACCTTGACATGGTTCAAATGGAGAAAATGTAGTTGTTCAAAATCCATTTTCATACTCAAATTTGGCTGAAGGGAACTCAGAAGAAAAGGTACCTCGTGATTTCTGAAGACACTCATCATTTAATGTCCTTAGCCGAACCGGTGAAAGCAACATGATGGTTACTCCAAGGGAACTACCAACAAGGGTATGGCGATCAAGCCGATGATGTAAATGAAGAAGATAATCGTGCCCCCCAACGGATCATCATGAGGAATACATGGCCCGTTTCACCTCAGGTGACACCATGTTATCCGAAGTTCGCCAAGACATTCATCATGTCCGAGGGGACAATCCATAACCAAGGGGCCATGCTACGTCTTATGTATGATCCAGCAGAAATGGGTCACGTGAATTTCTGCTTTACACGAGCTCCACCTTGGATGTCCACCCCATCCACCACCTCAGTAATTTCCATCCTACTCTCTACTCCAAGCCTCGAGGACGACGCTGAATTCAAGCTTGGGGAGAGGTAATTTTTAATTTTTTTCATCTTACTTATCATTCAATTACATATTACATATTGCATTTAGGGTTGTATCATAGTTATTGTAGTTTTAGGAACTGCAATTAGGACTGCATTGTATATAGTTAATCATAGTACTAGGTATGCATAAAAAAAATAAAAAAAATAAAAAAAATAAAAAGAAAAAAGAAATAAAAAAAGGTAACATCTTCGTAGCCTCGTGTTAGGACCTGGTATTCGACGGAAATACCTAGAGATCACGTGTAAACCAGATCAAATAGTGCGGAATCCTATTTGATTGGCGATCCAATCGGTGAGAACACAGGAATAATCAATCAAGGATTGAAACTAATGTTAGAAATCGATAAGGAATCGATCTAATGTGTTCTATGAACTTGGAGAACGATATAGAAGGTTTCTGGACGGCTAGGGTTCGTCTGGAATCGTACTTGATCGAGTGTCCCTGTTTTTCACGAATTGAGTTGTATTTATAGGTTGGCACTATTCAATCGTGCGACTGAACCATTAGTTTGGTTCAGTCGTGCGATTGAACCATGCGGTTGGTTCATTCGTGCGACTGAGTGTTCAGTCGTGCGACTGAGCCAATCTTATGTTACAGTCGTACGACTGATCCAGTCTCCTGGTTCAGTCGTGCGACTGAGTCAATCGTGTGAAGTTCTTCATGTGTATGGTTCATTCGCATGAGCCATTCGCATGGGAACTTCATTAAGTTAAGTTTGAATGTTTTAGTTAATTAATAAATATTATTTGTAATCATTCAAGTAATCATAAACCCAATCAATTTAGTCACGACTCATTAATGAACTATTAAACATTATAACCAAAGACTATCAATATCAGTTCATTAATCATACCAAACAAGATCTATTACATTACATATCACGATCTAGGGACATACATGTATCAAAAAACTCCCCCTTGGACCTAGATCTCTCTAATGTCTTGTTTTCTTCATTACCTCCTCATATTTCTTGTACTTGTCCTCTTGTGTGACTCCCGCGTGAATATCAACGTGAAGCAAAGTCGTATAACATTTTGGAACTGGAGGGCTTGTACAATGTCTTGTGTGTCATAGAACAGTGGCCACTTGTATAATGTATAGACATCATTAGCAGACAAGTTAGTTAGCCACATTGGGTCGAATACCCTGACAGTATCCATTTGATCCCCTTTGTTCAGAACTATGACAGCTTCAGCAGTTCTCCAATCATAGTACCACCATTTGAAGTGTGGAGTGAAGTCCTGTGGCATTTCCCTGAGAGGGATTCTCGACATAGTGCGCGAGGAGACTCCACTTCAACACAATCTTAGGTTTTCCAGTAATGGTATCCATCTCAGACCTTCTAATATACCTTGTAGGTTGTTGAGGTCTGAAGTTAATCCACCTGGTGTGGTACTCTTTCTTTAGGGCCCTCAAACCAGCCTGACATCTTTCTCGGGTCAGCATACAACAGCTTCAATTTGGCCAGCTGGTTGAGCTCAAATCCTAGTAGAGTCTTTAGATCATGTGGAAATCGAAAGTACTCTATGCCCTTTTCCCTCTTAAACGGCATAAACGTTAGATCATCAAAATATGCCCATGCTATAATCCTGCCTGACACCATAAGATGTTTCTTGACGCTGTAGAACTTGGTGTAGGCATCCCTCTTCGGTGCGCACGTTGGGCTCTGACTTCTTTAAAACATTCAGCCCACTCAGCCTTTCGAATGTATACATCATCGTTTGAGGCTTGGTTGTTCCTTCGGTCTTTCCAGCTTCCTGCTCCATCTTGTCTAGTACCTCAAACATTCACTGACTAGGCTCACCCAGATTGGGGACCATATTACCCTCGTTGTCAGCGTACTGAGGGTACTCTTCAGCAGCAATATCTTTAACCTCAACTTCATCAACGTCATGTAGTTCGTCGTCACTGTTTGAATCAACTGTTGGAGCATCCTTGACAATGTCATCAGGATTGAGTCTGAACATCTCTACCATTGCTCGTTAGATAGGTCGTAATTATTTCACCTTCTTCAGGGGTATAACTCACTGACCTTCTGACAATCCCTTGCAGATCAAGAATCATTGTGAGTTGAGACTTGACCTGTTGAAGGGAGCAATATCAAACTCATCTCTGTGGCTTTTCGATCTGTTTGATTTACACATTTCACACTCAATCATTAGTAATATATCAAACAAAATGCATTAACTTAATATAAACATTCAGTACATGGTTTTTCAATACAGAATACAAAAGTAATAAATACATAAACATCCACTATTTACTTTTATCCTGTGCTAGACTCTTCTTGTGAAGGTATAGAAGCAGAAGCTGACTGATCCTGTCTGTTCTTTGTTCTCTTCTCTTGCCCGGAGCTGAGACAGATTCAGCTGCTTCTCCTTCTTCAGTCTCTTCATCTGCACACCACTCTTCGGTTTTCTCTTCATGAGAATCACTGTCATCATCATCATCATCATCATCATCTTCATTATCTCTGTCTCCATCCTTTATCTTTAGAGGTTCCTCCTTTGATCCTTTCAATTTTAGCAAAATGGTCCTCTTAGCTTTTTCAACTCCTCTATTTGCTTACCTGCTGCGACACTTTGAGCTCGGAGTTGTTCCAACTGAGTGTTCTGAGCAGCCAATTGCTGGGCCTGCTCCTCAATTACTCGATCCTGCTCTGCAATTTTATGCGATTGTGCAGCAGTCAGGTCGGTAGCTGGCGGATCTAAGTGGTCTTTTCCTCATCAGCCGCCAGCAATCGCAACACCATTCTATTAAAGCTGACAGCTGTTCCTCTACCCCGAGTGGAGGTAGAGGAGATCTATAGGTGTGTGAGGGTGGGGCTGAGGGCTCGGTTGGTGGCTAGTGGTGGTGGTGGAGGTGGTGAATATCGGGTCAGGTCTGGATGATAATGGTGGTGAGTGTGGGGTGAATGATGTAGTGGTGGCTGTGGGTCTGGCTTGTGGTGGTCGGTATGGTGGTGTCTGTGGTTGCTGTGGGGAAGGTAGGGTGGTGGTGGTGTTCTGAAGAGGTGGTAGTGGTGGAAGGTAGGTGGATGTGTTAGTGATAAGGTTACCTATGCTTCTTCTTTTTCTGGCCATGGGGTTGAGCCATCCGTTTTCTCCTCGTTCCCTTCGAGGTGGATGCACCCCCTACAATCCCGCCTGAGGACCCCGGAGCATAAGTTGGATCAGCATATGTATCTCCGGAGCCTCTCGGTTGTTCACCAACAACCCTCAACCCATGTTCTGTGGGAACTACTTTCCTTCCCACAGTTCGGGTCAGTGGCTCCTCATCAGATTCAACCTCATCTTCATCGTTAAGAACAAAATCTTGATGAAATCCTGCTGACTCAGTTACTTCAGCAGGTGAGACAGACACAGAGGGAACAGAGTCAGACACATTGCCTCTGGATGGAATAGCATCATCCCCACTGTCATCCTCCTCTGAATCATCAGTAGGGAGGACATTGGCTCCACGTCGGAGTCACTGTCCTCGTGACGCCATTGGCGTCTCCCCGGTGCCACATAACTTTCATTTACTAAGTGGCCAATCAACCTCTTTTCCTGGGGCTTAACTTGCTTTCCCCGTACACACCATCCTACCCAACGTAGTGTCATCCATAATTCCAAAGTCACTGCATCGTGACTTTCCTTGGGGAGCTGAGGCAGCTTCTCATTGAATATCATCTAAGAAATCGTGGATACATACAAAAACCTTATTTCCCTTTTGTTTCAATGTTCTCTACCAATAAGCAAGATCATATTAGAGAAGCTGAAAGGGTGGTTCAGCACCAGCCACAAAGGCATTCTGTATCTGATCTGATAGGTCATCGAAGCCCCCCTTCTCAAAGCGATGCACTTAAAATCACATGTGCCAGATATTTGTATTGTGGGCACAGGTTGCTCTTATGAGCACCCCGAGTTAATGTCCCCCCGCATACTTGATTCGGAGAAAACACCCTCTCACAGTCAATGGATGTAACTTAGTGGGGTGAGTAGAGTCATCCCCAACTCAAGGATTCTTTGATGTCCGTGGCGGTGATGTCGATAGCTTGACCCAAAATGGTGCTTCTGATGCTGTATGGCTCACGAGAACGATCCACTGAGGCATTCTCCCAGAATGCCTGGTGTAGTGATTTGTAAGGTTTGCAGGGCGTAGATATAGCCTTATGTATCCGTGAACGTTTGAGGAAGGCTATAATATCGGGAAACTTGGCCCCGTTCCGTGTCGTGTGCCAAATGGGCACATATGTTGTGCTTTGGATTAAGAGACCATCGGTCAGTCATTTTCCTGAAAACACAACATAGAACCATTAGTACATAAGACATGAAAACTTCTATTCTAAGTGTAAAGTTGAAAGTCATTTTGATTCATTCGTGCGAATGAATCATTCGACTGAAGTCAGTCGCCAGTTTGAGACATGCGATTGAGTTCAATCGGCTGATTGAGACATGTGATTGAGTTCAATCGTTGATTGAGGCATGCGATTGAGTTCAATCGGCTGATTGATGCATGCGATTGAGTTCAATCTGTTGATTGCGACATGCGATTGAGTTCAATCGGCTGATTGACTCATTCGGGTGGTTCAATCGGTCGATGATCCAATCGCAGGTTCAATCGTGCGATTGGAGTTCATTCGAACGACCAGTCGCTTGCCCACTGTTCGATCGCCTGTGGGTCGAATCTTGACCAATCTAAGTCATTTAACAGTGTTTAATGGTCCATTAGCCTCGTCTACTTGTCACTATAACCTATTAAACTCAATTTTAACATTTTGCTTCATTTACATAGGTGATTAGGTCAGTTCACAGTTCGGTTCTTGATTCAATCCAATGTCGCTATTGTAGGTCGGTAATGTGCTGATTTTGGTAGGATTCAAGAGTAGTGTACCTGTAAAATGTCACTAGAATGTAAGAATCTTAACAGCAATGTATATCAGAATCTGTGGCATTTTGACAGGGTAACGGTAAAGAACGCGATTTGGGGTGCTATTGGGAGTGATGAGTGAGATGCGATCGACTGAGACCCTTAAATACTGAACCTAGGTTCATTCGGCCGACTGGCCTCATTCGCTCAGTTCAATCGGGCGACAGAGGTTCAGTCGTACGATTGGCCTAGTCAATCGCATTCAGTCGGCCGACTGAGTCTCAGTCGGTCGACTGACTCATTCGGTCTCCTTCATTCGCCTCTTTAGTTGACCGACTGAGCCTCAGTCGGTCTACTGTTTCATTTTCCCCCTTCTATTCGGTCGAATGGATCAATTTCATGTCCATTCGGCCGATTGGAAGCCATTCGCATAGTTGGTCGATAACCATGATCCACTAGTGCGAATGTGTCACACTTTGTGAGTTTACAGTCATTTTGAACATTTACTATTAGACCCTTTTCACTTTGATAATAACATTGTAAGCTCTTAACCAATTCAGTCACTTCAGACGTGACCTTTTAATTTTGAAAACCATGTGGCCATCTCAGACATGACCCTTTTTAGGTAATTTAATTCCTTCTGATTCCCTGATGTAGTCCGACAGACACACAAATTAAAAGATAAACATAGGAACTTAAACTAACTACACAACTAAAGTTTATTTTTGGACTTTTTGTGAGAGATAAAACCCTAAGATGGAATCTAAGGGATTTGATTAGGAGTAGACAGCTTTAACTTAGATTGATCATATCTGGACCAACTCTTTTGGAATCATACAGGAATACCAAATCATTTTGGGACTTGATTAAACTCTTTGATGCTTAAATTCTCGGTGTTCATCCAGAGTCGTTAGCAACTTAAGGAAATCATACTGAAACTCTTAGATTTTCACATTGATTTGAACTCTTGAGAATGTAGCCACTAAGATTGTCAGTATGTTTGTCCACTTAAATCCATACACAGACTTTTGACGCAGACTGGTGACTGATTTAGGTTTAATATTTCAGCTAACATTTGTGGATCCCACACTTATATGATAATCAACATTCCTCAGAGGTTTTGAGCGGTCTACGGGTATTATTACAAGAAGAACTATTCTTAGAGCTTTCAAAGAGAAGCCTGTCCTCAGGTCAGTGCCATCGCACAGCAGAGAGGCGGCAAACAACAATGAATTCTAGAATATCTAGGTTATGCTTATCCTCAGGTCAGTGCCATCGCACAGCAGAGAGGCACACAACCTATCTCCTTTTTAGAGCAGCTTATTTTATTTGACACAATATGCACCAACACCATAAGTCATTAGCTTTATTGCATTTGTCTTTCATTTTTTCTTGCTTTGCTCTAATTATGGTCATCCGCACACTTTTGTGGCATTTAACCTCATTACCCCTTATTGGAATATATTTGATTGTGTTAACCAGTGATAAGATGGAAGCCCACAGTCAGTTGAACAACTTAGTTTGATCTTGAGATCACCAATCAGGTCTAATTGTCTATTGTGTTGAATCTCCCAACATATCATTTGTGGTCTAGCAGCCTCTAAGTCTACTTTCTCTGTGTCACCTTAGGAGTTGCCAGTTTTCTATCATTTCCTCTTTTTTATTGCTTAGACTACACAGACTTATACTTTGAACTTTTGCATCTTTTCAAACCTTAATTTTAAAATCCCTCTTGATTTGTTCCTGTGTACTATCATATTCCAAGTATTGAATCGGTATCACAGACACAATCTACCTTATTTCAGCTAGTTACCCCTTCTCCCTCATTTTTTATTTATTTATTATTATTTTTTAATGTAACTTGCTGACATATTCCCCCCTAAAATACTAAAATCATTTCGGATTTAATTATTTTTGGATTTTAATAAACAGCAAAATAACATGAGTTTAAATATAACAACAAAAAAAAAAAACAGATAACATAAATAAATAACTTTAACGAAACTACATCGGACTACACATTAGTCTCATCAGGAATTACCACTTTTCTTTTTAACGCCGTTGACCTCTAGCAAGTATTGAAAACGTGGTTTATCAAAGGCTTTTGTATAGAGGTCAGCACGTTGAAAATCAGTATTAATTTTAACCACATCTATTAAGGTCTTTTCAAAACAGTCTCTTATGAAGTGGTATTTAATACCGATGTGTTTGGTCTTAGGATGTTGAACCGGATTTTGGTTACTGCAATTGCAGCAGAGTTATCAACAAAAATAGGAGTAGACGAGAATTTCAAACCGTAATCCCGCATTTGCTGTTGAATCCAAATTATTTGAAACAGCAACTTGCAGCAGCAACATATTCGGCTTCACAGGTTGACAATGCAACCGATGTCTGCTTCTTACACTGCCATGTAACTAATCTTCTCCCAAAGAATTGACACCCTGCTGATGTAGACTTGTAGTTCATTTTGCAGCCTCCAGTCCGAGTCACTATACGCTGTGAGCTCAAAATCGTCATCATGAGGATACCACAACCCCAGTGTGTGGTACCCTTTAGATAGCGAAAGATCCTTTTGACCCCGATCAGATGATTGACCTTAGGTTTAGCCTGATATCTGGAACATAAACATGTAGCATACATGATATCAGGTCTTGAGGCAGTGAGATACATGAGAGATCCAATCATTCCTCGGTACATAGTGGCATCTACAAGATCTCCATTCTCATCAGGTGCTATATCATGATTCGTAGCAAGTGGAGTCCCAGCAGCAGAAGCATTCTCCATGTCAAAGCGACTGAGAATGTCTCCTACATACTTGGTCTGATGTAGAAAGATCCCATTAGGTGTTTGATCCACCTGTAACCCGAGAAAGAACTTCATCTCCCCCATCGCACTCATCTCAAACTCTTTCTTCATCACTGCTTCAAACTCTTTGCATAACTCTTCGTTCTTTGACCCGAAGATTATGTCATCAACATATATCTGTACAAGCAGTAGGTCACCATCCTTTTCTTTATAAACAGTGTACAGTCAATGACTCCCCTGCGAAAGCCGTGGTTCACAAGATGAGTCGAGAGTTTCTCATACAAGCTCGAGGAGCTTGATGAAGCCATATAACACCTTTCGAGCTTGTAAACTCTATCCCGATGATAAGGGTCTTCAAATTCCTCGGTTGACTTACATAGACTGTTTCCCTGATTTCCCCATGAAGGAATGCACTCTTCACATCTAATTGGTAGACTTTAATCTTCATGTACGAGGCATAGGCAAGGAAGATACGAATAGCTTCCATCCTTGCCACGGGTGCAAACCCTCATATAGTCAATCCCCTCGACTTGGCGAAAACCTTGAACCACCAGTCGAGCTTTGTTCCTGATAATGACTCCTTGGTCATCCTCTTACATTTTAGTACCCATTTGGTGCCAATGACTTTAGCACCTTTAGGTCTATCAACCAGAGTCCATACACCTAACTTCTTAAACTGCAGAAGTTCTTCTTGCATGGCACTCACCCCACGCCTCATTATTTAGTGCTTCACTGACATATTTTGGCTCAACCTGCGAGACAAACATCGATACGCACCATCATGAATGTAACCCTTCTCCATAACTGAGGCGTAATCAGCTGAGTATAGCTGATTTCGGGTTTGTACTCCTGATCGACATCTCCAATAACATTGTCAAGGGGATGATAGACGTTTAGTCGTGATCCTGGAGTAGTCGGCACAGTCACCTCCGAACCAGGATGTGACATTTTGGTCTGCATCTGAGGAGGTTGGAGTTTGAGGTTCCGAAGTCGAGGGTGCATCACTTGTGGATGCTTGTGGACTTTCAGGAACTGGAACCTGTTCCTCCTGACTGTTCTGGTCATCTGCTTCAGTTTCATCTTCAGAGGAGGAGTCACTTTCATCGACTACCCCTTCTGACTGAGTAGATGACTCTCCCTGTGTGCTGGATGAGTATTTAGAATATCATACATCATCCTAGTAGCTAACTCATCCTCCGAGGGAGAGAGAGGGATGTTGAAGGATTTGAAGAATCCATCATATCGAAGAAGTATGCAGGTTTTTGCCTGTAGGTGGTGTGGTATATCTCTGAACGTCGACATTACACCACACTTCTACAAGACCCGTTGAGTTATTGTAAACTCGCTTGTTCGGTATGTTGTATCCTAGAAAAATTCCTTCAACTGCCTTCTCGCTGAATTTTCCTTCTTGTGTCTTCTTCAGAAGTGTACACGGTGCGCCAAAAGGTTCAAGATACTCCAAATTCGGTTGCGTCTTTGAAGTAGCTCATAACATGTCTTTCCGTGACGCTTGACTATTAGGACTCGATTCAGTGTATAGCACGCATTTGCCACTGCCTCGTTCCAGAATTGGATAGGCAGTTTCGAGTCTGCCAGCATAGTCCGGGCTGTCTCTATCAAACTCCTGTTCTTTCTCTCAGCAACGCCATTCATCTGAGGTGTGTAGGCAGAAGTGAATTGATGCACAATTCCCTTTTCCTTGCAGTATGCCTCCATCCCTTTGATTCTTGAATTCTGTCCCGTTGTCTGAGCGTATTTGTCGAACTTTTAGCTTGTAGAGTGATTCCAGTGTGGTTACTAATTCCTTGAATGTCTCCAAAGTTTCTGATTTTGATTTCAGAAACATTACCCAAGTGAACCTTGAGTAGTCATCAGTGACCACATAACAGTACACGTCGCCTGCAATGCTCCTTGTACTAACTGGACCGAACAGATCCATGTGAAGAAGCTCAAGAGGAAGTTCTATTGAATGAACTTTCTTTCCTTATGAGACTTCTTTGTCTGTTTGCCTTTCTTGCAAGCTACACAAAAGTCAGGAAGTTGGAAGTTCTTGACATTCACTCCTCTAACTAAATCCTTCTGAATCAAATGATTCATCTTCCTTGACTAATGTGTCCCATTCTCCGATGCCAGGAGATGGAATCCTTCTCAGTAGCTTTAGATAAGAAACACTGAACCTCATGATCCGTTGTGGCAGCTGTTGACATATCCAAGACATAAGGTCTTTATCTTGAAGCAGTCATCAGAACTTGGTCCTCTGGGATCATATATTCTTTCTTCAGCACGTAACACTTCTGGTTATCGAAGATGACTTTAAACCCTTTATCACAGATTTGGGAAACAGAAAGTAAGTTGTTCTGAAGTTGTTGAACGTAGTTCACTTTATCAAACTTAACTTTCTGATTTCCCACTTCTCCCTGAGCTGTGATATAGCCTCCTTTGTTTCCTGCAAAGGAAACATGCCCTCCTTTTATTGTTTGACGTTAGATAAAAGGCTCTATTCCTGTCATGTGCCTGGATGCTCCGCTGTCTATAATCCACGTGTTAGTCTCAGCACTATATCGAACACCCTGCACATACAAAGTAAATGAATCAGTTTAGGTTAGGAACCCAAGCTTTGACTGTCTTGGGTTTCCCAGAGGCATCACACATCATAAACTCACCCATTGACCCTTAGAAGGTGAGGGTAGCTCAGGTTCCTTCTTGTCCTCAGTATTAGACACGTAGGTGGATTTTCTTTCCATAAGCCAGATTTGTGCAATGCCTGTTTATGATAAACAGTCGTCTGGCTTACAGGTTGGACTTTAGGTTCACTAGCTCTTCTAGGTGGAGTTAAAGAACTCCGCTTAGAAGACCTAGTTTAGAGTCCAGAAGATCAATCTTCTTCCTAGGTGTCTGATAGAAATGACAGTAGGTACCAATGTGTCCACATTCTCCACAGTTGTAGCATGACATGCTATCAACTTTATGAGTAGACTTTCTTTGTGGAGAAGTGCGTGACACTCTAGTAACATCAATCACTTTAGTTTTTGACTCTTGGATGTTTGATGTTTTCTCTGGTGTAACAAATTTACTGATTTAACCTGTTTTACTTTTTGGTTAACTGGTTTTTGACTTGAAGCCTGTGAAAAAGTAGCATTTGACGTCCTTTTAGGTTCTGATTTGACTTTGTTTGACCCTGACTTTAAATTAACTTTTTCAAATTCATTTTCCAGGTTAACACATGGCAATTTACCCTTTGCCTTTGAAGTAGCCTCCTTTTGTTTCTTACCAGATTCAGTAGATGAACATGAGGTGTCTGGATCAGTAAGAGGAGTAGTCACCACATGATCCTTGATGGGGTTATTATTTAATGGTCTAGACTTGGTGTTCATCAAGGTCTCAGGTGGTGGTGGAACCACTTTGTAGCCTAATCCCCCCCCGTTATTCCTTTCTCTACTAAGTGTTGGACTATATGTGAAGAACTAGTCCAACTATGCAGTTTCTGTTTTAATGAATTAACTTCGACTTCTAGAACGGCTTTTGTTTCTTAGTGTCTTCTTGGGAGTTAGATAGTACCTAATGTCGTTTGCTTGGTTAAAAGCCACTACTTCGGTTTCCCTAAGTTGTTTAGTCAATAGGTCTATCTTTTCTTTATAACAATGTTCATTTTGTTTTAGTACTTTATTTGCCTTAGTGCACAGACGTAAATCTTTTACTAAGTTATCATTATGATCTAATAACCTAGCAAATTTTTCATCTATGCTATTCCTAAACGTGTCACAATCAGAACAAGCATGGTTATTAAAAATTTGGTCAGTGGTACTTACCTGAGTTGGTTTAGAAGAGTTAGCCATCAGTGCCGCATCAGATGATTCTGGTTCTGTCGACTCTGGCTTTTCTGTCTCTGATGTGGAAGCTTCCTCATTTGGCTTGTAACTGACCTCGGCTGCAGTTGTTTCTTCTTCACTATGTGACATTGCAATCTCAACTGCTATATCACCTTCACTCGCAGAATCATCGTCAATATCCTCAATACTGGCAATGTTAGATTCTCCTGGTGAGACAAACCTGAAACTCCAATCCTGTCCTTCATCATCATGAGCAGTTAGTGCTTTTGGATCCTTGTTTGATGAAGTAGAACTAGAGGGTTGCTTGTCCTGGCGAGTAAAGGATGAGAACGGGTTCCCATTCCCGTCTTCTTTGGCTTGACACATTCTCGTTTGAAGTGCCCCTTCTCACCACAGTTAAAGCAGGTCACTTTACTCTTGTCGAAGCCAAAGGTGGTGTCCTTAGTAGCAACCAAGTTCTGTCCAGTCTTTTTCACAAACTTCTTCGCCCTCCGGACAGCACTTGCTAAGGCCCACATTATATCCATTCTTTCAAGCTCCATCTCATCCACATACTCGTAGTCCTCATCTGCCAGATGGCAGTTTCCAATCTTCCCGGCAACAAGTCCATCATACGAATGCACCACTGCTGCTAAAAGATCCATATGCTCTCGAGCTACTTCCACGGTCACATTATCGAGGTTCTCGATCTTCAGTTTGGTAGCGTTTGCTTCTGATCCAATATGATGGGTACATGATGACCCAGACGTGTCTGATCCAGAAGGAGAAGCATGTGAGTGACCTGACGAGCTAGACACAAAAGCAGTCTGGAGGGGTGCTCCAGATGTCTTAGCTTGAGGCGTGGCGTTGTGTATAAGCTGGATTTTGTGTGTACGAAGACTTCTGAGCTCTATACTTCATCCTTAGTGCTTCTTCTCGCAACTTAAGAATGAAGTCATTTATATCCAGCTTTACAAGGATTCCATTCTGTCTCAGGTTAGACACGAATGTAGCCCACTTATCAGGCAACCCGTCTGCAAAGTTGCTTACTTTCTCTTCCATGGTAGTAGCCACTCCATGTGTATGCAATTCGCTCATCAAGTGGTAGAATCTGTCTATGACTTCGTCCAAACTTTCATTACCAATTGATGAGAAGTTATCGAATTCCTTCTTTAACTCCTTTGCCTTGATTGCCTTCAATGATGCATTACCATCATATCTCTTCTCTAGCGCATCCCACAGTTTCTTGGACTGCTTGTTCTAGGAATACTGGTGGAATATGTCTTTGGGGATAGACTGAGTGATCAATGCATAAACTCTCTTCTCTGCATTGTACTTTACTTTCTGTGCGTCTGTCATTCCGCTTAATGTTAGTTTAACTCCATCAGCTCCCACCGGTGTACTATAGCCTATCTCAATGGCTTCCCACAGATTAGGATCTACTCCATTAAGGTAGATCTCAAACGTTGTTTCCAGTGGGGAAACTCATCTAAAGTCAAAAGCTTTGGTGTTTATTGTGATTCCCCACCTCACTCTCAAGCAACAGCAGGTTCTGTATCCTTGAGTCCTTCCCAGCAGTAAAGGCTGACATCTGATCTTCCATGACGAATAAACTTATAATCTAATCAAACAAACTTTCACTGATGCGACTGAAGGATGCGAATGAGCTAATCGTGCGTATAAGCTCTGCGATTGGTTCAATCGTGTGAATGAACTGGGCGATTGGTTCAGTCGTGCGAATGAATCTGGTGCGTATGAGCTATGCGAACGAACGGTTCAGTCGGCCGAATGAGGGTGCGACTAGGTCCAATCGTGCGTATGAGCAATGCGAATGGAGTCCAGTCGTACGAATGAGTCACTCGTGCGACTGAAGCTGCTGTTTTGCGAAAATTCTAGGTTTGACGGGTTTCAGCCGTAAAAATTCGAAATTTCACAAGTTCTAATCGCCTAAGTCCGTAGAAACCAAACATCGATGAGCAGGGAACTTCCAAGATCACTTTTGATGCCAGAGATTGCGTTTTTAGTGTAAAAACACAAACTTTTCTGCAATCTTGATTGAATCAACACGTAATCAAGAGCCAATAGCTCTGATACCACTTGTTAGGACCTGGTATTCGACGGAAATACCTAGAGATCACGTGTAAACCGGATCAAATAGTGCGGAATCCTATTTGATTGGCGATCCAATCAGTGAGAACACACGAAGAATCAATCAAGGATTGAAACTAACGTTAGAAATCGATAAGGAATTGATCTAATGTGTTCTATGAACTTGGAGAACGATTTAGAAGGTTTCTGGACGGCTAGGGTTCGTCTGGAATCGTACTTGATCGAGTGTCCCTGTTTTTCACGAATTGAGTTGTATTTATAGGTTGGCACTATTCAATCGTGCGACTGAACCATTAGTTTGGTTCAGTCGTGTGATTGAACCATGCGGTTGGTTCATTCGTGCGACTGAGTGTTCAGTCGTGCGACTGAGCCAATCTTATGTTACAGTCGTACGACTGATCCAGTCTCCTGGTTCAGTCGTGCGACTGAGTCAATCGTGTGAAGTTCTTCATGTGTATGGTTCATTTGCATGAGCCATTCGCATGGGAACTTCATTAAGTTAAGTTTGAATGTTTTAGTTAATTAATATAATATTATTTGTAATCATTCAAGTAATCATAAACCCAATCAATTTAGTCACGACTCATTAATGAACTATTAAACATTATAACCAACAGACTATCAATATCAGTTCATTAATCATACCAAACAAGATCTATTACATCACATATCACGATCTAGGGACATACATGTATCAACACCTCGGGAAAGATTTTGAGAATAACATAAAAAATGATATTACCTTTATTATGCTAATCGTAGGTTGCATGTACAAATAGATTGATAGCAATAAATAGATAAATGTGCTTTGTTATGCTAGTGCCCTTTGTTCTTGGTTTACAAAGATAAAACACCTAATAGCCATGTGTGCCTAATGCTGATTCGATCACATAAGGAAACTGAGACCTAGCAAAAATAGGTTGAGAGTTGAGTCCAAATGAAAAGTAAAAAAAATCCAAAAAAAGGGAAAAAATAGAGAGAAAAGAAGTTAGTGACGTGATAAACAAGCCGCAATAATGGAAAATGAAAAAAAAATCATTTGTGATATCGTGTGGTGAAAAATTGACCACTTGCTCTCTATAGTCCTTGAGGTTAGGAGGTTCCACTGTGTGAAGAAAGGTGTTGGCACACTTAAATGACTAGCTTAACACGACTTACTTGATATGAAACGATAAATCTAGAACTTAAGGGTTAGATGCTCATAACTTGCAAATTGGGCACATTTATTTATATAAATCTTGAAAATCCAATTTGTCCCGACAACTGAAAATTAGCATAATAAGATGATTTCATGCTCATACTTCATACGCGTGGCTAAGATTGTATTGCCAACATCCTAATTATATAACTATCTATTCTCTTTTCATTTAGGGTTATTCCTAGTTTTGACTTCCTTAAGGACAAGGAAAGGTTTAAGCTTGGGGAGATTTGTTAGTTATATCTATAGTCATGAATTATAGTAATTTTAGGTTGCATTTCCGCATATATTTCGCATAAATTGCATGCATATTTTACTTTAATATAAAATAGTAGTTTTTGGTAGGATGGAATCTACTCTTGTATATTTTTGGTTTTTGTAGAATAATCAAATGGCTGGAAAAAGAGATAAAAATTCAAACTTTAAAGGAGATAAAGATTCAAACTTTAAAACCAAAAAAAAGGAGAATTGGTTGAAAGAGGGGGAGAACTGAAAAGAAAAAAGGAGGGAAGCTGCAGAAAAGAGGGGGATCGATCGGGAGGAAAGAAAAGGAATTCTTGGAGAGATGCAGAAGAAAAAAAAGAGGAGAATCTTCTTTTCTCACATTTTGAAGATCAATTATTATTGTTGAGATTTTGTTTTTTTCGTAAGTGTTTGTTTTCAACCATGTCCGGCTAGGGTACTCTTTGATTTCAACATTAAGGTTCAATTTCTATGATTTTGGTTTGAACTTATGTGAAGCGTTTATGAGATGTTTTTATTTTAGTGGTTTGTTTGTTTGATTCTTGATCTTAAACCCGGATCTAATCCGGTATATATTAGATTGTTAATAAACCTGATCAAGTTATTAATTTTTCTATTAAAGTTCTTCAAAATAAAACCCTAATCAAGTTTTACTTTTTGATATAAGGAACAATTAACGGTTTGAGTTTGTCTATGAATTCATTCTCGTTATAGAATCACACAATCTAGTTAGACATACCGAACGGCGTGTGTGTTTAATTATAATCGATACTTCTATCATTACAACCCGCACACTAAGATCCAAACGGCGTGAGCTTAGAGTAGCGGGTTGGCTCCAATCAACGAACTACGATTGATTGGACATTAGATAGAGGGGATATCCGAACGGCGTGATGTCTAGTATCGTTAATGATCGTAAGCCAAATCGAGTCAAGAAATTACCTTTGTGTTGGAATTAGTTTTTATATTTGAATTTACTTCACCATTTAATTAACGTCTTCAATAATCTCTATTTCACAATAAAAAAATAAAAAAATGTCAATTTTCGTTTTTCCAGCAGAACCTTAACACGACCGCGTGGAATTTTCATAACAGGTTTGACATGGCCGTGTCGGGTCACTGGAATTTTTCTACTTTTTGTAGTTTACTTTTAGTTTTAGTTTTTAATTAAAACCATAATTAATCAAAAGTAACTATGCTAAAATGTTTTTGATATAAAATAACTGACACGTATCCTTGAGGACACGGACCCTACTTCCGCTCATACTATTATTAGTGTGTGTGACGGTAGGTTCACATTTTCAAAATTTATTTGTTGGATTCAACGCCCAACAAAGATATCTTAACTTTAGCATTGTAGTATATGCTTTAGTCATAGGTTTCTAGCTAGTGTCAAAGTATATCCGGCTGTAGGTAGTAGTATATATAATTTCTCATTTTAACTCATGTAATATGCTTGTAAGAGTGTTGTAATACTTTGTGTTGAGAAGTAATATATGCAAGTACCTTGAAAATTATTATCAACTCTTAGAAGAGATTCTGCTTCATCTGATCCAAGTGTTGTATAAGTGAGTTGAGAAAAATCTAAGTGTTAAGTGACAAAAACCAATCCTGCAATTGGTATCAGAGCTTCTTAGGCTCTTGATTGTGAGATCTTACCATCCTAATCAACCTGTTTTTCATTCCTCCTTACCCACACTGAAAATGGCCCTCAACAAATCTGAAGTAGAAATAGGGACGATGACTAAAGCACCCATCATCAACCCTGAAAACGTTAGGTCATGGAGCAGACGCATGGAAGGCGTCATTAGGTATCAGACAACAAGATGTGTCAATCTATTGTCAATGGCCCGTATAAACCTAAGGTGGCAGCACCCGATGGAAATGGTGCCATGATAAATAAAGTCGTTGAAGACTACTCTGATGAGGACCAGAAGAAGTTGGACATTGACAACAATGTAATGACTATTCTCATGACTGCAATACCCAACTCCATCATCGTGGGGTTTGAGCATTGCAAGTCAGCTAAATAACTATTTGATGCACTTGCTAATATGTACTCTAGCTACAATGACTCCAAGAATGACTCACTGAAGCAGTAGTTCGAGAACTTTACCTACATTGCTGGAGAGACCCTCAGCCAATAGTACTTCTGTGGGAATTACTCTTGAACTTAGAGACCTCACAAGAAAGTTTATGAGTGCACTCCCTAATGAGTGGACATTCTACTGTGTCTCTATCAAGAAGACAGGGAACCTAAACACCCTCACCAAGACTGAACTCTATGGCATCCTTGATGGATACCGTTTGGAAATAGAAAACAAGAGAGGCCATCAGACAATCAGACCCTTGAGTCTTCCTGCTAGCAACACTCTAATGGTTTCTAAAGGCTCAGGACCCTCCCAACCTCACCAATACCTGACATACACCCATTAGCCATCATGTTCTTCTGGACCATACATTACCTTTCCTCAGACTCCAAGGTCGCAACAGGCTCAACATAGTTCCTTTCAGGACAGTTATGCCTTTCTCTAAGGAAGTGGACACTATAGTGACTATGAGTATTGCTTTGATGATCTAGAGTGCTTCAGCCTAGATAATGTGGAGTATGTGGGCATAATCCAACAAATGGCTCTCTTAACCTACAGAGCAAAGTTCTTCAAGAGTACTAGAGGCAATTTCCCCATAACCCAACCAACAACAAATTTGGGTTTGATAAAACTAAGGCCAAATGTTACAACTGTAACCAACTTGGTCATTTTTCAAGGGAATGCAAGGCTCCCAAGTCAAATCCGAGAACCCCACAAGCCTCCACACATCCCTCTGCACCAAAGCCTACTAGAAAGTCAACAGAGACTGTAGGATTCGATGTGCCCAAGACACTTAGAATATTGATGTGGTTAGTACGTTATGATCCAAGTCGGGTTATACCCAATAACAAGCTTAGCAAACACCAAATAATATTTATTGATGATATGATCATGCAATAAAATATTAACACCAATTTAGAAAATGGGTTTTCTAAACAAGTTGCATATGACATGGAACAATTTATTAGGATATTTTGTTCAATGATATTATTTGTAATGTTATTTTATTAGTTAGATGACATTACAAATTAATAATGGCTATATATGTTATACAATTAATTGGTTAGTTGTATACATTTTCTAAGAGGACCAAATTATAAGACCCACAACTTGTGTATTGTGTTAAATAAAAAAAGGGGGGAACCCTTTTTCAAATGAGTTTTTCGGCCCCCTCCCCTTGTTTCTATTGGACCACTTTTCTTGAAAAGACAATACACAATTAAGGGGTCTTGAAAGAACTTGTTCCAGCCATTATCATTCAATTGACATGCAACAAAGAAAATCTCTCTTTTGCTCTCCTCTTGTTCACGGAAATAAGCAGCAGAAGATTGTTTTTTTTTGAGCTTCATCTTGGTGTATCTCTACCTAGCAAGAGTGGTGTTTGTACAAGGCTTGGGGTATAAACACTCGAGGGTTCCTTACTTGGAACTTTGGGGTCGATTCTATCTTCTAACATCATCAAAGTTGCTGCTCAAACTCACGGTTTTTGGAAGCCTCAATTTGGCAGCTTACATTTGGTGTTTTGGAGTCCAAATCCAAGCAAGTGCGAAGGTAACTCAAAGCTTTGTGGGAGTCGACGTTAGAGGAAGTCCAACATGGAAGCTTTGGCAACATTTCAGCCTTCAAACTCCTTTCATTCATCAACACTAACTGCTGGAAGGAGGTAGTTTTTGGCAGCCCTTTGAGGTTGCCATATTGTGTTATTATATGTACACATAGCTTGTCTATTCACATAAGAATGATCCTCATGATTTGGGTTTGTTTTTCATAACAAATGAACATATAGAAGATAAGATTTTCAGCTTTAAAATCGTTTTAAAAGCCATATATCCGCTGCGTTTTTCAGAATGTTTAAAAGTTTAAACATGGATTTTGTGTTCTAGCAAACCGTCAATGGCATCAAGAGCCGGTTATGTGGATGACTTGCTTGTTTTGTCTTTAAAATTGGTTTTAAAGCATGATAATAAACTATTTATAGGCTGGTTTTGGGCTGCTATAGTTTGGTTGAATGATTCCCCAACTTTCAAGGTTATATGACACATGCTAGTGATTAGACCTTGAAAGAACACATTATGAAATGTTGATTGTTTGGACAATATTTAAAACCAAAATTTCAGTTTATGTTGGCTGAAATTGGTGGTTTTAAAAGGGGTTTCATTAGATGTTTTGATGTTATGATCATTGGATGATAAAGTGCATAACCTAGCCATTGACCTTGTGATGTTTGGATGCTTGTGTTGGTTGTATTCATTCATTCAATTTGGTTGTAATTTTGTTTCATTATTTGGGTTGTAATTATTCATTCATTTGGGTTTGTAATAGATTAGGTGCATTTCTTTTATTAGAAAAATGTATTAGGATACAATTTTGTAAAAGGAAGATGCACAAGTTCAAGACCGAAGATGGACATCAAAGACATGGAACTTGAAGCATATGGATGCAAGTTCAAGTGGGGTCCAAGATGACCTGCATTTTGTGATTGTTTTCAACCTTAGAAAAGACCTTATGACAACACTTGTTATGGCAAACAAGTGTTGTCAACTTAGTAGCTATGGTTATTCACTCATGTTTGTATATATATGCTTGTTTGATTGTTTGTTATTTGATTGTATGATTGGAATTTGAACATGCATTACAAACTAATTAACAAACTTAACAAGTTATAAAAATAATGGTTCTTAATCATTAGAAGGTAATAAAAGGTTATTAAAATGATTTAATGGTTTTAAAGATTAAAATAGTTTTAATCAAAGGACCATAGGGTATCTTGTATTTGAAAGCATAACAAATACAAGTACATAGAGTTTTCTAAACTAGAATTATGAAATCTCTAAACTTTTGACTAACAAGTTTAACACCATCCTTTTGCACAACACTTAAGTCATTTGGAAACTTTTAATGGGATAAAGGTCACCTAACCATTTTGAGGGAACTTGTGACTTAAGGAGGGAATACCACATTGGTGGGATAAAGGTCACCTAACCACTTATATTGGTAAACTCACATGTGTGTGCAAGTAGGGTAACTTGATTTGCAAACCATGTTGAATGGATCACCTAGAATGTGGTTTCCAAATGGTGTTGATGGGATTACATGCCGACTTTACATATGATGTTCAAGGGTCGATCCCATACCTCTAGAAGTTGCAATTGGTTGCAACCGTCAATCGTTGACCACCTTATTAATTTAAATCGTGGGATAAAGGTCACCTAACCACAATTTAAATGTAATGTTGGGTTCTAGATTTTAATATATAATTGACCTTAATAGGCATTAATTATTAAAATGATAATATCGAAAATACTAAATAAAACTTTGTTAAATTTTGTAGATGGCCTCTAATAATGATAATTCCGATAACTCATCCGCGTCCAACCAATCTCTACGAGCGATCCTCCAAAAGGAACGTCTAAACCATAACAACTTCATCGATTGGTATAGAAACTTGAGAATTGTTCTCAAGCAAGAGAGACGATCGTATGTTTTAGACGACCCTATCCCTATCAACCTAGCGAGGATGATGAGGAGGCCTTCAATGATTGGCTAAAGTACACTGAGGACTCCGTCCAAGTGTCTTGTCTCATGCTAGCAAGCATGACTCCGGATCTCCAAAAGGAGTATGAACACCACGGGGCTTATGACATGATAACCCAGCTGAAGGAAACGTTCCAACAGCAAGCGAGGGTTGAGCGTTTCGAAACGGTTCGAGCACTCCATGCATGTCGTATGGACGACAACCAATCTGTTTCATCTTATGTACTTAAGATGAAAAGTCATATTGACTGCCAGAGGCTTAATTGTCCCGTCTCGAAGGAATTGGCCACGGATTTGATCCTCAATGGCCTTACCAAAAGGTTCGAGACATTCGTGTTGAACTACAACATGAATGCTTGGGATAAAAGCATTGGTGAGCTTCACTCAATGCTCAAAACGGCCGAGGCGGCCATGGGTAAAAGGGTTTTACCCGTTCTCACGATTAATGAAGGTGGGAACAACAAAAGCCTCGTCCCGCACCCAAGGCAAGGTTGCCAAGGGTAAGGGACCCGCTTGGGGAAAAGGGAAAGGGGTGGCAAGGGTGCCACCCAAACCACAAGAGAAGAAGCAAAAGGTTGCTACAAATGACCCATGCTTCAAGTGTGGGGAGATTGGACATTGGGCAAGGAATTGTCCTGTCCATCTCCAAGAGTTGAAAGCCAAGAAGGGGCCGGGCAGACCTCAGGTACGATATACATGATTCATATTGATCTTAATGTTACATCTTCTAACACATGGTATTGGATACCGGATGTGGAACTCACATTTGCAATTTGTTGCAGGGGTTCACAAGAAGTAGGGATTCAAACAAGGGGATGTTAGCCTCTTCATGGGAAATGGAACTAAAGTCTTAGTTGAAGCTCGTGGAGACTACATCCTAAGACTTCCAAGTGTTTGGAAGTTATTTTGAAGAATGTTTTGTATGCTCCTAGTTTGACTAGGAACATTATTTCTGTATCCCAATTAAGACATTATGATTATGTATTATCTTTTATTGAAAATGATATTCATGTTTCTTTAAATGGTATGTTCTATTTTAAAGCTATTCCAATTAATGGTATTTATGAATTGGTTCATGAAAATACTTTAAATAGTTCATTGTACCAAACTAACACCAAGAAACTCAAGTTGGACTTAAGTGATACCTATCTTTGGCATTGTCGTCTTGATCATATAAACAAGAAACGTTTACAAACACTTCAAAAGAATGGTCTTTTAAAAACAAATGAATGTGATTCATTTGATGTTTGTGAGTCTTGTTTACAAGGTAAGATGACTAAGGCACCCTTTAGTGGAACTACCGAAAGGGCAAAAGATTTATTAGGAATCATACATTCGGATGTATGTGGTCCTTTTAAGCCAATGACTAGGAATGGTGAAAGATACTTCATTACCTTTACCGACGATTATAGTCGCTATGGGTATGTGTACTTGTTAAGGCACAAAGACGAAGCTTTTGAAATGTTCAAAATCTTCAAAAATGAAAGTAGAAAATCAACTCAACAAGTCAATTAAAATTCTTCGTACCGATAGAGGAGGTGAATACCTAAGTGATGCCTTTCAAAATCATCTTAGGAGTTGTGGGATTGTCTCACATCTCACTCCACCTGGAACACCACAACATAATGGTGTGTCTGAGAGGAGGAATCGAACCTTATTGGATATGGTCCGATCTATGATGGCTAGAAGCACATTACCTCTATCATTTTGGGGTTTCGCTCTGCTCTCCGTGGCCCGTATTCTAAATATGGCCCCAACCAAAAAGGTAGAAAGGACACCTTTTGAGATATGGCATGGAAGAGTTCCATCCCTATCGTACTTAAGGGTTGGGGATGTGAGGCTTATGTTAAGACTCCCACCCTAAACAAATTGGATGTCCGATCCACCAAGTGTATCTTTATTGGATATCCTAGAGATTCTATGGGATTATTTCTATGATACAATGGAACAAAAGGTGTTTGTTGCCAGAAAGGGTGAGTTCTTAGAAGCAAAGTTCCTTATGGAAGGAGCTAGCAGTAGAACAGTGGATCTTGAGGAAGATCAAGAACCACAGCCGATGCACGTTTGGTTGAAACTAGCACTCAACATAAGGATGTTGAGGATGATCAAGTGGTTGATCAATACACACAACACGTTCGCAGAAGTGGTAGAACTAGTAATCCACCTGAAAGATATGGATTTTTCATGGATGGATGCTATGTGATAGATTCTGATGAACCAACCACATACCATGATGCAATGTCCAACACGGATTGTGACAAATGGCTTGAAGCCATGAAGTTGAGATGCAATCCATGTATGACAATCAAGTATGGGACTTGGTTGTACCACCTCTTAACTCCAAGATAGTTGGAAGTAAGTGGGGTTTCAAGAAGAAAACCGATATGCATGGAAACTTGGATACTTATAAAGCTAGACTTGTAGCAAAAGGTTTCACTCAAACTCAAGGGGTTGATTATGATGAAACCTTCTCACCTGTTGCGATGCTAAAGTCTATAAGGATATTGTTTGCCATAGCTGCTCATTATGATTATGAGATTTGGCAAATGGATGTCAAAACCGCTTTCCTAAATGGATATCTTGAGGAAGATGTCTATATGGTTCAGCCTGAAGGTTTTGTCGATCCAATACATCCTAATAAAGTATGCAAGTTAAAGAAATCAATCTATGGATTGAAACAAGCATCGAGAAGCTGGAATCACCGTTTTGATGAGGAAGTAAAGAAATTTGGTTTCATCAAAAACGCTGATGAGGCTTGTGTGTATAAGAAGGCTAGTGGGAGCACAATAACTTTCCTAGTATTGTATGTTGATGACATACTACTATTTGGAAATGACATTCCAACCTTGGAAGGGTTAAAAACCTGGCTTGGAAGTTGTTTTTCCATTAAGGATCTTGGTGAAGCCGCCTATATTCTGGAATAAAGATCTATAGGGATAGATCAAGGCGGTTGATTGGTTTGAATCAAAGTGCATATATTGATAAAATCTTGAAAAGGTTCAAGATGGAGAATTCTAAGAAAGGTACCGTACCTATTCAAAGAGGAACGATATTGAGTACGGCTCAATGTCCAAGCTCAAAGGAAGAGCAAGATAAAATGAAGGCAATCCCATACGCATGTGCTATAGGATCCATCATGTATGCAATGATATGCACTTGACCGGACGTGTCATGCGCCTTAAGCATGACAAGCCGTTACCAGCAGAATCCTAGAAACAGTCATTGGATGGCTGTTAAGAACATACTTAAGTACCTAAGGAGGACAAGAGATATGTTCCTGATCTATGGATCTGGTGACGAGGAACTCGTTGTAAAAGGTTACACGGATGCAAGTTTCCAAACCGATCGTGACGATTCACGATCACAATCGGGATACATTTTCATTCTGAATGGAGGAGCTATCTCTTGGAAGAGCTCCAAGCAGGATGTGGTGGCTCTATCAACTACAGAATCAGAATATGTCGCCGCCTCATTGGCAGCTCAAGAAGCTGCATGGTTGAAGAAATTCATTGCCGATCTAGGGGTTGTCCCTTCCATTCAGGACCCCCTAGAAATTTTTTGTGACAACGAGGGTGCGATTGCTCAAATCAAGGAACCCCGTGCTCATCAAAAGACTAGGCACATTGAGCGGAGATTCAACTACATACGAGATGAAGTTGAAAAGGGAAAGATATGTATTCGCAAAGTTCACACGGATCAAAACATTGCTGATCCTCTCACGAAGCTCCTTGAAAAGGCAAAGCATGAAGGTCATACTTGTGCCATGGGACTTCGATATTCTAGTGATTGGATATGATCTGTAAATTTAGCATTTGGATATATGGAATTTTCTATTATTTGAATAAAATTATTTGGTTATAATGCTTCAAATAATATTCCAATTTAGCATGTTTAATCCATGAGTAAAATGTTTACTCTAAATGTCCGTAGTCGTTCATACTTGTGGGAACAAGTTTGAAGGTAAGACTATTATGAACTTGGATTGGTTGATATTCATAAGGATGAATATAGAGCAATGGGTTGCTACCAAGGTACATAGATATTTGTGGGTTACAAATATTGGACTAACCCGCATCTCAAATTTTACTACATGGAATCTTATTGATTGATCATAATAAATTTGAGTAAAGGCGAATATCATTTGGTATCCTCCGACCTGAGATACATATTGGGTTTTGATGTTCACCAAGTATTATACCTTGAGCATATTCTTCACTGTCCTGAAATAGTGGACAGTACATAAGGATATGTCTAGGTATAACACGAGGTGTTGTGAGAAACGTATGTAGTCAAGATGGAATTTGTTCCTCTTATTCGTTGAGAGTTAGATGTCTAAGGCCTGATTAAGTTAAATCAACAAGGAATGATCATTCTGTGTCCTGGATTTAACATGACATCTGTAACAAAAGGATAGATGATTAATTCACCTAATTCATATCAAGTAGGGTACTTGAAAGGGATGATGTTATTGAATGGCTATAAGTCATGCGTATTAAGGGTAGTAAACCGTTGTTAGGGCGGTATTTACTGCTTGCATCAATCTTCTATGAATCTTGGGCAAGTGGGAGATTGTAGGATTCGATGTGCCCAAGACACTTAGAATATTGATGTGGTTAGTACGTTATGATCCAAGTCGGGTTATACCCAATAACAAGCTTAGCAAACACCAAATAATATTATTGATGATATGATCATGCAATAAAATATTAACACCAATTTAGAAAATGGGTTTTCTAAACAAGTTGCATATGACATGGAACAATTTATTAGGATATTTTGTTCAATGATATTATTTGTAACGTTATTTATATTAGTTAGATGACATTACAATTAATAATGGCTATATATGTTATACAATTAATTGGTTAGTTGTATACATTTTCTAAGAGGACCAAATTATAAGACCCACAACTTGTGTATTGTGTTAAATAAAAAAAGGGGGGACCCTTTTTCAAATGAGTTTTCGGCCCCCTCCCCTTGTTTCTATTGGACCACTTTTCTTGAAAAGACAATACACAATTAAGGGGTCTTGAAAGAACTTGTTCCAGCCATTATCATTCAATTGACATGCAACAAAGAAAATCTCTCTTTTGCTCTCCTCTTGTTCACGGAAATAAGCAGCAGAAGATTGTTTTTTTTTGAGCTTCATCTTGGTGTATCTCTACCTAGCAAGAGTGGTGTTTGTACAAGGCTTGGGGTATAAACACTCGAGGGTTCCTTACTTGGAACTTTGGGGTCGATTCTATCTTCTAACATCATCAAAGTTGCTGCTCAAACTCACGGTTTTTGGAAGCCTCAATTTGGCAGCTTACATTTGGTGTTTTGGAGTCCAAATCCAAGCAAGTGCGAAGGTAACTCAAAGCTTTGTGGGAGTCGACGTTAGAGGAAGTCCAACTTGGAAGCTTTGGCAACATTTCAGCCTTCAAACTCCTTTCATTCATCAACATCTTACTGCTGGAAGGAGGTAGTTTTTGGCAGCCCTTTGAGGTTGCCATATTGTGTATTATATGTACACATAGCTTGTCTATTCACATAAGAATGATCCTCATGATTTGGGTTTGTTTTCATAACAAATGAACATATAGAAGATAAGATTTTCAGCTTTAATAATTTTAAAAGCCATATATCCGCTGCGTTTTTCAGAATGTTTAAAAGTTTAACATGGATTTTGTGTTCTAGCAAACCCGTCAGAGACAACTGCAATGGCTCAAGAAGTTGACTGGAGCTTTCTGGTACATGATGTGACTCCTGCTCAGCACTCATGGCAGAACAAATGGCAATAAGGTATATGAACATCTTTGCACTCCTGCATGTATTGCTAAGGTTAAATTGTATCAAGACTACAATAGGATATTAAATCCAATATTGAGTCTCTAAATGTTTTAATATCTAATTTTAAAAGGGCTTAATTTGACTATCAAAGAAAAATTGAGGAGTTGGAGAAAACTTTGTCCTTATTTAAACATGAACACACAAACTATAAGACTCAATAAAGGATTTAATATCCAAATTGTCTGCGGCTCAAGCCTAGCTTGTCACTATTGAGGCTCAAGCCAGGAAATATGCTATTTCTAGGCAAAACTTCGAAGCTATTATTGCATCATCCTCCCATTCCAAAATTTGTTATCAGAACAAAGGAGGGTTGAGGACCAATGAAATTGCTCCACTACACTCTTATGAGTCCATAAGGCAACCAAGGTGTGGTATTGAAGAAAAAGAGGTCCCATCTGCTGACCCACCTTCACTTGAGTTGAAGAATGCTGCAATAATAGAAACCACCATAGGGAAGGAACAGGTACATCACCCACTCATACCGATGATGATCAAATCCTAACCACCAAAGCCAGAAGAAGTAGAGCTAAAGCAGCAAGAAGAACTGCCAAGAAAGTGGTTGACTCTAAGCTGTTGATTGACCCAAAATAAAAGGGTGTATTCATCTCAGCTGGATTCCAGGTGGTAGGTAACTCTGAGTCAGTCCCACACCTTGGTTGTCTAATAGACTCATAAGAGTGTGGTAGAGCAATTTCATTGGTCCCCAACCTACCTTTATTTTGGTAACAAACCTTTGAGTGGGAGGATGATGCAAGAATAGCTTGGAACTTTTATCAGAAATGGCATGCTTCCTAGCTTGAGCCTCAACTATTACTAGTAGGCTTGAACCTCAGTCAATTTGGATATTAAATCCTTGATTTGAGTCCTGTAGTTAGTGTGCTCATGTTTTAAAGAGGATAATTCTCCCACTTGCACAAGATTCATAGCAGATTGATGCAAGCAGTAAATACCGCCTAACAACGGTTTACTACCCTTAATACGCATGACTAAAAGCCATTCAATAACATCATCCCCTTCAACTATCCAACTTGATATGATTTAGGTGAATCAATCATTTATTCTTTTGTTAAGATGTCATGTTAAATCCAAGGACATAGAATGATCATTCCTTGTTGATTTAACTTAATCAGGCCTTGGACATCTTGCTCTCAACGAATAAGAGGAACAAATTCCATCTTGACTACATACGTTTCTCACAATCACCTCGTGTCACACCTGAACATAGCCTTATGTATTGTCCATTATTTCAGAGCAGTGAAGAACTAGCTCAAGGTATAACATTTGGTGAATATCAAAACCCAATATGTCTCTCAGGTTGGAGGATACCAAATGATATTCGCCTTTACTCAAATTTACTTATGATGAATCTAGAAGATTCCATGAAGTAAAATTGAGATGCGGGTCAGTCCAATATTTGTATCCCACAAATATCTATGAACTTTGGGAACAACCAATTGGTCTATATTCATGCCTTATGAATATCCACTAATCCATATTCATAATAGTCTTACATTCATATTTGTTCCCACAAATATGACCGACTATGAACATTTAGAATAATAAACATATTCATGGATATATACATGCTAAAAGGAACACAACTCAGAATATCACAAATATATAAAGAGTTAAACATTACATTGTTCCAAACTTTTAAATACTAAACAAATCAATTCCAATCACTAGAAAATCGAAGTCCCCAGGCACAAGTATGACTTTCATGCTTTGCCCTTTCATGGAGCTTCGTGAGTGGATCCGCAATGTTTTGATTAGTGTGAACTTTATGAATACATATCTTTCCTTTTTCAACTTTATCCCTTATGTAGTTGAATCTCTGTTCAATGTGTCTAGTCTTTTGATGTGCACGGGGTTCCTTGATTTGTGCAATCACACCCTCGTTATCACAAAAGATTTCTAGGGGGTCTTGAATGGGAGGGACCACCCCTAGATTGGAGATAATTTCTTTATCCATGCAGCCTCCTGAGCTGCTAATGAGGCAGCTATGTATTCGGATACTGCTACCATGTCTTGCTTTGAGCTCTTCCAGGATACTGCTCCTCCATTCATAATGATAAGATACCTCGATTGTGATCGAGAATCATCTCGATCAGTTTGGAAGCTCGCATCCGTGTAACCCTTATAACGAGTTCCTCTTCACTAGACCCGTATATTAGAAACATATCCTTAGTCCTCCTAAGGTATTTCATATACTTTTAACAGCCATCCAATGGCTATTACCTGGATTCTGCTGATATCTGCTTGTCATGCTTAATGCGCATGACACGTCCGGTCTAGTGCATATCATCGCATACATGATGGATCCTATAGCAGACGCATATGGGATGTCCTTCATTCGATCTTGCTCATCCTTTGAGCTTGGACATTGAGATGTACTCAATATTTTCCCTCTTTGAATAGGTACCATACCTTTCTTAGAGTTTTCCATCTTGAACCTTTTCAAGACTTTATCAATGTATGCACTTTGGTTTAAACCTATCAACTGCCTCGATCTATCCCTATAGATCTTTATTCCCAAAATATGGCGGCTTCACCGAGATCTTTTATGGAAAAATAGCTTCCAAGCCAGGTTTTAACACCTTCCTTGGTTGGAATATCATTTCCAAAAAGTAGTATGTCATCAACATACAATACTATGAAAGTAATTATGCTCCCACTAGCCTTCTTATATACATAAGCCTCGTCAGCATTCTTGATGAAACCAAATTTCTTGATCTCTTCATCAAAACGTTGATTCCAACTTCTAGATGCTTGTTTCAATCCATAGATTGATCTCTTTAACTTGCATACTTTATTAGGATGTTATGGATCGACAAAACCATTAGGCTGAACCATATGGATAGTCTCTTCGAGATGTCCATTAAGAAAAGAGGTTTTGACATCCATTTGCCAAATCTCATAGTCATAATATGCGGCTATAGCAAATAATATCCTAATTGACTTTAGCATTGCCACAGGCGAGAAAGTTTCATCATAATCAACCCCTTGAGTTTGAGTAAAACCTTTTGCTACAAGTCTTGCTTTGTAAGTATCCAAGTTTCCATGCATATCTGTTTTCTTCTTGAAAACCCACTTGCATCCAATCGGTTTGGAGTTAGGTGGAGGATCAACCAATTCCCAAACTTGGTTGTCATACATGGATTGCATCTCTACATTCATGGCTTCTAGCCATTTGTCACAATCCAAATTGGACATTGCATCATGGTATGTAGTTGGCTCATCAGAGTCAACCACATAGCATCCATTCATGAAAAATCCATATCTTTTAGGTGGAATGCTAACTCTACTAGATCTGCGAACGTTTTGTGTATATTGATCAACCTCTTGATCATCATTAACTTCCTCTTGTTGATTGCTAGTGTTAACCAAACGTGTATCGGCTTGTGGATCTTGATCCTCATCAAATTCCACAGTTCTATACGTTATTCCTTCCATAAGGAACTTAGCTTCCAAGAATTCTGCCTTTTGAGCAATAAATACTTTTTGCTCTGTTGGATCAAAGAAGTAGTATCCTATACAGTCTTTGGGATATCCAACAAATATACACTTAGTGGATCGACTTTCCAACTTATTTTGGGTGTTTAGCTTAACATAAGCTTCACAACCCCATACTTTTGAATATGATAGTGATGGAATTCTTCCATGCCATATTTCAAAAGGTGTTGAATTCACTATCTTGGTCGGGGCCATATTCAAAATACGAGTCGCGGAGAGCAATGCGAAAACCCAAAATGATAGAGGTAGTGTGCTTATAGCCATCATAGATCGAACCATATCCAATAGGGTTCGGTTTCTCCTTTCGGACACACCATTATGTTGTGGTGTTCCAGGTGGAGTAAGTTATGAGACGATCCCACAACTTCTTAGATGATCCTAAAAAGCCTTACTTAGGGATTCACCTCCTCTATCTGAATAGAGAACTTTGATAATTTTATTGAGTTGATTTTCTACTTCATTCTAGAAGATTTTGAACATTTCAAAAGCTTGATGTTTATGTGCCATCAAGTACACATAACCATAGTGACTATAATCATCGGTAAAGGTAATGAAGTATCTTTCACCATTTCTTGTCATTATCATAAAAGGGCCACATACATCCGAGTGTATGATTCCCAATAAGTCTTTTGCCCTCTCGTTAGTACCACTAAAGGGCGACTTGGTCATCTTCCCTTGTAAACAAGATTCACACTTATCAAATGAAACTTTTTCATTTTTTTTCAAAAGACCATTCTTTTGAAGTGTTTGAATTCTATTCTTGTTTATGTGATGAAGAAGACAATGCCAAAGATATGAATCACTTCACCCCATTTTAAGTTTCTTGGTGCTTGATTGGTATAATGAGTTATTATTGGATGAATCATTATGACCAATTCATAGATACCATTAAAAGGCATAACCTTAAAATAAAAGACATCATCCATACAAACATAAATACCATTATTAACAAACTTTAATTCATAACCACATTGTTTTAAAAGGGAAACAGAAATTATGTTCCTAGTCAAACTAGGAGCATACAAAATGTTCTTAAGAACAACTTCCAAACCATTGGAAAGTTTCAAAATATATTCTCCTTGGTCTTCGATATCAACTTTTGCTCTATTGCCCATGTAGAGACTTGTGACTCCCTTCTTGAAGTGCTTATTTCTTTTGAACCCCTGTAACAAATTGCAAATATGAGTTCCACATCCGGTATTCAATACCCATGTGTTTAAAGAAAAAACATTTAAACTAATGTGAATCATGAAATTTGTACCTGAGGTTTGCCTAGCATTCCTCTTGTTTCTCAACTCTTTGAGATAGGTGGGACAATTCCTTTTCCAATGTCCTATCTCACCACACTCAAAAAATGGAACGTTCTCCGTTACCTTAGGCTTCTTAAGCTTAGGCTTTGGAGGTTCCACTTTAGCCTTCCTTTCCCTTGCCTTTGATGTACCCCTATCCTTTGGCAACATTTGCCTTGGGATCGGGGAATGCCTTTTCTTATTGCCTCCCTCATTGATCGAGAGAACAGGTAGAACCTTTCTACCCATCCCTTCCTCGGCTATTTTGACCATTGCATGAAGCTCACCAATGCTCTTGTCCCACCTGTTCATATTGTAATTAATTATGAACATCTCAAACCTTTTGGTTAGGCCATTAAGGATCGAATCCGTGGCCAGCTCCTTTGAGATAGGAAAATTAGCCTCTTGAGGCGATCAACATTGCTTTTCATCTTAAGAACATCAGATGATACCGATTGGGTTTCTTCCATGCGACACGCATGAAGCACTCGAACCGTTTTGAAGCGCTCTACCCTAGCTTGTTGAAGGAACATTTCCTTCAATGGGTAATCATGTCATATGCCCCATGATGCTCCAAGTCCTTTTGGAGTTCGGGAATCATAGTTCCCAACATGAGGCAGGAAACCTGCATGGAATCCTCAGTGTATTGAAGCCAATCGTTATAGGCCTCAACATCCTCGGGGTCGGGTAGGTCAGGAATGGGATTGTCAAGGACATAGACCTTTTTCTCTTGCTTAAGAACAATTCTTGAGTTTCGAAACCAGTCCATAAAGTTATTATGGTTAAGACGATCCCTCTCTAAGATGGTTCTCAGTGTAGTGTGTGGACGGTCGGGGTGGTAGCATTATTGTTAGCGGCTATTTCTACAAAATTTACAAAGTTTATATTAGTATTTCTAAAAAATATTTTCATTTTAATCATTAATACCCTTCACATGTCACATAGACAATTAATAATTAAAATCTAGAATCCAACATTATATTTAAATGATGGTTAGGTGACCTTTATCCCATTATTTAAATTAACAAGGTAGTCAACGTTTGACAATTGCAACCTATTGCAACTTCTAGCTTTATGGGATCAGTTAAACATCATATGTTTAGTCGGCATGTAAAATCCTATCAACACCATTGTACGCCATGCTTCAGTGACCCTATGCACATGGTTTCCAATTCAAGTCGTCCTACTTACACACACGTGTTAGTTTACACATACAAGTGTTAGGTGATCTTTATCCTACAAATATGTTAAGCCCACCTCAAACACACAAGTTCCCTAGAAGAGGTTAGGTGACCTTTATCCCAAAAATAGTTTACAAGTGATTCGAGTGTCATGTAAAAGGATGGTGTTTAACTTGTTTCCAAAGGGATTTTAGTTTTCATTAATTCTAGTTATGAAAACTCTATGTAGCTTGCATTCGCATGCTTTCAAATACATGGTACCCTACGGTTCTTTTTAATAAAACCTCTTTTATTTTGAAATCATTAATCCTTTTATTAACATATTAATGATCAAGAACCATGAAAATTCAGCTTGTTATGATAATTTATTAAGATTGTTAAGCAAATCCACATATCAAACAATCAACATAAATGGATAATCAAACAAGCATGTACAAAACAACCACATGTGCATAACCATAGCCACTTAGGTGACCAAACTTGTTTGCCATCATAAGTGTGGTCATAAGGTCTTTTCTAAGGGTTAAACACAACAGAAAAGTGAGATCTCCAAAGACCCCCACTTGAAGTTGCATCCAAATGCTTCAAGTCCTTCACTTTGTGTCTTCCTTTTGTGCTTCCATCTTGTGCATCTTCTTTTACAAAATTTATATCCTAATACAATTTTCTAATAAAGAAAACACACTTAATCTATCTATTACATCACCATTGAATGAATAAATAAATTACATCCAAATACAAGCACAAAAGAATAAATATTACAACCCATAAAGAATGAAATCAACCATAAATCATTCATCCAAAACCAAACCAACACAAGGTCAAGGCTAGGTTATGCACCAATAGGAAACAACATACAAGAACCAAAATAAATCCCTAATTGACCCTAAATTTTCAGCCAACATAAACTAAGAATTTAAGGTGTTATTGTCCAAACAAAACATAATCAACCATTTTGATATCTTTTCTTTCAAGGTTTAATCATAAGCATGTAAGATATAACCTTGAAAGGTTGGGGATTTATAATATCACCACAAAACAGCCCGTATTAGGTTGTTAAAACCCCATAAAACCAATTTTAGAAGGATAATTGAAGCTAGTCATCCACATATCCGGCTCTGATACCAATGTTGGGTTTGTTGGACCATATCAAAGTTGTTTAACCAATTAAACATGAATAATGCAGCGGAATAATACCTTAATATTATGATTTGTAATATGAAAATTAAGGCTCATATCATAACACAACAAACCCAAGAACATAACGATCATTTATATGTGTATGAACTAGCTATCAAGAAAAGGAAACAACCAAAAGCAACACTTACAAACTACCTTTTGTAGAGCTGTAGAAAAAAAACGAATTTGGATGAGGAGAATGGGATTCTTGAATGACCAAAACACCAAGGAAAGGTGTCCTCAAGCTTCCATACCACAAGCATCAAGCAAACACCTTGTTGCTAGGATTTTTCCACCAAAATAAACCAAGGGATGAAAATCCGATTTTCAGCTATGAACTCTTCAAGAAACTAGAGAGAAAATGGACTTGGTTCTTGCATGTAAGAGAGAGAATGAGAGGATCAAAGTGTGACCTTTCAAGTGTGATTCTTTTGTTTTAAGACAGAAAAGAATAACCCCAAGGAAAGGGGCGGCCTAATGGCCTCTTATTTTGGGTTTCCCCCCAAAATTTTTATAAAACAAAAGTTTTACAAGTAATTTTTATGAGTTACGTAATTAACCTATTAATTATATAACTTATACACTCTCTTGTTATTTGATGTCATTTGATCAAATCAAATAGCATTACAAATAATACTCGTGGACAAAATATTCTTATAAGTTGTTTCATCTCATATGCAATTTATTTAGAAAACCCATTTTTTAAATTGGTGTAATTATTTAATTGTACGATCGTATCATCAATTAAATATTTATATTGGTGTTTTCTAAGCTTGTTATTGGGTATGACCGACTTGGGTCATTACGTACTAACCACATCAATGTTCTATGTGTCATGGGCATAAAGAATCCAACAATAATGTATTCTGTAAGTCCTAATTTTGTTTTGATAGTCAGATTCAGTCCTTTTAAATAAGCTTTTTGGATATTCAAGGACTCAATATCTGATTTAATTTCCATATTATAGTCCTGGTAAATTTTAACCTTAGCAATACAGGCTGGAGTAAGAGATGTTCATATACCATTCTGTTGTCCGTTCTAGCCATGAGTGCTTGAGCAGGGGTGGCGTCCTGCACCATGAGCTCCAGTCAACTTCTTGAGCCACAACAACTGTCTCAGTTGACTTTCCAGTAGCTTTTGGTGTTGTTGGATGTCGTGAGGAGGCTTGGGTGGATCCCGGGTTTAAGTTCGGAGCCTTGC
Source organism: Flaveria trinervia (assembly GCA_025506515.1). Classification (NCBI taxonomy): domain Eukaryota; kingdom Viridiplantae; phylum Streptophyta; class Magnoliopsida; order Asterales; family Asteraceae; genus Flaveria; species Flaveria trinervia. The sequence goes on from CM046449.1 coordinate 39,679,349, forward strand.
ATTCCCTAGCAAAGTGCCCCATCTAGTTATAATGTTAACACTTGGCCTTTGCTTTGTCGAACCCAAACTTGCTGCTAGCTGGGTTATCAGGGAATTGCCTTCTAGTTCTTTTGAAAAACTTCTTCGCTCTGTAGATTAACAGAGCCATCTGTTGGACTATGTCCATGTATTCTCATCATCTGGGCTGAAACACTCCAGATCATCAAAGCAAAACTAGAAGTCATTGGAGTGTCCACTTCTTGAGAAAAAGGCACAACCATCTTGGAAGGGACTTGGCTGAGCCTGTTAGGACCTTGGAGTCTTAGAAAATGTGATGTATGGACCAAATAACAGATGGCTGCTGAGATGTTGATAAAAAGAGGCTCGTGCAACCAAAACCAAATCACTTAGACTATTTTGGTGCATCTAATAAAAGACTTCCGAAGCCAGTGTGGAACTTTCAAAGAAATAGAGTTCTTTCGAAGACAAGATCAACTTCTGATACAACTCTACTTCCGAGATAAAGTTTTCACTCCGAAGATCAAGACTTAGAAGAAAACAGAATTGACATCTGAAGTAGAAGAAAAGAAAAGTCCTCAACCTCGAAAGAAGTAGCCTCTTCTCAGTATAGTGGCATTGGAAGAACTTGTTCTTCCGAACCAACTTTAGGATCTCAGCCTCTTGGTTTAATCGATTGAACAGATATAGCAGCGAGTAGCTCAGAATTAGACAAATTCAAGCAAGAACATTCGATATAAAGCGATAAAAGAATTTTGTTATAGAGAGAGAAATATCTGACAAAAGGAATATTGCATTAAGATTGTCGGCCTCAATGGCACGATTACAGGTGAGTCATCCTTCCTTATAAAGGAAAGAATGACGTAGGCTGATGTCACTTGAAAGTGACATGTAACCGTTTTATAACTACTGATGTTTAACACTACTGAAGATGTCAACAACTGACATCTTCTTACAAATGTTCCTAAGTGTTAACATCTTATTTACAACTACTGAAAATAAAACTACTGATACTACAACAACTGAAGAACAACCTCTTCAGTTGTTTACAAGTACTGAAAAGAAACAAAACTACAGAAAAGTAACAAACTACTGAAAGGAAAAGAAAACTACTGATGAAGAAAAACCATCACAACAACTGAAAAGCCCTCTTCAGCTGTTGTCATCAGCTGTTAGCATCAGCTGATGTCTTCAGTACTTGAACATCAGACTTTGTCTTTCAGCTGTTGATCTTCAGTCTTTGTCTTCAGTACTTGTTGAAGTCTTCAGACTTTAGATCTTCAGCTGTTGTCTCAGTCTTTGTCTTCAGTACTTCAGAAATACTTCAGCAGTTGTATTCTTCAGACTTTGTAGAACAGCTGATCAGGTCTTCTTCAGCTGTTGTGATGTCCTGTGGGACTTAGAGGTTTCTCTGATCAGGCTCATTGGTTCTTTTGGTCCAACAAACTCCCCCTGAACCAACAGCCCAAACCTCTAAGTTATTGACGAGTCCCACTTATTTTGGCAGATAGATTGGTCTTTTTATCCTCTTGATCAGATAAGAAGTGACCCTTTTTCAGCACCGGCCTGGGAAGAAGTCTCTGATGATCTGTTTTGCATGATATGTTTGGAGCTCTGTATTGGGGACTTGGACACTGAGCTGTTACCCCAACCATGATATCTACTTCCCGTGTATCAGCCTATAGGATTCCCTGGTGTAAGCCCTTAGAAACATGATCTGCTCATCATTGTCAGCACCTCGGGCACACCATCAAACAATCCTTCTCGGCCATACACTTCAGAGATGTACTTGGCCTGTTTTCCATTCTTGAGCTCAACCGTGGTTATTTGTCTGTAAGCAAACTCATCTGGATGAGTCCCTTCTAAGAGCAGGTTGAGCTCATCTGTTTGAAGTTTTCAAGTCTTTTGTAACCAATCCCTTCTTTATGATTTTATTCTCCAACATCTTTTGGGGTGGTTGTTTGGCTTCATAAGCTTTCTTGAACTCGTCTACAATTTCCCAGGGGACACTACAAGAACCACAGTGATGTCTTCGTCGACAACCTTCTTCACTCGGCCCTTGTATTTGAAGGAATTTCTTTCTTGACAATCCTGTGTGCCACCCTAGGATCAGGCCATATCCTTACTTTTTCCCTTTGGTATTGAAAGGTATTAGCAAGGGTGTACAATCTTAAGACTTCTTTCTTCATGCTAATCATTGAAGAGGATGTGGCATATGCTTTGTCAATGCTTTTCAGCATTTCCTCATCATGTCTTTGCATCTGTCCTCTTCAATCTTTATCATCACAGCATGCATTTGAGAAGCAGGAGTGATGGACATGGATTAGCCTTAGGCAAAGTGATAATTGCAGAGAGTGGCAGTCTGTCTTCATCCTCCTCTTCTTCTTCATCAGCCCTCAGTACCTTTCTTTCTTTTTGTCTAGGTACATCACTGGCAGTGGATTTTGGGGTAAAGGATTTGGTTTTGTGGGTTGGATGGTTGGTTTAGAGGGTAAAGGGTTGTTTTAGTGGGTTGTGGAGGTAGTGATTTTGAGGATAGAGGCTTTTCAGACTGTTTTAGCATTTTGGCTGTAGGGAGGCTTTAGTAAATTTTGTCAGTTCTTTTCGGTTCCCAACCCCAGCTTCATTTAATGCCTAATCACTAAACCCTTGGAGTATGCTTCAGACGAACAAATCTTGGTGGTTATTGCCAAGATGTTGTCCCTGGTCCAGGCCCTTATTTCTATCAGAGATCTTCCAAGTATTTGGCTACAAATCTAATCATTATCTCTAGCCTTTCTCTTTCTAAGGCATCATAACTAGCCCATCTTGAGTTGATCTCCTCTGTCTCCACCTTCTGATCTCGGAGTCTAGTTGTTGGATGTCAAAACTCTGCCTATATAACTGATCAATGATTTTATCCATTGACGGTTATGGTTGGCATCAGCTTCTTTCACCATATCATTCAGCTCCTTCTCCTTCTCAGACTCTTTCTTTCCTCTTTTGATATGTGACATGAAAGTCTTTTGACTTTCATTCACTTCAGCTCTCTTCTCACTCTCCTTCTCCTTCTCATGATCAAACTCAGTCTCCTCCACACTTATAACAGCCAACTCCTTCTCATTTACCTTCTCTGATTCTTTCTCCTTCTCCCCATCTGTCCTCTTCCTTTTCCTTTAACTGACTGACTCTCCCCCTTTTGGTTGCATTGGGTGCAAGGGTTTGAGCAGTAGAAAGTGATTGGTCACCAACTCCTCCACCAGGGTTGTATTATTGTAGGAAGCCTCTCATCAATGGCTTTGATCACTATATCTGTGATCATGGGAGTGATGAGAGGTAGGGATTTTTGAAGGTTAGCAACTGATTGATCAGGATGGTTCTGTTCCTGAGAATCAGTGCCAAAGCAGAGGTTGGTGGCTTGGAAGTATGTATTGGCTCAGTGTTTAGGGGACCTTCAGAAGAAGGTGCCATCTGTGGGTGGATTGTGGTGGCAGATGGACTTTCATCCTGAGACATCTTGGCCAGCAGCTCTTTGAGTCTGCTAACCTCATCCTCTAGGATGGTGTTTTGAGCAACTACATCATAGAGAAGCTCAGGTCATCATCAGTTGATACTGAATCACCTGACCTCCTGACAGAGTCAGGATTAACATGCCTTGAGTGTAGATCAATTATAGCATTGCCCCTTGTTCTTGGTTCTGGGGACTTCCAGCCTCAGGACTATGTCCTTCATCAGCTGTTGCCGCTGGTGAGGTCTTAGAGATGTTACCAACTGCATCCTGGTCATTTGCTGAGTCAGAGGCAGTGGCAGCCTCACCAGAAGGTCGCACCTCCTTGTCTACCCAGGATGGAACATGATAACCCCTGTGCTGTGGGTTGACAGAAGCATTGTGATCCTCCCCCTCAGGTGTTGAGGTTATCCCAGTAGTGATTGGTGTCTGGGTGGGGGGTGAGGAATGCAACTGCGTCAGCACTTTTGCAACAATTATTGTAGGGCTTTGAGGGGCGGTTGCATCAGGAGAGGTGTGGAAGCAGTGTGCACCGGACGAGTGGTGCTCTTCAATGGTAATCCCCTCAAGTGAGGAGGATCCCAGCAGTGTGGCTTCCCTTTGAGTGGTTGCATCAGGTTCCTTTTGAGAGGAAACCTGAGCGGCTTCGGTTGGTGGAGTCATAGTCTCCACTGGGGGGTTATTCCAGTAGAGATAACCTGCTTTGGTGCAGCAGGACATCCTCAGGGGACTCAACTCCCTGAGTAGCCTTCTTAGGCTTCTTCTTTGTGGGTTTGGAGGGGACTTTGGATGTGGAAGTGGAGGCTGTGGGTTCCAGCTGCGTGGGTTTGCGCAGCTTGGCAGCCTGTTTAAGAGTTTGGTCAGTGTTGTGTCGGGAGTATACCTCCGGCAATACAGCCAAAGCAGGGACTCCCAGACCAACTAGTCCCTCAGCAGAAAGCTGATTCTCTATTATGGCCATTATAAACCGAGGATATAGTATCCAACGGTTAGAAAGTGGTTTTGTGGCCATATCCTTGATTTCAAGAAAAATTATTTCAGAAAAGTTTAGTGGTTCTTGTTCAAGGATAGAGAACAGTACCTGTTGCCATCTGGAAGACAGTTGATCCCAAGAAGAAGTCTTCGAGGCCAGGCAAACATTTACCATATGAAATATCAATCGTTCAGCATCTGGAAAATGTTTCTTCAGGATGGTCGAGCACTAAGATCGCCTTGATATCCATGTTGTCCAAATGAAAGATCAAGTTGGCCCTTAGGATATCCAACAGGGTAGGCAGCATCATCTAATAGTAATATCTGGCGGATGGTAGCAGTAGAGATGACCACCTTATGAGAGTTGATGGACGAATGGATAGATTCTCCATTAACAGTTGCATTCGTCCAAAACTGATGTAGCGAATCGGCATAAATGATTGGATTTAGGAGAAAGCCGTTTTCAGTGGTGATTGGACCATAAGATCTATAGCATTATCGAATTTGGTCCAGAAGTGCGATTTAGTGAGGTACGCGACACAGTTGTGTCGAGGCTTGAGTTGCATGGTCGCCATTAATGAAGGTGAAAGATTTCAGAGCTTTTGAAATTTTAGGTCGTGAAAGAATGAAAAACTTTGAAAGAGGGATCAGATATATATAGGGTACGGGTTATGAAACGACTGAAGGTTTTGGTGTTAATCATCAGTATTTGAAAAAACTGATGACGTGGTATTAACTTTCAGAGGTTTGAAACGACTGATGGTATTGGTGTGGTCAGCAGTTATAAAACAACTGAAGACATGGTGTTTACAATCAGACGTTGAAACAACTGAGGTCTCTGATTTAGGCATCAGTAGTTTTAAAAAAAATTAAAACTACTGAAGACAAGTTGGACTTCAGATGTTGAAACAACTGAGGACTTGGTATTAGTCATCAGTAGTTGTGAAACTACTGAAGACCCTGGTTGTGCCATCAGTTGTTGTAACAACTGAAGACTTGGTGTTAGTCATCAGTAGTTGTGAAACTACTGAAGACATGGTATTGCTTCAGTTGTTTATGAAGAAACAGCAGTTTGTGAACTACAGTAGTTGTCGTCAATTCATAGCCTTTCAGCTGTTTCATACTGTCCTCAACACTTACTCATCAGCCTTTTTGCTGTTTTCAGTTGTTTCATAGGACATCAGTACTTACTGTTTCTACTGATTTCAGTAGTTGTAGGTGCTCAGTAGATGTAACTACATCAGTAGTTTAGAACAAATAAAGTACAGTACTTAAAGCATTTAGCCTTCAGTAGTTATAAAACTACTGAGGGTAATACTCATCAGTACTTATATGTGACATGGTTACCAATGATCATCAGTAATTACTGAGATCATCAGTAGTTGTCACTTATTCTAGCTGCAGCATACCGAGCCTTAACACCAGGTTGTGGAAAGTTGAACTATCCAAAGGCTTAGTAAAAATGTCTGCAAGCTCATCAGCACTAGGCACAAACATAGGATTAATTAGACCCTTTTCAAAACAATCTCTTATGAAATGATGTCTAATTTCTATATGTTTGGTCCTAGAGTGCTGGACTGGATTTTTGACAATGCAAAGAGCTGAAGCACTATCCATTAATAATGGAGTCTTAGTCTCTGTAATGCCATAATCCAAAAGTTGATTCTGAAGCCAGAGTACTTGGGATGTACAACTTGCAGCAGCAATGTACTCGGCTTCAGCAGTGGATGTAGCAACAGATGTTTGTTTCTTACTCTGCCAAGAAATCAAACAGTTGCCTAGGAATTGACATCCACCAGAAGTTGATTTCCTGGTCAACTTACACCCTGCATAGTCACTATCAGAGAAAGCAACTAATTTGCAAGAATGTCCAGTGGAATACCATAAGCCTAGAGATTGTGTACCTTGCAGATATCTAAAGATCCTCTTGACTGCAATCAGATGAGACTCCTTAGGTGCAGCCTGAAATCTAGCACAAACACATGTAGCAAACATAATATCTGGTCTAGAAGCTGTTAAATACATCAAGGAACCAATCATACATCTGTAAAGAGTTTCATCAACACTTTACCTTTCTGATCAACATCCAATTGTGTGGTGTTGCACATGGGAGTAGAACAGGGTTTACAGTTTTGTAAATCAAACTTATTCAAAGATCTTTTGTGTATTTAGACTGATGAATGAAAATTCCATCAGCTTTTTGTTTGATTTGCAAACCTAGAAAGAACTGTATTCTCCCATTGCACTCATTTCAAACTTCTGTTGCATTAAGTTTTGGAATTCCTCACACAATTTGGGATCAGAGGATGCAAATATAATATCATCAACATAAATTTGAACAAGTAGCTTATGCTGATCCACCTTCTTAATAAATAAGTTTTATCTATGGAGCCTCTAGTGAAATTATTCTGTAGAAGAAATTTTGATAAGGTCTCATACCAGGCTCTAGGTGCTTGTTTCAACCCATAAAGAGCTTTATCAAGCTTATATACCCATTCTGGGTGCTTATTATCCTCAAAGCCTGGTGGTTGACACACATAAACTTCTTCTTTTATGTTACCATATAGAAAAGCACTTTTGACATCCATTTGAAAAACTTTAAGATTGTGGAGTGCAGCATAGGCTAAAACAATCTAATTGCCTCCGGTCTGGCTACAGGGGCAAAGGTTTCATCATAATCAATACCTTCTTCTTGTGCAAACCCCTGCACAACCAGTCTGGCCTTGTTCTTAACAATTAGCCCATTTTCATCAGTTTTATTCCTAAACACCCATTTAGTGCCTATTGCACACTTACCTGGGGGTAGAGGAACAAGCTCCCACACTTGCTGTTTTTTGAACTGAAGAAGCTCAAGCTGCATGGCTTCAACCCATCCATTGTCTCTCAAAGCACATGATAGTTCTTTGGCTCTAGCTGACTGATGAAGAGAGCATAGAAGCAGAAATTGGACAACTGGCTTCTGGTTGAAACACCACATTGATATCACCAAGGATTTGAGACATTGGGTGATTTTTCAGCTCTTGGTAAACAATCAAATCTGTGCAAGTGTTTGTAGGACCTTCAGCAGCAGCAGATGTTGATGCAGATTCTTGAAACCATGAAGATGGTGGCAACTCAAATGAAGTTGAGGATGCAGAATCTCATCAGCATTTGTTGTGGATGGTGCTGCTGGAGCTACAGGAGCATCAGGTTTAGAGGACTCAGGCAGTTGGTCACTAAACCTGAAGAGGTGATTACTACTATCATCATCATCTTCAGCAGTAACACCAGGTGGTGAACTGTTGACAGGAGCAACAGCAGGAGATTGATAAGGAACATATTGCAGTATGTCCAAATCAAAGAGCTCCACAGGGCTTTTGGGAATCTTGTCCTTTGGAGATTCATTGACTTGACATGTAGAGTCTCTTCAACCATCTTTGTTCTGCAGTTGAAGACTCTGTATGCCTTGCAAGTTGATGAATAACCACAAAGTACCCTGCATCCACCTTAGGATCAAATTTCTGGAGCTGATCCTTTGTGTTGAGAATGAAACAGGGACACCCAAATGCTCTAAAGAATGAAATGAGAGGGGCCAAATGATGTAGAACTTCATATGGAGTCTTCATCAACCTCTGATTTATTAGCACTCTATTCTGCACATAGCATGCTGTGTTGACAGCTTCAGCCCAAAGGTCAATGGCAGTCCAGAATCAGCCAACATAGACCTTGCAGCTTCAATGAGGGTCCTGTTCTTTCTCTCCACAACTCCATTCTGTTCAGGAGTTCTTGGAATACTAACTGCCTCTTTATTCCCTTGGAAAGGTAGAACTCATCAAGTGTATTGTTCCTGAATTCTGTTCCATTGTCACTTCTAATACACTTGACTGAGAGGGAATACTGCTTCTCAGCATACAACACAAAGTTTATGATCTTCTGTGCAGCTTCATCCTTTGAATGTAGAAAGAAAGTCCATACAAATCTGGAGTAATCATCCACAATTACCAGACAGTATTTCTTCTTTGCCATGCTCATCACTCTCACAGGACCAAAGAGATCCATGTGAAGAAGTTGTAAGCAGGCAGTGGACTTTGGTTCTTCAATAGGTGGGAATGAAACCTTGTGCTGTTTTCCTTTCAAACAAGCAGTGCAGTTGTTTTCACACATGAACTCCTTCATAGGCATTCCTCTTACTAAACTATGGTGTATCAGCTGATTCATGTTCTTGAAGTTAACATGTCCCAGCCTTCTATGCCATAGATTAGATTCTTGAGGAGAGGCCTTGGAAAATAGGCAAGGATGGCCTTTGAGATCTATTTTCTTGGAAAGATCTAAGGCATACACTCTTCCTGTCCTGTTGGCCTTCAGGAGAGTGTGAGCATCCAATACCTTGTCAATCAAACTCAGAACTTTGGATGACAGAATCCTGCAGTTCTGGCTTGTGAAAAGGGCAACATGGCCTTTGTCACACAATTGACTGACACTCAAGAGGTTATACTTGAGATTTTCCACATGGTTGACATCATCAAACCTTATTTCCCCATTGGAAACAAAGCCCTACCCGATGATGTAACCTCTTGCATCATTGCCAAAGGAAACAAAACCCTTCCTTCCTGGAGAGTAGTCATTAAGAAGTGAGTTGTTCCCAGTCATATGCATAGATCCCCCACTGTCTACATACCAGATGCTACTTTGGCATGTTGAAGAAACTTGCATTAATAAACAATCAGTTAGTTTTGGAGACCCAAACCTTTTTGGTTTTGGGCCTGGTCTCATCAATAGATGGTAAACTAACAGGTTTATTGGCACAATAGCTTGAGGTGAAGGAGATGTGTGTAGAAGAGGAATCCTTTGGCTTGGATCTCCTTTTCTGGGGTTTCAACACAGGGCCATCAAGTTGGTTAACTCTTCCCAACAGATGTTGAACCATCATTACCAGCTGTGTCTGATTCTGGGAAAGAGCTTTCAGCTCTTCAGACACATTGGTATTGGTGTTTGATGATGAGTTCTTGTGTTGCACCATCTTCTTTTGAGCAACCTCAGCTGTTGCCTGTTGCACTCCTTCCCTTTTAGATTTCTTTTTGGACATAGGAGTAACAGGATTTGATGCTGCTGGTACAAACTTGGACTCAAACTCAGTTTTCATTTTAGCCAAGTTTTCTTTAATTTTCTCCTTTTGTTTGAGTTTGGATCCCTTTTTGTACCAACAATCATCTGTGAGATGATTGAATAGACCACATATTTCACATGGTTTCTTCTTCATCTTCTGTTGATCATCAACTGAAGAAGATGAAACTACTGAAGACTTGCTCTTCAGCAGTTTAGAAGCACTTTTTGCCTTCTTGTCAACTCCCTTAGTAGGCTTCAAATCCTTCCTACTGACAGTTTTCTTCTCTTTAGTGCTGTCAGTTATTGGGATTTGAACTCCAGATGTTATCCCCTGCTCTCCAGTACCCTCAGTACTTCTAGGGATAACACTTGGGTTGATCAACTCATTGATCATGTGAGTGTCAGCAGTTGAACCATCAATATCAGCTGATGGTTCACAGAGGATTACTACTGACTTCAACTACTGATGGTGCTTTATCAAGTAGTGAATCACGATGAGGTGGATTGGTCATTACTTTCTCCATCAGATTCTACTCCTGCTCTTGAAGCAAAATCTGTAGGAGGAGCAGTGTGATTATAACCAATTCCAAACTTCACATTGGAAGCTGTTTGCTTACTAAGAAGCATTTCAAAGCCCTTGCAAGATTGTACCCATCGATCACACTCTACTTGGGTGACAGCAAGTATCTTTGAGGTCTTTGTACTTCTCTAAGAGTACATCCTCCCTAGCCTTATCATCAGAGATTTGGCATTTTAATTTATAAATCTCATCAGTTTTCTCTTTCAGCACAGACTCAAACTCAGCTTATTTTTGGAAATTATTTGTTCTAGCTCTACATTTTTATTGATTAAAGCCACATTTGCTTCTCTAATAGAGGCAAATGCTGCTATGCAAGTTTCAGAACATAATTTGGCCTTAGCCTCAGAGGATACCTGTGATACCTGTGTTGAAGAGGTACTTGAGGATGATCCATCAGAGGATTCCAAAGTCATGAGAGCTAGATTTCCAAAAGGATGCTCACCACCATGTGACCAGCACCTGAGAACAGTTGTTCATTACCAGACACATCATCTGGTAAGCTGCTCCAGTCAACAACTCCTGGTGTGAAGAAGCTGTGTTGTTGAAGTTGATTAGGTTGATGAGATTGGGATGGTTGAGGCTCAGGGAGTGCATGTGGTTGCTGAGCAGTGGGTGCTTGAACCTGGCCTGGTTGTGGCATGTAATAGCAGGGGTATGGATATGGCATTGGCCCCTGTGGAACAAATATGCAGGAGATTGTGGTTGTTGATGATAACCAGAATTGACAGGTTGTTGCCCTCTGTTTTGTTGACTATTGCCAGGAAAGTCACAAAAGGTGCAGGAGAGTTAGATCCAGATGATCTACATTCTCTTGCAAAGTGTCCAAGCCTGTGGCATTTATGGCACTTCAACTTACTCTTGTCAAAACCAACTTTGGTTTTGCCAGAGAGTCCTGGGAATTTCCTTCCAGTTCTTTTGTAGAACTTCTGAGATCTGATATTTATCAAGGCCATTTGGCTCAAAATATCCATCTCTTCTAAGTCATCATCAGCAATCCCCTTGAGATCATCCATGATGAAACATAGATTGTCACTATTACTACCAGCAGAATAACTATCAACACTCACAAAGGCAGGCTCAGAAGTGTTTGTAGAGAAATCAATATGCTCATCATACTGGCTTTCAGATGACGCATATTCTGACTCTTGATGTCCAATCAGGGCAGTGTTCCCTTGGACAAAATCCTCAGTAAGCTTGCCAGATGAGCCAATTTCCTTTTCTGCTCTATCTCTCTCTCGAATGTAAGCAGTTTCCCATGAAGTTGGGTGAGAGATAGGCGATCAACATCAGCATTTGAGCGTAGAACAATGGTATATGTGTTCCATCTCTCAGGCAGTGATCTTAGGAATCTATGGTTCATCTGACTCCTGGTATATTCATGTTTAACCATTTTCAATTCAGAGATTAAACATGAAAACCGCTCAAATTGTTGAGTCAGAGTCTCACCCTTTCTATGAGAGAAAGTCTCATATTGTTGGGCGAGGATTTCCCTGTTGTTTGCTAAAACCTCATCAGTACCACCAAATTGTTCTTTGATGGCTTTCCAGAGGTCATGAGCAGACTCACAATGCAGAAGCCCAGAGTAAATCTCATTAGGAATAGCCATAGCCAAAATTCCATGGGCTTTTGCATCGATTTCAAACAACTTCTTGTCCTCATCGGAGTATTGCTCCTTCTTCTTTGGAACCAACTGGTTTGTTTCCGGATCATTCACCATTGGCTTATGTGGTCCATGTACCACAGATGTCCAACAACCTGAGCTATTGACAGACAGGTGATGGAGCAATCTTCTCTGCCAAATGTTATACTCATTCCTCACCAAGATCGGAGGCTTGGTAGAGGATCCAGTATTGAAAGGATCATTCGAAGAAGTAGTCATTGTGGAAAATCAGACAGATTCAAGTAAAATCACAATAATTTAGCTCAGAACCACACAGAACCTCAAATAAAACGGCCAGAAGCGATACACTCTCAATCTCTATAACAGATCCTTGCGAATTTGCTAATTCGATCAAACTTAGAGCGATTGAACAGTTTCAATGATCAATTGTTAGATCGATCAATGATTAACCTGCTCTGATACCATTTGTTAGGATCTCAGCCTCTTGGTTTAATCGATTGAACAGATATAGCAGCGGAGTAGCTCAGAATTAGACAAATTCAAGCAAGAACATTCGATATAAAGCGATAAAAGAATTTTGTTATAGAGAGAGAAATATTTGACAAAAGGAATATTGCATTAAGATTGTCGGCCTCAATGGCACGATTACAGGTGAGTCATCCTTCCTTATAAAGGAAAGAATGACGTAGGCTGATGTCACTTGAAAGTGACACGTAACCGTTTTATAACTACTGATGTTTAACAACTACTGAAGATGTCAACAACTGACATCTTCTTACAAATGTTCCTAAGTGTTAAACATCTTATTTACAACTACTGAAAAACATAAAACTACTGATACTACAACAACTGAAGAACAGCCTCTTCAGTTGTTTACAAGTACTGAAAAGGAAACAAAACTACAAAAAAGTAAACAAACTACTGAAAGGAAAAGAAAACTACTGATGAAGAAAAACCATCACAACAACTGAAGAAGCCCTCTTCAGCTGTTGTCATCAGCTGTTAGCATCAGCTGATGTCTTCAGTACTTGAACATCAGACTTTGTCTTTCAGCTGTTGATCTTCAGTCTTTGTCTTCAGTACTTGTTGAAGTCTTCAGACTTTAGATCTTTAGCTGTTGTCTCAGTCTTTGTCTTCAGTACTTCAGAAATACTTTAGCAGTTGTATTCTTCAGACTTTGTAGAACAGCTGATCAGGTCTTCTTCAGCTGTTGTGATGTCCTGTGGGACTTAGAGGTTCTCTGATCAGGCTCATTGGTTCTTTTGGTCCAACACCAACTAACCTTTGGAAGACACTACTATGAACCACTACAGACGTCTGAGATACTGCATGGTGTTTTCTTAAAAGCCATGTGGTTGACCATACTTTATTCCACTATTCACCTTTATTAGTTAGTACAGTTGCCAACTTTAGTTGGTGACAAGAGGTAAGTCATGGACATGTCATGACTACCATATCTTAGATAATACTTTATCTAAGATACCTTAACTTTAGCATTGTAGTATATGCTTTAGTCATAGGTTTCCAGATGGTATCAAAGTATATCTCGCTATAGGTAGTAGTGTATATAGTTTCTCATTATAACTCATGTGATATGCTGGTAAGAGTCTTGTAATATTTGAGTTGAGAAGTAATATATGCAAGTTCCATGAAAATTATCTCTTTGTGTTCTTTGTTACTTATATATTATTATCAACTCTTAGAAGAGACTCTACTTCATTTGATCCAAGCGTAGTAGAAGTGAGTTTGAGAGAAAACCAAGTGTTAAATGATAAAAACCAATCCTGCAATTGGTATCAGAGCTTCTTAGGCTCTTGATTGTGAGATCTTACCATGCTAATCAACCTGTTTTTCACTCCTCCTTACACCACACTCAAAATGGCCATTAACAAGTCTGAAGTAGAGATGGGAACAATGACCAAAGCAGCCATCATCTCCCCTTAAAACTTTAGTTCATGGAGCATACGCATGGAAGGTTTCATCAGGTATCAAGACAGCAAGATGTAGTAGTCTATTATCAATGGCCTGTATAAACCCAAGGTGGAAGCAACCGATGGAATTGGTGCCATTATAGAGAAAGCCATTAAAGACTACTCTGATGAGGACCAAAAGAAGCTGGACATTGATAGCAATGTAATGACTATTCCCATGACTGCAATACCTAACTCTATCATGGTGGGTTTTGAGCATTACAAGTCAGGCAAAGAACTATTTGATGCACTTGCTTAGATGTACTCCAGCACCAATGACTCCAAGAAGGACTCACTGAAGCAGTAGTTTGAGAACTTTACCTACATTGCTGGAGAGACTCTCAACATGCAATAATTCAGGTAAATGGACCTCATTTCGTCCCTTCAGTCTTTGGGAATTACTCCTAAACTTAGAGACCTCACAAGAAAGTTCATGAGTGCACTCCTTAATAAGTAGACGTTCTACTGTGTCTCTATCAAGAGGACAAAAAATCTGATCACCCTTACTATGACTGAACTCTATGGCATCCTTGATGGATACTGACTGGAGACGGAAAGCAAGAGAGCCCATCAGACAAGCAGACCCTTGAGCCTTCCTACTAGCAACGTTTTAATGGTTGCTGAAGGCTCATGATCCACATAACATCAATAGTACCTAACATACACCCAGCAGCTATCCTATTCGTCTGGATCATACATTACATTTCGTAAGACTCCAAGGTCTCAACAGGCTCAATGTGGTTCTTTTCAGCACATATGTGCCTTTGTCTCAGGAATTGGACACTCTAGTGATTATTAATATTTCTTTGATGATCTAGAGTGCTTCAGTCTAGATGATGTGGAGTATGTGGACATAGTCCAACAAATGGCTCTCTTAACCTACAGAGTAAAGAAGTTCTTCAAGAGAACTGGAAGGCAATTTCCCCACAACCCAACCAACAGCAAATTTGGGTTTGACAAAATTAAGGTCAATTGTTACAACTATAACCAACTTGGTCACTTTGTAAGGGAATGCAAGGCACCCAAGTCAAATCCGAGAACCCCACAGGCCTCCACACATCCCTCTACACCAAAGCCAACTAGAAGGTCAACAGAGATAGCTGCCATGGCTCAAGAAGTTGACTAGAGGTTCATGGTACAGGATGTGACTCCTGCTCAAGCACTCATGGCAGGAACAGATGCCAATAAGGGATATCCATATGACAAGAATAACAATGTTTGGATCGTGGATAGTGGATGCTCCAGGCACATGACAGGGAACAAATCTCTCCTTCAATAATTTCAACATTTTGATGAAGGTCTTGTCCGAGGTGAGGTCGGAGGATATATTTTTGGTAAAGGGAGTATATCCATTGGAAAAATAAAAGTTGAAAAAGTTCACTTTGTTAAATAGCTTGAACACAACCTGTTAAGTGTTTCATAGTTTTGTGACCAAAAGCATCAAATGCTCTTCACAGAACATGAGTGCATTATCCTCAAACCAGGGATGACAATTCCTCCGGAATTGGTGCTTCTTAGATCTCCCAGGAAAAGGGATATGTACAAGCTTGATTTGAACAATGCTTCCCCAATGGGTGAAGTGTCATGCTTTCTTTCCAAAGCTGATAATGATGAGTCAACACTATGGCATAGACGAATGTGTCATGTAAATTTGAAGATAATGAATAAATTGGCTAATAATAACTTGGGACATGGTTTTCCTAAAAAGGAACTTTTTTGCAAAGATAATTGTGTTGCATGCTTAAAAGGAAGCAACACAGAGCATCTCACAATCCAAAGTTGTTAAATCTATCACCAATCCATTACGCTTATTACACATGGATCTATTTGGTAATACAAGTATAATGAGCATCGGAAGGAAATCATACTACCTTGTGATTGTTGATGATTTTACAAGATTTACATGGTTAAGATAATTATAAGTGATCAAATAGAAAATCAAATTGATCACAAGGTTAAGATAATTAGAAGTGATCAAGAGACTGAGTTTAAGAACCTTGTTCTTGACTCATTCTGTTACTCAAAAGGGATTGCCAGACAATATAGTGCTCCCAGAACTCCTCAACAAAACAGTGTTGCTGAGAGGAGAAACATGACACTTATTGAGGCTGCTTGAACTATGTTAGTTGATTCTAAACTACCTCTAGCAATCTGGACAAAGGCAGTCAACACTGCATACTATGTCAGAACAGGGTTCATGTAGTAAAGCCACATGGAAAAATCCCTTATGAGCTATGGAACAAGAGGCCACTGTTCATTGGCTTTCTAAGGTCCTCTGGATGCAGGTGTACCATACTTAACACAAAAGAAAATTTGGCAAAATTTGCTGAAAAGTCGGATGATGCTATCTTTGTTGGATACTCCTCGAGCTCTAAAGATTATATAGTTTACAACAAAAAAAGCAACAATTTGAGGAATCATCCAACATTGTTGTCAATGAGCACACTACTTGTGTTAGGGGGAATGGCCCTAATCATACTTTTGACTTAGAATTGTTTCAAAACTATTCTAAACCATCTTGTGAGAATGTTTCAACTAGAACAGGTGCTCAAAGCAATTCTGAAGATAACCGACTATTTGAGCTACTCAGACCTATTCCAAGTTCTCTAAAAGCTACAACAAATCAAGCTTCCATTATTGGTAGATCTGACAGTATAACTATCTCAAGGGATAGTGGAGCTTCAACAAGTGATTCACCTGTTGACCCTCAAATTTCAGCAGGTGACACTGCACAACACCAAGCTAATGGAAGTAGCATCTTGAAGGAACGTGCAACTGTTAATGCTGCTTCACAACCAACAAATGATGATGTTTCTCATTCATTCCATCAGTCCTCATTGAATGAGTTTGAAACAGCAGCTGGACAAAGTGTTTAAGCTCCTGAGCAAAATGTGTCCAATCTGGATCTATCTTTGCAACTGGAGGTAATTCCTTGACTCAGAATCCACAACACTCATCCAGCTGAGAACATCATAGCGGATGTTTCTGAAGGTGTGAGAACAAGAGGACAGACTCATCTTGGGCATTTCTACTTGTACTCATGCTTCCTGTCTTAGATGGAACCCAAGAAGGTAGAAGATGCCTTGAAAATTGTAATTGGGTTGAATCGATGCAAGAGGAACTGCTTTAATTCAAGAGACAAAAGGTTTGAAACCTATGTCCGCTACCATCTGGTCAAGTACCTATAGGCATAAAATGGGTTTTTAGAAACAAGAGAGATAATAGAGGCTTGATCATCAATAACAAAGCAAGACTGGTGGTTCAAGGATACACTCAAGAGGAGGGAATCAATTATACTGATGTCTTTGCACCTGTTGCAAGACTTGAGGCAGTTAGGATCTTCCTTGCCTATGTTGCATCCTAAAATTTCACTATCTACCAGCTTGATGTCAAGTGTGCCTTTATATACGGGGATATAGATAGGGAAGTCTATGTATGCCAGCCTCCAGGATTTGAAGACCAACAACACCCTAACTAAGTGTGCAAATGGATAAAGCTCAATATGGGCTGCACCAAGCACCGAGGCAGTGGTATGAGACTTTCTCTTAGTTTCTCCTGAAGAATGGTTACACTAGAGGTACCATTGATAAGAATTTTTTCATAAAGAAGTGTGGAAAGAACATCTTGTTCATTCAAGTCTATGTTGATGATGTCATATTTGGTTCCACAAATGACAAATGTGTAAAGACTTTGAGAGCATCATGAAGAAAAAGTTTGAGATGAGTTCCATGGAAAAAATAGACTTTTTCCTTGGAATGCAGGTAAAGTAAATGAAGGAAGGGGTTTTCATCAATCAATCTAAGTATGTCAGTGACATCTTAGAAAGATTTGACATGAAAGATTGTAAGTCAGCCAAGACACCTATATCTAGAAACCATAATCTCTGTCCTGATTTCAAGGGGGAGGACACCGATCAACATTAGTGTAGGGAAATTATTGGTTCTCTAATGTATCTCATAGCATGTAGACCGGATATCATGTTTGCAACCTGCATTTGTACAAGATATCAGGCTGCTCCAAAGGTGTCTCACCTAGTTGCTGCCAAGAGAATCCTTAGATACCTCAAAGGAGCACCTAAATTAGGTCTCTGGTATCAAGGAACATCAATTTGAATCTCTATAGCTACTCTGACAGTGACTATGGTGGCTGCAACATCAACAAGAAATCAACGTTAGGTGGATGTCAATTTCTTGGTGGAAGGATCATCTCATGGCAATGAAAGAAGCAATCCTGTGTCTCTACATCAACTGCTGAAACAGAATACATTGCTGCTGCAAGTTGTTATGCTTAACTACTATGGATTCAGAACTAGATGATAGACTATGGATTCAACTTCATAAGCACTTCTATCCACATTGAAAACAACAGTGCTATCTCAATCACTGAAAATACTATGAAGCACTCCAAGACAAAGCGTATTAATATCAGGTACCATTTCATTAGAAATATTCATGAGAAAAATCTAATTAAGCTAATTAAAGTTGAATCAAATGAACAATATGCCGACTTGTTCACCAAAGCTTTTGATGAACAAAGATTTAAGTATCTTATTACAACCATTAGGATGATAAACATTGATTAGTCTATCTCTTTTGAAAACTTTTTTTAAATACGTAAAGTCTTATGTCAAAACAATCTAAGCCTTGTTACAAAAGGTCTCTCTCTGAAAATTTTCACTAAGTATAAATTCTTCTGAAGAGGAATTAACTCTCAGAAGATGTTCCACATATCTTCCGAAGCAATTTCCTCCCAGGATAATTTCCTTCTCGGAAGAGTTTTTAGTCTCGAAAGAAGCGATTGATTACATATCAGATCTACTTTCGAAGCTTATAAACTCTCCATTTGGAAAGCAATCGTTACTCTCTGAAATAAAGACTCTACATTCAGAATTAATATTGCCTTCAGAAGACAAATTACCTTCGGAAGACAAATTACGTTTGAAAATACTTTATACTCGGAAGAAAGACTTTACTGTGTAACGGAAATCTTTTGGGCCCCACTCTGTAAAAAGTAAAGATTTTGTTAATGATATCAAATTATTTAACTGAACTAAACCTTACCGCCCCTGTCACATCACCCACTAAAACATCACATCATCTTATCCTAACCCCCTTAACCGATATTTCACCCTTTTAAATAATCCCGACTATTCACTTTGATCTTCTTACCAAATTTTACTGCCCTAAAAGCTTCCTTCATCTCCAATTTACCCAAGTCCAAACTCATCTACCTTCAACTTTCTCAAATAGCATTTAACCCTTAGCACACTCAAGTCAC
Source organism: Flaveria trinervia (assembly GCA_025506515.1). Classification (NCBI taxonomy): domain Eukaryota; kingdom Viridiplantae; phylum Streptophyta; class Magnoliopsida; order Asterales; family Asteraceae; genus Flaveria; species Flaveria trinervia. The sequence goes on from CM046449.1 coordinate 39,698,338, forward strand.
ACTTCTTGGTTCTTCAAGAGATACTGACTTCTCTGATATCATTTCCTTTCTTACCTAATTATCTTATTACACTGCTCTGACTATTAAAACGACAGTTTATTCAAATCGTATGGATGAATTTTGGCAAATGGCTAGATTGAAACCCTAAATGGGGTGCGGGTGATAAGATCAAGCATTTATGGCCAGGAGTTGTTCGTTACCGTACAACTCATTAGGGACCATCTCGAGCTTCATAATGACGTTGCTCTACAGAGTTCCCCAAAGCATATTTGGACAACACCTACATCCAAATAGGATATGGTGGAGATGTTAGCAGGTCCACATTCTACAAATTCAACTTTTCATACAACTGAAGTTCATGCTGCATGTCGTTCTTCATTTCCTATTCAACAAATCTGGCGGATGGGATCAAATCCATACGAACTAGGGTGCCTAGTTCGTGGAATGGTGAGAAGACTTCAATTTAACTATTCAAGATTTATGCTGACCAATCTTATGGGAAACCTCTAGCGGGAAACATTCTTCATGTATCACAGGTTTCTTCAACATATAATCAACTGTGAGCTAGACCAGAGTCAGCTTGTCTATGCAGCTACTCTGACTGTCCCTCAAATGCAGCCGACCATCTTCAAGACTTTGAAGAAAGTGTCCACCAATTTCACCAGATGACATATTGCTCTGCTTCGTGGTATGACTGAGCAAATGGCTCCGGGTGACATCCCTGTTAACCCCACAGGTGATGAATCCACACCAACAACTGCCCTCATATTGCCAAATCTACCTTCTCATCCCATCACCATCACATATCAAAGATGCCCAAAACGAACCCTTGTTCAAGCTTCTTTGATTGAACAAGTTCCTCCTGTTCAATCCAAAAGGACTAGAGTGGAACAATTGGCTGCCACTCAGTCTGAGGTCTCACCATCGTTCACAATTGACCTTAATATAGGTTTTGAGTCTCCTCATTCTCAAACCCATGAGCCCGAAACCCAAGCTGAAAACCTCAGGGTGAGTCTTCATACTCCTCTAAGCAGCCACAAAGGAACAACCCAACCATAGGCTTAATGCATGTAGACATTGATCAAGGTCCCGGGTCACTAGGTTTAACTTCTATATCCTTTACTGACCTTCTTTTCAAAACTGGTGAAGAGATTACATCCCTTAATGTCAATGAAGTTAATCTACAACACTCTCTCAAAGATCAACAGAGCCTAGAGAGACCTCTAATCTCTAGCCCCCATGAGCAAGCCTATACTAAGGTGAGTCCCACCGATGTGGAGGGGACTCATGCAGATTCAGCTGCCACTACTAAAGATGACTCAATGGACCTTCCGGACAGTGGTAACATCTCTGAGACTGAATATGTGGCAACCATGCCTTTTGATGGCTCTAAAAGAAACATTATTAAGCAAGGGAAACCAGGGTGCCAAGAAACCACATCTAGTGGTAAGGATGAACATACTAGGTATGTTACCTCATCTTCCTATGATTCTTCAAAAGAAGACGAGGGAAGAATGCAACTCACCATTAAATACCTACTGCTTAAAGTCTCAAACCTTGAATCAAAGGTTAGGACTTTAGAGGATAGGTCTGCCACTCAGCAACTTGAGATTGACAGTCTCAAGGCTCTACTAGCTGAGAAACAGATTAAGAGATCTGTTAGGTATGTACCCATTTAGGTCTCCATGACCGGTTCCTCTAGCTCTTAAGATGATGCTACCAAAAATGGGGAGGGCGTTCATAGACAAACAATTGAGGAACCACAGAGCCAAGCTCCACCTTCTAGATACTCAGCTCCCACTGCAACTATCTTTCCTGAGCCATCCCAAGTAGTCCTACAAATAGACCTAAGGATGCTCAGAAATCTCTATAGGCTCTTTTCCAAGTTTTTGTTGAGATCTTCTCTAGATCAGCCTAGCCTTGATGCGGCTATGATGTACTTTGGAGTTGAAGAGCTTTGGAGGTTAAGTGCATCCTCTACCACTTTGGAAGAAGTTTGTCAACCTAAGGTCCAAATGGAACTTCAGATTCATTTCGAAAGGGAAATGAGGACTGATGGCCGAAAAACCAAAACAGTTGGGACAGATACTGCGATCCCTCAAACTTCCGAAGCTAAACTCAAAGCCTTAGAAGAACAAGCTGAGTCTTCCAAAGTTGAGATGGAGGCTGTGGAAGGACTGTCTCTCTGTCCGAGGATCTAATCATCACAGATGCAATTTTAGAGCTGGCATCTGAGGTGAATAGTGAGGACTTTCTTAGCCGACCTCTAGCTCAGACAACTTCACTACCTCTATCTCAATTTGAACCCTCCATCCAAGAACCACCAAAGTCAAGCACTTCCAAAGATGAAGAAGGAAAGAAGAAAATGACTGTGGAAGAGCTTTAGGAGGAGGAGAAGATTGAAAAGCTTAAAAGAAAAGGTAGTCCTCCAACTGAGAAGTTGTTAATTGCAAGTTCCAAAGCTGTTGAAACCAACCAGGAGGTAGTCAATAATAAAAAGAGGGTAGAGATCATTGACAGGCTCATCAATCTTGGAGCTCCCAATGAAGGCAAACTCCTGTTACCATTGGAGGAGTTAGTTTAGCTTGAAAAGGCAACCAAAAGGAGGAAGCAACATGGTTGGCCTTACAGTAGGAAGAAGAAAGAGAAAAAAGGGAAGCTGATTTGCAGCTTCGGAGGGATAGGATATCTTTCCTAACCTCCAGAAGGTTTTCTCTTCAAGAACTATCTCCACATGATAATGATACGATCCCATGGCTCTTTAACAAAGAGCAGGATCAACTGGAGAAAGAGAGAAAGAAAGATACGAGAGAGAAGGTGAGGGAGAAGAAGAAGAAAGAAGAAGAACCTGGGGTCACTTCTACCAAGAAGATAGATGAGAAAGCCTGAATGAAAGACTATCTCCGGGCTCATGGCTTCTCTTGCTGGTAGGTGGGGCCTATTTTTGAAAAGACACTTCAACGAAATGTCAGCAACATCAAGGCTGATATTTGTATAGGAAAAAGGAAAGGGATTTATAGAAGGGTACATGGATGATCTTTATACCAACCACTCAACCCCAACCTAAACCAATTCCCTCTACATTCACCATGAAAACTAAACCCTACACACCTGAACATAAACCATTATCCATACCTACTTTCTCACCTCAACCACCTAAACTACCCATCCTCCAACCCAAAACACTCTCCAGAACCAAAACACCACAACTTACCCAACAACCTACCAAACCATCCCCTCAACCCTCCAAACATCTCTCTTTAGAGGAGTTCAAGCCAATCAAGCAAAGCATACCAACTGCACAACCCTGAGTGACATCTCTTATGAGGGACACTCAGTCAAACTGACTTATGTTGATAGATCTTCATGTTCCTTCATAAGAGATCAATTTCTTGGTCGTCCTAGAGGAACACTAGACCATGCTGCTAGACTTCTTGGTCATAACTTTGACTCCTTAAACGATGAAGAGAAGAAGCTGAGAAGAGAGGTGGTGACTCTATTAGATACAAAGACAGGGGACAAGATTCCTAGTCAACCCCTTGTGCCTAAAAAGAAAATAATCCGGTGGAGGTTGAATAAATCCTCTCATAACTATGTTGTGGAGAGAGAGAATGGAGAAAACAACATGCTGAATGCCTCCTCTCTGCTACACTCTAGCAGATTTGACATTGTAGAGTTAGTAGGGAAACCATTCTCTAGTCCCTCCAACTCCAAAGCTATTACTAACATCAGAAGTCATCTTAGCAGCCTTCATCTTGCTGAACTAACCACAAATGTAAAGATTGAAGAGGAGTTGAAACTGAGAGAGAAGGAAGACAAGGAAAGGTCAACCACTAAAGGCAACGCCTTTCTTTAGAGGGACCCAACAAAGGGTGCATATCATTCAGAGTGACAGACTGGATCCCCTATCAACAAATGATTTGTACAAGCTTCTCACTACCACTTTTTGGAAGAACAAAGAGTGGATTTCTTGTCAACGAATAAATATCTGCTTTCCCTTGTGCTGAAAGTTTTGAGAAACAAGAACAAGTGAGGTTTTGGTAGCATCAGGCTAGGGGGAGTTTGTTCGATCAAGAAGAAGGTTGGTGCAACCAAAACCAAATATCTTAGACTATTTTGGTGCATCTAATAAAAGACTTCCGAAGCCAAGTGTGGAACTTCTGAAGGAAATAGATTTCTTCTGAAGACAAAGTGCAAGATCAACTTCCGAAGACAAACTCTACTTCCGAAGACAAAGTGTTCACTTCCGAAGATCAAGACATAGAAGAAAATATCAGAAGTGAACTTCCGAAGTATGAAGGAAAGAAGAAGTCCTCAAGCCTTGGATGACGTAGCATGTTCCGAAGTATAAGTGGTTTCGGAAGAACTTGTTCTTTCCGAAGCCAACTAACCTTCGGAAGAACTTGTTCTTCCGAAGCCAACTAACCTTCAGAAGACACTAATATGAACCAGTGGACATAAGTATGGTGTCTTTGACCCTCCGTTGTAGACCTCTGAGATACAACATGGTGTTTTCTTAATAGCCATATAGTTGACCATACTTTATTCCAATATTCACCTTTATCAGTTAGTACAATTGCCAACTTTAGTTGGTGACAAAAGGTAAGTCATGGACATGTCATGACTACCATATCTTAGATAATACTTTATCTAAGATACCTTAACTTTAGCATTGTAGTATATGCTTTAGTCACAGGTTTCTAGCTGGTATCAAAGTATATCCGGTTGTAGGTAGTAGTATATATAATTTCTCACTGTAACTCATGTGATATGCTGGTAAGAGTCTTGTAATACTTTGAGTTGAGAAGTAATATATGCAAGTACCTTGAAAATTATCTCTTTGTGTTCTTTGCTAGTTATTATATTATTATCAACTCTTAGAAGAGACTCCGCTTCATCTGATCGAGTGTAGTATAAGTGAGTTTGAGAGAAAACGAAGTGTTATGTGACAAAAACCGATCGTGCATGGGAATACATCAGGTACTGCTGAGGTTGTGGGGGTCTTGAGCCTTGAGAAACTATAAGTGTGTTGTAAGCCGGAAGGCTTGAAGGTTTGCTCACTTGATGTCCACTCTTATTCTCCATCTCTACGTAGTATCCATCAAGAATGTCATATAGTTCGGTCATGGTTAGGGAGTTTAGATTTTCTATCCTCTTAATAGAGACATAGCAGAACGTACACTCATTTAGGAGTACACTGATGAATTTCCTTATAAGATCTCTTAATTCAGTAGCTATTTCGATAGACTGAAGGGAGGAGATAAGATCCATATACGTGAAGTATTGCTGGCTCAGGATCTCTTTAGCAATATGAGTAAAGTTATCAAAATATTGCTTCAGTTCATATGGGATAATGCATCAAACAGTTCTTTTGCTAACTTGCAATGCTCAAACCCCATCGTGATGGTGTTGGGCATTGCAGTCATTAGAACAGTCATTGCATTGTTATCAATGTCCATCTTTTTGCGGTATTCATCAGAGTAATCTTCAATAGCCTTTTCTATATTGGCACTATTTTAACTTGGTGCAACAACCTTTGGCTTGTAAGGGCCATTGGTGATAAATTTCCATATTTGGTTGTCTTGATATCTGATGAACCCTTCAATACGTCTGCTCCATTGTCTAAAGTTTTCTGGGGTAATGATTGGTGCTTTGGTCATCGTCCAAATTTCAAAATTAGATTTCTACTTAAGGCCATTTTCGAGTCTAGTGAGTAGGTGAGTGAAACTAAAGTTGATTAGGATGGTAAGATCACAAAATCAAGAGCATAAAAAGCTCTCATACCAATTGCAAGATCAATGTTTGTCGCTAACTATTAGTTTTTCTCTCAAACTCACTTAATCACACATAGTTGAGATGAAGCAGAATCTCTTCTAGGAGTTGATAATAATATACTAAGTAACAAAGAACACAAGGAAATAATTTTCAAGGTACTTGTATATATTACTTCTCAACTCAAATTATTACAAGACTTTTAGAAGCATGTTACAAGATTTCCAATGGGAAACTATATATACTATCACCTACAGTCAGATATACTTTGATACCAGCTGGAAACCTACAACTAATGCAAATACTACAAAGCTATAGTTAATGTATCTTAATAAAGTCTTATCTAAGATTTGGTAGTCATGACATGTCCATGACTTGCCTTTTGTCCCCAAATAAAGTTGGCAACTGTACTAACTGATAAAAGGTGAATAGTGGAATAAAGCATGGTCAACTACATGGGCTTGAGAAAGCGTCATGTAGTAAATTAGTGGTCTGCAACGGATTGAGAGAGAACATACTTTTTTCCACTAGTTTATACTAAGTACTTCTTAAGGTCAATTGGATTCGGAAGAACAAGTTCTTTCCGAATCCACTTATACTTCGGAAGAGGCTACTTCTTCTAAGGCCTGGGGACTTCTTCATATCTACATACTTTGGAAGTCATTATCTTGAATTTTTCAAAGTCTTGAACTTCGAAGAGAGAAGGCTTTTTCTTTGGAAGTGGAAGTTTTCCTTGAGAAGATGATCTTGTACTTGCCTTCGAGAGAACTCCATTTGCCTTCGAAAGTTCCACACTTAGCTTTGAAAGAGTTTTATTAGTTGTACCAAACTTGTTTAAGTGTTTGGTTTTAGTTGCACCAGCCTTTGTAGATCCAACACTTTAGTCAATATGCATGCTATGTAAACTAGAAATTAGTTCTGCATGACATCTATAGTATATAATATAAGAGTAACTAATATGTCACATGGCACTATCATATTACTTAAAAAAAATTTCCTGTCTAAATTAATATATTATTTAAGTCAAGTTTTTATTCTAAGAGACTAACTTATTAGTTATAATTTATTTTGTTTTGAATTTAATTTTTTATATTATCAACTTAATTGTGCAATTATATTGTTTTGAACTATTCATATTTTTATAAACCAAATAAGATTTAATTTACAAAAATAGACAGAAAAAAATACGTATTGATACTTTTATACATTTTAGTTTATTGTGATTTTAATACAACTGGTTTTTAATTTAAATGAGTCAATTGTATGTTATATTATTCAAAAGTATTTGAATATTTATAAGTTATAAATATAACTTTTTATTTTTTATTGTTATTGTAATATGTAACTTAATCACAATAAATATTAATACTTTTAAGAATTATATAGTTTTTTTATATTTTCAACTTGTGTATAAAATGGGTTTACTAGATCTATTGGTTAAATATATAAAAAAGAGTATAAAAATGTTAACTAACAAAACTCATTGAAAAATACAAATTAGTAAAAATATTAATTGGTTAAAAATTTATATTATATAATACATAATGTCAAATTAAAAATTTTAAAAGATGAGGGTTTAGTTGGAAAATTAGCGATGGTGTAAAGTGAAAATTTACGATGTCGAGTGTGTGTTTTATAAGTTGGTTGTGGCACCAACGTTAGTACATAAGGGCTAGTATAATGTATACTTAAGTTAAAAATTTTTTGATAGTTAGGGTAGTGACTAAAACGGTGTGTGACCTAAGCCTATGTGGTGTAAATGGTTGGATATGGATTTTTAATATCACAATTTAAATACTTGTTTTGTATGGTTATATTGGAATATGTAACAAGTTCAACTCATAGATTGTTGGAGCCCAAGAAATATTAGCATTTTAGTCGTTAGATTAGTTTTTGTCACAGAGTAGGGACTTATTATGTAAACATATGTTCCTTTTGTTTCTTGTTATTAGTATAAATGGGATTATTTGTATTTGTGTAGGTAGACTAGGAATAGACGTTTTGTTAGTTCTCTCTTATTTGCACATTGTAATCCATACTAATATCAATAGAAACTCTATGAATTTTTCAGATATTTGTTTGTGTTGATTACATTGTTCCTATAATTGTCAATTGCTTGATAACAAACACACATGTATCCATTTGAACCTATCAAATGGTATCAAAGCCTTCAGTTTAGTGATTTGAAGCTTAATATTGACTTTTGAGCATTTTGAATCACTTGAATCTATGTTTTCATCGTAGTTGTTCAATTAAATAATGATTTAGTTGTGTAACATCACTAGAAACATGATTTGAATCATAACTGAGTGATTGACATCTTCAAATCTTAATTTTTGGCACATTTGAGTTTGAACTATTCTTCAAAAGTCAAACACTAATTTTGCAAAATTAAGATAAATCTGTTGTTAATTGATAGGAAATATGCTAAAGGATTGATTATTGGTGTATTAGTCATGTGATTGAAGAGTTTTAGATCGTTCTATCAAGTTTTGAAATATTTGTTAAGATCAAGTTGTTATGAAGATGAATAAGACGTTTGGTGTGTTGAAATAATATGAAAAGTCACCTAAGTGTTTAGGCGCATGAACACTATTCAGACGCTTTTGCACTATCTAGGCATTTCAGATTAGTTGTTTTGAGACTGTTTGTGAGCATTTCGAGCATTGTTTGGACGTTTTTCAGAAACTAAGTCCTAGGCGCTTTGTAACTATTCAAACACTTTGGAACTATTCAGACGCTTCAACACTGTTTAGGTGTTTGTTAACTGTTTGGGTGTTTTGATACTATTCAGGCGTTTCTATATTTGGAAGTTTCAGAAGTTCACTAAGGCAATCCCATAGACGTTTCACTACTATTTTGATCTTAAATTCAGAACTTAATCATGGTAAAGACTGAAGATTTAGAGAATAGGGTACCAAATTAAATAACAGAGCTAACTTCAAGAATTGGTCACCAAGGCTGAAACATCACTTGAACTTAATAGATACTGATTTATGGAAATCAATTTAGAAAGGATCTTAAATCCCTTTCACTTCTAATGGCCCTCATGGTTTTGTATACACAAAAGATACTTTAGAGCCTTATCCAAAAGATGCATTACATGGGGATGATCTGAAGAAGGTGAAGAATGATTATAAAGCCTATTCTCTCATGTGTAAAGGACTACCTTTGGAAGTTCTATCAAGGATTGAAAATTACCAAACAAGGTACACCTTATATAAAGCTTTGAAAGTGATTTGTGAAGGAGGAAAAGAGATTCAAGATCTTAAAAGACAGAAATTGAACAGGTAACTTGAACTTTTTGAGTATATCACAGGAGAAACTATAAATCAGATGATGAATAGATATGTGCAACTCATAATAGAAATGTCAACTTTAGGGATTAAGAATGATCTTAAAGGCCTAAATGATAGACTTCTGAATGCACTTCCATCATCTTAGAAACAAACTATGACCTTGTTAAAGCACACTGAGATGTTTCCATGGATCTTGATCTTCTTATAGCAAAGATTGAATCAATGGAAATTGATGAAAGCTCAAGAAATATTGATAGAGCTGCATCAACTACTCAATACAAGTATGTTGCTTCTCCAGCAAATACTGTAGAGATGCTTTCCTTGCCAAAGATGATGCTACTCCTGAAGATAAGGGTATCTGTTTGTGGGAGCAACATTCTTCACCAGTACTCCTACATACTTAACTTAACCACAACAACAATGTCCTCCAAAAGCTTTAAAAACCTTTAGTGCCTACAACTCAAAATGAGACTCCATATTCTAACTATGCTATCCTAGCAAAGTTAAAGATGTTATAAGGATCCTGCTACCATATGAAGAGTCCAAATATGCCTTTATAGCTTTTATGGCAATTTTTCAAGCATATCAAGGTAGTCATCTAACTCAAGTGGATTTAATTTTTCAAGATTTATTCAAGATGGATCGAGATTATGTTGAAGAAATGGATCTTAACTAGCAAATGGTGATGATATCCTATAGAACTCAAAAGCATTCTTATGTCAACATAAACTACAAGCCCAATGCAAGCAAAATAGTTGGTTTTTATAAGTCAAAATCAAGATGTTTTAATTATAACACTATGGCCAATTTTTTAGAGAGTGCAAAGCTCCAAGAACTCAAGGAGGAAATGGCCAAAGTAGTTCTAATAGTTAGATATATCATCAATAGGCTCAAAAGACATTTCAAAAGCCATATGAGAGCCTACCAATGCCAGAACTAAAAGAAGAAAAGACTAATGAAGAAACAAAGAAAGCACTAGTTGTAAGCATCAGTGATGGTTATGATTGGAGTACTTATGTAGAACATTTACAACTGATCTTACTTCTGGTTGAGCACTGATTGTCGAGATGAATGATGAAGACTGGTCTAAAGACAAAGATTCAAAGACAGAAGGTGAATCTGATGCCGAGGAAGACTATAACTAGAGTGACACGTCTGACCCAAAGGATGACTCAGAAGAAGTTGCTCTTATGGCACAGTCAGAACAACCAAAGGTTGTATACTCTTCATCTAACACTAAGTCTTCAAACTCATATCCAGAAATACAAGTGGAAGTAAGAGAGAAAATATATACAAAAGCATGTTTTGAACAAGTAGAACACTACAAAACTTATTCATTCAAAAAACGTGATAAACTTAAACAAGAAGAGTTAATGCACAATAAGCTGAAAACTGATCATAAAATTTCATATGATAAAATCATATCTCTACAAAGTTCATGGAAAACATTGAAAGAACTTGAACTTGTCAAGAAACAACTTGAAGAGATGACAAAAACTCTTGAACAAGATAAATTGGCACATGCATCAACTCAAATTGACTTAGCCAAAGTGAAGAGCTCAAAGACTATTGTTGAGCAACTGGTGAATAGGTGGAAAGATAAAAATAAAACAGGATTAGGATTCACTCATGAACAAATGCCTGAATCTATCACAAATACCTTACTTGAAAATTTTAATACCCATGATCATTCACCAGAGAATAAGGCTAAGCTTAAAGAATTTCAAGAAAAGAAAATAACTATCAATCAATTGTCGAGAGTGAGATAAAAAAGATAAATAGTGAAATATTTGAGGAAAAAGATTCTAAAAAGGTAAAGAATAGTCATCCAATTAAAATCAAATCTTATGAACCTTGACAAAAGTTAAAAATGTTTTTTGTACCAAAAGGAGAATGTGTCATTGAGAAGTGTAAAATTGAGCAAGAGATTGAAAAAGCTAATGAGATCAATCTCAAAATAAAGGAAAACGTCAAGAAGAGAAATCAGACACTTCATGTTCTGATGATTCAAGCTTAAATGAATTAACTCAAAACAAAGATTGTGAAAAAGAATCTTCTCAAGATTCAATTAAAACACAAAACTCTAAGAAGTCATCAAGAACAAGAAATCAAAGAAGAAGAAAAACATATTCTAAAACTAAACAGTCTGAACCAATCAATAAATCAAGCCAAATTAAACGTGTGAAGTTTGTGTGAGCAGGAACTTTTGACATGAACACAATATCTGAAACAACATCAAAACCTAAGATCAAATCTAACTCTGATCTGAAAACAAGTTCAGCCCTAAGTGTTGCGCTATTCAAAATAGATTTGTGTCTAAGGAGTTAAAGAATTATGAGAATGTTCAAAATCAAAATCCTAGAATTCAAAAGACCAAACTCATACAACAAAAACAAAAGCTTAACCAGTCTACTCCTAAATCTAGACAAGGATCTAACATGGCCTCAACATCTAGGGTTAATCAAATATTGTTTAAAAAAAGAAAAGTATTGTGATATATGTGGTATGTACAATCATAACACATCTGAATGTTATTTTAACAAGTACTCTCACATATGTGATATGACAAATCACATCATAACTGATTGTTATTTTAACAAATACTATGCATTGTGTGATGGATAGAATCATAATACTGAGAATTGTTTCTTCAGGAAGAACTCACCTAGGAAGGATTTTGATAATCAAGGATATGCTAATCCAAAGTTCCAAAGAAATCATTATAATGGTTTTCAAAATCTATCAAAACCACCTTCTCCGGGTTTCAGATCATTCAGAAGAATCAATTCTAATTATATTCAGAAGAATCAATTCTAATTATGATATCAGTATAATGTCATATCACAGCAGTATAATCAAGGACATTTCGTTCCACGGTTAGTGACAACGAAAACTAAATCATATAATAAGAAAAAATTTATAATGTTTCAAACAATGGTTCAAAATTTCTTAATGATGATCTTGAGAACAGATTTATTGTTTTGAAAACAAAACAAAGAAAAGATAATCAAACTATTTTCCAAGAGGATTTGAAAATCATAAATTTCAAAAGAAACTTGACGTAAACAAACTCCATTTCAAGCAGATTACCATCATAGACAAATTTGGAAAGCCCAAGACCATCACGGCTTGGGTTAATAACTCAACTTAAAATGTCTTTGAATGGAGGTACGTCTGCGGAGACCAGTAAACACATGGTATGTTGACAGTTGTTGTAGCCGGCATATGACAAGCAATCAATCCTTGCTTCATGATTTTAAGACAAAAGTTGGTACTGATGTAGCGTTTGGTGGAGATGCAGGTGGAAAGATAACCGATGATAGAATTGTATCTAATGGAATAATTATCTTTGATAAAGTCAACTTTTATGAACAGTTGAACTTTAATCTTTAAAGTGTTTAACAAATATGTGATAAATCATATTCTGCTTTATTTGATGACTCTTATTGTTATATTTTAAAGCTAGGATTTTAGATTAGCAAGGAGTGGGTTGTTGTTAAAGCGTTTAAGATAGAGATGTCTACAAACTACTTATGTCTTATGTTGATCCTTCAACAGAATCAACTTGCCTCATTGCTCATGCATCAAATAATGAAAGCCAGATTTGGCATAGACATCTTGGTCATTCCAACTTTAAAAACATGAACAAACTAGCAGTAGAAAATCATCTAGTTGGAATTCCTTCAAAGAAGTTCCCTACATCAGAACTCTACAAAGCATGTTTGAAGGGAAAACAACATAAAGCGTCTTATAAGACTAAATGAATATGTTCTAATTCAAAGCCTCTACAAATGTTACACATGGATCTATTTGGTCCTGTAAACATACAGAGCATTAGGAGAAATCGTATCGTTTAGTTATCTTTGATGACTATACACGATTTTCTTGGGTTTTCTTTTTACATGCAAAATCTGAAACGGTTGAATTTTTAATAGAGTTTATCACTAAAGTAGAAAATCAACTTGATCAAAAAGTAAAAATAATTAGAAGTGATAATGAAACAGAATTCGAAAATGCTAATGTTGCCAGGATCTGTGCAGCAAAAAGGATAGATCATCAGTTTAGTGCTCCTCGAACTCCATAGCAAAATAGAGTTGCAGAAAGGAAGAACCGAACATTGATTGAAGCAGCCCGAGCAATGTTAGTTGATGCCATGATTCCTATCACGGTTTGGGATGAAGCCATATCAACTGCGTGTTTGATTCAGAATCATACTCTATTTGTGAAAGACAAACAAAAAACTCCTTATGAGATAATTTTGGGAGAAAACCAAACATAGATTTTCTTTAATCTTCTGGTTGTCCTATTTTGATTCTAAATTCACAAGATCAGCTAGGCAAATTTGATTCAAATTCTCATGATGGATTCTTTCTTGGATATTCGTCTGCTTCTAAAGTGTATACATTTTATAACTATAAGATGAATGTTATCATTGAAATGTTCAATGTTAAATTCCTTGAAAACTCTTTTCCATTGGTTGAAAATGGTCCAACACGGTTATTTGATTTTAATTCATTGTCAAACTCTTTTAATTATAATCTGTTTGAATCTTCTTGTGTCAAGAGGAAACAAGGAGGAGATCTTGGATCCTTTAGTGACGATTCAGAATCTGACGATATGGACAATTCAAGCCCGGACTATCCATTTTTCTTATTTGTTGATCCTCTATTCACTACAGATAATCATGATCAACAAAGTCCTGAGCATCAACAAGTTCCTGAAAATTCTAATGTTTCTCAACCCATTGCTAATGATGGACTAGAAATTCACCAACCCGAGTTTGGAACTTCATCTGTATTCAGAGATATAGATGCCAATGACAAGCATGATTATGTTCTGAACTCTCCAACTCAATTTCCGAATTTCATTCCATATTCTTCAACCCTGTTGTGCTAGCTCTCCAACCTAAACCAAACTAATCTGGATGTGATTGTTCAACAAGACAATATTCCAATAATTTGTATTAACAAGAACATCCCATCTCTCAGATTATTGGTCCTTTGAATCAGAGAACAAGGAGAAGTCAATTCGAACGAGCAATTATATGCTTGTACTCGTGTTTTCTTTCTCAAATTGTCCCTAAAAACATTACTAATGCATTGAAGGACAATAGTTGGATCGAAGCAATGCAAGAGGAATTACTATAATTCCGAAAACAGGAAGTGTGGTCCCCGTTGGATTTGCCTGAAGGAGAGAATGTCATTGGCACAAAATGGTTGTTCAGAAACAAATGAGATGATAGAGGAATAATTATTCAAAACAAAGCATGATTAGTAGCACAAGGTTACACCCATGAGGAAGGAATAGATTATCATGAAGTGTTTGCTCTAGTTGCAAGACCAGAAGCAATTCATGTCTTTCTCGCATATGCTTCTTATATGAAATTCAAGGTGTACTAAATGGATGTTAAAGGTGCATTTTTGTATGGACCAATCACCGATGATGTGTATGTTAAGCAACCTCAAGGTTTTGAAGATGTTGAATTCCTCATCATGTGTAAAAGCTCAGCAAAGCTCTATATGGTCTACATCAAGCCCCAAGAATCTAGTATGAGACATTGTCCCAACACTTGATCCAACATGGATATACACGAGGGATGATTGATCCATCTTTATTCATAAAGAAGGATGCAACTGATCTCCTATGTGTGCAAGTGTATGTGCATGATATCATATTTGGATCATCCAAAAAAAAGCGGTGCTTAGAATTTGAAGAAATTATGAAATCACGATTCCAGATGAGTTCTACAGGAGAAATCAATTTCTTTCTTGGATTTCAAGTAAAACAATCAGCAGATGGCATGTTCATCAATCAAGAAAGGTTTGTTGATAAGCTATTAAAGAAATTCAACTGCAAGATTGTCAATCCATCAGAAGTCCAACTGACATTAATACCTGAAATTAATACCAAGATTGATCCTAGATCCGAAAGGTAAATCTATAGACCAAACATCATACAGGTCTATGATTGGATCCTTGATGTATTTAACTACATCTAGACTTGCCATAATGTATAATGTTTGTATGTGTGCCACGTATCAATCAGACCCGAAGGAATCTCACCTTATCGCTGTCAAACACATATTCAGATATCTCAAAGGAAAAGTAGCTCTAGCGTTATGGTATCCTTATGAAGGAACATCGAGTTACATGGGTATACTGATAGTGATTATGGGGGATGTAGTCAGGATAGAAAATCTACCTCGGGTGGTTGTCAGTTTTTGGGTCCTCGATTAGTCTCGTGGTAGTGTAAGAAATAGACAAACGTCTCAGTCTCAACTGTAGAAGCTGCGTACATTGCTGCATTATCAGGTTGTTCTCAAATCCTTTGGTTGCAAAATCAACTACTGGATTACGGGTTCAATTTTCTCAAAACTTCTATTTACATTGATAACACAGCTGCTATGTTTATAACAGCTAATCCTGTCCAACAATCTAAAACAAAAATATAGAATTTTGGTATCATTTTCTCAGAGACAACTCTGAAAAAGGTTAAATCATTTTGATTCAAATATTAACTGAATAATAGTTGGCTCACTTGTTTACCAAAGCTTTCTTACGAGGAAGGTTTGAGTATCTGGTTGAGTCAATTGGTCTTATTAATCATCTTGAAAACTAATTTTTCTTCATCAAAATGATAATAACCCTCCTTCCTTTTCATAAACAAATCGAAAGTTAAACCGTCAAAGTCAACACCTGATTATGTATATTGTGTGTGCATGCTAAATGAAAAAGAAAATACAATATTAGAAAATTGCAAAAACAAAAGAGAAAAACATAAAATGAAAATACGAAAATATAGTTTAGTTGTTCAATTTTTTAGGATTGAATCTGCCATTGCAATATATGAGAAATGATAGTACATCAGTTATAATCAGCTGCATACTTCACTCGCTCATAAAGTCTGTGATGATAAGCTATGATCTGCAGGCAAGGTCATGTAGTTATACTAAAAAATTAAATTCTTGTGATTAAACTAAACAATTATGCATTTGTGTGTGCCATCTTAGCTCTAATGAGTGGTGTTGACTTATCTGATTGATTATTTTTGGATCAACTTCCAAAGACAAACTCTACTTCCGAAGAAAAAGTATTCACTTCGGAAGATCAAGACTTGGAAGAAAAGATCAGAAGTCCTCAAGCCTCGAAAGAAGTAGCCTCTACTGAAGTATAAGCGGCTTCAGAGAACTTGTACTTCTGAAGCTAACTAACCTTCTAAAGACACTACTATGAACCAGTGGACATAAGTATGGTGTCTCTGACACTCTGCTGCAGACCTCTGAGATACTACATGGCATTTTCTCATAAGCCATGTAATTGACCATACTTTATTCCACTGTTCACCTTTATTAGTTAGTACAATTGCCAACTTTAGTTGATGATGGGGAGGCTAGGACGGACCCGAATATGGTGTGAGGTATGTTTCTAGTAAACCAAACTTTAGCCTCTGTGTTATTTGATTCTGGTGCAAGTAAAAGTTTTATTTCTGCTACTTTTGATGCTAAGTTGCTTGTTAGTAGTACCAGTATAGATACGACCTTTGATGTAGAAACTGCCATAGTTAAGTCTACCGGATATCTGAGATAATAGAGGATTGTGACGTGGAATTAGAATGTCACAATTTTCGTGTTAGACCCTTTGTGACGACCTTAGGCGAGGTTGACTCAAGCTCCTTGTTTTGTCGTTACTCGATGGAAGCGAAGATTTGGTGGTCTAATTCAGATGCTTCTTACTCGGGGTTGGGATGTGTGTTGATGCAAAGAGCAAAGGTTATACCCTATGCATCCCGACAGTTGAAGGTTCATTAGGTCAACTACCCTACTCGTGACTTGGAGCTAGCAGCTGTGGTCTTCGCGTTGAAGATTTGGAGACACCACTTGTATGGGACGAAGTGCACCATATTCACCGACCACAAGAGCTTGAAGTATTTCTTCGAGCAGAAAGACATGAACACAAGGAAATGGAGATGGTTGGAGCTCATAAAGGACTATGATTGTGAGATCCATTACCATCCTGGCAAAGCCAACGTGGTGGCGGATGCCCTTAGCCGAAAGGAAAGACCCGAACCGATTCGGGTGAAAGCTTACCGGTTGATCATGACCTCTGATGTGATGAAGCAAGTCAAAGAGTTTTAAGATGAGGCATCAAAGAAGATCATCTTAACTCTAAAAGAATGAGAGGTCTGGTTGCGGAATTGGGTGAAAACACACTCGGTGTTAGAACCTGATTCGAGCGGACATGGATTCCTTGTTTTCGGGACCTACGTGTGAAGATCATGGATGAAGCTCATAAGACTCAGCACTCTATTCATCCTGATGCTACAAAGATGTATCAAGACATGAAGAAAGACTATTGGTGGTCGGTATGAAGCGTGATGTGGTGGAGTATGTGAGTAAATGCCTTAATTGTTTACAAGTGAAGGTCGAGCACCAAAAGCCATATGGGAAGATCCAACTATTGGATATACCGGAGTGGAAGTGGGAGCACATCACCATGGACTTTGTTACGAAGCTACGCGCATCGCACGAGGATATGATGCCATATGGGTGATAGTTGATCGTTTGACGAAAAGTGCTCACTTTCTACCATCTGTGAGACGTATTCTTCCAAAAGATTAGCGGATCTGTTCAGCAAGGAGATTGTGACTCGTCATGGTGTGCTGGTGTCTATTGTGTCTGATCATGACATCCGGTTTACATCTAAATTTTGGAAGAAATTCCACAATGCGATAGGGACGAGGTTACACATTAGCACGGATTATCATCCTTAGACAGATGGTCAGTCGGATCAGACGATTCAGACGTTGGAGGATATGCTTCGGGCACGCGTCGTTGATTTTGGAGGAAGTTGGGATGACCACTTACTATTAGCTGAGTTTTCATATAACAACAGTTATCATGTCGGTATTAGTATGCCTCCTTATGAGATGCTATACGGTAGGAGATGCTGAACACCCGTGTGTTGCGATGATATCGACCACAAATAGTTAGGGAGCGTCGAGGTGGTCGAGGCTATGACTGACAAGCAGGAAAGGATCAAGGCCTTCATGAAGGCAGCCAAAGATAGACAAAAGTCGTATGCTCATAAACAACATAGACAGATACATAGGGTCTTTTCGAAACATTGCTCGAGTAGGAGAGGTGGCCTATAGACTAGAATTACCAGAGGAGTTAAGTGGAATTCACCCAACATTCCATGTATCTCATCTGAGAAAATGTTTAGCAGACGAGGATATGATTGTTCCACTAGAAGATATCGAGGTAGATGAATGACTCAATTATGTGTAGCAACTAGTGGCGATCGTCGATCGTAAAGAGAATATATTGAGGAATTAAGTGGTTCCACTTGTGTGCGTACAGTGGAAGCACAGAAAAGGATCTGAGTCTACGTGGGAGACTGAAGAAGAGATGAGACAACATTACCCATGTTTTTTAAGGAATAACTGGTTTCTAGGACGAAACCTATATAAGGGGGGTGGACTTGTAACACCCGGTTATTTCCTTTGAAGCCAAAGAAAGAAGAAAAAGGAAAGAAATAAAGTCCAAGTTGAGGGACCAATCTTGCCAAAAAGGGGAAAAGTTTGGAAGAGTGGGTTTAAAGGGGATGGCAGCCCATTCCCTTCTCTCATACTTATCTTCAATCGGCCAAGAGGGAAGAAGAGGAGAAAAGGGCAAAAGCTTAGGGTTTCTTGGAAATCAAGTGCTAAAGTCGAAGTCAAGCGGGTTTGAAGGAAGCTCTACTTGAAAAGGTTGTCAAAGTGAGTTCTAAGACCCCTCTTTCACACGTTTTCAACTGATTTTTAAATGATGGGTGTGTACCCGTATGTTTGTGTATGTGTGTGATTCGGTGGGGTTTGTTTTCGGGCAATGTCATGTTGGTATGGTGACGTGAATGTGTTTCTAAGGCTTTGGATGGTTTGTTTAAGCTTAGAATAGGTTAGAAAAGGGTCGGAGGCCAAAATCTCTAATTCAGGTTCCAAGAGACTGCATTCTACACCCAGCTAGGGTTCATGCGACTGGAAGCCATGAGACCAAATGGCATGTGACTGGAGGCCATACGGTCGACAGGCATGTGACTGAAGGCCATGGACCTGAATGTTATATGACTGAAGTCCATGCGCTTGAATTTCATGCCACTGAGGGTCATACTCATGGAAGTCATGCGACTGAAGTTCATGCGCCTGGAAGGCATGTGACTGAAAGGTCTTGCGACTGAAGGCCATACGGCTGAAAGGCATGCGAGTGAAGGTCATGCGCCTGAAAGTTATGTGACTGAAGGCTATGCGACTGAAAGTCCATACGCCCCATAGTGCCCATGCATCTGAAGACTCTCCATATGCCTATGTGTTCTCATGCGCTTGGAAGGCCATGCGACTGAATAGTGCTCATACGCCCAAATAGGGCTCATGCCCCTGAAAGAACTTAGTTTATTTTCTAAATTTTGAGGGAAAGTGTTGTCGTAGGCTTTGACATGGGTGGTTCCGGGGGTTTATGTAAGTTGACCTTTGAGGTCATAGATGATGTGATGGGCATGAAAATATGATGATGATGATGTTATGTATGATGATATGCATGATGGTTTGTGTGATGTATGTTATGTATGCATGCTGATATGTATGATAATTTGCAGATTTGCAGATTATGTTAATGTTCACGTTATGTATGTTTATCTTCAGGTGGCTTTGAATTGAATGTTAATGAAAGAAATGATAAAGAATTATGTAACGTAAAGTCGAAGATAATGAAAAAAGGAACGTAATGAATGAATGCATGCATTAATGAAAGAGAAAGTAAAGAGAGAGGCTTGCAAGCAATATGTACGGAGGTGCACAACTCTAGAATGTCGTAAGCTCAACTACGTATGGTTTAGCTAAGCTTAAGGATACACGGGGGGGGGGGGGGGGGGGGTCCAGTCTTGTGACTAACCAACGATTGGTACATGGTTTATAGTGGTTACTCACCTCGGTGTTGGTGCCAGGCTATGTGCGATATGGAAGTCATTTATGATCTTTGGCTCAGTACCTGAGTTATGCATAATGTGTGTAGTATACAGTTGGGTTTATAGTTATTACTCACCTCGGTGTTGGTGCTAGGCTATGTGCGGTATGGAAGTCATTTATGATCTTCGGCCCAGTACCCGAGTTATGCATAACGTTTGAGGTGTAGTATATAGTTGGGATCTTTGTAGCTTACCCCGGTGCTGGCGCCAGGCTAGGTGCGATATGGAAGTCAAATTGATATTCGACCCATTACCCCATTTTTTTGGGGCATAGCTGATGACACTGTTCTAGAAAGTGATAAAGAATGTGATAAAGAAAGAAAGAGTTATAAAAATAAAGGTGATGAATAGCAAAGTAAGATAATAGAAATTATATTTGTGCATTTACATATGATTTGTGATCATGTACAAAATTATAGTATGATTTGAAAGAAAGTAAAGAACGGTTATAAACAAGAGATAAAGTATGTTTTATTATAAAACTAGAACTCACTCCACAACGCTGACTTTTATGTGTTTCAGTTGGCAGCTAATGGTTGCTGAGCGTGGTACGGGGCGGCTACTCGGCTCGTTTTCGATGGCATCCGTTGTTATAATGCTTTTGTGATGAAATTCAACAATTATTTTGTAATTCGATAACGATGTATTGTTTTGCCAAAGCTTTTATTATAATGAAATGAAATGTTTGTTTAATGATTCCGCTGCAACAATTAATTGAAGTCAATGGAAATATATGTTTTATGTGCGATGGTTGACTAGCTGTAAGCGTCCTGGGAACGGGGCCTTACAAGTCGCATGCCTTTTGAGGTGTATGACCTTCAGTCGCATGCCTTTCAGTCGTATGACCTTCAGTCGCATGCCTTTCAGGCGTATGACCTTTAGTTGTATGCCTTTCGTCTGTATGACCTTCAGTCGCATGCTTCTCGGTCGCATGAGGAGCTCCCAATCACATGAGCCCTAATCGGGTGCAGAACGCAGTCTCTTTGAACCTGAACTACAGATTTCACTGCCCAACCCTCTCTAACCTATTCTAAGCTTAAACCATCCATCTTAAGCCTTAGAAACACATAACATCACCAATCAAGGACAACATTGTCCGGAATCAAACCCACCCGAACTACACACATACACATACATACGGGTTCAACACCTAACACATCAAAATGGTTTCAAATGCATTCCAGCTGTCACACCCCAACCTTGACGGCGGAAACGTCGAGGAGGAGAGTTAAGATCGTTCACAGCCACATAACGCTATTAATAACCCAAATATAAATTATTCATGAAGTTCAATTGTATCATTACAAGCTTAAGTCTCAAAGAAACAAACAAAAAACATAAAAGATAACAAGTCTTTATTCACTACTTAATCTAGGTCCATTCCTAGATATGTAAGCTTCAATGTGTAGGAATCAAACTTGGGCGTTCCTGAAACATGTAAAAAATAAAGAGGCAACAATGATGTTGGTGAGCATTCCATAGGTTTAAGTACATAGGTTATATAAAAGATGGCAAGTCAAGTCATAAGTTAGTGAATAAAGTGATTAGGGATGTTATGAACAATGCAACAATCAAACCTCGACAAAGTTTTACAAGTCTCAAACGTTTACAAGATTATACGATCAGCTAAGTGTACTTGGATCAACCAAAGCAGGCTTGTCTTGCCCATAGATCTATGACTTCGCTGGGCTAGCAATAGTTAATGATTGTACATATAACGCCATAACATGGTAACCACGAAAGTTCAACTAACCCAACTTTACAAGGTGAAATGCCATAAGTTTACAAGTCTCAAATAAGTTTACAAGTGCAATTGTATAAGTTAACATGTTTCACCCAAAGTGCGAAAATAGGAAAAAGGGGTATAGAATACTCACATGATCAAATAATATATATTTGTTGATTAAATGAATAATAAAAAAACGTTTCGACGTAGACTTTCACAATGCACCTAAAACAAATATATATTTACAAGGTTACAATTTAATAATATATTTAATGGTTAAATGAGACTGATTTCAATTTGGTATTTAAGGATTTTAATTAGATGACGTTGATTAGAGAGATCATATATGTGTTTAGTTCAAAAAAAAATATCATGTAAAGAATTTTAAAGAAATAAAAGCCTTTTAACAATTTTGTAAAATTTAACTTATAAAATATATAATTTTCTATAGTAGCCATGATTGATCTAAATATAAAATGTTTAGTGTCCAAATAATCATTAAATGATTTCAAAGAAAATATTATATAAAGTTTATTTTTACATGATTAAACTAGGAAAAATATTGATAAATTTTTTTTTATAAGAAAATTGTTAAGGTAATTGTAGAAAATGATAGAATAACTTTAAGAATTTATAAAGTTTACAAAACTACTTTTATTAATTTTCAAAAAATTTCATACTTTTTTAAAGGCTGAAAAAGCCTAAAAAAATATGTTGAGGGTGCCTGGGTTCGAACCCGGGACCTCTAAGTTAGAATGTGAAGTGTGAACCGGTGAACCAAGGCTCTCAGCCGCGGTATAACCCGGTTCCAATTTGTTTTATCTTTATCGATCGCCGAACACTCCCAAATCAAGAACCCTAATTTCGATTGGATTCAAATTGACCGTCAAATCGATTGTGTTAATGGATAAAAACATGGGGCTTTGATTCCCCGTGTAAATACGAACAAAATAATGTGTCTGATTACCCGTTTTGATAAAGAATTGAAGATGAACAATATGAGGATCGAGTCATGACCGAGCCTTGTTCCAATATGTGAGCAAACGACTAAGAAAACCAAATTAAACTTGTGTGAAGCTTCGTATAGTGATCTTGATGCAAAGCCCTCTATCAATTGATGGTTAGGAGGCTCGGAATGTGATCAACGAGTGGATGACAGTTTGCGATGACAGTGCTAACGAGTTCTAAGTTTGTGTTTGATTCAGGTGAAATTGAGAGATGTAAACGATTAAGATTGCTTAGATGATTGATTAGGTGTGTTTAATAAGTTATTATTACGATTTAAGGGACGAACGGTTGTGTCATTGAAGGTTTCGGTATAGAAATTCTTTGAGGTTGTAACCGGTGTTTGAAGATGATTAATGATGAGCATAAGTCGAAACGTTCAACCGAACCGATTGGAATGATTTTGGTACCAAAATTTAAGGGTTTCGGGTGGATTTGGGGGTCACCGGCGCCGCGCGGACTTTGCCGGCGGCGGCCGGAAATACGGGGAAAGAGAGAAAGGGGGGTTTGGGTTTAGTTAATTTACACCATTAGTCCTTGCGGTTTCCAGTTTGGTATTCGTGCCCAAACTTTCTTTTCATGTTTCTAAATTGACAAAAAGGTCCATTGAACTAATTTTAATGCTTAAACATTTTCAAGTTTAGAAATTTTCATTTCACCTTTAATGTTCTTATTATTATTATTATTATTGTTAATAGTAACATAATTATTATTACTCTTATAATTGTTATTATTATTATCATTACTATTATATAATCATTATAACTTTACAAATTTAAAAGAGCAATTAAGGTAATATTCATAAGCAACCCATAAGTTTCATGATAACACAATTAGCCCATGCAAGAATTTAACAAGGCTAACTTTAATTAACCCAAAGTTACAAGATGTTACAGTCTCCCCAACTTAAAAGAATTTCGTCCCGAAATTAAGAATAAATCTAAGAGAACAAATGCGGGTATCTCTACTTCATATGATCCTCACGCTCCCAAGTGAATTCAGCTCCATGTTTGTTTTCCCAACGGACTTTAACGATAGGTGTGGTAGTTGTTCGGGTCTTCTTCAGGGTGCGATCCATAATCTCAACAGGCTTCTCGACGAAGTGCAATCACTCATCAATTTGAATTTCCTCTAATGGAACATGCAAATTTTCATCAGCCAAGCACTTCCTCAGGTTTAAGACATGGAAGAAGGATGAACTCCGTTAAGTTCAGAAGGTAGCTCCAGTTTGTAAGCCGCTTTTCCAATCCTTTTCAGAATCTTGAAGGGTCCTACAAAACGTGGGGCTAACTTACCCTTCTTCCCAAAAGTACAACACCCTTCCATGGAGAGACCTTAAGAAGAACCATGTCGTCGACTTGAAACTCCAACGGTTTGCGTTCTTTATCGGCATAACTCTTTGGCGACTTCTAGCCACCTCGAGATTATTTCGAATTTTGAAAATTTTGTCCGTTGTTTCTTGAATAAGTTCCGGACCAGTGATAAGGTCTCCCCAATGTCAGTCCAACAGATTGGGGAACGGCATTTACGACCATACAAAGCCTCGAATGGTGCCATTTTGATGCTTGAGTGGTAACTATTGTTATACGAAAATTCCGCGAGCGGTAAATGCGTATCCCAATCGCCACCAAATCAAGGACACAAAGACGCAGTAAATCCTCGAGGGTTTGGATTGTTCGTTCGGTTTGACCATCGGTTTGAGGATGGTAAGCCGTACTTAAATCCAATTGCGTACGCAAGAGTTCTTGCATCGAAGACCAAAAGTGCGAAGTGAAACGAGTATCTCGATCAGAAATAATGTGCAACGGCACGCCATGACGACTCACAATTTCGTCAACATAGATTCGAGCCAACCTTGAAACCTTGTACGTATCTCGTATGGGTATGAAATGTGCTGTCTTTGTCAAACGGTCAACAATGACCCATATGCTATCATGACCACGAGGTGTACGGGGTAACTTGGTACGAAATCCATGGATATATGTTCCCATTTTCACTAGGGATTTCAGGTTGCTCAAGTAAACCACTTGGTCGTTGATGTTCGGCTTTGACCCTTGCACACGTGAGACACTTGGAAACATAAGACACGATATCTTTCTTCATTCCAGGCCACCAATATTGACCATGCAGGTCCATGTACATCTTATCGGAGCAAGGATGAACGGAATATCGGGTTTGATGTGCTTCGTTCATAATGAAGTGCCGAAGGTTGTCACGATTCGGGATCCAAAGTCGATTCAAGAAGTACCACATGCCGTTCGGTTTTGCCTCCAATTGTGACCGAACGTTAGACATCAAATCTTCATCTTTTCCTTCATCGGTTATTGCCGCTTGTTGAGCCTCGCGAATGCATAACTCGAGATCACTATCGATCCTTATGTTCTGAAGCATGATAGTAGCCTCGTTGACATCCATGAATCTCGGTATCAAATTCTCCTAACGTATCAAACCATTGCCTTCGATCTCGAATTTCTTGAAGCGAGACAATCTGTGGTGGACCTTGCGACTTAGCGTGTCGGCTACAACATTCGCCTTTCCCGGGTGATAGCGAATGTCACAGTCGTAGTCGCTAATCAACTCAATCCAACGTCTTTGTCTCATGTTGAGATCCTTTTGATTGAACACGTGTTGGAGACTCTTATGATCGGTGTAGACTATGCATTGCGTCCCATATAAATAGTGTCGCCAAATCTTCAATGCGAAAACCACAGCACCAAGTTCAAGATCATGAGTTGTGTAGTTCACTTCATGAACCTTCAATTGCCTCGACGCGTATGCTATAACTTTACCTCGTTGCATGAGGACACAACCAAGACCTTGATTAGAAGCGTCATAATATACAGTAAAGTCGTCATTACCATCGGGAAGTGTGAGAATAGGAGCGTTACACAACTTGCGTTTCAATGTCTCGAAAGCCTCTTCTTGCTTGGGTCCCCAGTCAAAGAGTCGATTCTTTTGGGTTAGCGCCGTTAACAGTTTAGCAATCTTCAAGAAATTTGCTATGAACCTACGGTAATATCCCGCTAAATCCAGAAAAGAACGAACCTCGGTTGGGGTTGTGGGAACACACCAATTCTTCAAGCCTTCAATTTTAGCAGGATCCACGTGAATTCCTTGGCTATTCACCACATGCCCTAAGAATTGAACTTCTTCCAACCAAAATTCACACTTGGAAAACTTAGCGTACAATTGCTCTTTCTTCAAAAGTTCAAGAACTTGTCGCAAGTGTGCCTCATGATCGACTTTCGTTTGGAATAGATAAGAATGTCATCAATGACCACAATACGAACTTATCCAAATATGGTTACATACTCGATTCATGAGATCCATGAACACGGCAGGTGCATTGGTCAAGCCAAAAGGCATAACCATGAACTCGTAGTGTCCATATCGAGTATGAAAAGTGGTTTTTGGAATGTCATCATCATGAACACGTAGTTGATGATACCCAGAACGTAGATCGATCTTTGAGAATTGAGTTGCTCGTTGAAGTGGTCGAAGAGATCATCGATTCGAGGAAGAGGGTATCGGTTTTTGATAGTAAGCTTGTTGAGTTCTCGGTAATCGATGCACATACGAAATGAACCATCCTTTTTCTTCACAAATAGTACAGGTGCACCCCACGGTGATGAACTAGGGCGAATAAAACCCTTATCAGTCAATTCTTGCAATTGACTAGCGAGTTCTTGCATTTCAGAAGGTGCAAGACGATAAGGCGATTTAGCCACAGGGTTTGCACCAGGTATTAAATCAATCTTGAACTCAATTCTCGCACAGGAGGTAACCCTTTAAGATCCTCGGGAAAAACTTCGGGAAAGTCTCGAACAACAGGAATGTCTTTCAACTCCTTACCCTGGCTTTCGTATTAACTACATATGCATGAAAGCCATGTAATTTTTACTCAAGCATTTACGGGCCTTGATGCAAGACATGAGTTTGAGTCTTTGGGATGATTTCTCCCCAAAGACCTTCAAAGTATCACCAGTCGGTAACGGAATTCGGATACACTTCTCGAAACATAGAATTTCCGCACGGTGCTTGGCTAACCAATTCATGCTAATGATAACGTCAAAGCTTCCCAATTGCATAGGAATAAGGTCGACAAAGAACTCGTGTTCGTTAAGGCTTAAAGTGCAATCGCGTATCACCATGTCAACGACAATAGATTTCCCATCGGCAACCTCGACCGTGAAGAATCTATCCAGTTTAGCACGTGGTTTAGAAAGTAAAGGCTCGAATTCCAGAGACACGAAACTCCTATCGGCACTGAATCAAACAATACAGAAGCATAATGACTATTTACAAGATACATACCTGTTGGTAAGAATCCATATTGGTATGATGAACAATATAGAAATTTTATAAGACAATAGACAATTAAAAAGAGTTCGACGACGTACCATTCACCACGTCGTTGTTGGCTTGAGCTTGGTTAGCATTGATGTTGAAAGCCCTTCCACGAGCCGGTGGCACAGTTCCGCATTGCGAGGACATTGCGGACGAATATGACCAGGCTCGCCACAGTTATAGCAGGTTCGATTAGTAAGCATGGCCGTGTTGTTTGGCGCACGAAGGCAAGTAGTTACCAAGTGGCCATACTTCCCACACAATGAGCAGACTCGGCATGGAATGTTGCTTGAATGATGGTACTTGCACGTGTTACACATAGGGTGTGGACTAGCATAAGCTTTAGCCATGGGAGCTTGATTTGCAACCACCATTTGTTTTTGAGTGGCATTTGGTGCGGTCACAGCGTAGTTGCGTGTCGGGGTGAACTTACGCTTCTTGTTTTGAGAAGATGACTTGGCCTTACCTCCTTTGTTGCCTCGGGTGTCACCATCACCATAGCCTTGGAACCCTTTGCCGACATCGTGCCAGCTCTTATTGATTCTCGGTGAGCTGTGCAGTGATAGTAATCGCTTCTCCAAAGTTGTGGGCCTACTACCCACCACAGCATCTTGAATTTGAGGTGGCACCCCCTTGATAAATTTCTCGATGTTACGGGGCACGGTGTCCACCATGTGTGGTAGAAGCATACTCAACTCATGATGCCGTGTGGAATAAGCCAGTGATTCCCACCATCTTGTTTAAGGTTCCAGAACTCCTCCTCCAGCTTTTGTAACTCGCTTCTTGGGCAGAACTTTTGGATCATAATATCTTGAATTCCTCCCGGGCATCGCCATTGCAACCTCAGTTCCCCGGTTTCTCTTTTCACTATTCCACCAAGTTAGCGCTCGTTGTTGAAGAACACT
This sequence comes from Flaveria trinervia, assembly GCA_025506515.1. NCBI lineage: Eukaryota > Viridiplantae > Streptophyta > Magnoliopsida > Asterales > Asteraceae > Flaveria > Flaveria trinervia. The sequence goes on from CM046449.1 coordinate 39,726,389, forward strand.
TGTGGCATAGCGAACCTTGAGCTCGTCGGGGCACTCGCTAATAATAAATGTGTTCTCCATACTCTCAAACCACTCGAGAAGTCCAGTGGCTCCTTCTTTTCCACTAAAACTAGTGGGTTTGCACGAGTTGAAGTGTTGAAAGTGCAAGTACGATTGTTCCCTTGTTGATTATTCCGTTTTGATTGTTGCTATTGTCTCCATTAGCACCACTATTGTTCCCATTGGTGTTGTTGTTGCTATTAGCCTTAGTGTGCTATTAAGTTCAGCAACCATAGTCGGAAGAACGGCGCCATTTGTCGGGCAATCATGGCAGCTAGCTTCGGTCGGAACTTCCACGCTTTCCATGGTGACGAGACATGCTGGAATATGCAAAATGAGTTAGACACGAGAAATAGAAATACAAGGATTATAATTAACAAGGATAAGGCAAGAGTTGCAAGGTACTTGGAATGGTTCCATTTGGTAACGCATTACCATTGGAAACGTTGACTCGTCAAGGTAAGTTGACCCATTCGCCTTAGAAGTTTGTGCATGTTGACCATAGTTTATCACTCATCCGGAAATCCCGAGGTAAGCATAACTAGTCCCGTAGGATTTATGCGATATGCTTGCCTTAGCCCAAGGGCCTTTTGCCAGGAAATCTAGAATACAGGTGTCTATGTGTCACACAAATTTCTTAGGTGCATGATATCAAAACCTTGATGAGATTTATATAGATTAGACATAACATCTAAAGATCCAAGTCATAACATAAGTATAAGATTCCACGTGTCGACAAGAATAAGGTTAAGAGATTTCATGTTCGGGTAGAGTCAAGAGTCAAAGCTAAGTTTAGGGAGACAAGTAACAATGTTTAGGCAATCCTATGCTAAGGCATCAAATTGCACATAAGTGGGCATAACATTATGTAGCTTGCAATTAAGTTCATATTTCTATAAGGTTCATGCATACTATAGTCTAGGTCACCGTTTCTAATAACCTAGATCCCTATAGTTATGGCTCTGATACCAATCTGTCACACCCCAACCTTGACGGCGGAAACGTCGAGGAGTGAGAGTTAAGATCGTTCACAGCCACATACCGCTATTAATAACCCGAATATAAATTATTCATGAAGTTCAATTGTATCATTACAAGCTTAAGTCTCAAAGAAACAAACAAAATAACATAAAAGATAACAAGTCTTTAATTCACTACTTAATCTAGGTCCATTCCTAGATATGTAAGCTTCAATGTGTAGGAACCAAACTTGGCGTTTCATGAAACATGTTAAAAATAAAGAGGTCAACAATGATGTTGGTAAGCATTCCATAGGTTTAAGTACATAGGTTATATAAAAGATGGCAAGTCAAGTCATAAGTTAGTGAATAAAGTGATTAGGGATGTTATGAACAATGCAACAATCAAACCTCGACAAAGTTTTACAAGTCTCAAACGTTTACAAGATTATACGATCAGCTAAGTGTACTTGGATCAACCAAGCAGGCTTGTCTTGCCCATAGATCTATGACTTCGCTGGGCTAGCAATAGTTAATGATTGTACATATAACGCCATAACATGGTAACCACGAAAGTTCAACTAACCACAACTTTACAAGGTGAAATGCCATAAGTTTACAAGTCTCAAATAAGTTTACAAGTGCAATTGTATAAGTTAACATGTTTCACCCCAAAGTGCGAAAATAGGAAAAAGGGGTATAGAATACTCACATGATCAAATAATAAATATTTGTTGATTAAATGAATAATAATAAACAACGCTTCGACGTAGACTTTCACAATGCACCTAAACAAATATATATTTACAAGGTTACAATTTAATAATATATTTAATGGTTAAACGATACTAGGATTTCAATTTGGTATTTAAGGATTTTAATTAGATGACGTTGATTAGAGAGATCATATATATGTTTTAGTTCAAGAAAAAATATCATGTAAAGAATTTTAAAGAAATAAAAGTCTTTATAACAATTTTGTAAAATTTAACTTATAAAATATATAATTTTCTATAGTAGCCATGATTGATCTATAAATATAAAATGTTTAGTGTTCAAATAATCATTAAATGATTTCAAAGAAAATATTATATAAAGTTTATTTTTACATGATTAAACTAGGAAAAATATTTGTTAAATTTTTATTTTTATAAGAAAATTGTTAAGGTAATTGTAGAAAATGATAGAATAACTTTAAGAATTTATAAAGTTTACAAAACTACTTTTTATAATTTTCAGAAAATTTTCAATATTTGTTTAAAGGCTGAAAAAGCCTAAAAAAATATGTTGAGGGTGCCCGGTTCGAACCCGGGACCTCTAGTTAGAATGTGAAGTGTGAACCGGTGAACCAAGGCTCTCAGCCGCGGTATAACCGGTTCCAATTTGTTTTATCTTTAATCGACCGACACTCCCAATCCAAGAACCCTAATTTCGATTGGATTCAAATTGACCGTCAAATCGATTGTGTTAATGGATACAAACATGGGGCTTTGATTCCCCGTGTAAATACGAACAAAATAATGTGTCTAATTACCCGTTTTGATAAAGAATTGAAGATGAACAACATGAGGATCGAGTCGTGACCGAGCCTTGTTCCAATATGTGAGCAAACGACTAAGAAAACCAAATTAAACTTGTGTGAAGCTTCGTATAGTGATCTTGATGCAAAGCCCTCTATCAATTGATGGTTAGGAGGCTCGGAATGTGATCAACGAGTGGATGACAGTTTGCGATGAAGTGCTAAACGAGTTCTAAGTTTGTGTTTGATTCAGGTGAAATTGAGAGATGTAAACGATTAAGATTGCTTAGATGATTGATTAGGTGTGTTTAATTAAGTTATTATTACGATTTAAGGGACGAACGGTTGTGTCATTGAAGGTTTCGGTTATAGAAATTGTTTCAGGTTGTACCGGTGTTTGAAGGTGATTAATTGATGAGCATAAGTTCGAAACGTTCAAACGAACCGATTGGAATGATTTTGGTACCAAATTTTAAGGGTTTCGGGTGGATTTGGGGGTCACCGGCGCCGCGCCGGACTTTGCCGGCGGCGGCCGGAAATACGGGGAAAGAGAGAAAGGGGGGTTTGGGTTTAGTAATTTACACCATTAGTCCTTGCGGTTTCCAGTTTGTTATTTCGTGCCCAAACTTTCTTTTCAATGTTTCTAAATTGACAAAAAGGTCCCTTGAACTAAGTTTAATGCTTAAACATTTTCAAGTTTAGAAATTTTCATTTCACCTTTAATGTTCTTATTATTATTATTATTATTATTATTGTTATTAGTAACATAATTATTATTACTCTTATAATTTGTTATTATTATTGTCATTACTATTATATAATCATTATAACTTTACAAATTTAAAAGAGCAATTAAGGTAATATTCATAAGCAACCCATAAGTTTCATGAATAACACAATTAGCCCATGCAAGAATTTAACAAGGCTAACTTTAAATTAACCCAAAATTAAAAGATGTTACGGTCTCCCCAACTTAAAAGAATTTCGTCCCGAAATTAAGAATAAAGCTAAGAGAACAAATGCGGGTATCTCTACTTCATATGATCCTCACGCTCCCAAGTGAATTCAGCTCCACGTTTGTTTTCCCAACGGACTTTAACGATAGGTGTGGTAGTTGTCGGGTCTTCTTCAGGGTGCGATCCATAATCTCAACAGGCTTCTCGACGAAGTGCAATCACTCATCAATTTGAATTTCCTCTAATGGAACATGCAAATTTTCATCAGCCAAACACTTCCTCAGGTTTAAGACATGGAAGACGGGATGAACTCTGTTAAGTTGAGAAGGTAGCTCCAGTTTGTAAGCCGCTTTTCCATCCTTTTCAGAATCTTGAAGGGTCCTACAAACGTGGGGCTAACTTACCCTTCTTCCCAAAACGTACAACACCCTTCCATGGAGAGACCTTAAGAAGAACCATGTCGTCGACTTGAAACTCCAACGGTTTGCGTCTTTTATCGGCATAACTCTTTTGGCGACTTCTAGCCACCTCGAGATTATTTCGAATTTTGGAAATTTTGTCCGTTGTTTCTTGAATAAGTTCCAGACCAGTGATAAGGTCTTCCCCAATGTCAGTCCACAGATTGGGGAACGGCATTTATGACCATACAAAGCCTCGAATGGTGCCATTTTGATGCTTGAGTGGTAACTATTGTTATACGAAAATTCCGCGAGCGATAAGGTCTTATTTTTATGGTTTTGATATATAAGACCTTTATAAAAAATAATTTAAATGTTCAAAACTTTATAAATTGATTTTAAATAATTTCAAAGTCGTTTAAATAAGTATCCAATTAATTATATTTATCAAAATTTAAATAATTAATTATTAAATTAATCATTTCTTTTCACACATTATACTAATCTTTATTAAATCAATAGATTAAATTATTGAATCATTCCTTATTATTCCCAATCTTAATTGATTTATTCCATCTTTATTGAACCAAAACATAATCGATTGTATGATTTTATTTTATTTGACTTAATTATTAAAACCCCTAAATTCCAAATAAAACCCTAATTCATATTTAATCTTGAATCATATCATTATTCTAACTCTAAGACATCAACCCTTAGGTTGAATCCTAAAGGAAACGTTAGAGTAATCTTATCTTCTTATTGTTATCTTAAGTGTACCTTATAGCATGTGAGTTTTCCATGTGAGTCTTCCATGCCCTTTTTTACTTTATTTCACACCTTTTTGGGGTGAAACATGTTAACATATAAACTTACACTTGTAATATCTTGATACTTATAAATGCACATGCAATTCATCTTTAGTTTTTGTCACGGTTATTTGTAATATCATGACTCTTATATGATAGACGTTATATGTTGACAATCATAAACTATTGCTAGCCTGGCGACATCATAGATCTATGAGCCTGACAAACCAATTTAGTGCTAAAGCCGAGATTATTGCCGCCTCCTGATGACGTATTATTGTTCATCATGGGAACCAAGTACACTTAGCTAGTCGTTATAACTTATAATTGATATCTCGGTCAAGGTTTGATTATTGCTATGTGTTATCTCTAAACTTGCTTTATTCGTAACCATTGACATGAATTGCTATTTCTAAACTTATATATGAAGGGTTTGTTTGAACACAAGATCATAGTTTAACCTCTTAAACATTCTGAAAATGCAGCGGAAAGACAACATTTTAAACTTACTTAAAAGCTGAAAAACATGTTCTTTAGGTGACCATATAAATGTATAAAACAAACCCAAATGTCAAAGGATCATTGTATGTGAAAGAGCATGCTATGAGAACATAAAACAACATAATGTGACAGCCACAAGGGGCTGCCATAACTACCTTTCTGCAGCCTTCAAAAACGAATGAAAGAAGGATGAGATGAAGATGATGATGATATTGTTTATGCAGCCCTCAAAGAAGAGAACCTCAAGTTGTAATACCCACAAGCTTCCACCAAACACCTTTCTTTGTTAGGGAGGTTTACACCACATGAAAACCCCTTAGAAGAGCAATCCAAATCAGCCAAAACAACTAAGAAAAATGAATTTTTCAGCCTTGTTTTTTCTTCTTCAAATCCGAAAATGGCTAGCTTCCAAGAGAGAAAAGTTGCTTTATGTGTGTGAGAGAAAGTGTAGCCAAGATAGGTTGCTTGAATGAATGAATTAAGTCTTGTAGAAGCCAAGACAAAATGTTCATCCCAATGAACCTTTGGGCGGCCGCAAGCCCCATCCAAAAAGGGTTTTCCCACCCTTTTTAAATTTTATAAAACTACACTCCAAGCATATTAAGTTATAAAATTAAAACATAGTCTAATTTTATAACATGACATACTTTTATTTGACATTATTTAACCAATCTTAAATAATGTATCAAATAAATATCTCATGAACAAATTATCCACATAATATTGTTCTTTTACAAAAGCATATTTAGAAAACCAATTTACTAAACAGGTGTCAATATTTATTGTATGATCTTATCAACAAATAAATAATTTTTGGTGTTTGTATAGCTTGTTATTGGGTATAACCCGACTTGGATCATGACGTACTAACCGCATCAATATTCTATGTATTTTGGGCATATGAAATTATACAATCTCCCACTTGCACAAGACACATAGGAGATTGATGCAAGCAGTAAATACCGCCTAACAACGGTTTACTATCCTTAACCGCATGACTTATACCCATTCAATAACATCATCTTATTCAAGTATCCTACTTGAAATGATTTAGGTGAATCAATCATCTATCCTTTTGTTACAGATGTCATGTTAAATCCAAGAACACAGAATGATCATTCCTTGTTGATTTAACTTATCAGGCCTTAGACACCTAACTCTCAACGAATAAGAGGAACAAATTCCTTCTTGACTACATACATTTCTCAAATACACCTCGTGTCATACCTGAACATACTCTTATGTGCTGTCCACTATTTCAGGACAGTGAAGAGTTAGGTCAAGGTATAATACTTGGTGAATATCAAAACCAATATGTATCTCACGTCGGAGGATACCAAATGATATTCACCTTTACTCAAATTTACTTATGATCAATCAATATGATTCTATGTAGTAAAATTTGAGATGCTGGTCAGTCCAATATTTGCATCCCGCAAATATCTATGAACCTTGGTAGCAACCAATTGCTCTATATTCATTCCTTATGAATATAAACCAATCCAAGTTCATAATAATCTTACCCTCACACTTGTTCCCACAAGTATGAACGACTATGGAGATTTAGAGTAAACAGTTTACTCATGGATTAAACATGCTAAATTGGAACATTAATTGAAACATTATAACCAAATAATTTTATTCAAATAATAAAGAGTTCCATATATCCAAATACAAAATTTACAGATCAAGTCCAATCACTAGAATATCGAACTCCCATGGCACAAGTATGACCTTCATGCTTTGCCTTTTCAAGGAGCTTCATGAGAGGATCCGCAATGTTTTGATCCGTGTGAACTTTGCGAATACATATCTTTCCCTTTTCAACTTCATCTCGTATGTAGTGAATCTCCGCTCAATGTGCCTAGTCTTTTGATGAGCACGAGGCTCCTTGATTTGAGCAATCGCACCCTCGTTATCACAAAAGATCTTAAGGGGGTCCTGAATGGAAGGGACAACCCCTAGATCGGCAATGAATTTCTTCAACTATGCAGCTTCTTGAGCTGCCAATGAAGCGACGACGTATTTTGATTCTGTAGTTGATAGAGCCACCACATCCTGTTTGGAGCTCTTCCATGAGACCGCTCCTCCATTCAGAATGAAAATATATCCTGATTGTGATCGAGAATCATCACGATCGGTTTGGAAACTCGCATCCGTGTAACCTTACACAACAAGTTCCTCATCACCAGATCCAGAGATTAGGAACATATCTCTTGTCCTCCTTAGGTACTTAAGTATGTTCTTAACAGCCATCCAATGACTGTTTCCAGGATTTTGCTGGTAACGGCTTGTCATGCTTAAGGCGCACGATACGTCCGTTCGAGTGCATATCATTGCATACATGATGGATCCAATAGCAGATGCATATGGGATTGCCTTCATTGTATCTTGCTCGTCCCTTGAGCTAGGACATTAAGTCGTACTCAATATCGTTCCTCTTTGAATAGGTACGGTGCCTTTCTTAGAGTTCTCCATCTTGAACCTTTTCAAGATCTTATCAATGTATGCACTTTGATTTAAACCAATCAACCACCTTGATCTATCCCTATAGATTTTGATTCCCAGAATATAGGCGGCTTCACCAAGATCCTTGATGGAAAAACAACTTCCAAGCCAGGTTTTTACCCTTTCCAAGGTTGGAATGTCATCTCCAAATAGTAGTATGTCATCAACATACAATACTAGGAAAGTTATTGTGCTCCCACTAGCCTTCTTATACACAAAGCCTCATCAGCGTTTTTGATGAAGCCAATTTCTTTACTCCTCATCAAAATGATGATTCTAGCTTCTTGATGCTTGTTTCAATCCATAGATTGATTTCTTTAACTTGCATATTTTATTAGGATGTTTTGGATCGACAAAACCTTCAGGCTGAACCATATAGACATCTTCCTCAAGATATCCATTTAGGAAAGCCGTTTTGACATCCATTTGCCAAATCTCATAATCTTAATGAGCAGCTATGGCAAACAATATCCTTATAGACTTTAGCATCGCAACAGGTGAGAAGGTTTCATCATAATCAACCCCTTGAGTTTGAGTGAAACCCTTTGCTACAAGTCTAGCTTTATAAGTATCCAAGTTTCCATTCATATCTGTTTTCTTCTTGAAAACCCACTTACTTCCAACTACCTTGGAATTAAGAGGTGGTACAACAAGTTCCCAAACTTGATTGTCATACATGGATTGCATCTCAACGTTCATGGCCTCAAGCCATTTGTCACAATCCAAATTGGACACTGCATTCTAGTATGTGGTTGGTTTATCTGAATCTACCACATAGCATCCATCCATGAAAAATCCATATCTTTCAGGTGGATTACTAGTTCTACCACTTCTGCGAACGTTTTGTGTGTATTGATCAACCGCTTGATCATCCTCAACATCCTCATGTTGAGTGCTAGTTTTAACCAAACGTCCATCGGTTGTGGTTCTTGATCCTCCTCAAGATCCACTGTTCTACTGCTAGTTCCTTCCATAAGGAACTTTGCCTCCAAGAACTCACCCTTTCTGGCAACAAACACCTTTTGTTCCATGGATCATAGAATAATATCCCATAGAATCTCTAGGATATCCAATAAAGATACACTTGGTGGATCGGCTTCCAATTTGTTTAGGGTGGGAGTCTTAACGTAGCCTCACAACCCCATATCCTTAAGTATGATAGGGATGGAACTCTTCCATGCCATATCTCAAGAGGTGTCCTTTCCACCTTTTTGGTTGGGGCCATATTTAATATACGAGCCGCGGAGAGCAAAGCAAAACCCCAAAATGATAGAGGTAATGTGCTTCTAGCCATCATAGATCGGACCATATCCAATAAGGTTCGATTCCTCCTCTCAGACACACCATTGTGTTGTGGTGTTCCAGGTGGAGTGAGTTGTGAGACAATCCATAACTCCTAAGATGATCTTGAAAAGCATCACTTAGGTATTCACCTCCTCTATCGGTACAGAGAACTTTAATTGACTTGTTGAGTTGATTTTCCACTTCATTCTTGAAGATTTTGAACATTTCAAAAGCTTCATCTTTATGCCTTAATAAGTACACATACCCATAGCGTTACAATCGTGGGTAAAGGTAATGAAGTATCTTTCACCATTCCTAGTCATTGGCTTAAGGACCACATACATCCGAATGTATGATTCCTAATAAATCTTTTGCCCTTTCGTTAGTTCCACTAAAGGGTGCCTTAGTCATTTTACCTTGTAAACAAGATTCACATACATCAAATGAATCACATTCATTCGTTTTTAAAAGACCATTCTTTTGAAGTTTTTGTATGCGTTTCTTGTTTATATGACCAAGACGACAATGCCAAAGATAGGTATCACTCAAATCCAACTGAGTTTCTTGGTGCTAGTTTGGTACAATGAACTATTTAAAGTATTTTCATGAACCAATTCATAAATACCATTAATGGGTATAGCTTTAAAGTAGAACATATCATTTAAAGAAACATGAATATCATTTTCAACAAAATAATACATAATCATAAAGTCTTAATTGGGATACAGAAATAATGTTCCTAGTCAGACTAGGAGCATACAAAACATTCTTCAAAATAACATCCAAGCCACTTGGAAGTTGTAGGATGTAGTCCCCACGAGCTTCAACTTGGACTTTGGTTCCATTGCCCATGAGAGACTAACATCCCCTTGATTGAAGTCCTACTTCTTGTGAACCCCTGCAACAAATTGCAAATATGAGTTCCACATCCGGTATCCAATACCCATTGTTAGAAGATGTAACATAAGATCAATATGAATCATGTATATGTACCTGAGGTCTGCCCGCATCCCTCTTTGCTTTCAACTCTTGGAGATGGACAGGACAGTTTCTTGCCTAATGTCCAATCTCCCCCACTTGAAGCATGGGTCATTGGTAGCAACCTTTTGCTTCTTCTCTTGAGGTTTGGGTGGCACCCTTGCCACCCCTTTCCCCTTTCCCCATACAGGTCCCTTCCCCTTGGCAACCTTCGCCTTGGGTGCGGGATGAGGCCTTTTCTTGTTCCCACCTTCATTGATGGTGAGAACGGGTAAAACCCTTTTACCCATGGCCGCCTTGGCCATTTTAAGCATTGAGTGAAGTTCACCATGCTGCTCTTGTCCCATGCATTCATGTTGTAATTCAACACAATGTCTCAAACTTCTTGGTAAGGCCATTAAGGATCAAATCCGTGGCCAATTCCTTTGAGACGGGACAATTAAGCCTCTCGAGGCGGTCAATATGATTTTCATCTTAAGTACATAAGATGAAACAGATTGGTTGTCGTCCATACGACATGCATGGAGTGCTCGAACCGTTTCGAAGCGCTCAACCCTTGCTTGCTGTTGGAACGTTTCCTTCAGCTGGGTTATCATGTCATAAGCTCCGTGATGTTCATACTCCTTTTGGAGATCCGGAGTCATGCTCGCTAGCATGAGACAAGACACTTGGACGAGTCCTCAGTGTACTTCAGCCATCGTTGTAGGCCTCCTCATCATCCATAGTAGGTTGATCGGGGATAGGGTCGTCTAAGATATATGATCTTCTCTCTTGCTTGAGAACGATTCTCAAGTTTCGATACCAATCATAAAGTTGTTATGATTTAGATGTTCCTTTTGGAGGATCGCTCGTAATGATTGGTGGACGCGGATGAGTTATCATGACTGTCATTATGGGTGGCCATCTACAAAGTTTAACAAAGATCTATTTAGTATTTTTGATATTGCTATTTTAACAATTAAAGCCTTTTAAGGTTATTTTTATATTAAAATCTAGAACCCACATTACATTTAAATTGTGGTTAGGTGACCTTTATCCCATGATTTAAATTATAAGGTGGTCAACGATTGACGGTTGCAACCATTTGCAACTTCTAGAGTATATGGATCGACTTAATCATCATATGTAAAGTCGGCATGTTAATCCCATCAACGCCATTGGAAACCATATTTAGGTGATCATTTAACATGGTTTGCAAATCAAGTCCCTACTTGCACACACGTGTGTTTTACCCACATAATGGTTAGGTGACCTTTATCCCCCACCGATGTGGTATCCCCACCTTAAATCACAAGTTCCCTCTAAATGGTTAGGTGACCTTTATCCCATTAAGAGTTTCCAAATGACTCAAGTGTTGTGCAAAAGGACGGTGTTAAACTTGTTGGTCAAAAGTTTAGAGATTCCATAATCTAGTTTAGAAAACTCTATGTACTTGTATTTGCATGCTTTCAAATACAAGATACCTTATGGTCCTTTTAATAAAATCCATTTTTCATAAAATCATTAATCCTTTTGATAACCATTTATTACACTTAATGATTAAGAACCATTTTTTTATTAGCTTGTTAAGATCATTTTATTGAGATTTTTAGTCATATCCAAATATCATACAATCATTCATAAGCCACAATCAAACAAGCATAATATAAACAACCAAATGTGCATAACCATAGCTACTAATGTGACCACACTTGTTTGCCATCACAAGTGTGGTCATTGGTCTTTCTTAAGGGTTGAAAATGACACAATGAGATCAACATAGACTCCTCCCACTTGAACTTGCATCCATATGCTTCAAGTCCTTCTTTTGTGTCTTCTTCTGTGCTTCCTTCCCGAGCACTTCTTTTACAAAATATATATATCCTAATACATATTTTCTAGTAAAAGAAATTACTCCTAATCTATTATTACATTCCAATGATAAATAAACAAAATACATTTTAAACAAAGCACAATTTTATATACACCCCATTGAATGAATACAATCAATAAAACATTCAATCCAAACCTAACACCCAAGGTCAAGCTAGGTTATGCACCAACATGAACTACATCTAATCATCCAAATAAACTAAAATCCCCATTAAAACCCACGATTTTCAGCCAACATAAACTGAAATATGGGTTTCAACATAGTCCAAAAATATACATATCATAACATATCTTTCAAGGTTTAATCACAAGCATGTGTGATATACCTTGAAAGCTTTGGGAATTCAACATAAAGCCATTCAGCCCTTAAAAAGGTTATAAACCCCATAAAACAAATTTTATAAGTGTTGGACCAAAAGAACCAATGAGCCAAGATCAGAAAACCTCTAAGTCCCACACGGTATCACAACAACTGCTGAAAGCCTCATCAGTAGTTGACAAGTGCTGAAGACTTCAACAGCTGAAGATCAAGTGCTGAAGACCTTAACTACTGAAGAACCAAAGTGCTGAAGTACAACAGCTGAAGAACACAAGTGCTGAAGCTGAAAGACCAAAGTACTGAAGAACAACAGCTGAAGAGTTCACAAGTGCTGAAGATCAACCTGATGTACAAAGTCTGAAGACAAAGACTGAAGACATCAGCTGATGATATCTACTGAAGTCATCAGCTGATGAAACGCCTGAAGGTCAAAGTCTGAAGATCAAGTACTGAAGCCTCAGTAGTTTGTCACAACTGCTGAAGAGTACTTCTTCAGTAGTTGTGATATCAGTAGTTTTATTTTCTTGTTTCAGTAGTTTTGTAAAACGACTGAAGAGCTTGTTCTTCAGTCGTTGTAGTTTCAGTAGTTTTATATTTTGTACTTAACTTGCTGATATGTTCTCAGTAGTTGTGAACATTTCAGTAGTTTGTTAAGATTAGTTATTTCTGTATTGGATCTGCCAGTTGTCACTTTCCGTGATAACAGCAGTGACTGTTGCACTCTATATAAGGAGTGACAACCCATTGTAATCATTGAGCGATATGAGCAATTGAATGGAATGTTTGATTGATTTGATTAGAAATATTCTCCATCTATAAACATTCCTAGAAATCAGAAATTCATATTCTCTCCCTATAACCGTATGCGATCTTAACGCTTACATATATTGTTTGCTTGCTACAATTTGTCTAATTCGTTTGTGTATTCCGCTGCTTTATTCTGATACATCAATTGTGATCACTGATCCTGTCAAATGGTATCAGAGCAGGTTAATCATTGATCGATCTAATAATTGATCATTGAAACTGCTATTCAAGATCCAAGTTTGATTGAATTAGCTTTTGTTTTTGCAAGAAACGGTTATAGAGATTGAATTTTTCTGTATTTCTGCTCATTCATCCTGAGATCTTATTCTTGGTTCTCATTGAGTTTGTTGTGGTTTGTCTAAAACTTTTTAAAACTTGAACTAAACTGTTTTTGAACTGAAAATGACCACTCCCTCCAATGATCCTCACAATACTGGTTCCTCAACCAAGCCTCCTATGCTGGTTAGGAATGAGTATAACATATGGCAAAGACGTATGCTCCATCACCTGTCTGTTAACAGCGCAGGGTGTTGGACATCAGTGGTACATGGTCCACACAAGCCTATGGTGAATAACCCGGAAACCAATCAAATGGTTCCGAAGAGGAGGGAGCAATACTCAGATGAGGATAAAAAGTTGCTTGAGATTGATGCAAAAGCCCATGGAATTCTGGCCATGGCTTTGCCCAATGAAATCTATTCTGGGCTAATGCATCATGAAACTGCCCATGACCTCTGGATTGCTTTGAAAGAACAATTTGGAGGAACTGATGAGGTCTTGGCAAATAATAGAGAAATTCTTGCCCAACAATATGAGACATTCTCTCATAGAAAGGGTGAGACACTGACTCAACAATATGAGCGGTTTTCTTGTTTGATCTCTGAACTAAAAATGGTCAAACTTGAATACACCAATATTCAGATGAATAACAGATTTCTCAGATCACTGCCTGAGAGATGGGACACATATACTATTGTCCTACGCTCCAGTGCAAGTTTGGACAAACTATCTCTCACCCAACTCCATGGGAATTGCTCACTTTTGAGAGAGAGATAGAACAGAAGAGAAAGCTGTCTTCATCTGGAAAGCTCACTGAAGACTTATACAAGGCAACACTGCCTTGGTGGGTCATGAGTCAGAATATGCTGCATCTGAATGCCAGTATGATGAGCATATTAATTTCTCTTCGAGCACTTCTAATTCTGCATTTGTAAGTGTTGATGGTCAGTTTACTGGAGGTAATAATGACAATTTATGTTTCATTATGGATGATCTCAAGGGGATTGCTGATGATGACTTAGAAGAGATGGATATTTTGAGCCAAATGGCCTTGATAAATATCAGATCTCAGAAGTTCTACAAAAGAACTGGAAGAAAATTCCCAGGACTCTCTGGCAAAACCAAAGTTGGTTTTGACAAGAGCAAGTTGAGGTGTCACAAATGCCAACGGCTTGGACACTTTGCAAGAGAGTGTAGATCAACTGGATCAAACTCTACTGCACCCTTTGTGACTTTTCCTGGCAACAGTCAACAAAACAGAGGGCAACATCCTGTCACATCTAGTCATCATCCTCAACAACAATCTCCGGCATATTTTGTTCCTCAGGGTCAAATGCCTTATCAGTACCCTTGTTATTACATGCCACAGTCAAGTCAAGTTCAAGTTCCTATGACACCACAACCTCATGCATTACCAGAACCTCAGCCTTCCCTATCTCATCAACAACCTTCATCTCAACAACACAGCTTCTTCACCCCAGGAGTTGTTGACTGGAGCAGTTTACCAGATGACTTGTCTGGTCATGATCAACTGTTCTCAGGTGCTGGTCAACATGGTGGTGACAGTCCCTTTGGGAATCTAGCTCTTATGGCTTTGGAGTCTGCTGATACTTCATCTTCCAATGCCTCTACACCTCAGGTATCACAGGTATCCTCTGAGGCAAAAGCCAAATTATGTTCTGAACAATGCATAGCAGCATTTGCTTCCATTAGAGAAGCAAATGTAGCTTTAATTAATAAGAACATTGAGCTAGAACAAGTAATTTCCAAAAACAAAGCTGAGTTTGAGTTTGTGCTCAAAGATAAAAATGATGAGGTTTATAACTGAATTGCAAAATAATTGATGATAAGGCTAGAGAAGATGTACTTCTAGAGAAGTACAAAGATCTCAAAGAAACCCTTGCAGTTACCCAGGTCGAGTGTGATAGATGGGTACAATCATGCAAAGGTTTTGAAATGCTTCTTAGTAAGCAATCTGCTTCAAATGTGAAGTTTGGAATTGGTTACAATCACACTGCTCCACCTACAGATTTTACCCCAAGAGCAGAGGTAGAATCTGATGGTGAGAGTGATAACCAATCCATCAAGTCATGTGATCTACCTTCTGATACAGCACAATCAGAAGTAGCAGTCAGTATCAAGTCCTCTTTGAACCTATCAGCTGATGTTGATGGTCCAAATGCTGACATTCACATGATCAATAAGTTGATCAACTCAGGAGTCAATCCTGAAGGTCCTGAAAGGACTGGAGAGCAGGATTCAACTCCTGAAGTTCAAACTTCAACTGCTGTCAGTACTGAAGAGAAGAAAACTGGCAGTAGAAAGAGTTTGAAGACTACTAAAGATGCTGTCAAGAAAGCAACCAATGCTTCCAAAGCATTGAAGAACAAGTCTTCTGTTGCTTCACCATCTTTAGTTGATGATCAACCTAAGATGAAGAAGAAACCATGTGAAGTATGTGGTTTGTTCAATCATCTTACAGATGATTGTTGGTACAAAAGAGGTTCCAAACTCAAACAAAAGGAAGAAATTAATGAGAAAATGGTAAAAATGAAAACTGAGTTTGAGACCACATTTGTATCAGCAACATCAAATCCTGTAACCCTTAAGTCCTTAAAGCAATCCAAAAAGGAAGGAGTTAAACAGGTGACAGCTGAGGGTGCTCAAAAGAAGAAGGTGCAACATAGGACCTTATCTAACTCCACTAGCAATGTGTCTGATGAGCTGAAAGCTTTATCACAAAATCAGACACAGCTGGTGATGATGGTACAACATCTGTTGGGTAGAGTTAACCAACTAGATTCTCCTATGTTGAAACCACAGAAAAGGAGGTCTAAGCCAAAGGACTCCTCTTCTGCACCATCTTCTTCCTCTCAGGCTGTTGTTACAAATAAACATGCTAGTTTACCATCTATTGATGAGACCAGGCCCAAAACCAAAAAGGTTTGGGTCTCTAAAACTAACTGATTGTTTATTATTGCAGGGTTCTTCAACATGCCAAAATAGCATCTGGTATGTAGACAGTGGGGGATCCATGCACATGACTGGGAACATCTCTCTTCTTCATGACTACTCTCAAGGAAAGAAGGGATTTGTCTCTTTTGGCAATGATGCTAGGGGTTACATCATCGGTAAGGCTTTGTCTCCAATGGAGAAATCAAATTTGATGATGTTAATCATGTGGAAAATCTCAAGTACAACCTCTTGAGTGTCAGTCAAATGTGTGATAAAGGCCATGTTGCCCTTTTCACAAGTCAAAACTGTAGGATTCTGTCATCCAAAGTTTTGCCCTTGATTGACAAGGTGTTGGATGATCACACTCTCCTGAAAGCCAACAGGACAGGAAGAGTGTATGCCTTAGATCTCTCTAAGAAGATAGATCTCAAAGGTAATCCTTGCCTATTTTCCAAAGCCTCTTTTCAAGAATCTAAACTATGGCACAGGAGGCTTGGTCATGTTAATCTCAAAAACATGAATCAGCTTAGCCACAATAGTTTAGTCAGAGGCTTACCAATAAAGGAGTTCCACTGTGATGAAACTTGCACTGCTTGTTTAAAAGGAAAACAGCACAAGGTCTCATTTCCTCCTATTGAAGTGTCCAAGTCCACTGCCTGCTTGCAATTACTGCATATGGATCTATTTGGTCCTGTGAGAGTAATGAGCATGGCAAAGAAGAAATACTGTCTGGTAATTGTGGATGATTACTCCAGATTTGTATGGACTTTCTTTCTACATTCAAAGGATGAGGCTGCTCAGAAGATTATCCACTTTGTGCTGTACATTGAGAAGCAGTATTCCCTTCCAGTCAAGTGTATTAGGAGTGATAATGGAACTGAGTTCAGAAATCATACACTTGATGACTTCTATCTCTCAAAGGGAATCAAAAGGCAGTTCAGCATTCCAAGGACTCCGGAACAAAATGGAGTAGTGGAGAGAAAGAACAGGACCCTCATTGAAGCTGCAAGGTCCATGCTGGCTGACTCAGGTTTGCCATTGACCTTTTGGGCCGAAGCTGTCAACACAGCTTGTTATGTGCAAAATAGAGTTTTAGTAAATCAGAGGTTGATGAAGACTCCATATGAAGTTCTCCATCATTTGGCTCCACTGATTTCATTTTTCAAAGCATTTGGGTGTCCCTGTTTTATTCTCAACACAAAGGATCAACTCCACAAATTTGATCCTAAGGTGGATGCAGGATACTTTGTTGGTTATTCATCTACTTGCAAAGCATACAGAGTCTTCAACTGCAGAACAAAGATGGTTGAAGAAACTCTACATGTTAAGTTTAATGAATCTCCAAAGGACAAGATTCCACAAAGTCCTGTGGAGTTATTTGATCTGGACATACTGCAATATGTTCCTTATCAAACTCCTGCTGTTGCTCCTGTCAACAGTTCACCACCTGGTGGTACTGCTGATGATGATGATGATTGCAGTACTCACCTCTTCAGGTTTAGTGATCAGCTGCCTGATTCAACTAGACCTGATGTTCCTGTAGCGCCAGTAGCACCATCCACAACAAATGCTGATGAGATTTCTTCGAATTCAACTTCCTTTGAATTACCATCCACTGATTGGTTTCAAGGAAATGATTCACCATCACCATCTGTTGCTGCTGAACCGGCTACAAACACTTGCACAGATCTCATTGTGTATCAAGATCTGAAGAATCACCCCATGTCTCAAATCATTGGTGATATCACTGCTGGAGTATCAACAAGAAGTCAATTGTCAAATTTCTGCTTCTATGCTCTCTTCATCAGTCAGCAAGAGCCAAAGAATTATCACATTGCTTTAAAGGACAATGGATGGGTTGATGCCATGCAGCTTGAGCTTCTTCAGTTCAAGAAACAGCAAGTGTGGGAACTGGTTCCTCTACCTCCAGGTAAGTGTGCAATAGGCACTAAATGGGTGTTTAGGAACAAAACTGATGAAAATGGGCTTATTGTTAAGAACAAGGCCAGACTGGTTGTTCAGGGGTTTGCACAAGAAGAAGGTATTGATTATGATGAAACCTTTGCCCCTGTAGCCAGACTGGAAGCAATTCGATTGTTTTTAGCTTATGCTGCTTATCAAAACTTAAAGTCTTTCAAATGGATGTCAAAAGTGCATTTTTGTGGAAAAGTTAAAGAAGAGGTTTATGTATGTCAACCTCCAGGCTTTGAGGACAACAAACATCCTAATTGGGTGTATAAGCTTGATAAAGCTCTTTATGGGTTAAAACAAGCTCCCAGAGCCTGGTATGAGACATTATCAAACTTTCTTCTGGAAAACAATTTCACTAGAGGCTCCATAGACAAGACTTTATTTATTAAGAAAGCTGGGCAGCATAATCTACTTGTTCAAATTTATGTGTGATATTATTTTTGCATCCTCTGATCCAAAGTTGTGTGATGCCTTTACAAAGTTGATGCAACAGAAGTTTGAAATGAGTGCCATGGGAGAATTACAGTTCTTTCTGGGGTTGCAAATCAAACAAAAGGCTGATGGAATTTTTATTCATCAATCCAAATATACAAAAGATCTTTTGCAAAAGTTTGATTTACAAAACTGTAAGCCCTGTTCTACTCCCATGAGCAGCACCACAAACTGGACTCAGATCAGAAAGGTAAAGTGGTTGATGAAACACTTTACAGATGTATGATTGGGTCCTTGATGTATTTAACAGCTTCTAGACCAGATATTATGTTTGCTACATGTGTTTGTGCTAGATTTCAGGCTGCACCTAAAGAGTCTCATCTGATTGCAGTCAAGAGGATCTTTAGATATCTGCAAGGCACTCCATCTCTAGGTTTATGGTATTCTACCAGACATTCTGGTAAATTAGTTGCTTTTTCTGACAGTGACTATGCAGGGTGTAAGTTGACCAGGAAATCAACTTCTGGTGGATGTCAATTCCTAGGCAACTGCTAATTTCTTGGCAGAGCAAGAAACAGACCTCAGTTGCTACATCCACTGCGGAAGCAGAGTACATTGCTGCTGCAAGCTGTACATCTCAGGTACTCTGGCTTCAAAACCAACTTTTGGATTATGGCATTACAGAGACTAAGACTCCATTGTTAATGGATAGTGCTTCAGCTCTTTGCATTGTCAAAAATCCAGTCCAGCACTCTAGGACCAAACATATAGAGATCAGACATCATTTTATAAGGATTGTTTTGAAAAAGGTCTGATTGATCCTAAGTTTGTGCCCAGTGCTGATGAGCTTGCAGACATTTTTACTAAGCCTTTGGATAGTTCAACTTTCCAAAACCTGGTGTTAAGGCTTGGTATGCTGCAGCTAGAATAGGTGACAACTACTGATGATCTCAGTAATTCATATTGATGATCATGAGTGCCTGTCACATATAAGTACTGATGAGCTCTTTTAACCTCAGTACTTTTTATAACTACTGAAGGCTAAAAGTTCTCACAAGTACTGAAGTACTTCATCTGCTCTAACTACTGAAGTAGTTACAACTACTGATGTAGTCATAACTACTGAAATCAGTAAAAACAGATAAGTACTGATGTCCTATGAAACAACTGAAATCAGCCATAAAGACTGATGAATGTGTTGAGGATAGTTTGAAACAGCTGAAAAGCTAAGAATTGACGAAAACAGCTGAAGAGAACTTTCCCTTCAGTCGTTTGTACCACTGCTGTTTCATTTTAAACAACTGAAGCAAAACCACGTCTTCAGCAGTTTTATAACTACTGATGACCAATACCAAGTCTTCAGTTGTTTACAACAGCTGATGACAAAACCACTGTCTTCAGTAGTTTCATAACTACTGATGACAAACACCATGTCCTCAGTTGTTTCAATCACCTGAAGTCAAAACCACGGTCTTCAGTAGTTTTCTAAACTACTGATGCCTAACACCGCGACTTCAGCTGTTTCAACGTCTGAAAGGATAATACCATGTCAACGGTCGTTTAAAACTACTGATGACTAACACCACATCCTTCAGTCGTTTCCTCACCCGTACCCTATAAATACCCTTAACCTGAGCTCTCCATGCTTTATCTTCTTCAAACCTAACGTTCCTCTCCAACAAATTTCCATGGCGTCTATGCAAATTAAACCGCGACACAACTGTGTTGCCTACCTCACAAAATCGCCGATCTGGACTAAGTTCGATACTGCTATCGATCTTATGGTCAGTCCCAATACAACAAGGCATTCCTTCTGAACCCGTTTTACATGCCGAATCCTTGAACCAATTTTGGATGAACATTACTGTTACAACTGAGGAGAGCACACACAATCCCTCCGGTCGGTCGTCAACAAAAGAAGTAGTGATTACTCCTGCAACAATCCGTAAAATTCTTCAACTGAGTGATGCTACCTCTCCTGCTGGATATCCGAAGGGCACCATAGATCTATCATTTGCTCAGCATGGATATCAAGGTGATCTCAGTGCCACCACCATCATGAAGAAACACTTTAATGACGCTGAGCGCCTGATCTTTCACATGGTCAATGTATGTTTGGCCCCTAAGACATCGTCTTGGGATCAAATGTCCACCAAATGGCAGCAGGTAATGTATTCTATCCTTGAGCAACAACCACTGAATTTTTCAGAATTAATATTTTCAGAGCTCAAAGATATGGCTCAAAAACTAACTGCCAACCGTTGGATACTCTATCCACGGTTCATAATGGCCATTATAATAGACCAGCTTAATGCTGAGGGACTTGTTGGCTTGGGAGTCCCTGCTACGGCTGTTTTGCCAGAAGTATACTCCCGGCACAACTCCGACCGGACACTCAAACTGGCTGCCAAGCTGCGAAAACCCACGCAGCTGGAACCCACAGCCACCACCTCCAAATCCAATGTCCCCACCAAACCCACCAAAAAGAAACCCAAAAGGCTACTCAGGGAATTGAGTCCCCTGAGGATGCTCCTGCACAACAAACGCAGGATATATCCACTAGTCCAAACCCCTAGTGGATACCATGACTCCTCCAGCCACAGCCGCTCAGGCTTCCTCTCAACAGGAGCCTGCAGCAACCCAAGGGGCACCTACTTATCTGGGATCTTCCTCACTTGAGGAGATTGCCATTGAAGAGCACCATCCACCCCAGGTGCACACTGCTTCTACCCCTGTACCTCAAACAACCGCCCCTCACAGCCCAACTTTAATAGTTGCCCAAGTGCTGACTCAATTGCACTCCTCACCCCCTCCCCAGAAACCACTTATTACTGGGAATACCTCTACAATTGAGGGGGAGGAACACAGTGCATCTGAGAACCCACAGCACAGGGGTTTCCCAATTCTATCTCCTGGTGTAGAGAAGGAGCTTAGAATATCTAGTGAGGCTGCCACCTCCTCTGACTCAGCACATGACCAGAGTGAGGCTGGTAACATTGCTAAGACCTCCCTAGAGGCAACAGCTGATGATGGACATTGTCCTGAGGCTGGAAGTCCCCAGTACCAAGCACAAGGGGCACATGCACCAACTGGTCTACACCCAGTGCATGTTCATCCTGCTCTAAGCAGGAGGTCAGGTGATTCAGTATCAACTGATGATGACCTGAGCTTCTTCTTCGATGTAGTTGCTCAAAACACCATTCTAGAGGATGAGGTTAGCAGACTCAAAGAGCTGCTGGCCAAGATGTCTCAGGATGCAAGTCCATCTGCCACCATCATACACCCACAGATGGCACCTTCCCTTGAAGGTTTCCCAAACACAGAGCCACCCCAAAATCAACCACCCGCCTCTGCTTCAGGCCCTACTTCTCAGGAACAGAACCCTCCTGAGCAAATAGGTGCTATCCTCCGAAACTCCCTCCCTCTCATCACCCCCATAATCACTGATATAGTGATCAAAGCCCTTGATGAGAGGCTTTCCTCAACATTACAGCCCCTGGTTGATGCTGCTGTCCACAAGACTCTTTCTGCGGTACCAACCCCTTCCTCCAATGCAACCAAAAAGGGGGAGGTACTGCAGTGAAAGATAGAAAGAGGAAGAGATCTGAGGAAGAGGAGGAACAAGAAAAGCAACCTCTGCTCACGTACAAGCGAAAGAGAAGTGCTGATGATCATACTGCTGAAGAAAAATCCTTGGAGGAGCTGGTCAAAGAAGCTGACACCACACACAGCCGCTCCATGGATAAAATAATTGAACAACTATTCAGGCAGGGGTTTGACACAGCCACACTGGACAGTGAGATCAGAAGGTTAGAGGTACAAGAGATACAAACCCGATGGGCAGGGTACGATGCTCTTGAGAAAGAGAGGTTGGAAATAATGATCCGCTTTATTGAAAATACTTGGAAGATCATTAATGGAGATCCGCGCATGGTCCAGGGACAGCATTCTGGCTATAGCCACCAGAATCTGTCTGTCTGAGCAATTCAACAAAGGGATCATTGTGGAAGCCCTTGATGAGGCTGGGGCTGGCAAAAGGTTAGAGATGGCTAAACTTACAAAAGCAATTAACTACAAGGATGCTAGATCAACCTTCCCTTCCACCCACTCAAACAGATCCTATCCCTCAAATCTCCCAACCAACCTCTAAGCCAAAATCCAAACATCCTCTCTCTTCAAAACCAATCCCTTCACCAACCCAACCATCATCCAGTGATGTACCCCGTAGAAGGAGAAGGGTGCTGAGGATGGAAGAAGAAGCAGAAGAAGAGGATGAAGATGATAGTCTGCCACTCTCTGCTGTTCTAAGCTACCAAAACCCCAGAGTCAATCCATGATCACACCTGACTCTCAAAGGGAAATGGTCAGAGTCAAGATAGAAGAAGAAGAACAGCAGAAACAGCACGATGAGCAACTGTTGAAGATGGTTGACAAGGAATTTCCTCAGTCATCATCTATTCAAGCCATGAAAGGGCATGCTCAAAGGCTGTACACTCTCAGACACACCTTTCAGTATCAGAGGAGAGAGTGAGAGTATGGCCAGACCCCAGGGTGAGTTCTAGAATCCATAAAAGAACTATCCCACACAGATACAACGGCCAAGTACGAAAAACAATAGAATCTACCATCATGTTGGCCGTTGTAGTCTCACCTTGGGAAATCATTGATGAATTCAAGAAAGCTCACCAAGCAAAGAAGACACCTCAAGCCTTACTAGAAAACAAGATGATTAAGAAGGGGTTGTTATACAAAAAGCTTGAAGACATCCAAAAGAATGAGCTCCAGTTACTCCTTGAAGGCAACCATCCGGATGAATTTGTATACAGGGAGGTAACTACGGTGGAGCTGAAAAATGGCAGGACCATGAAGTACTTATCAGAGTACTATGGTCCAGAGTTCTTCTTCGAAGGAGGAGCTGAAGAACTCTCTCAAGAGGAACAAATTGTTCTCCTTGAGGCCTATGTCCGTGAGTCATACAGACTCATTATGGGGAAGTGAATCTCATGAATGGGATAACAACTCTGTGTCCAGTTCCCCAAAACAGTTCCCATTCATACTCTGCCAAACAAATATTTGAGGTTCTTCCCAGGCCGGAGCGTACATGGGTCATCTTCTCTACTGATCAAGAAGGAAAAAGACCAACATTTTTGCCATCAATAAGTGGGAGTTTAAATAAGTTAGAGGTTTTGGCTGCATTGGTTCAGGGGGAGTTTGTTGGACCAAAAGAACCAATGAGCCAAGATCAGAAAACCTCTAAGTCCCACACGTATCACAACAACTGCTGAAAGCCTCATCAGTAGTTTGACAAGTGCTGAAGACTTCAACAGCTGAAGATCAAGTGCTGAAGACCTTAACTACTGAAGAACCAAAGTGCTGAAGTACAACAGCTGAAGAACACAAGTGCTGAAGCTGAAAGACCAAAGTACTGAAGAACAACAGCTGAAGAGTTCACAAGTGCTGAAGATCAACAACTGATGTACAAAGTCTGAAGACAAAGACTGAAGACATCAGCTGATGATATCTACTGAAGTCATCAGCTGATGAAACGCCTGAAGGTCAAAGTCTGAAGATCAAGTACTGAAGCCTCAGTAGTTTGTCACAACTGCTGAAGAGTACTTCTTCAGTAGTTGTGATATCAGTAGTTTTATTTTCTTTGTTTCAGTAGTTTTGTAAAACGACTGAAGAGCTTGTTCTTCAGTCGTTGTAGTTTCAGTAGTTTTATATTTTGTACTTAACTTGCTGATATGTTCTCAGTAGTTGTGAACATTTCAGTAGTTTGTTAAGATTAGTTATTTCTGTATTGGATCTGCCAGTTGTCACTTTCCGTGATAACAGCAGTGACTGTTGCACTCTATATAAGGAGTGACAACCCATTGTAATCATTGAGCGATATGAGCAATTGAATGGAATGTTTGATTGATTTGATTAGAAATATTCTCCATCTATAAACATTCCTAGAAATCAGAAATTCATATTCTCTCCCTATAACCGTATGCGATCTTAACGCTTACATATATTGTTTGCTTGCTACAATTTGTCTAATTCGTTTGTGTATTCCGCTGCTTTATATTCTGATACATCAAACTTGTGATCACTGATCCTGTCAATAAGGATACTAACAGCATCTATCCACATAACCGGCTCTAGATGCCATGAAGGGTTTGTTTAACACAAACATAGTTTAACCTCTTAAACATTCTGAAAATGCAGCGGAAAGACAACATTTTAAACTAACTTAAAAGCTGAAAAACGTTCTTTAGGTGACCATATAAATGTATAAAACAAACCCGAATGTCAAAGGATCATTGTATGTGAAAGAGCATGCTATGAAACATAAAACAACATAATGTGACAGCCACAAGGGCTGCCATAACTACCTTTCTGCAGCCTTCAAAAACGAATGAAGAAGGATGAGATGAAGATGATGATGATATTGTTTATGCAGCCCTCAAAGAAGAGAACCTCAAGTTGTAATACCCACAAGCTTCCCACCAAACACCTTGCTTTGTTAGGGAGGTTTCACCACATGAAAACCCTTAGAAGAGCAATCCAAATCAGCCAAAACCACTAAGAAAATGAATTTTTCAGCCTTTTTTTTTCTTCTTCAAATCCGAAAATGGCTAGCTTTCAAGAGAGAAAAGTTGCTTTGTGTGTGTGAGAGAAAGTGTAGCCAGATGGGTTGCTTGAATGAATGAATTAAGTCTTGTAGAAGCCAAGACAAAATGTTCATCCCAATGAACTTTGGGCGGCCGCAAGCCCCATCCAAAAAGGTTTTCCCACCCTTTTTAAATTTTATAAAACTACACTCCAAGCATATTAAGTTATAAAATTAAAACATAGTCTAATTTTATAACATGACATACTTTTATTTGACATTATTTAACCAATCTTAAATAATGTATCAAATAATATATCATGAACAATTATCCACATAATATTGTTCTTTCACAAAAGCAATATTTAGAAAACCAATTTACTAAAGGTGTCAATATTTATTGTATGATCTTATCAACAAATAAAATATTTTTGGTGTTTGTATAGCTTGTTATTGGGTATAACCCTTGGATCATGACGTACTAACCGCATCAATATTCTATGTATTTTGGGCATATGAAATTATACATATATATATATATATATATATATATATATATATATATATATATATATATATATGTATGTATGTATGCTTAACCCATGGAAACTCACCAACTTCCAAAGTTGACCCGTTATTTTTCACGTTTTTCAAGATTGCTACTTGAGGAATTTTTCTTGCTCATATAGGACTTGGACTTAGTTTACTAAATATCTTATGTTGTTTGTTTAATCTTTGTTGTATTGTAATGAATTAATTGCTTAGTATTATTCAATGAAAAATGGCAATTATTATTACTCCAACTATATAATTCCATGAGCTTGAACAATCGTTTCACATTCATCCGCCCCGATGATTCTATCGTCGGTAGGGGTTTGACACCACGAGTATGACTCCTTGAGGACATAATACATCTTATCAGAGCCTGGGTGGATGGATTATCTGGATTTGTGTGCCTCGTTCATAACAAAATTCCTCAAGTTTCCAAAATTGGGTAACCAAATTCGATTCGCGAAGTAGCGAGCTCCATCATACTTGATCTCCAATTTTTTTATCCATCCCACAAAGAGATTATGCCTTTAAATTTTGTTCCTTTAGTGCTTCGGATTGAGTGTTGCGAATTTGAGTAGTTAGACTCGTGTGGATCGTCATTCCCGGTGCTCGCACTTGTAAGCTTTTTGTTCGTTCTTCCGGCTCAAAGCATCTACTAGAACATTCACTTTTCAATGGTGATAACAAATCTCGCAATCATAGTCGTTCAGTAACAAGACCCACCTGCATTGTCTCAAGTTCAATTCCTTTTGATCGAACATGTGTTGATGGATTTTACGGTCAGTGAATATGGTACACGTGGTACCATTCAAATTGTGTCGCCAAATCTTTAGTGCGAAAACAATAGCTCCTAATTCGAGGTCGTGAGTAGTGTAATTTTTCTCATGCACTTTCAATTGTCGAGAAGCATAAGCAATAAACTTCTCATGTTGCATTAGGACACAACCAAGTCCTTGTCATGATGTGTTGCCCCACCACAAAACCATTGGTTCCGTCTGGTAGGGACAAAATTGTTGCATAACAAAGTTTTTGCTTCAATAATTGAAATGAAGCTTCTTATTTATCACCCTAATTGAACTAGTCTTTCTAGGTTAAAGTTGTTAACGGTTGGGCTATTTTGGAGAAATTTTGAATGAAACGCCGGTAATAACATGCAAGACCTAGGAATTGTCGCACCACTGTCAGTGTCTTTGGTGCTCCTAATTCTTAATGGCCTCTATCTTGGATAGGTCCACATGTATCCCTTCTCGATACCCACATGCCCGAGAAATTGCACTAATCGGATCCAGAAGTCACATTTTGAGATTTTTGGGTACAATTTCTCGTTTTTGAGTAGTTCAAGATTAACCTTTAATGTTGTTTGTGCTCATCCTTGGTTCGTGAATATATCAAAATGTCATCCGTGAAGACGATCATGAATTTATCCATGTAGGGTTTGCACACTCAGTTCATAAAATCCATGAATACAACTAGTGCGTTGGTTAACCAAAATGACATGACCATGAACTCGTAACGCTCATAAAGTTTGAAAAGCGGTCTTAGGGATATCCTCCTCTTGGATTTGTAATTGCTGATATCTCGAACATAAATCAATCTTCGAGTATAGCTAGAACCTTGAAGTTGATTAAATAAGTCTTCGATTCGTGGAAATGGATACCGATTCTTGATAGTGAGTTTGTTTACTTCCAGGTAATCAATGCACATACAGAATGATCCATCCTTCTTCTTGACAAACAAGACCAGAGCTCCCCAAGGTCAGAAGCTCAGCCTTATGAATCCTTTATCTAACAATTCTTGTAATTGATTAGACAATTCTTGCATATCTAATGGTGTTAGTTGGTATGGTGATCATGCTATTGGAGCAGCTCCACGTACCAAGTCAATTTGAAATTTGACTTGTCTTTGGGGTGGAAGTCCAGGCAAGTCCTTGGGAAGACTTCCGGGTAGTCTCAAAAAATAGGTATGTCCTCGATTCTTTTCTCCTCCACTTGCTTATCTACCATGTGTGCAGGAAAGCCTTTTCATAAGTACTTTTGGGCCTTCATACACGTAATGCTCCTTAGCATAATGCCGCACTTTTCTCCTTGAATCGATATTGTCACTCCACTCGAAAGTGAAATGCGATCAACTTTCTCAAGAAAAATGATTTCCACTTTATTTTTCGACAACCAATCCATCGTAATAATGATATCAAAACTCCTGAGTGTCAAAGGTAGTAAATCTATGTTGAACGAGTAGTCCACCAAATTCAGAATACACCCTTGTATGATTTTGTCTATTTCGATTAATTACCATCGGCTAATTCTACTATATACTTAAAAGTCAAGTATGTGGGAGCAATTCCAAGAAATTAACTAAACTCATTATATACAAAACTCCTATCAGCACCCATATTGAATAAAATAGAGGCATAGTGATTATATAGAAGGAACGTACCCGTGACAATGTTCGGGTCCTGTCAAGCTTCTCTAGCTCCAATCACAAAAGCTCGATCATGTGCATTGTTTCCACCAATTTGTTTCAGATTTGGGAAATCCTTGTGAAGATGTCCAACAATGCCAGATTCAAAGCAACCCGATTGTTTCCTGTTTTGGGGATAGGGTTCGCCTTGCGACAATCCTTAGTTGCGTGACCAAACCATTTATATTTCTCACACATGGAGTCCATACATGCACCCAGATGATGGAAGTGGCACTTCTTACACTTTCGTAGGGTTCTAGCATACTCACATTTTGCTTTCTTCTCAAATGGGCATGTAATGAAAGCCGTAACAACTTCTTGTTTCTTTTGAGTTTGATGTGGAGTATTCCTACCATGGTTGTTGTCCCACTACCTATTGTTGTTATAACTTCTTTCTACCACAGTTTTCTTCATAAACACACCCTCACACATAACTTGAACAGTCAAATTATTAGATATTATGGCCGCTTGTTGGATATTGACTATCTTGGATGAGGTCACCATTCTCTAGATTTGAAGTGCAAGGTCCCAAACATACCTTTCTATTTGCTTGAATTTTAGATAAACCATGTGAGGGCATAAGCGAGCAAGGTCATGAAATCAGGTGGTGTAGCTTGTCACTTACGCGCCTTTCTTGGAGTGGTTCAAGAATTCTACCTCAAGCTTTTATAATTCATATCGAGGGCAATACTCATCAGTCAACATCTATTTTAACTGATCCCAAGTGTTTTGATAAGAAACATCAATACCCGTGGTATGGGCATTAGCATTCCACCAAGTAAGTGCTTGACCCTCAAAGGTACATGTGGTAATTTTGTGTTGTTCTCCTTGACCCAGTTACTCATTCATTAAAGTTGCTCTATCTTCTCAATCCAACGAACCAAGCCAACAACTATGTTGGATCAAGAAAGGTTTGTGCAACCAAAACCAAACTCTTAGAGAATTTTTGGTACAACTGATGTTGAACTTCCGAAGGAAAATGAAGTTCTTCCGAAGGTGTTAACACTTGAAACAAATAACATGAAGATTATAGATCAAAATAAGATAAACACAATCAAAACCTCTTTGACTCTATTTTTTGCAAACGAATAGTGTTTACAAAATAATCCCTAAATCAATTGGTCATTTAACCATTTTTCCTCTCTAGTTACAATAAGTTATATGTATAGTCTAGACACACTTTCACTATTTACATTCAGGCATAGACTATTAAACTTGACTAAAACTATCAAAAATATACTTTGTTCACACAAAATATATTTATTACAATAACGTCTCAAAACACTGTATATCTTTAATATCTTCACTCGGCCCTTCCCCTCGTACTTGACGTTTGACTTTTCCAGTTGACCTTGATAGAGACGTTGACTTTTGTTGACTTTGACTATGTTGATAATATAGACTATCTTGTACAGCTCCAACAATACTCCCTTAGTCTATCATTATCAACATCTTCCAACGAAATCAACATCGAGAAGTCAACCATAGAAAGATCTTCAAATTCAAGCTTTTTGAATCTAATGGAAAAATTATTCATCTCATAAGCTCCCCCTATTTATATGCTCCCCCTTTTTGAGTGCATCCTTTGTGAGGATATTGGAAAAGCTTTTCGAGCGCATCCTTTGTTAGGACATTTTTAATAAGATCATTTTGTTTTGACAAAATAAACTTGTGTTTATCTGTGTGAAAACAAGCGAACCCGTGTTTGTTTGTGCAAAATTTATGTGAAATGCATGAAAAATTATAAAATTGTAAAAACATAATATGGAAGACCAAAAGAATTTTTGTTGGAGCATATATAGTCATATATAGTGTGTCTGTCGCTTGACGAATAGTCTAGGCTTAATGTAATACACCTGATATGTTGTAAACACATGAAAGTGAGTCATTCGCAGGAGTATATGCGAATGAGACTCAGTCGTACAACTGACCCATGCTAATGGACCAGTCATGAGACTGAGAGATGCTATTGGGCCATTCGTAAGACTAAACCATAAGTATGGTCCAGTCGTACGATTGAACCATACGTATGGTCCTTTCGTACGATTGAACCATATGCATGGTCCACTCGTACAAATGGGCCCAGTCGCATCTAATATAGGCTGAGGCGTATAAATACCAGTTTCATTGTGTAGAAAGGGAAAAGGAGTGTGCCCAGGGCCTAGGGTTGCCGGATGAGAGGGGAGATCATGCTCGATCTCCCCTTGCCAAGAGTAGTGATTCTTATGTTTAACGACTTGTAATCATTAGGTTTTATCAATGAAACCATTTTACTATTGTCTGTTATCTTGATTGTCTCTTGGTTTTGGTTTTGTTTCCTTCCGTCAAGAACACGCTCGGATGTCAGCCGATCAAGTGCCTTCACAATTGGTATCAGAGCCGGTTACTGCTAGAATGATCTAATAATCATTCTAGAAACCCTGACCTCTTGATTTCTGGATCTATTTCATGTTCTTTGACGTTAAACACACTTCGTGTTCTTTGTTTTTGCACAGATCTTGTTACGTGCGTTGTTTCTTAGTTAAAATTGAACTTGGAACCACGTTGTTATCACCCTTGTGAATATGATGATGTCTATCTTGTTTCGGTTCATGTAAAATTCATCAGATTAGGGTTTTTGGTAGCCATGGGGGCTACAGATCTGAAAATCTACATGCAGATCCGCTCATGCTACTGGACCATGAGTATGGACCATTGGTACGACTGGACCATGCTAATGGACCATTCGTACGAATGGACCATGCCACTGGACTAGTCGTATGTTCAGTCGTGCGACTGGACCAGTCGTATGTTCAATCGCACGACTGAGCCATCTGCATTGACTCATCCGCATTTGTTCAATCGCACGATTGACTCATCCGCATTTGTCTAATCACACGATTAACTTATTCGCATTTGTCCAGTCGTACGAGTATATTATTTGTATCATCCATTCACACAAATGTGATATTTGTCCTCCATGACATATGAATGAATGGTGTTCCAGACCAAAAAATGGTGTGGAATTGCCTCTTGCATAGATTTGTGAATGAGCAAAGCACATTCAACCTTAGATTCTTTTGTCAAATAAGTTTTATGGATACCCCATTATTCGTTGGACTTCCGGAATAGATGAATGTAGCTAGAACACGAAAGAGAGAAGAGAAGATGTCAGCAGTGGGTAGTCAGAAGCATCTGACTATTTATTGGCCAATCAAGTTATATTTATCTACACAGAGAGGATTCTCATTCTTAGGGGGAATCCACGTATAGAGAACCGAAGACGCAATCAAAAAGTGATGATGTGAGTTGGTTTCTAATGATGAATCTGAGTGCATGATGATTTGTTTGAGATTGTCATCTGTGGATTGGAACCTTCTACTTTTTGTCCAATACACCGTATGAAGACGCAAGGAGAGCACAATGTTTATATATGGGATATGCTGAATTTGAGGGGGAACTTCTGCAGGTGTTAGTGTTAAGCAGGTTAGCCTGTGCGAAGATTGGGGCAATGGAAAACTGTTCATGTCCTTATATGGAAAAATCAGTCATATGGGGAATCTTGCTGCTATGATGGTGTTATGCAAAGTAAAGGAAAGCTAATATGCCTAAATTCATTTTCAGATATAATTTTGCAACCTGACGGATTAGCAACGTTGGCTAATGTGATGTTTCATTTGATTCTATTGGAAACTAGAGCAAAGATTGACCAAAGATTGTAAGAGGTGATATCTACTATTCACAAGTAATATCCAAGGGGGAATTTGTTGGAGCATATATTGTCATATATAGTGTGTCCGTTGCTTGACAAATAGTGAGGCTTAATGTAATACACCTAATATGTTGTAAACACATGAAACTGAGTCATTCGTAGGAGCATATGCAAATGAGACTCAGTTGTACGGCTGACCCATGCTAATGGACCCGTCATGCGACTAAGGGATGCTATTAGGCCATTCATAAGACTGAACCATAAGTATGGTCCAGTCGTACAATTGAACCATACGTATGGTCCAGTCGTATGATTGAACCATATGCATGGTCCAATGGTACGAATGGAACCAGTCACATCTAATACGGGATGAGGCCTATAAATACAAGTTTCATTGTGTAGAAAGGGAAAAGGAGTGTGCCTGGGGCCTAGGGCTGCCGGATGCGAGGGGAGATCATGCTCGATCTCCTCTTGCCAAGACTCGTGATTCTTATGTTTAACGAGCTTGTATCATTAGGTTTTATCAATGAAACCATTTTACTATTGTTCGTTATCTTGTTGTCTCTTGGTTTTGGTTTTGTTTCCTTCCGTCAAGAACACTCTTGGATGTCAATCGATCTAGTGACTTCACAATTTTGAAATCAAAATTTTTTATATTATATTTTTTATTATGTATATATATATATATATATACACACACACATATATATATATGTATATATATGTCTATATATATGTATATATATATATGTATATAATATGTATATATATATATGTGTGTGTGTGTGTGTGTTGTCTGAGGACCTTACATACCAAGCACCTCCTTAGCTGCTCGAGGTGATATGATTGCAAAGGTTGTGGCTAATTACTCTCATGAAGACATAAAAAGAGTCAAGATTGATCAGAAAACCATGATAGCCCTTCAGACTGCTCTTCTAAACTCTGTATACAGAGGTTTTAGTAAATGCAAAACATTAAAGTAGATGTGGGATGCATTGAAACTAATGCATGAGGGGCCTACTGAAGCCAAGGACAAGAAAAAGGATCTCCTGAAGTAGTATTTTGAAAACTTCATCTTTAAAACAGGTGAAACTATGACTCATCAATACTTCGGGTATGTTAGATTGTGGACTCTGTAGTGGATGTTGAAGTGACTCTTGAAAACACGGACATTGTAAGGAAGTTTATGTCCTCTCTTCCAAGGCAGTGGACATATTACTGTGTTGTTATCAAGAGGACTAAGAACCTTGAGACTCTATTTTGACTGAGTTGTATGGTATTCTCAGTGGATATGAAATGGAGATGAACATTCAAGGTTCATCTGGTAACACCAACAATCAAATGAGGTCAGCCCTGCGTATGATTGAAATGGATAGCATAGAACCTCAACATCATCTAATATGATAGTGAAGATCATGTATAGGTTGGACTCACCTTAGTTTAGATTATTTACTTTTGATTGTAATAAGTCTTTTGTTAGTTTCTTTTATATGTATTTTGTTTATGTATTTTGGTAGTACATCGAAACTGTGAGCGAAACTATAGTTTCGCTCACAGTCAGTTGTTTAGTTTGCCTGGTGAAACTTTTATTTCGACTGCCAAAACTATAGTTTCGGCAGTCCAGTTTCGCTGACAGCGAAACTGTCTGCGAAACTATATATTGCTATATATTGTTTTGATTCTTCTCAATGTACGTAAGCTTGCAAAAACCCTAATCGATTATCATTATTGCAAGTTACCATTTCAAAGCAGTTAATACACAGGATTTTCCTTGTGCTTTATGTTATTGATTGTTGATGATCATTGTCTTATTATGATTGAATTCTTATTGTGTTCAATCCTCTTTCTTAGTGTTGTTTAGCATATTTTGTTGGATATTGAATGATTCTTAATAACATTTGTACTGTTATACGATCACATAGACCAACAATATGGTATCAGAGCCTCAGTGCTCATGATTTGTTGATTTTTTTGGTGGTTTTTGTTCAATATCTTGTTTCAATCGTTTTTAGTTCCTTATTGGATGTTTTTAATGTGGAAATTGATTGAGTTTACCTTGTTTTTGATTTTGGAAGACTTGCTAATCATTAGATCTCAAATTCATTGAGTTTTTGATGATTTCAGACTGATTTTGAGTTGAAAATGGGTTTTTAGATCGACCAGCAAAACTACCGTTCATTCAGCAAAACTGTTAACCATCTTCCAGCGAAACTACAGGTGATATTGCTATTGAATTCGTTCTGTAGTTGTTCTTTAAAACTAGTCTTTTTGAACGAAAATTAATCGGTGATTATGAAGGGTTAACAAGCGAAATTGCTGCCGAAAGTGTTTTTGAATGAAAGTTCAAGTTTGTTTCGTGCGAAACTACGGGTGATATTGCTATTGAAATCATGTGATCCCTCAGCTAAGGATCCAGAAGTCTCATCCTACCTCAAACCTCATTAGAGATGTTTATTCAGGGGTAAGAACAAGAGGACAAACCAATTATGAAAATATTTGTTATCACTCTTGTTTCTTATCTTAGATATAGCCTAAGAAGATTGATGAGGCTCTGAAGGATGGAAGTTGGGTTGAAGTTATGCGTGAGGAGCTGCTTTAATTCAAAAGGCAAAAGGTTTTGAGCTTATGTCCTCTTTTTCATTGGAAGACTACTATAGGAACCAAATGGGGTTTTAAGAATAAAAAGGATCATAGAGACTTGTCATAAAAAAACAAGGCAAGACTAGTTATTCAAGGGTACACATAAGAAGAAGGAATTGACTACACAGATGTTTTTGCTCCTATAGCAAGACTGGAAGCTGTTAGGATATTCTTAGCTTCTGCTGCCAACAAGACAAGGTTTACCAACTTGATATCAAGTGTGCTTTTCTCTATTGGGTGATTGATGAATAGGTGTATGTCAAACACCACCTGGCTTTGCAGATCTTGAACATCCTGATTACGCTACGGGCTTGATAACGATATTTGGGTTGCATCAAGCACTAATAAAGTGATATGAGACTCTATCTCAATATCTCTGCAAGCATGGATACCAAAGAGGTACTATAGATGGAACTCTCTTCATGAAATGAACAAGAAATGACTTGATGCTAGTTCAAGTGTATGTAGATGACATCTTTTTTGGTTCAACTAATTCAAAGCTCTACAAAGACTTTGAGAAGTTGATGAGTGATAGATTTGAAATGAGTGCCATGGGGGAACTTATTTTTTTTCTAGGAATTCAAGTGAAGCAATTTAAAGATGACATCTTCATAAGTCAGTTCAAGTATGTTCAAGACATACTCAAGAGATTGAATATGACTTATTATAATATTTCTATGAAACCCATAGCAAGAAACCACTCCTTTGGGCGTTACCTTGAGGGGGAGTGTGTGGATGAACACCACTACAGGGCTATGATTGGGTCTTCTATGTACCCTACAGCTAGCAGGCCTGATATCATGTTTGGCATATGTGTTTGTGCAAGATATCACCCTAAGAAGCAACACCTTATCACCGTTAAGAGATTTTTAAGATATCTCAAAGGTGCCTCAACACTTGGCCTTTGGTATCCAAAGAATTCTGATTTCAATCTGTATGCATATACCGATAGTGACTATGGTGGATACAATATGACTACAAAATCTACATCAGGAGGATGTCAGTTTCTTGGTGGAAGGGTTGTCTCATGGCAGTGTAAGATACAATCTTGTGTCTCTACATCAACTGATGAAGGTGAATACATTACTATTGCAAGGTGCTTTGGAATCAAAATCAAATGCTGGACTATGGTTCAACTTTAAGGAGACTCCGATTCACATGTACAAAACTAGTGCCATCCCTATCATAGGGAATCCTATGCAAACTCAAAGACAAAACACATCTATATCTGGTATTATTTGATTAGAGATAACTTTGAGAATGGATTAATCAAACTAGTCAAGGTTAACATAAATGAACAATATGCTGATTTGTTCATCAAAGCTTTTGATGAACAAAGATTCAAGTGTCTTAATCATATCTTATTTCTAAAATTTGTGTTCCTTATTTTGTCTATATCTATCACTATTCATAAGCCCTTGTTTGATTTGGAAGTAAAGATTCTTTTTGAAGACTTTTCATAGATTTTTTGAATATTTCTCTTTGGAAGAAATGTTTTTATCTTCATAAGAAATTTAAATCTTTAAAACAAACAACAATCATAAAACATTTACCTTTGGAAGAAATCTCAAGCATATCTCTTAAAGCTTAAATTTGTTTCTAAGTACTTGTATGTTTCAAAGAACCTTTTCCATCCTAAAGTAATAAACTCTTAAAAGTTTCTACAACTTTCGAAGGTTAATCTCTTTTGAAGCTAAATTCTCTAAAAATCTTTGAAATCTCTTTTGAAGTCATTTTGGCTTCGGAAACTTTCTTCTCAAAACTTCCAAAGTCAAATTACCTTTGGAAGATTTATGACTTCCAAGAAAACTACTTTTGGGCAAAAAGCAACCTACTTTTTTAGAGGTGGGACTGACATCCGGATTTCAAGTTTATGCTCTTTCATTAACTTTGTCTGAAATATATTAATATATATACCTAACGGTTCGCCTTTTTTCTTTTTCATCTTCATCTACTCCCATAGATAAATTCCCAAAATTCTCTAAAACCGCCTTTGTTCTTCATTTCCTTCACCTCGAAGCTATCTAAAATGGTCAACCTCAATCACAGAAATGACCCAAACTTATCCATCCAGTTACACAGGCACACAATTAGGTTGCTATGCTACACTCTGAGAAAGATCCTCATTTCTCAAAGGTTTGTCAATTTTTGGCTCTGTCCAACTACTCCACCTCCCTTATCATTGATCATGTTCTTTATGAGGACCATGTGCTTGATTTTTGGAAAACTTGTCAAGAGGTGATTATGGATAGGGAGAAGGCACTGTCTTCTACAATGAAGAGGAGGACAATCTTCATCACTCCAGCCATGATCAACACCCACCTTCAATTGGATGATGAGGAAGGTGAATTGTCTTTCCTAAAGAAGCTGTAAACCACTCCTTTGAGCAGATGCGCTATGAAAGAGATTTCTCTGTCAAGACCTTCAGGAAAGGGAAGGTTTCCTCCCAGTGGAAGTACATACTTTATATGGTCATCCACAGCTTGTCCAACAAGCATGCGTGATGGGACTAGATTCCTGAAGATCTATCCTTCATAGTGCATGGGATGGTTCAAGGGGACAACTTCAGGTACTCTCAGTTTGTTTATACAAATTTGCTTGCTAACTTGGACTCCTTTGAATATTATATGTTTCCATGATATGTTCAACACAATCTCAAATGTGAACTGGGCTCATAGTTGAGGGAACACATGTAATGTTCTTAAATTGGGACAAAGCCCGTCATCTTTAAATTTTTGAAAAAGCCAACTGTCGGCTTCTCTAGGGTAGAAACAACCCTTATCCCTAAAATATTAGAGCTTCTTGCTCAAGGTGACAACATAGTAACACAAACTAGTGTTGAACCCACACCTTCTACCTTTCAACAACCAAAACATCCAAAAATCACCTCACCAACCAAAGAAACTTCAAATAAACCCATACACAAGCTACATAGTCTATGCAGGCCCCCATACTACTACCCGCATAGGAAGAAGTGGACACTAGAGCTCCCACTTCTCTTGATGAGCAAACAACTCCTATCTCTTCAAGAATCAGTTTTGAGGTTCCTTATGCTCAACCTAATGAGATCACTAGCCCAACAGCTTTACGCTTTCACTCTGAGTCTCAATACTCAAGTGAACAATCTTGAGGGGAAAGTTACAATCCCTAGCCTTTAGATCTCAACCAACCAATCCCTAGCCTTTATTTCTATAATGATGAAGACTTAGGATTCAGTGAGTATCATGAGTCTCTCTACTCTTCCCCCACTCAAATAGAGATGAGTGCTCCTGACTCTCCCCTGTCTAGCCCATATCATCTACCTACCACTACGGTGGATATCCTGGACCTTGTTCAGGAGATCCATATGGAAGAGGCTCTCACTTCTACAAATAATTACATCTTTAAGACCTCAACCATGGTAACTCAATCCACTAATACTCCATTTCAAGTGGTTAGTGAGTAAAGGAAAACCAATAGCCAAGAACATGATGCTAGTGATGAGACTGAGGACTTTGGTCCAATTATATAATCCCCTAATGAATCTTCTCATAAAGAAAAGGGGAATCTGAGAGTAAAAGTGCAAAAATTATCAAAAACATGCACCTATTTAGTCTCTAAGGTTAGTCACTTGGAATCTCAGGTGACTATCTTACACAATAGGTTCATTTATCAACAACTTGAGATATCTTATCTTAAGGAGAAACTAGTGGGAGACCATTAGAAGTGCTCAACCACAAACAAAAAAACCTGTAGATGTGATTGACCTAAATCCTAGCTCACTTATGCAAGAGGGTGATACTACCAAAAAGGGGAGCAAGTCATTACAATCACAAAACTTGGGAGTTCTTCATAGAGTTCTAGTGGGGTCCAAGAGGCAAGCCCCTGGCTAGGGTCGGGCTCTTAGGTCAGCATGAAATTTTTTTATTTTTTAAGTATTTATATAAAACATTTCCTTATTAAAAAATTGATCTTCCTGTTAACATCTCATAAAATCTTGCTCATGTAAAAACGTATATTTAGTACGCATAATAACCCCAAAACATGGAAAAACTTATAAATAAGGGGATCTAGAACTCACCTGGATACTGTGAGTAACTTTTAAAACTAAGCTTTCTAGGCTAGGATCACACTACACAGCCTGTAGATAAGTTCACACTTAAAGGTGTTAATTTTTGCCTAATTTCCCTACAAGATAAGCATTTTCGCTGGCAGCTTCGCTAGCAACTTCGCTGGCAGTTTCTGTTGATACATATGTACCTAGTTTGGGAGCATACTATAAATGTGTGTCATGTCTTACATATATGTAGTGGATGAATTGAATGAAATACAATATGTGATGATGAATGCTTCATTGTTTATTGCGTAATAAAGTATATTGAACTAACTATATATGTTTGAGGTTATTGTGCATAATTCTTAGTCAATAATGATAGAGAAATGTGTTCAAACTTAATCGTATGAAGTCTTCATGCAAATAGACCATATGAATGAATAAATCATGCTAATGAACCAGTCGCACGACTAAACCAGGAGACTGGATCAGTCGCACGATTGAGACATAAGATTGACTCAGTCGAACGACTGAACCTTCAGTCGTGTGTATGAATCAATCGCATGATTCCATCACACGACTGAACCATTCTAATGGTTCAGTCGTACCATTGAAAAAACCTAACCTATAAATACCACCTAATTCGTGGAAAAACGTAACACTTCAAGACTTTTGACACATATTCGTACCCTAGCCGTCCAGCGACACCAAAGAGCCTGTTCCAACTTCATAGTTTGCAGTTGATCGTGTTCTAATAGTTCTCACTTTTTGGATCGCAAATCAAATATGTTTCCGCACTATTTGATTAGGTATACACGCATAATCAGTTAGTACTCCGTACGTACTTGGTCCTAACAAGTGGTATCAGAGCTCTGGCTCTTGATTTTGCTTGTGATACAATTAGTTTCGGTGCAAAAATCATGTTTTTCATTCAAAAGAGTCACCTTTTTTGAGGTAAAACAATATTTTTGACGTCTGCAGGTCTAAAAGTTTACGTTTTTCGGCATACAACACATTAGTGTTCTTGAAAAATCGTGTTTTTGCGTCAAAGTGTTAAAAAACCTTTGATTTTGCAAAATAGCAGCCTTTAGTTGCACGATTAACTCAATCGCACATCCTATTCGCACCATTGAACTCAATCACTCATCCATTGGTACGACTAAAAAATCTTCATTCGTTTGTCTCCAATCGCACACTCCATACGCATAGAATATTGATGGATTCTTTATGCCCAAGACACATAGAATATTGATGTGGTTAGTACGTAATGATCCTAGTCGGGTCATACCCAATAACAAGCTTAGGAAACACCAATATAAATATTTAATTGATGATATGATCATGCAATTAAATAAATACACCAATTTAGAAAATTGGTTTTCTAAATAAATTGCATATGAGATGAAACAACTTATAAGGATATTTCGTTCATGGACAGTATTTGTAATGTTATTTAAGTTGGTTAAATAACATCAAATAATAATAATAGTGTGTGTATAAGTTATATAATTAAAAGGTTAACTAGATAACTTATAATTTTAATTAGTTAAACAAAATGTTAAAAGAGTTTTTGGAGGGAAAAGCTCCAAATCGTTTTGAGTTTTGGCCGCCCCCTTGAAGGGGGTCTTTGGCCTTTTGTTTAGACTTCTTCACTCTTGCAAATGACCAAGAACCCACTTTCTCTCTAACTTCTTCAAAGGGGTTCAAAGCTGAAAATTCGATTTTCAGCTCATCTTGGTTCGAGATTGGTGCTCAAATCCTAGCAACAAGGTGTTTTCTTGATGCTTGTGGGTATGGATGCTTGAGGACACCTCCCCTTGGTGTTTTGGTCATTCAAGAACCTTATCTTCTTCATCAAAATCTCGTCTTTCCAACAGCTTTACAAATGTGGTTTGTATCTCTTCTTTTGGTTGTTATTTGTTCTTGATAGCTAGTTTATACACATATATATGATCCTATGTTCTTGTGTTTGTTGATGTTATGTTATTAACTTTAATTTTCAGATTAGGAATCATAAGATTAAGGTTTTATTCTGCTGTGTTTTTTCATGTTTAAATGGTTAAACTACTTTGATAATGGTCCAACAAACCCACACAAATGTCATGGTAAAACGTGTTACGAGTTGCTCCAGCGACATAAACCTAATTCGGAGTACCTCAATCTTTTGGCGCACCATGTACATGCTGAAGAAAACTCAGTCAGGGAAATTCACTGTGAAGGCTGAAGAAGGGATTTTTCTAGGATACAACATATCGAATATGAGAGTTTATAACAAGTCAACGGGTCAAGTAAAAGTGTAGTGCAACGTGGACATTCAAAGATACACCACCCCCTGCTGGAAAAGGACCCTCATTCTTTTTCGACTATGATGGATTCTTTAAGTCCTTCAACATCCCTCTCTCCCCTCCTGAGGATGGTTATCCACCAGAATGATGTACGATGTGTTAAACACACCACCACTAGACTTGAAAACCTCTGCTTCACAAGGTGAGACATCTAGTCCTTCAAGGGGAGAACTTGAGGTAAGTGACTCCTCCTCTGATGATGAAGACGTGGAGAATGATGAGGTGGACTAGGAGGAACAGTTTCCTGCTACTAGAAGTACTCAAGCATCTGATGTTGATGCCTCTGACACTTCGGAACCTCACAGTCCCATTGCCTCAGATACTGAACCTGGTGGTCACAATCTGGATAATGAGGTAGTTGTTCCCATGACTCCTGGATCAGGACTAAATTTTTATCATCCTTTGGACAATGTCATTGGAGATGTTCGATCAGGAGTACAGACTAGAAATCAGCTATACTCAGCTGATTATGCCTCAGTAATGGAAAATGACTATCTTCATGATGGTGCATATCGGTGTTTTGTGTCTCAATTTGAGCCAAAATATATGAGTGAAGCCCTAAACGATGAGGCATGGGTTAGTGCCATGCAAGATAAACTCCTTCACTTCAAGAAGCTAGGAGTATGGACATTGGTAGACAGACCAAAAGGTGCTAAAGTAATTGGCACTAAATGGGTCTTGAAGTGCAAGAAAGATGACCAAGGGGTCATAATCGGAAAGAGGCTCGACTTTTCATTCAAGGATTTTGACAATTCGAAGGAATTGATTACAATGAAGTGTTTGCACCTGTGGCGAGAATGGAAGCAATCCTTATATTTCTAGCCTATGCATCTTACATGAAGATTAAAGTTTATCAACTTGATATGAAGAGTGCATTCCTTCATGGTGAAATCCGTGAGACAGTGTATGTCAGTCAACTTGAAGGATTTGAGGATTCCTATCATTGGGACATAGTTTACAAGCTTGATAAAGCCCTCTATGGGCTCTGTAGAGATTAATGAAGAGGCTGATGCAACGCAAACATTCAAAGTCTATCCTGCATGCTGCACAAGTGCATTGAAGAAGAATGCTTAGGAAGTTTCATACATGCAACATAAATATTCTAAGTGTGAAATCTTCCGAAGCCAAGACCAATATCTTCCGAAGCCAAAGATGAAGTCTTTCGAAGCCTCAGAAACGAAGTCTTCTCAAGTTTCAAATCATGAAGACAGATTTCTTCTGAAGACTTTTGACACATGGTTTATCTCATGTACTTTTCCATAAAGCTGGACACCTTTCCGCTGCATCTCTGTAAAGTCACCAACTTACATGAGTTGGTGAAAAGGGCCATGCTTTTGGTAACTGTACATTGAGGTTTTGATTCTGTAACTTTCTACTTCATGTACTCTATCCTTTTTTGTAATAGATAAGGATTTGAGCTATGGCATGTCATAGTCATTAGTCAAAAGTCAATCCGCCTTTTGACTCTACAATTGATTTTTGTTTGTGTCTAGTCAATTGTATCCAGCTAGCTTTCAAAGTATAGCCGGCTGTAGGATGTAGTATAATTATCTCATGTTCTTGTATCTTTTAATATGCTTTGTAGCACTTGTAATAGAACATAGAGAAAGCAATATACTGCATTCTGTAAACCATACACTAGTGTTCTCTTGTTTTGTCTCTTATATTACTTGTGTTCTTAGTGTCTCATTTGTGGTTAATCCAGTTTACTTTTTGATTAAGTTTGGTTAATCTCCTCTTTGTGTTGTTATGTTGTAAGTGACCCCTTTCACCGGTCCTGCATTTGGTATCCTAGCATTCTAGGCTCTTGATATAAGATCTCACCATCTTAAGATCCTTCACACACACAAATACTTAACTTTTCAAATGGAAGCCATTTCTAAGACTTATATGGAAACAAGAACCATGAACAATGACTGATCACTCTTAATGAGTTTGATACCTAGTGTTTGTGAATGGAAGGTTTCATCAGCTCTGTTGATTCAAGAATGTGGTAGTCTATTGATCTCCAAGGACATGGCTAACTACTCTGATGAAGATAGGAAGAGAGTAGAGATTGACAGAAAAGCCATGACAGCCCTTCAAACTGTTGGATTCTATGTGCCCAAGACACATAGAATATTGATGTGGTTAGTACGTTATGATCCAAGTCGGGTTATACCCAATAACTAGCTTAGCAAACACCAATTAATATTTAATTGATGATATGATCATGCAATTAAATATTTACACCAATTTAGAAAATGAGTTTTCTAAATAAGTTGCATATGAAATGGAACAAATTATGAGGATAATTTGTTGATGGGTTTATTATTATTTTGTTATTTAAAGGGTTTAAATAACACAAATAACATGAGAGTATACTTTAATTAAATTGTTTAATTAGAGAAGACATGTCACATTTAAATATGTCTAGTAGATGACTTATTAATGTGTGACAAAAAGGCTAATTATAGTGAGTGTGTTTGTGTGTTTAATTAAAGAGGGAAAACCCCTTTTAAGTTGAAATTTCGGCCGCCCCCATGTGTATTTTCATTGGACCTTTTTCATTGAAAACCAAAGACACACTCAACTAGTCTTTCACTCTTCAAGAAATCTGATCTATCTCATATGCAAGCAACACACACAACCCTTTTCTCTCTCTCTCTACACCTCTTGAAAGGCAGCAGAAAGTAGGAGCAATTTCGGGTTTTTTGGAGTTGTTTTAGTGTGCTCTCCCTAGAAGAGTGGTGTTTATTTCAAGGGCTTGGGGTATACAAGCTTGAGGGCTTCTTCCTTGGAGTCTTGGCCGATTCACAAGCATTTTTAACCCTTTCTTGGTCGACAATTTTGGCTGGAGTAAGGTAGTAATCACAGCTTATTGAAGCTGTGATTTTATGTTGCTTAACTTGTGTTTATAGCTTGTTCATTCACATATTTAAGATCCTTTTGATTTGGGTTTGTTTTTCCATCTTAAAACATCATTAAGAACACAAAAATTTCAGATTATAAACATGTTATAATGCTTTACTTCCGCTGCATTTTTTCAGAA
The DNA here is from genome assembly GCA_025506515.1 of Flaveria trinervia. Classification (NCBI taxonomy): domain Eukaryota; kingdom Viridiplantae; phylum Streptophyta; class Magnoliopsida; order Asterales; family Asteraceae; genus Flaveria; species Flaveria trinervia. Next base: position 39,770,322 of record CM046449.1, read on the forward strand.
AGTTTAAAAGGTTGAACTTGTTTACTTTGTGTTCTATCAAACCCAACAATGGCATCTAGAGCCGGTTATGTGGATAACTTGCTTGTTTTTAGTCTTTAAAATCGGTTTTAAAGATGTATAATCACTTATTATAGGCTGATTTTGGGCTGCTATATTTTGTTTGAATGATTCCCCAACTCTCAAGGTCATATCACACATGCTAGTGATTAGACATTGAAAGATATATATATTATGAACGTTGATTGTTTGGACAATGTTTAAAACCCAAAAATTTTAGTTTATGTTGGCTGAAATTTGGTGGTTTTAAGTGGGGTTTCATTATATGTTTGGTTATTATGTCCATTAGATGTTAGTGTGCATAACCTAGCCTTTGGCCCCTTTGATTTGGATGATTGGAATGGTTGGTTTTATTCAATCAATTGGGTTGTAATATTTATGTTTATTATTTGGGTTGTAATTATTTGTTCATTTGGTTATGTAATTAATAGATTAAATGCATTTCTTTTATTAGAAAAATGTATTAGGATACAATTTTGTAAAAGGAAGATGCACAAGATCAAGACCCAAAGATGGACATCAAAGACATGGAACTTGAAGCATATGGATGCAAGTTCAAGTGGGGGTCTAAGATGACCTCAATTTTGTGTTGAGTTCAAACCCTTAGGAAAGACCTTATGATGACACTTGTGATGGCAAACAAGTGTTGTCAACTTCGTGGCTATGGTTATACACTCTTGTTTGTATGCTTATGCTTGTATGAATGTTGTTATTGATTGTATGGTTGAGATTTTGACATGCATTACAAACTTACTAACAAACTTAACAAGCTGAAAATTAATGGTTCTTTATCACTAAAAATTAATAAAAGGTTATTAAATTGCTTTAATGATTTTAAAGATTAAAAATTAGTTTTAATCAAAGGACCATAGGGTACCTTGTATTTGAAAGCATGCAAATACAAGTACATAGTGTTTTCTAAAACTTGTATTATGAAATCTCTAAAATTTTAAACAAGATCAACACCGTCCTCTTACACAACACTTGAGTCACTTGGGAACTCTTAGTGGGATAAAGGTCACCTAACCATTTTGAGGGAACTTGTGACTTGAGGTGAGAATGCCTTATTTGTGGAATAAAGGTCACCTAACCACTTATTTTGGCAAACTCGCACGTGGGTGCAAGTAGGGTATCTTGATTTGCAAACCATGTCAAATGGTTCACCTACGATGTGGTTTCCAAATGGTGTTGATGGGATTAACATGCCGACTTTATATATGATGTTTCAAGTCGATCCCATATTTCTAGAAGTTGCAAATGGTTGCAACCGTTAATCGTTGACCACGTTATTAATTTAAATCGTGGGATAAAGGTCACCTAACCACAATTTAAATGTAATGTTGGGTTCTAGACTTTAATATAAAAATGACCTTAAAAGGCATTAATTATTAAAATAGCTATATCGAAAATACTAAAATAGATCTTTGTTAAATTTTGTAGATGGCCACCAATAATGAAAATCACGATAACTCATCCGCGTCCAACCAATCATTACGAGCGATCCTCCAAAAGGAACGTCTAAATCATAATAACTTCATTGATTGGTATCAAAACTTGAGAATTGTTCTCAAGGAAGAGAGAAGATCATATGTTTTAGACGACCCTATCCCCGATCAACCTACTGAGGATGATGAGGCCTACAACGATTGGCTCGAGTACACTGAGGACTCTGCCCAAGTGTCTTGTCTCATGCTAGCGAGCATGACTCTGGATCTCCAAAAGGAGTATGAACATCACGGAGCTTACGACATGATAACCCAGCTAAAGGAAACGTTCCAAACGCAAGCAAGGGTTGAGCGCTTCGAAACGGTTCGAGCACTCCATGCATGTCGTATGGACGACAACCAATCTGTTTCATCTTATGTACTTAAGATGAAAAGTCATATTGACCACCTCGAGAGGCTTAATTGTTCTGTCTCGAAGGAATTGGCCACGGATTTGATCCTTAATGGCCTTACCAAGAAGTTCGAGACATTCGTGTTGAACTACAACATGAATGCTTGGGACAAAAGCTGCAGGATCGTTCAAGGGCTTGAACACAATTACAACACAACAACACAATGAGGAGATTAACTAAACGTTAATCAAACAGTGAACTAGGTAACCAAAGGTGATGCAGAGAACACAAGTAAAGCAAGAGACAGAACAAGAGAGTATAGTTTTCAAGGTAGCAGTATATTGCTTTCTCAAGTTCTTTTACAAGTGTTACAAAGCATTAAGAGAGATACAAGAACTTGGAATACTTATACTACAACCTACAGCCGGCTATACTATGAAAGCCAGCTGGATACAATTGACTAGACACTAACAACATCAATTGTAGGATCAAAGGCATATCTGCCTTTTGACCTTGTGACTATGACATGCCATAGCTCACATCCTTATACATTACAAAAAGGAAAAGTACATAAAGTGGAAAGTTTCAGACTCAAGACCTCAATGTACAGTTACCAAAAGCATGGACCTTTTCACCAACTCTTGTAAGTTGGTGACTTATCAGAGACGCAGCGGAAAAGGTGCTTTATGGAACAGTACATCAGATAAAGCATGTGTACTAAAAGTCTTCGGAAGAAATCTGTCTTCATAGGTTGAAGCTTCGGAAGACTTTGTCTCTTCAAGCTTCGGAAGACTTCATTTAGGCTTCGGAAGATATTGGTCTTGGCTTCGGAAGATATTACACTTAGAGTATTTTCTAATGCTTTGTGTAATTCTTCCGAAGCATTCTTCACTTCAGTACTTAGTGCATGTTGCTGAAACACTTAGGCAGTTTTGGGTTGCATCAGACTTCAGGAATCCTTACAAACCCCCCCTAGGCTGATGCTACCAAAACACCTAGAAGATCTTTAAATGTTTGTAGTCTTCAGAATAATCAATACCATCCCTTTCTTCATTTGATGGTCAGGATCATCAAGACTCTCATAGTATCTTCTCATTTCAAAGAGATCATGCAGAGGTAAGTTGATTATGTCTTACCATGAGTAGACATTTTCAACACCTTGATCTCTGATAACATTCCATCTTTCTGGATTGGTAGAGTAGTCCAGGATAAATGGGTGTCTCGGTTGCTAGAGGAGCCACTTGCATAGGAGTTGATTGGGCTGCCTCATCATGCACTTCCTCAGGTTGATCTGATTCACCCTGGGGAGTAGAGGTAGATGACTTTGGCTTCTTCTTTTTAGTCTTTGGTTTAGAGGCCATTTTTCTTCTTCCTCTTTAATGTCTTTAACTGAGAAGACTGGTCTGCAGCACCATGTTGATCATCAATGTCTTTCTCAGTTGGGTGTTCCTCCCTCACAGGTTCATAAGGAGAGGGAGTTTGACCCTGTCTTGGATCAGAAGATGAAGTTTGCTGAGGCTCAGCTGGAGGTTCTGGTTCAGGTGTCTCGGTTGTTCAAACTTGACCTCCACTTCATGTGGGACTTGACTTGGAAGAGAGTGCAAATCAATGAGTTCACCACTTTTAATCTTCTGCTTGATTACCCTTATATGCTCATCCATTATAGATAGAGACATGGACCAAGTCTCCTTCCGGAGAACCATATGACTTCAAGAAGCTCATCATTCTTTGTCTGTCAGCAGACTTCTTTGCATTCTTTTGAATGATGGCTCTTGACTTTGCAGCTTCTTCCTTAGCTTCCTTTTGGTTGTTTTTCTTTCTTTGACTAACTCAAGCTCAAGTTGCTTTAAGTACTCGAACTAAATGAAGTCATAGGACAAGGAAGAGTGTATTTGCCTGATAGAACCTGGTGGCACTCAGGTAGTTTATCATTTTGATTCTATCCTCTTCTTTATCTACCTGAGGTTCTTGTGGAGCCAACATCTTCCTGTGCAGGACTTTCTTGAACTGGAGAGAGAGTGGGAGTATGCTTGTGAAGTCTTTTCTGTCTCCTCTCCTCTTTGAATTGGAGAAGTAACCTTGCATCCTCTTTCTCCTTTATCTCTCTTGACACTTCCATGTCAGCCAGTTCATTCAACTCTTCTAAGGGGAGGAGATGATTTCATCAACATCATAGTTCATGGTCTGTAAATAATTAATCCTGACTGCCCTTTGTTCATCATTTTGAGTATTTGGTCTAGGGGCAGCCCTGATTGCAGCCTGCATAAATTTTGATGACCCAGAAGAACTTTCTCCCCTTAGCCTCCTTTTCCTCTCTCTCTCTTCCTCTCAATTTCCTCAGAGTCATTTCCTTTTCCCTTTGTCACCACACCTTTGTGACTCAGGGTGGATTGAGGCTTGGCCTTCATTGCTTGGTGTAGCTTCCATGCTCTGGCCAGAGAGAGGCTGAGAGACACCTTCACCAGCAGGTGTCTCAGATGGAGTTTGGACCTCTGCAGCAGTTGTTGATGGTGACAGTGGTCTCAGGTTCTGCCACTGGGCCTTCAGCCAAGGTTTCCCCTATGAAACTAATCTTAGGTCCCCTCCAGCATCCAGTTGACCGATGACATTGCCTGATTGCCTAAGTCTCCTTCTTAGAGAGAACTCTGCAAGGATCCTGTCTTGGATTCTTTGAGCCAGCCTGTCAGCTTGTCTAGATTTGCTTGGATTGACAAGTGGCATGTTGACCAAATCCAGTCCTTCATAGAAGCTCAGGCTTTGGAACTGAAAGATTTCTTGTTGACCTTGAACTCTGTGAAGTATGAGGGCTCTTCTGTCATCATCATACCTCCATCTGATAATGTAGTTGCCAGTTCCATGTGGTGGAGATGAGACAACCCTTGGTATACCTTCCTCAAAGAGACTCCTGATGAGAGAGTCTATAGAGTCCACATTAATGTGAACTTGAGGAAGTTGCTGAGAATGCACAACAGCAAGTGAGGATGGTGAGTCCTCTATGTCCATTTCTTTGAAGAACTCCCAGGTTCTGTGGTTGTGATAACTTTCTCCCCCTTTTTGGTAGCATCACCCACTTGCATAGGTGAGCTGGAGGATAAATCAGTCACTTCCACAGGTTCTTGTGTTCCTGGTTGAGCTCTCCTTAAAGGTCTCTCAGCTAGTTTTTCCTGCAGATATGAAATCTGGAGTTGCTGATCATTGACCCTGTTTTGCAGGGTAGTCACCTGAGATTCCAAGTGACTAACCTTAGAGACTAGATAGGTGCATGTTTGTGACAATTGTTGTACCTTTAGTCTCAAATTCCCCTCATCTTCATCAGAAGAATCACTGGGGGATGAGAGGATTGGACCAAAGTCCCTTCTCTCACCACCAGCTTGAGTTTCTTGGCTGCTGGTTTTCCTCTGCTCACTGGCAACCTCAGTTAAGATGCCAATGGGCTGAGTTGCCATGGTTGAAGTCTTAATGATGTAATCACTTTCAAAAGTGCGAGCCTCTTCCATATGGACATCCTGAACAGGTTCAGATGTGTCCACCTCAGTAATAGGTGACTGATGAGGGATAGACTGAGGAGAGTCAGAGGTACTCATCTCTCTTTGAGTAGGGGAGGAGAAGAGAGACTCATGGTACTCACTGAATCCTAAGTCTTCATCAGTGTAAAAGGATAGGTTGGGAATTGGTTGCTTTAGATCCAAAGGCTGGGGATGGTAGCTGTCCCCTGAAGGTTGTTCACTTGAGTGTTGAGACTCAGAGTGAAGGCTTACAGTTGTTGGGCTAATGAGCTCATCAGGTTGAGCTTGAGGAACCTCAGCCCTGATAGGTAAAGTAATGGGAGTGGTTTGCTCCTCAGGAGAAGTGGGAGCTCTGGAGTCCACTTCTTCCTGTAAGGTTGAGTATTTGGGGGCCTGCACAGACTCAATAGCCTGAGCAGGGGTTCGTTGGGATTTTCTTTTGTAGGTGATGAATATTGGAGGTTGTGAAGAGGGTAGGAGAGCAGTAGGTGTGGGTTCAACACTAGCTTGGACTGCTATGTTGTCACCTTGAGCAATGAGCTCTAACATTTTTGGGACTAGGGCTGTTTCTACCCCTGAGAAGCCTACAGTTGGCTTCTTCATATTTTAAAGATGCCGGGCTTCATCTGTCCCAGTTTAAGAATATTGCCTGTTTCCCTCAACTGTGAGCCCAGTTCACAGTTAAGAATGTGTTGAACATATCTAGGAAACATGTAATATTCTAAGGAGTCTAAGTTTGCAAGTAAATTAGTATAAACAAATTGTGAATACCTGAACTTGACCCCCTGAACCATCCCATGAACTATAAAGGAGAGATCCTCAGGAATCTGGTCCCATCCACCATGCTTGTTTGATAAGCTGTGGATAACCACATGGAGCAGGTATTTCCACTGGGATGAGACCTTCCCTTTCCTGAAGGTCTTTACAGAGAAATCTCCTTCATAGCCCATCTGCTCGAAGGAATGATTAACCGCTTCTTTTGGAAAGAACACTTCACCTGCTTCATCATCCAGCTGAAGATGTCGGTTGATGATGGCCGGAGTGATGAAAATTGTTCTCCCCTGCACTGTGGCAGACAGTGCCTTCTCCCCATCCATAATGACCTCTTGGCAGGTCTTCCAGAATTCAAGCAAATGATCCTCATATAGAGGAGGATCAATGGTTAGGGAGGTGAAGTAGTGAGACAAAGACAAGAAACGGCAAACCTCTGAGAAATGAGGATCTTTGTCAGAGCATAACAGAGCAACCTGATTGTGTTGTCTGTGTAGCTGCATGGCAAAGTGAGGATCATTTCTGTGTGTAAGGTCAGCCATTGTGAGGTAGCTCAGAGATGAAGAGAAAAGAATGGAAGTAAATTTCAGAGAGAAAGCTTTGGGTTTTAGGTATGGAAGAAAAGCAGATGATAGAAGAGGGGGGAACCGTTGGGTTTATATGAGAGAGAAGGATTTCAGATAAAGTTTAATGAAAGAGGATAAACTTTGAAATCCGTATGTCGGTCCCACCTCTGAAAAAGTAGTTTACCTTTTTGCTCAAAAAGTAGTTTTCTTGGAATTCGAAAAGCTTCCGAAAGTAATTTGTCTTCGGAAGTTTGATTGAAAAAGCTTCCGAAGCTAAAGTGACTTCGGAAGAAATTTCCTGAGAGTCTTAAAGATTTATGCTTCGGAAGAAAAATAAACTTTTGGATGCTTTGTATAAGAATGAACAAAGCTTCCGAAAGTAATTTTTGCTTCGGAAGGAAAAAGTCCTTAAAAATGAATAAGTGTCTAAGTTAAGAATTTTAAGCTTCGGAAGATAAAGTTTGACTTCTTCCGAAGGTAAAATTTCTTAGACAGTCATTTATTTTGAAGACATATTTTTTCTTCCGAAGGTAAAATGTTATCTTCCGAAGTGTCAGAAAATTTTCAAGAATCCAAGGAAAGTCTTCAAAAAGAGTTTTTCATTCAAAGAAAACATGAGCTTATGAAAGTGATGAACTAGACAACTTAGGACACACATATTTTAAGAAGAAATAATTAGAATTAGTTTTTTTTTTAAAATCTACTCAAAGTTAATCATCCCAATAGCTGATATCAGATACTTAAATCTCTGTTCATCAAAAGCTTTTGTGAACAGATCAGCATATTGTTCATCTGTGTAAACTTTGACTAGTTTAATTAACCCCTTTTCATAGTTATCTCTTATTAAATGATACCTGATGTTGATGTGTTTGGTCCTTGAGTGCTGCACAGGGTTCTCAGTGATAGAGATAGCACTGTTGTTGTCTATGTGGATAGGAGTCTCTTTGAAGTTAAATCCGTAGTCTAGCATCTGATTTTGAATCCAAAGCACTTGAGCACAGCAGCTTGCAGCAGCAATGTATTCAGCCTCAGCAGTTGATGCAGACACACAGGTTTGTTTCTTGCATTGCCATGAGACAACCCTTCCACCAAGGAATTGACATCCCCCAGATGTAGACTTTGCAGTCATGTTGCAACCACCATAATCACTGTCTGTATAGGCATACAGATTGAAGTTAGAATTCTTTGGATACCATAAACCAAGTGTTGAAGCACCTTTGAGGTATCTTAAAATCCTTTTCACAGTGATTAAGTGAGACATCTTAGGATTAGCTTGATATCTTGCACAAATACATGTAGCAAACATGATATCAGGCCTGCTAGCTGTAAGATACATAAGAGACCCAATCATAGCCCTGTATAAGTGCTCATCTACACACTCCCCCTCAAGATCTGGACCAAGAGAGTGGTTTCTGGCTATGGGTGTCTTAGCAGTCTTACAATCAGTCATGTTGAACCTCTTGAGTATATCTTGAATATACTTTGTGACAGGATCAGTGATCACAAGTTTGATGTATCAGAATAAAGCAGCGGAATACAAACACGAATTAGACAAATTGTAGCAAGCCAACGATATTTGTGAGCATTAGATCGCATACGTTATAGGGAGAGAATATGAATTTCTGATTTCTAGGAATGTTTATAGATGTAGAATATTCTAATCGAATCAATCAATCATTCCATTCAATTACTCATTTCACTCAATGATTACAAAGGTTGTCACTCCTTATATAGAGTGCAACAGTCACTGCTGTTATCACGGAAAGTGACAACTGGCAGATCCAATACAGAAATAACTAATTCTTGACAAACTACTGAAATGTTCACAACTACTGAGAACATATCAGCAAGTTAAGTACAAAATATAAAACTACTGAAACTACAACGACTAAAGAACAAGCTCTTCAGTCGTTTTACAAAACTACTGAAACAAGAAAATAAAACTACTGATATCACAACTACTGAAGAAGTACTCTTCAGCAGTTGTGACAAACTACTGAGGCTTCAGTACTTGATCTTCAGACTTTGACCTTCAGGTGTTTCATCAGCTGATGACTTCAGTAGATATCATCAGCTGATGTCTTCAGTCTTTGTCTTCAGACTTTGTACATCAGTTGTTGATCTTCAGCACTTGTGAACTCTTCAGCTGTTGTTCTTCAGTACTTTGGTCTTTCAGCTTCAGCACTTGTTTCTTCAGCTGTTGTACTTCAGCACTTTTGTTCTTCAGCTGTTAAGGTCTTCAGCACTTGATCTTCAGCTGTTGAAGTCTTCAGCACTTGTCAAACTACTGATGAGGCTTTCAGCAGTTGTTGTGATACCGTGTGGGACTTAGAGATTTTCTGATCTTGGCTCATTGGTTCTTTTGGTCCAACACTTTGACTGACTTATGAAAAGGCCATCTTCATCCTGCTTCACTTGAATTCCCAGAAAGAAATTAAGTCTCTCCCTTGAACCATTTCAAAATCTATCTTTCATCAGCTTTTCAAAGTCTTTGCAGAGCCTTGAATTGGTTGAGCCAAAGATGTCATCCACATATACTTGAACTAGCAGAATGTCGTTCCTTGTCCTTTGATGAAGAGAGTTCCATCTATAGTACCTCTCCTGTAACCATGTTTACAGAGAACTCAGACAGTGTCTCTACCACTTCCTGGGTGCCTGATGCAGCCCATAGAGAGCTTTGTCAAGCTTGCAGACATAATCAGATGATCAGGATCTACAAAACCGGTGGTGTGTTTTGACATAAACCTCCTCATCAATCACTCCATATAAGAAAGCACACTTACATCAAGTTGGTAGACCTTGAAGTTCTTAATGCAGCAAATGCCAGGAATATCCTAACAGCTTCTAGTCTAGCTACAGGAGCAAAGACATCAGTGTAGTCATCCCTTCTTCTTGTGTGTATCCTTGAACAACTAGTCTAGCCTTGTTCTTGATGATGATTCCTCTATCATCCTTTTTATTCCTAAAAACCCATTGGTTCCAGTGGTAGTCTTCCCATGAGAAGAGGACAAAGGTTCCAAACTTTCTGTCTTTTGAATTGAAGCAGGCTCTTGTTGCATAGCTTCAACCCAACTTCCATCCTTTAGAGCCTCCTCAACTTCTTTGGCTCTAACTGGGATAGAAAACAAGAGTGAAGACAAACATTGTGCTTCATGGGTTTGCCCTCTTGTCTTTACCCCTGAGATAACATCTCCAATGATGTTTGTAGTAGATGAGACTTGTGGATCCTTAGCTGAGGGATCACAGAAGTTGCTGAGATAGATCCAAATTTGAGATTGATCTGGTCTTGAAGATTGATCCTCCACATTATCACACTTATCAAGATTAACTTGATCCAATGAGTGTGTGACATCATTGATGTTTAGCATCTATGTATGGTTATTAGCATCAAGAGATTCTTGATCACTTTCACCATCACCATTGTTATCTTCTGCAATTGAGATGTCTTTATCTGGTTTGAAGGCCTTAATGGAATTTGAAGGCATGCCGATGTATCAGCTGGATTTGTCATTGTTGTGCTGATAGAAATCTCATTGCTGAAGTGGTTCCAACTGGAGCTGAAGGTCCCAAGCTCAAATCTTGGATCAGGATCACCTGTATTTAAATTTTCTGCAGATCCTGAAACATGCTCACAGATTTATTAAAACATTGGTAACTAAATCAAGATCAAATAGCCAATCCGGACCAGAACCAGCCACACTGGGAGTGTGCTCATTGAAAGTCACATTGGCTGACTCCTCAATGATTCTAGTTCTGAGATTGTATACTCTATAAGCTTTAGCTTGAGAAGAGTATCCAATGAAGTGTCCTCGTCTGATTTCTCAGCAAACTTGGCACTTGGATCTTTGGTATTCAAGATGTGCAGGGAAATCCCAATGACCTGAGAAAACCAATGAAAGGTTCCTCTTGTGCCAAAGTCATAAGGAGTCTTACCATGTGTCTTAACACTAAGACTCTGTTTTGCACATAGCAGCAGTATAACCGCCTCTGCCCAGAAGGTGATAGGCAGTTTAGAGTCAACAACATGAGTTCTTGCAGCTTCAATAAGTGTCCTGTTTCTCCTCTCAGCAACTCCGTTTTGCTGAGGAGTCCTGGGAGCACTGTATTGTCTTGTAATACCCTTTTCATCACAAAATGTATCAAGGATTTGGTTCTTGAATTCATTCTTGATCACATCTTATGGTTTTGACCTTGTGATCACATTGATTCTCAATCTTTAGATGAAATTCTTCAGAATCTCAGGAGTCTCATCTTTAGTTCTAAGAAAGAAACCCAGTGAATCTTGTAAAATCATCTGTGATCACTAGACAGTATAAGGTCCTTCCTAAACTCATTACACTGGTGGGGCCAAAGAGATCCATATGTAATAAGTGTAGGGGAGTAGTGATGGAGTTCTTTTCCTTAGGCTTGTGAGATACCTTGTGTGCTTCCCCTTTCAGGCATGCAACACAATGATCATCACTTGTAAACTCTTTCTTTGGCATTCCAGTTACCAGATCATTTTGATTTCATTTATTCATATTCTTAAAGTTTACATGGCACATTCTTTTAGCCATAGGAAAGACTCATCACTATTTCTTTAGATAGAAAGCATGAAACTTCTCCAGAGGAGATGTTTCTTGCAAATCCATCTTGTACATGTTCCCTTTCCTGGGGGCTCTGAGCAGAATATGCTCATGAGGAATGACCACTCCAGGTTTGAGAACAATGCCACTCATGCTCAGTGAAGAGCATGTTATGACTCTGATCACAAAATTGAGATACACTCAATATTGTACCCAGCTCCTTACCAAAGTTTACCTTCTCAATGCTGAGCTTACCATTTGTGACCTTGCCCTTCCCAAATGTAACCACCTTCATTTCCTCCAAAAGCAACTGTCCTCCATCAATTCTCTCAAACTATGAAGTACTTCATGGTCCTGCCATTTTTCAGCTCCACCGTAGTTACCTCCCTATATACAAATTCATCAGGATGGTTGCCTTCAAGGAGTAACTGGAGCTCATTCTTTTGGATGTCTTCAAGCTTTTTATATAACAACCCCTTCTTAATCATCTTGTTTTCTAGTAAGGCTTGAGGTGTCTTCTTTGCTTGGTGAGCTTTCTTGAATTCATCAATGATTTCCCAAGGTGAGACTACAACGCCCACATGATGGTAGATTCTATTGTTTTTCGTACTTGGCCGTTGTATCTGTGTGGGATAGTTCTTTTATGGATTCTAGAACTCACCCTGGGGTCTGGCCATACTCTCACTCTCTCCTTCTGATACTGAAATGTGTGCCTGAGAGTGTACAGCCTTTGAGCATGCCCTTTCATGGCTTGAATAGATGATGACTGAGGAAATTCCTTGTCAACCATCTTCAACAGTTGCTCATCGTGCTGTTCTGCTGTTCTTCTTCTTCTATCTTGACTCTGACCATTTCCCTTTGAGAGTCAGGTGTGATCATGGATTGACTTCGGGTTTTGGTAGCTTCAGAACAACAGAGAGTGGCAGACTATCATCTTCATCCTCTTCTTCTTCTTCTTCTTCCATCCTCAGCACCCTTCTCCTCCTTCGGGGTACATCACTGGATGATGGTTGGGTTGGTGAAGGATTGGTTTTGAAGAAAGAGGATGTTTGGATTTTGGCTTAGAGGTTGGTTGGGAGATTTGAGGGATAGGATCTGTTTGAGTGGGTGGAAGGGAAGGTTGATCTAGCATCCTTGTAGTAATTTCGCCTTTGTGAGTTTAGCCATCTCTAACCTTTTGCCAGCCCCAGCCTCATCAAGGGCTTCCACAATAATCCCTTTGTTGAATTGCTCAGACAGACAGATTCTGGTGGCTATAGCCAGAATGCTGTCCCTGGACCATGCGCGGATCTCCATTAATGATCTTCCCAAGTATTTTGCAATAAAGCGGATCATTATTTCCAACCTCTCTTTCTCAAGAGCATCATACCCTGCCCATCGGGTTGTATCTCTTGTACTTCTAACCTTCTGATCTCACTATCCAGTGTGGCTGTGTCAAACCCCTGCCTGAATAGTTGTTCAATATTTTATCCATGGAGCGGCTGTGTGTGTGGTGTCAGCTTCTTTGACCAGCTCCTCCAAGGATTTGTCTTCAGCAGTGTGATCATCAGCACTTCTCTTTCGCTTGTACGTGAGCAGAGGTTGCTTTTCTTTTTCCTCCTCTTCTTTTCCTCAGATCTTTCCTCTTTCTTTCTTTCACTGCAGTACTCTCCCCCTTTTTGGTTGCATTGGAGGAAGGGGTTGGTACCGCAGAAAGAGTCTTTTGGACAGCAGCATCAACCAGGGGCTGTAATGTTGAGGAAAGCCTCTCATCAAGGGCTTTGATCACTATATCAGTGATTATGGGGTGATGAGAGGGAGGGAATTTTGGAGTACAGCACCTATTTGCTCAGGAGGGTTCTGTTCCTGAGAAGTAGGGCCTGAAGCAGAGGCAGGTGGTTGATTTTGGGGTGGCTCTGTGTTTGGGAAACCTTCAAGGGAAGGTGCCATCTGTGGGTGTATGATGGTGGCAGATGGACTTGCATCCTGAGACATCTTGGCCAGCAGCTCTTTGAGTCTGCTAACCTCATCCTCTAGAATGGTATTTTGAGCAACTACATCATAGAAGAAGCTCAGGTCATCATCAGTTGATACTGAATCACCTGACCTCTGCTTAGAGCAGGATTTACACGCACTGGGTGTAGACCAGTTGGTGCATGTGCCCCTTGTGCTTGGTACTGGGGACTTCCAGCCTCAGGACAATGTCCATCATCAGCTGTTGCCTCTAGGGAGGTCTTAGCAATGTTACCAGCCTCACTCTGGTCATGTGCTGAGTCAGAGGAGGTGGCAGCCTCACTAGATATTCTAAGCTCCTTGTCTACACCAGGAGATAGAATTGGGAAACCCCTGTGCTGTGGGTTCTCAGGTGCACTGTGTTCCTCCCCCTCAATTGTAGAGGAATTCCCAGTAGTAAGTGGTTTCTGGGGAGGGGGTGAGGAGTGCAATTGAGTCAGCACTTGTGCAACTATTAAAGTTGGGCTGTGAGGGTGGTTATTTGGGGTAAGGGTTAGAAGCAGTGTGCACCTGGGGTGATGGTGCTCTTCAATGGCAATCTCCTCAAGTGAGTGAGATCCCAGATAAGTAGGTGCCCCTTGGGTTGCTGCAGGCTCCTGTTGAGAGGAAGCCTGAGCGGCTGTGGCTGGAAGAGTCATTGTATCCACTAGGGGGTTAGGACTAGTGGATATATCCTGCGTTTGTGGTGCAGGAGCATCCTCAGGGGACTCAATTCCCTGAGTAGCCATTTGGGTTTCTTTTTGGTGGGTTTGGTGGGGACATTGGATTTGGAGGTGGTGGCTGTGGGTTCCAGCTGCGTGGGTTTTCGCAGCTTGGCAGCCAGTTTGAGTGTCCGGTCAGAGTTGTGCCGGGAGTATACTTCGGGCAGAACAGCCGTAGCAGGGACTCCCAAGCCAACAAGTCCCTCAGCATTAAGCTGGTCTATAATAATGGCCATTATGAACCGTGGATAGAGTATCCAACGGTTGGCAGTTAGTTTTTGAGCCATATCTTTGAGCTCTGAAAATATTAATTCTGAAAAATTCAGTGGTTGTTGCTCAAGGATAGAATACATTACCTGCTGCCATTTGGTGGACATTTGATCCCAAGACGATGTCTTAGGGGCCAAACATACATTGACCATATGAAAATCAGGCGCTCAGCGTCATTAAAGTGTTTCTTCATGATGGTGGTGGCACTGAGATCACCTTGATATCCATGCTGAGCAAATGATAGATCTATGGTGCCCTTCGGATATCCAGCAGGAGAGGTAGCATCACTCAGTTGAAGAATTTTACGGATTGTTGCAGGAGTAATCACTACTTCTTTTGTTGTTGACGACTGACCGGAGGGATCGTGTGTTGCTCTCCTCAGTTGTAACAGTAACGTTCATCCAAATTGGTTCAAGGATTCGGCATGTAAAACGGGGTTCAGAAGGAATGCCTTGTTGTATGGGACTGAACCATAAGATCGATAGCAGCATCGAACTTAGTCCAGACCGGCGATTTTGTGAGGTAGGCAACACAGTTGTGTCGCGGTTTAATTTGCATAGACGCCATGGAAGTTTTGGAGAGGAACGTTAGGTTTGAAGAAGATGAAGCATGGAGAGCTCAGGTTAAGGGTATTTATAGGGTACGGGTGAGGAAACGACTGAAGGATGTGGTGTTAGTCATCAGTAGTTTTAAACGACCGTTGACATGGTATTATCCTTTCAGACGTTGAAACAGCTGAAGTCGTGGTGTTAGGCATCAGTAGTTTAGAAAACTACTGAAGACCGTGGTTTTGACTTCAGATGATTGAAACAACTGAGGACATGGTGTTTGTCATCAGTAGTTATGAAACTACTGAAGACAGTGGTTTTGTCATCAGCTGTTGTAAACTGAAGACTTGGTATTGATCATCAGTAGTTATAAAACTGCTGAAGACGTGGTTTTGCTGCAGTTGTTTAAAATGAAACAGTAGTTGTACAAACGACTGAAGAGAGAGTTCTCTTCAGCTGTTTTCGTCAATTCTTAGCTTTTCAGCTGTTTCAAACTGTCCTCAACACATTCATCAGTCTTTATGGCTGATTTCAGTTGTTTCATAGGACAACAGTACTTATCTGTTTTTACTGATTGCAGTAGTTATGACTGCATCAGTAGTTGTAACTACTTCAGTAGTTTAGAGCAGATGAAGTACTTCAGTACTTGTGAGACATTTAGCCTTCAGTAGTTATAAAACTACTGAGGTTAAAAGAGCTCATCAGTACTTATATGACAGGCACTCATGATCATCAGTATGAATTACTGAGATCATCAGTAGTTGTCACCTATTCTAGCTGCAGCATACCAAGCCTTAACACCAGGTTTTGGAAAGTTGAACTATCCAAAGGCTTAGTAAAATGTCTGCAAGCTCATCAGCACTAGGCACAAACTTAGGATCAATCAGACCTTTTTCAAAACAATCCCTTATAAAATGATGTCTGATCTCTATATGTTTGGTCCTAGAGTGCTGGACTGGATTTTTGACAATGCAAAGAGCTGAAGCACTATCCATTAACAATGGAGTCTTAGTCTCTGTAATGCCATAATCCAAAAGTTGGTTTTGAAGCCAGAGTACCTGAGATGTACAGCTTGCAGCAGCAATGTACTCTGCTTCCGCAGTGGATGTAGCAACTGAGGTCTGTTTCTTGCTCTGCCAAGAAATCAAGCAGTTGCCTAGGAATTGACATCCACCAGAAGTTGATTTCCTGGTCAACTTACACCCTGCATAGTCACTGTCAGAAAAAGCAACTAATTTACCAGAATGTCTGGTAGAATACCATAAACCTAGAGATGGAGTGCCTTGCAGATATCTAAAGATCCTCTTGACTGCAATCAGATGAGACTCTTTAGGTGCAGCCTGAAATCTAGCACAAACACATGTAGCAAACATAATATCTGGTCTAGAAGCTGTTAATACATCAAGGACCCAATCATACATCTGTAAAGTGTTTCATCAACCACTTTACCTTTCTGATCTGAGTCCAGTTGTGTGGTGCTGCTCATGGGAGTAGAACAGGGCTTACAGTTTTGTAAATCAAACTTTTGCAAAAGATCTTTTGTATATTTGGATTGATGAATAAAAATTCCATCAGCCTTTTGTTGATTTGCAACCCCAGAAAGAACTGTAATTCTCCCATGGCACTCATTTCAAACTTCTGTTGCATCAACTTTGTAAAGGCATCACACAACTTTGGATCAGAGGATGCAAAAATGATATCATCTACATAATTTGAACAAGTAGATTATGCTGCCCAGCTTTCTTAATAAATAAAGTCTTGTCTATGGAGCCTCTAGTGAAATTGTTTTCCAGAAGAAAGTTTGATAATGTCTCATACCAGGCTCTGGGAGCTTGTTTTAACCCATAAAGAGCTTTATCAAGCTTATACACCCAATTAGGATGTTTATTGTCCTCAAAGCCTGGAGGTTGACATACATAAACCTCTTCTTTAACTTTTCCATACAAAAATGCACTTTTGACATCCATTTGAAAGACTTTAAGTTTTTGATAAGCAGCATAAGCTAAAAAAATCGAATTGCTTCCAGTCTGGCTACAGGGGCAAAGGTTTCATCATAATCAATACCTTCTTCTTGTGCAAACCCCTGAACACCAGTCTGGCCTTGTTCTTAACAATAAGCCCATTTTCATCAGTTTTGTTCCTAAACACCCATTTAGTGCCTATTGCACACTTACCTGGAGGTAGAGGAACCAGTTCCCACACTTGCTGTTTCTTGAACTGAAGAAGCTCAAGCTGCATGGCATCAACCCATCCATTGTCCTTTAAAGCAATGTGATAATTCTTTGGCTCTTGCTGACTGATGAAGAGAGCATAGAAGCAGAAATTTGACAATTGACTTCTTGTTGATACTCCAGCAGTGATATCACCAATGATTTGAGACATAGGGTGATTCTTCAGATCTTGATACACAATGAGATCTGTGCAAGTGTTTGTAGCCGTTCAGCAGCAACAGATGGTGATGGTGAATCATTTCCTTGAAACCAATCAGTGGATGGTAATTCAAAGGAAGTTGAATTCGAAGAAATCTCATCAGCATTTGTTGTGGATGGTGCTACTGGCGCTACAGGAACATCAGGTCTAGTTGAGTCAGGCAGCTGATCACTAAACCTGAAGAGGTGAGTACTGCAATCATCATCATCATCAGCAGTACCACCAGGTGGTGAACTGTTGACAGGAGCAACAGCAGGAGTTTGATAGGGAACATATTGCAGTATGTCCAAATCAAATAACTCCACAGGACTTTGTGGAATCTTGTCCTTTGGAGATTCATTAAACTTAACATGTAGAGTTTCTTCAACCATCTTTGTTCTGCAGTTGAAGACTCTGTATGCCTTGCAAGTAGATGAATAACCAACAAAGTATCCTGCATCCACCTTAGGATCAAATTTGTGGAGTTGATCCTTTGTGTTGAGAATAAAACAGGGACACCCAAATGCTTTGAAAAATGAAATCAGAGGAGCCAAATGATGGAGAACTTCATATGGAGTCTTCATCAACCTCTGATTTACTAAAACTCTATTTTGCACATAACAAGCTGTGTTGACAGCTTCGGCCCAAAAGGTCAATGGCAAACCTGAGTCAGCCAGCATGGACCTTGCAGCTTCAATGAGGGTCCTGTTCTTTCTCTCCACTACTCCATTTTGTTCTGGAGTCCTTGGAATGCTGAACTGCCTTTTGATTCCCTTTGAAAGATAGAAGTCATCAAGTGTATGATTTCTGAACTCAGTTCCATTATCACTCCTAATACACTTGACTGGAAGGGAATACTGCTTCTCAATGTACAGCACAAAGTGAATAATCTTCTGAGCAGCCTCATCCTTTGAATGTAGAAAGAAAGTCCATACAAATCTGGAGTAATCATCCACAATTACCAGACAGTATTTCTTCTTTGCCATGCTCATTACTCTCACAGGACCAAATAGATCCATATGCAGTAATTGCAAGCAGGCAGTGGACTTGGACACTTCAATAGGAGGAAATGAGACCTTGTGCTGTTTTCCTTTTAAACAAGCAGTGCATGTTTCATCACAGTGGAACTCCTTTATTGGTAAGCCTCTGACTAAACTATTGTGGCTAAGCTGATTCATGTTTTTGAGATTAACATGACCAAGCCTCCTGTGCCACAGTTTAGATTCTTGAAAGAGGCTTTGGAAAATAGGCAAGGATTGCCTTTGAGATCTATCTTCTTAGAGAGATCTAAGGCATACACTCTTCCTGTCCTGTTGGCTTTCAGGAGAGTGTGATCATCCAACACCTTGTCAATCAAGTGCAAAACTTTGGATGACAGAATCCTACAGTTTTGACTTGTGAAAAGGGCAACATGGCCTTTATCACACATTTGACTGACACTCAAGAGGTTGTACTTGAGATTTTCCACATGATTAACATCATCAATTTGATTTCTCCATTGGAGACAAAGCCCTTACCGATGATGTAACCCTAGCATCATTGCCAAAAGAGACAAAATCCCTTCTTTCCTTGAGAGTAGTCATGAAGAAGAGAGATGTTCCCAGTCATGTGCATAGATCCCCCACTGTCTACATACCAGATGCTACTTTTTGCATGTTGAAGAACCCTGCAATAATAAACAATCAGTTAGTTTTAGAGACCCAAACCTTTTGGTTTTGGGCCTGGTCTCATCAATAGATGGTAAACTAACATGTTTATTTGTAACAACAGCCTGAGAAGAGAAGATGGTGTAGAAGAGGAGTCCTTTGGCTTAGACCTCCTTTTCTGTGGTTTCAACATAGGAGAATCTAGTTGGTTAACTCTACCCAACAGATGTTGTACCATCATCACCAGTTGTGTCTGATTTTGTGATAAAGCTTTCAGCTCATCAGACACATTGCTAGTGGAGTTAGATAAGGTCCTATGTTGCACCTTCTTCTTTTGAGCACCCTCAGCTGTCACCTGTTTAACTCCTTCCTTTTTGAATTGCTTTAAGGACTTAAGGGTTACAGGATTTGATGTTGCTGATACAAATGTGGTCTCAAACTCATTTTTCATTTTTACCATTTTCTCATTATTTCTTCTTTTTGTTTGAGTTTGGAACCTCTTTTGTACCAACAATCATCTGTAAGATGATTGAACAAACCACATATTCACATGGTTTCTTCTTCATCTTAGGTTGATCATCAACTAAAGATGGTGAAGCAACAGAAGACTTGTTCTTCAATGCTTTGGAAGCATTGGTTGCTTTCTTGACAGCCTCTTTAGTAGTCTTCAAACTCTTTCTACTGCCAGTTTTCTTCTCTTCAGTACTGACAGCAGTTGAAGTTTGAACTTCAGGTGTTAAATCCTGCTCTCCAGTCCTTTCAGGACCTTCAGGATTACTCCTGAGTTGATCAACTTATTGATCATGTAATGTCAGCATTTGGACCATCAACATCAGCTGATAGGTTCAAGGAGGACTTGATGCTGACTGCTACTTCTGATTGTGCTGTATCAGAAGGTAGATCACATGATTTGATGGATTGGTTATCACTCTCACCATCAGATTCTACCTCTGCTCGGGGTAAAATCTGTAGGTGGAGCAGTGTGATTGTAGCCAATGCCAAACTTCACATTTGAAGCAGATTGCTTACTAAGAAGCATTTCAAAACCTTTGCATGATTGTACCCATCTATCACACTCGACCTGGGTAACTGCAAGGGTTTCTTTGAGATCTTTGTACTTCTCTAGAAGTACATCTTCTCTAGCCTTATCATCAATTATTTTGCAATTCAGTTTATAAACCTCATCATTTTCTTTGAGCACAAACTCAAACTCAGCTTTGTTTTTGGAAATTATTTGTTCTAGCTCAATTTCTTATTAATTAAAGCTACATTTGCTTCTCTAATGGAAGCAAATGCTGCTATGCATTGTTCAGAACATAATTTGGCTTTTGCCTCAGAGGATACCTGTGATACCTGAGGTGTAGAGGCATTGGAAGATGAAGTATCAGCAGACTCCAAAGCCATAAGAGCTAGATTCCCAAAGGGACTGTCACCACCATGTTGACCAGCACCTGAGAACAGTTGATCATGACCAGACAAGTCATCTGGTAACTGCTCCAGTCAACAACTCCTGGGGTGAAAAGCTGTGTTGTTGAGATGAAGGTTGTTGATGAGATAGGGAAGGCTGAGGTTCTGGTAATGCATGAGGTTGTGGTGTCATAGGAACTTGAACTTGATTTGACTGTGGCATGTAATAACAAGGGTACTGATATGGCATTTGACCCTGAGGAACAAATATGCCGGAGATTGTTGTTGAGGATGATGACTAGATGTGACAGGATGTTGCCCTCTGTTTTGTTGACTATTGCCAGGAAAAGTCACAAAGGGTGCAGTAGAGTTAGATCCAGTTGATCTACACTCTCTTGCAAAGTGTCCAAGCCTTTGGCATTTGTGACACCTCAACTTGCTCTTGTCAAAACCAACTTTGGTTTTGCCAGAGAGTCCTGGGAATTTTCTTCCAGTTCTTTTGTAGAACTTCTGAGATCTGATATTTATCAAGGCCATTTGGCTCAAAATATCCATCTCTTCTAAGTCATCATCAGCAATCCCCTTGAGATCATCCATAATGAAACATAAATTGTCATTATTACTCCAGTGAACTGACCATCAACACTTACAAATGCAGAATTAGAAGTGCTCGAAGAGAAATTAATATGCTCATCATACTGGCATTCAGATGAAGCATATTCTGACTCATGACCCACCAAGGCAGTGTTGCCTTGTATAAAGTCTTCAGTGAGCTTTCCAGATGAAGACAGCTTTCTCTTCTGTTCTATCTCTCTCTCAAAAGTGAGCAATTTCCCATGGAGTTGGGTGAGAGATAGTTTGTCCAAACTTGCACTGGAGCGTAGGACAATAGTATATGTGTCCCATCTCTCAGGCAGTGATCTCAGAAATCTGTTATTCATCTGAATATTGGTGTATTCAAGTTTGACCATTTTTAGTTCAGAGATCAAACAAGAAAACCGCTCATATTGTTGAGTCAGTGTCTCACCCTTTCTATGAGAGAATGTCTCATATTGTTGGGCAAGAATTTCTCTATTATTTGCCAAGACCTCATCTGTTCCTCCAATTGTTCTTTCAAAGCAATCCAGAGGTCATGGGCAGTTTCATGATGCATTAGCCCAGAATAGATTTCATTGGGCAAAGCCATGGCCAGAATTCCATGGGCTTTTGCATCAATCTCAAGCAACTTCTTATCCTCATCTGAGTATTGCTCCCTCCTCTTCGGAACCATTTGATTGGTTTCCGGGTTATTCACCATAGGCTTGTGTGGACCATGTACCACTGATGTCCAACACCCTGCGCTGTTAACAGACAGGTGATGGAGCATACGTCTTTGCCATATGTTATACTCATTCCTAACCAGCATAGGAGGCTTGGTTGAGGAACCAGTATTGTGAGGATCATTGGAGGGAGTGGTCATTTTCAGTTCAAAACAGTTTAGTTCAAGTTTTAAAAAGTTTTAGACAAACAACAACAACTCAATGAGAACCAAGAAAAGATCTCAGGATGAATGAGCAGAAATACAGAAAATTCAATCTCTATAACCGTTTCTTGCAAAAACAAAAGCTAATTCAATCAAACTTGGATCTTGAATAGCAGTTTCAATGATCAATTATTAGATCGATCAATGATTAACCTGCTCTGATACCATTTGACAGGATCAGTGATCACAAGTTTGATGTATCAGAAATAAAGCAGCGGAATACAAACACGAATTAGACAAATTGTAGCAAGCAAACGATATTTGTGAGCATTAAGATCGCATACGGTTATAGGGAGAGAATATAATTTCTGATTTCTAGGAATGTTTATAGATGTAGAATATTTCTAATCGAATCAATCAATCATTCCATTCAATTACTCATTTCACTCAATGATTACAATAGGTTGTCACTCCTTATATAGAGTGCAACAGTCACTGCTGTTATCACGGAAAGTGACAACTGGCAGATCCAATACAAAATAACTAATTCTTAACAAACTACTGAAATGTTCACAACTACTGAGAACATATCAGCAAGTTAAGTACAAAATATAAAACTACTGAAACTACAACGACTGAAGAACAAGCTCTTCAGTCGTTTTACAAAAATTACTGAAACAAAGAAAATAAACTACTGATATCACAACTACTGAAGAAGTACTCTTCAGCAGTTGTGACAAACTACTGAGGCTTCAGTACTTGATCTTCAGACTTTGACCTTCAGGTGTTTCATCAGCTGATGACTTCAGTAGATATCATCAGCTGATGTCTTCAGTCTTTGTCTTCAGACTTTGTACATCAGTTGTTGATCTTCAGCACTTGTGAACTCTTCAGCTGTTGTACTTCAGTACTTTGGTCTTTCAGCTTCAGCACTTGTGTTCTTCAGCTGTTGTACTTCAGCACTTGGTTCTTCAGCTGTTAAGGTCTTCAGCACTTGATCTTCAGCTGTTGAAGTCTTCAGCACTTGTCAAACTACTGATGAGGCTTTCAGCAGTTGTTGTGATACCGTGTGGGACTTAGATTTTTTCTGATCTTGGCTCATTGGTTCTTTTGGTCCAACACTTTGACTGACTTATGAAAATGCCATCTTCATCCTGCTTCACTTGAATTCCCAGAAAGAAATTAAGTTCTCCCATGAACTCATTTCAATCTATCTTTCATCAGCTTTTCAAAGTCTTTGCAGAGCTTGAATTGGTTAGCCAAGATGAGTTCATCCACATATACTTGAACTAGCAGAATGTCGTTCCTTGTCCTTTGATGAAGAGTTCCATCTATAGTACCTCTCCTGTAACCTGTTTTACAGAGTCTCAGACAGTGTCTCATACCACTTCCTGGGTGCCTGATGCAGCCCATAGAGAGCTTTGTCAGCTTGCAGACATAATCAGGATGATCAGGATCTACAAAACCAGGTGGTTGTTTGACATAAACCTCCCATCAATCACTCCATATAAGAAAGCAACTTTACATCAATTGGTAGACCTTGAAGTTCTTGAATGCAGCAAATGCCAGGATATCCTAACAGCTTCTAGTCTAGCTATAGGAGCAAAGACATCAGTGTAGTCAATCCCTTCTTCTTGTGTGTATCCTTGAACAACTAGTCTAGCCTTGTTCTTGATGATGATTCCTCTATCATCCTTTTTATTCCTAAAAACCCATTGGTTCCAATGGTAGTCTTCCCATGAGGAAGAACAAAGGTTCCAAACTTTCTGTCTTTTGAATTAAAGCAGCTCTTGTTGCATAGCTTCAACCCAACTTCCATCCTTTAGAGCCTCCTCAACTTTCTTTGGCTCTAACTGGGATAGAAAACAAGAGTGAAGACAAACATTTGCTTCATGGGTTTGCCCTCTTGTCTTTACCCCGGAGATAACATCTCCAATGATGTTTGTAGTAGGATGAGACTTGTGGATCCTTAGCTGAGGGATCACAACAAGTTGCTGAGATAGATCCAAATTTGAGATTGATCTGGTCTGAAGATTGATCCTCCACATTATCACACTTATCAAGATTAACTTGATCCAATGAGTGTGTGACATCATTGATGTTATCATCTATGGTATGGTTATTAGCATCAAGAGATTCTTGATCACTTTCACCATCACCATTGTTATCTTCTGCAATTGAGATGTCTTTATCTGGTTGAGAGGCCTCTGAACTGGAATTTGAAGGCATGCCAGATGTATCAGCTGGATTTGTCATTGTTGTGCTGATAGAAATCTCATTTGCTGAAGTGGTTCCAACTGGAGCTGAAGGTCTTCCAAGCTCAAATCTTGGATCAGGATCACCTGTATTTAAATTTTCTGCAGATCCTGAAACATGCTCACAAGATTTATTAAAACAGTTGGTAACTAAATCAAGATCAAATAGCCAATCCGGACCAGAACCAGCCACACTGGGAGTGTGCTCATTGAAAGTCACATTGGCTGACTCCTCAATGATTCTAGTTCTGAGATTGTATACTCTATAAGCTTAGCTTGAGAAAGTATCCAATGAGTGTCCATCGTCTGATTTCTCAGCAAACTTGGCAACTTGATCTTGGTATTCAAGATGGTGCAGGGACATCCAAATGACCTGAGAAAACCAATGAAAGGTTTCCTCTTGTGCCAAAGTTCATAAGGAGTCTTACCATGTGTCTTAACTACTAAGACTCTGTTTTGCACATAGCAGGCAGTATTAACCGCCTCTGCCCAGAAGGTGATAGGCAGTTTAGAGTCAGACAACATAGTTCTTGCAGCTTCAATAAGTGTCCTGTTTCTCCTCTCAGCAACTCCGTTTTGCTGAGGAGTCCTGGGAGCACTGTATTGTCTTGTAATACCCTTTTCATCACAAAATGTATCAAGGATTTGGTTCTTGAATTCAGTTCCTTGATCACATCTCATGGTTTTGACCTTGTGATCACTTGATTCTCAATCTTTAAGATGAAATTCTTCAGAATCTCAGGAGTCTCATCTTTAGTTCTAAGAAAGAAAACCCAAGTGAATCTTGTAAAATCATCTGTGATCACTAGACAGTATAAGGTCCTTCCTAAACTCATTACACTGGTGGGGCCAAAGAGATCCATATGTATAAGTGTAGGGGAGTAGTGATGGAGTTCTTTTCCTTAGGCTTGTGAGATACCTTGTGTTGCTTCCCTTTCAGGCATGCAACACAATGATCATCACTTGTAAACTCTTTCTTTGGCATTCCAGTTACCAGATCATGTTTGATTAATTTATTCATATTCTTAAAGTTTACATGGCACATTCTTTTATGCCATAGGAAGACTTATCACTATTTGCTTTAGATAGAAAGCATGAAACTTCTCCAGAGGGAGATGTTTCTTGCAAATCCATCTTGTACATGTTCCCTTTCCTGGGGGCTCTGAGCAGAATATGCTCATGAGGAATGACCACTCCAGGTTTGAGAACAATGCACTCATGCTCAGTGAAGAGCATGTTATGACTCTGATCACAAAATTGAGATACACTCAGAAGATTGTACCCAAGCTCCTTAACAAGTTTACCTTCTCAATGCTGAGCTTACCATTTGTGACCTTGCCCCTTCCATAAATGTAACCACCTTCATTTCCTCCAAAAGCAACTGGTCCTCCATCAATTCTCTCAAACTATGAAGTAAAGACCTATCGCCTGTCATGTGCCTGGAACAGCCACTGTCAATTATCCAGACATTCTTGTTTGTCTTGAGCTGTTCCTGCACAAAGAAATGATTAGTTACATTTGGAAACCCAAGCCTTACTTGTCTTGGGTTCAGTAAGTGTAATAGAAGGTAATGCAACAGTAATAGATCCTATGGTTGTACAGAGGGGATCTTCGGCTGTTGTTGATGGAGAAACCTCAGTCATTTGGTCTTTCTTAGACTTCCACACCACCTTTGGAGTCTTGGACTTGACCTTCAAACCTTAGAAGCTTTTGGAGCTTCACAAGTTTTAATGACTGACACTTCGGAAGAATCTACAGTCACTGCAGTAGACTTTAGTACTTCGGAAGAACTCCTTTCTTCCGAGACCAACTTTGCTTCCGAAGGTAATTTTCCATTTACCTTCTTCTTTGATTGGAGCTTCGAAGGAAACAGACTTTCCTTCCGAAGCTTGAGACTTCTTGAGATTCTTTGAAGTCTTTGTATTGGTCATGTGGATAGTACTTTTAGGATTGTATGGACAATCCTTGGCAATATGAGAAGTACTTTCACACATAACACACAGCATTTTCTTCTTCAAAGAAATCTCCTTTTGAGAGCAAGACTGGCCTTGGTCACATCCCTTTTTCACCTTCATCTTGGTAGATTCAGATACAGTTCCCTTGGGCTGTGAACTATTCTTGGAATTTGATGGTCCAGGCTGTGCAGCAGTGGTACACAGCAGCTCAGTCTTCTTCTTTGTACTGAGATGATTTGAACATGAACCAGAACTCTTGGATAAGAGGCTTTGGTGGATGTCTTCAGTCCTTATTGCTTTGAAACCTGCAGAGATAACACTTGTTTCTGCTTAGCATCAAAGGTAGCCTTGATTTCTTGAGCCTTCTTTGCTTTCCTTTTTGCTCTTCCTGATCAAGTTCTTTCTCTTGGACTTGGTCATCACAGTTAATTTCTTCTCCTCAGAAGGATAGTGGCCCTTGGAGGAATCCTCTTCTTCACTCTTCTCAGAGGGATTCCTCACTATCACTTCTTCATCATCCTCACTTACTGGATCTATGAGAGGAAGCTCATCTTCACAAGTTCCACACCTAGGAGATCTTACAGACAAGATTGTGTGTGGAGGAGCTATCTCATTTGATCCCAGTCCCTGTCTATTTTGATAACAAACCTTATTGTGTAGGGATGAGGATATCATGTTCTTGAAGGTCTCTTCTTCAAGAACACTTTTCTCTGCCAGGGCTTTGCTGATCACAAGCTCAGCCTGGCACTTAGTCAACTTAGTGATGAGATCTTGGATCTGAGTTTTAAAATCTGTATGTTCATGTTTTAGTACTGAAATAGTTTTCTCCAAGTCTTCTATCTTAACTTGTAATCATTTTCAGACTTTCTAAGTCAGATTTTAATATGTTTAATGACTCAAGATCAGATCTCATCTCTAGGTTGTAGGACCTGTATCTATTTACTTTAGCAATGCATTCAGGGGAGCAAAGATGTTCTAATACCTTGGCTTCATCATGATCAGCCATCAATGCTTGGTTTGGAGAAGCATCCTCCGCCTGAAAAACTCCAGTCAAATCCTCCCTCTTCAACAGCAACCGCAGCATGTTGCTTTGTCTTCTCAGCCTGAGGGGTATTGTTGGTGTAGTTTGGTCTGAGTTGTGTTTGACCCCCATTTGCTCTGGGTGCCTTACACTCCCTGGCGAAGTGACCCATAAGGTTACAATTGTAACACTTAACTTATTTTATCCAGCCCAAACTTACCACTGGTAGCATTGCTTGGAAATTTTCTTCCTGTCCTCTTGTAGAACTTCTTGGCTCTGTGAGTGAGAAAAGCCATCTGCTGAACTATCTCCATGTATTCCAGGTCATCTGGATGGATACAGTCTAGATCTTCAGAGTGAAGAGATAATTTCCACAGCTTTCATCTGCAGACACAAAGGCTTGAGAAGAACTTGTCTCTTGGAATGGGCTTCCTTGAGTAAAGTTCTCCCTTGGTGTCTCCGGGAAGGTGATGAAAGGACCCTTTTGTGAGTTGTCAGGGTAGCATAGAAGATGATGTTGGGGTTCTATGCTGTCCCTTTCAACCACATGAAGGGCTGAACCCATTTGATTGTTAGAGTTGCCAGATGAACCTTGTAAGTTCATTTCCATCTGGTATCCACTGAGAATCCCATATAACTCTGTCAGAGTAAGAGTTTTAAGGTTCTCAGTCCTCTTGATTACCACAAATAGTGTGTCCATTGCCTAGGAAGTGAGGACATGAACTTCCTTACAATGTCTCTGTTCTCAAGAGGAACTCCTCCATCCACAAGGGTATCCACAATCTCAACATACCTGAAGTATTGTTGGGTCATGGTTTCACCTGTTTTAAAGGTGAAATTTTCAAACTGCTGCTTCAGAAGATCTTTCTTGTTCTCCTTGGCTTCAGAGGAGCCTTCATACATCAGCTTCAGTGCATCCCACTGTTTAGCTGTTTGCACTTCTTAAAACCTCTGTACACAGAGTTTGGGATAGCAGTCTGAAGAGCAGTCATGGCCTTCCTGTCAATCTCTACTCTTTTCCTATCTTCATCTGAGTAGTTGGCCACATCTTTAGGAATCATACCAGCACCGGTAGCAGAGGGGGTGCTAGGTATGAAAGGTCCATATTCAACAGATTCCCACATTCTTGAGTCAAGAGACCTGATGAAGCCTTCCATCCTCATGCACCAGGTGTCGAAGTCATCAAGAGTGATCAATGGGGATTTGTTCATGGTTCCAGTCTCCATATCAGTCTTTGAGATGGAAGCCATTTGAAAAAGTTTAGTTTTTGTGTGTGTGAGGGATCTTAAGATGGTTAGATCTTATATCACGAGCCTGAATGCTCTGATACCAATTGCAGGATCGTTCAAGGGCTTGAACACAATTACAACACAACAACACAATGAGGAGATTAACTAAACGTTAATCAAACAGTGAACTAGGTAACCAAAGGTGATGCAGAGAACACAAGTAAAGCAAGAGACAGAACAAGAGAGTATAGTTTTCAAGGTAGCAGTATATTGCTTTCTCAAGTTCTTTTACAAGTGTTACAAAGCATTAGAGAGATACAAGAACTTGGAATACTTATACTACAACCTACAGCCGGCTATACTATGAAAGCCAGCTGGATACAATTGACTAGACACTAACAAAATCAATTGTAGGATCAAAAGGCATATCTGCCTTTTGACCTTGTGACTATGACATGCCATAGCTCACATCCTTATACATTACAAAAAGGATAAAGTACATAAAGTGGAAAGTTTCAGACTCAAGACCTCAATGTACAATTACCAAAAGCATGGACCTTTTCACCAACTCTTGTAAGTTGGTGACTTATCAGAGACGCAGCGGAAAAGGTGCTTTATGGAACAGTACATCAGATAAAGCATGTGTACTAAAAGTCTTCGGAAGAAATCTGTCTTCATAGGTTGAAGCTTCGGAAGACTTTGTCTCTTCAAGCTTCGGAAGACTTCATGTTAGGCTTCGGAAGATATTGGTCTTGGCTTCGGAAGATATTACACTTAGAGTATTTTCTAATGCTTTGTGTAATTCTTCCGAAGCATTCTTCACTTCAGTACTTAGTGCATGTTGCTGAAACACTTAGGCAGTTTTGGGTTGCATCAGACTTCAGGAATCCTTACAAAAGCATTGGTGAGCTTCACTCAATGCTGAAAATGGCCGAGGGGCCATGGTAAAAGGTTTACTTGTTCTCACCATCAATGAAGGTGGGAATAAGAAAAGGCCTCATCCTGCACCCAAGGCAAGGTTGCCAAGGTAAGGGACCCGTTTGGGGAAAGGGGAAAGGGTGGCAAGGGTGCCACCCAACCGCAAGGAAGAAGCAAAGGTCTACCAATGACCCATGCTTCAAGTGTGGGGAGATTGGACATTGGCAAGAAATTGTCCTGTTCATCTCCAAGAGTTGAAGGCAGAGGGATGCCAGCCAGACCTCAGGTACAATATACATGATTCATATTGATCTTAATGTTACATCTTCAAACACATGGTATTAGATACCGGATGTGAAACTCATATTTGCAATTTGTTGCAGGGGTTCAAAAGAAGTAGGGACTTCAATCAAGGGGATGTGAGCCTCTTCATGGGCAATGGAACCAAGTCCCAGTTGAAGCTCATGGGGACTACATCTTAAAACTTCCAAGTGCTTGGATGTTATTTTGAAGAATGTTTGTATGCTCCTAGTTTGACTAGGAACATTATTTCTGTATCCCAATTAAGACTTATGATTATGTATTATCTTTTATTGAAAATGATATTCATGTTTCTTTAAATGATATGTTCTATTTTAAAGCTATAACCATTAATGGTATTTATGAATTGGTTCATGAAAATGCTTTAAATAGTTTATTGTACCATACTAACACCAAGAAACTAAGTTAGATTTGAGTGATACCTATCTTTGGCATTGTCGTCTTGGTCATATAAACAAGAAACGTATACAAACACTTCAAAAGAATGGTCTTTTAAAAACAGATGATATGATTCATTTGATGTATGTGAATCTTGTTTACAAGGTAAAATGACTAAGTCACCCTTTAGTGGAACTAATGAAAGGGCAAAAGATTTATTAGGCATCATACATTCGGATGTATGTGGGCCTTTTAAGCCAATGACTAAGAATGGTGAAAGATACTTCATTACCTTTACCGACGATTATAGTCGCTATGGGTATGTGTACTTATTAAGGCACAAAGATGAAGCTTTTGAAATGTTCAAAATCTTCAAGAATGAGGTGGAAAAATCAACTCAACAAGTCAATTAAAGTTCTCCGCACCGTTAGAGGAGGTGAATACCTAAGTGATGCTTTCCAAGATCATCTTAGGAGTTGTGGGATTGTCTCATAGCTCACTCCACCTGGAACACAACATAATGGTGTGTCTGAGAGGAGGAATCGAACCTTATTGGATATGGTCCGATCTATGATGGCTAGAAGCACATTACCTCTATCATTTTGGGGTTTTGCTTTGCTCTCCGCGGCCCGTATATTAATATGGCCCCAACCAAAAGGTGGAAAGGACACCTTTTGAGATATGGCATGGAAGAGTTCCATCCCTATCATACTTAAGGCTGGGTTGTGAGGCTTATGTTAAGACTCCCCCCCAAACAAATTGGAAGTCCGACCCACCAAGTGTATCTTTATTGGATATCCTAGAGATTCTATGGGATATTATTTCTATGATCCACTAGAACAAAAGGTGTTTGTTGCCAGAAAGGGTGAGTTCTTAGAAGCAAAGTTCCTTATGGAAGGAACTAGGAGTAGAACAGTGGATCTTGAGGAGGATCAAGAACCACAACCCGATGCACGTTTGGTTCAAACTAACACTCAACATGAGGATGTTGAAGATGATCAAATGGTTGATCAATACACACAAAACGTTCGCAGAAGTGGTAGAACTAGTAATCCACCTGAAAGATACGGATTTTTCATGGATGGATGCTATGTGGTAGATTCAGATGAACCAACCACATACCATGATGCAGCGTCCATTTGGATTGTGACAAATGGCTTGAGGCCATGAACGTTGAGATGCAATCCATGTATGACAATCAAGTTTGGGAACTTGTTGTACCACCTCTTATTCCAAGGTAGTTGGAAGTAAGTGGGTTTCAAGAGGAAACCAATATGCATGGAAACTTGGATACTTATAAAGCTAGACTTGTAGCAAAGAGTTTCACTCAAACTCAGGGGTTGATTATGATGAAACTTTCTCACCTGTTACGATGCTAAAGTCTATAAGGATACTGTTTGCCATAGCTGCTCATTACGATAATGAGATTTGGCAAATGGATGTCAAAACTGCTTTCCTAAGTGGATATCTTGAGGAAGATGTCTATATGGTTCAGCCTGAAGGTTTTGTCGATCCAAAACATCCTAATAAAGTATGTAAGTTAAAGAAATCAATCTATGGATTGAAACAAGCATCGAGAAGCTGGAATCACCATTTTGATGAGGAAGTAAAGAAATTTGGCTTCATCAGAAATGCTAAAGAGGCTTGTGTGTATAAAAATGCTAGTGGGAGCATAGTACTTTCCTAGTATTGTATGTTGATGACATACTACTATTTGGAAATGACATTCCACCTTGGAAGGTGTAAAAACCTGGCTTGGAAGTTGTTTTTCCATTAAGGATCTTGGAGAAGCCGCCTATATTCTGGGAATAAAGATTTACAGGGATAGATCAAGGCGGTTGATTGGTTTAAATCAAAGTGCGTATATTGATAAAATCTTGAAAAGGTTCAAGATGGAGAACTCTAAGAAAGGTACCGTACCTATTCAAAGAGGAATGATATTGAGTACGACTCAATGTCCTAACTCAAAGGATGAGCAAGATAAAATGAAGGCAATCCCATATGCAATGATATGCACTCGACCGGACGTGTCATGCGCCTTAAGCATGACAAGTCGTTACAAGCAAAATCCTGGAAACAGTCATTGGATGGATGTTAAGAACATACTTAAATACCTAAGGAGGACAAGAGATATGTTCCTAATCTATGGATCTGGTGATGAGGAACTCGTTGTAAAAGGTTACACAGATGCGAGTTTCCAAACCGATCGTGATGATTCTCAGTCACAATCGGGATATATTTTCATTCTGAATGGAGGAACGGTCTCTTGGAAAAGCTCCAAACAGGATGTGGTGGCTCTATCAACTGCAGAATCAGAATACGTTGCCGCCTCATTGGCAGCTCAAGAATCTGCATGGTTGAAGAAATTCATTGCCGATCTGGGGGTTGTCCCTTCCATTCAGGACCCCCTAGAGATCTTTTGTGATAACGAGGGTGCGATTGCTCAAATCAAGGAACCTCGTGCTCATCAAAAGACAAGGCACATTGAGCGGAGATTCAACTACATACGAGATGAAGTTGAAAAGGGAAAGATATGTATTCGCAAAGTTCATACGGATCAGAACATTGCGGATCCTCTCACGAATCTCCTTGAAAAGGCAAAGCATGAAGGTCATACTTGTGCCATGGGACTTCGATATTCTAGTGATTGGATTTGATCTGTGAATTTTGTATTTGGATATGTGGAACTCTTTATTATTTGAATAAAATTATTTGGTTATAATGTTTCAATTAATGTTCCAATTTAGCATGTTTAATCCATGAGTAAATTGTTTACTCTAAATGTCCGTAGTTGTTCATACTTGTGGGAACAAGTTTGAGGGTAAGATTATTATGAACTTGGATTGGTTGATATTCATAAGAATGAATATAGAGCAATGGGTTGCTACCAAGGTTCATAGATATTTGTGGGATACAAATATTGGACTAACCCGCAACTCAAACCTTACTACATGGAATCTTATTGATTGATCATAAGTAATTTTGAGTAAAGGCGAATATCATTTGGTATCCTCCAACCTGAGATACATATTGGGTTTTGATATTCACCAAGTATTATGCCTTGAGCTGATTCTTCACTGCCCTCAAATAATGGATAGTACATAAGGGTATGTTAAGGTATGATACGAGGTGTTTGTGAGAAATGTATGTGGTCAAGATGGAATTTGTTCCTCTTATTCGTTGAGATTTAAATGTCTAAGGCCTAATTAAGTTAAATCAACAAGGAATGATCATTCTGTGTCCTTGGATTTAACATGACATCTCAAACAAAAGGATAGATGATTGATTCACCTAAATCATTTCAAGTAGGGTACTTGAAAGGGATGATGTTATTGAATGGCTATAAGTCATGCGTATTAAGGGTAGTAAACCGTTGTTAGGTGGTATTTACGGCTTGCATCAATCTTCTATGAATCTTGGGCAAGTGGGAGATTGTTGGATTCTATGTGCCCAAGACACATAGAATATTGATGCGGTTAGTACGTTATGATCCAAGTCGGGTTATACCCAATAACAAGCTTAGCAAACACCAATTAATATTTAATTGATGATATGATCATGCAATTAAATATTTACACCAATTTAGAAAATGGGTTTTCTAAATAAGTTGCAAATGAAATGGAACAAATTATGAGGATAATTGTTGATGGGTTTATTATTATTTTGTTATTTAAAGGGTTTAAATAACACAAATAACATGAGAGTATACTTTAATTAAATTTTTTAATTAGAGAAGACATGTCACATTAAATATGTCTAGTAGATGACTTATTTAATGTGTGACAAAAAAGGCTAATTATAGTGAGTGTGTTTGTGTGTTTGATTAAAGAGGGAAAACCCCTTTTAAGTTGAAATTTCGGCCGCCCCCCATGTGTATTTTCATTGGACCTTTTTCTTTGAAAACAAAGACACACTCAACTAGTCTTTCACTCTTCAAGAAATCTGATCTATCTCATATGCAAGCAATGCACACAACCCTTTTCTCTCTGTCTACACCTCTTGAAAGGCAGCAGAAAGTAGGAGCAATTTCGGGTTTTTTGGAGTTGTTTTGGTGTGCTCTCCCTAGAAAGAGTGGTGTTTATTTCAAGGGCTTGGGGTATACAAGCTTGAGGGCTTCTTCCTTGGAGTCTTGGCCGATTCACAAGCATTTTTAACCCTTTCTTGGTCGACAATTTTGGCTGGAATAAGGTAGTAATCACAGCTCATTGAAGCTGTGATTTTATGTTGCTTAACTTGTGTTTATAGCTTGTTCATTCACATATTAAGATCCTTTTGATTTGGTTTTGTTTTTCCATCTTAAAACATCATTAAGAACACAAAAAATTCAGATTATAAACATGTTATAATGCTTTACTTCCACTGCGTTTTTTCAGAAAGTTTAAAAGGTTGAACTTGTTTACTTTGTGTTCTATCAAACCCAACACAAACTGCCCTTCCAAACTCTGTGTATAGAGGTTTCAAGAAGTGCAAAATAGCTAAGCAGATGTGGGATGCACTGAAACTGATGTATGAGGGTTCCTCTGAAGCCAAGGAGAACAAGAAGGATCTCCTAAAGTAGCAGTTTGAAAACTTCACCTTCAAAACAGGTGAAACCATGACTCAACAATACTTCAGGTATGTTGAGATTGTGGATACCCTTGTGGATAGAGGAGTTTCTCTTGAGAATAGAGACATTATAAGGAAGTTCATGTCCTCACTTTCTAGGCAGTGGACACACTACTGTGTGGTGATCAAGAGAACTAAAAATCTCAAAACTCTTACTCTGACAGAGTTATATGGGATTCTCAGTGGCTACCAAATGGAGATGAACATGCAAGGTTCATCTGGCAACTCCAACAATCAAATGGGTTCAGCCCTACATGTTGTTGAAAGGGATAGCATAGAACCCCAACATCATCTCTTATGCTATCCTGACAACTCACCAAAGGGTCCTTTCATCACTTTCCCACAAACACCAAGGGAGAACTGCACTCAAGGAAGCCCATTCCAAAAGACAAGCTCTTCTCAAGCTTTTGTGTCTTCTGATGAAAGCTATGGCAATTCTCTTTTCACTATTGAAGACCTAGATTGTATTCATCCAGATGATCTGGAATACATGGAAATAGTCCAGCAGATGGCTCTTCTCACTCACAGAGCTAAGAAGTTCTACAGGAGGACTGGAAGGAAGTTTCCAAGCAATGAAACCAGTGGAAAGTTTAGCCTGGACTAAGGAAAATCAATTGTTACAAGTGTAACTTGATGGGTCACTTTGCCAGAGAGGGTAAGGCACCTAAAACAAGTAGTGGCCAAACACAGCCCAGACCTAACTACACTGACAAAGCTTCCCAGAATGAGAAGTCAAAGCAGCAGGCTACTATTGCTGTTGAAGAAGAAGTCTTTCACTAGAGCTTTCACGTGGAAGATGCTTCTCTAAACCAAGCATTGATGGCAGATCATGATCAAGCCAAGGTATTGGAACATCTCTATACTCCTAAATGCATTTTAAAGTCAATAGATACACGTCCTATAAGTTGGAGTTGAGATCTGATCTTGAGTCCTTAAACATTTTAAAATCTTATTTTTGAAAGTCCAAAAATGATTATAAACTAAAGATAGAGGAAAAGAGTGTTCTTGAAGAAGAGACCTTCAAGAACATGATATCCTCATCCATGCACAACAAGGTGTGCTATCAAAACAAGTAGGGACTAGGATCCTAGAGAAAACCATTTTAGTTCTAAAACATGATCACATAGATTTTAGGACTCAAATCAAAGATCACATAATCAAGTTGACTGAGTTCCAGGCCGAGCTTGTGATTAGCAAAGCCAGGGCAGAAAAGAGTGTTCTTGAAGAAGAGACCTTCAAGAACATGATATCCTCATCCATGCACAACAAGGTGTGCTATCAAAACAAGTAGGGACTAGGATCCAATAAGATAGCTACTCCACACACAATCTTATTTGTAAGACCTCTTAGGTGTGGAACTTGTGAAAATGAGCTTCCTCTCATAGATCCTATGAGTGAAGAGGATGAAGAAGAGATAGTGAAGAATTCCTCTGAGAAGAGTGAAGAGGAGGATTATAAGAAAGGCCACTATTCTTTTGAGGAGAAAAAGAAAATTGTGATGACTAAGTCCATGAGAAAGAACTTGATCAGAAAGAGCAACAGAAAGGGAAGGAAGGCTCAAGAGATCAAGGCTACTTTTGACTCTAAGCTGAAACAAGTTTTCATCTCTGTAGGATTTGAAGTAGTAAGGAGTGAAGACATCAACCAAAACTCTTCTGCTAAGAGTTCTGGTTCTTGTTCAAATCATCTCAGTAACAAGAAGAAGACTGATCTGTTGTGTACCACTGCTACATAGCCTGGACCATCAAACTTCAAGAACAGTTCCCAGCCTAAAAGGATTGTCTCAGTATGTGCAAAGATGAAGGTGGAGAAGGGATGTGACCAAAGACAGTCTTGTTCCTAGCAGAAGACCCTTGTCAAGAAGAAAATAGTGTTTGTCATGTGTGAAAGTACCACTCACATTGCTAAGGATTATCCATACAATCCTAAAGGTACTGCCCATATGACCAAGACAAAGACTTCAAAGAGTTCCATGAAGATTCAAGCTTCGGAAGGAAAATCTATTTCTTTTGGAAGCTCCAAATCTAAGAAGAAGGCAAGTGGAAAATTACCCTCGGAAGAGAAGTTGGTCTCGGAAGAAAGGAGTTCTTCCGAAGCACTGAAGTCTGCTGTAGTGTCTGTACAATCTTCCGAAGGTTTAGTCATCAAAACTTCCAAAGTTCCAAAAGCTTCTGAAGTTTTAAAGGTCAAGTCAAAGACTCCAAAGGTGGTGTGGAAGTCTAAGAAAGACCAAGTGACTGAGAATTCTCCATCAACATCAGCTAAAGATACTCTTAGCAAAACCATAGGATCTATTACTATTGCATTACCATCAATTTTTGAGCCCAAGACAAGCAAGGCTTGGGTTTCCAAATGTAACTAATCCTTTTCTTTGTGCAGGGATAGCTCAAGACAAACAAGAATGTCTCGATCCTTGATAGTGGCTGTTTTAGGCACATGACATGCAATAGGTCACTACTCCAAAACTTTGAAAGGATTGATGGAGGACCAGTTGCTTTTGGAGGAGATGATGGTGGTTACATTTCAGGAAAGGGCATGGTTACAAATGGTAAGGTCAGCATTGAAAAGGTGAACTTTGTCAAAGAGCTTGGGTACAATCTTCTGAGTGTATCCCAATTTTGTGATCAGATTCATAACATGCTCTTTACTGAG
Organism: Flaveria trinervia; assembly: GCA_025506515.1. NCBI lineage: Eukaryota > Viridiplantae > Streptophyta > Magnoliopsida > Asterales > Asteraceae > Flaveria > Flaveria trinervia. The sequence goes on from CM046449.1 coordinate 39,807,393, forward strand.
GATGAGTGCATTGTTCTCAAGCCTGGTGTGGTCATTCCTTATGAGCACATTCTGCTTAGAGCCCCTAGGAAAGGGAACATGTACAAGATGGATTTGCAAGAAATATCTCCCTCTGGAGAAGATTTATGCTTTCTGTCTAAAGCTAATAATGATAAGTCTTTCCTATGGCATAAAAGAATGTGCCATGTAAAGTTTAAGAACATGAATAAACTAATTAAGAATGATTGGTAACTGGAATACCAAAGAAAGAGCTTACAAGTGATGACCATTGTGTTGCATGCCTAAAAGGGAAGCAACATAAGGTATCTCACAATCCTAAGGAAAGGAACTCCATCACTACACCCCTACACTTGTTACATATGGATCTCTTTGGCCCCACTAGTGTAATGAGTCTAGGAAGGACCTCTTATTTTTTAGTGATCATAGATGACTTTACAAGATTCACTTGGGTCTTCTTCCTTAGAACTAAGGATGAGACACCTGAGATTCTAAAGAATTTAATCTTAAAGATTGAGAATCAATCTGATCACAAGGTCAAGATCATAAGATGTGATCAAGGAACTGAATTTAAGAACCAAATCCTTGATACATTTTGTGATGAAAAGGTATTACAAAACAATATAGTGCTCCCAGGACTCCTCAGTAGAATGGTGTTGCTGAGAGGAGAAACAGGACACTGATTGAAGCTGCAAGAACTATGTGGTCTGACTCTAAGTTGCCCATCACCTTCTGGGCAGAGGCAGTCAACAATGCCTGCTATGTGCAAGACAGAGTTTTAGTGGTAAAGACTCATGGAAAGACTCATGGAAAGACTCCTTATGAACTTTGGCATAAGAGGAAACCTTTCATTGGTTTTCTTAGGTCATTTGGATGTACTTTCACCATCTTGAATACCAAAGATCAAATTGGCAAGTTTGTTGAGAAATCAAATAATGGAAATTTTATTGGATACTCTTCTCAAGCAAAGGCTTATAGAGTATCCAATCTCAGAACTAAAATTATCGAGGAGTCAGCCAATGTGACTTTCAATGAACATACACCCTGTGTGGTTGGTTCTTGTCCTGATTGGCTATTTCATCTTGATTTAGTTACCAACTGTTTTAACAAATCTTGTGAGAATGTTTCAGGATCTACAGAAAATCTAAATACAAGTGATCCTGATCTAAGATTTGAGCTGAGAAGATCTTCAAGTCACACATCTTCAGCTCCAGTTGGAACTACTTCTACAAATGAGGTTTCTATCAGCACTACAATGACAAACTCAGCTGATGCATCTGGGGTGCCTTAAAATTCCAGCTCAGAGGCTCCATAACCAGATAAGGATACTTCAATTGTGGAAGACAACAATGGTGGTGATGATAGTGATCAAGAATTTCTTGATGCCACTAACCACACCATAGATGACAACATCAATGATGTCACACACTGCTTGGATCAAGTTTCTCTTGATAAGTTTGCTGATGTGGTGGGAGAAACATCTATGCCAGATCTAAATTTCTCTAATTTAGATCTTTCTCAGCAACTTGCTATGATCCCTCAGCTTAGGATCCACAAGTCTCACCCCACCATAAACATCACTGGAGATGTTGTCACACGGGTAAGAACAAGAGGACAAATCCATGAAGTAAATGTTTGTCTTAACTCTTGTTTCTTATCCTAGATAGAACCAAAGAAATTTGATGAGACTCTAATGGATGGAAGTTGGGTTAAGGCTATGCAACAAGAGCTGCTTCAATTCAAAAGGCAGAATGTTGGGAACCTTTGTCCTCTTCCATATGGGAAAACTACCATTGGAACCAAATGGGTATTTAGGAACAAGAAAAATGATAGAGCCATTATCATCAAGAACAAAGCTAGACTAGTTGTTCAAGGGTAGACTTAAGAAGAAGGGAATGACGACACTGATGTCTTTGCTCCAGTAGCAAGACTAGAAGCTGTTAGGATATTCGTGGCATTTGCTGCATCCAAGAACTTCGAGGTCTTTCAACTTGATGTAAACTGTGCCTTTTTGTATGGAGTGATTGATGAAAAGGTATATGTCAAACAACCACCTGGTTTTGTAGATCCTGATCATCCTGATTATGTCTACAAGCTTGACAAAGCTCTTTATAGGCTGTATCAGGCACCCAGGAAGTGGTATGAGACACTGTCTGAGTATCTTTGAAAACATGGATACAGGAGAGGTACTATAGATGGAACTCTCTTCATCAAAGGACAGGGAAATGACATTCTGCTAGTTCAAGTGTATGTAGATGATATCATCTTTGGTTCAACTAATCCAAAGCTCTGTAAAGACTTTGAGAAGCTGATGAAAGACAGATTTGAAATGAGTGCCATGGGGGAACTCAATTTCTTTCTGGGAATTCTAGTGAAGCAAGTTGAAGATGGCATCTTCATAACTCAGTCAATGTATGTTCAGGACATACTCAAGAGATTCAACATGACTGATTGTAAGATTGCTAAGACACCCATAGCCAAAAACCACTCCCTTAGATCTTAAGGGGGAGTGTGTAGATGAACACTTATACACGGCTATGACTGGGTCTCTTATGTAACTTAATACTAGCAGGCTGATATTATGTTTGCTACATGTATCTGTACAAGATATCAAGCCAACCCTAAGATGTCTCACCTCATCACTATCAAGAGGATTCTTAGATACCTCAAAGGTGCCTCAACACTTGGTTTATGGTACCCAAAGAATCCTGACTTCAATCTGTATGCCTATATAGATAGTGATTATGGTGGTTGCAATATGACTGCAAAGTCTACATCTGGAGGATGTCAGTTCCTTAATGGAAGGGTTGTCTCATGGCAATGCAAGAAACAATCCTATGTCTCTTCATCAACTATTGAAGTTGAATACATTGCTGCTACGAGCTGTTATGCTCAAGTGCTTTGGATTCAGAATCAGATGTTGGACTACGGGTTAAACTTCAAGGAGACTCCCATTCACATAGACAACAACAGTGCTATCTCAATCACAAAGAATCCTGTGCAGCACTCAAGGACCAAACACATCAATATCGGGTATCATTTAATAAGAGATAACTATAAAAGGGATTAATTAAACTAGTCAAAGTTCACACACAGAAAAATATGCTGATCTGTTTACAAAGGCTTTTGATGAACAGAGATTTAAATATCTAATATCAGCTATTGGGATGATCAACTTTGAGTAGGTTTTTCTTAAAACTACTTATTATTTCTTAAAATATGTGTGTCCTAAGTTGTCTAGTTCATCACATTCATAAGCTCATGTTTTCATTGGATGAAAATATCTTTTTGAAGACTTTCCGTAGATTTTTGACAATTTTTGATCCTTTGAAAGTAATGCTTTTAACTTTGGAAGCAAATCATGCCTTCAAATTAAATAATTGTCTAAGAAATTTACCTTCGGAAGAGGTTTTCAATCTATCTTCCGAAGCTTAAATACTTGTCTTAGACACTTATTCATTTTTGGACTATTTTCTTCTGAAGCAAAATTAACTCTCGGAAGCTTTGTGTTTTATATACAAAGCAATCATGTTTTAATTTCTCTTTCGAAGCAAAATTTTCAAAACTCTCAAGAAATTCTTCTGAAGTCATTTTAGCTTCGGAAGCTTTTTAATTAAAACATCTGAAGATAATTTACCTTCGGAAGCTTTTTGACTTTCAAGAAAACTACTTTTTGACAAAAAGTAAACTACTGTTTCGAAGGTGGGACCGACATCCGAATTTCAAAGATTATTCTCTTTCATTAAACTTTATTTGAAATCCCTCTCACATATAAACCCAATGGTTTCCCCCTCTTTCTACCATCTATTCTTCCTCCAAACCTAAAACCCAAATTTTTCTCTGAAATTTCTTTCTTCGGTCTTTCTTCATCTTTAAGCTACCTCACAATGACCAATCTCGCTCACAGAAATGATCCTAACTTTACCACGCAACTACACACATAACATAATCAAGTTGCTCGGTTAAGCTCTGAGAAAGATCCACATTTCTCAGAGGTTTGTTGATTCTTAGCTTTGTCAAACTACTTCACCTCCCTAACCATTGATCCTCCAGTCTATGAGGATCATCTGCTTGGATTTTGGAAAACCTGCCAAGAGGTTGTCATGGATGAGGAGAAAGCACTGTTTGCCACAGTGCAGGGGAGAACAATCTTCATCACTCCGGTCGTCATCAACATGCATCTTCAGCTGGATGATGAAGAAGATGAGGTGTTCTTCCCAAAGGAAGTTGTTAATCATTCTTTTGAGTAGATGGGATACAAGGGAGATTTCTCTGTAAAGACCTTTAGGTAAGGGAAGGTGTCATCCTAGTGGAGATTCCTGCTCCATGTGGTCATCCACAGCTTGTCAAACAAGCATGGTGGATGGGACCAGATTCCTGAGGATCTCTCCTTCATCATGCATGGAATTATTCAAGGGGTCAAGTTCAGGTATTCTCAGTTTGTTTAAACCAACTTGCTTGCTAACTTAGACTCCTTAGAATATTACATGTTTCCTAGATATGTCTAGTACATTCTTAACTATGAACTGGGCTCACAGTTAAGGGAAATAGGTAATATTCTTAAACTAGAATAGATGAAGCCTCGCATATTTAAAATTCTAAGAAAGCCCACTTTTGGCTTCTCTAGGGTAGAAACAGCCCTAGTCCAAAAAATGTTAGAGCTCATTGCTCAAGGTGACAACCTAGCAACACAAGCTGGTGTTGAACCCACACCTACTATTTCCCTACCACCTCAACAGCCTCCAATTACCCTCACTTACCAAGGAAAATCCAAACAAACCCCTGCTCAGACTATTCAGTCTATGGAGGTCCCCATACACTCACCCTTACAGGCAGAAGTGGACACTGGAGCTTCCACTTCTCCTGAGGAGCAGACCACTCCCATCTCTTTAAGGATTAGTGCTGAGGTTCCTCATGCTCAGCCTGATGAGCTCATTAACCCAACTACCTTAAGCCATCACTCTGAAGCTCAACACTCAAGTGATCAACCTTTAGGGGACAGTTACCATCCCTAGCCTATAGATCTCAGCCAACCGATTCCCAACCTTGATTTCTATACTGATGAAGATCTATGTTTTAGTGAGTAGCATGATTCTCTCTTCTTCTCCCCTACTCAAAGAGAGATGAGCGCTTCTGAGGCTCCTATTTCTAGCCCCCATTAGTTACCTAGTACTGAGGTGGACACTTTTGAACCTGTTTAGGATGTCCATATGGAAGAGGCTCTCACTTCTGAAAGTGATTACATCATTAGGACCTCAACCATGGCAACTCAGCCCACTGTCATCCCAACTGAGACAACCAGTGAGAAGAGGAAATCTAGCAGCCAAGAACCTGAAGCTGGTGGTAAGACTGAGGACTTTGGTCCAATCATCCCATCCCCCAATGATTCCTCTAATGAAGATAAGGGGAATCTAAGACTAAAGGTGCACAAACTGTCTAAAACATGCACTTATTTAGTCTCACAGGTCAGTCACCTTGAATCTTAGGTGACTATCTTACACAACAGGATCAATGATCAGCAACTTGAGATTTCATATCTTAAGGAAAAACTAGCTGGGAGACCCTTAAGAAGAGCTCAACCACGAACACAAGAACCTATGGATGTGATTGACCTATCTTCCAGCTCACCAATGCAAGTGGGTGATGCTACCAAAAAGGGGGAGAAAGTCATTACAGCTGCAGAACCTGGGAGTTATTCAGAGAGAGTGGACATTGAGGACTCACCATCCTCACTCGCAATTGCGCATTCTCATCAACCTCCTCAAATTCAAATTTATGTGGACTACACAGTCTCCTTCATACAGAGTTTGTTTAAGGATGGGATACCAAGGGCTATGTCATCTTCACCATCTTCCAATCACATCATTGGCTGGAGGTATGATAGCAACAGGAAAGCCCTAATTATCATAAGAGTTCAAGGGCAGTAAGAAGTCTTAAATTTTCATACTTTGAACTACTATGAAGGTCTAGATCTAGTTAACATGCCACTTGTCAATCCAAGGAGATCAAGACAACTCAAAGAATCCAAGACAGGATCACTGCAGAGTTGAGCTTCCGAAGGAGACTTAGGCAATCAGACAATGCCATCGGTTTAACTAGATGTTAAGGCAGACCCTAAGATTAGTTTCATAGGGGAAACCTTGACTTAAGGCCCAGTGGCAGAACCTGAGAACCCTGTCTTATCATCATCGACTGCTGCAGAGATTCACATTCCTTTTGAGACACCTGCTGGTGAAGGTACTTCTCAACCTCTCTCTGGCCAGAGCTCAGAAGCTGCATCAAGCAATGAATGCCAACGCTCTCTCCACCTTGAGTCACAAAGGTCTGTGAGTGACAAAGGGAAAAGAAAGATGACATCTGAGGAGATTAAGGAGGAGGAGAGAGAAGGGAAAAAGAGGTTGAGGGAGAAAGTTCTTCTACAGGGTCCTCAAGACTCATGGAGTCTGCTATTAGGGCTGCCCCCAGACCAGATACTCAGAATGATGAGTTAAGGGTAGTTAGGATAAACTATTTAAAGACAAGGAACTATGACATAGGCAATGTGATTTCTCTCCCCTTAGAAGAGTTAAATGAACTGGTTGGCCTGGAAAGGTCAAGGGAGAAGGAGGCAGAAGATGCAGAACTTCTAGTACAAATCAAAGAAGAGAGAAGAAAGAAAAAATTGTACAAACATGTACCTACCGTCTCCCTAGTTCAAGAAAGTCGTGCAGAAGAGGATGTGGTTTAACAAGAACCTCAAGTAGATAAAGAAAAAGATAGGATCAGGATGATCAACTACATGAGTGCCACAGGCCTCTATCAGGCAGAAGCACTTCTTCCCTTATCCTATGACTATGTTGAGTTTGAGTATCTCAAACAACTTGAACTTGAGATAGTCAAGGAAAGAAAGACAACCAAAAGGAAACTAAAGGAAGAAGCTGCTAAGTCAAGAGCCATCATCCACAAAAGCATGAAGAAATTTGCTGACAGGCAGAGGATGATGAGCTTCTTGAAGCTGTATTGATTCTCCGAAAGGAGACTTGGCCCCATGTCTCTATCCACTATGGATGAGCATATCAGGGTGATCAAGCAGTAGATAAAAAGTGGAGAGCTCATTGATTTACACTCCCCTCCAAGTCAAGCCCTACCTGAAGTGGAGGTTAAGGTTGAACAACCAGAGACAACACAACTTGAATCTCAGCAAGCTTCATCTTCTGATCTACAGTAGGGTCAACCTCCCTCTCCTTCTGAGCCTGAGAAAGAGGAAGTCCCAACTGAGAAAGACAATGAAGATCAATCTGGTACTAGCGCCTCTCAGTTAAAACCTGTAAAGAGAATAAAAAGGATGGCTTCTAAACCAAAGCCAAAGAAGAAGAAGACTACACCCTCTTCTAAACCCCAGGATGAGTCAGAACATCCTGAGGATGTGCAGCCAGAGGATGCTCAATCAACTCCAATTTCAGTAGTTCCTCTAGCATCAGGAAGACCCATCTTGTCCTGGACATACACCACAAATCCAGAAAGATGGCATGTTATTAGAGAATAAGGCATTGAAGACATCTATACTTGGCAAGATATGTTTCAATTGCCTCTACATGATCTCTTTGATATGAGAATACATTTTGACAGTTTGAAGGATCCTGACCATCTCATGAAGAAATGGCTGGTTATCATTCTAATGAGAACTGTTGATATCTAAAGTCTACAGAGTGTTTTGCTAGCATCAGCTACGGGGGAGTTTGTAGAGATTAATGAAGAGGCTGATGCAACTCAAACATCCAAAGTCTATCGTGCATGCTGCATAAGTGCATTGAAGAGGAATTCTTAGGAAGTTTCACACATGAAACATAAATATTCTAAGTGTGAAATCTTCCGAAGCCAAGACCAATATCTTCTGAAGCCAAAGATTAAGTTTTCCGAAGCCTCAGAGACAAAGTCTTCTGAAGCTTCAACTCATGAAGACAGATTTCTTCCAAAGACTTTTGACACATGTTTTATCTGATGTACTTTTCCATAAAGCTGGACACCTTTCCGCTGCATCTCTATAAAGTCACCAACTTACATGAGTTAGTGAAAAGGTCCATGCTTTTGGTAACTGTATACTGAGGTCTTGAGTCTGTATCTTTCTACTTCATGTACTTTATCCTTTTTGTAATAGATAAGGATGTGAGCTATGGCATGTCATAGTCACTAGTCAAAAGGCAATCCGCCTTTTGACTCTACAATTGATTTTGTTTGTGTTTAGTCAATTGTATCCGGCTGGCTTTCAAAGTATAGCAGGCTGTAGGATGTAGTATAAGTATCTCATGTTGTTGTATCTTTCTAGTATGCTTTGTATTACTTGTATTAGAACATAGAGAAAGCAATATATTGCATTCTTGAAAATCATACACTTATGTTCTCTTGTTCTGTCTCTTATATTACTTGTGTTCTTTGTGTCTCGTTTGTGGTTAATCCAGATTACTATTTGATTAAGTTTGGTTAATCTCCTCTTTGTGTTGCTGTGTTGTAAGTGACCCCCTTCACCGGTCCTGCAGGCTCCATCAAGCCTCAGAGCATGGTAAGAGAAAATCTCCAATCATTTGGTGAAACATGGCTTTCGTAGAGGAGTGATTGATTGTACACTGTTCATCAAAGAAAAGGATGGTGATTTACTACTGGTATAGATTTATTTTGATGACATAGTCTTCAATTCCAAAAATGAAGATCCATGTAAGAATTTGAAGCAGTAATGAAAGCTAAATTTGAGATGAGTGCCATGGGAGAGATGAAGTTCTTTCTCGGGTTATAGGTGGATGAGACACCAAAAGGAATATTTCTACATCAGACCAAGTATGTAGGTGATATCCTATGTCGGTTCGATATGGAGACTGCTTTGGCAGCTTGGACTCCACTTGCCACAAATCACGATGTGGCACTTGAGGAAAATGGCGACTTGGTGGACGCCACCATGTACCAAGGAATGATCGGATCCCTCATGTACCTCACAGCCGCACGACCTGATATCATGTATGCGATGTGTCTTTGTTCCAGATATTAGGCAAAACCCAAAGTCAATGATCTCATTGGTGTTAAAAGAATATTTCTTTATCTGAATGGTACTCCAACACTCAGGTTGTTGTATCCTCATGATGATGACTTTAAGCTTATAGCATATAGCGATTCGGATTATGGCGACTGCAAAATGAATTACAAGTCAACATGAGCAGGTTGTCAATTCTTTGGTAGATAGTTAGTCACCTGGCAGTGTAAGAAGCAAACCTCCATAGCTCTGTCAACATGTGAAGCTGAATACGTTGCTGCTGCAAGTTGCTTTTCACAAATCATCTGGATTCAACAACAAATGCGTGACCACGGTCTGAAATTCTCTAACACTCCTATCTTTGTTGATAATTCTGCTGCTATAGCCGTAACTAAAAATCCAGTCCAACATCCTAAAACTAAACACATGGAAATTAAATATCACTTTATGTGTGAATGTTTTGAAAAAAATTTAATTGATGTGGTTAAAAGTAATACGGATTTTTAACGTGTTGACCTCTACACAAAAGCTTTTGATAAACAAAGATTTTTATATCTGTTAGAGGTTAACGGGGTGAAAAAGAAATGTTTGACGTGATTCCGGAAGATGAAAGTACATAGTCCGATGAGCATAGTTAAAATTTTATTTTATTTTATTTTTCTTATCTCTTCGTCTATTAAAATACAAAAATGCAAAAACATTTTTGGTTTTAGAATTTTAGGGGGAGAATAGGTTAGATTAGTATCAAATTAGTTGTTTTATTTAATTAGATTAAAAAAAGGGGAGAAGGACAACTTAGCTAAAAGGAAAGCAATCAAATCTATGATACTGATTCAACGTTAATGGAAAATGATAGTACATAGGAAACAGATCGTTTGGGACTTTTAAAAAGAATTTACTTAATAAAGATGCAAAATTCAAAATATGAGCCTGAGAAGTCTAAGCAACATAAAAGGAAAAAATAGTTAAACTAGTATGCTACTATGGTAACATAGAAAAACTAGACCTAGAGGTTGTTAGCTCATTATATGATGTGCAAATAGATTCAACACAATAGATAAGTAGACCTCATTGGTGGTAAAAATTCAAACTAAGTTTGTTCAACCTGCTGTGGGTTCCCATCTTATCCCTAGTTAACAAAATCAACATAGTTCCAATAAGGGGTGAAGAGCAAAATAAATGCCACAAATGTGTGCGAACGACCTAAAAATGAGCAAAGCACATGAAAAATCCAAAATGCAATCATACTAATAACTTATGTTGTTAGTGCGTTATGTGCAAAACGTAAATATATGCTCTTACAAGAAGATAGGTTGTGTGCCTTTTTGCTATGCGGTGGCACTGACCTGAGGATAAGCTTAACCTAAATATTCTAGAATTCATTGTTGTTTGCGCCTCTTTGCTGTGCAGTGGCACTGACCTGAGGCTTTGCATCTCTTTGAAAGCTCTTAGAATAGTCTCTTTTGAAAATACCCGTAGACCGCTCAAAAATCTCCTAAGGAACATTCATTAACATATAAGCATGGTATCCACAAATGCTTGTTGAAATAATTAAACCTTAACTCATCACCAATGTGTGTCAAAAGTCTGTGTATGGATTTAAGAGGACAAATATACTGATAATCATCGTAAGCTGCATTTGTTGAAAGTCAAAATCAATGTGTGAATTTGGTAGCTCTAGTATGATTTCCTAAACTTGCTAGTGACTCTCAGTAAATACAAGAATCAAGCATCAAGAGGCTTATTAAGAGGACAAATATACCTGTATGATTCCGTAATGAATTGTACGAGAAATGAGAAACTAAAATTGAAGTTGTGGTATCCAGGAAGTAAAATCGATTATAATTACTCTAATAGGTTTAGATCCATCTCAAATCAAAAAAACAAAAATATGTCTTAATTTCATTTTAAATTTCTTGGTGTTTTATTTAACTCTTAGTTTTATTAGGAAAAAGTCGGACTATTTATCTGGAATCAATCTACGAATCACTCACTCAAAAGGGTCACGTTTGAAGTGACTAAAACGTTCAAAACTAAAATGAGTCACGTCTGAGGTGACAAATTCAGTTTTAAGTAAAAGGATCACGTATGAGGTGATGAATAGTTTTTTTATTAAAAAGGTCAGGTCTGAGATGATCATGGTCATAACGTCTTAATCAATTGTTAACAGATTAAGTGGTTGAAAGTGCATAAGGTAAAATTCATAAGTCATAGTTATTCGCATGACTAGACCATAAGTATGGACCAGTTGCATGAATGGAGCATGAGTATGAAACATTCACACGATTGGATCAGAGTATGAACCAACCGCACGAATGGAGGTGATCGATTGAATCAGTCGTACGACTGAACTCCAGTCGCATGAATAGATGTTCCTACTGAGCCAGTCGCACGACTGAGCCCCAATTGCCTGAATGAAGCGTGCGAATACATCAAGTCGCTTGATTGAAGATAAAAAGTCAATATAAATAGGGCTAAAGTCGGTCGCATATCGTCATCACCCTTCAATCGCTCCCAAATCGCCCGAAAACAAATATACTCCGCCAAAATTTGATTTAGTCGATTTCTCATTGCTATTGTGTTACTCACGTGTACTCTTATAATCTGCAGGTAATTAGTGATTGAAATTGCACAAAATGCACGGTGTAATCAAACCCTAACAGACCCAATTTGATTAAAATCTTGAAATCAGTAACAACCATTAAATAGACCAACTAAATATTGATAATGGTTAAAGTGAAGGACATAAAGTGACATTTAGGGTTCCTGAGAGTCTAAAGAGTCTATACACAACGTTTAACAAGATTCAGTGTTAGAGTGTCGAACAGAGAGTTATGCGACTAGACCCTATGAATGAACTTCAATCACACGATTGAACCGGGAGAATGGCCCGATCGGCCAACTGAACAAGCTTCCTTGAGACGGGGCAGTTAAGCCTCTCGAGGCGATCAACGTGGCTTTTCATCTTGTGAACATAAGATGATACCGATTGGGTTTCTTCCATGCGACACACATGAAGCACTCGCATAGTTTCGAAGCGCTCTACCCTAGCTTGTTGAAGGAACATTTCCTTCAACTGGGTAATCATGTCATATGCCCCATGATGCTCCAAGTCCTTTTGGAATTCGGGAATCATAGTTCCCAACATGAGGCAAGAAACCTGCATGGAATCTTCAGTATACTGAAGCTAATCGTTATAGGCCTCAACATCCTTGGGGTTGGGTTGGTCAAGAATGGGATCGTCAAGGACATAGGCCTTTTTCTCTTGCTTGAGAACAATTCTCAAGTTTTGAAACCAGTCCATAAAGTTATTATGGTTAAGACGATCCCTCTCTAAGATGGTACTCAGTGATAGGGTATGGACAATCGGGGTGGTAGCATTGTTGTTTGCGGCCATTTCTACAAATTTACAAAGATCATATTAGTATTTCTGAAATATTACATTTTAATCATTAATACCCTTTTATGTCTCATAGACAATTAATAATTAAAACCTAGAATCCATTGTTATATTTAAATGATGGTTAGGTGACCTTTATCCCATTATTTAAATTAACAAGGTAGTCAACACTTGACAATTGCAACCTATTGCAACTTCTAGCCCTATGGGATGGGTTAAACATCTTATGTTTACTTGGCATGTAAAATCCCATCAACACCATTGTCCGCCATGGTTCGGTGACCCTATGCACATGGTTTCCAATTCAAGTCGTCCTACTTACACACACGTGTGAGTTTACACATACAAGTGGTTAGGTGACCTTTCTCCCACAAATATGTTAAGCCCACCTCAAACACACAAGTTCCCTAAAAGTGGTTAGGTGACCTTTATCCAACAAATCGTTCTCAAGTGATTCGAGTGTCGTGTAAAAGGATGGTGTTAAAATTTTTTCAAAAGGGATTTTAGTTTTCATTAATTCTAGATATGAAAACTCTATGTACCTTGTATTTGCATGCTTTCAAATACATGGTACCCTATGGTTCTCTTTTTAGTAAAACTCTTTTTATTAAAATCATTAATCCTTTTAATAACCTTTTATTTGTCACTTAATGATTTGGAACCATAAATTTTCAGCTTGTTATGTTTGTTAATTAGATTGTTTTGCACATCCAAATATCAAACAACCATCATATAACAAACAAACATAATCAAACAATCACAAGTGCATAACCATAGCAACTAAGTTGACCACACTTGTTTGCCATCACAAGTGTTGTCATTTGGTCATTCCTAAGGGTTAAACACAACACAAAAGATAGGATCCCAAAGACCCCCACTTGAAGTTGCATCCAAATGCTTCAAGTCCTTCTCTTTGTGCCTTCCCTTTTGTGCTTCCAACTTGTGCATCTTTTTTTACAAAATTTATATCCTAATACAAATTTTCTAATAAAAGAAAATACACCTAATCTATCTATTACATCACCATTGAATGCATTAATAAATTACATCCAAATACAAGCACCAAAGAATAAAATTACAACCCATTATGAAGAAATTAAACAAAACAAACATTCATCCAAAACCAAATCAACACAAGGTCAAGGTTAGGTTATGCACCAATATGAAACAACATTCAAGAACCAAAATAAATCCCTATTAATCCATATATTTTCGGACAACATAAACCAATAATCTAGGATTTTGTCCAAACAAAATAAATCAACCATTTGGCATCTATCTTTCAAGGTTTAATCATAAGCATGTAAGATATAACCTTGAAAGATTAGGGATTCATCATATCATCACAAAATAGTCCTTGTAAGGTTGTTAAAGTCCCATAAAACCAAGTTTACAAGGACAAAAGAAGCTAGTTATCCACATATCCGGCTCTAGATGCCAATGTTGAGTTTGTTAGACCATTATCAAAGTTGTTTAACCATTTAAACATGAAAAACACAGCGGAATAAAACCTTAATATTATGTTTAGTAATCTGAAAATTAAGGCATATAATATAACATCAACAAAGCCAAGAACATAGGATCAAATATATGTGAATAAACTAGCTATCAAGAATGAAAAACAACCAAAACATCAACCATGAAACTACCTTTCAGGAGCTTCTGAAAAACGGAAGTTAGGATGAAGTTGATGATGTACTTGAACGACCAAAACACCAAGGAGAGGTGTCCTCAAGCTCCATACCCACAAGCATCAAGCAAAGACCTTTCTTGCTAGGATTGTACACCAAAACCCAAGAAGAAGCTGCTGAAAATCCACTTTCAGCCATGAGTTTTCTTGAAGTGTGGAGAGAGATTTGGTTCTTCTTGATCTTTTTCATGTGTGAGAGAGAAAGAGAGGGTTTAGTGTGTTCTAGTAATTATGGTCTTCTCAAGACAACAAAAGGGACCAACTCTCATTAAGGGGGCGACCCAAACTTGTTTTAAAATGGGGTTTCCCCCCAATTTTATCTACATTTTATTTTAACTAGTAATTAGAATAACTTATATAATTAACCTTTTAATTATATAACTCATACAGACTGTTGGACCAAAAGAACCAATGAGCCAAGATCAGAAAACCTGTAAGTCCCACATGATATCACAACAACTGCTGAAGGCTTCATCAGCAGTTCGACAAGTGCTGAAAACTCCAACAGCTGAAGATCAAGTGCTGAAGACTTCAATAGCTGAAGACTAAAGTGCTGAAGTTCAACAGCTGAAGAACACAAGTGCTAAAGCTGAACAGCTGAAGAACACAAGTGCTGAAGCTGAAGACCAAAGTACTGAAGTACAACAGCTGAAGAGTCTACAAGTGCTGAAGATCAACAACTGGTGTACAAAGTCTGAAGACAAAGACTGAAGACATCAGCTGATGATATCTACTGAAGTCATCAGCTGATGAAACATCTGAAGTTGAAGTCTGAAGACCAAGTACTGAAGTTTCAGTAGTTCGTCACAACAGCTGAAGAGTACTTCTTCAGTAGTTGTGATATCAGTAGTTTTATGTTTTTAGTTTCAGTAGTTTTGTAAAACGACTGAAGAGCTTGTTCTTTAGTCGTTGTAGTATGAGTAGTTTTATGTTTTTCAGTAGTTATAATAACTGTTAACACTTAGTATTTTTGTAAGGAGATGTCAGCTATTTTGACATCTTCAGTAGTTGTGTTTCAGTTGGAATTATATAAGAGGTGTCGACCTAATTGTAATTGTGACATTCTGTTACCACGTAAGCGAATATTGAATGAAATATATTTGCAGAATTCTCTCTTTCTATAACGGTCTTTCTTCTTCATTGAATATCGTTTCGTTCTTGTGAATTGGCTAATTCATTGTTAGAATTCCGCTGCTATACTCTCTAATCAATCAAACATAGATCACTGATCCTAACAAGTGGTATCAGAGCAGGTTAATCATTGATCGATCTAACATTTGATCATTGAAACTGCTAATTGATATCTACGTTGATTGAATTAGCATATTCACAAGAACTGGTTATAGATTATTGAATTTCTGTCGCTTTCGTTCATTTATTTTGAGATCTCGTTTGGTTCAATTGGTTGTTGTGTTTTGTTCTAAATCTGTTTTAGCTTAATTGAATTTGATTGAATCTGAGATGACTACTCCTTCTAATGATCCTCACAATACCGGTTCCTCAACCAAGCCTCTGATGCTGGTTAGGACCGAGTATAACATATGGCAACGAAGAATGCTTCATCACCTGTCTGTTAACAGTTCAGGTTGTTGGACATCTGTGGTACATGGACCACATAAGCCTATGGTGAACAATCCGGAAACCAATCAAATGGTTCCGAAGAAGAAGGAACAATACTCTGATGAAGATCGGAAACTGTTTGAGATTGATGCTAAAGCCCATGGAATTCTGGCCATGGCACTACCTAATGAAATCTATTCAGGGCTTATGCATCATGAAACTGCTCATGATCTCTGGAATGCCCTGAAGGAACAATTCGGTGGCACAGATGAGGTCTTAGCAAACAATAGAGAAATCCTTGCCCAACAATATGAGACATTCTCTCATAGAAAGGGTGAGACACTGACTCAATAGTTTGAGCGTTTTTTCCTGCTTGATATCTGAGCTGAAAATGGTGAAAGAGGAATACACCAATAGCCAGATGAACAACAGGTTCCTCAGATCACTGCCTGAGAGATGGGACACATACACTATTGTCCTACGCTCCAGTGCAAATCTGGATAGCCTATCTCTCACCCAACTTCATGGGAAACTGCTTACATTTGAAAGAGAGATAGAGCAGAAGAGGAAACTGTCCTCATTAGGAAAGCTCACTGATGACTTTGTACCAGAGCAGAAGAGATGGATATTCTGAGCCAAATGGCACTGATTAATATCAGATCTCAGAAGTTCTATAAGAGAACTGGCAGGATATTTCCTGGACTCTCTGGCAAAACCAAAGTTGGTTTTGACAAGAGTAAGTTGAGGTGTCACAAATGCCAAAGGCTGGGACACTTTGCAAGAGAGTGTAGATCAACTGGATCTAACTCTTCTGCACCCTTTGTGACTTTTCCTAGTACTAGTCCACAAAACAGAGGGCAACATCCTGCTGGTTCTGGTCATCATTCACATCCTAGATCTCCTGCATACTTTGTTCCCCAGGGTCAAATGTCATATCCTTATCCCTGCTATTATATGCCTCAACCAAATCCTGTTCAAGCTCTAATTGCACAACAACCACAAGCATTGCCTGAACCACAACCTTCCCAATCTCATCAGCAAACTCAACCTCAACAACACAGCTTCTTCACCCCAGGAGTTGTTGACTGGAGCAGTTTACCAGATGACTTGTCTGGTCATGACCAACTGTTCTTAGGTGCTGGTCAACATGGTGGTGAAAGTCCCTTTGGAAATCTAGCTCTTATGGCTTTGGATTCTGCTGATACTTCATCCACTAATGCCTCTACACCAAAGGTATCATAGGTATCCTCTGAGGCAAAAGCCAAATTATGTTCTGAAACATGTATAGCAGCATTTTCATCTATTAGAGAAGCAAATGTAGCTTTAATCAACAAGAACATTGAGCTAGAACAAATAATTTCCAAAAGCAAAGCTGAATTTGAGTCTGTGCTTAATGATAAAAATGATGAGATTTACAAACTTAAATGCCAAATAACTGATGATAAGGCTAGGGAAGAGATACTTCTAGAGAAGTATAAAGATCTCAAAGAAACCCTTGTAGTTACCCAGGTAGAGTGTCATAGATGGGTACAATCATGCAAAGGTTTTGAAATACTTCTTAGTAAGCAATCTGCTTCCAATGTGAAGTTTGGTATTGGTTACAATCACACTGCTCCACCTACAGATTTTACTCCCAGAGCAGAGGTAGAATCTGATGGTGAGAGTAATAACCAATCCATCTCATCATGTGATCTACTTTCTGATACAGCACAATCAGAAGTAGAAGTCACCATCAAGCCCTCTTAGAACCTATCAGCTGATGTTGATGGTTCCAATGCTGACACTCACATGATCAATGAGTTGATCAACTCAGGAGTTAATTCTGAAAGTCCTGAAAGGACTAGAGAGCAAGATTTAACACCTGAAGTTCAAACTCCAACTGCTGCCAGTACTGAAAAGAAGAAAACTGTCAGTAGAAAGAGTTTGAAGACTACTAAAGAGGAAGTCAAGAAAGCAAACAATGCTTCCAAAGTACTGAAGAGCAAGTCTTCAAATGCTTCACCCTCTTTAGTTGATGATCAACCTTAGATGAAGAAGAAACCATGTGAAGTATGTGGTTTGTTCAATCATCTTACTGATGATTGCTGGTACAAAAGAGGTTCCAAACTCAAACATAAAGAAGAAATTAAAGAGAAAATGGTAAAAATGAAAACTGAGTTTGAGACCACATTTGTATGAGCAACATCAAATCCTCTAACCCTTAAGTCCTCAAAGAAATCCAAAAAGGAAGGGGTTAAACAGGTAACAGCTGAGATTGCTCAGAAGAAGAAGGTGCAACATAGGAACTTATCAAACTCCACTGGCAATGTGTCTGATGAGCTGAAAGCTTTATCACAAAATGAGACACAGCTAGTTACTATGGTTCAACATCTGTGGGTAGAGTTAACCAATTAGATGCTCCTATGTTGAAACCACAGAAAAGGAGATCCAAGCCAAAGGATTCCTCTTCTTCACCATCTTCCTCTTCTCAGGCTGTTGTTTCCAATAAACCTGTTAGTTTACCATCTGTTGATGAGACCAGGCCCAAAACCAAAAAGGTTTGGGTCTCCAAAACTAACTGATTGTTTATTATTGCAGGGTTCTCCAACATGCCAAAGTAGCATCTGGTATGTGGACAGTGGGGGATCTATGCACATGACTGGGAACAGCTCTCTTCTTCATGACTACTCTCAAGGAAAGAAGTGGTTTGTTTCTTTTGGCAATGATGCTAGGGGTTACATCATTGGAAATGGCTTTGTCTCTAATGGAGAAATCAAGTTTGATGATGTTAATCATGTGGAAAATCTCAAGTACAATCTCTTGAGTGTCAGTCAAATGTGTGATAAAGGCCATGTTGCTCTTTTCACCAGTCAAAACTGTAGGATTCTGTCATCCAAAGTTCTGCATTTGATTGATAAGGTGTTGGATGATCACACTCTCTTGAGACCCAACGGGACAGGAAGAGTGTATGCTTAGATCTTTCCAAGAAAATAGATCTCAGAGGTAATCCTTGCCTATTTTCCAAAGCCTCTTCTCAAGAATCTAAACTGTGGCATAGAAGGCTGGGTCATGTTAATTTCAAAAACATGAATCAGCTTATCCACAATAGTTTAGTTAGAGGCTTACCAATAAAGGAGTTCCACTGTGATGAAACCTGCACTGCTTGTTTAAAAGGAAAACAGCACAAAGTCTCATTCCCTCCTATTGAAGAGCCTAAGTCCACTGCCTGCTTGCAATTACTGCATATGGATCTATTGGTCCTGTGAGAGTAATGAGCATGGCAAAGAAGAAATACTGTCTGGTAATTGTGGATGATTACTCCAGATTTGTATGGACTTTCTTTCTACATTCAAAGGATGAGGTTGCTCAGAAGATTATTCACTTTGTGTTGTATATTGAGAAGTAGTATTCCCTTCCAGTCAAGTGTATTAGGAGTGACAATGGAACTGAATTCAAAAACCATACAGTTGATGACTTCTATCTTTCAAAGGGAATCAAAAGGCAGTTTAGCATCCCAAGGATTCCAGAACAAAATGGAGTAGTGGAGAGAAAGAACAGGACCCTAATTGAAGCTGCAAGGTCCATGCTGGCTGACTCTGGTTTGCCACTAACCTTTTGGGCTGAAGCTGTTAACACAGCTTGCTATGTGCAGAATAGAGTCTTAGTAAATCAGAGGTTGATGAAGACTCCATATGAAGTTCTCCATCACTTGGCTCCTCTAATTTCATTTTTCAAAGCATTTGGGTGTCCATGTTTTATTCTCAACACAAAGGATCAACTCCATAAATTTGATCCTAAGGTGGATGCAGGGTATTTTGTTGGTTATTCATCTACTTGCAAGGCATACAGAGTCTTCAACTGCAGAACAAAGATAGTTGAAGAGACTTTGCATGTGAAGTTTAATGAATCTCCCTTGGACAAGATTCCACAAAACCCTGTGGAGTTGTTTGATTTGGACATACTGCAATATGTTCCTTATCAACCTCCAGCTGTTGCAGATCCTGTGGATAAATCATTGTTGGACCAAAAGAACCAATGAGCCTGATCAGAGAAACCTCTAAGTCCCACAGGACATCACAATAGCTAAAGAAGACCTGATCAGCTGTTCTACAAAGTCTGAAGAATACAACTGCTGAAGTACGTCTGAAGTACTGAAGACAAAGACTGAGACAACAGCTGAAGATCTAAAGTCTGAAGACTTCAACAAGTACTGAAGACAAAGACTGAAGATCAACAGCTGAAAGAAAAAGTCTGATGTACAAGTACTGAAGACATCAGCTCATGTTAACAGCTGATGACAACAGCTGAAGAGGGCTTCTTCAGTTGTTGTGATGGTTTTTCTTCATCAGTAGTTTTCTTTTACTTTCAGTAGTTTGCTTACTTTTCAGTAGTTTTGTTTTCTTTTCAGTACTTGTAAACAACTGAAGAGGTTGTTCTTCAGTTGTTGTAGTATCAGTAGTTTTATGTTTTTCAGTAGTTGTAAATAAGATGTTTAACACTTAGGAACATTTGTAAGAAGATGTCAGTTGTTGACATCTTCAGTAGTTGTAAACATCAGTAGTTATAAAACGGTTACATGTCACTTTCAAGGTGACATCAGCCTACGTCATTCTTTCCTTTATAAGGAAAGATGACTCACCTGTAATCGTGCCATTGAGGCCGACAATCTTAATGCAATATTCCTTTTTCTGATATTCTCTCTCTATAACAAAATTCTTTATTGCTTTATATCGAATGTTCTTGCTTGAATTTGTCTAATTCTGAGCTATTCCGCTGCTATATCTGTTCAATCGATTAAACCTAGAGGCTGAGATCCTAACAAATGGTATCAGAGCAGGTTAATCATTGATCGATCTAACAATTGATCATTGAAACTGTTCAATCGCTCTAAGTTTGATCGAATTAGCAAATTCGCAAGGATCTGTTATAGAGATTGAGAGTGTATCGCTTCTGGCCTTTATTTGAGGTTTGTGTGGTTCTGAGCTAAATTTATTGTGATTTTACTTGAATCTGTCTGAATTTCCACAATGACTACTTCTTCGAATGATCCTTTCAATACTGGATCCTCTACCAAGCCTCCGATCTTGGTGAGGAATGAGTATAACATTTGGCAAGAAGATTGCTCCATCACCTATCTGTCCATAGCTTAGGTTGTTGGACATCTGTGGTACATGGACCACATAAGACAATGGTGAATGATCCGGAAACAAACCAGTTGGTTCCAAAGAAGAAGGAGCAATACTCCGATGAGGACAAGAAGTTGTTTGAAATCGATGCAAAAGCCCATGGAATTTTGGCTATGGCTATTCCTAATGAGATTTACTCTGGGCTTCTGCATTGTGAGTCTGCTCATGACCTCTGGAAAGCCATCAAAGAACAATTTGGTGGTACTGATGAGGTTTTAGCAAACAACAGGGAAATCCTTGCCCAACAATATGAGACTTTCTCTCATAGAAAGGGTGAGACTCTGACTCAACAATTTGAGCAGTTTTCATGTTTAATCTCTGAATTGAAAATGGTTAAACATGAATATACCAGGAGTCAGATGAACCATAGATTCCTAAGATCACTGCCTGAGAGATGGAACACATATACCATTGTTCTACGCTCAAATGCTGATGTTGATCGCCTATCTCTCACCCAACTTCATGGGAAACTGCTTACATTCGAGAGAGAGATAGAGCAGAAAAGGAAATTGGCTTCATCTGGCAAGCTCACTGAGGATTTTGTCCAAGGGAACACTGCCCTGATTGGACATCAAGAGTCAGAATATGCGTCATCTGAAAGCCAGTATGATGAGCATATTGATTTCTCTACAAACACTTCTGAGCCTGCCTTTGTGAGTGTTGATAGTTATTCTGCTGGTAGTAATAGTGACAATCTATGTTTCATCATGGATGATCTCAAGGGGATTGCTGATGATGACCTAGAAGAGATGGATATTTTGAGCCAAATGGCCTTGATAAATATCAGATCTCAGAAGTTCTACAAAAGAACTGGAAGGAAATTCCCAGGACTCTCTGGCAAAACCAAAGTTGGTTTTGACAAGAGTAAGTTGAAGTGCCATAAATGCCACAGGCTTGGACACTTTGGAAGAGAATGTAGATCATCTGGATCTAACTCTCCTGCACCTTTTGTGACTTACCTGGCAATAGTCAACAAAACAGAGGGCAACAACCTGTCAATTCTGGTTATCATCATCAACCACAATCTCCTGCATATTTTGTTCCACAGGGGCCAATGCCATATCCATACCCCTGCTATTACATGCCACAACCAGGCCAGGTTCAAGCACCCACTGCTCAACAACCACATGCACTCCTGAGCCTCAACCATCCCAATCTCATCAACCTAATCAACTTCAACAACACAACTTCTTCACACCAGGAGTTGTTGACTGGAGCAGTTACCAATGATGTGTCTGGTAATGAACAACTGTTCTCAGGTGCTGGTCAACATGGTGGTGAACATCCTTTTGGAAATCTAGCTCTCATGGCTTTGGAATCCTTTGATGGATCATCCTCAAGTACCTCTTCAACACAGGTATCACAGGTATCTTCTGAGGCTAAGGCCAAATTATGTTCTGAAACTTGCATAGCAGCATTTGCCTCTATTAGAGAAGCAAATGTGGCTTTAATCAATAAAAATGTAGAGCTAGAACAAGTAATTTCCAAAAATAAAGCTGAGTTTGAGTCTGTGCTAAAAGAGAAAACTGATGAGATTTATAATTAAAATGCCAAATCTCTGAGGATAAGGCTAGGGAGGATGTACTCTTAGAGAAGTACAAAGACCTCAAAGATACTCTTGCTGTCACCAAGTAGAGTGTGATCGATGGGTACAATCTTGCAAGGGCTTTGAAATGCTTCTTAGTAAGCAAACTGCTTCCATGTGAAGTTTGGTATTGGTTATAATCACACTGCTCCTCCTACAGATTTTGCTTCAAGAGCAGGAGTAGAATCTGATAGAGAAAGTAATGACCAATCCACCTCATCATGTGATTCACTACTTGATAAAGCACCATCAGTAGTTGAAGTCAGTAGTAATCCCTCTGTGAACCTATCAGCTGATATTGATGGTTCAACTGCTGACACTACATGATCATTGAGTTGATCAACCCAAGTGTTATCCCTAGAAGTACTGAAGGTACTGGAGAGCAGGGGATAACATCTGGAGTTCAAATCCTAATGACTGACAGCACTGAAGAGAAGAAAAATGTCAGTAGGAAGGATTTGAAGCTACTAAGGAAGTTGACAAGAAGGCAAAAAGTGCTTTCTAACTGCTAAAGAGCAAGTCTTCAGTAGTTTCATCTTCTTCAGTTGATGATCAACACAAGATGAAGAAGAAACCATGTGAAATATGTGGTCTATTCAATCATCTCACACATGATTGTTGGTACAAAAGGGATCCAAACTCAAACAAAAGGAGAAAATTAAAGAAAACTTGGGTAAAATGAAAACTGAGTTTGAGTCCAAGTTTGTACCAGCAGCATCGAATCCTGTACTCCTATGTCCAAAAAGAAATCTAAAAAGGAAGGAGTGCAACAGGCAATAGCTGAGGTTGCTCAAAAGAAGATGGTGCAACACAAGAACTCATCATCAAACACCAATACCAATGTGTCTGAAGAGCTGAAAGCTCTTTCCCAGAATCAGACACAACTGGTAATGATGGTTCAACATCTGTTGGGAGAATTAACCAACTTGATGGCCTGTGTTGAAACCCCAGAAAAGGAGATCCAAGCCAAAGGATTCCTCTTCTACACCATCTCCTTCACCTCAAGTTATTGTGCCCAATAAACCTGTTAGTTTACCATCTGTTGATGAGACCAGGCCCAAAACCAAAAAGGTTTGGGTCTCCAAAACTAACTGATTGTTTATTAATGCAGGTCTCTTCAACATGCCAAAGTAGCATCTGGTATGTAGACAGTGGGGGATCTATGCATATGACTGGGAACAACTCACTTCTTAATGACTACTCTCCAGGAAGGAAGGGTTTGTTTCCTTTGGCAATGATGCAAGAGGTTACATCATCGGGAAGGGCTTTGTTTCCAATGGGGAAATAAAGTTTGATGATGTCAACCATGTGGAAAATCTCAAGTATAACCTCTTGAGTGTCAGTCAATTGTGTGACAAAGGCCATGTTGCCCTTTTCACAAGCCAGAACTGCAGGATTCTGTCATCCAAAGTTCTGAGTTTGATTGACAAGGTAATGGATGCTCACACTCTCTGAACGCCAACAGGACAGGAAGAGTGTATGCCTTAGATCTTTCCAAGAAAATAGATCTCAAAGGTTCACTTGCCTATTTTCCAAGGCCTCTCCTCAAGAATCTAATCTATGGCATAGAAGGCTGGGACATGTTAACTTCAAGAACATGAATCAGCTGATACACCATAGTTTAGTAAGGGGAATGCCTATGAAGGAGTTCAAGTGTGACAACAACTGCACTGCTTGTTTGAAAGGAAAACAGCACAAGGGTTCATTCCCACCTATTGAAGAACCAAAGTCCACTGCCTGCTTACAACTTCTTCACATGGATCTCTTTGGTCCTGTGAGAGTGTGGAGCATGGCAAAGAAAAAATACTGTCTGGTAATTGTGGATGATTATTCCAGATTTGTATGGACTTTCTTTCTACATTCAAAGGATGAAGCTGCACAGAAGATCATAAACTGTGTTGTATGCTGAGAAGCAGTATTCCCTCTCAGTCAAGTGTTAGAAGTGACAATGGAACAGAATTCAGGAACAATACACTTGATGAGTTCTTCCTTTCCAAGGGAATAAAGAGACAGTTTAGTATTTCAAGAACTCCTGAACAGAATGGAGTTGTGGAGAGAAAGAACAGGACCCTCATTGAAGCTGCAAGGTCTATGTTGGCTGATTCTGGACTGCCATTGACCTTTTGGCTGAAGCTGTCAACACAGCATGCTATGTGCAGAATAGAGTGCTAATAAATCAGAGGTTGATGAAGACTCCATATGAAGTTCTACATCATTTGGCCCCTCTCATTTCATTCTTTAGAGCATTTGGGTGTCCCTGTTTCATTCTCAACACAAAGGATCAGCTCCAGAAATTTGATCCTAAGGTGGATGCAGGGTACTTTGTTGGTTATTCATCAACTTGCAAGGCATACAGAGTCTTCAACTGCAGAACAAAGATGGTTGAAGAGACTCTACATGTCAAGTTCAATGAATCTCCAAAGGACAAGATTCCACAAAGCCCTGTGGAGCTCTTTGATTTGGACATACTGCAATATGTTCCTTATCAATCTCTGCTGTTGCTCCTGTCAACAGTTCACCACCTGGTGTTACTACTGAAGATGATGATGATAGTAGTAATCACCTCTTCAGGTTTAGTGACCAACTGCCTGTGTCCTCTAAACCTGATGCTCCTGTAGCTCCAGCAGCACCATCCACAACAAATGCTGATGAGATTTCTGCATCCTCAACTTCATTTGAGTTGCCACCATCTTCATGGTTTCAAGAATCTGCATCAACATCTGCTGCTGCTGAAGATCCTACAAACACTTGCATAGATTTGATTGTTTACCAAGAGCTGAAAAATCACCCAATTTCTTAAATCCTTGGTGATATCAATGCTGGTGTTTCAACCAGAAGCCAGTTGTCCAATTTCTGCTTCTATGCTCTCCAATCAGTCAGCTAGAGCCGAAGAACTATCATGTAGCTTTGAGAGACAATGGATGGGTTGACGCCATGCAGCTTGAACTTCTTCAGTTCAAAAAACAGCAAGTGTGGGAGCTTGTTCCTCTACCCCCAGGTAAGTGTGCAATAGGCACTAAATGGGTGTTTAGGAATAAAACTGATGAAAATGGGCTAATTGTTAAGAACAAGGCTAGACTGGTTGTGCAGGGGTTTGCACAAGAAGAAGGTATTGATTATGATGAAACCTTTGCCCCTGTAGCCAGACTGGAGGCAATTAGATTGTTTTTAGCCTATGCTGCACTCCACAATCTTTAGGTTTTCAAATGGATGTCAAAAGTGCTTTTCTATATGGTAACATAAAGAAGAAGTTTATGTGTGTCAACCACCAGGTTTTGAGGATAATAAGCACCCAGAATGGTATATAAGCTTGATAAAGCTCTTTATGGGTTGAAACAAGCACCTAGAGCCTGGTATGAGACCTTATCAAACTTTCTTCTACAGAATAATTTCACTAGAGGCTCCATAGATAAAACTTTATTTATTAAGAAGGTGGATCAGCATAAGCTACTTGTTCAAATTTATGTTGATGATATTATATTTGCATCCTCTGATCCCAATTGTGTGAGGATTTCCAAACCTTAATGCAACAGAAGTTTGAATCAATGCAATGGGAGAATTACAGTTCTTTCTAGGTTTGCAATCAAACAAAAAGCTGATGGAATTTTCATTCATCAGTCTAAATACACAAAAGATCTTTTGAATAAGTTTGATTTACAAAACTGTAAACCCTGTTCTACTCCCATGTGCAACACCACACAATTGGATGTTGATCAGAAAGGTAAAGGGTTGATGAAACCTTTACAGATGTATGATTGGTTCCTTGATGTATTTAACAGCTTCTAGACCAGATATTATGTTTGCTACATGTTTGTGCTAGATTTCAGGCTGCACCTAAGGAGTCTCATCTGATTGCAGTCAAGAGAATCTTTAGATATCTGCAAGGTACACAATCTCTAGGCTTATGGTATTCCACTGGACATTCTTGCAAATTAGTTGCTTTCTCTGATAGTGACTATGCAGGGTGTAAGTTGACCAGGAAATCAACTTCTGGTGGATGTCAATTCCTAGGCAACTGTTTGATTTCTTGGCAGAGTAAGAAACAAACATCTGTTGCTACATCCACTGCTGAAGCCGAGTACATTGCTGCTGCATGTTGTACATCCCAAATACTCTGGCTTCAGAATCACACTTTTGGATTATGGCATTACAGAGACTAAGACTCCATTATTAATGGATAGTGCTTCAGCTCTTTGCATTGTCAAAAATCCAGTCCAGCACTCTAGGACTAAACATATAGAAATTAGACATCATTTTATAAGAGATTTTTTGAAAAGGGTCTAATTAATCCTATGTTTGTGCCTAGTGCTGATGAGCTTGCAGACATTTTTACTAAGCCTTTGGATAGTTCAACTTTCCACAACCTGGTGTTAAGGCTTGGTATGCTGCAGCTAGAATAAGTGACAACTACTGATGATCTCAGTTCTTACTGATGATCATTGGTAACCATGTCACATATAAGTACTGATGAGTTATTTTACCCTCAGTAGTTTTTATAACTACTGAAGGCTAAATGCTTGAAGTACTGTACTTTATCTGTTCTAAACTACTGATGTAGTTACAACTACTGAAATCAGTAGAAACAGATAGTACTGATGTCCTATTCCAACTGAAAACAACTGAAAACAGCAAAAGGCTGATGAGTAAGTGTTGAGGACAGTATGAAACAGCTGAAAGGCTTTGAATTGACGACAACTATGGAGTACTCTCTCTTCAGTAGTTCACAAACTGCTGTTTTTCATAAACAACTGAAGCAATACCATGTCTTCAGTAGTTTCACAACTACTGATGACTAACACCAAGTCTTCAGTTGTTTACAACAACTGATGGCAAAACCACGGTCTTCAGTAGTTTCACAACTACTGATGACTAATACCAAGTCCTCAGTTGTTTCAACATCTGAAGTCCAACTTGTCTTCAGTAGTTTTTAAAACTACTGATGCCTAAATCAGAGACTTCAGTTGTTTCAACGTCTGATTGTAAACACCATGTCTTCAGTTGTTTTATAACTGCTGACCACACCAATACCATCAGTCGTTTCAAACCTCTGAAAGTTAATACCACGTCATCAGTTGTTTCAAATACTGATGACTACACCAAAACCTTCAGTCGTTTCATAACCCGTACCCTATATATACCTGATCCCTCTTTCAGAGTTTTTCATTCTTTCACGACCTAAAATTTCAAAAGCTCTGAAAACCTTTCACCTTCATTAATGGCGACCATGCAACTCAAGCCTCGACACAACTGTGTCGCGTACCTCACAAAATCGCCCTTCTGGACCAAATTTGATAATGCTATAGATCTTATGGTCCAATCCCACTGAAAACGGCTTTCCTCTTAAATCCAATCATTTATGCCGATTCGCTACACAGTTTTGGACGAATGCGACCGTTAATGGAGAATCTATCCATTCGTCCATCAACTCTCATAAGGTGGTCATCTCTACTGCTACCATCCGCCAGATATTACTGTTAGATGATGCTGCCTACCCTGTTGGATATCCTAAGCGCCAACTTGATCTTTCATTTGGACAACATGGATATCAGGGTGATCTTAGTGCTTCAACAATCCTGAAGAAACATTTTCCAGATGCTGAACGATTGATATTTCATATGGTAAATGTTTGCCTGGCCCCGAAGACTTCCTCTTGGGATCAACTGTCTTCCAGATGGCAACAGGTACTGTTCTCTATCCTTGAACAAGAACCACTAAACTTTTCTGAAATAATTTTTCTTGAAATCAAGGATATGGCCACAAAACCACTTTCTAACCGTTGGATACTATATCCTCGGTTATAATGGCCATAATAGAGAATCAGCTTCTGCTGAGGGACTAGTTGGTCTGGGAGTCCCTGCTTTGGCTGTATTGCCGGAGGTATACTCCCGACACAACACTGACCAAACTCTCAAACAGGCTGCCAAGCTGCGCAAACCCACGCAGCTGGAACCCACAGCCTCCACTTCCACATCCAAAGTCCCCTCCAAACCACAAAGAAGAAGCCTAAGAAGGCTACTCAGGGAGTTGAGTCCCCTGTGGATGCTCCTGCTGCACCAAAGCAGGTTATCTCTATTGCCATATAACCCCCCAGTAGAGACTATGACTCCACCAACCGAAGCCGCTCAGGTTTCCTCTCAAAAGAACCTGATGCAACCATTCAAAGGGAAGCCACACTGCTGGGATCCTCCTCACTTGAGGGGATTACCATTGAAGAGCACCACTGTCCCGGGTGCACACTGCTTCCACACCCTCCCTGCAACCGCCCCTCAAAGCCCTACAATAATTGTTGCAAAAGTGCTGACGCAGTTGCATTCCTCACCCCCCACCCAGACACCAATTACTACTGGGATAACCTCAACATCTGAGGGGGAGGATCACAATGCTTCTGTCAACCCACAGCACAGGGGTTATCATGTTCCATCTTCTAGTGTAGACAAGGGAGTGCGAATTAGGTGAGGCTGCCACTGCCTCTGACTCAGCAAATGACCAGGTGCAGTTGGTAACATCTCTAAGACCTCACCAGCGGCAACAGCTGATGAAGGACATAGTCCTGAGGCTGGAAGTCCCCAGAACCAAGAACAAGGGGCACATGCTATAATTGATCTACACTCAAGGCATGTTCATTCTGACTCTGTCAGGAGGTCAGGTGATTCAGTATCAACTGATGATGACCTGAGCTTCTTCTATGATGTAGTTGCTCAAAACACCATTCTAGAGGATGAGGTTAGCAGACTCAAAGAGCTGCTGGCCAAGATGTCTCAGGATGCAAGTCCATCTGCCACCACAATACACCCACAGATGGCACCTTCTTCTGAAGGTCCCCTACACACTGAGCCATATATACTTCCAAGCCACCAGCCTCTGCTTTCGGCACTGATTCTCAGGAACACAACCATCCTGATCAATCAGTTGCTACCTTCAAAAATCCCTACCTCTCCACTCCCATGATCACAGATATAGTGATCAAAGCCATTGATGAGAGGCTTCCTACAATAATACAACCCTTGGTGGAGGAGTTGGTGACTAAATCCCTTTCTACTGCTCAAACCCTTGCCCCCAATGCAAACAAAAAGGGGAGAGTCAGTCAGTTAAAGGAAAAAGGAAGAGGATAGATGGGGAGAAGGCGAAAGAATCAGAGAAGGTAAATGAGAAGGAGAAGGAGAGTGAGAAGGGAGCTGAAGTGAATGAAAGTCAAAAAGACTTTCATGTCACATATCAAAAGAGAAAAGGAGAGTCTGAGAAGGAGAAGGAGCTGAATGATATGGTGAAAGAAGCTGACGCCAACCATAACCGTTCAATGGATAAAATCATTGAGCAGTTATATAGGCAGGGTTTTGACATCCAACAACTAGACTCCGAGATCAGAAGGTTGGAAACAGAGGAGATCAACTCAAGATGGGCTAGCTATGATGCCTTAAAGAGAAAGGCTGGAGATAATGATCAGATTTATAGCTAAATACTTGGGAAGATCTCTATTGAAATAAGGGCCTGGACCAGGGACAACATCTTGGCAATAACCACCAAGATTTGTTCGTCTGAAGCATACTCCAAAGGTTTAGTGATTGAGGCATTGAATGAAGCTGGGGTGGGAACGAAAAGAACTGACAAAATTACTAAAGCCTCCCTTACAGCCAAAATGTTAAAACAGTCTGAAAAGCCTCTATCCTCAAAATCACTACCTCCACAACCCACTAAAACAACCCCTTACCCTCTAAACCAACCATCCAACCCACAAAACCAAATCCTTTCCCCCAAAACCCACTGCCAGTGATGTACCTAGACAAAAGAAAAGAAAGGTACTGAGGCCTGATGAAGATGAAGAGGAGGATGAAGACAGACTGCCACTCTCTGCAGTTATTACTTTGCCTAAGGCTAAACCAATGTCCATCACTCCTGCTTCTCAAATGCATGATGTGATGATAAAGATTGAAGAGGAACAGATGCAAAGACATGATGATGAGGAAATGCTGAAAAGCTTGACAAAGCATATGCCACATCCTCTTCCATGATTAGCATGAAGAAAGAAGTATTAAGATTGTACACCCTTGCTAATACCTTTCAATACCAAAGGGAAAAAGTAAGGATATGGCCTGATCCTAGGGTGGCACACGGATTGTCAAGAAAGAAATTCCTTCAAAATACAAGGGCCAAGTGAAGAGGGTTGTCGACGAAGACATCACTGTGGTTCTTGTAGTGTCCCTGGGAAATGTTGAAGAGTTCAAGAAAGCCTATGAAGCCAAACAACCACCTCAAAAGATGTTGGAGAACAAAATCATAAAGAAGGGATTGGTTTACAAAAGACTTGAAAACTTCAAACAAGAAGAGCTCAACCTGCTCTTAGAAGGGACTCATCCAGATGAGTTTGCTTATAGACAAATAACCACGGTTGAGCTCAAGAATGGAAAACAGGCAAGTACATATCTGAAGTGTATGGCCGAGAAGGATATTTGATGGTGTGCCCGAGGTGCTGACAATGGATGAGCAGATCATGTTTCTAAGGGCTTACACCAGGGAATCATATAGGCTGATACACGGGAAGTAGATCTCATGGTTGGGATACAGCTCGGTGTCCAAGTCCCCAATACAGAGCTCCCAACCATATCCTGCCAAACAGATCATCAGAGACTTCTCCCAGGCCGGTGCTGAAAAAGAGTCACTTCTCTCTGATCAAGAGGATAAAAAGACCAATCTATCTGCCAAAATAAGTGGGACTCGTCAATAACTTAGAGGTTTTGGCTGCATTGGTTCAGGGGGAGTTTGTTGGACCAAAAGAACCAATGAGCCTGATCAGAGAAACCTCTAAGTCCCACAGGACATCACAACAGCTGAAGAAGACCTGATCAGCTGTTCTACAAAGTGAAGAATACAACTGCTGAAGTACGTCTGAAGTACTGAAGACAAAGACTGAGACAACAGCTGAAGATCTAAAGTCTGAAGACTTCAACAAGTACTGAAGAAAAGACTGAAGATCAACACTGAAAGACAAAGTCTGATGTACAAGTACTGAAGACATCAGCTGATGTTAACAGCTGATGAGGCATTTCAGCTTGTTGTGATGGTTTTTTTCATCAGTAGTTTTCTTACTTTTCAGTAGTTGCTTACTTTTCAGTAGTTTGTTTCTTTTACTTGTCAGTACTTGTAAACAACTGAAGAGGTTGTTCTTCAGTTGTTGTAGTATCAGTAGTTTTATGTTTTTCAGTAGTTGTAAATAAGATGTTTAACACTTAGGAACATTTGTAAGAAGATGTCAGTTGTTGACATCTTCAGTAGTAGTTGTTAAACATCAGTAGTTATAAAACGGTTACATGTCACTTTCAAGTGACATCAGCCTACGTCATTCTTTCCTTTATAAGGAAAGATAGACTCACCTGTAATCGTGCCATTGAGGCCGACAATCTTAATGCAATATTCCTTTTGTTGATATTTCTCTCTCTATAACAAAATTCTTTATTGCTTTATATCGAATGTCTTGCTTGAATTTGTCTAATTCTGAGCTATTCCGCTGCTATATCTGTTCAATCGATTAAACCTGAAGGCTGAGATCCTAACAAATCATCTTTGCAGCATGTCTTCCACCTAGTGGTATTGAGATATGATGTCATAATAATCATCTCACCTATTCACCAGTATGCGATCACTGCATGTGTCTGCTAAACTTGATGTCTGTAGCTCAGCAGTTCCATCACAACCAA
Organism: Flaveria trinervia; assembly: GCA_025506515.1. NCBI lineage: Eukaryota > Viridiplantae > Streptophyta > Magnoliopsida > Asterales > Asteraceae > Flaveria > Flaveria trinervia. Next base: position 39,839,483 of record CM046449.1, read on the forward strand.
ATGCTGATGAGTCTTTGTTTCCTCTACATCTTTTGAGTTACCATCTAATTCTTGGTTTCAAGAGTCTGCATAACATCTGCTGCTGCTGAAGGTTCTACAAACACTTGCACAGATCTCATTTTTTATCTTGAATGAAGAATCACCCAATGTCTCAGATTATTGGTGATATCAATGCTGGTGTTCAACAAAGAAGTCAATTGTCTAACTTCTGCTTCTATGCTCTCTTCACAGTCACCTAGAGCCAAAGAACTACCATGTTGCTTTGAGAGACAATGGATGGGTTGAAGCTATGCAGCTTGAGCTACTTCAGTTCAAGAACAGCAAGTGTGGGAACTGGTTCCTCTTCCCCCAGGTAAGTGTGCAATAGGCACTAAATGGGTCTTTAGGAATAAAACTGATGAGAATGAGCTTATTGTTAGAACAAGGCTAGACTGGTTGTACAGGGTTTCACAAGAAGAAGGTATTGACTATGATGAAACTTTGCCCCTGTAGCCAGACTAGAGGCAATCAAATTGTTTTTAGCCTATGCTGCATTCCACAATCTTAAAGTTTTTCAAATGGATGTCAAAAGTGCCTTTTATATGGTAAAATAAAGGAAGAAGTTTATGTGTGTCAACCACCAGGTTTTGAGAATAATAAACATCCTGAATGCGTGTATAAACTTGATAAGGCTCTTTATGGGTTGAAACAAGCTCCTAGAGCCTGGTATGAGACACTTTCTAATTTTCTTCTTAAGATAATTTCACCAGAGGCTCCATTGATAAAACTTTGTTTATTAGAAGGTGGATCAGCAGAAGCTACTTGTTCAGATTTATATTGATGATATCATTTTTGCATCCTCTGATCCCCAGTTGTGTGATGATTTTACAACATTAATGAAAAAGAGGTTAGAAATGAGTGCAATGGGAGAATTACAGTTCTTTCTAGGCTTGCAAATTAAACAAAAGGCTGATGGAACCTTTATTCATCAGTCAAAATATACAAAAGATCTTTTGAATAAGTTTGATTTACAAAACTGTAAACCCTGTTCTACTCCCATGTGCAACACCACACAACTGGATGCTAATCAGAAAGGTAAAGTTGTTGATGAAACACTTTACAGATGTATGATTGGGTCCTTGATGTATTTAACATCTTCTAGACCAGATATTATGTTTGCTACATGTGTTTGTGCTAGATTTCAGGCTGCTCCTAAAGAGTCTCATTTGATTGCAGTCAAGAGAATCTTTAGATATTTGCAAGGTACACAATCTCTGGGTTTATGGTATTCCACTGGACACTCTTGCAAATTAGTTGCTTTTTCAGATAGTGACTATGCAGGGTGCAAGTTAACTAGAAAGTCAACTTCTGGTGGTTGTCAATTCCTAGGCAACTGTTTGATTTCTTGGCAGAGTAAGAAACAAACATCTGTTGCTACATCAACTGCTGAAGCCGAGTACATTGCTGCTGCAAGTTGCACTTCTCAGGTACTTTCCAAAACCTTGTGTTAAGGCTTGGTATGCTGCAGCTAGAATAAGTGACAACTACTGATGATTTCAGTAATAATTACTGGTGATCATTGGTAACCTTGTCACATATAAGTACTGATGAGTCCTTTCACCTTCAGTAGTTTTATAACTACTGACGACTAAATGCCTCACAAGTACTGAAGTACTTTATCTGTTCCAAACTACTGATGTAGTTACAACTACTGATGTAGTTACAACTACTGATGTAGTTACAACAACTGAAATCAGTACAAACAGATAAGTACTGACGTCCTATGAAACACCTGAAAAGCAGATGCAAAGTCTGATGAGTAAGTGTTGAGGACAGAATGAAATAGCTGAAAGGCTATGAATTGACGAAAACTACTGAAGAGAACTTTCTCTTCAGTTGTTTCTACAACTGTTGATTCATTCTAAACAACTGAAGCAAAACCATGTCTTCAGTAGTTTTATAACTACTGATGACTAATACCAAGTCTTCAGCTATTTACAACAACTGATGACAAAACCACTCTTTTCAGTAGTTCTCACAACTACTGATGACTAACACCAAGTTCTCAGTTGTTTCATCATCTGAAGTCAAAACCATGGCTTTCAGTAGTTTTCTAACTACTGATGCCTAAAACCACGACTTCAGCTGTTTCAACGTCTGAAAGGGTAATACCATGTCCACAGTCGTTTAAAACTACTGATGACTAACACCAAATCCTTCAGTTGTTTTCTAACCCATACCCTATAAATATCCCTGACCTAATCCTTCAGAGCTTCATCTTCTTCAAACCTAACGTTCATCTCTCCAAAACTTCTCTCTCCTAAATGGCGTCCATGCAACTCAAACCGCGACACAACTGTGTAGCTTATCTCACCAAATCGCCATTCTGGGCTAAGTTCGATAATGCCATTGATCTTATGGTCCAGTCACCCTACAAAACGGCCTTTCTTCTCAATCCAATCCTTCATGCCGAATCCCTTAACCAGTTTTGGATGAACGTCACCCTCACCACTGGGGAGAACAACACAGCGTCTCTCCGGTCGGTCGTCAACAACCATGAAGTGGTCATCAATCCCGATATACTTCGTCAAACTCTACACCTGGATGATGCCACTTCTCCTGCTGGATATCCAAAGGGCACAACTGATTTATCCTTTGCCCACCATGGATATTAGGGAAACCTTAGTGCCTCCACCATACTGAAGAAACATTTCCATGATGCTGAACGTCTAATCTTTCACATGGTAAATGTCTGTTGGCTCCTAAGACTTCGTCTTGGGATCAAATGTCTACAAAGTGGCAGCAGGTAATATACTCCATTCTTGAGCAACAGCCTTTAAATTTTTCAGAAATAATATTTTCAGAGCTCAAGGATATGGCACAAAAACAAACTGCTAACCGTTGGATATTATATCCGCGGTTCATAATGGCCATAATTACAAACCAGCTTCAAGCTGAGGGACTTGTTGGCCTAGGAGTCCCTGTTATGGTTGTTTTGCCTGAAGTATACTCCCGGCACAACTCTGACCAATCACTCAAATTGGTTGCCAAGCTGCGCAAACCCACGCAGTTGGAACCCCCAGCCACCACCTCCAATCAAAAGTCCCCACCAAACCCACTAAAAAGAAAACCAAAACGGCTACTCAGGAAATGAGTCCCCTGAGGATGCCCCTGCAACACAAATGCAGGCTATATCCACTGTTATAACCCCCTAGTGGATATAAGGACTCTTCCAGCCATAGCCGCTCAGGATTCCTCTCAAAAGGAGCCTGCAGCAACCACACAAGGGGTACCCACACATCTGGGATCTTCCTCACTTGAGGAGATTGCCATTGAAGAGCACCATCCTCCCCAGGTGCACACTGCTTCTACCCCTTCTCCCCATGCAACCGCCCCCCAAAGTCCTACATTGCTTGTTGCACAAGTGCTGACTCAGTTGCACTCCTCACCCCCTCCCCAGATACCAATTACTACTGGGAACACTTCTACCATTGAGGGGGAGGACCAAAGTGCAGCTGAGAACCCACAGCATAGGGGTTACAATGTTCCTTCTCCTAGTGTAGCAATGGAGATTGGAACTTCTGGTGAGGCTGCCACTTCTCCTGCGTCAGCATATGATCAGGTTGTAGTTGGTACCATTACTAAGACCTTACCAGAGGCAACTGCTGATGACGGACACAGTCCTGAGGCAGGAAGTCCCCAGTTCCAAGACAAATGGGCACATGCTACAACTGAGCTACACTCAGTGCATGTTCATCCTGATCCTATGAGGAGGTCAGGTGATTCAGTATCTACTGATGATGACCTGGGCTTCTTTTACGATGTAATCACCCAAAACACCATCCTGGAGGAGGAGGTGAGCAGACTCAAAGAGCTGCTTGCCAAAACTTCTAAGGAACAAAGACCATCTGCCTCCACCACCCACAGATGGCACCTTCAGTTGAAGGTTCTCCAAACACTTTACCCTCTCATCTCACTGAGCCTCCAGCTTCTGCTTTTGGCACTATCTCTCCTGGACAGAACCTCCCAGAGCAGATAGTTGCTGTATTCCAACAATCCCTCCCTCTCATCACTCCATCATCAATGAAATTGTTACTAAAGCCATTGATGAGAGGATTTCCTTGAGTCTACAACCACTTATTGATGATGTTGTGCTCAAGAAACTTTCTGCGGTACAAACCCCTGTCTCCAATGCATCCAAAAAGGGGGAGAGTACTGCAGTGAAAGAAAAGAAGGAAAAGAACTAAGGATGAGAAGGCACAAGAGAAAGCCCAGGAGTTGGAAAAAGAAAAGCAACAACAACTGATCACCTACAAAAGAAAGAAAAGTGTTGGTGATCAACCTACTGCTGAAGAAAAATCCTTGGAAGAGCTGGTAAAAGATGCAGATGACACACACAGCCGATCCATGGACAAAATCATTGAGCAACTCTTCAAGCAAGGTTTTGATACAACCACATTAGATAGTGAGATCAGGAAGTTGGAAGTGGAGGAGATTCAAACCAGATGGGCTGGGTATGATGTACTGGGAAAGGAGAGATTGGAGATCATGATTCGTTTCATTGCCAAATACTTAGGAAGATCTTTGATGGAGATACGTTCATGGACCAGAGACAGTATTCTGGCTATAGCCACCAGAATCTGTTTGTCTGAGCATTCCATAAGGGGATTATCATTGAAGCCCTTGATGAGGCTGGGGCTGGAAAAAGGTTTGAAATGGCAAGACTTACAAAAGCTAAACTCACAACCAAAATGCTGGAACAACCTTCCCTTTCACCCACTCAAAAACAGCCTACCCCTCAAATCTCCAAACCATCTCAAAGCCCAAATCCAAACTTCCTCAGCCCACAAAACCAACTCCTTTACCATCTAACCAATAGCCGATGATGCACCTAAGAAGAAGAAGAGAAGGGTGTTGAGGCTAGAAGAAGAAGAAGAGATGATGTGGAAGAAGATAGGCTGCCTCTGTCTGCAGTTCTAACATTGGCGAAAGCCAAACCCATGCCCATCACTCCCACCTCACAGATGGATGCTGTGAAAGTAAAGATTGAAGAAGAACAGCAGCAAAAGCTTCATGATGATGAAATGCTGAAAAGCATTGACAAAACTTATGCTGCTTCGTCATCAATCATTAGTATGAAGAAAAAAGCTCTAAGGTTGTACACTCTTGCCAACACATTTCAATATCAGAAGGAAAAGGTGAGAGTATGGCCTGATCCTAGGGTGGCTCACAGGATTGTAAAGAAAGACATTCCTTCGAGATACAAGGGCCAAGTGAAAAGGATCGTAGATGAAAGATCACAATGGCCCTTGTAGTATCACCCTGGGAGATTGTCGAAGACTTCAAGAAGGCCTATGAGACTAAACAACCACCCCAAAAGATGTTAGAGAACAGAATTATTAAAAAAGGGGTTAGTCTACAAGAGGCTTGAGAACTTCAAATAAAATGAGCTCAGTCTGTTACTTGAAGGGACTCATCCTGATGAGTTTGCATACAAACAGATTACAACAGTTGAGCTCAAAAATGGTAAACAGGCCAAGTACATCTCAGAGCTGTATGGGCGAGAAGGATTGTTTGATGGTGAAGCCGAGAACCTGACCATAGAAGAACAAATCATGTTTCTCAGAGCATACACCAGAGAATCCTACAGGCTTATACACAGGAAGTAGATCTCATGAATGGATAACAACTCTGTGTCCAGTTCCCCAAAACAGAGTTCCCATTCATATCTTGCCAAACAAATATCTGAGATTTCTTCCCAGGCCGGAGCTTATATGAGTCATCTTCTCTACTGATCAAGAAGGAAAAAGACCAACCTTTTGCCAACAATAAGTGGGAAAATAAATAAATTAGAGGTTTTGGCTGCATTGGTTCAGGGGGAGTTTGTTGGACCAAAAGAACAATGAGCCAAGATCAGAAAACCTCTAAGTCCCACATGATATCACAACAACTGCTGAAGGCTTCATCAGCAGTTCCACAAGTGCTGAAAACTACAACAGCTGAAGATCAAGTGCTGAAGACTTCAACAGCTGAAGACTAAAGTGTTGAAGTTCAACAGCTGAAGAACACAAGTGCTGAAGCTGAAGACCAAGTACTGAAGTACAACAGTTGAAGAGTCTACAAGTGCTGAAGATCAACAACTGGTGTACAAAGTATCAAGACAAAGACTGAAGACATTAGCTGATGATATCTACTGAAGTCATTAGCTGATGAAACATCTGAAGTTCAAGTCTGAAGACCAAGTACTGAAGTTTCAGTAGTTCGTCACAACAGCTGAAGAACACTTCTACAGTAGTTATGATATCAGTAGTTTTATGTTTTTAGTTTCAGTAGTTTTGTAAAACGACTGAAGAGCTTGTTCTTCAGTCGTTGTAGTATCAGTAGTTTTATGTTTTTCAGTAGTTATAATAACTGTTAACACTTAGTATTTTTGTTAGGAGATGTCAGCTGTTTTGACATCTTCAGTAGTTGTGTTTCAGTTGGAATAATTCTGTTAGATGTCACTATCAAGTGACATCAGCAGACGTCACATCTCTTATATAAGAGGTGTCGACCAAATTGTAATTGTGACATTCCGTTACCACGAAAGCGAATATTGAATGAAATATATTTGCAGAATTCTCTCTTTCTATAACCGTCTTTCTTCTTCATTGAATATCGTTTCGTTCTTGTGAATTGGCTAATTCATTATTAGAATTCCGCTGCTATACTCTCTAATCAATCAAACATAGATCACTGATCCTAACACAGACTTTTATTACTTGATGTATTTAACCAATTTAAATAACATTACAAATAATACCCATGAACAATCTATCCCTATAAGTTGTTCCATCTCATATGCAACTTATTTAGAAAACCCATTTTCTAAATTGGTGGATTTATTTCATTGCATGATCATATCATCGATTAACTTTTAATTGGTGTTTGCTAAGCTTGTTATTGGGTATGACCCGACTTGGATTATAACGTACTAACCACACCAATGTTCTATGTGTCTGGGCATAAAGAATCCAACAGTTTTGCTGCCACCTTCGCTAGTAGTTTCGCTAGCATCTTCGCTGCCAATTTCGCTGCCAGTTTCGCCCAACTTTCATTGGATAACCATGTCTGTGAAGCTACCTGCGAAACTATAGTTTCACAAGAAGTCTTCATAGCTTCGCGGGACGACTACGCAGTTTCGCTGGATGAACCCTTAATTTTGCAAAACGGGCTGAAAATTACGAACCAACCCATTTTTCACCCAAAACTTCAATCTTTTACATCCAAAAGCTTGGTTTATCACCCAATAAGCTATATCTAAGCTTCTTACGTATTTTCTTACACAAAAACGTGAGTTTTGGGCGAATCTTTGCCACTTTCAGAACCCAAGTTCTAGAATCCGGGTTTACATCAAAATGAAAGATTAAATGATGTTTCCTACCTGGATTCTTGGTGTTTTCTTGTTGTTTGGATGCTCACGAACACCGATCTTCACTCCCTTGATCAACCGAGCCTTAAGTCTTCAATTCTCTCTACTTTCTCTCTCTACACTCTCTCTACACTCTCTCTCTAGAATTTCGGGTGTTGAGTTGCAAATGAGAGTTTCTCTCTTTACACTCTCTGTCTAGAATTTGGGCTCATTTCAACTTTATTTGGGCATTACAAGTCCACCCCCCTTATTCAGTTTCATCCTCGAACCTATTAGTCGCTGAATAGTTGAGGGTAATGCAGCCTCATCTCCTCAACTCCCCAAGTGGACTTTGATGCTTTCCTGTGCTTCCACTGTACTCGCACAATTGGAACCACTTTATTCCTTAGCCTCTTCTCCTTGTAATTGATGATCACCACTGGTTGCTCCACATAATTGAGTCGTTCGTCCACTTCAATATCTTCTAGTGGTACCACCATATCCTCGTCGGCTAAGCATTTCCTTAGCCTTTTCTCCTTGTAACCTATAGGCCACATCTCCTACTCGAGCAATAATTCGGAAAGGCCCTATGTATCTTGGGCTCAACTTGCCCCGCTTCCAAAACCGAACTTTCAACATAACTCTATTACCTACCTGGACTCAATCGGTCTATGTCGTTTATCGGCGTACAACTTTTGCCTATATTTAGCTCCCTTCATAAGAGTTTTGATCCTTTCCAGCTTCTCAGTCGTAGCCTCGACCATCTCGACTCTCCCTAACTCTTTATGGCCAATATCACCCCAAAAAGTAGGTGTTCTAATCTCCTACCGTATAGCATCTCATAAAGACGCATGCCAATGCTAGCATGGTAGCTATTGTTATATGAGAACTTGGTTAACGATAAGTGGTCATCCCAACTTCCTCCAAAGTCAATGACGCATGCCCGAAACATATCTTCTAGTATGTGAATGGTCCTTTCTGACTGACCATCTCTCAGGGGATGATAAGCCATGCTGATATGTAACCTCATCCCCAGAGAATTGTGAAATCATTTCCAAAACATGGATATAAACCGGGTGTCACCATCAGACACAATAGACACCGATACACCATGGTGACTTGCAATCCCCTTGATGTATTGATCCTCTAATCTTTCGTAAGAATACGTCTTGTAGATCGGTAGGAAGTGAGAACTCTTAGTCAAACGATCAACTATCACCCATATGGCATCATACCCTTTCACGTAATAAAGTCTATGGTGATACACTCTCACTTCCACTCGGGTATGTCCAATGGTTGGATCTTCCCGTATGGCTTCTCATGCTCCACCTTCACTTGCAAACAAGTAAGGCACTTACTCACGTACTCCACTACGTCACGCTTCATACTCGGCCACCAATAATCTTTCATCATATCTTGATACATCTTTGTAGCAATTGAATGAATAGAGTATCGAATCTTATGAGCTTTGTCCATAATCCTCCGACGTAAATCCCCATAACGAGGATCCAAATTAGTCCGAATTAGGTTCTAACACCGAGAGTGTTTTCACCCAGCTCTGCGACTAGACATCTCATCCTTATAGAGTTAAGATGATCTTCCTTCAATGCCTCATCTTGAAACTCCTTGACGTGTTTCATCACATCAAAGGTCATAATCAACTGTAAGCCTTCACCAGAATCGGCTCAGGTCCCTCCTTTCGGCTAAGGGCATCTGCCACCACGTTGGCTTTACCTGAATGGTAATGGATCTTGTAATCATAATCCTTTATGAGCTCCAACCATCTCCTCTTCCTCATATTCAAGTCTTTCTACTCAAGGAAGTACTTCAACCACAACTGCTATCTTCAAGTCATGAGTAGGATAATTAACCTCATGAACATTCAACTGTCGGGATGCGTAGGCTATAACCTTTCCTCGCTGCATCAAGACACATCACAACCTCGAGTAAGAAGCATGTGAATAACCACCAACTCTTCGCTTCCATCAGGTAACGACAAGACAGGAGCTTGAGTCAACCTGGCCATTAACTCCTTAAATGCCTTCTCTCGAGCTGACCCCATACAAACTTTACATCCTTACGGGTCAAATTAGTCAACGGAGAAGCTATCCTAGAGAAGTCTTGAATGAATCTTCTGTAATAGCCTACCAAACCCAAGAAACTGCGAATCTCAGATGGCGTCTTTGGAGACTTTCAGTACATCACCGCCTCCACGTTTGTCGGGTTTTCCATAATCCCTACAAGATTCACCATGTGACCCAAAAAACTGAACCTCGTGCAACCACAATGCGCACTTGGAGAACTTGGCATACAACTTCTCCTTTCTTAGCATCTCTAACACTTCCCGAATGTGAATGACATGCTCTTCTTTGCTCCTTGAACTTATTAGAAATCATTAATAAACATAATCACTGATTTATCTAACATCGAGCGACACACTCAATTCATCAAATCCATAAAAGCAGCTCTTGGTCAAACCAAAAGACATAACAAAAAACTCGTAGTGTCCATAACGCGTACGAAAAGTTGTTTTAGGAATATCTTGCTCTGTCATCTTCAACTGATGGTAACCACATTGAACGTCTATCCTCGAGAACCAACTGGCACCCTGGAGTTGATCAAACAGATCATCAATTCACAGTAGGAGTACCTATTCTTCACTGTCAACTTGTTCAGCTCAAGGTAGTCTATACACATCCTCATGCTACCATCTTTCTTCTTCACAAATAAGACCAGAGCACCCCAAGGAGAGATACTCAGTCTAATGAACCCCTTATCAAGCAACTTCTGTAGTTACCCCATCAGTTCCTTCATCTCGGTCGAAGCCAACCGATACGGTCCCTTACCTACAGGCTGGGCACCGAGTATCAAGTAAATTTGAAACTTGATCTCACGGTCCGGTGGCACACGTGGCAAGTCTTCTAGAAACATGTCCAGAAAGACACACAAAACCGGTACATCGGGTAGTTGTGGTGTTGACGTATCCACATTCTTTAGGTAGGCCAAGTAGGCACTACATCCACGCCTCATGCACTTTCCTTCCACCGCTATCGAAATCACCTTCGGGATAGTCGTAACTCCATCACCGTAAATTGTCACCAAACTCCCGTCAGGTGCTATCAGTCTGACCATCTTCTTGCGATATACGATATTAGTCTCATAGTCCGCCAACCAATCCATTCCTAGGACTACGTCGAAACTACCTAAGGTCATCACGAATGGTCTAGGAGGAAACTTATGACCTTCTAATTCAATGTCACAACCTTCTATCATCTCAAAAATCCTGGTAGACTTATCTATGGGAGTTTCTACATTGAAGGGCTCATCAATACTTCTACTCTTAATTGGCAACTTAGCACAAAAAGCAACACAAATAAAACTCCAACCAGCACTGGAATCAAATAACACACATGCAAGAGTTTGGTTTACTAGAAACGTACTGACACCACATCGGGGTCCGTCCTAGCCTCCTCCCAAGTCATCGTGAAAGCACGGGCGCTTGCCTTCTGCCCTTTAGTTCCGGCCTTCTTCCCTGCCCCGAACTCTCCTCCCTCAGCTTCTCGCAATCCCTACTCAGGTGGCCATTTTCTAAACAGTTGTAAGACCTTATAACCCCACAATCTCTTGCCATATGACCAAGCTTCCCACACTTGAAGCAGATGTTTGACCCTATTTGCATTCTCCCGAATGCTCCTTATTGCGATTACCACATCTCTTCGACTATGCACCAGATGTTACCACACACCGGTCACCCACCTTTGCCAACTTATTGTTTCAAGTAGCTCTGCCATGTCCAAACTGTTTCCCATTCAAGTTTTGGTCACCACCACCCTTCTTGCTCACCTCAGCCACCACCACCCTTCTTGCTCACCTCAGCCAACACCACCTCTCGCTCGTCATACAGTCTTCCCGCCAGGTCAACCACTGACCTATATGTACTCGGCTGAGCGGCAATCATATGCCTGCGAATATCCACTGGCAAGCCCTGAATATACGTTTTATCTTTCGCAACAGAGGTGTCACCTGATCTGGCACCAGCCGTGCCATCTCTTTGAATTTGGTGGTGTAGTGCTGTTGTGTCATGGTTCCCGCTTCCAGCTGCAGGAACTCTCTCCCAACCTTATCCAATACCCTATAAGGATAGAACTCCTCAATCACCAACTTCTTTGACTCTGCCCACCTCATCCTCCTGATAGCCCTGCTACCCTCAGCTTGGACAATATCGTCCCACCCACATAAGGCCGAGTTCACAAAGGATTAGGCAGCGAACTTCACCTTCTTATCCTCCCGATACTCTCCATAGTTACAGCCTCGTGCTACCTCATGCATAGGCTATTCCTCTTCCTCTTCATCACTAGAGACAAGCGTCTCAATCTCCGGTTGCTCTCTTTCTCCGGTTGCTAAGTCCATTATTATTAATTGCTCGTTTCGACTTTATTTCAGGTTATGTGATCAAGACAGATAATAAAAATATGGGCTATATATCTCTACTCTTTGGACAGGAAAGATTTCATGAATTATTTCTTGTCCTAAAAGGAGGGCCATCATACTCGATGCTCCTAAAAGCCTCAAACACCTCGTTGTCAGACAAATCTACCTCCTCCCCACAATCTTCTTCAAGCCTCACACGAGCATAATATCTACAGTGATAGAGATGTCATTCTCCAGAACTCTGACTAAAATTCTCTGAGCATTAGCCCTAGTTTCATACTCTACAAATCTCCAAAAGTCTCTTATATGTAGATCTTATATGGTCGGGGAATGAGAAATCGCATAGGTGATAGGAGAGCTCTTGAACCAACGTATAAAATCTCTGAATCCAGCACCTTTGGACTCATGTCGTCTATAATTGTTGTAATGTTATTCCTCTCATCAAATTTTAGTTTGGCCATTTATGTGAAGAGAAATAGGTGAAACAGGTTAGAATGATGTAACAATATAAATAATATAGAAAGAAAATTAAAAAGAATAAAATTAAAGAAAAACACAATTACTTTCGCCGAACGAAAGTGTAGTTTTGCTGGCCGGAACAGTATTTTCAGCAGGAGAAAGTGTAACTTCGGTAGAGGTTTACTTTTATTTTCACCAACCAAAGAAGTAGTTTTGGTGTGCTAAAACTATAGTTCTGGCATGGAGAAAATGAGTTCTGGCAAGCGAAACTTTCAGCTTCGAATGAACATCATAACCTTACAGTTTTGCTACAGTAGTGAACTTCCGTTAAGTTCGTTGAAAGCTTCAATACTCTCGCAGCAAGAACTGCGAAAATATTGAACCGACGTGCTCTAATACACCCATTTATTGTGGTTAAAACAAAGATTAAATTACAAACATAGGTTGAAAACACACACCTAAGTCTTAAAAGTTCATCCAAAATATTTAATGATCACAAAATATTGAAATCATACAGGAGAAATTTTAGGCCACTGAAACTATCTCCAAACCGTATGTGCAAAAATGAGTAGTCAATTTCGCATCACACAATATATAGGACATAAAGTTGGCAGTGAAACTATAGTTTCATCCGGTAAGTATTTCAATTAAAATGGATCTGAAATAAGCGAAAGTACCGGCGGATCTATTGTTTCGAACAATGAAGCTACTAGCAAATCTATAGTTTCGCTGGACACAAAACTTAGAATTTTCTATTTCTTTTTTAAGATTTGATTATTTAGAATGAGATTTTAGACAAAGACAAAAGAGAAAAATAAGAAGAAAAAAAATGCCCCACACGACCTATCAAAATTCCCAAACAAATGTATATAAAAATAAAGAAAAATAAAGGACGTAAAGGTAAATTAATTAAGAAGCTTAAAAGGATATCCAAATACGATGTAACACCTGGATATTTTAAAAGACAAGAAAAAAGAATAAAAGTGAAGAAAAAGAAAGAAATACAATTTAACCTAAGTTGAGGGGTTAAATGTTTTAAAAGGACAAGAAGTTTCAAAAGTAAGTGTAAAGGTGGTATGGCTGCCCATGTTGTCTACACAACACCTTTTCAACTAGATTTAGATAGAGATAGTGAAGGAGCCTAGGTTTTAGAGAGAGAAGAGAAGACTGAATTTAATGTAAGAATTCTTTGTTTTGGGTTGTTCTTGGCCGGCTTATGCCTCGGTTACATGCTTATGTGTGTTTATGTGTGTTCGGCTTTGCGTTTTGGTTGGTTTGAGGCGTTTGAACTCAATCACAAATGGGTTTGAAGGAAGTCATACCGAAAGGCTGCTAATGTGAGTTCTAGAACCCCTTTTTTACGTGTTTTACATGATTTTGGGGCTGGAAATACATGCGTAAATGTTTTTATTTAAATGGGTGTTACACCCGTATGTTTATGTGTGTGTGAATGCGGGTGGGTTATAATTTTGGGTGTTCTTGGTGTTATGATAATGTCATGTTCTTGTTATGATGCTTAGAATGTTAGAGATATGCTTAGAACATGTTGAAATGATGATTGGGACTGAATTAGAATGATTTGAGGTGGATTAGTTGCTCATGCACATGAAGAGTGGCCCGCGCACCTAACTATCCGGACGGCTAAGTGTTTTCCCCATGCGCCCAAAATTCATGTGCCCCAATAGTGTCCGTGCGCATAGGATTAAGCTTAGAATTGGTTAAGTGTTCGCGTGCGCATAAGTCAGGCCATGCACCTACATATTGCCCGAATGCCCAAATGTTGCCGAAGTGCCTAAGTATTGGTCATGTGCCCATATAGTGCCCATATGCCTAGAAATTTCCTATGTGCCTAAGTGTTCCCCATGCGCCCAGAAGGCCATGCGTCTGTATAGTACCCATGCGCCTAAGACTTACAATTATATTTTGAATTTTGGGGTAAATGTAAAGTGTAGGCTTTGGCTTGGGATGTTCTCGGGGTGATGTAAGTTGACTTTTTAATGATGTATGTTATGTCATCTAGGATGATATTATGCTTATGTATTATTATGTTTCTATTACTTTTCTTTTTATATATGTTTATTTTTTTGTTGCTTTACGTGGTATGATTATGAAAGTAAATGAAAAGTATTATGTAAAGTAAGGTGAAAGATAATGAAACGTGGAATGTAAAGAATGAATGAATGCAGACATTAATGAAGGGTGAATGAATGGGTAAGTTTTGCCTCGGTGCTGGTGCCAGGTTATATGCGTTATGGAAGTCTTATCAACTTTGGCCCAGCACCTGCTTTGTGCCCACGTTTGGGGTAACCTTATCTATGGAATCGTTGATGCTTACCCCGGTGCTGGTGCCTGGCTATGTACATTATGAAAGTCTGATAAACTTTGGCCCAATACACGCTTTGTGATATGTTTGGGATATAGCATACAGATGGGGTCTTTGTCGCTTACCCCGGTGTTGGTGCCAGGTTGTGTGTGTTATGGAAGTCTGATAAACTTTGGCCCAGTACCCCCTTTGTGCATTTAGGTATAGCTAATGACACTAACGTGGAAAGAATGAATCGAAAGATGACGTACATTGAACAAATTTAATGAATGATAATGGAAGATAATAATGATATTATCTATGTGTATGTATGATGTATGATCACGTATGAAAGTAAAGAAAGGTTTTGAACGAAAATAAAGTATATTTTATTTTAAAACTAGAACTCACTCAGCAACGCTGACTTTTATGTGTTTCTGGTTGGCAGGTAATTGATTGCTGAGGATGGCACGGGCGGCTACTTGGCTTATTTGGGCGACAACCATTTTGTATAATGATAATGTTTTTTTGATATAATGCAATGAGTTACATTTTGTAATTTTTCATTTATGAATTATTTTGCAAAAGCAATTATAATGATATAAAATGGATTAAATTTATTCCGCTGCAATATTTTAGTAATGGTAAATACAAATTATATGTTTTTATACGCAATGATCGACCAACTCTGAGCATCTCGAGAACGGGGCCTTACACACAATAAGCTAAAGAGATTTTCTAGAAAATCAGTTTGGCGAGATTGATGATATACTGTCCTTTTAAACCCATGCCTTCTTGTTTTCAACGAGTAAATTGTGGCTTCTCTTATCAAATTTTGCGGTTAGTTTAGAGAAGACTTAAATGACTCATCCCCACAGACATTTGGCTAAAAAACTCATCCTGTCCTCATGATATATTGGGCAATATCATTAACTCTGCTTAGTTCAATGCAGAGCACAAAAAGCACAGACCGTATAATTTTCAAATGATGAGAGCTCCAGGTCTATACTTATGTATAACAAGGAGATAATCATTTGATCTTGTCTCATGAGAGGTTCAGGTCTATACTTACGTATAATAGAAAAGACCATCTGGAACATGCTGATAAGAGCTCCAGGTCAATACTTTCATATAACAGAGGAGATCATCACTCCACGTTAATGTTCACACATAGCAAAGGAGATAAACATGTAATAGAATATAGGATGAATCTTCTTTCACTAAAATAGAGCTAACAATAAGCACTATTGAGTAAACATAAAATAGGAACATGGAATTTTTCTTTTGAAAAATATCAAGAATAGAGACATTACGCTCTTAATCCAGTTTGAACAAGGACATGTAACTTTGTGAAGGCCAAAATGTCAAGGGGATTATCCAATTCATTAAGCTTCTTATCCTATTAGTTTAGCCACCAAATCACTATCTACTTCATGCTCTCGATGAGCCTATTATGCATATCCCAACAAAAAACAGATGACCTCCTTCAAATCTATCAGGAAACAAAAAGTTTATTCTGCAAGAAAGACAAATAAATTTGAGTTATTCTCCCCCGAAATTTCTTCAAATCAGCAAGATAAGAGAAATTTCTACAAAAATGTTTGTCATTCATTTTCATTATTTATTTAAAATAGCGAATGATATTAAGCTAAAAAATAAAAAAAAGAAAGAAGAAGAATAGAAACAGATTATATGCAATATTTATATGAGACAATTAAGAAAACGGATTTTAAAAATATATCAATCCAAACATGGAGATTAGTTCATAAAAACGATTTTTATAAAATGTTTTAGTGAAAAGATCAACCTTTTGGTTTTTAGTGTCCATTGGATCTGTAAAAGATGGTCTATATTATCAATATAGTAAAAGTCAACAAAAGTCAACATCTAAGTCAAGGTCAACTAAAAAGTCAAACGACGAGTTCGAGACGAATAACCGACTGTAGATATTGAAGATATATTGTGTTTTAAGACTTTATTGTAAATAATGAAAGTTAGTGAAGAACCAAGTGAAGATATTAAATATATTTTGTGTGAACAAAATATATTTCACTTTGTTTTAGTCTAGTTTTAGTCTAGTTTAATAGTAAAGGGGGTTAAATGTAAATAATGAAAGTTAGTCTAGACTATAAATAGCCTAATTGTAATTACGATGGCTAATGGTTTCATGACCAATTTATTGAGGAATTATTTGTAAACAATATCATTAGCAATTAGATTAGATCAAAGGGGTGTTCATTGTGTTAATTTGATTGTGAGTTAGGATCGTTTCCGTACGGAGTACTAATGGATTCTGCATGAAACAAAATGAAATAGTGCGGAATCCTATTTGATTGGTGATCTAATCAGTGATAATGATAACCCGGTCCATATAGCAATGAACTAAACGTTAAGAATGAGTAGGCATCGATCAAGATCAAACTTTGAAGTTGGATTGGCTGTTCTTGACATTCTGGACGGCTAGGGATTATGAATATACAAAATCTCTCTCAATGTTTCTCAAGTGTTACGTTTTCCACCAATTAGGTGGTATTCATAGGTTTGTAGTTTTCATTCGTATGACTGAATCATGCGATTGAGTCATACGCACAACTGAATGTTCAGTCATGCGACTAAGTCAATCTTATGTCTCAATCATACTACTGATCCAGTCTCCTGGTTCAGTCGTGCGACTAGTCCATAAGCATGATATATTCATATGTATGGTCCATAAGTATGGTCCATTAGCATGAATAACCACCTGACTTATATATGAAGTTCATACATATGAATTATACTTAACACAATAATAATATGAAATAATTAAACATAAATAAACATCAAACACATATTATATTTCATTGAGTCATTACATTACACATGTGTAAGAAATGAAAGAATTTTACATTTAAGCATATAAACTACGAACATCATGTATCTACAAACTCCCCCTTAGACCTACTTTACCCTATTGTCTAACATTCTTCACATGTTCTTGAAACTTCTTGTACTTCTCTTCTCTTGTGACTCCCAAATGTATCTCAAACGTGAAGCAAAGCAGTATAACGTGTTGGAATTGAAGAGCTTGTACAATGTCTTGCATGTCATAGAACAGTGGCCACTTTCTATAAAGTGTAGACATCTTCTGCAAACAAGTTGGTAAACCACATTGGGTTAAATACACTGATAGTCTCTATCTTTCCATCTTTGTTCAACACTATGACCGCTTCTCCCGTCCTCCAATCATAATACAACCATTTGAAATATGGAGTGAAGGCCTAAGGCATTTCCCGTAAGGGAATCTTAGACATTGTGCGTGGGGGACTCCACTTGAGCACTACCTTTGGTCTTCATAGATAGGATCAACTTTAGTCTTATGAATAAACCATTTAGGTTGTTAAGGCTTAAAGTTGATTCACCTAGTGTGTACTCATTCTTCAATGCTGTCTCAAACCATCCCAACGTCTTCCTTGGGTTGGAATACAAAAGGTCTAAACTAGCCAATCTGTTTAGCTTAAAACCAAGCTGAGTCTTTAGATCATGTGGATATCTAAAGTACTCAATCCGCTTCTCTATTTTCATAACATAGACATTCAAGTCGTCAATAAGCTCACAGTATTATTTTTTCAGACTCTTTCTGATGTTTCTTGACTATGTACAGTTTGGTGTAGGCATTCTGCTTTGTAGGTGCGCGCTGGGCTTTCATTTCAGCAAAACACGCGGCCCATTCAGCTTTCTTAAGATCAAGATTAGCATATAAAGCTTGGGCTTTGATTTCATCCTTTTCTTTCTCTTTCTCCATCTCCTCCAACTTCTCAAAAGTAGCACTACCAAAAGCTTCACCCAAGTTGGGGATAACATTGCCCTCGGGGTCGGTATACCCTGGATAGCGCTCAGCTGTAACATCCTCAATCTCATCTCATCAACATCCTGTAGCTTCTTATCACTTTGGATATCGACTTCTAGAGCATCTTTGACAATTTCATCAGGATTTAGTTGGAACATCTCAGCTAGCTGCTCATCGGTCAGATCATGTATGATTTCTCCTTCTTTGGGAGTGTAGCTCACTGATCTTCTGACGATCCCTTGCAAATCAAGAATCATAGTGAGCTGAGTCTTGTTTGCTGTAGAGGGACGACATCATATTCATCTTGATGTTTGATCTGTTTGATTTAAACATTCAACATATCACACATAAATCATTAATCAATACATTGAAACACAACAAACATAAATAATCATTAATTACATTAATGTAATACACAATTCAAGTACATTAGTTTCTAATACATAAACATCTAATCATACTTTTGCCTTGATCGGTCGTCTCTCCAGCTTGAGAGCTGAGGACGAGGCTCCTTGATCCTGATTCCTCTTGGTGCGCCTCTCCTGAGCTGATGGATTTTAGGCTAATGCAGTAGCATCACCTTCTTGCTTATCATCATCATCTTTATCATTCTCTTTGTCCTTTCTACTCGGTCCCGCTTCCTCATCATCATCATCTTCTTCTTCTTCACATTCATCTTCAGTGAGCTCATCATCATCATCCACATCATCAACATCTATAATCTTTAAAGGCTAACTCTTAGATCCCTTTAACTTTAGCAATATCTTTTTGTTCTTTTTCTCCACATCCTCAATCCTTTTCACTGATGCCATCACCAACTTGTTTTGACCCTTAAGCGCATGATGAGCTCGGCCTAAAGCTCTCTCATGTATTCTTCTCACTGAGGTGAGCGATTTGCTTGGCTTGAGCTTCATTTACCTCCATAAGCTAGTTTAGCTGAGTAGCTCTCAGATCATCAGTAGCAATCTGCTTCAGCACAATGCGGTTTAGGTTTGCTAGTTGTTCCTCTAACCCGATATTGGGTAGAGTGGAGCCATGTGTCATTGGGCATTGGATTGATGTACCGGCATGTTGAGTGGTGGTTGTGGTGGTGGATGTGGTAAAGATGGGAGGAGGAATAGGAATGGATTGTGGTAGAGTGGTAGTGGTAGTGGTGGTGGGAGCTGTGGTAGTGGTGGTAGGAGTTGTGGTAGTGGTGGTGGGAGTTGTGGCTACGGTGGTAGGAGTTGTGGTGGTGGTGGTGTGAGTTGTGGTAGTGGTGGTGTGAGCTGTGGTAGTGGTGGTAGGAGCTGTGGTGGTGGTGGTGTGAGTTATGGTATTGGTGGTGTGAGTTATGGTAGTGGTGGTGGGAGTTATGGTAGAGGTGGTGGGAGTTGTGGTGGTGTGGTAGGAGATGTGGTAGTGGTGGCGGCTGCAGTGATTAGGGTGATCATTTGCCTCTTGCTCTTCTTGTCGTAGGGTTGGGCCATCCTTTTCTTCCTTGAGCCCTTGGAGACAGAGGCTCCCCTTGAGCTAAGTGGCTGGTCTGGGGTGTAAGTAGGATAAGTGAAATCTATAGTACCACCCTTTTACCAGCTTGGTGTCCACCAACCACCTCTAACCCCTTCTTGGTGGCCACAACCCTGCTACCGATTGTCCTAACCATGGGCTCATCGTCAAATTCTTCCTCTTCTTCATGCACGAAGTCTTGGTGGAAGGAAGCCTTGTCTGTTCCACCAGGAGCATTAGTGGTGTCATGTGGAGATGGTGGAGATATAGTAGAAGTGTTAGTGGCCCTAGATTGAGAGGGACCACTATCTCCACCACCTTGACCAACATCCTGGACGTCATCATCGTCATCGTTTTCATCGGTGGGTAGCACAATTGGCTCAACATCAGAATCGCTATCATCATGACACCACTTCTTGCGAGAGGGCGCCACATAATCTTCACTGGCCGGATGCCCATATAGTCTCCTGATCGGGGGCTTCACCTGCTTCCCCCGGTACACCTTCATTCTTCCTAAAGTCATGTCATCCATCTCCTCTAGAATAACAACATTTTCTCACTCTTTTGGCAGCATGCGCGAAATACTGAATGGTTGGTTCAGTACCAGTGCAACAAATGCATTCTGGATTTGTCCAACAACTCATAAAATCCTCCTCTCCTTGAAGCTATGAACCTTAGGATAACATGAGCCAAGTACTTGAACTGGGGGCACATGTTGCTCTTGTTGAGCACACTTGCATTGATATCCCCACCGTACTTTATCCGTAGAAAGCATCCCCAAATAGTTAGGGGATGCAGCTTGGTTGGGTAGGCACCATCCTTACCCAGATCCAAGACCCTCCTCGGGTCTTCTTCTATGATCTCAATCTCCTACCCAAAGATAGGGCTCCTAATATAGTAAGGCTCGACAGATCGGTCAAGTGAGGCACCTTCCTAGAAGGCCTGTTGTATAGATCTGTATGTTGTGCAAGGAGCAGATATAGCCTTGTAGATCCACGATCTACGTAGCAAGGCTATAATGCCAACGGACTCAGAGGCGTTCCTGGAAGTAGCATCGAGAAGAGCACATATGTTGTGCTTCGTGCTCATCGTCCACCTTTCAGCCATGTTGCTGCAACACATGAAACATATACATTAGATTTGTGCATAAGAGTTGATAGTTGGAACTTAAACTGTGTTGATCAAACTGGTTCAGTCGTGCGATTGAACCATACGACTTAGTTCAGTCACGCGATTGAGCTTGCCGTTGAGTTCAGTCATGCGATTGAGTCTGTGACTATACTTAGTCGTATGTTAAGCCATTCGGTTGAGTCAGTCGTGCGATTGAGTCATCGATTGATTCATTCATGCGATTGAATCATGCACCTGGCTCAATGGTGCGACTGAGGTTCATAGGGATTGTCCATTCGCATGTTGCTCTATTCAACACTCTAGTCTAAGTCTTTGTCAAAACATTATATTTGACTTCATGTTTAGACTTATAGATTCGCAAGGATTCGAAATAGCACTTAATGTCCTTTAAATTAACTTTTATGTCCATTTAAGTGCTCTATTTTTAAGTGTTTGTCTACGTTCTTGATTTTAACTTAATCAGTCCTTAGGGTTCGATTTAACTAGTCATTTGGGTCGATTTCATTCTCACAGTACCTATAGATGAGTAGAATGACAGTTAGAATCACAATCAAAGGATAATCACAATAATAGGAATTTTGGGCAGAGTGTTTGTGTATGGGCGGTTTGGAGCGCTTTGAAGGGTGGTAAGGAATGCGACTGACTAACCCCACTATTTATATTGTTTTAAAGTTCTGTCATGTGACTGGACCCATACGCATGCTTCATCCGTGCGACTGCGGTTCAGTCGTGCGACTGGCTTATACTTCTTCATCCGATTGTACGATTGGTTCAGTCTTGTGATTTAATCGCATGGTTATCTCATACTCATGGTCCAATCGTGTGACTGGTTCATACTTATGGTTCAATCGTGTGCCTGGCTCATACTTATGGTTCAATCATGCGATTGACTCATCCTTATGATCCAATCGTGCGATTGGCTCATACTTATGATTCAATGGTACGATTGGCTCATACTTATGAATTTGACCTCATACAATTTCACACATTTAAAATTTTATCTTTTGATATAACATTATGAACACCAATCATGTCAAAAAGATCCTTTTAATTGAACATCATTTGATCACCTCAGACGTGATCCTTTTTATTTAACATCATTTGATCACCTCAGACGTGATCCTTTTAATTTAAAAACGGTTTGGTCACCTTAGACGTGACCATTTTTAGTGAGTGATTCACAGATTTCATCTTGTTGTATAGTCCAACATCTACGTAATAGAAGATTAGAAAAAAAACAACTTAAAATTAAAACGAAACAAGACATATTTTTGTGTTTTTAGGTTTGAGATGGATTGAAACCTTTTAGAAAATGTCTAATAGATTTTTCTTCCTGAGCAGACCATCTTCAAGTTAATTTGATCATTTCTGGAAAGATTCATTATGGAATCATACATGTATATCATAACCATTAAGACCTTTTAATAAGCACTTTCATACTAGATTCTTGTTTTGTTCGAGAGTCAATAGCACTTTTAGGAATCATACTAGAGCTAAAAGATGCACATAATGATTTTTACTATCAAGAGTTCTAGCGATGATGATTGTCAGTATATTTGTCCATTTAAATCCATACACAGATTTTTGACTCACATTGGTGATGAGTTAGGTTTAATTATTTCAACAAGCATTTGTGGATCCCACACTTATATGGTAATTCACATTCCTCCAGAGATTTTTGAGCGGTCTACGGGTATTTGATAAGAAGAAACTATTCCAAGAGCTTTCAATGAGATGCCAAGCCCCAGGTCAGTGCCATTGCACAACAGAGAGGCACAAAAAACAATGAATTCTAGAATTTTTAGGTTATGCTAATCCTCAGGTCAGTGCCACCGCACAGCAGAGAGGCACACAACCTATCTTCTTGTTAGACTATTTATTTTTCTTTTGTGCATAACGCACCAACAACATTAGTCATTAGCTTGATTGCAATTAGCAGTTTTTCCATGTGCTTTGCTCATTTTTAAGGTCATCCGCATACATTTGTGGCGTTTATTTTACTCGTCATCCCTTATTGGAAACACGTTGATTGTGTTAACCAACGATAAGATGAGAACCCATAGCAAGTTGAACACATTAGTTTGAGTTTAATTCACCAATGAAGTCTACTCCTCTATTATGTTGAATCTACTAACACATCATATAATGAACTAGCAACCTCTAGGTCAATTTTCTCTATGTTCCCGCAATAGCAATCTAGTTTTACTATCATTTTTCTTTTGTTGTGCTTAGACTTCTCAGACTTGTACTTTGAATTTAGCATGTTGAACATTTAAATCCTTTTGAAGTCCCAAACAATTTCTTCCCTGTGTACTATCATTTTCCATAAACTTTAAATCAATTCACAGATTTGATTTCATTTCTTTTGGCTAATCTGCCCTTCCCTATCGTTTTTTAAGCAAATAAATACTGCAACTAAGTAAATACTAAACTAAACTATTCTCCCCCTAAAATTCTAAAACCGAAAATCTTTTTGTGTTTTTGGATTTTAATAGACAGGAAAATAAAATAAAATAAATTTGAAACTAAGAAAAACTTGTCGCACTAAGAACTGTCTTCTTCTTCAATCATATTACTTTTCTTTCTCATGCCATTAACCTCTAAAAGATATAAAAACGAGGTGTGTCGAATGCTTTTGTGTAGAGGTCGGTGTGTTGAAAATCCGTATTAATTTTAACAACATCGATTAATTGTTTTTCAAAACAGTCACGTATAAAGTGATATTTAATACCGAGGTGTATTGTTTTTGGGTGTTGGATCGGATTTTTGGTGACAGTAATTGCAGCAGAACTATAAACAAAGATATGGGTGTTAGAAAATTGCAAACCGTAGTCGCGCATTTGCTATTGAATCCAAATGATTTGTGAACAGCAACTTGCAGTAGAAAACATATTCAACTTCACATGTTGACAGAGCAACTGATGTCTGCTTTTTACACTGCGAGGTGACTAATAGTCTACCAAAGAACTAACTTCCCGCTGATGTTGACTTGTAATTCATCTTGCAACCACCATAGTCCGAGTCACTATACGCTGTAAGCTCAAAGTCATCATGATGAGGATACCACAACCCGAGTGTTGGAGTACCCTTCGGATAACGAAAAATCCGTTTAACTCCTATGAGATGATTTACTTTTGGTTTTGCCTGATGTCTGAAACAAAGACACGTGGCGTACATAATGTTGCACCCTGAAAGGATCATACATGCCAATTCAATGGGTGATTTGATGATTGCTTTGCTGGAATCACATAAGTCCAAGAAGAAATGCGGATGAAGATCCTGCTCAAGAAAAACCAAGTATTGTCTTCTGCATTTGTCAATGCGGAAGACATAAAACAAATACAAAAAATTATTTGTTCTTCCGCATTGACAAATGCAGAAGACCAAGAATTAATGCAGACAAGACTTTGCACATCCGCATTTGACAAATGCGGATGACTAAACAAATGCGCAGAAGTATTTGTTCATCCTCATTAACCAATGCGGATGACCAACAAACTAATGCGGATGATCAAGTGAAGAAATGCTGATCAAGTTAACTCATCCGCATTTGTCAAATGCAGATGAACAAGCAAAGATACAGATCAAGACTTAAACTAGTTATGATGTATAGGTCAGGGATAGTTTAGTCATTTAGTAAAAGGCATCTTGTCAGCCTATAAATAAAATAGATAACCTTGTACATGAGGTGATGACTGATACACTTAGAGAATATTTTGTTGACTTTATTCTCTGTAACCAATCACTTTCATTTATACAATACAAAAGCATTTATGAGTATAATTCTTGCATTGAATGTTCTTTGATTGTTTCTTTCCGCCATTTAATCATTGACTTGATTACCATATTCGATTCACAGTAAGAATCTCAATCTTACTAACCTAGTCACATAATATCTGGACTAGAGGCTGTGTGGTACATTAGAGATCCGATCATTCTTTGTACATGGTGGCAACAACCAGATCACCATTTTCGTTGGGTGCCATGTCATGGTTCGTGGCAAGTGGAGTTCCAGCAGCCGTAGCATTCTCCATGTCGAATCAACTGAGAACATCGCCTACATATTTGGATTGATGCAGGAAGATTCCATTTGGTGTTTGATCCACCTTTAATCCAAGAAAGAACTTCATCTCCCCCATGGCACTCATCTAAAACTCTGCTTTCACTACTGATTCGAATTCTTTACATAATTCTTCATTTTTGGAACCGAAGATTATGTCATCCACATATATTTGTAGTAGTAGTAAATCACCATCCTTTTCTTTGATAAATAACATGCAATCAATAACCCATCTGCGAAAACCATGTTCCACTATATAAGTTGAGAGCTTCTCATACTAGGCTCTAGGGGCTTGATGGAGCCCGTAAAAAGCCTTGTCAAGTTTATAAACTCTATCCCGATGATAAGGATTCTCAAATCTTTAGGTTGACTGATGTAGACTGTTTCAGGGATTTCACCATAAAGGAATGCACTTTTTACATCTAATTGATAAACTTTAATCTTCATGTAGGATGCATAGGCTAGAAAGATACGAATTGCTTCCATTCATGCCAAAAGTGCAAACATTTCATTGTAGTCAATGCCTTTGACTTGTCTAAACCCTGGAACCATAAGCCAAGCCTTATTTCTAATTATAACCCCTTGATCATCCTTCTTACACTTTAGTACCCATTTAGTGTCAATCACCTTAGCACCTTTTGGTCTGTCCACAAAGGTCCATACACCTAACTTCTTGAACTGTAGGAGCTCTTCTTGCATAGAACTAACCCATGCCTCATCATTTAAGGCTTCACTTACATATTTTGGCTCAAATTGAGACACAAAACATCGATAAGCACCATCGTGTACATAACCTTTTTCCATGACTGCGGCATAATTACCTGAGTATAGCTGATTTCGTGTCTGCACTCCCGATAGAACATCCCCAATGATGTTTTACATGGGATGAAGCACATTAATTCAAGATCCAAGAGTGGTGGGAAAAACTAATTGAATCCCACGTTCCGTATATGTAGCTATTGGAGTATGAGGTTCAGAAGTGTCAAAGACAACAAGATCTGAGGCATGTGTACTTTCATTAGTGGGAACCTAGTTCTCCTGGTCCACATTTGCAGTCTCTACTGCTTCATCATCCGAGGAGGAGTCACTTACTTCAAGCACTCCCCCTCAAGGACTAGAATCTTCTAATGGCACCGATGGTTTCGCGTCTTGTGGAGGAGTGTTCAGAACATCATACATCAATGTAGCAGATAACTCATCATCAGGATGAGAGGGAGGTAAGTTGAAGAACTTAAAAATCCATCATAGTCAAAGATGAAGGAAGGTCCTTTTCCAGCAGGGGGTGGTGTATCTTTGAACATCAACATTGCACCTCCCTTCTACCTGACCCATTGAGTTGTTATAAATTCTCTTGTCTCGTATACTGTATCCAAGAAAGATACATTCTTCAGCCTTCTCACTAAACTTCCCTGTCTAAGTTTTCTTTGACAACATGCATGGTGCAACAAATGGTTCCAGATACTCCAAGTTTGGTTTACATCGCTTGAGCAGTTCATAACATGTTTTCCCATGACGTTTGACCACCAAGACTCGATTGAGAGTGTAGCATGCATTCGCCACTGCCTCGTTTAAAAATTGAATAGGCAGCTTAGAGTGAGCTAACATTGTTTTGTTCTCTCTATCAAGCTAAGATTCTTTCTTTCCGCAACCCCATTCATCTGTGGTGTGTAGGCAAACGTAAATTGATGTACAATTCCTTTCTTTCTACATAATGCCTCCATCCACTGATTCTTGAATTTTGTTCTATTGTCTGATTGAATCTGCCTTACTTTCAGCTTGTAGAGTGATTCCAAAGTAGTTACTAGATGTTTGAATGATTCAAAAGTCTTTCATTTGGATTTTAGAAACATCACCCAAGAGAAACTTAAGTAATCATCAGTTACTACATAGCAGTACAAATCTCCAGCAATGCTCTTTGTGTTGACTGGGCCAAATAGATCCCTGTGTAGAAGCTCAGAGGAATATCAATAAAATTAAATTTATTTGCCTTGTGAGACTTCTTGGTTTGTTTTTCTTTCTTACATGCTACACAAAAATCTGGAAGCTAGAAATTTTTGACAGTTACTCCATTCACTAAATCATTATGTATGAGATGATTCGTCTTCGTAGGATTAATATGCCCCATTCTCCTATTCCAGAAGACTGAATCCTTCTCGGTTGCCTTTGACAAGAAGCATTGCACAGTAGTCTCAGTTGTGGAGGCTTTTGATAGATCCAAGACATACAGATTGTTATATCTTGAAGCAACATTAGAACTTTATCCTCCTGGATAACACAATCCTTCTTCAACATGTAGCACTTCGTGTTGTCAAACACAACTTTGAATCCTTTATCACAGATCTGGGAGACTGAATGCAAGTTGTTCTGGAGTTGTTGAACGTAGTTCACCTTGTCAAACTTCACTTTCTTATTTCCCACTTCGCCTTGAGCGGTGATGTAACCTCCTTTAGTTCCAGCATATGATACATGTACCCCTTTAATTTGTTACACGTTAAAAACGAGAGATGAATACCCGGTCATGAGCCTAGACGCCCCACTATCAATAATCCAGGTATTTGTGATAGCGTTGTAGCGGACACCCTACACATTCAGAGGAATTGATTAGTCTAGGTTTGGGACCCAAGCTTTAACTGGCCTGGGCGACCCAGAGGAATCACACATCATGAACTCAACCCACTGCCATTCAGAGGATGAGGGCATATTGTTTTCTTCTTGTTCTTATTATTAAACAAATTACTTGATTTTTCTTTCCATAAACCAGTTTTGTGTAAGGCCTGTTTATGATAAACAGACGACTGGCTTATAGTTTGAACTTTAGGTTCACTAATACTCTTAGGTGGAGTATTATATCTCATTTAGAAAAACTTGGTTTTGCATCATAAAGTTCAATTTTCTTTTTGGGCGTCTGATAATAAGGACAATTAGGAGAGATATGTCCTTGTTTTCCACAACTGTAGCATGATCTCACTTCTATAGATTGAGGAAATTTTTTATGTGGAGTTGAGTTTCGTAAGGGTGTTAGATGTGTCTGGTTGGGTTTTGTCGCTTCTCTTTTATATGTTTCAGCTTCTTTAACAAAATTAATTGTTTTAACATTTTTAACATCTTTAACTTTTAGTTTATTTGGACTTTGATGAGTAACCCATTTTTGGTTGGCTGGATTAGTCATTTTTGGTTTAGAAATAGACGTGTGTGAACCTGCCTTATATTAACCTTTTTAATTTGATCATCCAAATTTTCTATAGGCATATTATACTTTGATTTCAGAGTAGGCTCCTTCTATTTAGTGCCATTCTTCATAGGTTTGCACCTAGAATCGAGATCACTAACAAGAGGAGTGGACACCACATGATCCTTAAATGGGTTATTATTGATTGGTCTACATTTAGTATTCAGAAGGATTGCATGTGGTGGCGGTACTACTTTATAACCCAAACCTTCCCCATTATTTCATTCTTTCACTAATTTTAAACTATCTGTGAAGAACTAGCCAAACTATGCAGCTTTTATTTTAAGAAATCAACTTTGACTTCTAATACTGATTTTTCCTTTTTCATTTTTTCCAAAGAGTTTAAATATAACTTTATGTCATTTGCTAGATTTAGTGCAACAACCTCGGTTTCTCTAAATTTTTTGCCCAAAAGTTCTATTTTCTCTTTGAAACTGCACTCATTTTGTATTAAAATACAATTGGCCGCAATGCAAAGTTGTAAATCGTTTACTAAATTGTCATTGTATTCTAATAACCTTGCAAATTTTAGATCAAGGTTTTCCCTATATTTGTCACATTCAGTACAAGCATGTTTATCTAATAATTGGTCATTAGAACTTACGTGTAAGGAATCACATGAATCAACCGTCAAAGCCGTATCCGACTCTTCGATGACCGGAGATTCTGAGTTTGTTACTCTGAGCTCTTCCTCAACCAAGTGATTTACAACATTCATAGCTTCTTTGGTATCTAACATTGCTTGCTCAACTATGATCTCATCTTCACTAGCAAAACCATCATCCAATGCCTCGACAAAAGCAATATTTGATTCACACAAAGACACAAAGCGGAAGGAGCAGTCTTGCCCTTCATCACCTTGAGCAGTCAGAGCCTTTGTCTCTTTACATGAAAAAGTAGTTCCAATCATGTCTTTGTGTTGACAGTTGAATGTAGGAAATGGGTTTCCATTTCTAGTTTTCTTGGGCTTTTCACATTCAAATTTAAAATGCCCTTTTTCGCCACAGTTGAATGTGTATTTGGTTTTGCCAAAAGGAAAAGTCGTATCATTAGTGGCGAGTAGATTCTGCCCCGTTTTTTTGACAAACTTCTTTGCTCTTCTAAGAGCACTAGCCAAGGCTAACATTATGTCCATTCTTTCTAGCTCATTTTCATCAAATTGGTCATAATCCTCATCTGCAAGATGACAATTTCCAATCTTACCTGTAACTAAACCATCACAAGATTGTACAACCGCTACTAGAAGATCCATGGGTTCTTTGGCAACTTCCACTGTGACATTACCGAGATTCTCGGTGTTCAACTTTGTTGTATTTGCTTACTATGTATTGGGTTCCAGATGACCCAGACGTTTCTATTCCTGATGCACTATTCTGGGAAGGAGCGGAAGAACTAGACATGAAAGTTGTTTGTAACGGTGCTCCTGAAAGAGTAGGAGTTGGAACTGTGTTGTAACGTGAAGGATTCTGAACATAGGATCCTTTCTTTGACTTGTATTTCATTCTCAGTTCATCCTCCCTTAACTTCAAGATGAAATCATTTATGTCTAACGTCACAAGAATGTCAATTTGCCTCAGATTAGACACAAATGAATCCCATTTATGAGGCAAACCATCAACAAAGTTTGAAACTTTATCTTCCATAGGTGCTGTCACACCATGAGTGTGTAACTCAATCATTAGATGGTAGAATGTGTCAATAATATCATCCAAGTTCTCATTCCCTATCGAGGAGAAATTATCAAATTCCTTTTTGAGAGCTTTAGCCTGCAGTGCTTTTAGAGTTGCGTTTCCATTATATCTCTTCTCCAATGCCTCCCATAACTTTTTAGCCCACTTGTTCTCAGAGAGCTGATGAAAGATGTCCTTTGGTATCGATTGAGTAAACAAGGCATAAACTTTCTTTTCAGCATTGAATATAATCTTTTGTACTTCACTCATTCCTCCCAAGGTTAACTTGACTCCATTAGCACTGACTGGTATCAATAGCTGTCCAAAGATTGCGATCAACTCCATTTAAATATATTTCAAACTGTTGTTTCCATTGTGGGTATTTATCTAACATTAATTTCAGAAGCAGAAGGTTCTAGATGCAAGAGTCCTTTGCGGCAGAAAATGCAGCAATTGATCTTCCATTGCTTTAAACTTTGTACTTTTAAAACAGTACTCTTTCACTCGTGCGAATGGGCTATGAGTATGGATCACTCGTGAGAATGAAGGATGCGAATGAATTCAATCATGCGATTGGATTCAGTCGTGCGTATGAATGAGACGATTGAAATCAAACGACTGGAGTTGTTCAGCTATAACATCTTGTATTTTTTGTTAATTAAAAGTTAGCCTCGTTATATTTTTATAAAGACCATTTATGTCATTATGAAACTTATGGATTGATTATGTTTTCCTTCGTAAGTTTGCCATTAACTTTTAATATAAAAGTTAATAAAATAATTATTCAATTGACAAATAATAATTATAATAGTAATAACTCTAAAATAATTTCAAAAATAATATTATTGTTAACAATAATAGTAACGGTAACAATAATAAAATAATAGTAATAATAATAATAACAGTATTAATAATAATAATAATAATAATAATATCTAAAACATGTTAAACCTACCAATGTTTAAAACTTAAGGTAATTAAGTTGAGGGGGTTTGATTATCAATTTATAAACTTTGAATAAGAGTTTCTTGCATAAAATAACAACAATTAAAATCTGAGGGACCGATTGCGTAAACTTCCTCCCACCCTTTTCTCTCTCCTCGTATTTCCGGCCGGGCGGTTCCGGCCACCTCCGGCTGAATGTCGGCGACTCCCCAGATGCTTGAAACCCTCGAAATTTATCACTTAATTGATGTCAACCGTTTTGTGGAACTGTCTCGAACTCAATGGTGTGTGTTGATTTCGGCATCGGTAGGTTATTGAGATGTTTGAGCTCGGTAACCGATCGTATTAAACTTCAAGTCGTTCGACCATTAAAACACTATAATAATCAATCAATTGTAACTAAATTGAAGGGTTAACTATTCCTAAACTCTTTACAATCGTAGTTTCATCGGAATCACTCCTAAGCAATCCAAAACATTCTCACGATTAAACGCAACTTGCAGTTGAGGTGTTCATCATCTTTGACGCATCCTAAACTCAAATTCACAGAGGGCAATGGGTCATCATCATCATAAAAAGCTTTCCAAGGTTAGTTGAATCACAACACCAAGAAATCTAAATCTGAAGCAACCACAGTCACGAACTGCTGTACCATCGAAGGGCAGCAATTCGATCTCAATGAAGTGAGTAAATCACATCAATACCCTCGGTTTTTCTTAATGAATCAAAGCCCTATGATTAATTTGGTTGAATAACTCGAATCAATGTTCAATTGGATCAAGAAAAATTCTAGGGTTCTTTAGATTTGGGGGTTTTCATATTCAAACCTTTTTAAACATTAAATGGGGATTTAAAATGAGATTTGGGCTAATAGCCCACCGATACTTAGATTAACTGAAAATCTTGTGTTAGTAGTTGTATCTTGATTTGTTGGACCAAAAGAACCAATGAGCCAAGATCAGAAAACCTCTAAGTCCCACATGATATCACAACAACTGCTAAGGCTTCATCAGCAGTTCGACAAGTGCTGAAAACTCCAACATCTGAAGATCAAGTACTGAAGACTTCAAAGCTAAAGACTAAAGTGCTGAAGCTCAATAGCTGAAGACTAAAGTGCTGAAGCTCAACAGCTGAAGAACAGAAGTGCTGAAGCTGAACAGCTAAAGAACACAAGTGCTGAAGCTGAAGACACAAGTACTGAAGTACAACAGCTGAAGGGTCTACAAGTGCTGAAGATCAACAACTGGTGTACAAAGTCTGAAGACAAAGACTGAAGACATCAGCTGATGATATCTACTGAAGACATCAGCTGATGAAACATCTGAAGTTCAAGTCTGAAGACCAAGTACTGAAGTTTCAGTAGTTTGTCACAACAGCTAAAGAGTACTTCTTCAGTAGTTGTGATATCAGTAGTTTTATGTCTTTTTACTTTCAGTAGTTTTGTAAAACGACTGAAGAGCTTGTTCTTCAGTCGTTGTAGTATCAGTAGTTTTATGTTTTTCAGTAGTTATAGTAACTGATAACTTAGTATTTTTGTAAGAAGATGTCAGCTGTTTTGACATCTTCAGTAGTTGTGTTTCAGTTGGAATAATTCTGTTAGATGTCACTATCTAGTGACTTCAGCAGACGTCACATCTCTTATATAAGAGGTGTCGACCTAATTGTAAGTGTGACATTCCGTTACCACGAAAGCAATATTGAATGAAATTTATTTGCAGAATTCCTCTATCTATAACCGTTTTTGTTCTTCATGGAATATCGTTTTGTTCTGTGAATTGGCTAATTCATTGTTAGAATTCCGCTGCTATACTCTCTAATCAATCAAACGTAGATCACTGATCCTAACAAGTGGTATCAGAGCAGGTTAATCATTGATCGATCTAACAATTGATCATTGAACTGCTAATTGATATCTATGTTTGATTGAATTAGCATATTCACAAGAACTGGTTATAGATTATTGAATTTCTGACGCTTTCGTTCATTTATTTTGAGATCTCTCTTGGTTCAATTGGTTGTTGTGTTTTGTTCTAAATCTGTTATAGCTTAATTGAATTTGATTGAATCTGAGATGACTACTCCTTCTAATGATCCTCACAATACCGGTTCCTGAACCAAGCCTCCGATGCTTGTTAGGACCGAGTATAACATATGGCAGCGAAGAATGCTTCATCACCTGTCTGTTAACAGTTCAGGTCGTTGGACATCTGTGGTACATGGACCACATAAGCCTATGGTGAACAATCCGAAAACCAATCAAATGGTTCCGAAGAAGAAGGAACAATACTCTGATGAAGATCGGAAACTGTTTGAGATTGATGCTAAAGTCCATGGAATTCTGGCCATGGCATTGCCTAATGAAATCTATTCAGGGCTTATGCATCATGAAACTGCTCATGATATCTGGAATGCCCTGAAGGAACAATTCGGTGGCACAGATGAGGTCTTAGCAAACAACAGAGAAATCCTTGCCCAACAATATGAGACATTCTCTCATAGAAAGGGTGAGACACTGACTCAACAGTTTGAGCGTTTTTCCTGTTTGATCTCTCAGCTGAAAATGGTGAAACAGGAATACACCAATAGCCAGATGACAACAGGTTCCTTAGATCAGTGCCTGAGAGATGGGACACATACACTATTGTCCTACGCTCCAGTGCAAATCTGGATAGCCTATCTCTCACCCAACTTCATGGGAAACTGCTTACATTCGAAAGAGAGATAGAGAAGAAAAGGAAACTGTCATCATCAGGAAAGCTCACTGATGACTTTGTACCAGGGAATACTGCCTTGGTTGGTCATGAGTCAGATATGCTCCATCTGAAAGCAATTATAATGAGCATATTGATTTCTCTTCAAATAGTTCTGATCATGCAATTGTTGGTATTGAGAGTCATTCTGGCTGTAATAGTGACAATCTATGCTTCATTATGGATGATTTGAAAGGAATTGCTGATGATGATCTAGAAGAGATGGATATTCTGAGCCAAATGGCATTGATTAATATCAGATCTCAAAAGTTCTATAAGATAACTGGCAGGAAATTTCCTGGACTCTCTGGCAAAACTAAAGTTGGTTTTGACAAGAGTAACTTGAGGTGTCACAAATGCCAAAGGCTGGGACACTTTGCAAGAGAGTGTAGATCAACTGGATCTAACTCTTCTGCACCCTTTGTGACTTTTCCTAGTACTAATCCACAAAACAGAGGGCAACATCCTGTTGTTCTGGTCATCATTCACATCCTAGATCTCCTGCATACTTTGTTCCCCAGGGTCAAATGTCATATCCTTATCCCTGCTATTATATGCCTCAACCAAATCCTGTTCAAGCTCCAATTGCATAACAACCACAAGCATTGCCTGAACCACAACCTTCCCAATCTCATCAACAAACTCAACCTCAACAACACAGCTTCATCACCCAAGTAGTTGTTGACTGGAGCAGTTTACCAGATGACTTGTCTGGTCATGAACAACTGTTCTCAGGTGCTGGTCAACATGGTGGTGAAAGTCCCTTTGGAAATCTAGCTCTTATGGCTTTGGATTCTGCTGATACTTCATCCACTAATGCCTCTACACCAAAGGTATCACAGGTATCCTCTGAGGCAAAAGCCAAATTATGTTCTGAAACATGCATAGCAGCATTTGCATCTATTAGAGAAGCAAATGTAGCTTTAATCAACAAGAACATTGAGCTAGAACAAATAATTTCCAAAAGCAAAGCTGAATTTGAGTCTGTGCTTAATGATAAGAATGATGAGATTTACAAACTTAAATGCCAAATAACTGATGATAAGGCTAGGGAAGAGATACTTCTAGAGAAGTATAAAGATCTCAAGGAAACCCTTGCAGTCACCCAGGTAGAGTGTGATAGATGGGTACAATCATGCAAAGGTTTTGAAATGCTTCTTAGTAAGCAATCTGCTTCCAATGTGAAGTTTGGCATTGGTTACAATCACACTGCTCCACCTACAGATTTTACTCCCAGAGCAGAGGTAGAATCTGATGGTGAGAGTAATAACCAATCCATTTCATCATGTGATCTACTTTCTAATATAGCACAATCAGAAATAGAAGTCAGCACCAAGTCCTCTCAGAACCTATCAGCTAATGTTGATGGTTCCACTGCTGACACTCACATGATCAATGAGTTGATCAACTCAGGAGTTAATTATGAATGTCTTGAAAGGACTAGAGAGCAGGATTTAACACCTGAAGTTCAAACTCCAACTACTGCCAGTACTGAAAAGAAGAAAACTGTCAGTAGAAAGAGTTTGAAGACTACTAAGAGGAGTCAAGAAAGCAAACAATGCTTCCAAAGCACTGAAGAGCAAGTCTTCAGTTGTTTCATCCTCTTTAGTTGATGATCAACCTAAGATGAAGAAGAAGAAACCATGTGAAGTATGTGGTTTGTTCAATCATCTTACAGAGGATTGCTGGTACCAAAGAGGTTCCAAACTCAAACATAAAGAGGAAATTAAAGAGAAAATGGTTTAAATGAAAACTGAGTTTGAGACCACATTTGTCAGCAACATCAAATCCTGTAACCCTTAAGTCAACAAAGAAATCCAAAAAGGAAGGGGTTAAACAGGAAACAGCTGAGATTGCTCAGAAGAAGAAGGTGCAACATAGGAACTTATCAAACTCCACTGGCAATGTGTCTGATGAGCTGAAAGCTTTATCACAAAATCAGACACAGCTGGTTATGATGGTTCAACATCTATTGGGAAGAGTTAACCAATTAGATGCTCCTATGTTGAAACCACAAAAAAGGAGGTCCAAGCCAAAGGATTCCTCTTCTTCACCATCTTCTTCCTCTCAGGCTGTTGTTTCCAATAAACCTGTTAGTTTACCATCTGTTGATGAGACCAGGCCCAAAAACCAAAAAGGTTTGGGTCTCCAAAACTAACTGATTGTTTATTAATGCAGGGTTCTCCAACATGCCAAAGTAGCATCTGGTATGTAGACAGTGGGGGATCTATGCACATGACTGGGAACAGCTCTCTTCTTCATGACTACTCTCAAGGAAAGAAGGGTTTGTTTCTTTTGGCAATGATGCTAGGGGTACATCATTGGCAACGGCTTTGTCTCCAATGGAGAAATAAAGTTTGATGATGTTAATCATGTGGAAAATCTCAAGTACAATCTCTTGAGTGTCAGTCAAATGTGTGATAAAGGCCATGTTGCTCTTTTCACCAGTCAGAACTGTAGGATTCTGTCATCCAAAGTTCTGCATTTGATTGATAAGGTGTTGGATGATCACACTCTCCTGAGAGCCAACAGGACAGGAAGAGTGTATGCCTTAGATCTTTCCAAGAAAATAGATCTCAGAGGCAATCCTTGCCTATTTTCCAAAGCCTCTTCTCAAGAATCTAAACTGTGGCACAGAAGGCTGGGTCATGTTAATTTCAAAAACATGAATCAGCTAATCCACAATAGTTTAGTTAGAGGCTTACCAATAAAGGAGTTCCACTGTGATGAAACCTGCACTGCTTGTTTAAAAGGAAAACAGCACAAAGTCTCATTCCCTCCTATTGAAGAGCCTAAGTCCACTGCCTGCTTGCAATTACTGCATATGGATCTATTTGGTCCTGTGAGAGTAATGAGCATGGCAAAGAAGAAATACTGTCTGGTAATTGTGGATGATTACTCCAGATTTGTATGGACTTTCTTTCTACATTCAAAGGATGAGGTTGCTCAGAAGATTATTCACTTTGTGTTGTATATTGAGAAGCAGTATTCCCTTCCAGTCAAGTGTATTAGGAGTGACAATGGAACTGAATTCAGAAACCATACACTTGATGACTTCTATCTTTCAAAGGGAATCAAAAGGCAGTTTAGCATACCAAGGACTCCAGAACAAAATGGAGTAGTGGAGAGAAAGAACAGGACCCTAATTGAAGCTGCAAGGTCCATGCTGGCTGACTCTGGTTTGCCACTGACCTTTTGGGCTAAAGCTGTTAACACAGCTTGCTATGTGCAGAATAGAGTCTTAGTAAATCAGAGGTTGATGAAGACTCCATATGAAGTTCTCCATCACTTGGCTCCTCTAATTTCATTTTTCAAAGCATTTGGGTGTCCTGTTTTATTCTCAACACAAAGGATCAACTCCAAAATTTGATCCTAAGGTGGATGCAGGGTATTTTGTTGGTTATTCATCTACTTGCAAGGCATACAGAGTCTTCAACTACAGAACAAAGATAGTTGAAGAGACTTTGCATGTGAAGTTTAATGAATCTCCTGGACAAGATTCCAAAAAACCCTGTGGAGTTGTTTGATTTGACATACTGCAATATGTTCCTTATCAACCTCCAGCTGTTGCAGATCATGTGGATAAATCATCTTCTGCAGCATGTCTTCCACCTGGTGGTATTGATGATGATGATGATAATATCAATACTCACCTATTCAAGTTTAGTGACCAACTGCCTGTGTCTGCTAAATTTGATGTTCCTGTAGCTTCAGCAGTTCCATCCACAACAAATGCTGATGAGATCTCTGATTCCTCTACATCTTTTGAGTTACCATCTAATTCTTGGTTTCAAGAGTCTGCATCAACATCTGCTGCTGCTGAAGGTCCTACAAACACTTGCACAGATCTCATTGTTTATCAAGAACTGAAGAATCACCAATGTCTCAGATTATTGGTGATATCAATGCTGGTGTTTCAAAAGAAGTCAATTGTCTAACTTCTGCTTCTATGCTCTCTTCATCAGTCAGCTAGAGCCAAAGAACTACCATGTTGCTTTGAGAGACAATGGATGGGTTGAAGCTATGCAGCTTGAGCTACTTCAGTTCAAAAAACAGCAAGTGTGGGAACTGGTTCCTCTTCCCCCAGGTAAGTGTGCAATAGGCACTAAATGGGTGTTTAGGAATAAAACTGATGAAAATGGGCTTATTGTTAAGAACAAGGCTAGACTGGTTGTACAGGGGTTTTCACAAGAAGAAGGTATTGACTATGATGAAACCTTTGCCCCTGTAGCCAGACTAGAGGCAATCAGATTGTTTTTAGCCTATGCTGCATTCCACAATCTTAAAGTTTTTCAAATGGATGTCAAAAGTGCATTTTTATATGGTAAAATAAAGGAAGAAGTTTATGTGTGTCAACCACCAGGTTTTGAGGATAATAAACATCCTGAATGGGTGTATAAACTTGATAAAGCTCTTTATGGGTTGAAACAAGCTCCTAGAGCCTGGTATGAGACACTTTCCACTTTTCTTCTTAAGAATAATTTCACTAGAGGCTCCATTGATAAAACTTTGTTTATTAAGAAGGTGGATCAGCATAAGCTACTTGTTCAGATTTATGTTGATGATATCATTTTTGCATCCTCTGATCCCCAGTTGTGTGATGATTTTACAACATTAATGAAAAAGAGGTTTGAAATGAGTGCAATGGGAGAATTACAGTTCTTTCTAGGCTTGCAAATTAAACAAAAGGCTGATGGAACCTTTATTCATCAGTCAAAATATACAAAAGATCTTTTGAATAAGTTTGATTTACAAAACTGTAAGCCCTGTTCTACTCCCATGTGCAACACCACACAACTGGATGCTGATCAGAAAGGTAAAGCTGTTGATGAAACACTTTACAGATGTATGATTGGGTCCTTGATGTATTTAACAGCTTCTAGACCAAATATTATGTTTGCTACATGTGTTTGTGCTAGATTTCAGGCTGCTCCTAAAGAGTCTCATTTGATTGCAGTCAAGAGAATCTTTAGATATTTGCAAGGTACACAATCTCTGGTTTATGGTATTCCACTGGACACTCTTGCAAATTAGTTGCTTTTTCAGATAGTGACTATGCAGGGTGCAAGTTAACTAGAAAGTCAACTTCTGGTGGTTGTCAATTCCTAGGCAACTGTTTGATTTCTTGGCAGAGTAAGAAACAAACATCTGTTGCTACATCAACTGCTGAGGCGAGTACATTGCTGCTGCAAGTTGCACTTCTCAGGTACTCTGGCTTCAGAACCAACTTCTGGATTATGGCATTACAGAGACTAAGACTCCATTATTAATGGATAGTGCTTCAGCTCTGTGTATTGTCAAAAATCCAGTCCAGCACTCTAGGACCAAACATATAGAGATCAGACATCACTTTATTCGGGATTGTTTTGAAAAAGGTCTGATTGATCCTAAGTTTGTGCCTAGTGCTGATGAGCTTGCAGATATTTTTACTAAGCCTTTGGATAGTTCTACTTTCCAAAACCTTGTGTTAAGGCTTGGTATGCTGCAGCTAGAATAAGTGACAACTACTGATGATTTCAGTAGTAAGTACTGGTGATCATTGGTAACCATGTCACATATAAGTACTGATGAGTCCTTTCACCTTCAGTAGTTTTTATAACTACTGATGGCTAAATGCCTCACAAGTACTGAAGTACTTTATCTATTCCAAACTACTGATGTAGTTACAACTACTGAAATCAGTACAAACAGATAAGTACTGGCGTCCTATGAAACACCTGAAAAGCAGATGCAAAGTCTGATGAGTAAGTGTTGAGGACAGTATGAAACAGCTGAAAGGCTATGAATTGACAAAACTACTGAAGAGAACTTTCTCTTCAGTTGTTTTACAACTGCTGTTTCATTCTAAACAACTGAAGCAAAACCATGTCTTCAGTAGTTTTTATAACTACTGATGACTAATACCAAGTCTTCAGCTGTTTACAACAACTGATGACAAAACCACTGTCTTCAGTAGTTTTCACAACTACTGATGACAAACACCAAGTCCTCAGTTGTTTCATCATCTGAAGTCAAAACCATGGTCTTCAGTAGTTTTCTAACTGCTGATGCCTAAAACCACGACTTCAGCTGTTTAAAGTCTGAAAGGGTAATACCATGTCAACAGTCGGTTTAAAACTACTGATGACTAACACCACACCCTTCAGTCATTTCACCCCTACCCTATAAATACCTGTCCTCTTCTCTAATGTTTCATTAGCCGTTATTTTCTGAACTTCTCTCTCTCAAACATGGCGACCATGAGTCTGAAACCACGACACAACTGCGTTGCTTACCTTACAAAGTCGGCTTTCTGGAACAAATATGATAATGCCATTGACTTAATGGTGGATTCCCCATATCGCACAGCTTTCTCTTGAATCCAACCATTACCCTGAATCCCTCAGTCAATTCTGGTCAAATGCTTTTGTTCATACTGATGAGTCTACCGGTTAGATCTCTGTTCGGTCCCTTGTCAACCAGAAACCAGTGGTCGTTACAGCCGACATCATTCGTCTGGCATTACACTTACACGACTCCACCGCTGTGACTGCATACCAAAGGGCATAACAGATATGTCATTTATCAATCATGGGTATGAAGGTGATCTTCGGGCTACAACCGTTCTAAAGAAACATTTCCATGATGCTGAGAAAGTATTTTTCACATGGTAAATGTCTGCTTAGCCTCCAAGACATCTTCTTGGGATCAAATGTCATCCTAATGGCAACAGGTATTGTATTCTATTCTAGAACACCAACCGCTAAATTTTTCTGAAATGTGTTTCTAGAAATAAAGAACTTGGCTCAGAAACCTGTGGCAAACCGATGGCCATTATATCCCAGGTTTCTGATGGCCATTATTTTGGATGAACTAAAATCTGATGGCCTTGTTGGCCTTGGAGTCCCTGCACCAACTGTTTTGGCTGAGGTATACTCCAGGCACAACTCAGACCCTACACTCAAAGAAGCTGCCCGAATGCTAAAGCCCAAGCACAGGGAACCCACAACTTCCTCCATCAGAACCAAAGTCCCCACTAAACCAAAACCAACACACCCAAAACAGCTATTCAGGGAGATGAGTCCCTGAAGATGCTCCTGCACCACCAACGCAGGATATACTTGCTGGCTTAAACCCCCCAGCAGTATCAGAGACTCTACCAGCCATAGCCTCTCAGGATTCCTCTCAAAAGGAGCCTGCAGCCACCACACAAGGGGTATCCACACATCTGGGATCTTCCTCACTTGAGGAGATTGCCATTGAAGAGCACCATCCTCCCCAGGTGCACACTGCTTCTACCCCATCACCCATGCAACCGCCCCCCAAAGTCCAACCATAATTATTGCAAATGTGTGACTCAGTTGCATGCCTCTCCTCCTCCCCAACAACCACCAACAAAGGGGAGAACCACAGACATTGAGGAAGAGGATCACCATGTTTCTCACAACCCACAGCATCGGGGTTTACAAATTCTATCTCCTGGTGTAGATAGGAAGATTAGAATATCTAGTGAGGCTGCCACCTCTTCTGCATAGCACATGATCAGAATGAGGCTGGTAACATTGCTAAGACCTCACTAGAGGCAACAGCTGATGAAGGACATAGTCCTGAGGCTGGAAGTCCCCAGTTCCAAGAAAAAGGGGCACATGCTACAACTGGTCTACACCCAGTGCATGTAAATCCTGCTACCAGCAGGAGGTCAGGTGATTCAGCTTCTGCTGATGATGACCTGGGCTTTTTCTATGACGTTCTAGCCCACAACACCATCCTGGAGGCTGAGGTAAGCAGACTACAAGAACTGCTTGCCAAGAAGTCTCAGGATGTAAGTCCATCTGCCCCCACCAACCCACAGATGGCACCTTCCTTGAAGGTTCCCCAAACACTTTACCCTCTCACTTCACTGAGCCTCCAGCTTCTGCTTTTGGCACTATCTCTCCGGGACAGAACCCCCCAGAGCAGATGGTTGCTGTATTCCAACAATCCCTACCTATCATCACTCCTATCATCAATGAAATTGTTTATAAAGCCATTGATGAGAGGATTTCCTCAAGTCTACAACCACTCATTGATGATGCTGTGCTTAAGAAACTTTCTGCGGTACAAACCCCTGTCTCCAATGCATCCAAAAAGGGGGAGAGTACTGCAGTGAAAGAAAAGAAGAGAAAAAGAACTGAGGATGAGAAGGCACAAGAGAAAACCCAGGAGTTGGAAACAGAAAAGCAACAACAACTGATCACTTACAAAAGAAAGAAAAGTGTTGGTGATCAACCTAATGCTGAAGAAAAATCCTTGGAGAGCTGGTAAAAGATGCACATGACACACACAGCCGATCCATGGACAAAATCATTGAGCAACTCTTCAAGCAAGGCTTTGACGCAGCCACACTAGACAGTGAGATCAGGAGGTTGGAAGTGAGGAATTCAAACCAGATGGGTTGGGTATGATGTATTGGAGAAAGAGAGATTGGAGATCATGATTCATTCATTGCCAAATACTTAGGAAGATCTTTGATGGAGATTCGTTCATGGACCAGAGATAGTATTCTGGCTATAGCCACCAGAATATGTCTGTCTGAGTAATTTCATAAGGGGATTATCATTGAAGCACTTGATGAGGCTGGGCTGGAAAAAGGTTTGAAATGGCAAGACTTACAAAGGCCAAACTCACAACCAAAATGCTTAACAACCTTCCCTATCACCCACTCAAAAACAGCCTACCCCTCAAATCTCCAAACCAATCTCAAAGCCCAAATCCAAACATCCTAAATCTTCAAAACCAATTCCTTTACCAACCCAACCATCATCCAGTGATGCACCTAGAAGGAGGAGAAGGGTGCTGAGGATAGAAGAAGATGAAGAAGAAGAGGAAGATGATAGTCTGCCACTCTCTGCTGTTCTAAGGCTACCAGAACCCAGGAGTCAACCCATGATCACACCTGACTCTCAAAGGAAATGGTTAGAGTCAAGATAGAAGATGAAGAACAGCAGAAGCAGCACGATGAGCAACTACTCAAATGGTTGGACAAGGAATTTCCTCAGTCATCATCTATACAAGCATGAAAGGGCATGCTCAGAGGCTGTACACTCTCAGACACACATTTCAGTATCAGAAGGAGAGAGTGAGAGTATGGCCAGACCCCAAGGTGAGTTCTAGAATCCACAAAATCTATTTCACACAGATACAATGGCCAGGTTAGAAAAACAATAGACTCTACAATCATGTTGGCCATTGTAGTCTCACCATGGGAAATAATTGATGAATTCAAGAAGGCTCATCAATCAAAAATGACCCCTCAAGCCTTACTGGAAAACAAGATGATCAAAAAGGGTTATTATATAAGAAGCTTGAAGACATTAAGAAGAATGAGCTCCAGTTACTCCTTGAGGGCACTCATCCTGACGAATTTGTCTATAGGGAGGTAACTACTGTGGAGTTGAAAAATGGCAGGACTGTGAAGTACTTATCTGAGTACTATGGTCCAGAGTTCTTCTTCGAAGGAGGAGTAGAAGAACTCTCCAAGGAGGAACAAGTTGTTCTCCTTGAGGCCTATGTTCGAGAGTCATACAGACTCATAGTGGGGAAGTAAATCTCATGAATGGGATAACAACTCTGTGTCCAGTTCCCCAAAACAGAGTTCCATTCATACCTTGCCAAACAAATCTCTGAGATCTCTTCCCAGGCCGGAGCTTATATGGGTCATCTTCTCTACTAATCAAGAAGGAAAAAGACCAACCTTTTTGCCAACAATAAGTGGGAAAATAAATAAGTTAGAGGTTTTGGCTGCATTGGTTCAGGGGGAGTTTGTTGGACCAAAAGAACCAATGAGCCAAGATCAGAAAACCTCTAAGTCCCACATGATATCACAACAACTGCTGAAGGCTTCATCAGCAGTTCGACAAGTGCTGAAAACTCCAACAGCTGAAGATCAAGTACTGAAGACTTCAACAGCTGAAGACTAAAGTGCTGAAGCTCAACAGCTGAAGACTAAAGTGCTGAAGCTCAATAGCTAAAGAACACAAGTGCTGAAGCTGAACAGCTGAAGAACACAAGTGCTGAAGCTGAAGACACAAGTACTAAAGTACAACAGCTGAAGAGTCTACAAGTGCTGAAGATCAACAACTGGTGTACAAAGTCTGAAGACAAAGACTGAAGACATCAGCTGATGATATCTACTGAAGACATCAGCTGATGATACATCTGAAGTTCAAGTCTGAAGACCAAGTACTGAAGTTTCAGTAGTTTGTCACAACAGCTGAAGAGTACTTCTTCAGTAGTTGTGATATCATTAGTTTTATGTCTTTTTACTTTCAGTAGTTTTGTAAAACGACTGAAGAGCTTGTTCTTCAGTCGTTGTAGTATCAGTAGTTTTGTTTTTCAGTAGTTATAGTAACTGATAACACTTAGTATTTTTGTAAGAAGATGTCAGCTGTTTTGAC
Organism: Flaveria trinervia; assembly: GCA_025506515.1. Lineage (NCBI taxonomy): Eukaryota > Viridiplantae > Streptophyta > Magnoliopsida > Asterales > Asteraceae > Flaveria > Flaveria trinervia. The sequence continues at coordinate 39,883,558 of CM046449.1, forward strand.
ATCTTTAGTAGTTTGTTTCAGTTGAAATAATTCTGTTAGATGTCCCTATCAAGTGACATCAGAAGACGTCACATCTCTTATATAAGAGGTGTCGACCTAATTGTAAGTGTGACATTCTGTTACCACGAAAGCAAATATTGAATGAATTTATTTGCAGAATTCTCTCTATCTATAACCGTTTTGTGTTCTTCATTGAATATCGTTTTGTTCTTGTGAATTGGCTAATTCATTGTTAGAATTCCGCTGCTATACTCTAATCAATCAAACGTAGATCACTGATCCTAACATGATTGTTTTGTAATGATATAATTGTCTTGTAATGTTCAATAAAAATAATATTTAATATTATTACAAATTATTTAGTTCCATGTGCTATGAACAATCGTTTCACATTCGTCTGCCCCGATGATTCCACCGTCGGTCGGGGTGTGACAGTTCAGTCATACGAATGGAGTATGCGATTGAGTTCAGTCGTGCGGATGGAGTATACGATTGAGTTCAATCGTATGAATGGACCAATTGTGCGACTGAAGGCTACTGGTTTTTGTAAAATCGAATATTTTGACACTTTGACAGAAAATGCGAGTTTCCCAGAACCCTTATGTTGTATGATGAAAAAAATAAGACTTTAATGCATGCAAACCACGAAAACACCTTTAGAACCAAAGAGTGACTCTTTTGAATTAAAAATGTGGGTTTTAACACCAAAACTAATCGAATCCACACAAAATCAAAGCCAAGGCTCTGATACCACTTGTTAGGACCGTTTTCGTTTGGAGTACTAATGGATACTGCGTGAAACCAGATCAAATAGTGTGTAATCCTATTTGATTGGCGATCCAATCAGTGAGAATGATAACCCCATCGATATACAATGAACTAAACATTAATAATGAGTAGGGATCGATCAAGATCGAACTTTGAAGTTGGATTGGCTGTTCTAGACGGCTAGGGTTTATGAATATACGAAATCTCTCTCAAAGTTTCTCAAGTGTTACGTTTTTCCATGAATTAGGTGGTATTTATAGGTTTGTAGTTTTCATTCGTATGACTTAATCATGCGATTGAATCATACGCACGACTGAAGGTTCAATCGTGCGATTGAGTCAATCTTATGTCTCAATCATACGACTAATCCAGTCTTCTGGTTTAGTCGTGTGACCGGTCCATAAGCATGATATATTCATATGTATGGTCCATAAGTATGGTCTATTAGCATGAATAACCACCCGACTAAGTTGAACACATTACTTAATCATCATTGACTAAGAACTGAGAACAACAACCTCAAACCTATATATGAATTTCATACATATGCATTATACTTAACACAATAATAATATGAAATAATTAAACATAAATAAACATCAAACACATATTATATTTCATTGAGTCAATACATTACACATGTGTAAGAAAGGAAAGACTTTTACATTTAATAAATAACTAGGAATATTATGTATCTACATTTTGATCAAGAATTCTTCATCTTATTTGAGGCAAGTGTTGAAGCTGGGTTAACAATTTGGTAACAGAGTCATATTGAATACAATTCATTGAAGATTTGAAGAATTTTGAAGGTGTTCATCAAAGTTTTAGAGAGAGAAAGTGGGTATCTAGAGAGAGAAACTAGATCTGAATTTCAAATCTCGTCACAAACACAATCAATTCATCATATTTGAATCTCATAAACATAGTTTGTTACATCAATCAAAGTTACATAAGAAATTTACTAGAAATTGACAAATTTAAATATTTTCTCTCACATACACTAGTGTGTGTATGTTCTTGAGAGCTTTAAATCTTCATCTGACGAATCTAGATTTGATCTTGAACGAAAGTTCAAACTATCCGGTGAAACTATTCAGTTTACGGCAAAATCATACTACAGCAAAACTGTTCCGGCGAAACTACCCATGTCCGGCGAAACTACCGAGCTCAAGCGAACTAACCAACTCTAGCGAAACTGCCAAAATTATGGTGAAATTATCATTTTCAGTGAAATTCTAAAACAAAATTTTGCGATATTATAAAAAGTAAAAATACAAATCTACGAAATTAGTACCTTTAACCCCAACAACCATCATCATCTCAACCAACGTTCACGACCACAATCAATAACTTACCACAACCGCTCGTACCTCCGATGACCGCTATGGCCAGAACACCACCCGACAACCACCCCAAACAACAATAACCGCAACTAATAACCATCACCACCTCAACCAACATCCAGCAACCACCACAATTGCCAGTCGATCGACGAAACTCTTTGATGCCACGAACTTCAACCAACGATACCTCCTACACCACTACATATCTTAGTGAACCACCACCACCATTGGAACCAGGGTGATGAGGGGAAGAAGTTAATGTGTTATACACGCCATGACTCGCATGAATAGTTCGCTCGAACCCTAGCCGCCGCTATGTTCTTTCTTCTATATCTCTTTTGTTACTAATTTTCAGAAAAAAATGAGGCCACCGTTGGATTTAGGAGGTTGAGCTTAGTGGGGGTAGTGGTTGTTCCGGTCATTGCTCACCGGATTTGTTTTCAGCCACCGCGTGCCCCCGGAGGCTCGCTGAAACCCTAAGAGTGTTCTCTCGTCCAAGTCTCTCTCTATATTATTTGTTTGTGTTGAGTAGTATAAGTGTTTTGTGTTAGGGTTCTGGCCTGTGTTAGTGTTTTCATTGGGTTAAGGTTTTAGATTTGTTAATGGGCTTTCTCTCATTGGGCCAAGTTTTTAAAAATTTGTATGGACTAACAATTTGTACGGGCTTGTTAACATTTTTTTTAAGAATTGGGTCTGAAGTTATTTAGGCTTTTTGGGTCATTATAACAAAAAATAATTCATAATCGTATAATATATTTGTCATTTTGGGTGATAACGTGAATTTAATTTTTTTTGAGAATGTCTTTCTCTGACGATCTCGAATCAGACAATGTCACAATGGCACAAAATCGGTTTGATTGTTTTGTAGATACAAAGGAAGAAAAATTTTCCAATTTGATTGATCGATTTATAAAAGTGGCAAACAATCTAAAGAAGCATGATCCAGATTTGAGTAATCATGAACAATTTCAAAAGCTTCTTGACTCTCTTCCATTTGAATAACTCATCAAGTTTAAATGTTGTAACAAGAAAGAGGTTATGTTGGCACAAAACATATGGATATGATCAACAAACTAAAATCTCTCAAGCTGGATACCAAAATAAAATAATTTCAGCAAATCGTGTTCCCACATCAAACCAGTATGCTTAATACTGATCTTATATTCTTCTGTAACAAGCATACTTGATTACAAAGTCGAGCTAATTGAAAAGATGAAATTATTGAGAACTCATTTGGATTCAAATGTTATCAAAGAAAATTTTGACCCTCTAATAGTTGATAATGACAATACACTTAAATTTGTGAGAAATAAGGATAATGAATGTGAGAAAGCTGATAATGGAAAGAAAGAATCTAAGGATAAAGAGATCCTAAAAGTCAAGGAAGAGAAACAACAAAAAATCACAAGGGTTTGTAACTGTGAATAGAGCTTAGCTGCCAATAGAATTATCATGGGTCTTTCTTATGACACTATTTAGGATATGTGTTCTTCTTCTTACAAATACCGATTATTTGGGATTTATAAGCAAACAAATTGTTATTGGAAAATGAAAAAAATTAAAAATAATTAATTAGGAACTAAAGAAGAATGAAATTGCTTTTTCAAGGAAAAATAATGAAGCATTGGCTGAAAATGATCTTTTAAGAAGAACCATTATGGAACGTAACGTTAAAATTAATATTTTAAGAGAAAGGGCTGCTTTAGATCAATTTGCAACGACGCATGTTCAAACAAAACTTGATAAATTGACCCTTTCACACATGAAAAAGGATGAGCTTATTACTAGACAATAAGGGGCACGAGTAAAAAGTGGGATTGGATATCATTCAGATGGTGAAGCTATATTAATTCTCTTCCACCTCCATCTACTCTATGTTACTCTTCAATTCCAAAACTTCATTCAACAAATGATTTGATTGAAAAGGATACTAAAAGTTTGCATGTAGGTTTAGCGGGAGTGAATCTTAAAGAGTTGCGAGATGATTATGATTTTACAACTAGTATGGGATACAATAAACCAAATGCTAAAAGTCAAGATAATGAGTGTTCAGTCATGGTTGTTTGTAACTCCATATCTACTGTTTCTTCTAACTTCTTTGATAAGTTTAAAGTAGGTGAATTTCCTACCTTTGAGCCTGTTAGGATTGTCAAAGAAGAGACAAACCGAGAATCACCTCATCATCAAGCTCAAACAACAGCAACACATCATATTACAGTCAATCAAGATCCATTGGAAGCAGATCTGTGTATACGAGACTTGACAAGCTCAGACGATGAATTAAACATAGAGGATAGTGTCAGTTCCTCAAAGATCAAGATATCACCTGAATTGTCAAGTCTCAAAAGTTTGCAAAAGCTGAATCAAAACCAATATGAATACCTTCTCCAACTGCACAACAACTAGTCATCCATACAAAACACAACAATCTAAAAAAAGATTAGTGAAGATCTCATTCCCTATTCAGCATAACAAAATTCAAAACAAACAAGAATCTACAACAACCTCAAAGCAATCTCCATCTCCAAATAGATGTTGAACCATCATAACCAGCTGTGTCTGATTTTGTGATAAAGCTTTCAGCTCATCAGACACATTGCCAGTGGAGTTTGATAAGTTCCTATGTTGCACCTTCTTCTTCTGAGCAATCTCAGCTGTTTCCTGTTTAACCCTTCCTTTTTGGATTTCTTTGTTGACTTAAGGGTTACAGGATTTGATGTTGCTCATACAAATGTGGTCTCAAACTCAGTTTTCATTTTAACCATTTTCTGTTTAATTTCCTCTTTATGTTTGAGTTTGGAACCTCTTTGGTCTTAGCAAACCTCTGTAAGATGATTGAACAAACCACATACTTCACATGGTTTCTTCTTCGTCTTAGGTTGATCATCAACTAAAGAGGATGAAACAACTGAAGACTTGCTCTTCAGTGCTTTGGAAGCATTGTTTGCTTTCTTGACTCCCTCTTTAGTAGTCTTCAAACTCTTTCTACTGACAGTTTTCTTCTTTTCAGTACTGGCAGTAGTTGGAGTTTGAACTTCAGGTGTTAAATCCTGCTCTCTAGTCCTTTCAAGACATTCATAATTAACTCCTGAGTTGATCAACTCATTGATCATGTGAGTGTCAGCAGTGGAACCATCAACATTAGCTGATAGGTTCTGAGAGGACTTGGTGTTGACTTCTACTTCTGATTGTGCTGTATTAGAAAATAGATCACATGATGAAATGGATTGGTTATTACTCTCACCATCAGATTCTACCTCTGCTCTGGGAGTAAAATCTGTAGGTGGAGCAGTGTGATTGTAACCAATGCCAAACTTCACATTGGAAGCAGATTGCTTACTAATAAGAATTTCAAAACCTTTGCATGATTGTACCCATCTATCACACTCTACCTGGGTGACTGCAAGGTTTCCTTGAGATCTTTATACTTCTCTAGAAGTATCTCTTCCCTAGCCTTATCATCAGTTATTTGGCATTTAAGTTTGTAATCTCATCATTCTTATCATTAAGCACATACTCAAATTCAGCTTTGCTTTTGGAAATTATTTGTTCTAGCTCAATGTTCTTGTTGATTAAAGCTACATTTGCTTCTCTAATATATGCAAATGCTGCTATGCATGTTTCAGAACATAATTTGGCTTTTGCCTCAGAGGATACCTGTGATACCTTTGGTGTAGAGGCATTAGTGGATGAAGTATCAGCAGAATCCAAAGCCATAAGAGCTAGATTTCCAAAGGGACTTTCACCACCATGTTGACCAGCACCTGAGAACAGTTGTTCATGACCAGACAAGTCATCTGGTAAACTGCTCCAGTCAACAACTCCTGGGGTGAAGAAGCTATGTTGTTGAGGTTGAGTTTGTTGATGAGATTGGGAAGGTTGTGGTTTAGGCAATGCTTGTGGTTGTTGTGCAATTGGAGCTTGAACAGGATTTGGTTGAGGCATATAATAGCAGGGATAAGGATATGACATTTGACCCTGGGGAACAAAGTATGCAGGAGATCTAGGATGTGAATGATGACCAGAACCAGTAGGATGTTGCCCTCTGTTTTGTGGACTAGTACTAGGAAAAGTCACAAAGGGTGCAGAAGAGTTAGATCCAGTTGATCTACACTCTCTTGCAAAGTGTCCCAGCCTTTGGCATTTGTGACACCTCAACTTACTCTTGTCAAAACCAACTTTAGTTTTGCCAGAGAGTCCAGGAAATTTCCTGCCAGTTATCTTATAGAACTTCTGAGATCTGATATTAATCAATGCCATTTGGCTCAGAATATCCATCTCTTCTAGATCATCATGAGCAATTCCTTTCAAATCATCCATATGAAGCATAGATTGTCACTATTACAGCCAGAATGACTCTCAATACCAACAAATGCATGATCAGAACTATTGGAAGAGAAATCAATATGCTCATTATAACTACTTTCAGATGCAGCATATTCTGACTCATGACCAACCAAGGCAGTATTCCCTGGTACAAAGTCATCAGTGAGCTTTCCTGATGATGACAGTTTCCTTTTCTGCTCTATCTCTCTTTCGAATGTAAGCAATTTCGCATGAAGTTGGGTGAGAGATAGGCTATCCAGATTTGCACTAGAGCGTAGGACAATAGTGTATGTGTCCCATCTCTCAGGCAGTGATCTAAGGAACGTGTTGTTCATCTGGCTATTGGTGTATTCCTGTTTCACCATTTTCAGCTCAGAGATCAAACAGGAAAAACGCTCAAACTGTTGAGTTAGTGTCTCACCCTTTCTATGAGAGAATGTCTCATATTGTTGGGCAAGGATTTCTCTGTTGTTTGCTAAGACCTCATCTATGCCACCGAATTGTTCGTTCAGGGCATTCCAGAGATCATGAGCAGTTTCATGATGCATAAGCCCTGAATAGATTTCATTAGGCAGTGCCATGGCCAGAATTCCATGGGCTTTAGCATTAATCTCAAACAGTTTCCGATCTTCATCAGAGTATTGTTCCTTCTTCTTCGGAACCATTTGATTGGTTTCCGGATTATTCACCATAGGCTTATGTGGTCCATGTACCACAGATTTCCAACAACCTGAACTGTTAACAAACAGGTGATGAAGCATTCTTCGTTGCCATATGTTATACTCAGTCCTAACCAGCATCGGAGGCTTGGTTGAGGAACCGGTATTGTGAGGATCATTAGAAGGAGCAGTCATCTTAGATTCAATCAAATACAATTAAGCTATAACAGATTTAGAACAAAACACAACAACCAATTGAACCAAGGGAGATCTCAGAATAAATGAACGAAAGCGTCAGAAATTCAATAATCTATAACCAGTTCTTGCGAATATGCTAATTCAATCAAACATAGATATCAATTAGCAGTTTCAATGATCAATTGTTAGATCGATCAATGATTAACCAGCTCTGGTACCACTTGTTAGGATCAGTGATCTACGTTTGATTGATTAGAGGGTATAGCAGCAGAATTCTAACAATGAATTAGCCAATTCACAAGAACGAAAAGATATTCAATGAAGAACAAAAACGGTTATAGATAGAGAGAATTCTACAAATATATTTCATTCAATATTCGCTTTCGTGGTAACGGAATGTCACACTTACAATTAGGTCGACACCTCTTATATAAGAGATGTGACGTCTGCTGATGTCACTTGATAGTGACATCTAACAGAATTATTCCAACTGAAACACAACTACTGAAGATGTCAAAACAGCTGACATCTTCTTACAAAAATACTAAGTGTTATCAGTTACTACAACTACTGAAAAACATAAAACTACTGATACTACAACGACTGAAGAACAAGCTCTTCAGTCGTTTTACAAAACTACTGAAAGTAAAAACATAAAACTACTGATATCACAACTACTGAAGAAGTACTCTTCAGCTGTTGTGACAAACTACTGAAAGTTCAGTACTTGGTCTTCAGACTTGAACTTCAGATGTTTCATCAGCTGATGACTTCAGTAGATATCATCAGCTGATGTCTTCAGTCTTTGTCTTCAGACATTGTACACCAATTGTTGATCTTCAGCACTTGTAGACTCTTCAACTGTTGTACTTCAGTACTTGGTCTTCAGCTTCAGCACTTGTGTTCTTCAACTGTTTAGCTTCAGCACTTGTGTTCTTCAACTGTTGAGCTTCAGCACTTGTGTTCTTCAGCTGTTGAGCTTCAGCACTTTAGTCTTCAGCTGTTGAAGTCTTCAGTGCTTGATCTTCAGCTGTTGAATTCTTCAGCACTTGTCGAACTGCTGATGAAGCCTTTAGCAGTTGTTGTGATATCATGTGGGACTTAGAGGTTTCCTGATCTTGGCTCATTGGTTCTTTTGGTCCAACACTTGTACAATGTCTTGTGCGTCATACAACAGTGGCCACTTGTATAAAGTGCAGACCTCATCAGAAGACAAGTTAGTTAGCCACATTGGGTCAAATACCCTGATAGTTTCCATATTACCTTCTCTGTTCAGAACTATGACTGCCTCACCTATTCTCCAATCACAGTACCACCACTTAAAGTATGGAGTGAACTCCTATGGCATTTCCCTTAGAGGGATTCTTGACATTGTGCGTGGAGGACTCCACTTCAGCACTATCTTTTGCTTGCCAGTCATGGAATCAACTTCAGATCTTCTGATATACCTCGTCGGTTGTTAAGGTTTGAAGTTGACCCATGTGGTGTGGTACTCTCTCTTCAAAGCAACCTCAAACCAGCCTGACATCTTTCTTGGGTTAGCATGTAACAACTTCAGTTTGGCCAGTCGGTTGAGCTCAAACCAGGTAGAGTCTTTAGATGGTGTGGGAATCTAAAATACTCTATACCCTTCTCTCTCTTCACCGCATAAACATTAAGATCCTTAAAATAGGCCCACGCGATAATCTTTCCTAACACCTTGTGATGCTTCTTCACTTTGCAGAGCTTGGCGTAGACACTCGATTTTGGAGTAGTGTCTTGGGCTCTGATCTCTACAAAACATGCCGCCCATTCAGCCCTTTTTAGATGATATCACCGTCCGAGGCTTGGGCTTGATCCTTATTCTTCTCCGACTCTTGCTCCATCTTATCCAGTGCTTCAAATGTATCACTGACAAAAGTGTAACCCAGATTGGGGACTACATTTCCCTCGTTGTCAGCATACTCTAGATAATGTTGGGTTGTGACGTGTTCAATCTCTATCTCTTCCACATCATTAAGCTCATCGTCACTATCCGCTTTAACTGTAGGAGCATCCTTTACAGTCTTATCTGGATTCAGTTAGAACATCTCAGCCAGTTGCTCATTAGTAAGATCATGAATTATTTTTCCTTGTTTAGGAGTATAACTCACAGACCTCCTGACGATTCCTTGCAAATCAAGTATCATTATGACTTGAGACTTGATTTGCTGAACGGGAGTAACATCGTACTCATCTTGCTGAGATGAATGATCTCCTTGATTTAAACACATAAATACATCAACCATTAGTCAATAATCAAGACAGTAAAACATTAATTAAATATAAACATTATGTACATGAGTTTAATACATTATTCAATTACATATGATTTAAAATTATATAAACATCTAGGCATTACATTTGTCCTGAATCATGTGCTCCTCTGCCATCAGGGCTGAGGTTGAGGCACCCTGATCTTGAGTCTTCTTGATCCACCTCTCTCTAGCTTGTGTGGCACCTGATGCAGATGCATCACCTCCTTCTTCATCATCTCCCCCATCTCTTGCACCTTCATCATCTCCTCCTCTATCTCATCCTCATCATCATCCTCGTCATCATCATCATCATCATTACCATCTCTATCTTGTATCTTCAGAGGCTCATCCTTTGTGCCTTTGAGTTTGAGCATGATATTCGTTTTGGCATCCTCTAACTCCTCACTTTTCTAAGTGGATAGAAATTTATGCTCCTAGAGTTGGGCAATCTCTTGACTTTGAGAAGCCATCTGCTCAGCCTGATCCTCTATTACTTGGTCCTGCTGAGCGATCTGCTGTGCTTGGGTAGCATTCTGCTCCACAAGGTATCTGATTTCTCCAGCTCTTTCCTTGTCAGCAGCCCATAGCTTCAGCACCATCCTGTTAAGTGTTGCCAGCTGATCCTCTACCCCAACAGAAGGTAGGAAGAATCCTGTAGGGAATGGTTGGTGGGATGATGGTCCAGGATGGTGGTTGGTGGTAGTGGTGGTGGCTGTGGTGGTTAGGTGGTGGTAAATGTGTGGGTGGTGATGGGTAGGTTGTAGTGGTGGTGGAAGTAGTGTAGATAGGTGGTGGAGCGGCTATAGTAGTGGTGGTGGAAGTAGTGTAGATAGGTGGTGGAGCGGCTATAGTAGTGGTGGTGGTAGCTGTGGTGGGTGATGTAGTAGCAGTGGTGGTAGTTGTGGTGGTGGGTGAGTGAGTGGTGGTGGTAGATGTGCTGGTAGTGGTGTAAGAGGTAGTAATCAACGTGAACCTCCTTCTCTTGGGCTTCATCCCGTGGGGCTGAGCCATCCTTTTCTTCCTTGTACCCTTTGAGGCGGAGCTCCCCTTGGGATGTTGGGCTGTTCTGGGGTATAAGTGGGATTTGTAGTAGTCTCCCCAGACGCAGCTTGGCATCCTCCAACCGCTTCCATTCCACGTTCGGTGGCAACCACCCTGCTTCCCACCATTCTCGTCAACGGCTCATCATTACTCTCCTCCTCCTCATAAAGTCTAAAATCTTGATGGAAACCTGCTATATCAGCTTCTCCATGAGTGGGTGGTGGTGGTGGTGTAACATCTCTAGTGGTGGCTGTAGATGGAGTGGGGCCAGTGTCTCTACCATCGCCACTGTCATCATCCTCTGAGTCATCGGTGCGGAGCGCAATCTACTCAGTATCGAAGTGGCTATCATCGTGGCGCCACATCCTCCATGACAGCGCCACATAGTCTTCCCGGGCCAGATGCCCAAACAATCGCCTCACAGGGGGTTTTACCTGCTTCCCCCTGTATACCTTCATCCTGCCCAAGGTGGTATCATCTATCACCTCGAGCACTACAATGTCCTCCTTCTCCTTAGGTAGCTGAGGGAGGTTCTAATAAATGATCATCTGCATGAAGCGCGGGTACATACAAAATCCCTCTTCCCCTTGGCCTTGATGTTCTCCACCAGATAGGTGAAGATCATCCTGGAGAAGCTGAACGGATGGTTGAGCACCAACGCCACATAGGCATTCTTAATCTGATCTGATAGCTCATCGAAGCCTCCCTTCCTGGAGGAAATGCACTTAAGCAGCACATGTGCCATGTACTTGAATTGGGGGCACAGGTTGCTCTTGTTGAGCACATGTGCGGTGATGGCCCCCGAGTACCTGGCTTGTAGGAAGCAGCCGCGCATTATCTGTGAGTGCAGTCGGTCGGACAGTCGGTGTTGTTTCGAAACTCTAAAAAGGTCATGAGATCCTCCTCTGTGATCTCTATAGCATGACCCAAGATAGAGATCCTAATATGGTGGGGCTTTACGGTCCTATTGACAACCACGCCTTCCCAAAAGGCCTGCTGAAGTGATCAGTATGGTGTGCATGGAGAAGATATGGCATGGAAGATCCTTGATCTCCGTATGAAAGTGATAATATCTGCAGTATTATTGGAGGTGAGATCTAGATGAGCACAAATATTGTGCTTAGTGCTTATGGGCTAACGACTGGTCATCTATCACACAATGCAAATAAACATTATGTGTGTCAATATGTAACAGTTTGATTCATTTAACATAAATCTTCTGTTCTGTTGTGGGAATGAACTGTGTGACTGAGATTTAGTTGTGCGAATGAGCTCATACGTACGACTGAGCTTGCGACTAGGCTTAGTCGTATGCTATCCAATGGGTTTACACCAGTCGTGCGACTGAACTCATACGCATGGTGTAGTCGTCCGATTTGGCCATTCTCCAGCTCAATCGTGCAACTGAAGTTCATCGGGGTGTCCATTCGTATAACAGACTTTCTATTCCATTAAAATTCAATTTTGAGCAGAATTTAATGTTAGACATCGTGATTTGGCTCATTAGTCTCACACATGACCGATATAACACCTAATAACCTTTAATTTCACAATGTGCTTAGTTTAATTACTTTCTTAGGCAAACTAAGTCTGGGTTCTTTTTAGGTTCAATTCAGTCGATTTAGGGCATGAATCGATGGACATTTGAGTGGAATGCACCACAATTTACCTGTATAATCACTAGAAATCGTCAGTACATAATAATCCGTGGTCTAGAGTGATCAAAGGAAAATTGAACAGAGTAATGGTAGAGTCGTGCGATTTGGGGGCGATTGGGAGTGATGAATGACTGCGACCAACTCCCCCTCTATTTATATTAGGGTTTCCTTCAGTCGTGCGACTGAGCCCAATCGCATAATTGATTCGTGCGACTGAGGATCAGTCGTGCGATTGGCATAGTCGGTCACCTTCAGTCGTGCGACTTGAAGTCAGTCGTGCGACTGTGTCATTCAGTCACCTTCATCCATGCGATTGGTTCATTTTTGTGATCCAATCGTGTGATTTTACTCATGCTTATGGTCCAATCGCACGTTTGGCCCATACGTGAGGGTTAATCATGCGATTGGGCTCATATGTACGGGCCAATTGTACGGCTGGTCCATACTCATGGTCCAGTCATGCGAATGGATCATACTCATGATTTTGAATTTATGACCATTTGACACTTAACCCCTTTTAACTTTTGATTAAACATTTCAAGCATTTGATCATATTAGACATGACCATTATATCTTAGAAAAGTTTTGATCACCTCAGAGGTGATCTTTTTAAAACAATTCATCACCTCAAACATGACCTTTTTCGTGAGTAATTCCCATATTGACTTTCGATGCATAGTCCGACATTTAACTGCTAAAATTAACTAAAATTTACTAAATTAAACAACTACAACTAAATCAAATCTAAAGACATATTTTTGTAATTTTATGTGAGGTTAAACTCCTAAGATAAATATCTAGTAGTTTTATTTCACGAACAGTACAACTTCAAGTTATTTTGACCGTAGCTAGAACGATTCATTATAGAATCATACAGCTTTGTCAAAGAGTTTTTAGCAAGTCTAGGAAATCATACTAGTGCTACAAGATGTACATAATGGTTTTGACTTTCAAGAGTTGCAGCCATGATGATTGTTAGTATACTTGTCCTTTTAAATCCATACACAGACTTTTGACACAGATTGGTGGTGATTTTAGGTTTAATTATTTCAACAAGCATTTGTGGATCCCACGCTTATATGGTAATCAATGTTCCTTAGGAGATTTTTGAGTGGTCTATGGGTGGTATTAAAGAAGAAACTATTCTAGAGCTTTCAAAGAGATGTTAAGCCTCAGGTCAGTGCCACCGCATAGCAGAGAGGTGCACACAACAATGAATTCCTGAATATTTAGGTTATGCTTATCCTCAGATCAGTGCTACCGCACAGCAGAGAGGCACACAACCTATCTTCTAGTTTGAGCAATTATTTTCTTTTTGTATAGATCGCACCAATAAGATGGGTTATTATTTTGATTGCATTTTGCATTTTTCATTTGCTTTTCTCATTTTTATGGTCATCCACACACATTTGTGGCGTTTATTTTGCTTGTCACCCCTTATTGGAAATTCATTGATTGTGTTAACTAGGGATAAAATGATAACCCACAACTTGTTGAATAGCTTAGTTTGAGCTTGACATCACCAACGAGGTCTTTTAATCTAATGTGTTAAATCTACCGACATATCATCAGATGGTCTAGCAACTTCTAGGTCTACTTTCTCCATGTTACCTTTGTAGCAGCTAGTTTAACTATCTTTTTTCCTTTTATGTTGCTTAAAAATCTCAGACTTATACTTCGAATCTGGCATTTTGAAACAATTTATTCTTTTAAAATCCCAAACTATTTGTTTATGTGTACTATCATATTCCATAGTCATTGAATTGGTATCACATATACAATCTCATTTCTCTTAGCTAAACTGTCCATTTCCCATGTTTTTTTAATACTTGTCTAACCTATTCTCCCCCTAAAATTCTAAAACCAAAATGTTTTTGCGTTTAGAATTTTAATAAGGGAAGAAATGAAGTAAAAAAATAAAAAAATAAAACTAAAAATTGACTCGACTCGTCGGACTATGAACATTCATGGTCTGGAATCCCTTCATTTTTCTTTTTAACGCCGTTGACCTCTAACAAATATAGAAAACGTGGTTTATCAAAAGCTTTTATGTAGAGGTCAGCGCGTTGAAAATCCATATTAATTTTAACAACATCAATTAAATTCTTTTCAAAACAATCACGTATAAAGTGATATTTAATTCCGATGTGTTTAGTCTTAGGATGTTGAACTGGATTTTTAGTTAAGGCCTTAGCAACTGAATTATCAACAAATATAGGAGTGTTAGAAAATTTCAAACCGTAGTCCCGCATTTGCTATTGAATCCAAATGACAATAACTTGCCGCAGCAACATACTCAGCTTCACAAGTTGACAGAGCAACCGAGTTCTACTTCTTACATTGCTTGGTGACTAATCTTCTCCCAAAAAATTAACATCCTACTGATATTGACTTGTAGTTCATTTGCAGCCTCCGTAATCCGAATCGCTATATGCTGTAAGCTTGAAATCATCATCATAAGGATACCACAACCCAAGTGTTGGTGTACCCTTCACATAACGAAATATCCTTTTAACTCCTATGAGATGGTTGACTTTCCGTTTCGCCTGATATCTTGAGTAGAGACACGTTGCGTACATGATGTCAGGTCATGAGGCGGTGAGATACATGAGAGATCTAATCATTCCTCGGTACATGGTAGCATCCACCAGATCACCATTCTCATCGGGTGATGGTTTGTAGAAAGTGGAATCCGAGCTGCGGAAGCATTACCGATTGAGAATATCGCCTACATACTTGGTCTAGTGTAGAAATATTTCCTTTGGTGTCTGATCCACCGGTAACCCGATAAAGAATATCATCTCTCCCATGGCGCTCATCTCAAATTCAGCCTTCATTACTGCTTCAAATTCTTTACATAGTTCTTCGTTCTTGGAACCGAAAATTATCTCATCAACATAGATTTGGACAAGCAGTAAGTCACCATCCTTTTCTTTGATGAACAGAGTACAGTTAAATCATTCCTTTGTGAAATCCATGTTTTACAAGATGAGTTGAGAGTTTTTCATACCATGCTCTCGGGGCTTGGTGGAGCCCATAGAGAGACTTATCCAGTTTGTAAACTCTATCCCGATGATATGGATCCTCAAATCCTTAGGGTTGACTGACATACACAGTTTCCCAGATTTCCCAATGAAGAAATGCACTCTTTACATCTAGTTGATAAACTTTAATCTTCATGTATGAGGCATAGGGTAGGAAGATATGGATTGCTTCCATTCTTGCCACAAGTGCAAATACTTCATTATAATCAATTCCCTTGACTTGTCGAAATCCTTGAACTACAAGTGGAGCCTTGTTTCTGATTATTACCCCATGGTCATCTTTCTTGCATTTCAAGACCCATTTTGTGCCAATGACCTTAGCACCTTTAGGTCTGCCCACCATTGTCCATACACCTAACTTCTTGAATTGAAGAAGTTCATCTTGCATGTCACTCACCCATGCCTCGTCGTTAAGGGCTTCACTGACATATTTTGGCTCAAACTGAGACACAAACAGTGATACGCACCATCGTGCGCATAACCCTTTTCCATTACCGAGGCATAATCAGCTGAATATAGCTGATTTCTAGTCTGAAATCCTGATCTTACACCCCCAATGACATTTTCTAGAGGATGATAGACGTTTAAGCAGGATCCAGGAGTAGTGGGAATGACTACCTCATTATCAAGATTGTGATCTGAGGCAGTAGGAGTTTGAGGTTCTGAAGAATCAGAGGCATGAATTTCAGATGCTTGTGGACTTGCAGTAATAGGAACCTGTTCCTCCTCATTGACTTGATCATTCTCTACAATTTCATCATCAAAAGAGAAGTCACTTACCTCAAGTTCTCCCCCTGAGTCACTAGGTGAATTTTCTTGATGACCAATTGTTGTTGAGTCTTGTGAATGTGTGTTTAAGACATCATACATCAATTTGGTTGCTAACTCATCTTTAGGAGTGGAGATGGGAATGTTGAAAGAATTAAAGAATCCATTATAGTCGAAAAAGAATGTGGGTCCTTTGCCAGGAGGAGGGGTGGCGTATCTCTGAACGTCGATGTTGCACCACACTTCTACTTGACCCGATGAGTTGTTGTAAACTCGCTCATTCGGTATGTTATATCCTAGAAAGATTCCTTCTTCAGCCTTCTCGTTCAACTTGCCTTCCTGAGTTTTCTTCAAGAGGGTGCATGGTGCGCCAAACGGTTCGAGGTACTCAAGATTCGGTTTACATCATTGGAGTAACTCGTAACATGTCTTACTATGATGTTTTACCACCAGGACTTGACTTAGAGTGCAACATGCATTGGCAACTGCCTCATTCCAAAATTGGATGGGCAGTTTCGAGTGTGCTAGCATTGTCCGTGCTGTCTCTATCAAGCTTCGATTCATTCTCTCGGCAACTTTATTCATTTTAGGAGTGTAGGCAGAAGTGAACTGGTGCACAATTCTCTTTTCTTTGTAGAATACCTTTACCCATTGGTTCTTGAACTCGGTACCGTTGTCTGAGCGTACTTGTCTTACCTTTAGCTTGTAGAGTGATTCCAATGTAGTTATTAGCTCTTTGAATGACTCAAATATTTATGATTTGGATTTTAGAAACATTACCCATGTGAATCTTGAGTAGTCATCAGTAACTACATAATAGTACAAGTCGCCAACGATGCTCCTTGTACTAACTAGACCAAACAGATCAATGTGAAGAAGCTCAAGAGGCAGTTCAATGGAATGAACTTTCTTTTCCTTATGAGACGTCTTTGTCTATTTGCCTTTCTTGCAAGCGACACAAAAATCCGCTAATTGGATGTTTTTGACGTTAACTCCTCGCACTAGATCATTCTGGATCAAGTGATTCATCTTCCTCGGATTGATGTGTCCCATTCTCCTATGCTAGGAGATCAAATCCTTCTTAGTAGCCTTTCACAAAAAGCACTGAACATGATGATCCATTGTGGAGGCCCTTGATAGATCCAAGGCATAAAGATCGTTATATCTTGAAGCTGAAATTAAGACTTGATCCTCTGGGATCACATAGTCCTTTTTCAGAACATAGCACTTCTTGTTGTCAAATTCTACCTTAAAGCCTTTGTCACATATTTGAGAGACAGAAAGTAAGTTGTTTTGAAGTTGCTTGACATATTTTACCTTATCAAACTTCACTTTCTGTTTCCCCACTTCCCCTTAAGCAGTGATGTAACCTCCTTTGTTTCTAGCAAATGAAACATGACCTCTTTTAATTTGTTTGATGTTTGATACGAGTGTCTTGTTGATACATATGTACCTAGTTTAGGAACGCAATGTAAAATGTCTTTCATGTCTTACATATATGTAATGAATGGGTATGAATGAAATACAATGTGTGGTTTTATGCTTATAATGTTTAATATTTTATTGTTTATTGTGTATGGAACTAATTATATCGGTTTGTGGTTCTTTACATAGTTCTTAGTCAATAATGGTTAAGAAACATGTTCAAACTTAATTGTGTGAAGTTCTTATGCGCATGGACCATGCTAATGGAACATACGCATGAATACTTCATGCTAATGGACCAGTCGCACGACAGAACCAGGAGACTGAATCAGTCGCATGATTGTGACACGAGATTGACTCAGTCACACGACTAGACCAACCGCATGCTTTCGTTGCATGACTGAACCATGCAAATGGTTTAGTCGTACGAATGGAACCCCTAACCTATAAATACCACTTAATTCATGGGAAAACATAACAATACAAATACCTACGCACTAAATTGTACACTAGTCGTCCATAGACCCAAGAACACTTGTTCCAAGTTCATAGATCCCTGTTAATCATCTTACAATCGTGATAATGTTTAGATTCATTCGTAGATTGATTATTCTTGCGTTCTCAATAATTGGATCGCCAATCAAATAGGATTCCGTACTATTTGGTTTGGTACACACGTAAACTAGTTAGTACTACGTACCTAAAAAGGTCCTAACAAATGGTATCAGAGCTTTGGCTCTTGATTTGCATGTGATTCAATCGATTTCGATATAAAATTTGTGTTTTTCACTCAAAAACTAAATCCTTTTATGTCAAACAGTTTTTTTTGACCTCTCCAGGTCAAAAAGTTAACTTTTTCCGGCATACGACAATTAGGGTTAGTGAAAAATTCGTGTTTTTGTGTCAAAGTACCAAAAATCGTTGAATTTTCAAAAACCAACAGCTTTAGTCGTACGATTGACTCATCGCAAGATTAAACTCATACACACCTCCATACGCACGATTACACACAGTCGTTCCTCCATTCGTACGACTGAACACCGTATGCGCATTGTTTATCTGTACCTGTCCAATCGCACGATTGAGCCATCCACATTTGTTTAATCACACGATTGATCCATCCGCATTTGTTCAATCGCACAATTGAGCCATTCGTATTGTTCAATCACACGACAAGCCCAATCACAGTCTTTCATTCGCATAGGTAGAACAGTTGTTGTTAGGATCTGGTATTTGACCAAACACCAACTGATTAACGTCTTAAACCAAACCAAATAGTGCGGAATCCTATTTGATTGGCGATCCAATCAGTGAGAAGCATGTAGACACAATAATGTATTGAATCTAACGTCAAGACTCGATTAGGAATCGATCTACAGCGTTCTATGAACTTGGAGTACGAACTTAGAGGCTTCTGGATGGCTAGGGTACGTCTAGAGTCGAAGTGGATTGAATCCTTTTATTTTTCCATGAATTAGGTGGTATTTATAGGGCAGGGTTGCTCATTCGTGCGACTGAACCATTAGCATGGTTCATTCGTGCGATTGAGCCATGCGGTTGATCCATTTGCACAACTGATTGATCAGTCGTGCGACTGAGTCAGACGCATGAAGTTGTTCAGGCGTATGAACTATTTAGGTGCATGGATACTCAGTCGCATGGCCATTCGGATGCATGACCACTGTAGGGGTGCGTGGTCCAGTAGGACGCATGAGAACTTCACTTCACCAAGTTTGAATGTATTCAATATTATATCATTATGCATAACACTACAAACAATCACAAACCTATATAATCAAGTCAATATGTGTTAAACAACTTATTAATGAAATATTAAACATTATAGACACAACCAAACATTTTGTATTTCATTAAGTACCCAATAATTAAATAAGTGTAAGAGATATTACATTCATATCAGGATCTAGGTACATATATGTATCAACAAACTCCCCCTTCGACCTAGATCTATCTATTGTCTAACATCTTTCATGATTTCCTCAAACTTCTTGTACTTAGCTTCTTTGGTGACCCCTCTTTATCTCAAAAGCAAAACAGAGTCTTATCACTTTCTGGAAATGTGAAGCTTGTACAATATCCTGTGGATCGTAGAACAGTGGCCACTTGTATAAAGTATAAACATCTTATGCTGACAAGTTGGTGAGCCACATCGGGTCAAACACCCTTATGGTTTCCATTGTGCCATTCCTGTTTGAGACTATTACGGCCTCTCCTGTTCTCCAATCGTAGTACAACCATTTGAAGTGTGGAGTGAAGTCCTGTGGCATCTCCCGTAGTGGGATCTTTGACATTGTACGTGGTGGACTCCACTTGAGCACTACTCTAGGATTGCTAGTTATGGCATCAACCTCAGATCTTCTGATGTACCTCGTTCGTTTTTTAGGTTTGAAGTTGACCCATGTGGTATGGTACTCCCTCTTTGGAGCAGCTTCAAACCAGCCTGACATCTTACGAGGGTCATCATATAGCAAGTTTAACTTTGCTACCTGGTTGAGCTCATAACCTGGAAGAGTTTTCAGATCGTGTGGAAATCTGAAGTACTCTATTCCCTTCTCACGTTTAACCGCGTAAACATTGAGGTCTACAAAATATGCCCACGCTATGATTCTGCCAGCCACCTTTTGATGTTTCTTAACCTTATACAGTTTGGTGTAGACAGTTGACGTTGTTGCTCTGCGTTGGGCTCTGATTTCTTCAAAACATGCTGCCCATTCAGCCTTTTTGATGTTGACTTCGACGTTTGAGGCTTGGGCCTTCTCTTTATCCTTTTATGACTCTTGCTTTATTTTATCTAGTGTCTCAAAAGTGTCATTGACAAGAGTTTCTCCCAGATTAGGAATGACATTTCCTTCATTGTCAGTGTACTCTGGATAGGGTTGTGCAGTGACATCTTCAATCTCTATCTCATCGACATCATGCAGCTCATCGTCACTCTCCTTTTGCACAGTTGGAGCATCTTTCACAATCTCATCAGGATTGAGTCAGAACATTTCAGCCAGTTGCTCATGGATGAGATCATGAATTATCTCTCCTTCTTCAGGAGTGTAATTCACAGATCTCCTGACAATCCCATGCAGATCAAGAATCATTGTGAGTTGAGTCTTGATATGTTGGAGGGGAGCACCACCATATTCATCTCCTTGAAAATTAGGATCTTCTTTATTTAAAACATGTAACACATCAATCATTAGTCAACAATCAAAGCAGTAAACATCAATAATAACCATAAACATTAATTACATTTATTTCATACAATATTCAAGTACACATGACTTAAATAACATAAATAGCTATGCATTACTCTTGTCTTGAATAGTTGGTGCGTCAGTAGGATCAGCAGATGATGATGGGGCTCCTTGGTCTTGATTTTTCTTTATGCGCCTCTCTTGACCTTTGGGCTGATGTAGATGCAGCTGCATCTCCTTCTTCATCATTATCATCATGATCAACATTATCACCTGCATGAGTGTCATCCCCTTGATCATCATAGTCGTCTTCATCATCATCATCATCACTGTCATCGTCATCACCATCATCTTCATCTCCTTCTCGGATCTTTAGGGGCTCATCTTTAGATCCCTTCAGTCTCAGCATAAGCTTTTGTTCTGGGCCTCTAAATCTTGTATCCTCTATACTGAGGATGTATGCATCTCTCTCAGCTCCGTGATCTCTTGGCTCTGGGCCTTTATCCTTTGGGCTTGGGATGCATTAAGCTCCATCAGCTGATTAAGCTGAGAGGCTCGCTGTTCATCCGTCGCCAGCAACTTCAGCACTAATCGGTTAAGGTTAGCCAACTGCTCCTCCAACCTGACACATGGGTAAGCGGATCCAAAAACAGGTGGGACCTGTGAGGAGGTCCCAACTCCATGGCCTGTGGTGGTGGTAGTGGATGTAGAGAAGATTGGGGTTGGTATAGATATGGATGGCTGTGGATGAGCTGTAGTGGTGGTGGATGGGAAGTGTGTATCTGGTGGAGTAGGTGTGGAAGTGGGGTATGAGCTGGTGGTAGTGGTGGGTGGAATGGTGGTTGTGGTGGTAGTGGATGTAGTGGTAGTGGTGGTAGGTGGAATGGTGGTAGCTGTGGTGGTGGTAAAGGTGATTCTACGTTTCTTTCTTTTCAAGCCATGGGGCTGAGCCATACTCTTCTTCCTCGATCCAGTCGAGCAGGATACTCCCCCTAGAGCACGGCCTGGCGTATCCGGAGTATAGGTAGGATCATTAGTGGTCTCTCCCAATCCGCCTGGGCATTCACCAACCGCCCGTAGCCCTCGTTCTGTGGGAACGACTTTACTTCCCACAGTCCAAGTCAGAGGCTCCTCATCTGACTCCTCCTCTTCTTCACCAGGCATGAAATCCTGGTGGAACCCAACATTCTCTACTCCATCTCCAGTGGGGGCAGATACTGGAGATGGAATATCAGTAGTGGGTCCCCTTTGTTGAGTGGGTCCTACATCTCCTTCATCCCCGCTATCATCGTCATCAGAGTCATGCTCTGGGAGCAGTAGCTGCTCGTCGTCGGAGTCGCTATCTATGTGACGCCACTTACGTCTCCCTAGCGCCACATAACTCTTATTGGCCAGATGGCCTATCAGTCCCTTCACTTGGGGCTTTACTTGCTTACCCTGGTAAACTCTCATACGACCCAGGGTTGTATCATCCATGATCTCTAGAACCAAAGCATCATGGCTTTCCTTGGGAAGGGATGGCAGCTTCTCATTGAAAATCAGCTGCAAGAATCTGGGGTACATGCAAAAACACTCCTTACCCTTTGCCTCCAAATTCTCCACAAGGTAAGGGAAGATCATGCTCGAGAAGCTGAAAGGGTAGTTCAGCACCAGTGCCACATAGGCATTCTGGATCTGGTCTGAAAGATCATCAAACCCACCTTTTCTGGAAGCGATGCACTTCAATTTGACATGTGCCAAGTACTTGTACCGGGGACACAGGTTGCTTTTATTGAGCACACCTGAATTGATGTCCCCAGCATACTTAATCCTCAGAAAACATCCTGTTGTTGTCAGTGGATGTAGCTTGGTGGGATGATCAGTATCGTCCCCCAGCTCATGTACTCTCTGAATATCCGCAGCAGTGATCTCGATAGCCATTCCGCAAATAGAGCTTCGTATGCTATACGGCTCTTGTGATCGATCAACAGAAGCATTCTCCAAAATTCCTGTGTAAAGACCTGTAGCGAGTGCAAGGAGTAGAAATGGCCTTGTGGATCCTTGATCGCCTAAGAAATGCGATGTTCTCTGTAAACTTGGCGCCATTCCGAGTAGTATGGTCTAGATGAGCACATATGTAGTGCTTAGGGTTGATTGACCATCTAGCAGCCATCAATCTGAAACACAAGACACATAATCATTAGATACTCACATAACGCATAGCTGTTCTAAGTAACTTGATAACATTCATTCTGATTCATTCATGAGATTGAATTTTGCGACTGAGTTCAGTCGGCTATTCTAACATGTGAGTGGACTCATTCGGGTGAATGAACATGCAACTTAGTTCAATCTGTTGGTAGAGCCTACGATTGATTCAGTCGGCCGACTGAGCTCATTCGTATGTCACATTCGGCTGATTGAGCTATTCGGCCTGCTCAATCGTGCAATTGGAGTTCATCCAGACGACCAGTCGCATGACCCACTGTTCGATCGACTGAGGTTCGAATCTCGACCAATTCTTGAAATTAAACATGGTTTAATGGTTCTTTAGACTCGCAATCTCTTAAGTAATGACCTATTAAACTTAGTTTTAACATTGTACTTAGTTTCAGTAGGTTATTAGGTCATTTACAGATTCGGTTCTTGTTTCAATCGACCATTACAAATTAGGGCACCATTTCTCCTGATTTCTGTGAGATTTAATTTCAAAATACCTATATGGATGCAAACACACTTCAGAAGATCAAGAAGGAAGGTATTCAAGGTCTAGAGAACTTTGGGCAGAGTAACGGTATGATATGCGATTTAAGGGCGATTGGGAGTGGTGAGAAGAATGCGATCGACTGTGGCCCTTTATATACTGAATCGCAGTTCAATCGGTCGACTGGACTCATTCGCTCACTTCATTCGGGCGAATGAAACTCAGTCGGGCGATTGACTCAGTCAATCACCTTCAGTGGCCGACAGAAGCTCAGTCGGTCGACTGACTCAGTCGCACACTCCCAGTCGGACGAATGGCACATTCTGATAACCCATTCGGGGGAATGGCTCATACTCATGTCCATTCGGCTGTTTAATGCATGAGTATGGTCCATTCGCCTGATTGGTCCATACTCATGGTCTAGTCGTGCGAATGGGTCATCCTCTTTAAATTTTTCTAACTTTATGACCATTTCACTTTTAGACCCATTTAAACAGTTGATTTACATTATGAACACTTGATCATCTCAGACATGATCATTTTAACTTAAAACTTTTAATCACCTCAGACGTGGTCCTTTTAAGACATTTTGTCACCTCAGATGTGACCCAATGATGTTTGAAAGCACTTGTGGTCACCTCAGACATGACCTTTTAGATGATAAGGTCCCTTATCAACTTCCATGACATAGTCCGATACTAACATACTGAATTTGACAAACTTTGTATAGAAATAAAAGAAATAGTACTGAAAACTTAAACAAACTAAGACATGTTTTTTTGTTTTTGTGAGAGTTAATTCCTAAGATGTAGTTCTAATGAATAATTATTCTGAGAGAGCAGCCTCAATCATTTAAACCATACATGGATCAATTTAAGTTGGAATCATACAGGATATTCAAATAATTCAGGACAAGTTATTAAAAACAACTTTGATGCTCTTTTCTTGTTTTTCATCTGTAGTCATTTAGCAAATATTGGAAATCATACTAGTACTCTTAGGTCCCCACACTGATTTGAACTTTCAAGAATTGTAGCCACAGTGATTGTTAGTATACTTGTCCTCTTAAATCCATACACAGACTTTCAACATAGTTTGGTGATCGTTTTAAGATATGTTTATTTCAACAAGCATTTGTGGATCCCACACTCATATGGTAATCAACATTCCTCAGGAGATTTTTGAGCGGTCTTAGGGTAGTGTTCAAGAAGCGACTATTCATAGAATTTCAAGGAGAAGCCAATCCTCATGTCAGTGCCATCGCACAGCAGAGAGGCAGAAAACAACAATGAGTTCTAGAATATATAGGTATGCTTATCCTCAGGTCAGTGCCACCGCACAGCAGAAAGGCACATAATCTATCTTCTTGTTTGAGCAATTTTTCTTCTTTTGTCACAAATCTCACCAATAACCTAGGTTACCAGTTTGATTGTATTTTCATTTTTCATGTGCTTGTGCTCATGCTTTGGTCTTACGCACACTTTTGTGGCGTTTATTTTGCTCGTCACCCCTTATTGGAATATTGTTGATTGTGTTAACCAGGAATAAGGTGTTACCCACAGCTAGTCAAACATTTTAGTTTAATCTTGAGATAACCAAAAGGTCTAGTCATCTATTGTGTTGAATCTACCAACATATCAACTATGGTCTAGAAACCTCTAGGTCTACTTTCTTTGTGTTACCTAAGTAGTAGCTAGCTTAACTATCATATTTCCTTTTATATTGCTCAGATTACACAAACTTATACTTGAACTTTACATCTTTTTCAATTTTGATTTTTAAAGTCCCAAATGGTTTGTACCTGTGTACTATCGTATTCCACACATTAAATCGGTATCACACGTACGATCTTATTTATTATCGGCTTGCCTCCCCTTTTCCCTAGTTTGTTTTTTTTTCATACCTATTCTCCCCCTAAAATACTAAAACCTCTAAGGAATTGCATTTTAGGATTTTAATGAGCAAGAAAAGACACTAAGTGTAATTAACGAACTAACATTTAACAAAAACAAGAAAATTAAACTTAAATATCACTAAAGTTTAAAAGATAACATAACCTAGACGCGACGCATCGGACTATACACGGTCATCTTCAGGAATGACCTCACTTTTCTTTTTAACGTCATTGACCTCTAACAGATATGGAAAACGTGGTTTGTCAAAAAGCCTTTGTATAGAGGTCAGCACATTGAAAATCAGTGTTTATTTTTATCACATCGATTAAATTCTTTCCAAAACAGTCACATATGAAGTGATATTTGATTCTGATGTGTTTGGTCTCAGGATGTTGAACCGGGTTTTTAGTGACTGCAATTGCAGTAGAGTTATCAACAAATATAGGAGTGGAAGTGAAGTGCAAACTGTAATCCTGCATTTGCTGTTGAATCCATATGATTTGGGAACAGCAGCTTGCAGCAGCAAGGTATTCAGCTTCCTAGGTTGAGAAAGCAACCGAGGTCTGCTTCTTACACTACCAGGTTACTAATCTTCTCCCAAAGAACTGACACCCTGCTGATGTAGACTTGTAGTTCATCTTGCAGCCGCCGTAATCCGAGTCACTATACGCTGTAAGTTCAAAGTCATCATCATAAGGATACCACAACCCAAGTGTGGGTGTGCCCTTTAGATAACGAAATATCCTTTTGACCCCAATTAGATGAATCACCTTAGGCTTTGCCTTATATCGTGAGCATAAACATGTAGCATACATGATATCTGGTCTTGAGGCAGTGAGATACAAGAGAGATCCAATCATCCCTTGGTACATAGTGGCATCTACCAGATCACCGTTCTCATCGGGTGCTACATCACGGTTTGTAGCTAGTGCAGTGCCAGCTGTGGAGGCATTCTCCATGTCAAACCGATTGAGAATATCCCCTACATACTTGGTCTGATGTAAGAAGATTCCATTTGGTGTCTGATCCACCTGTAACCCGACTGTAACCCGAGAAAGAACTTCATCTCCCCCATGCCACTCATCTCAAACTCCACCTTCATAACTGCTTCGAATTCTTTGCATAATTCTTCGTTCTTTGAACCGAAGATTATGTCATCTACATATATCTGTACTAGCAGTAAGTCTCCGTCTTTTTCTTTGATAAACAGTGTGCAGTCAATGACTCCCCTGCGAAATCCGTGTTTCACAAGATGAGTTGAAAGTTTCTCATACCAAGCCATTGGAGCTTGATGAAGCCCATAGAGAGCCTTGTCAAGTTTGTAGACTCTATCCCGATGATATGGATCCTCATATCCCTTGGGTTGACTGACATACACTGTTTCTCTGATCTCACCATGAAGGAATGCACTCTTCACATCAAGTTGATAAACTTTGATTTTCATATACGATGCATAGGCCAGAAAGATGCAGATGGCTTCCATCCTTGCCACTGGTGCAAATACGTCATTGTAGTCAATAACTTCAACTTGTCGAAAACCCTTAACAACAACCCAAGCCTTGTTTCTGATGATCACCCCTTGATAATCTTTCTTGCATTTCAAGACCCATTAGGTTCCAATGACTTTAGCACCTTGAGGTCTATCGACTAATGTCCATACACCTAACTTCTTAAACTAAAGAAGATCTTCTTGCATGGCACTAACCCAAGCCTCATCATTTAGTGCTTCACTAACATACTTTGGCTCAAACTGAGACATAAAGCAGCGGTATGCACCGTCGTGAAGGTATCCTTTTTCCATCATTGAGGCATAATCAGCTGAGTATAGCTGATTTATAGTCTGAACCCCTGATCTCACATTTCCTATAATGTTATCCAATGGATGATAGACGTTTATATGTGATCCAAGAGTTGTTAGAACAAACACCTCAGAGTCAAGATTATGAGCATTTGGTTCTAGGTCGGAGGTAGTAGGAGTGTGAGGTTCTGAGGATTCCGATGTATCACTAGTCGATGCTGGGGAACTTGTGGTAGTCGGAGCCTGTACATCCTGGTTGATCTGATCATTTTCTTCATTGTCTTCATCAGAGGACGAATCACTCATGTCAACTGCTCCCCCTGAGTTGGTAGTATCATGACTTTTTGAATCTCGAGATGGTGTGTTCAAAACATCATACATCATCTTGTTTGCCAACTCGTCTTCTGAAGTGGGAACAGGTATGTGGAAGGTCTTGAAGAATCCATCATAGTCGAAGAAGTAGGCAGGCCCTTTCCTAGCAGGTGGTGTGATATATCTCTGAACATCAACATTACACCACACCTCTACTTGGCCTGTTGAGTTGTTGTAAACTCTATTGTTCGGTATGTTGTATCCTAGAAAGATCCCTTCATCAACCTTCTCACTGAATTTTCCCTCCGGAGTCTTCTTTAGTAGGGTGCACGGAGCGCCAAACGGCTCGAGATATTCCAAGTTAGGTTTAAGTCGCTGTAATAACTCGTAGCATGTTTTCCCATGGCGTTTTACTACTAGAACACGATTAAGAGTATAACATGCATTTGCCACTGCTTCATTCCAAAATTGGATAGGCAGTTTCGAGTCTGCCAGCATTGTCTGTGCCGTCTATATCAAGTTGTGGTTCTTTCATTGAGCAACGCCGTTCATCTGAGGGGTATAAGCTGAGGTAAATTGATGCACAATTCCCTTTTCCTTGCAGTAGGCCTCCATCCACTAATTCTTAAACTCGGTTCCGTTGTCTGAGCGCACCTGTCGTACCTTCAGCTTGTATAGGGATTCCAGTGTGTTACCAATTCCTTGAAGGTTTCAAATGTTTCTAATTTGGATTTCAGTAACATTACCCAAGAGAACCTTGAGTAGTCATCAGTAACTACATAGCAATACAAGTCGCCAGCGATGCTTCTTATACTGACTGGACCAAAGAGATCCATGTGAAGAAGCTCAAGAGGAAGGTCTATAGAATGAACTTTCTTTTCCTTATGAGACTTCTTCGTCTGTTTACCCTTTTTGCATGCAACACAGAAATCCGGGAGTTGGAAGTTTTTGACATTTACTCCCCTCACAAGATCATTCTAGATCAAGTGATTCATTTTCCTCGGATTTATGTGTCCCATTCTCCTATGCCAGGAGATGGAGTCCTTCTTAGTAGCTTTGGACAAGAAGCATTTGACTTCACTATCCGTTGTGGATGCCTTTGAGAGATCCAAGACATAAGATCATTATATCTTGAAGCTAACATTAGGATCTGGTCCTCCAGGATCATGTATTCCTTCTTTAGAACGTAACACTTTTGGTTGTCAAAAACTACCTTGAATCCTTTATCATAGGAGACTGAAAGCAAGTTATTTTGTAATTGTTGGACATAGTTTACCTTATCAAACTTACCTTCTCATTCCCACTTCTCCTTGGGCTGTGATATACCCACCTTTGTTTCCAGCAAATGAAACATGCCCTCCTTTAATTTGTCTGACATTTGATAAGAGAGCTATGTTCCCTGTCATGTGCGTGGATGCTCCGCTATCAACAATCCACGTGTTAGTCTCAGAACTATAGTGAACACCCTGCATATTCTATGAAAACATTAGTTTATGTTAGGAACCCAAGCCTTAACACGCTTGGGTTTCCCTGAGGCATCACATATCACAAACTCAACCCACTGACCCTTTGAGGTCAAGGATTGATCAGAATTCTGTTTGTTCTCATTTTCAGGCACCGAGGAGGTTTTTTTTTCCATAATCCAGATTTGTGTAAGGCCTGTTTGTGATAAACAGACGACTGTCTGATGGGTTGAACTTTGGTGCACAATCCCCTTTAGGAGGCGTCACTGAGTTCCTCTTAAAAGATCTAGATGTAGATGCAGAAAGTTCAACTTTCTTCCTCGGTGTCTGGTAATAAGGACAGTGAGACGCTATGTGACCATACTCTCCACAATTATAGCAGGATCTGTTTTCAACTTTACGGTTTATTTGTTTTGGTGGAGATGTACTTGTCACACGGTCACCTTATTGTGTTTGGACTGAGACACTACTCTGTTAGATGTATGAGTTGGTTTTGCAAATTAATTGCTTTACTTGGTTTTACATCTTTAATCTCTTGTTTCCCTGGACTGTGACATGATGCACATGATTGATTAGATTTTAGTCTTTTTAGGTTCTTGTTTGACTTTGTTTGACCTTGACTTTAAACTAACTTTTCCAAATTCTTTTTCCAGGTTACACATGGCATCTTTCCTCTTGCCTTTGAAGTGCCTTCTTTTGTTTAGCATCGATTCACTTGATTTACTTATGGAATCCGGATCATTAACAAGAGGAGTAGACACCACGTGATCCTTGATGGGGTTATTGTTAATTGGTTTACTATTGGTGTTCATCATGGTCTCAGGTGGTGGTGGAACCACTTTGTATCCCAGTCCCTCCTTATTTCTCTCTCTCACTAAGTGTTGGACATGTGTGAGACTTGTCCAACTATGCAGTTTTTGTTTTAATGAATTGACTTCTACTTCTAAAAATGCTTTTTGCTTCTTAGTGTCCTCATGAGAGTTCAAAAGTACCTAATGTCATTTGCTTGGTTAAAGGCAACTACCTCAGTTTCCCAAAACTGTTTATTTATAGGTCTATCTTTTCCTTGTAGAGTGCTCGTTTTGTTTTAACACTCTATTCGCTTCTGTGCACAGTTCCAGATCCTTCACTAAGCTATCACTATGATCTAATAGCCTTGCAAATTTTGAATCTATTACTTCTCTGAATTTATTACATTCTAAGCAAGCATGATTATTAAATAGTTGGTCAGTAGTACTTACCTGGGATGTTGAAGAAGAATCAGCCTTGAGTGCTGACTCGGTTGTCTCTAGTTCTGGTGATTTAGATAAGGATGCAGATTTTTCTTCTCCAGGCAGGTAGTTGACCACATTTGCACTATCTTCAGAATTTGACATCGCGAGCTCTACTGCTATATCTCCTTCACTTGCAGAATCATCATCAATATCCTCCACACTAGCTATATTGGACTCTCCTGGTGAGACGAACCGAAAGCTCCAGTCCTGTCCTTCATCTTCATTAGTAGTTAAGGCTTTTGGATCCTTACTTGATGAGTCAGAATTACTAGCTATGGCCTCGTCTTGACGGTTAAATGACGAGAAGGGACTGCCATTACCTGTCTTCTTTGGTTTTATACACTCCCTCTTGAAGTGTCCCTTCTCACCGCAGTTAAAACATGTAACCTTTGACTTTTCAAACCCAAAGTTTGTGTCTTTTGTTGCAACCAGGTTCTGTCCGGTCTTTTTGACAAACTTTTTAGCTTGTCGGAGAGCACTTGCCAGAGCCCACATTATGTCCATGCGTTCCAACTCCATTTCATCCACCTGCTCATAGTCTTCATCTGCCAAGTGGTAGTTACCTATCTTCCTAGCAATTAATCCATCGTAGGATTGAACCACCGCAGCTAAAAGGTCCATATGTTCTCTGGCCACCTCCATAGTTACATTCCAGAGGTTTTCGGTTTTAAGCTTTGCTGCATTAGCTTCAGGTATCATATTTGGGTGCTAGAAGACCCTGACATTTTGGATCCTGAAGTTGAGGGTTGTGCTGGAACTGCTGTGCTTGAGATGAAAGCGGTTTGCAGTGGTGCTCCAGATGTCGTGACTGAAGGAGTAGCATTGTAGAGTGGAAGATTTTGATCGTAGTTTGCCTTTTGGGCTCGATACTTCATCCTAAGCTCATCTTCTCTTTGTCTCAGAATGAAGTCATTTATATCTAACTTCGAGAGCATTCCATTCTGTCTGAGATTTGAAACAAACGAAGCCCATTTTTTTGGTAATCCATCAGCAAAGTTGGATACCTTATCTGCCATCGAAGTAACCACTCTATGAGTGTGCATCTCACTCATCAAGTGGTAGAATCTATCGATCACATCATCAAGCCTTCTTTTCCCATAGAAGAAAAGTTGTCAAACTCCTTCTTCAAGGCTTTTGCCTTGATAGCCTTCAGAGAGGCATTTCCGTCGTACCTCTTCTCCAACGCATCCCAAAGTTTCTGGCTTGAGTATACTTTGAATACTGATGGAAAATATCCTTCGGAATAGACTGAGTAAGCAAGGCATAGACTTTCTTCTCAGCGTTGTGCTTTACCTTCTGTGCATCGAGATGCCACATAGTGTAAGTTTTACCCGGTCAGCTCCTACTGGCATGTTGTACCCCGACTCTATTGCCTCCCAAAATTTGTATCCACTCCATTTAAGTAGATTTCGAAACGTTGCTTTCATTGTGGGTAGTGGTCTAACGTGATAAGCTTCGAGGGTTTGTTGTGAGTCCTTACTTCGTTCTCCAACAGCAGTAGATTCTGAATACGTGTATCTCTACTTGCTGTGTATAATGAAACCGATCCTCCATTCACTTAACTTTACTATTTAACAAACTGCTGATGAATGCGATTGAAGGTATGTGATTGGGCTTATTCGGGCGATTCAACAAGTGTGGATGGTTTAATCGTGCGACTAAACAAATGCAGATGAGTCAGTCGTCTGAATAAACTAATGCGGTTGAGCAGTCCGAATGAAGATCTCAGTCGTACGAATGAGGGTACGAATGAGTTCAATCGTGCGGTTGAAGAATTCGAATGAACTCAGTCGTGCGATTGAGCCAATCGTGCGACTGAACCTGCTGAAGCTTGATAATTCATAGGTTAAACTTGTCTTGGCCGTAAAAACTCAAATTTTACCAAACCCTAATAGCCGTATGCCGGAAAAACTACACTTTTCCATCAAGAAACGTCTAAGACTCCGTTAGACACAAAAAGATTGCATTTTTGATGCAAAAACACAATTTTGTATCAAAACTATTGAATCAACATGTAATCAAGAGCCAAAGCTCTGATACCATTTGTTAGGATCTGGTATTTGACCAAACACAAACTGATTAACGTGTTAAATCAAACCAAATAGTGCGGAATCCTATTGATTGGCGATCCAATCAGTGAGAACGCACGTAGACACAATAATCTATTGAATCTAACGTCAAGAATCGATTAGGAATCAATCTACAGTGTTCTATGAACTTGGAGTGCGAACTTAGAGGCTTCTGGACGGCTAGGGTACGTCTGGAGTCGAAGTGGATTGAATCCTTTTATTTTTCCACGAATTAGGTGGTATTTATATGTTAGGGTTGCTCATTCGTGTGACTGAACCATTAGCATGGTTCATTCGTGCGATTGAGTCATGCGGTTGATCCATTGCACAACTGAGTGTTCAGTCATGCGACTGAGTCAGACGCATGAAGTTGTTCAGGCGTATGAACTATTTAGGCGCATGGACACTCAGTCGCATGGCCATTCGGACGCATGACCTTGTAGGGGCACATGGTCCAATCGGACACATGAGAACTTCACTTCACCAAGTTTGAATGTATTCAATATTATAACATTATGCATAACACTACAAACAATCACAAACCTATATAATCATGTCAATATGCGTTAAACAACTCATTAATGAAATATTAAACATTATAGACACAACCAAACATTTTGTATTTCATTAAGTACCCAATAATTACATAAGTGTAAGACACTACATTCAGATTAGGATCTAGGTACATATATGTATCAACAGTTATGTTCTAAACCTCGAAGTAAATAGAGATGGAAGATCAATATTCAGTGTTCACAGCAGTAGGGGTTCACGTATCCAGAATCTATTGCTTCTGGAAAATGAAGTGGGAAATCACAATAAGCCCCCTAAGCTCATAACATTAGATGATTACACACAATGGAAGCAAGGTTCGAGATATACTTAAACGGAGTAGAGACTAATCTGTGGGAATCAATCGGCACAACATGCCGATTGGGGCTGATGGAGTAAACTTACCTTAGGTGGCATGACTGATAGCCAAAAAGGAAAGTACAATACAGAGAAGAAGGTATATGCTTTGCTAACTCAGTCAATCCTAAGGACATATTCCATCAGTTCTCTGAGAACAAGCAAGCAAAGAAGCTATGGGATGCTATGGAAAAACGGTATGAAAGGAATGCATCATTAAAAGCTCTAAAGGCTAAAGCATTGAAAAAGGAGTTTGATAACTTCTCATCGATGGTAAAGGAGAGCTTGGATGATGTCATCGACCGTTTCTACCACTTGATGAGTGAGCTGCACACACATGGGGTTACTACATCCATGAAGACAAGGTATTGAATTTCGCAGATGGATTGCTAGAAAATGGGTCTCCTTTGTGTCAAACCTAAGGCAGAATGATATGCCGGCAAAGTTGGATATCAACAATTTCATTCTAAAGCTGAGAGAGGAAGAGTTGAGGATGAAGTACACGTCTCAAAAGGCATCATATGATCAGAAGCCGTCACTTTACAACTCCACTCCTCAAGCAAAAAAGTCTGGAGCACCATTTCAACGATGTTCGTATCAAGTTCAACCGCTCTGTCTCAAGCTACTACTTCAGGATGCGAAACATCAGGGTCATCGAGCACCCAATACATAGCACCCGAAGCCAATGATACTAGATTGAAGACCGAGAATCTCGGTAATGTGACTGTAGAGATAGCAAAGGAGCATATGCATCTCATAGCAGCTGTAGTCCACTCTTATGACGGTCTGGTTGCGGTGAAGATTGGAAAGTGCCATCTGGCAGATGAAGACTACGAGCAAGTAGAAGACACTAAGCTGGAGAGAATGGATATCATGTGTGAATGGCAAGTGTTGTACGAAGGGCTAAGAAGTTTGTCAAAAAGACCGGACAGAACTTGATTACCACAAAGGATGCAACCTTTGGTTTTGACAAAACCAAAGTGACCTGTTTTAACTGTGGAGAGAAGGGGCACTTCAAGCGTGAGTGTGTGAAGCCCAAGAAGACAAGCAATGGTAATCTGTTCTCATCCTTCAATTGTCAAGATAAACCCACAAGCAGTCCTGCATCATCAAGCAAGGATCCTAAAGCCTTGACGGCTCACGATGACGAAGGGCAAGATTGGAGCTTTCGGTTTGTGTCTTCGGGAGAATCCAACATTGCAAGCATTGAGGGTTTGGATGACGATTCTACAAGTGAAGGTGATATAGCAGTGGAACTCATGATGTCAAATAATGAAGAAACTTCAAATGTGGTAAAAAAGAAGAATGCCAAAGTTCAACATGTTCAGAATCACCTGCACCAGAAAAGTCAACCTCTACTAAGATGGCTGATTCAACAAAACCTTCTTAGGTAAGTTCCACAGACTAACTTTTCAATAATCATGCTTGTTCTGATTGTAATAAATTTAGAGAAAGCATAGATTTGAAATTTTCTAGGTTATTAGATCACAATGACAGCTTAGTAAAGGACTCGCAACTGTCCACTGAAGCAAATCATATTTTAAAATTAATGAGCACAGTTACAAAGAGAAAATAGTACTTTTAAATAAACAAGTTAGGGAAACCGAAGTTGTGGCTTTTACAAAGCTAATTACATCAAGTTCTATTTAAACACCCTAGAAGAAGCTAAGAAACAACAAGTAGTTTTCAAAGTCAAAGTAAATTTTTTAAAACAAAAACTGCACAGTTGGACTAGCTCTTCTCAGATAGTCCATCATTTAGTGAGAGAACGTAACAACGGGGAGGGATTGGGTTACAAAGTGGTTCCACCACTACATGAGACCTTGTTGAATACAAAATGTAAACCAATAAATAACAACCCATCAAGGATCATGTGGTGTCCACTCCTCTTGTAATTGATCTAGATTCCACAAGTAAATCTAACGAATCTGTCACCAAACAAAAGGAGACCACTTTAAAGTCAAAAGAGAAAATGCCTATTGTGAATTTGGATAAACAATTTGAGAAGGTTAAAGTAACAACGGGTTCAAACATGTCTAATTCTGAACCTAAAAAGAGCAAACAAGTTAACCAATCACGTGCATCATGTCTAAGTCCAACCAAACAAAAGGGTAAAGATGTTAAAAAGGTTCAAACAACAAATTTTGTTAAACAAGTTAAAACCTCTAAACAACATGTGTCAAAATCCAAACAGAATAAAGTCACACAAGTGTCACACACTTCTCCATAGAAACAGTTACACCAACATGTTGAAAGTAGATCATGCTATAACTGTGGAAAGTATGGACACATCGCATCTAATTGTCCTTACTATCAGACACCAAGGAAAAGAATTGAACTTTATAACACAAAAACGAGCCCTTCAAAATGGAGCTCCGTGACTCTACCAAAAGGAGACAGTGAATCTAATGTTCAATCCATCAGCCAGTCGTCTGTTTACCACAAACATGCCTTACACAAAACTGGCTTATGGAAAGAAAAATCTAGTTCAATGTCTGATAATGAGAACAAGAAGATGAATGAACTTCCCTCACCCTCAAATGACAGTGGGTGGTATTTATGATGTGTGATACTTCTGGGTCACCCAAGCCAGTTAAGGCTCGGGTCCCTAACCTCAACTAATGATTCCCATTGAATGTGCAGGGTGTTCGCTATAGTGCTAAAATAAACACTTGGATTGTAGATAGTGGAGCATCCAGGCACATGACTGGGAACCAAACACTCCTGTCAAACGTCAAACAAATTAAAGGAGGTCACTTTTCATTTGCTGGAAACAAAGGAGGTTACATCACCGCTCAAGGGGAAGTGGGTAACTAGAAAGTGGAGTTTGATAAGTTAAACTATGTCCAACAACTTCCAAACAACTTACTTTCTGTCTCTCAAATATGTGACAAAGGCTTTAAGGTAGTATTCAACAACAAGAAGTGCTATGTTCTCAAGAAGGACTATGTGATCCCAAAGACCAAGTCTTAATGTCAACTTCAAGATATAACGATCTTTATGTCTTGGATCTATCAAGGGCCTCCAGAACGGATCATCAAGTTCAGTGCTTTTTGTCAAAGGCTACTCAGAAGGATTCGATCTCCTAGCATAGGAGAATGGGACATATCAATCTGAGGAAGATGAATCACTTGACCCAGAATGATCTAGTGTGAGTAGTTAACGTCAAAAACTTCCAATTACCGGATTTTGTGTCGCCTGTAAGAAAGGGAAACAGACAATGAAGTCTCATAAGGAAAAGAAAGCTCCTTCCATTGACCTGCCTCTTGAGCTTCTTCACATGGATCTGTTTGGTCCAGTCTGTACAAGAAGCATCGCTGGTGACTTGTACTATTATGTAGTTACTGATGACTACTCAAGATTCACTTGGGTAATGTTTCTGAAATCCAAATTAGAAACATTTGAGTCATTCAAAGAGCTAGTAACTAGTTCACTTCTGCCTACACTCCTCAAATGAACGGAGTTGCTGAGAGAAAGAATCACAACTTGATAGAGACAACATAGATAATGCTAGCAGACTCGAAACTGCCCATCCAATTTTGGAATGAGGCAATTTCTAATGCATGTTACACTCTAAATCGAGTCCTGGTAGTAAAACATCATGGTAAGACGTGTTACGAGTTACTCCAACGACGTAAACCGAATCTTGAGTACCTCGACCCGTTTGGCGCACCATGCACCCTTTTGAAGAAAAACAGGAAGGCAAGTTCAGCGAGAAGGCTGAAGAAGGAACCTTTATAGGATATAATATACCGAATAAGAGAGTTTACAACAACTCAACGGGTCAAGTAGAAGTGTGATGCAACGTTGACATTCAGAGATACACCACCCCCTACTGGCAAAGGACCCACATTCTTTTTTGACTATGATGGATTATTTAAGTCCTTCAACATTCCCCTCTCCACTCCTGGGGATGAGTTAGCAACCAAATTGATGTATGATGTCTTAAACACCCTTCACATGACTCAACAAATTGGTCAATAAGGAGAGTCACCTAGTGACTCATGGGGAGCACTTGAGGTAAGCGACTCCTCCTCTGAAGATGAAGCAATGAGAATGATCACGTCGATCAGGAGGAACAAGTTCCTAATACTGAAAGTCCACAAGCATATGATGTTGATGCCTCTGATTCTACAGAACCTCAAACTCCTACTGTCTCAGTTTCAGAACCAAGAGTCACAATCTCGATAATAAGGTAGTCATTCCCACTACTCCTGGATCCTGCTTAAACGTCTATCACCCTCTGGACAATGTCATTGGGGATGTAAGATTAGGAGTTCAGACTAGAAATCAGCTATATTCAGCTGATTAGGCCTCGGTAATAGAGAAGGGTTATTTGCATGATGGTGTGTATTGCTGGTTTGTGTCTCAGTTTGAGCCAAAATATGATAGTGAAGCCCTTAACGACGAGGCATTGGTGATTGCCATGCAAGAACAACTTTTTCAATTCAAGAAGTTAGGTGTATGGACACTCGTGGACAGACCAAAAGGTGCTAAGGTCATTGTCACAAAATGGATCTTGAAATGCAAGAAAGATGACCAAGGGGTCATAATCAAAAACCAGGCTCGACTTGTAGTTCAAAGATTTCAACAAGTCGAGGGAATTGATTATAATGAAGTATTTGCACCAGTGGCCAGAATGGAAGCAATCCGTATCTTCCTAGCCTATGACTCTTACATGAAGATTAAAGTTTATCAACTGGATGTAAAGAGTGCATTTCTTCATGGTGAAATTTGGGAAATAGTGTATGTCAGTCAACTCGAAGGATTTGAGGATCCATATCATCGAGACAGAGTTTACAACTGGATAAGGCTCTCTATGGGCTCCACCAAGCCTCGAGAGCATGGTATGAAAAACTCTCAACTCATCTTGTGAAACATGGATTTCGCAAAGGAGTGATTGACTGCATACTGTTCATCAAAGAAAAGGATGGTGATTTACTACTTGTTTAAATCTATATTGACGACATAATCTTCGGTTCCAAAAACGAAGATCAATGTAAAGAATGAATTTGAACTGGTAATGAAGGCTGAATTTAAGATGAGTGCCATGGGAGAGATGAAATTCTTTCTTGGGTTACAGGTGGATCAAACACCAAAGGAGATATTTCTACATCAGACCAAGCATGTAGGCAATATTCTCCGTCGGTTCGATATGGAGAATGCTTCCGAAGCTCGGACTCTACTTGCTACAAACCACGATGTAGCACCCGACGAGAATAGGGATCTGGTGGATGTTACCATGTACCAAGGAATGATTGGATCTCTCATGTATCTCACTGCCTCACAACCTGACATCATGTACACAATGTGTGTCTGCTCAAGATATCAGGTGGAATCGAAAGTCAACCATCTCATAGGAGTTAAAAGGATATTTTGTTATCTAAAGGGTACACCAACACTTGGGTTATGGTATCCTCATGATGATGATTTCGAGCTTATAGCGTATAGTGACTCGGATTACGGCGGCTGCAAAATGAACTACAAGTCAGCATCAGCGGGATGTCAATTTTTTGGGAGAAGATTAGTCACCTGGCAATGTAA
Source organism: Flaveria trinervia (assembly GCA_025506515.1). Classification (NCBI taxonomy): domain Eukaryota; kingdom Viridiplantae; phylum Streptophyta; class Magnoliopsida; order Asterales; family Asteraceae; genus Flaveria; species Flaveria trinervia. Next base: position 39,922,220 of record CM046449.1, read on the forward strand.
GAACCAGACCTCGGTCGCTCTGTCAACCTGTGAAGCTGAGTATGTTGCTGCTGCAAGTTGCTTCATAATCATTTGGATTCAACAGAAAATGCGGGACTATGGTTTGAAATTTTCTAACACTCCTATTTGTTGATAATTCAGCTGCTATAGCCGTAACTAAAAATCCAGTCCAATATCCTAAGACTAAATACATCGGAATTAAATATCACTTTATACGTGATTGTTTTGAAAAGAACTTAATCGATGTTGTTAAAATTAATACGGATTTCAACACGCTGACCTCTACACAAAAGCTTTTGATAAACCATGTTTTCTATATCTGTTAGAGGTCAACAACGTTAAAAAGAAAAATGAAGTGATTCCACATGATGAAAGTGCATAGTCCGACAAGTCGAGTTTATCTTCGTTTTTATTTTCGTTTATTTTATTTTATCTTAGTTCATTTCCTTGCCTATTAAAATTCTAAAAGCAAAACCATTTTCGGTTTTAGAATTTTAGGGGGAGAATAATAGGTTAGACTAGTATTAAAAAAACAATGGAAATGGACAGTGTAGCTAAGAGAAATGAGATTGTATCTGTGATACCAATTCAATGACTATGGAATATAATAGTACACAGGAACAAATAGTTTGGGACTTTAAATGAATAAATTGTTTCCAAATGCTAGATTCAAAGTATAAGTTTGAGATGTTTAAGCAACATAAAAGGAAAATGATACTTAAACTAGCTGCTACTAAGGTAACATGGAGAAAGTAGACCTGAGGTTGCTAGACCATCTTATGATATGTTGGTAGATTCAACACAATAGATTAATAGACCTTGTTGGTGATGTCAAGTTCAAACTAAACTGTTCAACAAGTCGTGGGATATCATCTTATCCCTAGTTAACAGATTCAATGAAGTTCCAATAATGGGTGATGAGCAAAATAAATGCCAAAAATGTGGGCGATGACCATAAAAGGAGCAAAGCACATGAAAATTGCAAAATGCAATCAAACTAATAACCCATGTTATTGGTGCGATCTGTGCAAAAAGAAAATAATTGCTCAAACAAGAAGATAGGTTGTGTGCCTCTCTGCTATGCGGTGGCACTGACCTGAGGATAAGCATACCTAAATATTGTAGAATTCATTGTTGTTTACGCCTCTCTGCTGTGCGGTGGCACTGACCTGAGGTTTAGCATCTCTTTGAAAGCTGTAGAATAGTTTCTTCTTGAATACCACCCGTAGACCGCTCAAAAATCTCCCGAGGAACGTTGATTACCATATAAGCGTGGGATCCACAAATGCTTGTTGAAATAATTAAACCTAAAATCATCACAAATCTGTGTCAAAAGTTTGTGTATGGATTTAAGATGACAAGTATACTGATAATCTCCGTGGCTGCAACTCTTGAAAGTCAAAACCACTATGTACATCTTGTAGCACTAGTATGATTTCCTAGACTTGCTAATGACTCTCGATGAAAACAAGAATCTAGCATCAAAAGGTTTTGGTAGAATGTCCCTATTCATTTGACAAACCTGTATGATTCCATAATGAATCGCTCCAGCCATGGTCAAAATAACTCGAAGTTGTACCGTTCGTGAAATAAAACTACAAGATATTTATCTTAGGAGTTTAACCTCACACAAAATTACAAAAATAGGTTCTTAGATCTGTTTTAGTTGTTTTGTTTAATTTAGTAAATTTTAGTTAATTTGTGAGTTAAATGTCAATCTATGCATCAAAAGTGAATCTGGGAATCACTCACGAAAAAGGTCAAATCTGAGGTGACAAATTTTAAAAGGATCACGTCTGAGGTGATCAAAGTTGTCTATGTTAAAATGGTAATCTCTAAGATGTTCCAATGCTCTAAATGTTTAATCAAAAGTAAAAGGGGTTAAGTGTCAAATGGTCATAAAGTCAAAATGATGAGTATGATCCATTCGCACGACTAGACCATGTGTATGGACCAGCCGTACGATTGGCCCGTACGTATGAGCCCAATCGCACGATTAACCCACACGTATGGGCTAGAGGTGCGATTGGACCATAAGCATGAGTAAAATCACATGATTGGATCACATGATTGAACCAATCGCATGGATGAAGGTGACCAAATGACATAGTCGCACGACTAACTTCTAGTCGCATGACTGACGGTGACCGACTGTGCCAAACGCAAGATTGATCTTCAGTCACACGAATCAATTATGCGACTGGGCTCAGTCACACGACTAAGGGAAACCCTAGAATAAATAGAGGGGGAGTCGGTCACAGTCATTCATCACTCCCAAATCGCCCCCAAATCGCACGACTCTACCATTACTCTGTTCGATTTTCCTTTGATCACTCTAGACCACCAATTATTGTGTACTGATGATTTGTAGTGATTATATAGGAAAAGTGTTGTCCATTCCACTCAAATGTCCATCGATTCATGCCCTAAATCAATTGAATTGAACCCTAAAAAGAACCTAGACTTAGTTGGCATAAGAAACTAAAATAACTAAGCACATTGTGAAATTAAAGGTTATTAGATGTTATATTGGTCATGTGCGAGACTAATGAGCTAAATCACGATGTCTAACATTAAATTCTGCTCTAAATTTGAATTTAATGGAACAAACAGTCTGTCATGCGAATGGACACCTCGGTGAACTTCAGCCGCACGACTGAGCTGGGCGAATAGCCAAATCGCACGACTGCATCATGCGTATGAGTTCAGTCGCACGACTGGGGTAAACACATGGGATATCATACGATTAAGCCCAGTCGAATGATCAATCATACGTATGAGCTCATTCGCATGACTAAATCTCAGTCGCACAGTTCATTCGCATGACAGAACAAAGGATTTCAAGTTAAATGAATCAAACTGTTACACATTGACACACACTAACATTTATTTGCATTGTGTGACAGATGACGGGTCGTTGGCCCATGAGCACTAAGCACAATATTTGTGCTCATCTAGATCTCACCTCGAGGAATGTTGTAGATTTCTCAAGCATTATCACTTTTCTACGAAGATCGAGGATCTTTCGTGCCATATCTTCTCCATTCACACCATACCAATCACTCCAACATGCCTTTTGGGAAGGCACGATTATCGATAGGACCCCAGAGCCCCACTGTATTAGGAGCTCTATCTTAGGTCATGCTATAGAGATCACAGAGGAGGATCTCGGATTGTGTTAGAGTTTGGGGACGACGCCGACTGTCCGACCCGACTGCACCCACTTACAGTGTGCGGCTACTTCCTATGAGCCAAGTACACGGGGGACATCACTGCAGGTATGCTCAATAAGAGCAACCTGTGCCCCCAATTCAAGTACTTGGAAAATGTGCTGCTTAAGTGCATTGCCTCCAGGAAGGGAGGCTTCGATGAGCTATCGAATCAGATTCAGAATGCGTACGGCGTTGGTGCTGAACCATACGTTTGGCTTCCCCAGCATGATTTCACCTATCTGGTGGAGAACATCGAGGCCAAGGGGAGGGAGGGATTTTGTATGTACCCGTGCTTCATGATCATTGATTAGAAGCTCCCTCAGCTACCTAAGGAGAAGGAGGACACTATGGTGGTGAGGTGATGGACGATACCACCTTGGGCAGGATGAAGGTATACAGGGGGCAGTAGGTAAAACCCCTTGTGAGGCGATTGTTTAGGCATCTGGCCCAGGAAGACTATGTGGTGCCTTCACGGAGGAAGTGGCACCATGATGATAGCGACTCCGATACTGAGCAGATTGTGCTCCCCACTGATGACTCAGGGGATGATGACAGTGGCTATGGTGGAGACACTGGCCCCACTCTATCTAGGGCCACCACTACAGATGTTACACCTCCACCACCCACTCATGAAAAGTGATATAGCAGGTTTCCATTAGGATTTCAGACCTAATGAGGGGGAGGAGAACGATGATGAGCCGTTGATGAGAATGATGGGAAGCAGGGTAGTTGCCACCGAACGTGGAATGGAGGTAGTTGGAGGACGCCAAGCTGCGTCTTGGGAGACTACTACAAATCCTACTTATAACCCAGACCACTCCAACATCCCAAGGGGAGCATCCGCCTCGAAGGGTACGAGGAAGAAAAGGATAGCTTAACCCCACGGGATGAAACCCAAGAGAAGCAGGTTCACGTTGATTACTACCTCTTCCACACTGCCACCACATCTACCACCACTACCTCACCCACTACCAGAGCTACCACGACTACTACTACAACCACTCCACCACCCATCTACACTACTCCATCACCAGTACAGCCTACCCATCACCACCCACTCACAACCACCACCCATATTCACTACAGCCACCACCACTACCACCAACCACCAGCCTGGACCATCATCCCACCATCCATTCACTACAGGATCCTCCTACCTTCTGTTGGGGTAAAGGATCAGCTGACAGCACTTAACACGATGGTGCTGAAGCTATGGGCTGCTGACTAGGAAAGAGCTGCACAAATCAGACCGCTTGTGGAGTAGAACGTTGCCCAAGCACAGCAGATCGCTCAGCAAGCCCAACTAATAGAGGATGAGGCTCAGTAGATGGCTTCTCAAAGTCAAGAGATTGCCCAACTTCGGGAGCATAAAGTTCGATCGACTAAGAAGATTGAGGAGTTGGAGGATGCCAAAAAGACTATCATGCTCAAACTCAAAGGCACAAAGGATGAGCCTCTAAAGATACAAGAGGGAGATGGTGATGATGGTGATGATGATGAGGATGATGATGACGAGGATGATGATGAAGATAAGACAGAGGGAGGAGATGATGAAGGCAGTAGATGTGGAAGATCATGAAGAAGGAGGTGATGCATCTACATCGGGTGCCACACAAGCTAGAGAGAGGCGGACCAGAAGACTCAAGATCAGGGTGCCTCGACCTCAGCCCCGACGGCAAAAGAGCACATGATTCAGGACAAACATAATGCCTAGATGTTATGTAATTTTAAATCATGTGTAATTAATAATTTATTAAACTCATGTACATAACGTTTATATTTAATTAATGTTTTACTGTCGTGATTATTGACTAATGGCTGATGTATTTATGTGTTAAATCAAGTAGAATATTTATCTGAGCAAGATGAGTACGAAGTTGCTCCCCTTCAGCATATCAAGTCTCAACTCATAATGATACTTGATTTGCAAGGGATCGTCAGGTGGTCTGTGAGTTATACTCCTGAAGAAGGAGAAATAATTCATGATCTTACTGATGAGCAACTGGCTGAGATGTTCCGAGTGAATCTAGATGAGATTGTGAAGGATGCTCCTACAGTTAACGTGGATAGTGACAATGAGCTTAATGATGTGGACAAGATAGAGATTGAAGACTTCACATACGAGCATTATGCGGAGTATGCTGACAACGAGGCAAATGTAGTCTCCAATCTGGGTGACACTCTTGTCAGTGATACATTTGAAACACTGGATAAGATAGAGGAAGAGTCAGAGAAGAATAAGGATCAAGCCCAAGCCTTGGACGCCGATGTTAACATAAAATAGGCTAAATGGGTGGCATGTTTTGCAGAGATCAGAGCTAACGCGCTGCTCCAAAACTGAGTATCTACACCAAGCTCTACAAAATGAAGAAGCATCATAAGGTGTTAGGCAAGATTATCATTGGGCCTATTTTGAGGATCTTAATGAATATGCGGTAATGTGAGAGAAGGGTATAGAGTACTTTATATTTCCACACGATCAAAAGACTCTACTATTTTGAGCTCAACCAGTGGCCAAACTGAAGCTATTATATGTTGACCCAAGAAAGATGTCAGGCTGGTTTGAGGCTGCTTTGAAGAGAGAGTACCACACCAGGTGGATCAACTTCAAACCTCAACAACCGACGAGGTATATCAGACGGTCTAAAGTTGATTCCATTACTGGCAAGTGAAAGATACTGCTGAAGTGGAAGTCCTCTGTGCACGATGTCAAGAATCCCTCTAAGGGAAATGCCACAGGACTTCACTCCACACTTCAAGTGGTGGTAGTATGATTAGAGAACATGTGAGGCGGTCATAGTTCTGAACAGAGAAGATAATATGGAAACTATCAGGGTATTTGATTCGATGTGGCTAACGAAATTGTCTTCTGACGATGTCTACACTTTATACAAGTGGCCACTGTTCTAGGACACGCAAGACATTGTACAACCTCTCCAGTTCCAAAACATGATAAGACTCTGCTTTGCTTTGAAATACATGCGGGAGTTACAAGGAGGATAAGTACAAGAAATTTCAAGAGCTGATGAAGAATGTTAGACAATAGATGTAAACTAGGTCCAAAGGAGAGTTTGTTGATACATATGTACCTAGTTTAGGAACTCAATGTAAAATGTCTTTCATGTATTACGTATATGTAATGAATGGGTATGAATGAAATACAATTTGTGGTTTATGCTTATAATGTTTAATATTTCATTATTTGTTGTGTATTGAACTAATTATATAGGTTTGTGGTTGTTTACATAGTTCTCTGTCAATAATGGTTGAGAAACATGTTTAAACATAATCGTGTGAAGTTCTCATGTGAATTGACCATGCTAATGCACCATACGCATGAATACTTCATGCTAATGGACAGTCGCACGATTGAACCAGGAGACTAGATCAGTCGCACAATTGTGACATGAGATTGACTTAGTCGCACGACCGGACCTTCAGTCGTGCAGAAGGATCAACCACATGCTTCAGTTGCACGACTGAACCATGCAATGGTTCAGTCGTACGAATGGAAACCCTAACCTATAAACACGTAACTTATGGAAAAACAAAAGAATTCGAATACCTACTCACTAATCGTACCCTAGCCGTCCAGAGTCCCAAGAACACTTGTTCCAAGTTCATAGATCGTTGTTAATCATGTTACAATCATTCATAACATTTAGATTCATTCTTAGATTGATTACACTTGCGTTCTCACTGATTGGATCGCCAATCAAATAGGATTCCGCACTATTGGTTTGGTACACACGTAAATCAGTTAGTACTCTGTACCAAAAACGGTCCTAAACATGTCTGGTTCCCAGTCATGGCCTCAATGCTCCGCTATCTACAATCCAAGTGTTTCTTTCAGCATTATATGAATACCCTGCACGTTCAATGGAAATCATTAGTTGAGGTTAGGGACCCAAGCCTTAACTGGCTTGGGTGACCCAGAAGAATCACACATCATAAATCAACCCACTATCCATTTGAGGGTGAAGGAGCTCATTCATCTTCTTATTCTCATTATCTGACATTGAACTAGATTTTTCTTTCCATGAGCCAGTTTTGTCTAAGGCCTATTTGTGGTAAATAGACGACTGGCTGATGGATTGAACTTTAGCTCATTGACTCCTTTTGGTAGGGTCACAAAGCTCCTTTTTGAAGGGCTCGTTTTAGTGTCATAAATTTAAATTCATTCCTTGGTGTCTGATAGTAAGGACAATTAGACACGATGTGTCTATACTTTCCATAGTTATAGCATGATCTACTTTCAACATGTTGGTGTAACTGCATCTGTTGAGAAGTGTGTGACACTCATGTGACTTTATTCTGTTTGGGTTTTGACACATGTTTTTTAGAGGTTTTAACTTGTTTAACAAACTTTGTTGTTTGAACCTTTTCAACATCTTTACCCTTATGTTTGGTTGGACTTAGACATAATGCACATGATTGGTTTACTTGTTTGGTCTTTTCAGGTTTACAATTAGACTTGTGTGAACCCGATGTTACTTTAACCCTCTCAAATTGTTTATCCAAATTCATAGTAGGCATTTTCTGTTTTGACTTTAAAATGGTCTCCTTTTGTTTGGTGACAGATTCATTAGATTTACTTGTGGAATCTGGATCACATACAAGGGCAGTGGACACCACATGATCCTTGATTGGATTGTTATTTATTGGTTTACATTTTTTATTCAACAAGGTCTCATATGGTGGTGGAACCACTTTGTAACCCAATCCTTCCCCGTTGTTACGTTTTGTCACTAAGTGCAAGATTATGTGAGAAGAGCTAGTCCAACTGTGCAGTTTTTGTTTTAATCAATTTACTTCGACTTTCAAAACTGCTTCTTGTTTCTTAGCTTCTTATAGGGATTTAAAATAGAACTTGATGTCGTTAGCTTGGTTAAAAGCCACAATTGGTTTCCCTAAGTTGTTTATTTTAATGTTCTATTTTCTCTTTGTAACTGTGCTCATTTGATTTTAAAATACGATTTGCTTCGGTGCACAGTTGCAAGTCCTTTACTAAGCTATCATTATGATCTAATAACCTAGAAAATTTCAAATCTATGCTTTCCCTAAATTTATTACAATGAGAACAAGCATGATTATTGAAAAGTTGGTGAGAGAAACTTACCCAAGAAGTTGTTGTTGAATCAGCCATCATAGCAGAGGTTGACTTCTCAGGTGTAGGTGATTCTGAGCATGTTGAACTTTGGCCTTCTTCATTCAGGTGATTTACCACATTTGCAGTTTCTTCATTATTTGACAGCACGAGTTGCAATGCTATATCACCTTCGCTTGCAGAATTGTCATCCAAACCCTCAATGCTTGCAATGTTGGATTCTCCCAGAGACACAAACCGAAAGCTCTAATCTTGCCATTTGTCATGGTGAGCCGTCAAGGCTTTAGGATCCTTGTTGATGATGCAGGACTGCTTGTGGGTTTATCTTGACGATTGAAGGATGAGAACGGATTACAATAGCCTGTCTTCTTGGGCTTCACACATTCATGCTTGAAGTGCCCCTTCTCTCCATAGTTAAAAGAAGTCACTTTGGTTTTGTCAAATCCAAAGGTTGTATCCTTTATGGTAATCAAGTTCTGTCTGGTCTTTTTGACGAACTTCTGAGCCCTCTAGACAACACTTGCCAATGCCCACATGATATCCATTCTCTCAAGCTCAGTCTCGTCTACTTGCTCGTAGTCTTCATCTGCGAGATGGTAGTTTCCAATCTTCCTCGCAACCTGACCGTCATAAGAGTGGATGATAGCTGCTAGGAGATCCATATGCTCCTTTGCTACCTCTACAGTCACATTACCGAGATTCTCGGTCTTCAATCTGGTAGCATTGGCTTCAGGTGCTATGTATTGGGTGATCGATGACCCTGACGTGTCAGATCCTGAAGTAGTAGCTTGGATGGAGCGGCTGAACTCGATACGAACGCCATTTGAAGTGGTGCTCCAGACGTTTTTGCTTGAGGAGTGGAGTTGTAAAGTGACAGGTTCTGATCATATGACGTCTTTTGAGACCTGTACTTCATCCTCAACTCTTCCTCTCTCAACTTTAGAATGAAATCATTGATATCCAACTTTGCCAGCATATCATTCTGCCTGAGGTTTGACATAGGAGACCCATTTTTCTAGCAATCCATCTGCAAAATTCGATACCTTGTCTTCCATGGACGTAGTAACACCATGAGTGTGCAGCTCACTCATCAAGTGGTACAAACAGTCAATGACATCATCCAACCTCTCATTTCCCATCGATGAGAAGTTATCAAACTCCTTTTTCAATGCCTTAGCCATTAGAGGTTTTAATGAACCGTTCCCTTCATACCGTTTTTCCATAGCATCCCATAGCTTCTTGGTTGCTTTTTCTCAGAGAATTGATGGAATATGTCCTTAGGAATTGACTGAGTTAGCAGAGCATATACCTTCTTCTCTGTATTGTACTTTACTTTTTGGGTATCAATCATGCCACCAAAGGTAAGTTTAACTCCATCAGCCCCAACCGGCATACTGTACCCATCTCTAATGATTCCACAAATTAGTATCCACTCCATTTAAGTATATGTTGAACCTTTGCTTCCATTATGGGTAATCATCTAATGTTATGAGCTTAGGGGGCTTATTGTGATTCCCACTTCATTTCCAGAAACAATAGATTCTGGATACGTGAATCCCTACCTGCTGTGAACGCTGAATATTGATCTTCATGCTAGTTTCTTTATGCCCAAGACACATAGAACATTGATGTGGTTAGTATATTATGATCCAAGTCAGGTCATACCCAATAACAAGCTTAGCAAAAACCAATTGATATTTAATTGATGATATGATCATGCAATTAAATAAATACACCAATTTAGAAAAATGGGTTTTCTAAATAAGTTGCATATGAGATTGAACAACTTATAGAGATATTTTGATCATGGGTATTATTTGTAATGTTGTCTAATTTGGTTAAATAACATCAAATAATAAAAGTGTGTATGAGTTATATAATTAAAAGGTTAATTATATAACTTTTTTAATAACTAGTTTATAAAAATTGGAGATTGGTTTTGGGGGGGAAATCCCATCTCTTAGCTATATTCGGCCGCCCCCTTTATGGAGAGTGGGTCTTGGTTGTTTTCAATACACCATACTCCAAGAACTAGTCATACACTCCATCTTCCTCTCTCTTTCACATGCAAGAACCTCTAGGCAAAATTTCTCTCCAATCTTGAAGAAAAATCTCGGCTGAAAAAAGGTCTTTTAGCAGCCTTCTTGGTTAGATTTGGTGTTCATATCTTAGCAACAAAGGTGCTTGCTTGATGCTGTGGTATGGATGCTTGAGGACACCTCTCCTTGGTTTTTTGGTCATCAAAACCTTATCTTCTTCATCAAAATCATGATTTTTCAGCAGCTTTACAAGGTGGTTTGTATGTCTTGTTTGGTTGTTATTTGTTCTGATAGCTAGTTCATACACATATATATGATCCTATGTTCTTGGTTTGTTGATGTTATGTTATTACCCTAATTTTCATATTATAATCATAAGATTAAGGTTTTATTCTGCTGCGTTTTCATGTTTAAATTGGTTTTAAACAACTATGTTTATGGTCCAACAAACCCAACATGGTATCACAGCCGGATATGTGTACTTGATGACGCATAAACATGAAGCTTTTGAAATGTTCAAAATCTTCAAGAATGAAGTAGAAAATCAACTCAATAAAACTATCAAAGTTTTTGTTCAGATAGAGGAGGTGAATACCTAAGTGAGGCTTTTCTGGATCATCTAAGAAGTTGTTGGATAGTCTCACAACTTACTCCACCCTAGAACACCAAACTTAATGGTGTGTCTGAAAGGAGAAATCGAATCCTATTGGATATGGTTCAATCTATGATGGCTATAAGCTCACTACCTCTATCATTTTGGTGTTTCGCATTGCACCTGCGGCTCGTATTTGAATATGGCATCGACAAAGAAAGTGAACACGACACCTTTTTAAATATCGCATCGAAGAGTTCCATCACTATAGTATTTAAAATATGGTGTTGTGAATCTTACGTTAAGCTAAACACCCAAAACAAGTTGGAAAGTCGATCCACTAAGTGTATATTTGTTGGATATCCCAAATACTGTATAGGATACTACTTCTTTGATCCAATGGAGCAAAAAAATATTTATTGCTTGAAAGGCAGAGTTCCTGGAAGCTGAGTTCCTTATCGAAGGAATAACGTATAGAACAGTGGAATTTGATGAGGATCAAGATCCACAAGCCAATACACGTTTGGTCAACACTAGCAATCAATAAGAGGTTGTTGATGATGATCAAGATCTTGATCAATACACATAAAACGTTCGTAGATCTGGTAGTTTTATCATTCCACCTGAAAGATATGGATATTTCATCAATGGATGCTCTGTGGTCGACTCCGATAAGCCAACTACATACCATGATGCAATGTCCAATTTGGATTGTGACAAATGGGTGGAAGCCATGAACGTAGAGCTGCAATCCATGTATGACAACCAAGTTTGGGAATTGGTTGACCCTCCACTTAACTCCAAACCGGTTGGATGCAAGTGGGTTTCAAAAAGAAAACCTCTATGCATGGAAACTTCGATACATACAAAGCAAGACTTATAGCAAAAGGTTTCACTCAAACTCAAAGGGTTGATTATGATGAAAGTTTCTTGCCTTAGGCAATGCTAAAGTCAATTAGGATATTATTTGCCATAAATGCATATTATGACTATGAGATTTGGCAAATGGATGTCAAAACTGCTTTTTTTAATGGACATCTCGAAGAGACTGTTCATATGGTTCAGCCTAATGGTTTTGTCGATCCAAAACATCCTAATAAAGTATGCAAGTTAAAGAGATCAATCTATGGATTGAAACAAGCATCGAGAAGTTGGAATCAATGTTTTGATGAAGAGATCAAGAATTTTGGTTTCATCAAGAATGCTGACGAGGCTTGTGTATATAAGAAGGCTAGTGGGAGCATAATTACATTCTTAGTCTTGTATGTTGATGACATAATACCTTTTGAAATGATATTCCAACCATGGAAGGTGTTAAAACCTAGCTTGGAAGTTGTTTTTCCATAAAAATCTCCGTGAAGCCGTCTATATTTTGGTAATAAAGATCTATAGGGATAGATCAAGGTGGTTGATAGGTTTAAATCAAAGTGCATGTATTAATAATGTCTTTAAAAGGTTCAAGATGCAAAAACTCTGAGAAAGGTATGGTACCTATTCAAAGAGGGACAATATTGAGTACATCTCAATGTCCAAGCTCAAAGGATGAGCAAGATCGAATGAAGGACATCCCATATGCGTCTGCTATAGGATCCATCATGTATGTGATGATATGCACTAGACCGGACGTGTCATGCGCATTAAGCATGACAAGCAGATATCAGCAGAATCTAGGTAATAGCCATTGGATGGCTTATAAAAGTATGTTGAAATACTTTAGGAGGACTAAGGATATGTTTCTAATATACGGATCTGATGAAGAGGAACTCGTTGTAAAGGGTTACATGGATGCGAGTTTCCAAACTGATCGAGATGATTCTAGATCACAATCGGGGTATGTCTTCATTATGAATGGGGTAGCAATGTCCACTATAGAATCCGAATACATAGCCGCCTCATTAGCAGCTCAGGAAGCTGAATGGATAAAGAAATTTATCGCCAAACCTGGGATGGTCTCTACCATTTAACACCACTAAGAAATCTTTGTGATAACGAGGGTACGATTGCACAATAAAGGAACCCTGTGCACATCAAAAGGCTAGGCACATTGAGCGGAAATTCAACTACATATGGATGAAGTTGAAAAGGGAAAGATATGTATTCGTAAGGTTCATACCGATCAATACATTGCGGATCCACTCACGAAACTCCTTGAAGGGCAAAGCATGAAAGTCATACTTGTGCCTTAGGACTTCGATATCTAGTGATTGGAATTGATCTGTTTGGTATGTATGGTTTGGACAATGTAATATTTAACTCTTTATATACTTGTGATATTTTGAGTTATGTTCATTTTAGCATGTATACATCCATGAATATGTTTATTATTCTAAATGTCCATAGTCGGTCATGTTTGTGGGAACAAATATGAACGTAAGACTATTATGAACAGGATTGGTGGATATTCATAAGGAATGAATATAGAACAATTGGTTGCTGCCAAAGATCATAGATATTCATGGGATACAAATATTGGACTGACCCGCGTCTTAAATTTAACTACATGGAATCTTCTTGAATGATCATAAGTAAATTTGAGTAAAGGCGAATATCATTTGGTATCCTCCGACCTCAGATACATATGGGTTTTGATATTCACCAAATTTTATACCTTGAGCTAGTTCTTCACTGCTCTGAAATAGTGGACAGTACATAAGGCTATGTTCAGGTGTGACACGAGGTGATTGTGAGAAACGTATGTAGTCAAGATGGAATTTGTTCCTCTTATTCGTTGAGAGCAAGACGTCTAAGGCCTGATTAGGTAAAATCAACAAGGAGTGATCATTTTGTGTCCTTGGATTTAACATGACATCTGTAACAAAAGGATAAATGATTGATTCACCTAAATCATTTCAAGTTTGATACTTGAAGGGGATGATGTTATTGAATGGCTTTTAGTCATGCGTATTAAGGGTAGTAAACCATTGTTAGGCGGTATTTACTGCTTGCATCAACTTCTATGAATCTTGTGCAAGTGGGAGAATGTTGGATTCTTTATGCCCAAGACACATAGAACATTGATGTGGTTAGTACGTTATGATCCAAGTCGGGTCATACCCAATAATAAGCAAAGCAAAACCAATTGATATTTAATGGATGATATGATCATTCAATTATATAAATACACCAATTTAGAAAAATGGGTTTTCCAAATAAGTTGCATATGTGATTGAACAATTTATAGGGATATTTTGTTCATGGGTATTATTTGAAATGTTGTTTAATTTGGTTAAATAACATTAAATAATAAAAGTGTGTATGAGTTATATAATTAAAAGGTTAATTATATAACTATTTTAATAACTAGTTTATAAAATTTGGAGATTGGTTTTGGGGGGAAAACCCCATCTCTTGGCTATATTCGGTCGCCCCCTTTATCGGGAGTGGGTCTTGGTTGTTTTCAATACACTAGACTCCAAGAACTAGTCATACACTCTATCTTCCTCTCTCTCTCTCACATACAAGAACCTCCAAGCAAAATTTCTCTCCAATCTTGAAGAAAAATCTCGGCTGAAAAAAGGTTTTTCAGCAGCCTTCTTGGTTTGATTTGGTGTTCAAATCCTAGCAACAAAGGTGCTTGCTTGATGCTAGTCAGTATGGATGCTTGAGGACACCTCTCCTTGGTGCTATGGTCATTCAAGAACCTCATCTTCTTCATCAAAATCTCGATTTTTCAGCAGCTTTACAAGGTGGTTTGTATGTCTTGTTTTGGTTGTTATTTGTTCTTGATAGTTAGTTCATACACATTATATGATCGTATGTTCTTGGGTTTGTTGATGTTATGTTATTAACCTTAATTTTCAGATTATAAATCATAAGATTAAGGTTTTATTCCGCTGCGTTTTCATGTTTAAAATTGGTTGAACAACTATGTATATGGTCCAACAAACCCAACACTTCCATCTCTATTTACTTTGAGGTTTAGAACACAACTGTTTTACTTGTGCGAATGAAAGATTGTGATTGTGCTTGCCGTGCGATTGAACAATGTGGATGGCTCAATCGTGCGATTGAAAAAATGCGGATGGCTCAATCGTGTGATTGGCCAGGTACTAATGAACAATGCAAATAGGGTGTTCAATCGTACGAATGGAGGAACGACTGAGTGCAATCATGCGTATGGGAGGTGCGTATGAGTTTAGTCATACGATTGAGTCAATCATACGACTGAAGCTGCTAGTTGTAAAATTCAAGTATTTTAGGTACTTTGACACAAAACACAAAATTTTCACTAACCCTAATTGTCGTATGCGGAAAACGTTAACTTTTTGACCTGGAGACGTCGAAAACACTATTTGACACAAAAGATTGAGTTATTTAGTGAAAAACACAATTTTTATATCAAAATCGATTGAATCACACGCAAATCAAGAGCCAAAGCTCTGATACCACTTGTTAGGACCGTTTTTTTAGTACGGAGTACTAACTGATTTACGTGTGTACCAAACTAAATAATGCGGAATCCTATTTAATTGGTAATCCAATTAGTGAGAACGCAAGTATAATCAATATAAGAATGAATTTGAATGTTATGAATAATTGTAAGATGATTAACAACGATCTATGAACTTGGAACAAGTGTTCTTGGGTCTCTACACGGCTAGGGTGCGATTTAGTGTGTAGGTATTCGAATTGTTCAGTTTTTCCACGAATTAAGTGGTATTTATAGGTTAGGTTTCCATTCGTATGACTAAAGCATGCATTGAATCATCCGCACGACTAAAGATCCAGTCGTGCGACTGAGTCAATCTCATGTCACAATCATGCGACTAATCCAGTCTCCTAGTTCAGTCCTGCGGCTGGCAATTAGCATGAAGTATTCATGTAGATGGTCCATTAGCATGGTCCATTTGCATAAGAACTTCACACAATTAAGTTTAAACATGTTTGTAAACCATTATTGACTAAGAACTATGCAAACAACCAGAAACCTATATAATTAGTTCAATACACAATAAACAATGAAATATTAAACATTATAAGCATAAACCACACGTTGTATTTCATTCATACCCAATCATTACATATATGTAAGACATGAAAGACATTTTACATTGAGCTCTTAAACTAGGTACATATGTATCAACAGCCTGCACGAACCGAGTCTCGACAAATATTGGATTAAGAATTGATCTTTCACCCACCCGTATGCAAATCATATAAGCCATATCTTTTGAGCCATCTCCATATATTTATGTGTCTTGTGTTTGTGCTAATCTCCTTTGCCGTACGGAAGTACTGACCTGGAGTGATGATCTACCTTGCTGTACCATAGTACTGACGTGGAACTCTTATTGGCATATGCTAAATGGTCATCTCCTCTGCTGTATATCGATACTGACCTGGAGCTCTCACCATTTTGGTCTAAATAGTTTCAAATCATCTACCGATAAATGGGCATCTCCTCTGCAATAATCTGATGATAATCTCTTGCACAATAATGCAGAAGCCTTGTTCAATAAAGATCGCAACAAAATTCAAGTAATCCAGTGGTTGGGTAAGGGTTTTTGCTAAATTATTGTGGGGTCTTAGCATTCTAAAGTATTTAATCAAACGTTAATGAATCATCTGCTATTTGTTGAAAACGATAGGGCACGGGTTTAAATGGACAAACATATAAGCAATCGTTATTGATATGTTTTAGAATTTCAAAATCGTTCAAAGACTATGATTAGATTTAGTTATCAATGTGATCTTATTGCCTGTCGATGTTTAAATTCATCTATGTGCTAAAGTCTATGTTGAGGATGTGATCTCATGATCAATTCAGTTCTCGGAAATATTAAAATTTTTTTGTATATATATATATTTATACTAAATATACATAATAAAATATATGATAAATTTTCATTTCAAAATTCATTTAGGTTTTCCATATTATCCTATTACAATGTTATCATTTTTCATGCATTTCACGGAAATTACGCACAAACGAACGTAGGTTCGATTGTTTACACACATAGATAAACATGAGTTTATTTTGTTCAAATTAAATGATCGAATTAGAAATGTTGAGATTATGTTTGTGATTGTGTATCAGATTTTTACTGTATGTGATGATCAATCATCAATTTAGCAGTTTACTTGATTAAAGAAGCTATTCCTTAAGTTTTTACAAGATACTGAGTTAGGTATTCTCCTCCTACATCTTCTGAAGCATTCAAGATTCCAGACATGGAAAGTTGTTCCAATATCTTCACATAGGATGCACTCGAAAAGAAGGAGAATATAATTAGGGGGAGCTTATAAGATGAATAATCTTTCACATCAGATTCAAAAAACCTCAATTTGAATATATCACTATGTTTGACTTCTTGGTGTTGATTTCGTTTGAAGGCGTTGATAATGATAAACTTAGTGATAGTATTGTTGGATTTGTACAAGACAGTCTATATTATCAACATAGTCAAAGTCACCAAAGTCAACGTCTCAGTCAAGGTCAACAAAAAAGTCAAACGACGAGTTTGAGATGAAGAACCGAGTGATGAAATTGAAAATATATTATGTTTTGAGATTTTATTGTAATAAATATATTTTGTGTGAATGACGGGTGGTCCTTTGGACACCCTTGCTAAGTATATAAAATACACTCTATTCCCATATTTATGATATTAATTGTTTCGAATTAGATGACTACGCGTGCGAATGTTGCAGGTATTTTCAGAAGACAAAATGGAGAAATTTGCATACATAGTGCAAGGAAGTTGGTTTTTATGGATTATATGCAACATGGATGAGGAAATTGCTAAGGAGTCCACCGTAGCTTACGGTGACCACCGTAGGCTACGGTGATAACCACCGTAAGCTACGGTACCACCGTATGCTACGGTGATGGCAAGGAAAATACATCAGAAGACACCGTACCGTAGAAGAACAAAGTCACCGTGACCCACCGTAGCTTACGGTGGACACCGTAAGCTACGGTGCTCCCGTAACTGCAGTTTTTAATTACCTTTTAATCACGAGTTAAGGGACTTTTGGGTAACTTTTCGGAAGACATCATTGGGAACGGCTTGGAGACGATTTTTGGGAGCTTGTGCTTTGTTTGAAAACACTTTTTAACAACAATTTGTAAGTTTGATTGTTGGTGATCATGAATACTTTTGTTGAGATGTTTCACAAAGCCATGAGTGGCTAATTCCATTGTGATCATCTTAGATTTAGGGTTAATGGAAACACTTTGTGATGTTTGATTTCTAGGATAATAACTTGAATATTTGATTTGAGATATTATGGTGTTTAATTGTTGATTGTAACCATTGATTATTGTTTGATGTTAATCTATGCTATACATTCTTGGTGCCATAGGCTATTGAGATATCATAGAAGATTAGGGATGAACATGTATCAATTGATTATCGGATCATAACCTCACATTGCATAATCTGAGTACTTAGTGACCTTTCATCACAATTAATCAATTAAACACGAATCATGTCTACGTGATTCTTCCTAGTTAACATAAACATAAGTGTGGACATTAACCTGATTCTAAGGTGATTACTCGTTCATATTCTGTTTTCATTTACATCTTCGTTGCAAATTAGTTACTAATCGAATCTAAAAATTAAACCAACCAACTCATTGAGCTTTATTTTTCTGCATAGTAGTATAATTTAGTTAGATTTCATAACTACAAAATAACACATTTTCCACAAACTCCCTGTGTTCGATACCCAAGTTTACCACTATATTCTAGTTGTATTTGGATTAAATTTGCGTGTAGCACGACAGCACGTCAAATTTTGGCGCCGTTGCCGGGGAGTAGTGCGCAACGTGTGTTTATTTAGTAATTTTTTTATTCGTTTATTTTCGGGTTTAGGCGGGTTGTGTTAGTGTGCAGGTACTTACAGGTGTATGCATACTAGAAGATCTAACAAGTCGTCACCGCTAGCGTTTGATCCGGAAATTGAACGAACTTTACGCCAACAACGAGTTCTACTTCGGGAGAATAAAATTGTCGGTTCACCTACTTCACCAATCACACCAAAACTCACAATGGATCCTCCAACTCCTACCACCGGTCAACCAACACCATCTACACCCTTACTAACCGATTCTCAACCAATCATCACCACCATACCCACACCTCCAATACGTCATTACCGGAGAGTTCACAAACTGAGTACTCTCACAATTACCACACATCACCAATGGTTCCACCTTTTCTCATTTTTTCCTACCGAGGGTCAATCATCATCCAACCCTAATATAGCATTACCAAAATTTCAATACAATCCACCTAATTCAACCATTGTTCACACCAATCCTACCTTTCAATCTCAAAATCAACCGGGTTTGAATATCCCATCGACGCAACATGAATTGAAAGGTATGAGGAGGAGTTCAAAGGATATGAGGAAGAGGGATATTATTATGGCGGGTATGTAGACAATCAAGGGGGAATGATTTATCCACAACAACAACGGGAACCGATGCAAGAGATGGTTAGGCCACCCACGGGGGAACATCAAGTGCGTCCACAAGGACCACCAATTCAAGCACCCATACCGTTGCAACAAGTACCTCTAGCTCATGGTCAACCTCAATTTCAAGGTCAACTGCAATTTCAAAGACCAAGACCACCTCCAATGCAACCACCTCCACAACAACAACAATTTGCACAACAAGTTCCAATGTATGCACAAATGGTCCATCCAAGAGCACCTTGGGTGTTCCACGAAGAATTCATCGGGATGCGGTGCGGGGGATTGATGCTCATTTTAAACCGGTCATCACAAGAAATCCATGCCCGGTGGTAACCCCCAACGTCCGGATGGGCGAACGTTTGAAGTAAGAACTAATGCACTTCAAAGTTTGCCAAAATTCAGGGGATTGGCCACGGAAGAACCGTACTTTCATTTGGAAACTTATGATGCAATTTGCAATACAATTGGTGGGCAAGGTTTTTCAGCGGATGATGTGAAATTGGTATTATTCCAATTTTCATTGGAGGATAAAGCAACAAGATGGTTCCATACCTTACCTTCCGCGTCAATCTACACATGGACCGAAATGCAACAAAGGTTCTTAGAAGAGTTCTATTCCGCCAAAAGACTAGTGATGCAAGAAAGAACTTGAGGAATTTTACACAACAATCGGGGGAGATGTTCCATGAGGCATTTGATCGATTCAATATGATGTTAAAGAATTGTCCTCATCATGACATCCCGCTTTGGGAATTGTTGAATTCCTTTCATGAAGGATTGAATCCGGAAGATGCTCGCGATTTGGTGTCCATCACAAATGGGACATTCGGTTCGAATTATGAGCAAGATGATTGGGCGTATTTAGAGCAAATGGCGGTTATGTCTAAGAGGAAGGCGCAATATTCAAGGAGGGCAAGACATGCAATCTCACGTTCTCAAGTGCATGTGGTTGATGAAACAAACGTACAAACCACGAATCAAGTTATTGAGGTTTGTACAAATTGTCAAAATTTGGGGCATTCGGCCGAAGTGTGTGGTGTAGGAGTGGTAGAGGAGAATGTGGAAGAAGTACACGCAATTCAAGGGGGTAATAGGAATTTCAACATGGACTCTAATACCTATCACCCCGGGTTGCGTAATCATCCTAATTTCCGATACGGGAATTCCACGAACCAAGCTAATCCAAATTTTCAAGGGGCTCAAAGTAACTTTATTCCGCGCCAACAATATAATAATTCTCAAGGAAAATTTCAAGGTGGGAATCAAAGTTATCAAGGCCAATTTCAACAAAAAGGGGATCAAAGTGGTTCGTCGGGGCAAGGCTCATCAAGTGGAAATGAAATCATGGAGATGCTTAAGATGATGCAACAAGATATGCAAAAGAGGAACCAACTTGATGAGACTCGGATGCAAAAGGATGAAATTCGAGACAAGGCTATTCAATCGTTGACAACCCAAATGGGACAAATTGCAACCGAGGTAGCCGAGTTGAAAAAAGGTAAAGGTCAACTTCCAAGCGACACCAAGGTAAATCCCTCCCATTCTAGTAACAGAAATGTACAAATTAATCATGTTAGTGCGTTAAGGAGCGGGAAGGAATATAAAGGGGATTTTTCCGCGGGTGGGGAAAAAGTTGACATTGAGGATATTACGGGAATTGAAAGTGATGAAGATGATGTGGAAAGTAATAACCGAATAAACATGTCACTTTTGATGAAACATCTAAAAAACCGGGTCAAACCGAAATTTCAAAAAATCAAATTAAGGAAAATGAAACCAATGCGGTTCCATTTCCTTCGGCTTTGCTTGACCCGGGTAAAAAGAACGTAATATCGAAAAGGGGTCCCCAAAAAGAAAAAATATGGGACATTTTTGAACAAGTTAAAATCAACTTACCTCTAATTGAAGTAATTAAACAAGTACCCGCTTATGCCAAAATTTTAAAAGAACTTTGCACTCAAAAGAGGCAACAAAAGGTGCCTAAGCGGGTAGACTTGACCGAAAGGGTAAGTGCGGTTTTAAAAGGAGATCTCCCTCCTAAACTTAAGATCCGGGAACGCCCTTAATTAATATTCAAGTAGGTAATTTTCAAACGGCTAGGGCGTTACTTGATCTTGGAGCCGGAGTGAGTATCTTACGGGGGGCTTATACGATCAATACGATTTCGGTCCTCTTAAACGGGTCGAAACAACGATTGTGTTAGCCGATTTGTCGCATAAGCTTCCCCGAGGTATTGTGCGAGATGTGATTGTTAAAGTTGATGAGTTTTATTATCCGGTTGATTTTTTAGTTTTGGATTACTCATCCGCGGACCCAAATCAACAACAAAATGTGATTTTGGGTCGGCCGTTTTTAAACACCGCACATGCTGTGATTGATTGTAGGTATGGAACGGTTGATATGACGTTCGGGAACCGAAAAACAAGACTTAATGTTTTTACTAATGCTTCTAACTCTTGTTGTGTTGATGAGTGTTTTATGGCAGATTTGGTGGATCAATGCAACTCTCACGAATGTGATGAGGATTGTGTCGAAGCATGCGTTTTTGAATTTTCTGAACAGGTACATGCTTGTGAGTTAAGGATGGAGGAACAAAAACAAGATGTTCTCGCTGCTCAAGAGGGAAGACCGCCGTGGTCTCGTCAAGTCGAAAGTTTACCAACCGAAATCAACTCGGACACTAAACCATCGTTGGAGTGTCCGCCCACGGTCGACTTGAAGGAGCTGCCAAAACATTTGAAATAAGTGTTTTTGGGCGAAAATGAAACCCTTCCGGTTATTATCGCATCAAACTTAGAAGAAGGGCAAGAGAAGGCGTTAGTAAATTTGTTGGGGGAATATAAAGCGGCAATCGGATGTTCAATTGCGGATTTAAAAGGTATTAGCCCGTCAATCGTGATGCACAAGATAATCACCGATACGGAGATTAAACCGACAAGGGAAGCGCAAAGAAGGTTGAATCCGAATTTACGGGAAGTGGTGAAGAAAGAAGTTATTAAGTGGTTGGATGCGGGGATTATCTATCCGATCTCGGATAGTGCTTGGGTAAGCCCAACACAGGTAGTACCAAAGAAATCCGACATCCAGGTAATAAAAGATGATAACGGTGAACAAATCGCCACCCGACCGGTAACCGGGTGGCGTGTGTGCATTGATTATCGGAAATTGAATACCGCCACATCAAAAGATCATTTTCCGTTACCATTTATTGATCAAATCATTGAAAAACTTTCGGGTCAAAAATTTTACTGTTTTTTAGATGGTTATTCGGGTTATAACCAAATTGCGATTCACCGGATGATCAACACAAAACCACATTCACTTGTCCGTATGGCACTTTCGCATTTAGGCGGATGCCGTTCGGATTGTGCAATGCCCCGGCTACATTTCAAAGATGTATGATGAGTATCTTTTCGGATATGATCGGGGATTCACTTGAAGTGTTTATGGATGATTTTTCAATCTTTGGCCCAAACTTCGAAACTTGTCTCAACGATTTAGAAAAAGTGTTAAAACGTTGCGTTGAGAAAAATTTGGTTTTAAGTTGGGAGAAAAGTCATTTCATGGTTCAAGAAGGAATTGTGTTAGGTCATGTGGTGTCAAGTCGGGGAATGGAGGTCGACCAAGCGAAAATTAAAGTAATATCGTCTTTGCCACCCCCGAAAAATGTAAAAGGGGTGAGATCATTTTTAGGACATGCCGGTTTCTATAGAAGGTTCATAAAGGGTTTTAGTGCTATAACTAAACCTTTATGTAATCTTCTATTGAAGGATGTCCCGTTTGATTTTACTAACGATTGTTTGCAAGCATTTGACAGGTTGAAGGAATTGTTAGTGCAAGCACCGATTTTACAATCGCCGGATTGGTCAAAGCCGTTCGAGATTATGTGTGATGCGAGCGATAATACGATTGGAGCGTTTTGGGGCAAAGAGTGGATAAAAAGCCGGTGGTAATTTATTATGCGAGTAAAACTTTATCCGAGGCACAACTTAATTACACCACAACCGAAAAAGAATTGCTTGCAGTGGTGTATGCCTTGGAGAAGTTTCGTTCGTATATTTTGGGGAGCAAAGTGGTGGTTTATTCGGATCATAGCGCGGTCCGTTATTTAATGGACAAGAAGGATGCCAAACCGCGTTTGATTCGATGGGTGTTACTTTTGCAAGAGTTTGATCTTGAAATTCGAGACAAGAAAGGATGTGAAAATGTGGTCGCGGACCATTTGTCTCGAATCCCACTTGAAGGGGTTGATGATCCGATGGTGATAAATGAAAAGTTTCCGGATGAGCAATTGTTAGCCGTTTCAACCGCACCGTGGTTTGCGCATTATGTTAATTATCTAGCCACGGGGGTAATTCCGGAACATTGGTCCAAGAAGAGAAGACAACAGTTTATGGCACAAGTTAAACAGTACTTGTGGGATGAACCAGATTTGTTTAAAGTTGGAGCGGACCAAGTTATTCGAAGGTGTGTTCCTGAATCGGAAGTTCAAGAACTCTTGCGACACGCACATTCATCGGCGTGTGGGGGTCATTTTAGCGGACAAAAGACGGGGTATAAGGTCTTGACATGTGGGTTTTATTGGCCCACAATATTCAAAGATGCTAACGAATATGCCCGGAATTGTTTAAATTGCCAACTCATGGGTGGAATCTCAAAAGAAATGAAATGCCGTTGCAACCCATTCTGGTCGTTGACATTTTTGATGTGTGGGGTATAGATTTTATGGGTCCGTTCCCTAACTCATATGGGTACCTTTATGTTCTTGTCGCCGTTGATTATGTGTCGAAGTGGGTTGAAGCGATTGCCACACGAGTAAATGATCATTCGGTAGTTTGCAAGTTTGTCCAATCCAACATCTTTTCAAGATTCGGGATTCCGCGGGTGATAATAAGTGATGGAGGTTCACACTTTAAGAACTTTAAATTTGGTAAGTTGTTGAAGCGATATGGGGTTAATCACCGAATTGCAACCCCATACCACCCGCAAACAAGTGGTCAAGTGGAAGTTTCCAATGACAAATCAAGGAGATTTTAATGAAGACGGTTCGGACCGATCGTAAGGATTGGTCACTTAAATTGGATGATGCTTTATGGGCATATCAAACCGCCTATAAGACACCGATCGGGACCACTCCTTATCGATTGGTGTATGGAAAAGGGTGCCACTTACCAATGGAGTTGACTCACCGTGCATTATGGGCGATTAAAAGTGTAAACATGGATTACAATGATGCCGGTGAACTCCGAAAATTGAAGTTAAGTGAGTTAGAGGAAATCCGAAATGAGGCGTATGAGTGCGCTTCGGCATACAAAGATAAGTTGAAACGGGTGCATGATGCAAAGATACGGAAACGCACGTTTGAAGTCAGTCAAAAAGTGTGGCTTTATAATTCCCGACTTAAACTTTTTCCGGGGAAATTGAAGAGCAAGTGGATGGGCCCGTTTGAGATTACGCGAGTCGGAAAGTTTGGAGATGTGGAAATCACGGATGTGCACACTCAAGCCAAACAAGTGGTGAAAGGACATCGATTGAAACCATACCTCGACGGAAATGACGTAAACGCCCTTGAGGCCACCAAGGTGAGTTTTGTTCTAAGCTCACCGGATGGTTCAACTTAACGGAAGCAATCAGGTTTGTTTAGTGTAGGAGTAGGATAATCAATTTTTTTTATTCTAATTTATTTTTGTTTTTCTTTTTGGGTTTCCAATTATTTACGAAACTATGTTGAGGGCAACATGAGATTTTCGTGGGGGGTAAGGTTAATTTAAACTAAGGTTAGATAAAAGTTTATTTAAAATTAAGTTAACTTGTTTATGAAAAAAAAATTATTAAAATTGGAAAAAAGGATCACCGTAGCTTACGGTATCCACCGTAAGTTACGGTGGATTTGACCGTAGGCCACGGTGGGAGAGATGACACGGTACGGTATAATCTGTTTAAAAATGTTGACAGACACCGTAGCCTACGGTGCCCACCGTAAGCTACGGTGGTTTTCACCGTAAGCTACGGTGAAGACCGTAAGCTACGGTGCGATTAAAGTTTAAAAAAAAAAAATCGTGCAGCAGGTTATAACAGCGAACAACAACCACGAATTCTCACTTTTCTCATCTCCTTCTTCTCTCCAAAACCTAATCCTTTCATACCCTCTTTCACTTTTCATAAATCTCCTTCAAATCTTCACAATCTAACTTCAAATTCTTGCTAAAATCTTTCATCTTTCACAAATTAAGAGTTAATTTCTGAAATTGGGGCTTAAATCAACCAAAGTTTCATTACAATTTTTGGGGGTTTTTGAGTCATTCAACCAAGAAGTTAGAATATCAACCAATAACTTCACAAGGTATGTGCATTCTTCATAAACCTTTCGTATATTGTGAAAAATTGTGATTAAGGTTTGATTTTCTAGATACCCACTTGATTGTTCACATAATTGTGCAAAATGTATGAATGAAGAGTTTATATAGAAATTCATTCTTAGAGAGGATCATACATGTTGGATTGTTCATATATGTTGTTATCATTATTATATTGAAGTAAATTAGAAGCTTTTAATAAGATTGGAATAATGACATTTTGGAAGAGGAATTTTGATTGTAATGATAACATGTATGAACATGCACAATTATAGTAGCAATCAAGTGTGGGGATGTGAGAGTTGAAACTAATTTGTTCAATTGTCTGTTTTATGTGTTGATTGTGTAGATGGGTCGAACTTCTGATAAAGGTAAGGGTAAGGCAGCAGCTTCAAGTTCTCGGGGGGCAACAACAAAACGACAAAGGGTAGAAGATGCTCAACGAGCTGAAGAAATCCATGTTCCAAAACCAACCTGGAAGGGTGGGTCATTATCTAGTTATCCGCCAATGTGGCAACCCACTCTTTTTAAAGAGAAAATGCAAGGAATAGCAAAGAGAATTGATGGTTTTTGTGTGGAGAAAGAGGTTGTAGATTCGGGATTTGAAGCATTTGGAGTGTTTGATAAGTTTAAGGCCCTAGGATGGGAAGCGGCCTTGAAATGCTATGACGAGGAAGATAAAAACATTTACGCAAACGAAATAGAAGAATGGGTATCGACTCTTAGGTTTCCGGCGTACAAACGAACCCAAGACATGCAACTAATCGGAACGGTAAGGGGTATTGAAGTTTCATGTCCTTTGCTACTTTAAACCGAATCGCTGAGTTTGATAGCAAGACAAGCCATTCATATTTTTATCCGGATGTAAATGATTTATTTGATGAACCCGATAAACATCCACAATGGTTCCATATGCTGCGGACAGTGATGAGAGGGAGCCAGGAAATGAGCGGACAAATTAAACGAAAAAAATTAAAGATAGAAGCTCAACTGTTAATGGTTATTTGTTTAACAAATGTGGTGCCGCGTAGAAGTGACTTGTCGATCGTCCGTTATACTGATATTCCAATTTTGTATGCATTAATGACGGGAAGTCCAATGCTATCGTTCCGATACTTGGTGATGCAGAATATTTGGTTAAGCCGAGAAAGCAATAAGAGAAAATTGATCCCATACTGTCGACTCATCACCGCATTACTTAAACTTCATGGGGCAATTCAAGCTGATGCCATCCCGATAGCCAAGAAATTTAAAGAGTTGAGGTTAGAGGACCTTGGCCCGGGATGGAGTTACACCAAAGATGACCGTTATCATCAATTGAAAATTGATAATGTTAAGTGGCGGGTGTTGAGAGAAGATGTGGAACAAGAGGTTGAGGAGAATGAAGAAGAGGTCGACGAAGAAGATGAAGAGAGTGAAGAAGAGGAAGAGACAGCAAACGTGGTGGTGGTAGTTCTTCCCAACACGGGGGTTGGGATTATTCTGGTGGATATGCCTCATATGACCAAAATTGGGCTCATATGGGGACACTTAATGACGTGGTGGAAAGGCATAGGCCTTCCAATTATGGCGGTTGGTCAGAATAATCGAGGGCATTGTTTGATCATCAAACATTTATGGGGGCCTATCAAGAAAGGGCCGAGAAAGAAAGACACGACCGGGTGGAGGCGTGGAACCGAGCTCATGCGTACAGTAGAGAGCATGAGATTAACATGCGGTATTTAGATGATCGAAACCGGCGAATGCATGAACAATGGCACGCGGGTGAGCCAGTCGTACCGGACCCGCCGTAAGTTGATTATACCACCTTACCGCCATGTGACCAAACCACGTAGTATCCTGAACCACCGCTCCACCATTCAATGTGGGTGGATCCAATGCAATCCATGGCACCACCACCGCAATCGGAGAAGGTAGTAGCGGTGGCAACAATGATGCGTTAACTTTAGTGCTTTTTCGGACTTCATGTCATCCATTTTTGGACCACCGCATCCGCCCTACTATTGAGCCCTTGCTGTTTGGTTGATCGCTACAAGTGTCAGGTGAACATCGTTTGTTTATTTTTATTTTTGTATAGTTTCCGTTTATTATGGGTCGAGTTTTTATGTTTTAGTAAAGTTTAGTTGTTAGATCTCTACATTAGGGACAATGTTTCCCAAGTGTGGGGATGGGGTAAAGTTATTGAAAAAAAAAATTTAATTAAAAATAAAAATAAAAAAAATTATATGCTTCGATGTATGGAAAAGTGGTAAGATGGTAAGAATAAAACATTTGTTTGATACATGATTATACCCCATTGAGTTGAAAAGGGAAATTCCAAACGAGTGTAGCATGTTTTAGTGTAATAACCCACGTAACACACCCATATATTCGCACATGATGAGCTTTATTGATGAGTGAGGTTACATCTCTAATAGAACTTGTACAATCTATACATTTCAAGACCTCATCTAGGCATGAATATGAAAGGGATAAAGGCATTAGGATAAGCCTCGTCTGGATGAGTGCGAGTGTGGGATTGGGGGTTTGGGCCTCATTCATTATTATGATGAGCGTGGGTAATGTGAGGGGCGGGGGGTTGGTCCATTAGAAAACCCTGTTGAGCCTATATATATATTCGTTTGATCACCCTCAAGATTATGTTGTGAGTCAATCTGGTTTAATAGGATATTTGTGTAATCTTTGTTTTTAAGTATAGTGCTAGAATTGAATTTATAATTAGTGTTTTGTTGAGATAAATATAATATATATATATATATATATATATATATATATATATATAATATATATATAATATATATATAAAAGAAAAAGAAGAAGAAAAAGTATGTTTATTTAATTTAGTTATGGAATTAAGTGGTAGTTAGCAAAGGTTAATTTCTTTTTCAATTATTGTAGTGTTAGTAGTTTGAATTTTTGTCTTTTAGATATGATGTAATAAGCCGGATTGAGTCACTTTAAGCCACTTAAAATTACCTATTTCGCGCCCTTAAACCTAGCCCCGTTACAACCCAAATGAAGACCTTTTGATTTATATTCGTGCCTAGAAACAATTTTAGTAGGTGGAGATTTGATGGTTGTACAAGCTTATGTGACGAGATGGAGTGAAATGAGAGTTCATAAAGAAATAAAGAAAAAGAGAGAGAGCGTGGAGAGAATGCGTGGGAAAAGGCTAGAACATGCTATGGTTGTGTAGAATACTCAAATCTACTTTATGGGGTATAATTCGAAACGGTGTTTTATTGGGTTTGCGGCTTGTATGGTGGATACAAAGAGCATAGAATAAAAGTTTGAAACAATTGGATTGCTTGGGACAAGCAATGCTTAAGTGTGGGGATGTGACGGGTGGTCTTTGGACACCCTTGCTAAGTATATAAAATACAATCTATTCCCATATTTATGATATTAATTGTTTCGAATTAGATGACTACGCGTGCGAATGTTGCAGATATTTCAGAAGACAAAATGGAGAATTTGCATACATAGTGCAAGGAAGTTGGTTTTTATGGATTATATGCAACATGGATGAGGAAATTGCTAAGGAGTCCACCGTAGCTTACGGTGACCACCGTAGGCTACGGTGATAACCACCGTATGCTACGGTACCACCGTATGCTACGGTGATGGCTAGGAAAATACATCAGAAGACACCGTACCGTAGAAGAACAAAGTCACCGTGAACCCACCGTAGCTTACGGTGGACACCGTAAGCTACGGTGCTCCGGTAACTGCAGTTTTTAATTACCTTTTAATCACGAGTTAAGGGACTTTTGGGTAATATTTCGGAAGACATCATTGGGAACGGCTTGGAGACGATTTTTGGGAGCTTGTGCTTTGTTTGAAAACACTTTTTAACAACAATTTGTAAGTTTGATTGTTCGTGATCATGAATACTTTTGTTGAGATGTTTCACAAAGCCATGAGTGGCTAATTCCATTGTGATCATCTTAGATTTAGGGTTAATGGAAACACTTTGTGATGTTTGATTTCTAGGATAATAACTTGAATGTTTGATTTGAGATATTATGGTGTTTAATTGTTGATTGTAACCATTGATTATTGTTTGATGTTAATCTATGCTATACATTCTTGGTGCCATAGGCTATTGAGATATCATAGAAGATTAGGGATGAACATGTATCAATTGATTATCGGATCATAACCTCACATTGCATAATCTGAGTACTTAGTGACCTTTCATCACAATTAATCAATTAAACACGAATCATGTCTATGTGATTCTTCCTAGTTAACATAAACATAAGTGTGGACATTAACCTGATTTCTAAGGTGATTACTCGTTTCATATTCTGTTTTCATTTACATCTTCGTTGCAAATTAGTTTACTAATCGAATCTAAAAATTAAACCAACCAACTCATTGAGCTTTATTTTTCTGCATAGTAGTATAATTTAGTTAGATTTCATAACTACAAAATAACACATTTTCCACAAACTCCCTGTGTTCGATACCCAAGTTTACCACTATATTCTAGTTGTTTTGGATTAAATTTGCGTGTAGCACGACAGCACGTCAGTGAACAAAGTATATTTTACTTTGTTTTAGTCTTGTTTAATAATCTAGGGGGTTAATATAAATAGTAAAGTTAGTCTAGACTTAAAATAGCCTAATTATAAATAGGATTGGTTAATGGTTTAATTACCAATTGATTGGGGGAATTACTTGTAAACAATTTTATGTGTAATCAACTTAGATCAAAGGGGTTTTAATCGTGTTCATGTGATTTGCAAAAAATCAAAAAATATAACAAAAAAAGATCAAAAAATCATAGGTTTGCAAAAAAATGTACGGGGAGAGTATAACAAAATTCATAAAATAATAAATAAATATTAAAAAACAAAATAAATCACAAGTTTGCAAAAAATAAAATTTTAGAGGGATAGTATAATAAAATTCAATTAAAAACGAGAACTGGAAACTTGATTTGAGATGACTGGGAAATGATTGTATATGATCTTGCAATGCTTGTTCTTGTATGACTTGCATTTTAAAATGAGAAATGATAGTAACTGATGCTGTTATTAGATTTTCATATAATTTTCAACTGCAAATAAAATTAAACAAATAAATTTATTCTTTAATGATATGCTTGGTAGGCTCAGCCTTAAAGAATAAAGTAGACAGCAACATAATGATTTAAACTAAAATCTATACTTAAGGATGTGTGGATTTATGCAATCATTTTGGCCTGCATGAAAATTGTGTCCCGACAAAAATTGGATCTTTCATCCACCATGATGCAAATCATATGAGCCATATATTTTGAGCCATGCCTGGTGTATTTATGTATCTTGTGTTTGTGCTAATATCCTCCACTGTATAGAAGTACCGACCTGGAGTGATGATCTCCTTTGTTGTACATAGTATTAACCTAGAGCTCTCATCGGCACATGATAAATGGTCATCTCCTCTGCTGTATGTCAATACTGACGTGAAGCCCACAAAATTTTGGTCAAAGAATTGTCAAATCATCTAACGATAAATTCATAACACATGCAATATTCTATTGATAATCTCTTGTAGACTATTGCACAAGCCTTGTTCCATAAATATCGAACAAAATTCAATAAATCATAAGGTTGGCTGAGGGTTTTTGCCAAATAATGTGGGGTCCTAGCATTTTAAAATATTTAATCGAACCTTAACGAAGCATCCACTATTTGTTGAAAAAGATAGGGCATGGGTTTAAATGGTCAAAAATATATGCAATCGTTATTGATTTGTTTGTGAATTTCAAAAACATTCAAAGCCTGTGATTAGATTCAGTTATCAGTGTGATCTCATTGCTTGTCTATGTTTAAATTCATCTTTGTGCTAAACTATATCTTGAGGATGTGATCTCATGATCGAATCTGTTCTCGGTAATTTTAAAAATTGTATATATAATAATAAATAAACATAAAAAAATATATAATAAATTTTCATTTCAAATTCTTTTAGGTCTTCCATATTATGATGTTACAATTTTATCATTTTTCATGCATTTCACGAAAATTGCACACAAACAAACTGTAACACCCGTTTATTTCTTAAAAAGAAAAGAAAGAATAAGAGTTGAATAAAGAAAGGAAATGTCAATGAACCCAAGTTGAGAGGTTAAAAATATAAAAAAAGACAAAAGTACACAAAAGTTGGTGTAAAGGTGGGCATGACCGCCCACCGTCACTTCACATCACCATTTTCATTCGGTTTTAGAGAGAGAGAGAGCACATAAACTTTTGGTTAGAGAAAAAGAATAAGAAGAAGATTGAATTCAAGGTAAGAATTCGTGGTTTTAAGTATTTATGATGGGTTTTATCCCGGTTATATGTTTATGGCTTATGTGTTGTGTATGTGTTAGGACCTGGTATTTGACGGAAATACCTAGAGATAACATGTAAACCAGATCAAATAGTGCGGAATTCTATTTGATTGGCGATCCAATAGTGAGAACACACGAAGAATCAATCAAGGATTGAGACTAACGTTAGAAATCGATAAGAAATCGATCTAATGTGTTCTATGAACTTGGAGAACGATTTGGAAGGTTTCTGGACGGCTAGGGTTCGTCTGGAATCGTACTTGATCGAGTGTCCTTGTTTTTCACGAATTGAGTTGTATTTATAGGTTGGCACTATTCAATCGTGCGACTAAACCATTAGTTTGGTTCATTCGTGTGATTGAACCATGCGGTTGATTCATTCGTACGACTGAGTGTTCAGTCGTGCGACTGAGCCAATCTTATGTTACAGTCGTACGACTGATCCAGTCTCCTGGTTCAGTCGTGTGACTGAGTCAATCGTGTGAAGTTCTTCATGCTTATGGTTCATTCGCATGAGCCATTCGCATGAGAACTTCATTAAGTTAAGTTTGAATGTTTTAATTAATTAATATAATATTATATGTAATCATTCAAGTAATCATAAACCAATCAATTCAGTCACGACTCATTAATGAACTATTAAACATCATAACCAACAGACTATCAATATCAGTTCATTAATCATACCAAACAAGATCTATTACATCACATATCATGATCTAGGGACAAACATGTATCAACAAACTCCCCCTTGGACCTAGATCTCTCTAATGTCTTGTTTTCTTCATTACCTCCTCATATTCTTGTACTTGTCCTCTTGTGTGACTCCCGCGTGAATATCAAACGCGAAGCAAAGTCGTATAACATTTTGGAACTGGAGGGCTTGTACAATGTCTGTGTGTCATAGAACAGTGGCCACTTGTATAATGTATAGACATCATTAGCAGACAAGTTGGTTAGCCACATTGGGTCGAATACCCTGACAGTATCCATTTGATCCCCTTTGTTCAGAAC
The DNA here is from genome assembly GCA_025506515.1 of Flaveria trinervia. Lineage (NCBI taxonomy): Eukaryota > Viridiplantae > Streptophyta > Magnoliopsida > Asterales > Asteraceae > Flaveria > Flaveria trinervia. The sequence goes on from CM046449.1 coordinate 39,955,288, forward strand.
TATGACAGCTTTAGCAGTTCTCCAATCATAGTACCACCATTTGAAGTGTGGAGTGAAGTCTTGTGGCATTTCCCTGAGAGGGATTCTCGACATAGTGCGAGGAGGACTCCACTTCAACACAATCTTAGGTTTCCAGTAATGGCATCCATCTCAGACCTTCTAATATACCTTGTAGGTTGTTGAGGTCTGAAGTTAATCCACCTGGTGTGGTACTCTTTCTTTAGGGCAGCCTCAAACCAGCCTGACATTTTTCTCGGGTCAGCATACAACAGCTTCAATTTGGCCAGCTGGTTGAGCTCAAATCCAGGTAGAGTCTTTAGATCATGTGGAAATCTAAAGTACTCTATGCCCTTTTCCCTCTTAACGGCATAAACGTTAAGATCATCAAAATATGCCCATGCTATAATCCTGCCTGACACCGTAAGATGTTTCTTGACGCTGTAGAACTTGGTGTAGGCATCCCTCTTCGGTGCATCACGTTGGGCTCTGACTTCTTTAAAACATTCAGCCCACTCAGCCTTTCGAATGTATACGTCATCGTTTGAGGCTTGGGCTGTTCCTTCGGTCTTTCCTGCTTCCTGCTCCATCTTGTCTAGTACCTCAAACATATCACTGACTAGGGACTCACCCAGATTGGGGACCACATTACCCTCGTTGTCAGCGTACTGAGGGTACTCTTCAGCAGCAATATCTTCAATCTCAACTTCATCAACGTCATGTAGTTCGTCGTCACTGGTTGAATCAACTGTTGGAGCATCCTTGACAATGTCATCAGGATTGAGTCTGAACATCTCTGCCAGTTGCTCGTTAGATAGGTCATGAATTATTTCACCTTCTTTAGGGGTATAACTCACTGACCTTCTGACAATCCCTTGCAGATCAAGAATCATTGTGAGTTGAGTCTTGACCTGTTGAAGGGGAGCAATATCAAACTCATCTCTGTGGTACTTTAGATCTGTTTGATTTACACATTTAACACTCAAGTCATTAGTAATTTATCAAACAAAATGCATTAACTTAATATAAACATTTAGTACATGGTTTTTCAATACAGAATACAAAAGTAAATAAATACATAAACATCTACTATTACTTTTATCCTGAATGCTAGACTCTTCATGTGAAGGTGCAGAAGCAGAAGCTGACTGATCCTGTCTGTTCTTTGTTCTCTTCTCTGCCTGGAGCTGAGACAGATTCAGCTGCTTCTCCTTCTTTAGTGTCTTCATCTGCACACCACTCTTCGGTTTTCTCTTCATGAGTATCACTGTCATCATCATCATCATCATCATCTTCATTATCTCTGTCTCCATCCCTTATCTTTAGAGGTCCTCCTTTGATCCTTTCAATTTTAGCAAAATGGTCCTCTTAGCTTTTTCCAACTCATCTATTTGCTTACCTGCTGCGACACTTTGAGCTCGGAGTTGGTCCATTTGAGTGTTCTGAGCAGCCAATTACTAGGCCTGATCCTCAATTACTCGATCCTGCTCTGCAATTTTATGCGATTGTGCAGTAGTCAGGTCGGTAAGCTGGCGGATCTGAGTGGTCTTTTCCTCATCAGCCGCCAGCAATCGCAACACCATTCTATATAAAGCTGACAGCTGTTCCTCTACCCCGATTGGAGGTAGAGGAGATCTATAGGTGTGTGAGGGGTAGGCTGAGGGCTCGGTTTGGTGGCTAGTGGTGGTGGTGAATATCGGGTCAGGTCGGGATGATAGTGGTGGTGAGTGTGGGGTGAATGATGTAGTGGTGGCTGGGGTCTGTCTTGTGGTGGTCGGTATGGTGGTGTCTGTGGTTGCTGTGGGGGAAGGTATGGTGGCGGATGGTGTGTGTGAAGAGGTGGTAGTGGTGGAAGGTATGGTGGATGTGGTAGTGATAAAGGTTACCCTATGCTTCTTCTTTTTCTGGCCATGGGGTTGAGCCATCTGTTTTCTCCTCGTTCCCTTCGAGGTGGATGCTCCCCCTACAATCCCGCCTGAGGACCCCGGGGCATAAGTTGGGTCAGCTTGTGTATCTCCGGAGCTCTCGGTTGTTCACCAACAACTATTAACCCATGTTCTGTGGGAACAACTTTCCTTCCCACAGTTTGGTTCTTGATTCAATCCAGTGTCGCTATTGTAGGTCGGTAATGTGCTGATTTTAGTAGGATTCAAAGAGTAGTGTACATGTAAAACATCACTCGAATGTAAGAAACTTAACAGCAATGTATATCAGAATCTGTGGCAATTTTGACAGAGTAACGGTAAAGAACGCGATTTGGGGTGCTATTGGGAGTGATGAGTGAGATGCGATCGACTGAGACCCTTAAATACTGAACGTAGGTTCATTCGGCCGACTGGCCTCATTCGCTCAGTTCAATCGGGCGACTGAGTCTCAGTCGTACGATTGGCCTAGTCAATCGCATTCAGTCGGCCGACTAAGTCTCAGTCGGTCAACTGACTCATTCGGTCTCCTTCATTCGCCTCTTTAGTTGACCGACTGAGCCTTAGTCGGTCAACTGTTTCATTCTCCCCCTTCTATTCGGTCGAATGGATCATTTTCATGTCCATTCGGCCAATTGGAAGCCATTCGCATAGTTGGTCGATAACCATGATCCACTAGTGCGAACGGGTCACACTTTGTGAGTTTACCGTCATGTTGAACATTACTCTTAAGACCCTTTTCACTTTTGATAATAACATTGTAAGCTCTTAACCAATTCAGTCACTTCAGACGTGACCTTTTAAATTTTGAAAAACATGTGGCCATCTCAGACATGACCCTTTTAGGTAAGTTAATTTCCTTCTGATTTACCTGATGTAGTCCGACAGACACACAAATTAAAAGATAAACATAGAAACTTAAACTAAACTACACAACTAAGTTTATTTTTGGACTTTTTGTGAGAGATAAAGCCCTAAGATGGAATCTAAGGGATTTGATTAGGAGTAGACAACTTCAACTTAGATTGATCATATCTGGACCAACTCAATTTTGGAATCATACAGGAATATCAAATCATTTAGGACTTGTTATTAAAACTCTTTGATGCTTAAATTCTCGGTGTTCATCCAGAGTCGTTAGCAACTTAAGGAAATCATACTGAAACTCTTAGATTTTCACATTGATTTGAACTCTTGAGAATGTAGCCACTAAGATTGTGTATGTTTGTCCACTTAAATCCATACACAGACTTTTGACGCAGACTGGTGACTGATTTAGGTTTAATTATTTCAGCTAACATTTGTGGATCCCACACTTATATGGTAATCAACATTCCTCAGAGGTTTTGAGCGGTCTACGGGTATTATTACAAGAAGAGACTATTCTTAGAGCTTTCAAAGAGAAGCCTGTCCTCAGGTCAGTGCCACCGCAAAGCAGAGAGGCGGCAAACAACAATGAATTCTAGAATATCTAGGTTATGCTTATCCTCAGGTCAGTGCCATCGCACAGCAGAGAGGCACACAACCTATCTCCTTGTTAGAGCAGCTTATTTTATTGACACCATATGCACTAACAACATAAGTCATTAGCTTTATTGCATTTGTCTTTCATTTTTTCTTGCTTTGCTCTAATTATGGTCATCCTCACACTTTTGTGGCATTTAAATGCTCAATACCCTTATTGGAATATATTTGATTGTTAACCAGTGATAAGATGGAAGCCCACAGTCAGTTGAACTTAGTTTGATCTTGAGATCACCAATCAGGTCTAATTGTCTATTGTGTTGAATCTACCAACATATCATTTGTGGTCTAGCAGCCTCTAAGTCTACTTTCTTTGTGTCACCTTAGGAGTTGCCAGTTTTCTATCATCTTCCCTTTTTATATTGCTTAGACTACACAGACTTATACTTTGAACTTTTGCATCTTTTCAAAACTTAAATTTTAAAGTCCCTCTTGATTTGTTCTGTGTACTCATATTCCAAAGGTATTGAATCGGTATCACAGACACAGTCTACCTTATTTCAGCTAGTTACCCCTTCTCCCTCATTTTCTCCCTTCTCTTTTTTTTTTAATTTTAACTTGCTGACATATTCTCCCCCTAAAATACTAAAATCATTGCGGATTTAATTATTTTGGATTTTAATAAACAGCAGAATAACATGAGTTTAAATATAACAGACAAAAAGAAAAAAACAGAGAACATAAAATAAAATAAACATTAACGAAACTACATCGGACTAGACATTATTCCCATCAGGAATTACCTCACTTTTCTTTTTAACGCCGTTGACCTCTAGCAAATATTGAAAACATGGTTTATCAAAGGCTTTAGTATAGAGGTCAGCACGTTGAAAATCAGTATTAATTTTAACCACATCAATTAAGTTCTTTTCAAAATAGTCTCTTATGAAGTGGTATTTAATACTGATGTGTTTGGTCTTAGGATGTTGAACCGGATTTTTGGTTACTGCAATTGCAGCAGAGTTATCAACAAAAAGGAGTAGATGAGAATTTCAAACCGTAGTCCCGCATTTGCTGTTGAATCCAAATGATTTATGAACAGCAACTTGTAGCAGCAACATATTCAGCTTCACAGGTTGACAATGCAACCGATGTCTGCTTCTTACACTGCCATGTAACTAATCTTCTCCCAAAGAATGACACCCCGCTGATGTAGACTTGTAGTTCATTTGCAGCCTCCATAGTCCGAGTCACTATACGCTGTGAGCTCAAAATCGTCATCATGAGGATACCACAACCCCAGTGTGGGTGTACCCTTTAGATAGCGAAAATCCTTTTGACCCCGATCAGATGATTGACCTTAGGTTTAGCCTGATATCTGGAACATAAACATGTAGCATACATGATATCAGGTCTTGAGGCAGTGAGATACATGAGGGATCCAATCATTCCTCGGTACATAGTGGCATCTACAAGATCTCCATTTTCATCAGGTGCTATATCATGATTCGTAGCAAGCGGAGTCCCAGCAGCAGAAGCATTCTCCATGTCAAGCGACTGAGAATGTCTCTTACATACTGGTCTGATGTAGAAAGATCCCATTAGGTGTTTGATCCACCTGTAACCGAGAAAGAACTTCATCTCCCTATCGCACTCATCTCAAACTCTTTCTTCATGACTGCTTCAAACTCTTTGCATAACTCTTCGTTCTTTGACCCGAAGATTATGTCTTCAACATATATCTGTACAAGCAGTAGGTCACCATCCTTTTCTTTAATAAACAGTGTACAGTCAATGACTCCCCTGCGAAAGCCGTGTTTCACAAGATGAGTCGAGAGTTTCTCATACCAAGCTCGAGGAGCTTGATGAAGCCCATATAACGCTTTGTCGAGCTTGTAAACTCTATCCCGATGATAAGGGTCTTCAAATCCCTCGGGTTGACTTACGTATACTGTTTCCCTGATTTCCCCATGAAGGAATGCACTCTTCACATCTAATTGGTAGACTTAATCTTCATGTACGATGCATAGGCAAGGAGATACGAATAGCTTCCATCCTTGCCACGGGTGCAAACACCTCATTATAGTCAATCCCCTCGACTTGGCGAAAACCTTGAACCACCAGTCGAGCTTTGTTCTGATAATGACTCCTTGGTCATCCTTCTTGCATTTAGTACCCATTTGGTGCCAATGACTTTAGCACCTTTAGGTCTATCAACCAGAGTCCATACACCTAACTTCTTAAACTGCAGAAGTTCTTCTTGCATGGCACTCACCCACGCCTCATCATTTAGTGCTTCACTGACATATTTTGGCTCAACCTGCGAAACAAAACATCGATAAGCACCATCATGAATGTAACCCTTCTCCATAACTGAGGCGTAATCAGCTGAGTATAGCTGATTTCGGGTTTGTACTCCTCATCGGACTTCTCCAATAACATTGTCAAGGGGATGATAGACGTTTTAGTCGTGATCCTGGAGTAGTCGGCACAGTCACCTCCGAACCAAGATTGTGAACTTTTGTTCTGCATCTGAGGAGATTGGAGTTTGAGGTTCCGAAGTCGAGGGTGCATCACTTATGGATGCTTGTGGACTTTCAGGAACTGGAACCTGGTCCTCCTGACTGTTCTGGTCATCTGCTTCAGTTCCATCTTCAGAAGAGGAGTCACTGTCATCGACTACCCCTTCTGACTGAGTAGATGATTCTCCCTGTGTGTTAGATGGTGTATTTAGAATATCATACATCATCCTAGTAGCTAACTCATCATCCAAGGGAGAGAGAGGGATGTTGAAGGATTTGAAGAATCCATGATAATCGAAGAAGTATGCAGGTCCTTTGCCTGTAGGTGGTGTGGTATATCTCTGAACGTCGACATTACACCACACTTCTACAAGACCCGTTGAGTTATTGTAAACTCGCTTGTTCGGTATGTTGTATCCTAGAAAAATTCCTTCAACTGCCTTCTCGCTGAATTTTCCTTCTTGTGTCTTCTTCAGAAGTGTACACGGTGCACAAAAAGGTTCAAGATACTCCAAATTCGGTTTGCTCTTTGAAGTAGTCATAAACATGTCTTCCGTGGCGCTTGACTGTTAGGACTCGATTCAGTGTATAACACGCATTTGCCACTCCTCATTCCAGAATTGGATAGGCAGTTTCGAGACTGCCAGCAGTAGTCGTGCAGTCTCTATCAAACTCCTGTTCTTTCTCCAGCAACGCCATTCATCTGGGTGTAAGCAGAAGTGAATTGATGCACAATTCCCTTTTCCTTGCAGTATGCCTCCATCCCGATTCTTGAATTCTGTCCCGTTGTCTGAGCGTATTTGTCGAACTTTTAGCTTGTAGAGTGATTCCAGTGTGGTTACTAATTCCTTGAATGTGTCCAAAGTTTTTGATTTGGATTTCAGCAGAAACATTACCCAAGTGAACCTTGAGTAGTCATCAGTGACCACATAACAGTACACGTCGCCTGCAATGCTCCTTGTACTAAGTGGACCAAATAGATCCATGTGAAGAAGCTCAAGAGGAAGTTCTATTGAATGAACTTTCTTTCCTTATGAGCCTTCTTTGTCTGTTTGCCTTTCTTGCAAGCTACACAAAAGTTAGGAAGTTGGAAGTTCTTGACATTCACTCCTCTAACTAAATCCTTCTGAATCAAATGATTCATCTTCCTTTGACTAATGTGTCCCATTCTCCGATGCCAGGAGATGGAATCCTTCTCAGTAGCTTTAGATAAGAAACACTGAACCTCATGATCCGTTGTGGCAGCTGTTGACAGATCCCAGACATAAAGGTCTTTATATCTTGAAGCAGTCATCAGAACTTGGTCCTCTGGGATCATATATTCTTCCTTCAGCACGTAACACTCTGGTTGTCGAAGATGACTTTAAATCCTTTATCACAGATTGGGAAACAGAAAGTAAGTTGTTCTGAAGTTGTTGAACGTAGTTCACCTTATCAAACTTAACTTTCTGATTTCCCACTTCTCCCTGAGCTGTGATATAGCCTCCTTTGTTTCTTGCAAAGGAAACTTGCCCTCCTTTATTTGTTTGACGTTAGATAACAGGCTCTATTTCCTGTCATGTGCCTGGATGCTCCGCTATCTATAATCCACGTGTTAGTCTCAGCACTGTATCGAACACCCTGCACACACAAAGCAAATGGTTAGTTTAGGTTAGGAACCCAAGCTTTGACTGTCTTGGGTTTCCAGAGGCATCACACATCATAAACTCCACCCATTGACCCTTAGAAGGTGAGGGTAGCTCAGGTCCTTCTTGTCATCAGTATAGGCACGTAGGTGGATTTTTCTTTCCATAAGCCAGATTTGTGCAATGCCTTTTTATGATAAACAGTCGTCTGGCTTACAGGTTGGACTTTAGGTTCACTAGCTCTTCTAGGTGGAGTTGAAGAGCTCCTCTTAGAAGACTTAGGTTTTGAGTCCTGAAGTTCAATCTTCTTCCTGGGTGTCTGATAAAAATTACAGCAGGAAGCAATGTGTCCATATTCTCCACAGTTGTAGCACGCTCTGCTATCAACTTTATGATAAACTTTCTTGTGGAGAGGTACGTGACACTCTAGTAACATCAATCACTTTAGGTTTTGACTCTTGTATGTTTGATGTTTTTCTGATTTAACAAAATTTACTGTTTTAACCTGTTTCACTTTTTGGTAATTGGTTTTTGACTTGAAGCATGTGAAAAAGTAGCATTTGAAGTCCTTTAGGTTCTGATTTAACTTTGTTTGAACCTGACTTAAGTTAACTTTTTCAAATTCATTTTCCAGGTTAACACAAGGCAATTTACCCTTTGCCTTTGAAGTGGACTCCTTTTGTTCTGACCAGATTCAGTAGATGAACATGAGGTGTCTGGATCAGTAACAGAGGAGTGGTCACCACATGATCCTTGATGGGGTTATTATTTACTGGTCTAGACTTAGTGTTCATCAAGGTCTCAGGTGGTGGTGGAAACACTTTGTAGCCTAATCCCTCCCGTTATTCCTTTCTCTCACTAAGTGTTGAACTATGTGTGAAGAATTAGTCCAACTATGCAGTTTCTGTTTTAATGAATTAACTTCGACTTCTAGAACTGCCTTTTGTTTTTTAGTGTCTTCAAGGGAGTTTAGATAGTACCTAATGTTATTTGCGGGTTAAAAGCCACTACTTCGGTTTCCCTAGTTGTTTAGTCAATAGGTCTATCTTTTCTTTATAACTATGTCATTTGTTTAGTACTCTATTAGCCTCAGTGCACAGACGTAAATCTTTACTAAGTTATCATTATGATCTAATAACCTAGTAATTGTTCATCTATGATAATTCTAAAAGTATCACACAATGAGAACAAGCATGGTTATTAAAAATTTGGTTAGTGGTACTACCTGAGTTGGTTCAGAAGAGTTAGCCATCAGTGCAGCATCAGATGATTTTGGTTCTAGTGATTCTGGCTTTTCTGTTCTCTGATGTGGAAACTTCCTCAATTGGTTTGTAACTGACCTCGGCTGCAGTTGTTTCTTCACTATGTGACATTGCTATATCAACTGATTATCCATTCACTCGCAGAATCATCATCAATATCCTCAACACTGGCAATGTTAGATTCTCCTGGTGAGACAAACCTGAAACTCCAATCCTGTCCTTCATCATCATGAGCAGTTAAGGCTTTTGGATCCTTGTTTGATGAAGTAGACTAGAGGCTGCTTGTCTTGGGAGTAAAGGTAAAGGGTGAGAACGGGTTCCCATTCCCCGTCTTCTTTGGCTTGACACATTCTCTTTTGTAGGTGCCCTTCTCACCACAGTTAAAGCAGGTCACTTTACTCTTGTCGAAGCCAAAGGTGGTGTCCTTAGTAGCAACCAAGTTCTGTCCAGTCTTTTTCACAAACTTCTTCGCCCTTCGGACAGCACTTGCTAAGGCCCACATTATATCCATTCTTTCAAGCTCCATCTCTCCACTGCTCGTAGTCCTCATCTGCCAGATGGCAGTTTCCAATCTTCCTGACTGCAACAAGTCCATCATATGAATGAACCACTGCTGCTAAAAGATCCATATGCTCTCGAGCTACTTCACGGTCATATTACCGAGGTTCTCGATCTTCAGTTTGGTAGCGTTTGCTTCAGATCCAATATGATGGGTACATGATGACCCAGATGTGTCTGATCAGAGGGAGAAGCATGTGAGGGACTGACGAGCTAGACACACAAAAGCAGTCTGGAGGGGTGCTCCAGATGTCTAGTGAGGCATGGGCGTTGTATAAAGCTGGTTTGTGTGTACGAAGACTTGTGAGCTCTATACTCATCCTTAGTGCTGTCTTCTCGCAACTTAAGAATGAAGTCATTTATATCCAGCTTTACAGGATTCCATTCTGTCTCAGGTTAGACACGAATGTAGCCCACTTATCAAGGCACACCGTCTGCGAAGTTGCTTACTTTCTCTTCCATGGTAGTAGCCACTCCATGTGTATGCAATTCGCTCATCAAGTGGTAGAATCTGTCTATGACTTCGTCCAAACTTTCATTACCAATTGATGAGAAGTTATCGAATTCCTTCTTTAACTCCTTTGCCTTGATTGCCTTCAATGATGCATTACCATCATATCTCTTCTCTAGCGCATCCCATAGTTTCTTGGACTGCTTGTTCTCTGAATACTGGTGGAATATGTCTTTGGAGATAGACTGAGTGATCAATGCATAAACTCTTTTCTCTGCATTGTATACTTTCTGTGCGTCTGTCATCCCGCTTAATGTTAGTTTAACTCCATCAGCCCACCAGTGTACTATAACTATCTCAATGGCTTTCCACAGATTAGGATCTACTCCATTAAGGTAGATCTCTAAACGTTTTTCCAGTGGGGAAACTCATCTAAAGTCAAAAGCTTTGGTGGTTTATTGTGATTCCCCACCTCACTCTCAAGCAACCAGGTTCTGTATCTTTGAGTCCTTCCCAGCAGTAAAGGCTGACATCTGATCTTCCATGACAAAAAACTTATAATCTAATCAAACAAACTTTCACTGATGCGACTGAAGGATGCGAATGAGCTAATCGTGCGTATAAGCTCTGCGATTGGTTCAATCGTGCGAATGAACTGGGCGATTGGTTCAGTCGTGCGAATGAATCTGGTGCGTATGAGCTATGCGAACGAACGGTTCAGTCGGCCGAATGAGGGTGCGACTAGGTCGAATCGTGCGTATGAGCAATGCGAATGGAGTCCAGTCGTGCGAATGAGTCACTCGTGCGACTGAAGCTGCTGTTTTGCGAAAATTTCTAGGTTTGATGGGTTTCAGCCGTAAAATTCGAAATTTCACAAGTTCTAATCGCCTAAGTCCGTAGAAACCAAACGTCGATGAGCAGGGAACTTCCAAGATCACTTTTGATGCCAAAGATTGTTTTTAGTGCAAAAACACAAACTTTTATGCAATCTTGATTGAATCAACACGTAATCAAGAGCCAATAGCTCTGATACCACTTGTTAGGACCTGGTATTTGATGGAAAATACCTAGAGATAACGTGTAACCAGATCAAATAGTGTGGAGTCCTATTTGATTGGTGATCCATCAGTGAGAACACACGAAGAATCAATCAAGGAGAGAATAACGTTAGAAATCGATAAGAAATCAATCTAATGTGTTCTATGAACTTGGAGAACGATTTGGAAGGTTCTGGACGGCTAGGGTTCGTCTGGAATCGTACTTGATCGAGTGTCCTTGTTTTTCACGAATTGAGTTGATTTATAGGTTGGCACTATTCAATCGTGCGACTGAAACATTAGTTGGTTCAGTCGTGTGATTGAACCATGCGGTGATTCATTCGTACGACTGAGTGTTCAGTCGTGCGACTGAGCCAATCTTATGTTACAGTCGTACGACTGATCCAGTCTCCTGGTTCAGTCGTGCGACTGAGTCAATCGTGTGAAGTTCTTCATGCTTATGGTTCATTCGCATGAGCCATTCGCATGAGAACTTCATTAAGTTAAGTTTGAAAGTTTTAATTAATTAATATAATATTATATGTAATCATTCAAGTAATCATAACCCAATCAATTCAGTCACGACTCATTAATGAACTATTAAACATTATAAACAACAGACTATCAATATCAGTTCATTCATCATACCAAACAAGATCTATTACATCACATATCATGATCTAGGGACAAACATGTATCAACAGTTGTGCTCGGGTGTGTTGTGTTTGGTGGGGTTTTTAGGTGTTTGAACTCAGTTGCAAAAGGGTTAGAAGGAATATACACCCAAGTTGCACCAGGTCAGTTTCTAGACCCCCGGTTTTACTTGTTTTAAACTCTTTTGGGGGCTGAAAATGTATTAAAACAATTTTCAAATGTTTATGTATGTATACCGTATGTATTATGCATGTTGGATGTGGTTCTTGAATGCTTATAGGTTGTTCATGTTAGACTAGCCCTGGTAAGCTTAGTACAGATAGGGGTTGGAAGGGTTCGAAATCATCCTAGGAACATGTTACACAGAATGTTCATGCGCCTAGATAAGGCTCATGCAACGTGGGAATGCCCTAGAAGAATAAGTATAACCATGCGCCTGACAATAGCCCAGGCGCCTGAAAATAGCCTTAGAAATGTTTAAGTATAGCCCATGCGCCTGAACAGCGGCCATGCGTTGGGTTTGTTGAACCAAAACAAGGTAGTTTAACCATTTTAAACTATGAAAACATAGCGGAATAATACCTTAAAATTATCATTTGTAATCTGAAAATTAAGGCTAATAACAAAACATCAACAAACCCAAGAACATAGGATCTTATATATGTGTTTGAACTAGCTATCAACAAGATATAACAAACCAAAACAAACCATACATGCTACCTTTAGTAAGCTTCACAAAACGATTTTGGGGAAGAAGATGATGTTGTTGAACAGCCAAAACAACAAGGAAAGATGTCCTCAAGCATCATACCCACAAGCATCAAGCAAACACCACTCTTGCTAGGATTTGTGCACCAAAATCAGGTCATGGAGGCTGCTGGAGCCTTGTTCCAGCGTGAACAAGCAAGAAGGGTGCTAGACCCTTTTTCAGCTTGAACTCTTTCTTCCATTAGAAGAGTGATGTTCTTGTGACCCTTTTGCATATAAGAGAGAGAGGCTGGATGATGTGTATGTGTGTTCTAAGAGTTTTTTCTTCAAGCAACCAAAGAAAAACAAAAGGGGAACCCCTTTCAAATGGGGCAGCCGAACCCTCTTTTTGGTTTTAGTTCCCCCAAAAGTCCTTTTATCTTTAGTAAAACTAATGTTTAAGATAGATATGTAATTAACCTTTTAATTATATAACACATACACACTTTTATTATTTGATGTTATTTAACTAAATTAAACAACATTACAAATAATATCCATGAACAAAATATCCATATAAGTTGTTCAATCTCATATGCAACTTTTTAGAAAACCATTTTCTAAATTGGTGTTTTTATTTAATTGTATGATCATATCATCAATTAAATATATTGTTTGCTAAGCTTGTTATTGGGTATGACCCGACTTGGATCATAACGTACTAACCACATCAATGTTCTATGTGTCTTGGGCATAAAGAATCCAACAATCTCCCACTTGCACAAGATACATAGAAGATTGATGCAAGCAGTAAATACCGCCTAACAACGGTTTACTACCCTAATACGCATGACTTAAAGCCATTCAATAACATCATCCCCTTCAAGTATCCAACTTGAAATGATTTAGGTGAATCAATCATTTATCCTTTTGTTTCAGATGTCATGTTAAATCCAAGGACATAGAATGATCATTCCTTGTTGATTTAACTTAATCAGGCCTTAGACATCTTGCTCTCAATGAATAAGAGGAACAAATTCCATCTTGACTACATACGTTTTCACAATCACCTCGTGTCACACCTGAACATAGCCTTATGTACTGCCTATTATTTCAGAGCAGTGAAGAACTAGCTCAAAGTATAACATTTGGTGAATATCAAAACCCAATATGTATCTCAGGTCGGAGGATACCAAATGATATTCGCCTTTACTCAAATTTACTTATGATCAATCTAGAAGATTCCATGTAGTAAAATTGAGATGCGGGTCAGTCCAATATTTGTATCCCACAAATATCTATAACCTTGGCAGCAACCAATTGCTCTATATTATTCCTTATGAATATCCACCAATCCATGTTCATAATAGTCTTACGTTCATATTTGTTCCCACAAACATGACCGACTACGGACATTTAGAATAATAAACATATTCATGGATGTATACATGCTAAAATGAATATAACTCAATATCACAAGTATATAAAGAGTTAAATATTACATTGTTTCAAAATTAATACTAAACAAATCAATTCCAGTCACTAGAATATCGAAGTCCTAAGGCACAAGTATGACTTTCATGCTTTGCCCTTTCAAGGAGCTTCGTGAGTGGATCCCAAATGTATTGATCGGTGTGAACTTTACGAATACATATTTTCCCTTTTCAACCTCATCCTTATGTAGTTGAATTTCCGCTCAATGTGCCTAGCCTTTTGAAGAGGACAGGGTACCTTGATTTATGCAATCGTACCCTCGTGATCACAAAAGGATTTCTAGGGGTCTTGAATGGTAGAGACCACCATAGGTAGGCGATAAAATTCTTTATCCATGCAGCTTCCTGAGCTGCTAATGATGCGGCTATGTATTTGGATTTTGTAGTGGACAATGCTACTCCATTCATAATGAAGACATACCCCGATTGAGAATCATCTCGAATGGTTTGGAAACTTGCATCCGTGTAACCCTTTACAACAAGTTCCTCTCATCAGATCCGTATATTAGAAACATTTCCTTAGTCCTTCTAAGGTATTTCAATATACTTTTAATAGTCATCCAATGGCTATTACCTGGATTCTGCTAATATCTGCTCGTCATGATTAACGCGCATGACCGTCCAGTCTAGTGCATATCATCACATACATGATGGATCCTATAGCTGATGCATATGGGATGTCCTTATTCGATATTGCTCATCCTTTGAGCTTGGACATTGAGATGTACTCAATATTGTCCCTCTTTGAATAGGTACCATACCTTTTTTAGAGTTTTTCCATCTTGAACCTTTTCAAGACTTTATAATATATGCACTTTGATTTAAACCTATCAACCACCTCGATCTATCCCTATAGATCTTTATTCCAAAAATATAGGCGGCTTCACCGAGATTTTATGGAAAAAACAACTTCCAAGCAGGTTTTGACACCTTCCATGGTTGGAATATCATTTCCAAAAGGTAGTATGTCATCAACATACAATACTAAGAATGTTATTATGCTCCCACTAGCCTTCATATATACACAAGCCTCATCAGCGTTCTTGATGAAACCAAATTTTGATCTCTTCATCAAAACGTTGATTCCAACTTCTCGATGCTAGATTCAATCCATAGATTGACTTCTTTAACTTGCATACTTTTAGGATGTTGTGGATCGACAAAACCATCTGGCCAACCATATGGACAGTCTCTTCGAGATGTCCATTAAGACAAGCGGTTTTGACATCCATTTGCCAAATCTCATAGTCATAATATGCAGCTATGGCAAATAATATCCTAATTGACTTTAGCATTGCCACAGCAAGAAGTTTCATCATAATCAACCCTTTGATTTTGAGTGAAACCTTTGCTACAAGTCTTGCTTTGTAAGTATCCAGTTTCCATCTATATCCATTTTCATCCAACCGGTTTGGAGTTAAGTGGAGGGTCAACCAATTCCCAAACTTGATTGTCATACATGGATTGCATCTTAACGTTCATGGCATCCAGCCATTTGTCACAATCCGAATTGGACATTGCTTCATGGTATGTGGTTGCTCATGGAGTCAACCACATAGCATCCATTCATGAAAAATCCATATCTTTCAGGTGGAATGCTAACTTACCAGATCTGCGAACGTTTTGTGTGTATTGATCAACCTCTTGATCATCATCAACAACCTCTTGTTGATTGCTAGTGTCAACCAAACGTGTATCGGCTTGTGGATTTTGATCCTCATCAAATTCCACTATTCTATACGTTATTCCTTCCATAAGGAACTTAGTTTCCAAGAACTCAGCCTTTCGAGCAATAATTACTCTTGCTCTGTTGGATCAAAGAAGTAGTATCCTATACAGTCTTTGGGATATCCAACAAATATACACTTAGTGAATCGACTATCTTGGTCAGGGCCATATTCAAAATACGAGCCTCGGAGAGCATTGCGAAAACCCAAAATGATAGAGGTAGTGAGCTTATAGCCATCATAGATTGAACCATATCCAATAGGGTTCGATTTCTCCTTTCAGACACACCATTATGTGTGGTGTTCCAGGTGGAGTAAGTTGTGAGACGATCCCACAACTTCTTAGATGGTACTAAAAGCATCACTGAGGTATTCACCTCCTCTATCTGAACAAAGAACTTTGAGAGTTTTATGAGTTGATTTTCTACTTCATTCTTGAAGATTTTGAACATTTCAAAAGCTTCATGTTTGTGTGTCATCATGTACACATAACCATAGCGACTATAATCATCGGTAAAGGTAATGAAGTATCTATCACCATTTCTAGTCATTGTCTTAAAAGGGCCACATACATCCGAATGTATGATTCCCAATAAGTCTTTTGCCTCTTGTTAGTGCCACTAAAGGGCGACTTGGTCATCTAGTTTGTAAACAAGATTCACACTTATCGAATGAAACATTTCATTTGCTTTTCAAAAGACCATTCTTTTGAGGTGTTTGAATCCGATTCTTGTTTATGTGACCAAGACGACAATGCCAAAATAAGAATCACTTAAACCCATTTTAAGTTTCTTGGTGCTTGTTTGGTATAATGAGCTATTATAGGATGAATCATTATGAACCAATTCATAGATTCATTAAAAGGCATAGCCTGAAATAAAATACATCATCCACACAAACATAAATACCATTGTTAACAAACTTTAATTCATAACCACATTGTTCTAAAAGGGAAATCAAATTATGTTCCTAGTCAAACTAGGAGCATACAAAATGTTCTTAATGACAACTTCCAAACTATTTGAAAGTTTCAAATATTGTCTCCTTGGGCTTCGACATCAACTTTTGCTCCTTTGCCCATGTAGAGACTTGTGTCTCCCTTCTTGAAGTGCTTATTCTATGAACCCCTGCAACAAATTGCAAAAAGAGTTCCACATCCGGTATCCAATACCCATGTGTTTGAAGAAATAACATTTCAACCAATGTGAATTATGAAAGTTGTACATGAGGTTTGCCTAGCATCCCTCTTGTTTCTCAACTCTTTGAGATAGGTTGGACAATTCCTTTCCAATGTCCTATCTCTCCACACTCAAAGCATGGATCGTTCTCCGTTACCTTAGGCTTCTAAGCTTAGGCTTTGGAGGTTCCGCTTTAGCCTTTCCTTTCCCCTTTCCTTTGATGTGCCCCTTTCTTTTGGGAACATTTGCCTTGGGATCAGGGAATGGCATTTTCTTATTGCCTTCCTCATTGATCGAGAGAACAGGTAGAACCTTTCTACCCATCCCTGCCTCGGTGTTTTGAGCATTGCGTGAAGCTCACCAATACTCTTGTCCCATCTGTTCATATTGTAATTCATTATGAACATCTCAACCTTTTAATTAGGCCATTAAGGATCAAATCCGTGGCTACCTCTTTTGAGACGGGACAATTAAGCCTCTCGAGGCGATCAACGTGGCATTTCATCTTAAGAACATAAGATGATACCGATTGGGTTCCACCCTTAGCTTGTTGAAGGAACATTTCCTTCAACTGGGTAATTATGTCATATGCCCAAGTTGCTCCAAGTCCTTTTGGAGTTCGGGAATCATAGTTCCCAACATAGGCAGGAAACCTGCATGGAATCCTAGTGTATTGAAGCCAATCATCATAGGCCTCAACATCCTCAGGGTCGGGTTGGTCAGGAATAGGATCGTCAAGGACATAGGCCTTTTTTCTTGCTTGAGAACAATTCTCAAGTTTTGATACTAGTCCATAAAGTTATTATGGTTAAGACGATCCCTTTTAAGATGGTTCTCAGTGATAGGGTAGGGACGGTCGGGTGGTAGCATTGTGGTTGCGGCCATTACTACAAAATTACAAAGTTCATTTTAGTATTTCTGAAAAATGCATTTTAATTATTAATACCCTTTACACGTCTCATAGACAATTAATAATTAAAATCTAGAATCCAACGTTACATTTAAATGATGGTTAGGTGACCTTTATCCCATTATTTAAATTAACAAGGTAGTCAACATTTGACAATTGCAACCTATTGCAACTTCTAGCTTTATGGGATCGGTTAAACATCTTATGTTTAGTCGGCATGTAAAATCCCATCAACACCATTGTACGCCATGCTTCGGTGACCCTATGCACATGGTTTCCAATTCAAGTCGTCCTACTTACACACACGTGTGAGTTTACACATACAAGCGGTTAGGTGACCTTTATCCCACAAATATGTTAAGCTCACCTCAAAACACACAAGTTCCCTAAAAGTGGTTAGGTGACCTTTATCCCACAAGTAGTTCTCAAGTGATTCGAGTGTCGTGTAAAAGGATGGTGTTTAACTTGTTTCCAAAGGGATTTAAGTTTTCATTAATTCTAGTTATGAAAACTCTATGTACCTTGTATTCGCATGCTTTCAAATACATGGTACCCTATGGTTTCTTTTAATAAAACCTCTTTATTTTGAAATCATTAATCCTTTTAATAACCTTTTATTAGTCACTTAATGATTAGGAACCAAAAAATTCAGCTTGTTGTGATATTTATTTAGATTGTTAAGCATATCATATATCAAACAATCAACATAAAATGAACAATCAAACAAGCATATATCAAACAACCACATGTGCATAACCATAGCCACTATGTTGACAACACTTGTTTGCCATCACAAGTGTTATCATTTGGTCTTTCCTAAGGGTTGAACACAACACAAAGATGAGATCTCCAAAGACCCCCACTTGAACTTGCATCCAAATGCTTCAAGTCCTTCTCTTGTGTCTTCCTTTTGTGCTTCCATCTTGTGCATCTTCTTTTAAAAAATTTATATCCTAATACAAATTTTCTAATAAAGAAAACATACTTAATCTATCTATTACATCACAATGAATGAATAAATAGATTACATCCAAACACAAGCATAAGGAATAATTATTACAACCCATTAGAATGAAATCAACCAAAACAAACATCCATATAAAAACCAAATCAATACAAGGTCAAGGCTCGGTTATACATACCAAGAACCAAATAAACCCCCATATGACCCTAAATTTTCAGCCAACATAAACCAAGAATTTAGGGTCTTTGTCCAAACAAAAACATAATGAACTACTTGATATCTTTCTTTCAAGGTTTAATCACAAGCATGTTAGATATAACCTTGAAAAGTTGGGGATTTATAACATCACCACAAAACAGCCCCTATAAGGTTGTTAAAGCCCCATAAAACCAATTTTACAAGAACAAATGAAACTAGTCATCCACATATCCGGCTCTAGATGCCAATGTTGGGTTTGTTGAACCAAAAAAGGTAGTTTAACCATTTTAAACTATGAAACATAGCGGAATAATACCTTAAAATTATCATTTGTAATCTGAAAATTAAGGCTAATAACAAAACATCAACAAACCCAAGAACATAGGATCTTATATATGTGTTTGAACTAGCTATCAACAAGATATAACAAACAAACAAACCATACATGCTACCTTTAGTAAGCTTCACAAAACGATTTTGGGTGAAGAAGATGATGTTGTTGAACAGCCAAAACAAAAGGAAAGATGTCTCAAGCATTCATACCCACAAGCATCAAGCAAACACCACTCTTGCTAGGATTTGTGCACCAAAATCAGGTCATGGAGGCTGCTGGAGCCTTGTTCCAGCCGTGAACAAGCAAGAAGGGTGCTAGACCCTTTTTCAGCTTGAACTCTTTCTTCCATTAGAAGAGTTGATGTTCTTGTGACCCTTTTGCATATTAAAGAGAGAGAGAGCTGGATAGATGGGGTATGTGTGTTCTAAGAGTTTTTTCTTCAAGCAACCAAAGAAAAACAAAAGGGGAGAACCCCTTTCAAATGGGGCAGCCGAACCCTCTTTTTGGTTTTAGTTTTCCCCCAAAAGTCCCTTTATCTTTAGTTAAACTAATGTTTAAGATTGTTATATGTGATTAACCTTTTAATTATATAACACATACACACTTTTATTATTTGATGTTATTTAACTAAATAAACAACATTACAAATAATATCCATGAACAAAATATCCATATAAGTTGTTCAATCTCATATGCAACTTGTTTAGAAAACCCATTTTTAAATTGGTGTTTTTATTAATTGTATGATCATATCATCAATTAAATAATATTGGTGTTTGCCTAAGCTTGTTATGTGGGTATGACCCGACTTTGATCATAACGTACTAACCACATCAATGTTCTATGGTCTTGGGCATAATGAATCAACCAATCTCCCACTTGCATAAGATACATAGAAGATTGATGCAAGTTGTAAATACCGCCTAACAACGGTTTACTACCCTTAATACGCATGCCTTAAAGCCATTCAATAACATCATCCCCTTCAAGTATCCAACTTGAAATGATTTAAGTGAATCAATCATTTATCCTTTTGTTTCAGATGTCATGTTAAATCCAAGGACTTAGAATGATCATTCCTTGTTGATTTAACTTAATTAGGCCTTAGAGATCTTGCTCTCAATGAATAAGAGGAACAAATTCCATCTTGACTACATACGTTTTCACAATCACCTCGTGTCACACCTGAACATAGCCTTATGTATTGCCTATTATTTCAGAGCAGTGAAGAGCTAGCTCAAAGTATAACATTTGGGAATATACAAAACCCAATATGTATACTCAGGTCGGAGGATACCAAATGATATTCGCCTTTACTCAAATTACTTATGATCAATCTAGAAGATTCCATGTAGTAAAATTGAGATGCGGGTCAGTCCATATTTGTATCCACCATATCTATAAACCTTGGCAGCAACCAATTGCTCTATATTATTCCTTATGAATATCACCAATCCATGTTCATTAATCGTACGTTCATATTTTTCCCACAAACATGACCGACTACGGACATTTAGAATAATAAGCATATTCATGGATGTATACATGCTAAAATGAATCTAACTCAATATCAAGTATATAAAGAGTTAAATATTACATTGTTCAAAATTTTAATGTAACAAATCAATAACAGTCACTAGAATATCAAAGTACTAAGGCACAAGTATGACTTTCATGCTTTGCCCTTTCAAGGAGCTTCATGAGTGGATCCACAACGTATTGATCGGTGTGAACTTTACGAATACATATTTTCCCTTTTCAACTCATCCTTATGTAGTGTGAGTTGAATTTCCGCTCAATATGCCTAGCCTTTTGAGAGGACAGGGTACCTTGATTTGTGCCATCGTACCATTGTGATCACAAAAGGATTTCTAGGGGTCTTGAATGGTAGAGCCACCATAGGTAGGCGATAAAGTTCTTATCCACGCAGCTTCCTGAGATGCTAATATGCGGCTATGTATTTGGATTTTGTAGTGACAATGATACTCATTCATAATGATGACATACTCCGATTGAGAATCATCTCGAATGTTTTGGAAACTTGCATCCGTGTGTAACCCTTTACAACAAGTTCCTCTCTATCAGATCCGTATATTAGAAACATTTCCTTAGTCCTTCTAAGTATTTCAATATACTTTTAATAGTCATCTAATGGCTATTATATGGATTTGCTAATATATGCTCATCATGATAAACGTGCATGACTCGTCCAGTCTAGTGCATATCATCACATGTATGATGGATCCTATAGCTGATGCATATAGGGATGTCCTTTATTTGATATTGCTATCATCGTTTGAGCTTGGACATTGAGATATACTCAATATTGTCCCTCTTTGAATAGGTACCATACCTTTTTTAGAGTTTTTCCATCTTGAACCTTTTCAAGACTTATTAATATATGCACTTTGATTTAAACCTATCAACCACGTCGATCTATCCCTATAGATCTTTATTCCAAAATATATAGGCGGCTTCAACGAGATTTTATGGAAAAATAACTTCCAAGCTAGGTTTTGACACCTTCCATGGTTGGAATATCATTTCCAAAAGGTAGTATGTCATTAACATACAATACTAAGATGTTATTATGCTCCCACTAGCCTTCATATATACACAATCCTCATCAGCGTTCTTGACGAAACCAAATTTTTGATCTCTTCATCAAAACGTTGATTCCAACTTCTGGATGCTAGAATCAATCCATAGATTGACTTCTTTAACTTGCATGCTTTTAGGATGTTGTGGATCGACAAAACCATCTGGCCAAACCATATGGAAAGTCTCTTCGAGATGTCCATTAAGACAAGCGGTTTTGACATCCATTTGCCAAATCTCATAGTCATAATATGCAGTTATGGCAAATAATATCTTATGACTTTAGTATTGCCACAAGCAAGAAAGTTTATCATATTCAACCCTTTGATTTTGAGTGAACCTCTTGCTACAAGTCTTTCTTTGTAAGTATCCAAGTTTCCATCTATATCCATTTTCATCCAACCGGTTTGGAGTTAAGTGGAGGGTCAACCAATTCCAAACTTGATTGTCATACATGGATTGCATCTTAACGTTCATGGCATCCAGCCATTTGTCACAATCCGAAGGACATTGCTTCATGGTATGTGGTTGGCTCATAGGAGTCAACCACATAGCATCCATTCATGAAAAATCCATATCTTTCAGGTGGAATGCTAACTTACCAGATCTCGAACGTTTTGTGTGTATTGATCAACCTCTTGATCATCATCAACAACCTCTTATTGATTGCTAGTGTCAACCAAACGTGTATAGGCTTGTAGATTTTGATCCTCATCAAATTCCATTATTCTATACGTTATTCCTTCCATAAGGACTTAGTTCTGAGAATTCAGCCTATCGAGCAATAATTACTCTTGCTCTGTTGGATCAAAGAAGTAGTATCCTATACAATCTTTAGGATATCCAACAATATACACTTAGTGAATCGGTATCTTGTCAAGTCCATATTCAAAATACGAGTCGCGGAGAGGTGTGAAAACCAAGATGATAGAGGTAGTGAGCTTATAGCTATCATAGATTGACCATATCCAATAGGGTTGATTTCTCTTTTAGACACACCATTATGTTGTGGTGTTCGGTTGGAGTAAGTTGTGAGACGATCCCATAACTTCTTAGATGGTACTAAAATCATCACTGAGGTTCACCTCATCCATGTGAACAAAGAACTTTAAGAGTTTTATTGAGTTGATTTTCTACTTCATTCTTGAAGATTTCGAACATTTCAAAAGCTTCATGTTTGTGTGTCATCATGTACACATAACCATAGCGACTATAATCATCGGTAAAGGTAATGAGTATCTATCCATTTCTAGTCATTTTTCTTTAAAAGGGCCGCATACATCCGAATGTATGATTCCCAATAAGTCTTTGCCTCTGTTAGTGCCACTAAAGGGCGACTTGGACATCTAGTTTGTAAACAAGATTCACACTTATCGAATGAAACATTTCATTTGCTCTTCAAAGACCATTATTTTGAGGTGTTTGAATCCGATTCTTGTTTATGTGACCAAGACAAAATGCCAAATATAAGAATCACTTAAACCCATTTTAAGTTCTTGGTGCTTGTTTGGTATAATGAGCTATTATAGGATGAATCATTATGAACCAATTCATAGATTCCATTAAAAGACATAGCCTGAAATAAAATACATCATCCACACAAACATAAATACATTGTCAGCAAACTTAATTCATAACCACATTGTTCTAAAAGGGAAATCAAAATTATGTTCCTAGTCAAACTAGGAGCATACAAAATGTCCTTAATGACAACTTCCAAACTATTTGAAAGCTTCAAAATATTGTCTCCTTGGGCTTCGACATAAACTTTTGCTCCTTTGCCCATGTAGAGACTTGTGTTCTCCCTTCTTGAAGTGCTATTTCTATGAACCCCTGCAATAAATTGCAAAAAGAGTTCCACATCCGCTATCCAATACCCATGGGTTGAAGAAATAATATTTCAACAATGTGAATTATGAAAGTTGTACATGAGGTTTGCCTAGCATCCCGCTTGGTTCTCAACTCTTTGAGATAGGTTGGACAATTCCCTTTCCAATGTCCTATCTCTCATACTCAAAGCATGGATCGTTCTCCGTTACCTTAGGCTTCTCAAGCTTAGGCTTTGGAGGTTCTGTTTAGCCTTTCCTTTCCCCTTTCCTTTGATGTGCCCCTTTCTTTTGGGAACATTTGCCTTGGGATCACGGAATGGCATTTTCTTATTGCCTTCCTCATTGATCGAGAGAACATGTTGAACCTTTCTACCCATCCCTGCCTGGTTGTTGAGCATTGCGTGAAGCTCACGAATACTCTATCCCATCTGTTCATATGTAATTCATTATGAACATCTCAAACTTTTAATTAGGCCATTAAGGATCATATCATGGCTACCTCTTTTGACGGGACAATTAAGCCTCTCGAGGCGATCAACGTGGCATTTCATCTTAAGAACATAAGATGATACGATTGGGTTCCACCCTAGCTTGTTGAAGGAACATTTCCTTCAACTTGGTAATTATGTCATATGCCCCATGTTGCTCCAAGTCCTTTTCGAGTTCGGAAATCATAGTTCCCAACATAAGGCAGGAAACTGAATGGAATCCTTAGTGTATTGAAGCTAATCATCATAGGCCTCAACATCCTCAGGGTCGGGTTGGTCAGGAATAGGAGCGTCTAGGCCATAGGCCTTTTTTCTGCTTGAGAACAATTCTCAAGTTTTGATACTAGTCCATAAAGTTATTATGGTTAAGACGATCCCATTTTAAGATTGTTCTCAGTGATAGTCGGAGTCGGAGGGTCCGGGGGTGGTAGCATTGTGGTTGCGGCATTACTACAAAATTACAAAGTTCATTTTAGTATTTCTGAAAAATAGCATTTTAATTATTAATACCCTTTGCACGTCTCATAGGCAATAATAATTAAAATCTAGAATCCAACGTTACATTTAAATAGTGGTTGGGACCTTTATCCATTATCTAAATTAACAAGGTAGTCAACATTTGACAATTGCAACCTATTGCAACTTCTAGCTTTATGGATCGGTTAAACATCTTATCTTTAGTCGGCATGTGAAATTTCATCAAAACCATTGTATGCTACGCTTTGGTGACCCTATGCACATGGTTTCCGGTTCAAGTCGTCCTACTTACACACACGTGTGAGTTTACAATACAAGCGGTTAGGTGACCTTTATCCCAAATATGTTAAGCTCACCTCAAAACACACAAGTTCCTAAAAGTGGTTAGGTGACCTTTATCCCACAAGTAGTTCTCAAGTGATTCGAGTGTCGTGTAAAAGGATGGTGTTTAACTTGTTTCCAAAGGGATTTAAGTTTTCATTAATTCTAGTTATGAAAACTCTATGTACCTTGTATTCGCATGCTTTCAAATACATGGTACCCTATGGTTCTTATTTAATAAAACCTCTTCTATTTTAAATCATTAATCCTTTTAATAGCCTTTTATTAGTCACTTAATGATTAGGAACCAAAAAATTCAGCTTGTTGTGATATTTATTAGATTGCTAAGATATTTCATGTATCAAACAATCAACATAAAATGAACAATCAAACAAGCATATATCAAACAACCACATGTGCATAACCATACCATTATGTTGACAACACTTGTTTGCCATCACAAGGTTATCATTTGGTCTCTCCTAAGGGTTGAACACAACACAAAGATGAGATCTCCAAAGACCCCCTCTTGAACTTGCATCCAAATGCTTCAAGTCCTTCTCTTGTGTCTTCCTTTTGCGCTTCCATCTTGTGCATCTTCTTTTAAAAAATTTATATCCTAATACAAATTTTCTAATAAAGGAAAACATACTAATCATCTATACATCACAAATGAACGAATAAATAGATTACATCCAAACACAAGCATAAGGAATAATTATTACAACCCATTAGAATGAAATCAACCAAAACAAACATCCATATAATACCAAATCAATACAAGGTCAAGGCTCGGTTATACAATATCCAAGAACCAAATAAACCCCCATATGACCCTAAATTTTCAGCCAACATAAACCAAGAATTTAGGGTCATTATCCAAACAAAAACATAATGAACTACTTGATATCTTTCTTTCAAGGTTTAATCACAAGCATGTTAGATATAACCTTGAAAGATTGGGGATTTATAACATCACCACAAAACAGCCCCTATAAGGTTGTTAAAGCCCCATAAAACCAATTTTACAAGAACAAATGAAACTAGTCATCCACATATCCGGCTCTAGATGCCAATGTTGGGTTTGGAACCAAAACAAGGTAGTTTAACCATTTTAAACTATGAAAACGCAGCGGAATAATACCTTAAAATTATCATCAGTAATCTAAAAATTAAGGCTAATAACAAAACATCAACAAACCCAAGAAACATAGGATCTATATATGTGTTTGAACTAGCTATCAACAAGATATAACAACCCAAAACAAACCATACATGCTACCTTAGTAAGCTGCAGAAAAATTTTGGGTGAAGAAGATAATGTGTTGAACAGCCAAAACATCAAGGAAAGATGAAAGATGTCCTCAAGCATTCATACCCACGAGCATCAAGCAAACACCACTCTTGCTAGGATTTGTGCACCAAAATCGGGTCATGGAGGGCTGGAGCCTTGTTCCAGCCGTGAACAAGCAAGAAGGGTGCTAGACCCTTTTTTAGCTTTGAACTCTTTCTTCCATAAGAAGTGTTGATGTTCTTGTGACCCTTTTGCATATTAAACCGAAAGAGAGAGCTGGATAGATGTTGTATGTGTGTTCTAAGAGGTTTTTTCTTCAAGACAACCAAAGAAAAACAAAAGGAGAGAACCCCTTTCAAATGGGGCAGCCGAACCCTCTTTTTGGTTTTAGTTTTCCCCAAAAGTCCTTTTATCTTAGTTAAACTAATGTTTAAGATTGTTGTATATAATTAACCTTTTAATTATATAACACATACACACTTTTATTAATTGATGTTATTTAACTAAATTAAACAACATTACAAATAATATCCATGGACAAAATATCCATATAAGTTGTTCAATCTCATATGCAACTTATTTAGAAAACCCATTTTCTAAATTGGTGTATTTATTTAATTGCATGATCATATCATCAATTAAATAATATTGGTGTTTGCTAAGCTTGTTATTGGGTATGACCCGACTTGATCATAACGTACTAACCACATCAATGTTCTATGTGTCTTGGGCATAAAGAATCCAACAATCTCCCACTTGCACAAGATACATAGAAGATTGATGCAAGCAGTAAATACCGCCTAACAACGGTTTACTACCCTTAATACGCATGCTTAAAGCCATTCAATAACATCATCCCCTTCAAGTATCCAACTTGAAATGATTTAGGTGAATCAATCATTTATCCTTTTGTTTCAGATGTCATGTTAAATCCAAGGACAGAAGAATGATCATTCCTTGTTGATTTAACTTAATCAGGCCTTAGACATCTTGCTCTCAATGAATAAGAGGAACAAATTCCATCTTGACTACATACGTTTTCACAATCACCTCGTGTCACACCTGAACATAGCCTTATGTATTGCCTATTATTTCAGAGCAGTGAAGAGCTAGCTCAAAGGTAACATTTGGGGAATATCAAAACCCAATATGTATCTCAGGTCGGAGGATACCAAATGATATTCGCCTTTACTCAAATTTACTTATGATCAATCTAGAAGATTCCATGTAGTAAAATTGAGATGCGGGTCAGTCCAATATTGTATCCCACAAATATCTATAAACCTTGGCAGCAACCAATTGCTCTATATTCATTCCTTATGAATATCCACCAATCCATGTTCATAATAGTCTTACGTTCATATTTTTTCCCACAAACATGACCGACTACGGACATTTAGAATAATAAGCATATTCATGGATGTATACATGCTAAAATGAATATAACTCAATATCACAAGTATATAAAGAGTTAAATATTACATTGTTTCAAAATTTTAATACTAAACAAATCAATAACAGTCACTAGAATATCGAAGTCCTAAGGCACAAGTATGACTTTCATGCTTTGCCCTTTCAAGGAGCTTCATGAGTGGATCCGCAACGTATTGATCGGTGTGAACTTTACGAATACATATTTTCCCTTTTCAACTCATTCCTTATGTAGTTGAATTTCCGCTCAATATGCCTAGCCTTTTGAAGAGGACAGGGTACCTTGATTTGTGCAATCGTACCCTTTGATCACAAAAGGATTTCTAGGGGTCTTGAATGGTAGAGACCACCATAGGTAGGCGATAAAGTTCTTTATCCATGCAGCTTCCTGAGCTGCTAATATGCGGCTATGTATCGGATTTTTGTAGTGGACAATGCTACTCCATTCATAATGATGACATACGACCGATTGAGAATCATCTCGAATGTTTGGAAACTTGCATCCGTGTAACCCTTTACAACAAGTTCCTCTCTATCAGATCCGTATATTAGAAACATTTCCTTAGTCCTTCTAAGGTATTTCAATATACTTTTAATAGTCATCCAATGGCTATTATTGGATTCTGCTAATATATGCTCATCATGATTAACGTGCATGACTCGTCCAGTCTAGTGCATATCATCACATGCATGATGGATCCTATAGCTGATGCATATGGGATGTCCTTTATTTGATATTGCTCATCGTTTGAGCTTGGACATTGAGATATACTCAATATTGTCCCTCTTTGAATAGGTACCATACCTTTTTTAGAGTTTTTCATCTTGAACCTTTTCAAGACTTTATTAATATATGCACTTTGATTTAAACCTATCAACCACGTCGATCTATCCCTATAGATCTTTATTCCAAAAATATAGGCGGCTTCAACGAGATTTTATGGAAAACAACTTCCAAGCTAGGTTTTGACACCTTCCATGGTTGGAATATCATTTCCAAAAGGTAGTATGTCATAACATACAATACTAAGAATGTTATTATGCTCCCACTAGCCTTCATATATACACAATCCTCATCAGCGTTCTTGACGAAACCAAATTTTGATCTCTTCATCAAAACGTTGATTCCAACTTCTCGATGCTAGAACAATCCATAGATTGACTTCTTTAACTTGCATACTTTTAGGATGTTGTGGATCGACAAAACCATCTGGCCAAACCATATGGAAAGTCTCTTCGAGATGTCCATTAAGACAAGCGGTTTTGACATCCATTTGCCAAATCTCATAGTCATAATATGCAGTTATGGCAAAAATAATATCCTAATTGACTTTAGCATTGCCACAAGCAAGAAAGTTTCATCATAATCAACCCTTTGATTTTGTGAAAACCTTTGCTACAAGTCTTCTTTGTAAGTATCCAAGTTTCCATCTATATCCATTTTCATCCAACCGGTTTGGAGTTAAGTGGAGGGTCAACCAATTCCCAAACTTGATTGTCATACATGGATTGCATCTTAACGTTCATGGCATCCAGCCATTTGTCACAATCCGAATTGGACATTGCTTCATGGTATGTGGTTGGCTCATAGGAGTCAACCACATAGCATCCATTCATGAAAAATCCATATCTTTCAGGTGGAATGCTAACTTTACCAGATCTGCGAACGTTTTGTGTGTATTGATCAACCTCTTGATCATCATCAACAACCTCTATTGATTGCTAGTGTCAACCAAACGTGTATGGCTTGTAGATTTTGATCCTCATCAAATTCCATTATTCTATACGTTATTCCTTCCATAAGGAACTTAGTTTCTGAGAATTCAGCCTTTCGAGCAATAATTACTCTTGCTCTGTTGGATCAAAGAAGTAGTATCCTATACAATCTTTAGGATATCCAACAAATATACACTTAGTGAATCGACTATCTTGGTCAAGTCCATATTCAAAATACGAGCTCGGAGAGCATGTGAAAACAAATGATAGAGGTAGTGAGCTTATAGCATCATAGATTGAACCATATCCAATAGGGTTGATTTCTCCTTTAGACACACCATTATGTTGTGGTGTTCCGGTTGGAGTAAGTTGTGAGACGATCCCATAACTTCTTAGATGGTACTAAAATCATCACTGAGGTATTCACCTCATCATCTGAACAAAGAACTTTAAGAGTTTTATTGAGTTGATTTTCTACTTCATTCTTGAAGATTTCGAACATTTCAAAAGCTTCATGTTTGTGTGTCATCATGTACACATAACCATAGCGACTATAATCATCGGTAAAGGTAATGAAGTATCTATTCACCATTTCTAGTCATTTTCTTAAAAGGGCCGCATACATCCGAATGTATGATTCCAATAAGTCTTTTGCCCTCTGTTAGTGCCACTAAAGGGCGACTTGGTCATCTAGTTTGTAAACAAGATTCACACTTATCGAATGAAACATTTCATTTGCTCTTCAAAGACCATTATTTTGAGGTGTTTGAATCCGATTCTTGTTATGTGACCAAGACACAATGCCAAATATAAGAATCACTAAAACCATTTTAAGTTTCTGGTGCTTGTTGGTATAATGAGCTATTATAGGATGAATCATTATGAACCAATTCATAGATTCCATTAAAAGACATAGCCTGAAATAAAATACATCATCCACACAAACATAAATACCATTGTTAGCAAACTTTAATTCATAACCACATTGTTCTAAAAGGGAAATCAAATTATGTTCCTAGTCAAACTAGGAGCATACAAAATGTCCTTAATGACAACTTCCAAACTATTTGAAAGCTTCAAAATATTGTCTCCTTGGGCTTCGACATAAACTTTTGCTCCTTTGCCCATGTAGAGACTTGTGTCTCCCTTCTTGAAGTGCTTATTTCTATGAACCCCTGCAATAAATTGCAAAAAGAGTTCCACATCCGCTATCCAATACCCATGTGTTTGAAGAAATAACATTTCAACCAATGTGAATTATGAAAGTTGTACATGAGGTTTGCCTAGCATCCCTCTTGTTTTCTCAACTCTTTGAGATAGGTTGGACAATTCCCTTCCAATGTCCTATCTCTCCATACTCAAAGCATGGATCGTTCTCCGTTACCTTAGGCTTCTCAAGCTTAGGCTTTGGAGGTTCTGCTTTAGCCTTTCCTTTCCCCTTTCCTTTGATGTGCCCCTTTCTTTTGGGAACATTTGCCTTGGGATCACGGAATGGCATTTTCTTATTGCCTTCCTCATTGATCGAGAGAACATGTTGAACCTTTCTACCCATCCCTGCCTCGGTGTTTTGAGCATTGCGTGAAGCTCACGAATACTTTATCCCATCTGTTCATATTGTAATTCATTATGAACATCTCAAACCTTTTAATTAGGCCATTAAGGATCATATCCATGGCTACCTCTTTTGAGACGGGACAATTAAGCCTCTCGAGGCGATCAACGTGGCATTCATCTTAAGAACATAAGATGATACCGATTGGGTTCAACCCTAGCTTGTTGAAGGAACATTCCTTCAACTTGGTAATTATGTCATATGCCCCATGTTGCTCCAAGTCCTTTTCGAGTTCGGAAATCATAGTTCCCAACATAAGGCAGGAAACTTGAATGGAATCCTTAGTGTATTGAAGCTAATCATCATAGGCCTCAACATCCTCAGGGTCGGGTTGGTCAGGAATAGGATCGTCTAGGCCATAGGCCTTTTTTCTTGCTTGAGAACAATTCTCAAGTTTTGATACTAGTCCATAAAGTTATTATGGTTAAGACGATCCCATTTTAAGATTGTTCTCAGTGATAGCGTAGGGACGGTCCGGGTGGTAGCATTGTGGTTGCGGCATTACTACAAAATTACAAAGTTCATTTTAGTATTTCTGAAAAATAGCATTTTAATTATTACCCTTTGCACGTCTCATAGGCAATTAATAATTAAAATCTAGAATCCAACGTTACATTTAAATAGTGGTTAGGTGACCTTTATCCCATTATCTAAATTAACAAGGTAGTCAACATTTGACAATTGCAACCTATTGCAACTTCTAGCTTTATGGGATCGGTTAAACATCTTATCTTTAGTCGGCATGTGAAATTTCATCAAAACCATTGTATGCTACGCTTTGGTGACCCTATGCACATGGTTTCCGGTTCAAGTCGTCCTACTTACACACACGTGTGAGTTTACACATACAAGCGGTTAGGTGACCTTTATCCCACAATATGTTAAGCTCACCTCAAAACACAAGTTCCCTAAAAGTGGTTAGGTGACCTTTATCCCACAAGTAGTTCTCAAGTGATTCGAGTGTCGTGTAAAAGGATGGTGTTTAACTTGTTTCCAAAGGGATTTAAGTTTTCATTAATTCTAGTTATGAAAACTCTATGTACCTTGTATTCGCATGCTTTCAAATACATGGTACCCTATGGTTCTTATTTATAAAAAACCTCTTCTATTTTAAATCATTAATCCTTTTAATAGCCTTTTATTAGTCACTTAATGATTAGGAACCAAAAAATTCAGCTGTTGTGATAATTATTTTTAGATTGCTAAGAATATTCATGTATCAAACAATCAACATAAAATGAACAATCAAACAAGCATATATCAAAAACACATGTGCATAACCATACCATTATGTTGACAACACTTGTTTGCCATCACAAGTGTTATCATTTGGTCTCTCCTAAGGGTTGAACACAACACAAAGATGAGATCTCCAAAGACCCCCTCTTGAACTTGCATCCAAATGCTTCAAGTCCTTCTCTTGTGTCTTCCTTTTGCGCTTCCATCTTGTGCATCTTCTTTTAAAAAATTTATATCCTAATACAAATTTTCTAATAAAGGAAAACATACTTAATCTATCTATTACATCACAAAAAGAATAACAAATAAATAGATTACATCCAAACACAAGCATAAGGAATAATTATTACAACCCATTAGAATGAAATCAACCAAAACAAACATCCATATAATACCAAATCAATACAAGGTCAAGGCTCGGTTATACAATATCCAAGAACCAAATAAACCCCCATATGACCCTAAATTTTCAGCCAACATAAACCAAGAATTTAGGGTCATTATCCAAACAAAAACATAATGAACTACTTGATATCTTTCTTTCAAGGTTTAATCACAAGCATGTTAGATATAACCTTGAAAGATTGGGGATTTATAACATCACCACAAAACAGCCCCTATAAGGTTGTTAAAGCCCCATAAAACCAATTTTACAAGAACAAATGAAACTAGTCATCCACATATCCGGCTCTAGATGCCAATGTTGGTTTGTTGAACCAAAACAAGTAGTTTAACCATTTTAACTATGAAAACGCAGCGGAATAATACCTTAAAATTATCATCAGTAATCTAAAAATTAAGGCTAATAACAAAACATCAACAAACCCAAGAAACATAGGATCTTATATATGTGTTTGAACTAGCTATCAACAAGATATAACAACCAAAACAAACCATACATGCTACCTTAGTAAGCTGCAGAAAACTATTTGGGTGAAGAAGATAATGTGTTGAACAGCCAAAACATCAAGGAAAGATGTCCTCAAGCATTCATACCCACGAGCATCAAGCAAACAACACTCTTGCTAGGATTTGTGCACCAAAATCGGGTCATGGAGGCTGCTGGAGCCTTGTTCCAGCCGTGAACAAGCAAGAAGGGTGCTAGACCCTTTTTTAGCTTTGAACTCTTTCTTCCATAAGAAGTGTTGATGTTCTTGTGACCCTTTTGCATATTAACCGAAAGAGAGAGTGGATAGATGTTGTATGTGTGTTCTAAGAGGTTTTTTCTTCAAGACAACCAAAGAAAAACAAAAGGGGAGAAACCCTTTCAATGGGGCAGCCGAACCTCTTTTTTGGTTTTAGTTTTCCCCAAAAGTCCTTTTATCTTTAGTTAAACTAATGTTTAAGATTGTTGTATATAATTAACCTTTTAATTATATAACACATACACACTTTTATTAATGATGTTATTTAACTAAATTAAACAACATTACAAATAATATCCATGGAAAAATATCCATATAAGTTGTTCAATCTCATATGCAACTATTTAGAAAACCCATTTTCTAAATGGTGTATTTATTTAATTGTATGATCATATCATCAATTAATAATATTTGGTGTTTGCAAAGCTTGTTATTGGGTATGACCCGACTTGGATCATAACGTACTAACCACATCAATGTTCTATGTGTCTTGGGCATAAAGAATCCAACACATGCGCTTAGAAATATTAGTCGGACGACTAAGTGTACGCCCATGCGTCCCAATAGTGCCCATGCGGGCAGGTGGTCCATGCACCTAAGTGTCCATGCGCATGAATAGTTCATGCGCCTAAGTGATAAAAATGATTAAGTGTTGGCTGATGTGCCTACATAGTGATGAAGCGCCCAAACAGGGCTCTTGCGCCCAAATAGTGTCAAAGCGCCTAAACATTTAGAAATTTTTACAGAATTTTTGGGTGTTTGTGCTTTTAGGGGTTTTGACCGAGGTTTGACCAGGGCTTATTAATGATGAGTTTCATGCAGGATTATGATTGTTCCTTATTATTATTATTATTATTATTGCTATTATTATTACTTATAATGTGTGACTTTACGTGGTATGTTTATTATCGTAACGTAAAGTATATTGTAATAAAGAGAAAGAGTAGTAAAGAAGTAAAGAGGAACATTAATAAAATGGTAACAAGTCTTGCAAACTTATAGGAGGTACACGACCGTGTTGTCGTTAGCTCAAGTATGCTACGGGTTAGCTAACCTATTATGCACACAGGGCCAGTCTTGGAGATTGGCAGGACCTCTGTAGCTTACCCTAAGTGTTTGGGTCGGCCTTGTATACAGTAAACAGAACCCTGTTGAGGGATATAGATGGCCCATCACCGGTTTTCATCCCGCATACAGTTTAGGGTATTGCTCATGGTCCATACAGAAACTGAAAGATAAAGATAAAAGATTACAGAACATACAAGGCATACAATAAAGAGAACGAACAGTATCTGTTCATGTTGTTAATTCGTGCTTGCATACAAAGTAAAGAGTTGTATTTCATAGAAAGAGTATTTTCATATACAACATACAGAAAGTATTTTATTACTTTTAAAACTAGAACTCACTAAGCAACGCTGACTTTTATATATTTTCAGTTGGCAGGTAATAATTGCTGAGGATGGCATGAGGGTGAAGCCACTCGGCGGGGAAAACTGACATCCATTCGTATTTTATGTTGTTGTTGTTTTGTAATGCACTAAAACAATTATTTTGTAAATAGTTAAACGATGACGTATTGCTCAACAACAGTGTTTTAAATGAAATGAATGGTTTTTGATAAATTATTTCTGCTGCTTAAGTTGGTAAAATTATAATGTTTAATGTTTTAGCTACTGTAATTGACCAACTGTGAGGTCTCCGGGAATGGGGCCTTACAAGTTGGTATGAGAGCCAAACTTTAAGAGAATTGGGTTAAATAAAATTTTAAAAACCTAAACTTAAAATCAAAATGGGACAAATGGAGGGATGTCAGCCCGAGTAGCTATGTGCCATTAAGTATGTCTTTTCGTAATGATAACCAGTATTATGTGCAAATGCTATTTGATTTATGTGCACTTAGTAGATTTAGATACTGAGTAAGTCAGGATTGGAGATGCTTAGGGTATGAAGAGTAAAGTAAGTGGCTAATCACAACTCGCCACTGTAATTAGGGACTTACTATACTCGACATAAACTGAATGTTACCTTGAATGACTGTGTTAGTGTTTGAATCTTATAGTGTGCGTTTAGAGGATGGCTGGCGGTAGATCTTCGAAAGCCTCTCATGATGGAGATCATGGTGCTGCTCCGCAACCCAAGAGAGGGAGACCAAGAGTCGAGAAAGTGGTTCATGAAGAACTAGATACCCGTCATCCAGACAATCTTACCGTCTGTAGTGACCGAAGTTATCAAGGCAGTACGGGAAGGG
This sequence comes from Flaveria trinervia, assembly GCA_025506515.1. NCBI lineage: Eukaryota > Viridiplantae > Streptophyta > Magnoliopsida > Asterales > Asteraceae > Flaveria > Flaveria trinervia. Next base: position 39,990,672 of record CM046449.1, read on the forward strand.
GATAGAAAGGAGAGTAACAGGTCCTCAGGAAGACGAGAGCAACTGGAGCTGGAAATGGTTCTCTCTGATGATGAGGAGGAAGAAGAAGAGCCTGCATCGAAGGCGACACGAGGCTATAACTATGGGGCGTTTATGAGATGCAAGCCCCTACATTTGATGGAAACGACACTACTGTTGCTGCTCACCAGTGGGTGAGGGAAATGGAGGTCGTCCTTGATATTAGTGAGTGCCGTGAAGATCAGAAGGTGAAATTCGCTACCCACTCTTTTGTGGACTCGGCTTTGTGCTGGTAGGACAACATTGTCCAAGCTGAGGGAAGTAGGGCCATTAGGAGAATAAGATGGCCTGAACTGAAGAAGTTAGTGATTGAGGAATTCTGTCCCCACAAAGAGATGGATAAGGTAGAAAGAGAGTTCCTAGAGCCGGAGACGGGAATGATGACACACCAGCAGTACACCACAAAATTTAACGAAATGGCGCGGCTGGTGCCCGATCAAGTGACACCAGTGTCACGAAAGATTAAGAGATACATCAAGGGCTGCCGGCGGATATCCGAAGGCATATGATCGCTGCCCAGCCGACCACTTCTAGGTCAGTGGTTGATTTGGCTGGTAGATTATATGATGAGCGCAAGGTGGTGGTGGCTGAGGTGAACAAGAAGGTGGTGGTGACCGGAACTGGAATGGGAAACGGTTTGGACGTCGTGGAGCCGCTCCAAACAATAAGGTGGCGAAGGTGGGTGACCGACGTGTGGTCACATTTGGCGTAGGGTTGAAGAAGTGTGGCAAATATGGAAGGGAGCATACTGGTGAGTGCAGGATGGGAATGAATGTATGCTTCAGGTGTGGCAAGCCTGGCCACATCGCTAGAGACTGTAAGAAGCCGAGGGTGGAGAGTTCGGGAGAGTGGAATAAGAAGCTGGAGGAAGGAGGGCAGAGGGCAAGTGCTAGAGCTTACCCTATGACCCGGGAGGAAGCTAGAGCTGATCCCGATGTTGTGTCAGGTATGTTTCTAGTAAACCAAATTTATGCCTCTATATTGTTTGATTCCGGTGCTAGCAGGAGTTTTATTTCCATTACTTTTTGTGCTATGTTGCCTGTTAGTAGTAGAAAGGTCAGTGCACCATTCGATGTAGAAACTGCTATTGGTTAGTCCACTAGACTTACTGATGTGATAGTGGACCGTGCCATAGAACTAGAAGGTCATAGGTTTGCTACTAGGTTACACATGATATCCCTAGGTGGATTTGATGTAGTACTAGGGATGGACTGGTTAGCAACCTATGAAGCAAAAACCGTATGTCGCAAGAAGACGATTCGATTAGTTGCGCCCGATGGGAGTTTGGTTGTGATTCATGGAGATCGCGTTACTACGATCCTGAAGATGATTTCGATGGCGGTGGTGGGGAAGTGCATGAGACGTGGATGTAATGCCTACTTGGCCTATGTAAAAGATGTGGATGTGTCGGTACCGCAACTATCTGAGGTGCCAGTGGTGTGCGACTTTGCGGACGTATTCCCGGAAGACTTACCCGGCGTGCACCAGATCGCGAGATTGAGTTCCAAATTGATTTGGTACCCTGTGCTTAACCCGTTCCCAAAGCACCATATCGATTAGTTCCTACTGAGATGAAGGAACTCATGAGCCAGTTACAGGAGTTGATGGATAAGGGATTCATTTGACCGAGTATCTCTCTGTGGGGTGATCCAGTATTGTTTGTAATGAAAAAGGATCGAAGTATGCGAATGTGCATCGACTACCGAGAGCTGAACAAGTTGACGGTGAAGAATCGGTACCCCTTACCAAGAACTGATGATTTGTTTGACCAGCTCCAAGGTGCCACTTGGTTCTCGAGAATAGATCTACGATCTGGCTACCATCAAATGAAGGTGAAGGAACAAGACATTCCTAAGACAGCTTTCCATATGCGTTATGGACACTACGAGGTCCTCGTAATGTCTTTTGGTCTAACTAACGCACCAGCTGCCTTTATGGATTTGATGAATTGAGTGTGCTGGCCGATGTTGGATAGATAAGTGATTGTGTTTATGATGATATTCTGATCTACTCGAAGTGCGAAGAAGAGCATGCCGGTCACATTCGGGAGGTGTTGGACACATTAAGAAGGGAAAAGTTGTATGCCAAATTCTCCAAATGCGCATTCTGGTTGCGCGAAGTTAATTTTTAGGTCACGTGATAAATCCCGAGGGGATTATGGTAGATCTTGCAAAGGTGGAGGCAGTGATGCAATGGAAGCCTCCAAGCATGCCATCCGAGATTCGTAGTTTCTTGAGGTTGGTGGGATATTATCGAAGGTTCATTCAAGACTTTTCCAAGATCACTTCCCCACTAACTAAGTTGACCCGAAAGGATGTAAAGTTTATATGGGGTCAAGCTCAAGGCAAGCATTCGAGGAGTTAAAGGCAAGGCTGACTCAAGCTCATGTTCTGTCATTACCCGAAGGAAGCGAGGATTTGGTGGTTTATTCAGATGCTTCCTACTCAAGGTTGGGGTGCGTGTTAATGAAGAGAGGGAAGGTTATAGCCTATGCATCCCGACAGTTGAAAGTTCATGAGGTCAATTATCCCACTCATGACTTGGAGCTAGTGGTCGTGGTCTTTGCATTGAAGACTTGGAGTCACTATCTGTATGGGACGAAGTGCACCATTTTCACTGACCACAAGAGCTTGAAGTACTTCTTTAAGCAGAAGGATCTGAACATGAGGTAGAGATAATGGTTGGAGCTTATAAAGAATTATGATTGCGAGATCCATTACCATCCGGGCAAACCCAACGTGGTGGCTGATGCCCTTAGTCGAAAGGAGAGGCCCGAGCCGATTTGGGTGAAAGCATACCAACTGATCATGACCTCTGGTGTAATGAAGCAAGTCATGGACTTTCAAGATAAGGTCTGGTTGAGAATTGGGTGAAAACACACTCGGTGTTAAAACCCAATTTGGACAAGTGTGGATTCCTCGTTTTGGGGATCTACGGGTGACGACAATGGATGAAGCCCACAAAACACGATACTCCATTCGCCCTGGTGCCACAAAAATGTATCAACATATGAAGAAGGATTATTGGTGGCCGGAATGAAACGCGATGTGGTGGGGTATGTGAGTAAGTGCCTTACTTGTTTGCAAGTGAAGGCCGAGCATCAAAAGCCATATGGGAAGATCCAACCTTTGGATATATCGAAATGGAAGTGGAGCACATCACCATGGATTTCATTACGAAGCTGCCACGTACTCCAAAGGGGTACGATGCCATATGGGTGATTTTTGACCGTTTGACGAAGAGTGCCCACTTCCTACTGATCTGCGAGACATATTCATCCGAGAGGTTGGCTGACTTGTTCATCAAGGAAATTGTAACTCGTTACGGTGTGCCGGTGTCTATTGTGTCTGATCGTGACACACGGGTTACCTCTATATTTGGAAGAAATTCCACGACGCCATGGGGACGAGGTTACATATTAGCATGACTTATCATCCCCAAACTGATGGTCAGTTAGAAAGGACCATTCAGAAACTGGAGGACATGCTTCGGGCATGTGCGATTGATTTTGGGGGAAGTTGAGATGACCACTTACTGTTAGTTGACTTCTCGTACAACAACAACTATCATGCCAGCATTGGTATGCCACCATATGAGATGATATACAGTAGGAGATGCAGAACCCCCGTTTGTTGGGGTGAATTTGGTCAAAAGGAATTGGGGAGCATCGAGGTAATTGAGGCTATGACTGAGAAACTTGAGAAGATTAAAGCCTTCATGAAGGTAGCTAAAGATAGGCAGAAGTCGTATGCCGATAAACGATGGAAACCGATTAAGTTCCAAGTGGGTGACCGGGTTATGTTGAAGGTCTCACCTTGAAAGGGTATCATCCGATTCAAGAAATGAGCTAAGCTAAGCCCGAGATACATAGGACCTTTTCGAATCATGCTCGAGTAGGGGAGGTGGCCTATAGATTGGAGTTACCAGATGAGTTAAGTGGAATTCACCCGACACTCCATGTATCTCATCTGAGAAAGTGCTTAGCTGATGAAGACTTGATTGTTCCACGGAAGACATCGAAGTAGATGAAAGGCTCAATTATGTAGAGCAACCAGTGGCAATCATCAATCGTAAAGAGAAGAGACTGAGGAATAAAGTAGTGCCTCTTATGCGTGTACAGTGGAAGCACAGGAGGGATCCGAATCTACATGGGAAATTAAGGAGGAGACGAGGCAGCATTACCCTCGTCTATTTGAGGAATAAGAGGTTTCGGGGATGAAACCTATATAAGGGGGCTAGACTTGTAACACCCGGTTATTTCTTAAAAAGAAAAGAAAGAATAAGAGTTGAAGAACCTTAACACCCTAAATTTCTATTTAAATGAAAGGAAAAGAAAAGTAAATGGAAAGAATAGAAATTTGTGCACAAGTGGAGGGGAAAAGTGTACAAAGTACAAAACCTTTTTACTATAAGGTTTTAAAGGGGCATGGTTGCCCATTCTTTCTTCTTCACCTTCTTCAAGCGGCTGAAAAGAAGAGAGAGAGACAGAGCCCAGTTCTAGAGAGAGAGAGCCCGGTTCTAGAGAGAGAAAGTGGAAGAAGAAGCTGTAAAAGGTAAGTCTTCTTGATGTTTGTTTGGTTTAAACCAAATTCACAACCTCTTGATCGAGATTCTTGATGATTTAGAGTTGTTCTCAAGAACTTCGAGTTTAATCTGCTAGTAGAAGTGACTAGCTTGAAGATCTGCTTCAAGGTGAGTTTCTAGAACCCCTTTTTTTACTGATTTTCAACTGATTTGGGGCTATTATGCATACTAAGTAAACATTTTGAAAGAAACCGTGGGTTTACAGCTTTATGTTCGAAATGATATATGTATGTATGTATGTTATAGTGTTGATTATGGGTTATTGATAATGATTAGCATGCTTAGATGGCCTTAGTATGTTAGATCTGTGTTTGGGTATGATTAGAATGATAATCGGGTGATGTAGATAACATAGAAAATATTTCAGAATGTTTTGATGAACATGAATAGTGGTTCATGTGCCCAAACAGTGGCCCATGCGTCCAGCATGAGTGGCCAGATGCCTAAGTATTGGCCATGCGCCCAAAAGTGGGTCATGCGCCTAAACAGTGGCCCATGCACCTAGCATGAGAGGACAGACGTCTAAGTGTTCGCCATGCGCCTAAGTGTTGGCCATGCACCTAAACAGTGGCCCATGCGCCAGGGTTAGCCATGCGCCCAAGTGTTGGCCATGCGCCTAAATAGTGCCATGCATCCAAAGTGATTGAAACGGCTAAGTGTTGATGCGCCTGAACAGGTGCCATGCGCCTTAACAGGGCAGAAGCGCCCAAATAGTGCCCATGCGCCCAGACTTGTTTACACTTAGAATTTTTATGCTCATGCGCCTGGAAGGTCCCACGCGCCCAATTTGGACTTGAGGTTTTCTAAGTGGTTTTTAAGGGGTAATACGGGGAGATAGGCCTCGTTATGATGTGATGGCTTATGTTTGATGTGTGTTGTGCATGTATGATGTTGTCTGTATGGTGATGGTGTATGTTTATGTATGTTCCTTATTATGTATGTATGTCTTCCCTTGGCTTTGCGTTGAACGTTAATAAATATAATGAAAGTATTATGTAACGTAAAGTGGAAGATAATGAAAAGAGGAACGCAATGAATGAATGCATGCGTGAATATTAGAGAGAGTATAGAAAGGTTTGCAAGCAATATGTACAGAGGTGCACGGCTCTAAATGCCTTAAGCTATACCGCGTGAGGTTCAGCAAATCCTAAAGTGTGCACGCAAGGGTTCCAGTCTTTTGGACTGAGCTTCAGTGGTGTTACCCATTTCGATAGTGGTGTTGTTACCCATTTCGGTTGGGGTGTTACGCATTTCGGTGGGGGTGTTACCCATTTCGGTGGGGGTGTTACCCATTTCGGTGTGGGTGTTACCCATAATGTTGGGGGTGAAATATATGATGGTTAACCGTGTTACGTATAACTTCGGGGGTGTGGCATAAAGCCAAGCATAGATATGAGGTGAGCGACTCTGTGTCGCAACAGACTCGACAGAGGTCTTTGTCCATGAGATGAGATAATGAGGTGAGCGACTTTGTGTTGCAACAAACACGGATAGAGTTCAATCCCAGTGATTGACTCGTATAGGATCTTTGTCGCGTATCCCGGTGTTGCGTCAGTCTTCGGACATGAGTCGGGAGTTTGTGAGCAGGCCCCGGCACAACATCAACTTTCGAGCATAAGTCGGGGATATTGCACGAGACAAGATTCGAGTAATAAAGAGTAATGAACGAAAGATAAAGTATGAAAGAACAAAGATATGAATGAACGTTAATGAATTATGGTAATAAAGTACTGAACAAGATCTTTGTCATTCGACCTCAGTAATCGTGGCTCAGTGCCACGAAGAGGGTAAAGTCTGACCGGATCTAGAAAGAGAAGTGAAGGATATTGTAATATGTTGAATGAAGAAGGTTAATGATCGTAATGACGAAGATATTAATGATATTATCTGTATGTACGTATGATGCATGATCACGAACGATGTAAAGTATAGTATGATTTGGAAATAAAGTAAAGAATGGTTTTAACAAAGAAAAGTATGTTTTATTATAAAACTAGAACTCACTCAGCGTCGCTGACTTTTGTATGCATGATAGTTAGCAGGTACTTGTTGATGCTGATGAGTTGCAGGCATGGATGCATAGCTACTCGGAGCGTTTTGAGGCTAGCATCCGTATTTTGACATGTCATTGTATTTTGAGATGAACACGAACATTGTAAATGATATGTTTTTAGTTATTAATGATAGATTTAAATTCCGCTACAAAATAAATGTACGTTTTATAATGTTTTAAGTGCAATGAATGACCAACTGTGAGGTGCCTGAGATGGGGCCTTACAAGAATAAAGAAAGGAAATGTCAATGAACCCAAGTTGAGGGGTTAAAAATACAAAAAAGACAGAAGTACACAAAAGTTGGTGTAAAGGTGGGCATGGCCGCCCACCCTCACTTCCCATCACCATTTTCATTCGGTTTTAGAGAGAGAGAGAGCAGGGAAACACTCGGTTAAAGAAAAAGAAGAAGAAGACTGAATTCAAGGTAAGAATTCGTGGTTTTTAAGTTTTTATGATGGGTTTTATCCCGGTTATATGTTTATGTGCTTATTTGTTTGTGTATGTGCTCGGGCGTGAGTGTTTGGTGGGGTTTTTAGGTGTTTGAAATCAGTTGCAAATGGGTTAGAAGGAAGATACACCCAAGTTGCACCACGTGAGTTTCTAGATGCCGGTTTACTTGTTTTAAACTCTCTTTGGGGCTAAAAATGTATTAAAACGATTTTCAAATGGTTATGTATGTATACCCATATGTATTATGCATGTTGGATGTTAGTTCTTGAATGCTTATAGGTTGTTCATGTTTAGAATAGCCTTGGTTGACTGGGTTTTAGTAAGAGTGATATTCTTTCTGAGAATCGAATATGATAATCAAGTCATCGATTGTGAGGCGGAAACAAATAATCAAAGAACAATCAGGCAAAAAAATTACTCATAAATTCGGTTTGTATTGATATATGAATGTTGACAAATTACAGAGAATAATTACAACAAAATCCTCTATTTGTCAACCGTCACCTTAGTCCGAGGTAAACTATTCTATTATAGACAAGAAAAGATGCCTTTACAAAATGACTAAACTACCCTGACCTATTACATCAGAAACTAGTCTAAGTCTTGATCCGTATCTCTAATTGTTCATCCGCATTGACAAATGCAGATGAGATAATCTTGATCAGCATTAGTAAGTTGGTCATCCGCATTGGTTAATGTGGATGAACAAATACTTGTGCGCATTTGGTTGGTCATCTGCATTTGTCAACGCGGATGATCAAAGTCTTGTCCGTATCTTCTTTTGTTCTTCCGTATTAGTCAATGCGGAAGAGTAACTTGTTAAGAATAAGTATTATGTCTTCCGCATTAGTTAATGCGGAAGAGTAAACACTTGTCCGCATCAGATTTTTGTCTTCCGCATTAACTAATGCGGAAGATAACACTTGTTATTTTTCTTGCATATCTTCCAGCTGAACAATCATCAATTCACCCATTGAGTTGGTATGTATGATCCTTTCAGGGTGCAACAATACTCCCCCTAAGGATTATACAGCCTAGTTTTCCTTAATGTTTAGGAGGTGATTGATGTTGTGAAGATTCAGTTGGTCTTCAGGAGGTAGTATGAATGCTACTTTGGTGGATCCAGAATGGCCTTGATCGTGTTTGTAAATCAGTTGCTTCGGACATCCTGTCTCTACTCAGCACATGTATTTTCATTCTGCTCATGTTGTAGATGGCTTCCATTGGTAACTTTTTAAGAGAAATCGGTTCCCATATGGAGATTGTTGAAAGACCATCTCTATGAATCAATAAACTCCCTCCCACATCCACTTCAAGCTTAACAATGTTTCCAAGTTGTAGTGGTGTTTTCTTCTTTTTTCTATTGTCTCTTTTAATCTTTATTCTATCATAGGCTAGTTTCAACAACTTGATGCATTTCAAAAAGAAGTGCATGTCTTGTTCACCCAATTTCTTGTTTAATTTCCTGAAGTGCTTGGTATAGATGTAGTGGATGTATGATTGATCAAGTAGTCTTACTTCATATCCACTGAAAAGTCTAATGTCAACTCCTTTTTTTCCTCCCCCACTTCCTTCCTATCACCAGCTCATAGGTTTTCTCATCATAGTACACATTTGAGATAGGAGTGGAAGAATGAGTACCAGACACTACTTTCCTCTTTAAAGACTCAGTTGGCTTTACCTTCAACTCAGGGAATACTATTTCTTCTGCTTCCACCTTTTTCTTCTTATCCAGGGGATTGACAAATGTTTTATCTTTTCTTAAGCAAATTGTCTTTAATGAATTAAAGTTGTTTGTCCTTCTAAACATCTTAAGTATATTCTTAAATTCATATCCCCTGAACATAGCTGCATGATTGATCAGTTCAAGTTGAGCTAGTTCATTCAAATCATGAATCTCAAGGGCATTTATTAGAGCTGAGTACTCTGTGAAGAATTGTACTAGCTCTGAGATTCTCTTCACCATAAACATGTTCCAGGTGCTATCATACTTCCATGCTATTATCTTCTGATCTATCTTCCCCTTGGGAGTAGATACCCCTCTAATCAGTTCAGCAGTGGTCAATCCTTCTTGCAGCTTCAACTGAGATGATTCTACAAACCATTCAGGATATTTATGGAGTACCGGGGCAAGTAGTTCTTGATCTTTGATGTTCAGCAGCATGTCTTCAGCTGACATTCTGTTTCTGGGTTTGGTCTTTGTCAATTCTTCTTCCAGTTTCTTTAGTTTATCTTTCTTTTCATTGATCAATTGAAGTGTGGCAACCATTAATGAATTTGTCTTCATGTTGGCAATCTTTCTTTTTGTGAATCCCTGACTTGAAAGATATTCCTTCATTTCCTTATCAGACATGTTATAAGGATCAGGAAATAAGGATTCATGAGATGAGGTTTTTGTGAAAGCTTTTATAGAGGACCCCTTCTTGGTAGTGGAATTTCAAACCTTATGGGTTTCTTCAAGGATGAGTCTTTGAGTATTGGAGTGTCCTTTGACATTGTCTTCTCATAGTCAATGTCTATTGTTGGATCAAGCAACAACTTCACTTTCTCTTCCTCTTCTTTCATTTTCTCATAAGTCATTGCAAACACTTCATCAGGATCATAGCCTTGATTGATCAAGAACATGGCTTTAATCATCAAGTCATCAGTTTGAGATTTGGTTACCATGTCTTTTACTAACTGTTCTTTTTAAGAGGACTACCATGAGAACATCCTTTAACACTTCATCTTCATCAGCAATTTCTCCTTCTTCTAAATCAATTGCTCTGGCCAACTGTTTCAACTGCGCTTCTGCCTGCTCATGTTCTTCCAAAAATTCAGCAATTGCTGCTAAACTTCTGGGTCATCTTTTTGTTTCTTTGATGGTTCTTCTTCAGTTATTGGTCTCTTGCCTTTAGCCTTTTCTGCCAAATACTTCCTCTTTCGTGAGTAAGTTTGAAGTTGAGGGCTAGAGGTTTCAGTTTGATCTTCTGGACCTTTTCAGGTGTGCTTGGCTCTTGATCCTTCATTTCACTTTGTTCAGGTAAAATTTCTTCTTTCCTTTCTTGTTCATATCTTTCTTTTAGTTCCTCTTTTAGTTCTTCAGTTAATGATATGGCAGAGACAATTACTTTTCCAATGGCACCGGTGATTTAGGAATAAATACAATAGGCTCTGCCTCAGTCCTTTGATTGTTTATGAACTCCCAAAAATCATCATCAATGCTGAATTGTTCAGAAGCAAAACTATCCAAAGCACTGAAGAGTTGTTCAAATTCACCCTTTTCTGCGTCTGAATGGACAGTGTTTCCAGAATACACTACCATGTCTAAGCTCTGGTCTTGATCTCAGTTTCACTTTCATCATCCACTTGTTCTTCATTCTCATCATCATTCTTTTGTTATTCTTTCTCATCATAATCCTTCACATTAGTTCTTTTAATCATCAATTCAAGCTCGGATATTCTTTTGTTCTTGCTCTCGATTTCCTTTTCCAGTTTTGAGATGATATCAGCTTGTTCCTCTATGATGTTTTCTTGTTCCTCCATGGCAATAGTTTGTATTTCAAGAGTGTCTATATGACCACTCACTTCTTCTCTTGAGTGTTTTAGTGCAGCTTTTAGATTTTCAATCTCTTTGGCTTGTTCCATTCTTTCAACGCATGTTTTTCTTTAAGATCTTTCAATTCTCCTTCTTTCTCATCAAGTTCCAGAATGTTGTCATTTATAATTCCTGCTCTCCTGTTTAGTGTTCTTTCCATCCTTTCTACTTTGAGTAACAACTCAATTATTAATTCATCTTTTTCATCAGGCCTATTGATGTTTGATTCAGTATAGCTCTCAGAAGGAGCAGCCTCACAAGGTTCATTCACAGCTTTGGTTTGATCATGATGATCCTCCTCATCAGAAGATGATTTGGATGATTTGGATGCACTTGTTGATCCTTCTGGTTCAGCAGGGTGATCAATTGATGATGGTAATGGTGGGTAAGGAGGAATAGGAGATTGGTGTGGTGATATAGGAGTTTGATGATGTGGTGATGTAGGTGCAGGTTGAGTAATCATAGGTGGTGTTTGTTGTGGTGAAGGAAGTGATGATGGTTGAGGTAATGTTTGAAGAGATGGTTGATTAGAAGGTTGTGGTATTTGTTGTGGTGATGGCATTGATGATGGTATTGGGGATGATATAGGTTGTGGTATTGGTGATGGTATAGGTGATGGTATTGGTTGTGGTATTGGTTGTGGTATTGGTTGTGGTATTGGTTGTGGAGGTGGTTGTGGAGGTGGTTGTGCTTGACCTGCTTGGTGTATTTGTTTAAACATCCAAGGAAGAAGGGGTGAAGGGGCACCACTATAGAAGTTGCTTGGGTCCTTCTTCTTGATGTACTTATAGGATCTTGCATCATAATGAGGAATGTTAAGTACTCGTCTTTCATTAACAATGTCATGAAATGTTTCATTGATTATACATTGAATAAATCTGGGGTACGTTAGAAATTTGTATCTCAACCCTTCTTGAATGTTGGATATTAGGCCATTGAATACATATGCTGACATGTTAAATCTTCTGTTGGTGTAGAGAGCACAGATTGCAGAAGATGTGAGGACTAGAATGTCATTCCATCCTGTTTTCCTTTTAGATAGACAATGTTGGAACATATGAATTACGAATCTCCAGGGCAGATCCACTAATCATTTGACTATCTATTTGGTTTCATAGCTACATTCATAACCAATTTCAGAGAAAAATGTGGTTATCTCCTCATCATCCAATTCAAGAGGATGATCTGCATTATCATTGAATTGAAGACATCTTCTAACTGATTCTTCTATGATCCTCAGTGTGTGTTCAGTGTTAATCTTGCCAGTAAAAGTTTTCACTCCATTTTCTTCAACCACTTCAGCTGATTCCCAGAAAGACCTGATGGAATTCTCATAGATTGTTGGTCTTACTGTTATGGCATATGCTACCTTTGTGGTAGATAGGAATCTTATCATATCTTTAAGACCTTCTGCTTCAGGCACATCAGGGTTTAGATGACCGCTGACGTTATGGAGCTTGCTCCACGTAAAGTTTGCCATGTAATCTGCACAAGAGACATGTGTGTTAGTTCACAATTTTGACTTTAATTTTGCTTTGATTTGTTAATGTGACTTTGATTTGTTTCACACTTTTCTTTTTCGCATTGCTCTGTTTTTCTCAGTAAACAATGTTATCATGGTTTTCAATATTAGTTGAATTCCTATCAATTTACATGTTTATTGACATCGAAAATATGTATTACATCACTTAATGATTTAGATTTTGGTGTTCTTCAATAATTTTCTGGTTCATCGTTCGATTTAGGGTAACCGTTCGAGACTTAGGTTTTGGTGTCAAAATATGTTGAAGTTATACCTTATCTTCAAAACGACTGCTATTCTGAATCGATGACAAGAATGTTAAAAGATGAAACACAAAAAAATCTTTGAATGTTTGTGATGATGATGATGAATGATGGTGGTGTACTGTAGTTTTACGCTCGTCTCATTATAAGTTCTCTCAAATTTGAAAAGTATTAAATGACCTGTTCGAATTCCTTTAAATAGTCAAATAATACAATTGGATAAATTTTACAAGTTTACAAGCAGATACAGTCAACACTGTAGCAAATGCTAAAGGTTAATTGTTTTTGATTTTGGTGATCCTCATTTGTTAACTGTAGCAGATGCGGAAGACGAACTTTTGACATTGACAGTCTGCATTTGATAATTTTGATTATCCGCATTTGTGACTGTAGCAAATGCGGAAGGTTAAATTTTTGATTGACTGTCCGCATTACCCTACTATTACAAATGCGGAAGTTTTGTTTCTTGATTTTATTCTATCCGCATTTGTGCACTGTTGCAGATGCGGAAGTTAAACTTGAAATTTTGGCTATCCGCATTGTATACTGTTGCAAATGCAGAAGTTGAACTTGAAATTTTTACTATCCGCATTGTATACTGTTGCACATGCGGAAGTTAAACTTGAAATTTTTGGTTGTCCGCATTGTATACTGTTGAAAATGCAGTTGATGGCTTGTTTTACCATATCCGAATATGTACAGTAGCAAAAGCGATAAAACAAATTCCATGTGTACAACTACAAATGAGGTTGACAATTCAACACCACTGTATCAAATGCGATAGACTTGTTCATACGCATTTGTTAACTGTAACAAATTCGGTAGAGTAAACTTTACATTCACTTCACATACTAATACGGTAGAGTAAAGTCATTGTCCGCATTAGTTGCACTTCAAAAATTGTTGTTACCCACATTAGTTATATGCATGTGTTACCTTCACCCGTATTAACTAATACAGTTACTTGCATTACCTTTTGAACTTAATCAAAAGTTAATGTGATTGAATTGATTATTCATCTTATGAAAAGGTGTCCTTGATTGATTATTATTATGAAGTTGGTTATTGGAGTTGTCAATTTTTGCTTGGATTGACTTGTATGTTACAACTAATACAAGTTTCCCAATTTTGACAGATCTTGGGCTTATCATGCTTCTAAGAATCTGCATAAGCTGAGATATAATGGTTGACTTATTGCAACAACACCAACTAAAATTCCTTTTGTTTTGTTTTTTTTAAATTGAGTTAATAAAGAAATTTGAACTTACTCAAAAAATTTTAAATTACTCCCCCAAAAGTTTATGTCCATATTTGGAGAGAAACTTTAAAGATTTAAAAGTTTTGAATATTATTTTGATTAATATTAATAACGAAGAGACAAATCTCTTTGTGGGGATCATATCAATCTTTCATTACACATGTATCCTTTATGATTAAATGGACATGATTATGAACTTGAAGATTGAAGGTATGTTTGTCCTCTTAAGCTCATACCTGGTTGATATTTTGATGCAAATGACTTTTCTCATGTTTTGGTTGATTTATTATTCAATGTGTGCCTCACAGACATAAGCATGGAATGATCAACCCTCCTTATACAATGCACGGTAGAACTTTGTCACAACTTTTCTTACCAGGTTACTTAAGTCATGAAATCTCATATTCACTGATCCTCATTGGGATTCTTTTAATTTGATCCTTTTTCATGTTGATCCTCATTGGGATTCTTTTCACTTCACTTTGGAAGATGATCCATGATAGGATTCTTTTGATCATTCACTTGGAATGTATTACTTTGTTGATTCATCCAATTTTGGATGTGTTCCACATTGGGAATCGTTTGGATCATGACATCTGCACTATGTGCAAGTTTCATCAGGTCTTTGCTCAGCAAAACAAAGAGGAAACATGATGTGGTGAAAGAGATTCATAAAGTATCATTACCTGGTGTGTTTAGGTTACTACACACACATGCATTCAGATAAGTCAATAAATACCTGTACTTTGTGATGAGTGTTTCACAATTGAATATGTCTTTAATTCATCACTACATGTATCTTTTCCTCCAAGTTGAACCTACCAACATATCTGGTAAGTCATTTGAGTCTTTTACATTTTGAAATTAAGCACAGTGAATGATATAACCACTGTAATTATATCATTTCCCATAGATTCTTTTCTTCATAAGATTTGATTTCTTTTTGTGGTTTTTCTGATGTTTTTAAAATATTTTTGATGTTTTTTTTAAGTTTACTCAAGGTTAATCATGCCAATTGAGTAAACTAGAAATGCAAACCTACTAGGTTCAAATGCCTTGGTAAACAAATCAGCTAATTGATTTTCTGTTGGTACTTGAATCAATTTGATTAAACCCTTTTCAGCATAGTCTCTCAAAAATGATATCTGATTTCAATATGTTTTGTTTTTGAGTGCTGAACTGGATTATTAGTTATAAAGACAGCAGTTGTGTTGTAAATAGAAATTGGTGTATGCAAAAAGTTAAAACCATAATCAATCATCTGGTTTTGAATCCAGAGAACTTGAGAGCAACATGCTGAAGCAGCAATATACTAAGCTTCGGTTGTGGACGCAGACACATTTGTCTGCTTGTTGCATTGCCAGGATACTTGTCTGGGACCAAGAAATTCACAACCGCCAGAAGTGGATTTTGTGTTGAAGATGTATCCTCCATAATCACTATCTATGTATGCATAGAGATTAAATTCTCCTTCTTTTGGATACCATAATCCGAGAGCTGGTTTGCCCTTTAGATATCTGAATATCCGCTTGACTGCATTCACATTTGATTCTTTTGGATCAGCTTGATATCTAGCACACACACAAACACCAAACATAATGTCAGGCCTACTGGCTGTTAGATACATAAGTGAACCTATCATTGATTGATAGTGAGTTTGATCCACTAATTTGCCTTCAGGGTCAGGTCCAATCTTCACTTTAGTATCTACAGGAGTTCTTATAGACTGATAGTCAGCAAAGTGGAATTTCTTCAGCATGGTTTCTACATATTTTGATTGATTGATGAAGATTCCATCTGCTGTTTGCTGGACTTGCACTCCCAGAAAGAATGTGAGTTCCCCCATAGCACTCATTTGAAACTTTGAATGCATAAGATCTGCAAATTCTTTGCAGAGTTGTTTGTTTGGTGAGCCAAATATAATGTATCCACGTAGATCAAGACTAACAACATGTCTTTTCCTCTTATTCTTCTGAAGAGAGTCTGATCAATCTTTCCTCTTTCATACCCATGTTCAAGAAGAAAGGATGATAAAGTCTCATACCACTTTCTTGGAACTTGATGAAGACCATACAGAGCTTTGTCGAGCTTGTACACTCTGTGAGGGAAATCTGGATCTTCAAAGCCAGGTGGTTGACTTACATAGAGTTCTTCAGCAATCTTTCCATACAAGAAGGCACACTTTACATCCTCAAAGGATCGGGATCTACTTTGATCAGTTAGATTAAGATTTGCAGCGGAATAACACAAGAATTAGACGAAATTTAAGCAAGAATAATATGAATATTCAATCAAACAGTGACAGTTATAGAGAGAGAAAGTTTTCTTCAAAGAGAATGTTTTCATTCACGCACACGCTTCAGTTCAAGGAGATTAGGTCAACATTCATTTTATAAAGGAATATGACATCAGCTGACGTCACTTGATAGTGACAGCTAACTGATTTATACAAACAACTGAAAGTAAACTAAACTACTGAAGATGTCCATAACAACTGAGGACACCTTCACTAAAAGCTAAGTACAAGCTAACATTACAAGTACTGAAGTTATAACATCTGAAGTGTAAGAACTTCAGATGTTTTACATAATACAAAACTACTGATTACAAACTACTGAAAAGTAAACCATCACAACTACTGAAGAGAACTACTTCAGCTGTTGTGACAACTTCTGAGAACTTGGTCTTCAGACTTTGTCTTCAGCAGTTGTCTTCAGACTTTATGTTCAGATTTTGTCTTTAGCTGTTGTTTTCAGACTTTGTCTTCAGCTGTTGTCTTCAGACTTTGTCTTCAGCTGTTGTCTTCAGACTTTGTCTTCAGCTGTTGTCTTCAGACTTTGTCTTCAGACTTTGTCTTCAGAATTTGTCTTCAGACTTTGTCTTCAGACTTTGTCTTCAGACTTTGTCTTCAGACTTTGTCTTCAGACTTTGTCTTCAGACTTTGTCTTCAGACTTTGTCTTCAGACTTTGTCTTCAGACTTTGTATTCAGACTTTGTATTCTGACTTTGTCTTCAGACTTTGTCTTCAGACTTTGGCTTCAGCAGTTGTCTTCAGACTTTGTCATCAGCTTTTGTAGACCACTTCAGTTGTTTTGATGTCTTTGGGACTTAAAGGTTTTTCTGACCTGGCTCATTGGTTCTTTTGGTCTAACAAACTCCCCCTGAACCAATGCAGCCAAAACCTTTAAGATTATTGAAGTCCCATTTATTGGCAGAAACATTTTCTGGATCAGCTCAGAAATCTTCAAATTAAGCTCAAGGCAGGGAAGAGGTTTCAGAAAGTTTGATTGGCAAAGGATGAATGGGAACTCTATCTTGGGGAATTGGACACAGAGCTGTTACCCTATCCATGTGACCTACTTCCCAATGATGAGTCTGTAAGACTCTTTGACATAGGCCTCAAGGAATACAACTTGTTCTTCCATTGTGAGTACTTCAGCTTCACTTTCAAAGAAGAATTCAGGCCCGTAGTACTCTGATAAGTACTTAACATTTTTCCATTCTTCAGCTCAACAGTAGTTATTTCTCTGTATGCAAACTAATCAGGAAGAGTGCCTTCAAGCAACAACTGGAGCTCATTTCTTCTTATTTCTTCAAGCTTCTTGTAGATCAACCCCTTCTTTACCATTTTGTTTTGTAGTAAAGTTTGTGGAGTCATCTTAGACTTGTAAGCTCTCTTGAAGTCATCAAGGATTTCCCAGGGTGACACTACAATGGCCATTATCACAGCATCTACAATCTTCTTTACTTGGCCATTGTATCTACTTGGAATTTTCTTTTTATGAATTCTCTCACTTACTCTGGGGTCAGGCGAAATTCTCACTCTCTCTTTCTGATATTGAAATATGAATCTGAGAGCATACAACCTCTGAGCATGTTTCTTCATAGCTTGTATGGATGAAGACTTAGGAAACTTTTTATCAATCATCCTTAACAGCTGCTCATCATGTTGTTTCTGCTGTTCTTCTTCTTCAAGTTTGACTTTTACCATTTGACTTTGGATGTCATGAGTGATTGTTGTTGGCTGACTTCTGGGCTCAGCCATCTTTATTTTAAGAACAGCAGAGATTGGCAGACTATCATCCTCATCATCATCTTCTTCTTCTTCCATCCTCAACACCCTTCTCTTCCTCTTGGGTGCATCATTGGTAGTGGTTTGAGTAGGTTTCTTGGGTAAAGGAGTTGGTTTTGAGGGTTATGAAGTTGGTTTTTTGGTGTAGGAGATTGTGCAGGCTGCTCTAGCATCTTGGTTGTTAGGGAAGCTTTGGATAACTTTGCCATATCAGACCTTTACCCAGCACCAGCTTCATCAAGAGCTTCTATGATCAATCCTTTGTTGAATACTTTAGATGAACAGATTCTGGTAGTTATCCCCAAAATACTATCTCTAGACTATGACTTCACTTCAATGATTGATCTTCCTAGATGCTTTGATATGAATTTTGTCATAGCTTCAGCCTTTCCCTTTCTTTGTCACTCCAACTTGCCCATCTATGTTCAATCTCTTGAATCTCTAGCCTTCTGATTTCAGAGTCAAGTTTGGCTGTGTCAAAACCTTGTCTGAAGAGTTGATCAATGATCTTATCCATAGATCTGCTATGTTGCTCATCAGCTTCTTTGATCAGTTCTTCTAACTTTTTCTCACCTTCAGTTTGTTCAGAACTCTTCTTCTCTTGTAGTTGATCATCTCCTTTTCTTTCTTCTCTTTTTCTTCTTCCTCTTCAACTCTCTTTCTTTTGTCTACTTTCACTTACTTAGACTCCCTCTTTTTGGTTGCATTGGGTTCAGGGGTTTGAATGTCAGAAAGTATCTTAGAAACAACAACATCAACTAAGGTTTGAAGATTTGAGGAAAGCCTCTCATCAATGGCTTGATACATAATGTTTGTGATTATGGAAGTGATGAGAGGTAAGGAGGATTGAAAGGCAGCAACCATTTGCTCAGAGGGGTTCTGTCCCTGAGAAATGGTGCCTGAATCAAAGGCTGGTGGCAAAGTTGTTGGGAGTGGCTCAGTGTTTGGGAGAGCTTCAGAAGAAACTGCCATCTGTGGGTGAATTGGGGCAGATGGACTTGATTCTTGTGACATTTTGGCAAGCAGTTCTTGTAGCCTGCATACCTCAGTCTCAAGAATGGTGTTGTGGGCTAGAACATTAAAGAAAAAGCCCAAGTCATCATGAGTCTTTGCTGAATAATCTGACCTCCTAATTAAATCAGGATGAACATGTGCTGATTGTAGATCAGTATTCATATGTGCCCCTATTTCTTGGAACTAGGGACCTCCTGCCTTAGGATTATGTCCTTCATTGGCAGTTGCCTCTGGTGAGGTCTTAGAAATGATACCACCTTCATCCTGGTCATGTGCTGAAACAGGAGAAGAGGCAGCCTCACCAGATGTTCGAATCTCCTCCTTTACACAGGGAGATTGAACTCTGTAATCCTTGTGCTGTGGGTTATCAGCCATATTATAATCCTCTCCCTCAACTTTTGAGGTTTTCCCAGTGGTAATAGGTTTCTAGGGAGGGTTAGAGGAATGTAGTTGAGTCAGCACTTGTGTAATAACCACAGTTAGGCTTGTAGAAGTTGCTTCTGTGGGAGATAGGTGTGAAGAGGATTGCACCTGGGGTGAATGGTGCTCTTCAATGGCAATCTTCTCAAGTGAGAGAGATTCCAGTAATGTGGTTTCCCCATTTTTGGTTGCATCAGGATCCTGTTGAGAGGATACCTGAGCGATTTCAGCTGGTAGAGTCATGGAAACTATAGGGGGATTACTACCCATAGTTTCATCCTGCCTTTGTGTTGCAAGGGCATCATCAGGGGAGTCAACTCCCTAAGTAGCCTTTTTGGTTTGTTTGGATTGTGGTTTGGAGGGGACTTTGGATCTGGAGGATGAGGCTGTGGGTTCCTTCTGCTTGGGTTTTAGCAGTTTGGCAGCCTCTTTGAGTTGTGGTTCAGAGTTGTGCCTGGAGTATACCTCTGGCAAAACTACCATAGCAGGGACTCCAAGGCCAACAGGGCCATGAGATTTTAATTGATTTATGATTATGGCCATAAGAAACCTTGGATATAATATCCATCTGTTAGCCACAGGTTTCATTGCCAGATCTTTTAATTCCAAAATTATAATTTCAGAAAAATTTAAGCTTTGGTGTTCAAGGATAGAATACAATACCTGCTGCCACTTGGATGACATTTGATCCCATGAAGAGGATTTGGGGGCAAGGCATACATTGATCATGTGAAAGACTAGGCGTTCAGCATCATGGAAGTGCTTCTTCAGAATGGTTGTAGCACTTAGGTCACCCTCATATCCATAGTTGATGAATGATAGATCAGTGGTGCCCTTCGGGTATTTGGTGACAAAGGTGGCATCATTCAGATCTAGGGTTTGGCGAACGATAGCAGAAGTGACTACCACCTTCTTCTGGTTTACAAATGACTGGAGAGTGATCGCGACATCATTCTCACCAGTACGGACAGTGACATTTGTCCAGAATTGGTGAAGGGTATCGGGATAGATGGTTTGATTCAGAAGAAAAGCAGTTTGATACGGGGAATCAACCATCAGATCAATGGCAACATCAAACTTAGTCCAAAAGGCGGATTTTGTGTAGTAGGCAACACAGTTGTGTCGTGGTTTGATTTGCATGGTCGCCATTAATGGAAGATGAACGCTCGGAAAACGACTTATGAAAAGTTTGAAGTTAGGGTTAGGTATTTATAGGTTATGAAACGGCTGAAAGAAAAAAACTGAAAGTTTTGGTCTTAGTCATCAGTTGTTAGAAAACTGCTGAAGACATGGTTTTAACTTTCAGATGTTGTAAACAACTTGACTTGGTGTTAGTCATCAGTAGTTTGAAACTACTAAAGACTTGGTTTTGGCTTCAGTTGTTTTGAAATGAACAGCAGTTGTTTGAAACATTTGAAGAGTAAAATTGCACTTCAGTTGTTGTCGTCAATTCATAGATCTCAGTTGTTTCATTTGACCTTAACACTTACTCAGCAGATTATCATATTTTCAGATGCTTCATTGGTCATCAGTACTTATCTGTTAGAACAGACATCAGTTGTTGTAACCACATCAGTAGTTGTAACTACATCAGCATTTTTCAACAAATAAAGTACTTAAGTACTTTTAAGTAATTTAGTCTTCAGTAGTTATGAAAACTACTGAAGATAAAATAACTTATCAGTACTTATTTTTGACAGCTGTATACTAATGCTCATCAGTACTTGTGAACTAAGATCATCAGTAGTTGTCAAATCATTCAAGCTGCAGCATACCAAGCCTTAGCACAAGATTTTGGAAAGTTGCACTGTCCAAGGCTTAGTAAATATATCTGCAAGCTCATCAGCACTAGGAACAAACTTTGGATCAATGAGACCTTTTTCATAACAATCACTGATAAAATGATGTCTGATCTCAATATGTTCGGTCCTAGAATGCTGGACATGATTCTTAACAATACAAAGAGCTGAAGCACTGTCCATCAGTAAAGGAGTCTTAGTCTCTGTAATGTCATAATCCAGTAATTGATTTTGAAGCCAGAGTACCTGAGATGTACAACTTGCAGAAGCAATGTACTCTGCTTCAGTAGTGGATGTAGCAACTGAAGTTTGTTTCTTACTCTGCCAAGAAACTAAACAATTGCTTAGAAATTGGCATCCACCAGAGATTGATTTTCTGGTTAATTTACACCCTGCATAGTCACTATCAGAGAAAGCAACTAATTTGCAAGAGTGCCCAGTGGAATACCAAAGTCCTAGAGATTGAGTTCCTTGCAATTATCTAAAGATCCTTTTGACTGCAATCATATGGGATACTTTACGTGCAGCCTGAAATCTAGCACAAACACAAGTTGCAAACATAATGTTTGGTCTAGAAGCTGTAAGGTACATCAAGGAAACAATCATACATCTATAAAGAGTTTCATCAACTGCTTTACCTTTCTGATCAGCATCCAGTTGTGTGGTGCTGCACATGGGAGTAGAACATGACTTATAGTTTTGTAAATCAAACTTTTTCAACAAATCCTTTGTATATTTTGACTGATGAATGAAAGTTGCATTAGCCATTTGTGTGATTTGCAAACCCAGAAAAAACTGTAATTCTCTAATGGCACTCATTTCAAACTTTTGTTGCATCAACTTAGTAAAGGCATCACACAACTGCGGATCAGAGGATGCAAAAATAATATCATCTACATAAATTTGAACAAGGAGCTTATGCATGCCTACTTTCTTAATGAACAAAGTTTTTTGTATGGAGCCTCTAGTGAAATTATTTTGAAGAAGAAAGTTAGACAGTGTTTCATACCAGGCTCTGGGAGCTTGTTTTAACCCATAAAGAGCCTTATCAAGCGTATACACCCAATCTGGATGTTTATGATCTTCAAAACCTGGTAGTTGACACACATAAACTTCTTATTTATTTTACCATATAAGAATGAACTTTTGACATCCATTTGAAAAACTTTATGATTATGGAAAGCAGCATAAGCTAAGAACAATCTGATTGCCTCCAATCTAGCTACAGGGGCAAAGGTTTCATCATAATCAATACCTTCTTCTTGTAAAAACCCCTGTACAACAAGTCTGGCCTTGTTCTTGACAATTTGACCTTTTTCATCAGTTTTATTCCTAAAAACCCATTTAGTGCCTATTACACACTTACCTTGGGGTAGAGGAACCAGTTCCCACACTTGCTGCTTTTGAAACTGAAGAAGCTCAAGTTGCATGGCTTCAACCCATCCATTGTCCCTTAATGTAATATGATAGTTCTTTGGCTCTTGCTGACTGATGAAGAGAGCATAAAAGCAGAAATTGGACAATTGACTTCTAGTTGAAACACCAGCATTGATGTCACCAATGATCTGAGACATGGGGTGATTCTTTAGTTCTTAATACTCAATAAGATCTGTGCAAGTGTTTGTAGGAGATTCAGCAGCAACAGATGTTGATCTAGACTCTTGAAACCTAGAATGAGATGGCAATTCAAATGAAGTAGAGGAATTTGAGATCTCATCAGCATTTGTTTGGATGGAACTGCTGAAGCTACAGGAACATCAAGGTTAGTAGACTCAGGCATGTGATCACAAAACCATGCATTTGTATCACCAGATGAATGACTAGTGAAGGAGATGATAGATTCAATGAATCTGCAACAGCTGGAGGCTGATAAGGAACATATTGCAGCATGTCCAAATCAAATAACTCCACAGGGTTTTGTAGGATTTTCTCCTTTGGAGATTCATTAAACTTTACATTCAAGGTTTCTTCAACTATCTTTGTTCTGCAATTAAAAACTCTGTATGCCTTGCAAGTAGATGAATACCCAATAAAGTACCTTGCATCCACCTTTGATTCAAACTTCTGAAGTAGATCCTTTGTGTTAAGAATATAACAGGGACACCCAAATGCTCTAAAGAAGGAAATCAAAGTAGCCAAATGATGTAAGTCTTCATCAACCTCTGATTTACTAACACTCTATTTTGCACATAGCAAGTTGTGTTGACAGCTTCAGCCAAAAGGTTATTGGCAAACCAGAATCAGCCAACATTGACCATGCGGCTTCAATAAGGGTCCTGTTCTTTCTCTCCACCACTCTATTTTGTTCAGGAGTTCTTGGAATGCTATACTGCCTCTTGATTCCCTTAGAGAAATAGAATTCATCAAGTGTGTGGTTTCTAAATTCTGTGCCATTATCACTCCTCACACACTTGACAGAAAGGGAGTACTGCTTTTCCACATGCAACACAAAGTAGATGATGATCTAACCAGTCTCATCTTTTGAATGTAAGAAGAAGGTCCATACAAATCTGGAATAATCATCCATAATTACCAGACATCACTCTTACTGGAACAAAAAGATCCATATGCAGTAATTGCAAGCAGGTAGTGGACTTTGGTTCTTCTATTGGAGGGAATGATGCTTTGTGTTGCTTTCCTTTTAAACAAGCAGAGCAGTTGTCATCACATTTGAACTCCTTTAATGGCATACCTCTCACTAAACCATGATTGATAAGCTGGTTCATGTTTTTAAGATTCACATGACCAAGCAATCTGTGCCATAGTTCAGATTCCTGAGGAGAGGCCTTGGAGAACACACATGGATGGCCTTTTAGATCAATTTTCTTTGATAAGTCTAAGGCATATACTCTTCCAATCCTGTTGGCCTTCAGGAGAGTATATTCATCCAATATCTTGTCAATCATTCTCAAAACATTGGAAGACAGGATCCGACAGTTTTGACTGGTGAAAAGTGCTACATGCCCTTTATCATACATTTGACTGACACTCAACAAGTTGTACTTGAGATTCTCCACATGGTTAACATCATCAAATCTTACCTCACCATTTGAGACAAAGCCTTTGCTGATGATGTAACCCTTAGCATCATTACCAAAAGATACAAATTCCTTCTTTCCTTGAGAGTAGTCATGAAGAAGAGAACTGCTCCCTGTCATATGCATAGATCCTCCACTGTCCACATACCAGATGCTTCTATGGCATGCTGAAGAACCCTGCATTTGTCACAACAAAATAGTTAGCTTTTGAGACCCAAACCATTTTGGTTTTGGGTCTGTTCTCATCAACAAATTTTATACTAACTAATTGTCATGATTAACAGCCTCTGAAGGTGGAGATGGTGCTGAAAAGGATTCCTTTGATTTTGGCTTAGTTTTCCTTTTCATTGGTTTAATTACAGGTACATCTATTGGTTAACTCTCCCTAACAGATGTTGAACCATCATAACAAGTTATGTCTGATTGGTTGTTAAAGCCTTCAGTTTAGCAGACACATCAGTACTTGTTTTTGATTGGTTCCTATGACTCACCATGTCCTCCTTTTTGAAAGACGCAGACTTAGTCTGGTGTTTTGATATTCCATGAGGAATGCTTTTAACTATTTTATGATAAACCCCTTCCTTCTTTTTAGATTTTTGTAATAACTTTGGGTTATTAGTTTGAGATGTTTGTGGCAAAAACTTGGTTCCAAATTCATCTATCATTTTATTAATTTTCTTTTTAATGATTTTATCTTTGTTGAATTTTGAACCCTTTCTGTACCAACATTCATCAATGAGATGATTGAATAGACCACATATTTCACATGGCTTTTTCTTCGTCTTCTGTTGTTCAACTGCTGAAGAAGATGAAACTACTGAAGGTGTGTTCTTCAGTACTTTCATCCTCTCAGTACTTATGTTAAGTACTGAAGGATTTGTAACAACTGAAGACCAGTTCTACTGAAGTTTTCTATCAGTATTTTTGGATTTCCTCATAGAGTCTTCAACAGTTGTCAAGCCATGTTTGTTTTCATTTGATTTGAAATGTTCTTCAGGTGTTGCTGCTTGCTCTTTAGTACTTTGAATACTTTGTGAGACAACACCTGAAGTGCTTAGCTTTTCTTTGATCATGTGTTTATCAGCAGTGAGACCATCAACAGATTAATTAGCTGAGGACTATTACTGACTTCATCCTCTGATTTTGCATTATCATTTGAGCATGAACCATCAATAGACTCCAGGGCCATAAGAGCAAGATTTCCAAAAGGATTTTCACCACCATGTTGACCAGCACCAGAAAACACATGTTCAGAGTAACTAGAAAGATCATCTGGTAAGCTACTCCAGTCAACACCTCCAGGTGTGAAAAAGCTTTGATGTGATTGAGATTGAGATTGTTGATTTGATTGAGATGGTTGAGGCTCAAGTAGGGCAGGTGGTTGTTGAGCTATGGGTATTGGAACCTGATTGGACTGAGGCATGTAAAAAAAAGGATAAGGATATGGCATTTGACCTTGAGGGACAAAATATGCAGGAGATGATTGAATTTGTGAATGATGACCATAACTGGTAGAATGTTGCCTTTTGTTCCGTGAGCTATTGCATGGAAAGGTCACAAAGGGTGCAGAAGAGTTAGATCCAGATGATCTACACTCTCTTGCAAAATGTCCAAGTCTATGGCACTTGTGACACCTCAACTTGCTCTTGTCAAAACCAACTTTGGTTTTTCCAGAGAGACCAGGAAATTTTCTACCTGGTCCTTTTGTAAAATTTTTGAGATCTGATATTGATTATTGCCATTTGGCTCAAAATATCCATCTTTTCCAGATCATCAGCAATTCCTTTCAAATCATCCATCAAAAAGCACAAATTATCACTACTACACCCTGAATTACTATCAACACCAACAAAAGCAGGACCTCCACTGTTTGAAGAGAAATCTATATGCTCGTCATAAGAACTTTCTCATGCAGCATATTCTGACTCATGAGGAGCCAGTATTGTGAGGATCATTGATTGATGTAGCCATTTTCACCAATTCAAACAGGTTCAATGAGATTTTAATAGATCTAGCTCAAAAACTCAACAACACAGTTTTAAACAAGACGAATCTCAAATTAATTCACTGGAAGCAACAGAGTATCAAACTCTATAACCAATTCTTGCAAATTTGCTAATTCGATCAAACTTAGATATCAAAAGAGCAGTTTCAATAATCAATTGTTAAATCGATCAATGATTAACCTGCTCTGATACCATTTGAAAGGATCAAGATCTAGTTTGATCAATTAGATTAAGATTTGCAGTGGGATAGCACAAGAATTAGACGAAATTTAAGCAAGAATAATATGAATATTCAATCAAACAGTGATGGTTATAGAGAGAGAAAGTTTTCTGCAAAGAGAATGTTTTCACTCACGCACATGCTTCAGTTCAAGGAAATTAGGTCAACATTTCTTTTATAAAGGAATGTGACATCAGCTGACATCACTTGATAGTGAAAGCTAACTGATTTATACAATCAACTAAAAGTAAACCGAACTACTGAAGATGTCCACAACAACTGAGGACACCTTCACTAAAAGCTAAGTACAAGCTCACATTACAACTACTGAAGTTATAACATCTGAAGTGTAAGAACTTCAGATGTTTTACATAATATAAAACTACTGATTACAAACTACTGAAAAGTAAACTATCACAACTACTGAAGAGAACTACTTCAGCTGGTGTGACAACTTCTGAGAACTTGGTCTTCAGACTTTCTCTTGAGCAATTGTCTTCAGACTTTGTCTTCAGCTGTTGTTTTCAGACTTTGTCTTCGGACTTTGTCTTCAGCTGTTGTCTTCAGACTTTGTCTTTAGACTTTGTCTTCAGACTTTGTCTTCAGACTTTGTCTTTAGCTGTTGTCTTCAGACTTTGTCTTCAGACTTTGTGTTCAGAATTTGTCTTAAGACTTTGTCTTCAGACTTTGCCTTCAGACTTTGTCTTCAGACTTTATCTTCAGACTTAGTCTTCAGCAGTTATCTTCAGACTTTGTCTTTGGACTTTGTGTTCAGCTGTTGTAGACCACTTTAGTTGTTTTGATGTCTGTGGGACATAAAAGTTTTTTTGACCTGGCTCATTGGTTCTTTTGGTCAAACACATCCATTTGATAAACAGTAAATTTCATGGACGCAGAATATGCGAGAAAGATTCTTATTGCGTCTAGTCTGGCAACAGGAACAAACACCTCGTTGTAGTCCATTCCTTCTTCCTGAGTGTATCCCTGTGCCACTAGTCTTGCATTATTTCTGATGACTATCCCTTTATCATTAGTCTTGTTCCTGTACAGCCATCTGGTACCGATAGGGTATTGTCCTTCGGGAAGATCTACCAGCTGCCATACTTCTTGTTTCTTGAATTGGAGCAATTCTTCCTGCATTGCTTCAATCCAACTATTGTCTTGAAGTGCCTCTTTGATGTTTTTGGGTACTGTTTGACATAGAAAGCATGAGAACAAAAAGATGTTTGTAATACTTGACTTGCTTCTTGTCACCCTCTCATTAAGATCACCAATAATGGTTTCAACTAGATGATTCTTGTGTATTCTTATGGTGGGAATGATGTCACCCGCAATAGTTACATCAAGATTGGAGACATTCAGTTCATTATGGTCAGAGGCACAATCATCTTGTATTGTTGTTGAATTATGAAGATTGTCAATTTCTATTTCAGTAACTGCTACATCTTCAGCAACACTGAGGTTGCTTGCATCATTTGAAGTACCTTGAGTTTCGTCTGGATGAGAAGCCTTTTTTTGATTTGTGATCTCATATGACAAGTCATCTGAGTGAGATGGTACCAGGCTAGGACCTTCTTCAGAGGAAACACTAATGTTTTGTGACAAGTGTCTGATGGGATCAGCTTGAAAAGGAACATCTTCATTCATATGTTCATCAGATGTAGGTGGGATCAACGGATAATTTTCTCTTCTTTCTACAGTTGATGAAGTATCACCTGAATGTATATATCCTGCATTAGACAAGTGAAATTGGTCAAATGATTTA
Organism: Flaveria trinervia; assembly: GCA_025506515.1. Lineage (NCBI taxonomy): Eukaryota > Viridiplantae > Streptophyta > Magnoliopsida > Asterales > Asteraceae > Flaveria > Flaveria trinervia. The sequence goes on from CM046449.1 coordinate 40,018,771, forward strand.
GTAAAAGTGTTAACGTCAAACAACCAATCAGGACCATTTATAGATTTGGGAAACGAATGTTCCTTGAATTGAACATTTGTGGATTCATCAATAATATTCAGTCTAGGATTGAACACTCTATAAGCCTTTGAGACGGAAGAATAACCTACAAAAAATCCTTCATCAGACTTAGATGAAAATTTTCCCAAATGATTATGGGTGTTTAATATTGAGACTGGACAACTAAATGATTTGAGGAATCCAATGAATGGTTTCCATTGAAATATCAGTTCTTAAGGTGTCATGTTACTTTATTTAACAATCAAAGTTCGATTTTGCACAAAGCACGATGTGTTAACTGCTTCTGCCCAGAAGGTGATTGGCAGTTTAGCATCGGCTAGCATGGTTCTTGCTGCTTCAATCAGTGTTCTATTTCGCCTTTCAGCTGCCCCATTTTGTTGAGGAGTTCTAGCTGCACTGAATTGATGAGCAATGTCTTTGGTTGCACAAAAGGAACTCATATTTTCATTTTCGAACTCTATACCATTATCACTTCTTATTATTTTGACTTTGAGATCAAGTTGATTTTCAATTTTAGTGATAAATTCTTGAATGATTTGGGATGCTTCATTTTTATGAAGTAGGAAGAACACCCATGTGAATCGAGAAAAGTCATCAATGATCACTAAACAATATTGTTTGTTTCCCATACTTAATACCCGAGTTGCTCCAAAGAGATCCATGTGAAGTAACTTCAATGGAGTATTGTTAGTGTTGACCAGCTTGGTTTTGTGAGACGATTTGTGTTGTTTTCCTTTGAGTCACGCTAAGCATTGATCAATAAAATTGAATTCTTTTTGAGGAAGACCAATTACATGGTTTCCTTTGACTAACTTGTTCATATTTTTAAAGTTAGTGTGCCCCAAACGTCTATGCCAAACCTATGACTCATCAAATGATGCTTTAGACAAAAGACATGTTTCTTTCTTAGGTGATGCAGAACACAAGTTTAAGACATATGTATTATTCTTCCTCGGAGTCTTTAAGACAACCTATTCTTCAGGAATCTGAAAACTAGGTTTCAGTATGTAGCAGTGAGTGTTTGTAAAGTGATTGGAATATTTTTTGTCGCAGATCTGAGACACGCTTAGCAGATTTAAATTCAGCTGTTCATAGTAATTTACTCTCTCAAAGCTCAACATCCCATTTGTCACAGATCCTTCTCCTGTAATTCTACCACCTTCTGAATCTCCACCGAATGCCACAATAGTCCCTTGTATGTACTTGAAATCATGAAGGAGGGAACGATCTCCAGTCATGTGTCAGGAGCATCCATTGTCTACATACCATAGGCTATTAGACCTGTGTGGATGAACCTACAAACAAAAAGAACTAATTAGAATAAGGAACCCAAGCCCTGTGGTCTTGGGTTTCCCGTTCCTATTCATGATAGTCACCTCCTCGTATTTTCCTCTGAATGGTGATTTAGATGAAGGTGATTTGGGAGATTTTTGGTAATGAATTGGTCGAGTCATCTCATCTACATCTACTCAGGATTCACATGAATAATAAAATCGTTGGTCTCTATTTCTTTGTAAAAGTTTAGCCCGAGTATCATTATCAAAAGTTGGTTTTTGCTTTGGAAGGTCAAGTTTGTGTTTTATTGTCAGATGATTTCTTTGACCCTTCCTTAAATCCTTTGATTTATTTCTGTCATTTGTTGATCTATGAGTCCTAGATTGAGTATTATGAAGATGAGGTTTGACAGAATGCATCACAGTAGATGTTTTTGAGATGGGCTTGCGTTGTGGAATTCTCAACCCCTTCTGATTGAAGTAACAATCAGATGTATTGTGATTGTTCATGTCGCGGATTGAACAATACTTGTTGAAATAGCAATTTTTGGTTGAGTGATTGTTCATATCATAGATAGAACAATATTGGTTGAAGAAGCATTTATCTGTCTTGTGATTGAACATGTCACGAATATCACAATACATTTTTTTCTTTCTCGAATAAGTTTTTTCTTTGAGTTACTCAACTGATACTTTCTTTTGATGAGTCACTTTCTTTTCTTTAGGTGATGAATTAGAATCAGCCCTTTTTGTAGATTGTTTCACAATAATACTCTTGTTCAGTTGTCTGGGCTGTTTCTGGTTCTTCAACCTACTTGTCACCTCTTTCTCAAACTGGTCAACATGTTCTTTATTACATATATCAAACCTAACTCCCTGCCTTAATTTGGATGGCTGTGGGTCTAATGAAGTTTTGTGTGTTGAACTCAGTTTTACAGTTGGTTTCTTTTTCAGTGAAACCTTTTCTGATTTGCTTGAATTTTGTGGAGATACAATCTCATTATCAGAACTACTCTCAGTAGTGGGTTTCACTGTTTTGACATATTTCTTTTTCCCTTGTAAAACAGATGATATGAATTTTATAAAAGGTACAATTGCTTTACAGGGCTTGATGGTTTTTTGACAATCACTGTCTTGTTAAAACACTCTTTGATTTTGATTGGTGTCCTAACTTGATTTTATGCTCATTGGTTTCAAAATAAAAGTCAGGATTGTTTTGAGGATTTGTCACTTGTTTCACTTCTGATTTAGGTTCCATAATTTTAGGTTCAATTGATTCAGAGAGTGATACAGATTCAGGCATGACAGTGTAATTGTCATTGTATGGTGGAGGACATGAATTGTACCCAATCCCTGACATGTCCTTTGGATCCTTTTGTGAATCTAGCATTTCTTGCAGCTTGACTAAAGACATTTGAAACTTTTCAAGTTTCACTTCAGTCATAGATTGTTGAGCTTTAGCTTGAGCTAACTTTTCAGTAAGTAGCTCATTTTCAGCTGCAAGATTGTATTTCTCACCATGCAATTTTTCTATGTCAAAAATGAGAGATTTGATTTTGATTTCAAAACTTTTTAGTTCTCTCTTCATCATTTCTGACTTCACCTTTTCTTCTTTAGTTTTATCTGCTAGTTTATGATTATGTTTTCTATACTCTTGTAATTCATTTATGCATTTCTCACTACAAAGGTTACTTTTTACCTCAGTAGGCATTGCAGATGGTCCATCATTGATATGAGCCATGAGGGCATGATTCTGGAATTGAGGCTTCACTTCCTCAGCATACACACTCCAGTCACATATCCCATCTTGTTTGATCACAAGGGCAGTGGCAGAAGGCTGACTGTTTGCATGGGCTTGATTTGTCAGCTGGGGTTGATTCTGGTATGTTTGTTGATGATGAGAATGATGGTACCGTTGTTGTTGATTGTTTGAGTGATAGCTTGAATTGGGCTGTGATGATGATTGACCAGGAAGTTCCTTGAATGGTTGGTTCTTTTAGGAGCATTGCACTCTCTTGAGAAATGGCCAGTCATGCCACAATTAAAGCATTTTACCTTAGATTTGTCATATCCAAGCTTTGTGTTCTCATTCAGGCTCAATTTTCGTCCTTTTCTAAAGAATTTCTTTGCTCTCATGGCAATCATTGCCATTTGCCACTATAGTTCCATCTCCTCAACATCATCAGGATCTAATTCTTCTAAATCTTCCTGTATTAAATGGGCAAAAGTGAGTCTTCCCCCAAGAGATGCTTCAAAACTTGCAACAAAGGCATTATATGTTGCCTTTTGCTCTTCTGATTTTAAGTCTTCTCGAGAGATTGTAGGTGCAATGGAGACTTTTGGTGCTTGAGCTGAAGTTGAATGGTGATTGAATGATGGAGATGCAATGAACCCACTATTGTTCATTTGATCTCTTGATTAGATGAAGTCATCTTCCTCTGTGATGAAAGCATTTTCAACAGAATGTGATTCTGAAGGAAATTTGTAGGCTTCAATCACTCTTTGCCCACTCAGATTTCTGCTTTGTTCATCAAGTTCCAAAGCTTCAATCTTGGCTATCATAATGTCTAGAGTGGTACTCTCAAGATTAAGAGTATTTTCCAACATTGTGACATTTTGCTTCCAGCTTTCAGGCAGACTATGAAGCATTTTCTTATTAAGTTCTTTAATGTTGTATGAAACACCCATAATTTCAAAGTCATTGACCAACTGTACAAATCTGTGCAGTTGGTTTGATATGGATTCTCCTTTGGTGTGATGGAAGGTTTCATACTGATTGACCAGCTTGTCTTTGTTAATTTCAGCAACTTCACTGCTACATTCACACATAATTTTGAGAGTATCCCAAATAGCTTTAGCAGTTCCATATTTTTCCAATCTTTTTAGCACATCCATTTTGAGTGCTTGAGTCAAAATAGAGTATACTTTAAGAACAATTTTGATTTTCTTATAGTCATCTTCATCCAGCGTTAAGTCTTCAATTGGTATTCTAGCAGTCTTGTACAGTGCAGCTTAAGCTGTTGATAAAGTAACAGGAATATGTGGACCCTTACATATTGACATCCAAAAGTCAGGATCAACACCTGTGATATAATTTCTAAACCGTATTCTCCATTGTTTAAACTTAGATTTGTGTTTAAGCTGGGAGGTTTAGGTGTATGACCTAATTCATAGTAACTGTTAGAATCCACGTTGATTTGTGTAAGTACAGATTTAGTTGATTTTAAGATTGATTATGTTTGATGAGTCCAACTTGTTCAAGCAGTTCGGTTGAGGTTCAGAATGAGTGTTCTTGTTGTTTGACAGGAGTATTCTTGTTGTTTGCTAAGTAGAGATGATGATATCTACTACTGGCAACTTGATTATCAGATCAATCGAGTTCTATTCAGTCTGTGCGAAGATTTGAAAGAGAATCGAGAGCCAATCTCTGATACCAATTGACTGGGTTTTAGTAAGAGTGATATTGTTACTAAGAATCGAATATGATAATCAAGTCAATGATTGAGAGGCAGAAACAAACAATCGAAGAACAATCAGGCAAGAAAATTACTCATAAATTATGTTTGTATTGATATATGAATGTTGACAAATTACAGAGAATATTTACAACAAAATCCTCTATCTGTCAACCGTCACCTCGGTACGAGGTAAACTATTCTATTTATAGACAAGACAAGATGTCTTCACAAAATGAATAAACTACCCCGGAGCTATTACATCAGAAGCTAGTCTAAGTCTTGATCCGCATCTCCAATTGTTCATCCACATTGACAAATGCGGATGAGATAATCTTGATCAGCATTTCCACTTGATCATCAGCATTAGTAAATTGGTCATCCGCATTGGTTAATGGGGATGAACAAGTACTTGTGTGCATTTGGTTGGTCATCCGCATATGTCAACGCGGATGATCAAAGTCTTGTCCGCATCTTCTTTTGTTCTTCCGCATTAGTCAATAGGGAAGAGTAACTTGTTCAGCATAAGTATTATGTCTTCCGCATTAGTTAATGCGGAAGAGTAAACACTTGTCCGCATCAGATTTTTGTCTTCCGCATTGACTAATGCGGAAGATAACACTTGTTATTTTTCTTGCATATCTTATCCGCATTGCATCTTGGACTTGTGGGATTCCAGCTGAACAATCATCAATTCACCCATTAAGTTAGCATGTATGATCCTTTCAGGGTGCAACATTGGTAAGCTTAAACAGATAGGTGTGATGAATGGGTTCGAAATCATCCAAGGAACATGTTACACAGAAGGTTCATGCGCCTAGATAAGGCTCATGCGCTTGGGAATGCCTTAGAAGAATTTAAGTATAACCCATGCGCTTGAACAGTAGCCCATGCGCCTGAAATATGCCTTACAAATGTTTAAGTATAGCCCATGCACCTGAACACCGGTCCATGCACCTAGAAATATTCGTCGGACGACTAAGTGTACGGCCATGTGCCCCAATAGTGCCCATGCGCCCAGGTGTTCCATGCGCCTAAGTGTCCATGCGCCTGAATAGTTCATGCGCCGAAGTGATAAAAATGATTAAGTGTTGGCTGATGCGCCTAGATAGTGATGAAACGCCCAAACAGGGCTCATGCGCCCAAATAGTGTCAAATCGCCTAAACACTTAGAAATTTTTACAGAATTTTTGGGAGTGTGTGCTTTTAGGGTTTTGACCGAGATTTGACTAGGGCTTATTAATGATGAGTTTCATGCATGATTATGATTGTTCCTTATTATTATTGTTGTTATTATTATTACTTATAGTGTGTGATTTTACGTGGTATGTTTATTATCGTAACGTAAAGTATATTGTAATAATAAAGAGAAAGAGCAATAAAGAAGTAACGAGGAACATTAATAAAATGTTAACAAGTATTGCAAGCTTATAGGAGGTACACGACCGTGTTGTTGTCAGCTCAATTGTGCTGCGGGTTAGCTACCCTATTATGCACACAGGGCCAGTCTTGGAGATTGCCAGGACCTCTGTAGCGTCCCTAGGTGTTTGGATCGGCCTTGTATACAGTAAACAGAACCCTCTTGAGGGATATAGATGGCCCATCATCGGTTTTCATTGCGCATACAGTTTAGGGTATTGCTCATTGGTCCATATAGAAAGTGAAAGATAAAGATAAAAGATTAGAAAACATACAAGGCATACAGTAAAGAGAACGAATAATATTTGTTCATATAGTTAATTCGTGCTCGCATACAAAGTATAAGATTTGTATTTCATAGAAAGAGTATTTTCATATACAACATACAGAAAGTATTTTATTACTTTTAAAACTAGAACTCACTCAGCAACACAGACTTTTATACATTTTCAGTTGGTAGGTAATTATTGCTGAGGATGGCACGAGGGTGAAGCCACTCGGCAGGGAAAGACTGACATCCATTCGTATTTTATGTTGTTGTTTTGTAATGCAGTAAAACAATTCTTTTGTAAATAGTTAAACGACGATGTATTACTCAGCAACAGTGTTTTAAATGAAATGAATGGTTTTTGATTAATTATTTCTACTGCTTAAGTTGGTATAATTATAATGTTTAATGTTTTAGCTGCTGTGATTGACCAACTTTGAGGTCTCCGGGAACGGAGCCTTACACAAACACGGGTTTGCTTGTTTACACACACAGATAAAGATCAGTTTATTTTGTTAAAATGAAATGATGTAATTAGAAATGTTGAGATTGTGTTTGTGTTTGTGTATTCGATTTTTACTATAAGTGATGATCAATCTCCGTTGAGCAGTGTACCTGATCAAAGAACCTGTCCCTCAAATTTGCACAAGATATCGAGCTAGGTATTCTCCTCCTACATCATGAGAAGCACTCAAGATTAGAGACTTAGGAAAGTTGTTCTAATATCATCATAAAGGATGCACTAAAAATGAGGAGCTCATAAATCGAGGAAGCTTATGAGATGAATAATCTTTCACATCAGATTTAGAAAGCTTTAATTTGAAGATCTTTTTATGGTTGACTTCTTGATGCAGATTTCATTTGAAGGCGTTGATAATGATAGACTAAGGGGAGTATTGTTGAATCTATACAAGATAGTCTATGTTATCAACATAGTCAAAGTCAACAAAAGTCAACGTCTCGGTCAAGGTCAACAAAAAAGTCAAACGCTGAGTTTGAGATGAACAACCGAGTGAAGGTATATTATGTTTTGAAACTTTATAATAATACATATATTTTATGTGAACAAAATATATTTTACTTTGTTTTAGTTTTCTGTAGTAGTCTAGGGCGTTAAATGTAAATAGTGAAAATTAGTCTAGACTATAAATGGCCTAATTGTAATTAGAATTGGTTAATGGTTAAATAACCAATTGATTGAGGAATTACTTGTAAACAATAATATTTGCAATCACTTAGATCATAGGAGTTTTCATTGTGTTCATGTGATTTGTAGGTTTGCAAAACATAAAAATTAAGCGGAGAATGTAATAAAATGTAAAGAGATCTTGATTTGAGAAAACTAGGAAATGATTGTATATCATCTTGAAATGCTTATTCTTGCATGACTTGTATTTTCAGATGAGAAATGATAGTAACCGATGTTGTTATTTAATTCACATCTAAATTTCAATTGAAAATAAAATTAAACAAATAAACAGATTCTTTAATGACATGCTTGGTAGACAGCCTTGAAGAATAAAGTAGACCGCAACATAATGATTTAAATTAAAATCTATACTTAAGGATGTCTAGATTTATGTAATCATTTTGGCATTCACGAAAACTGAGTCCTGACATAAATTAGGTTGAGAATTCATCTTTCATCCACCCTAATCTAAATCATATAAGCCATATCTTTTGAGCCATGTCTAGTGTATTTATTTGTCTTGTGTTTGTGCTAATCTCATCTAATATATGGAAGTACTGATCTGGAGTGATGATCTCCTTTGTTGTATGATAGTACGGACCTAGAGCTCTCATCAGCACATGCTAAATGGTCATCTCCTTTGTTATATGTCAATATTGACCTGGAGCTCTCACAATTTTTGTCTAAGTAGTGTCAAATCATCTAACGATGAGTTCATGACATAATGCAATATTATGTTGATAATCACTTGTACAGTAATACACAAGCCTTGTTCCATAAAGATCGTATCAAAATTCAGGTAATCCTGAGGTTGGGTGAGGGTTTTTGCCAAATGATTGTGCGGTCCTAGCATTCTAGGGTATTTAATCAAAGCATAACAAATCAAACCCGGTTATTTTTGAAGTCAAGGAAAGAAAAAATAAGGTGAAGAAAAAGAAAGAAAAGATATTTTACCCAAGTTATGGGGTAAAAAGTGTCAAAAAGGACAATAGGGTGGAAAAGTGGGTGTAAAGTGGGCATGGCCGCCCACTCTCCTCTTAAACACCCAAATCTTTGAATCTGTTACAGAGAGAAAGAAAAGGGCTGAAACTCTCGGTTTTAGAAAGAAGAACAAGAAAGAATTCGAATTCAAGGTAAGAATTCATGGTTTTAGGGTGTTCTTAACCGGTTATGTCTTCAGGTTTATGCTCATGTGAGTTGTGTGTGTTCGGTTGTATGTTTTTAGTGGGTTTCTAGGTGGTTAAACTCAATTGCAAACGAGTTTCGAAGAAGCCATACTTAAGATCTGCAAAGGTGAGTTCTAGAACCCCTCTTTTACATGTTTTAACTGATTTTGGGGCTGGAATTGCATGTATGAACTTTTTATAAAACTAGGGTTTGATACACGTATGATTGTTGATGTTATGGTTGTGTTTCTAAGGCGTAAAATGTAAAATTTAAGCTTAGAACATGATAGATGGTGTTTGGGGACCGAATCTGATGATAAGTGTGCCCTAGGCTGCTCATGCCCCCAAATAGTGGTTCATACGGCTAAGTTTAGAAAAACTGCCTAAGTGTTGACAAATGTGGATGAGCATTGACAAATGCGGATGAGAATTGACAAATACGGATGAGCATTGATAAATGCAGATGAGCATTGATAAATGCGGATAAGAAAGTCAAATGCTAATGAGAAAGTCAATGCGGATAAGAAAGTCAATGCGGATGAGAAAGTCAATACGGAAGAGAAAGTCAATGTGGATGAGAAAGTATATGCAGATGAGTAAGGAAATGCAGATGAGTAAGGCATACAACTGAGGAAATGCGGATGAGTAAGTTCATGCGACTGAGGAAATGCAGATGAACAAAGTTAATGCAGATGAACAAATGCGGATGAGTAAATTTATGTGACTGAGGAAATGCGGATGAACAAAGTTAATACGGATGAACAAAGATAATGCAGATGAACAACTGCAGATGAGTAACTTCATGCGACTGAGGAAATGCGGATAAACTTAGCAGATGAGTAAGTTCATGCGACTGAACAAATGCAGAAGAACAAAGTTATTGCGGATGAACAAATGTGGATGAGAATTGACAAATGCGGATGAGTAAAGTCAATGCGGATAAACAAATGTGGATGAACAAAAAGAAATGAGGATGACTAAAAAGAAATGCGGATGAACAAAAAGAAACGCGGACGAACAAAAGGGGAAATGCGGATGAACACTTGGAATATTTTCTGACTTTCTGGGGAAAAAGTGAAATGTAGGCTTTGACCTGGGAGGTCCCCGGGGGATTATGTAAGCTGACTTCTGAGGTCATAGATGTTATGATGGGCATGTTATGATGTATGATTGATTCTTATGCATGATGGTATGTATGATGTATGTTATGTGTGTATGATGCCCTGTATGACAATGTTGACTACGTATGTTGATGTTCTTTGCATTGTATGTTTATTTTCCTGTTGCTTTACGTTGAAAGTTAATGAATGAAATGAAAGTATTATGTAACGTAAAGTGGAAGATAATTAAAATAGGAACATGATGAATGAATGCATGCATTAATGAACGAAGGAAAGTAAAGTCTTACAAGCCTTGTATATGGGAACACGCCCAATGAAGGGTGTTAGTCCAACGGTGTGCGGGTTAGCTACCCCAGAAGGATGCACACCGGGGTCCATCTTTATGACCGACCATTTGTATAGAACCTATGTCGCTTACCCTAGATACTGTGGCCAGGCTGATATGCTCTATTACGGGGGGTCTATGATAGACCTCGGCCTAGTATCAGCTTTATGCATGACGGTGGGTATAGTACATGACAATGGTACACCTGAATTTACCCTAGGTACTGTGGCAAGGCTGTTGTGCACCATGATGGGGGGTTTATGATAGACCCCGGCTCAGTACCAGCTTTATGCATGACGGTAGGGTAAAGTTCATGGTCTTTGATGGAAAGAAAAGACGTAGTGACAAACGTATGAGTGAAAATAAGAAAACATGAATTAATGGAAGTTAATGATTAAATGATAAAGATAATAATGATATTATCTATGTGTACGCATGATGTGTGATCACATGCAAAAGTAAAGAACGGTTTTAATGAAAGTAAAGTTTGTTTTATTATAAAACTAGAACTCACTTAGCAAAGCTGACTTTTATGCATTTTCCAGTTGGCAAGTAACGTTGCTGAGGATGGCACGGGGCGGCTACTTGGATCTTTTGGATGGCATTCTTCTGTGTAATGTTTTTGCATTGTAATGCAAATGAATGATGTTTTGAAATGAATGATTGTATTAACTTGCAAAAGTGTTTATAATGAAATGAAAAGTTATTTTAATGTTCCGCTGCGATGTTTTATGAAATATAAATGTAAATATATGTTTTATGTGCAATGATTGGCAGGCTGTGAGCGTCCCGGGAACGAGGCCTTCCAAGTTGGTATCAGAGCTAAAGTTTAAGTGAAACGGGTAAATTTGCAAAATAAACCTAAAATTAAACTAAAAATGGGAAGGTATTTTCTTAACGATTAACCGGTATTATGTGCGCATGTGATGTGGTTTATGTGTTGCTTGTAGATTTAGATACGAATGTAGTTAGGATAGGTAATGCTTGGGGTATGAAAAGTAAAGTAAGTGGATAATCCCAACCGGCCACTGTAGTTAGAGACTTACTATACTTGACATAAATGGAGTTTTTTCATTGAATGACCGTGTTGGTGTTTAAATCTTTCAGTGTGTGTTGAGGATGGCCGGAGGTAGATCATCGAAATCTTCACATGGTGGCGGTCGTGGTGCTGAACTACGGGCTATGAGAGGAAGGCCCAGAGCGGAAAAGGTGGTTGATGAAGAACCAGAGACCCCTCATTTGGAGAGCGGTATTGAGAGTGCTAACTTAAGGGCCTCGGTGAAAGAGGTTATTGTTGAAGAGGTGCATCAGGTCATCTAGACAATTTTACCGTTTGTGGTGACTAAAGTTGTCAAGGCTGTGAGGGAAGGAGAAAGGAAGGAAAGAAGTACACCTACGGGCGAAAGAAGATAGCCTGAGACTGTGATGGTTTTATTTGATGACGAAGAAAAGAGGAAGAAGAAGAGCCTACACCGGAGGCGGCACGAGGCTGTAACTACGGGGCATTTCAAAGGTTCAAGCCCCCTACTTTTGATGGTAATGGCACTGTTGCTGCTGCTCACTCATGGATGAGAGAAATCGAAGTTGTTCTGAATATTAGTGAGTGTTGAGAAGACCAGAAGGTGAAATTTGCTGCCCACTCATTTGGGGACTCGGCTTTGTGTTGGTGGGACAGTATTGTCCAAGCTGAGGGTAGAGGTGGCCAAAAAAACCGGTTTGGGAACCGGTTCGGCCAAAAAAACCGGAACCGGTTTGAGGCCCAAACCGGTTTGGCCCAAACCGGTTTTCAAACCGGGCCCGAACCGCCGGTTCTTGACCGGTTTATCACTTCGACGTTCCAAACCGGTTTTCAAACCGAACCGGTTTTCAAACCGGTTCCAAACCGTCCCAAACCGGTTCCCTAACCGGTTTCCCAACCGGTCCCAAACCGGTTCCCTAACCGGTTTCCCAAACCGGTCTCCCAAACCGGTTTTCAAACCGGTCTCCCAAACCGGTTTTCAAACCGGTTTTCAAACCGGTTTTCAAACCGGTCACCCAAACCGGTCACCCAAACCGGTCACCCAACCGGTTTTCAAACCGGTTTTCAAACCGGTTACCGTTACCCAACGGCTATATAGCCGTTTTTTGCAATTTTTGACCGTTTTTTGATGTTTTTTTACCATTATACCCCCACTAGGTTACTATATATATGTATTTGATGTTTTGGTTGAATCACAACAACTTATAACACTCTCTACTCTCAAAAATCTCAAAAACGCTCTCAAAAACGCTCTCCACATATACTTTCGTTTAAAATGCTCTCGAAAACGCTCTCACAAAAATCTCTGAAATGGCTTCAACAAGTGCTCAATCATCCGTTGGTTGTGAAGCGTCTTCAAGCAACGTGGTGATAGAAATCCTTCCTACGAATAGGAACCCCGAAGTATGGTGCAATTACGATTTATGTCAAATGGCTAGCGGTCCAAACAAGGCTCGTTGCAAGTTTTGTCATAAGTTTTTCAAAATAGATGCAAACACAACATTGAAAAACCATATTGCAAATAAATATTGTAGAGCGTTAAAAGGTGAACCTTCTCAAGGTCAAGCTTCGATGACAAACGAAGGAAATATTTGGGCTTATAACGTTGATGCGGTTCGGGAGCAAATGGCGCAATTTGTAATTCAAGAAAGCTTGCCATTCAAACATTTCGACAACGAACGTTTGACTCGACTCATTCAACGAACTCTCCAACCTCGTTACACCAATGTAAGTCGTGCTACTCTTCGAAGAGATTGTTTAAAAATGTGGAAAAAAGCTAAAAATGAATTAATATCTTATTTTGAAAATTTACAAACCGGTGTTAACTTAACTAGTGATGTTTGGTCGACACCTCACGGTTCACCGGACTCGTACATTTGTGTCACCGCCCATTGGGTTGAACCCGATTCGTGGCAAATGATGAAACGTACGATTGCGTTTGAATTGTTTGATTATCCTCACACCGGCCAAAACATTTTTTATCTTATTGATAAAGTTATTCAAACGTATAAATTAGAAAACAAAATATTTTCTATATCTTTTGATAATGCTTCAAACAACACTCTTGCGATAGATAATTTGAAATTAAAATATAAACCAATATGTGAGGGTGTGTTTTTTCATAGTCGATGTGTTGCGCACATCATAAACTTAGCCGTGCAAGATGGTTTAAAAACGATTGAAACAATTAAAGATTGTTTTAAAAGAATGTTACGTGATATTTTTAGTAACAACCAAAGATATACTAAATATCGCAAGTTTTGTAAAGACGCAAATACTAAATGTTTAGGTCCGAATTGGGACGTACCAACACGATGGAATTCCACATGTAACATGTTTGAAAAGGCTATTGAACAAAAAGAAAGTTTAATAGTCTTTCATAATAGTTTGGTAAGTCGGGGAAAGGCAAATTCTTACCATCCATCGGTTGGGCCATCATCGAAGAAGTAACAAAAATGCTTCAAGTTTTTAAAAATGCAACTACATGTCTTTCTGGAGTTTATTACCCAACGAGTCCGTTGGTACTACACCAAATTTATTTAATGACTTCAAAATTAAATGAATTGTCGTGTAGGGGTAGACCTTATTCCGATATGATACCCCCAATGAAAGAAAAACTTAAAAAATATTTTGAAGAAATGCCACCCGTTATTACATGTGCCGCTGCTTTAAACCCTTGTTTAAATTTGTCGGGGGTTGAAACTTTACTTGATAAAATTACTTTTAATTTGGATTTAGAAGTTGGTAAACCAATGTATAGTAAAACTTTAAAAGCGACTTTCAACAAACAATTACAACAAATGTATGATGTTTATTTATAAAATACGGGGAAACATCACAAATCCATGATGCTTTAAGGCATGCGGCAAATGCCGAATGTTCGAATGATCCAATGTTTGATTTATATAATACTTTAAGGGATGAATGTAATAAACGTCAACGTGGTAACACTCCGAGTAGTGAACTCGGGAGGTATGGTCTTACAAACTTTTTATCGACCATGACTCCACATGAATTAAAATTTTTGACTTGTTGGCTTGGTGGAAAGGTAAGGAAGATCAATTTCCCATCCTATCCACCATGGCCCGAGATTTACTAACCGTCCAAGCTTCTACGGTAGCTTCAGAATCTGCTTTTTCTGTTAGTGGTAGGATTATATCAATAAGACGAACTCGACTCACTCCACAAGCATTTGAAATGTCAATTTGCTTGAAAGATTATTGGATGCCGCGGAAAGAGTACAAGACAAACGATCGCTTGAAGGAGAACTGGAATACGAAGCAGAATTATACGAGGACGAGGTAGAGAGCGGATTGACACCAGGAATGACTGATGATGAAGCGGCATATGATGACTACCTTCGTAACAGTTTCGGTTCTGGTGGCGAGGAATAAACGTACAAGTATAATACGAACGAAGAAACGACTATGTTAAATGTTTAGTTTTAAATGTTTAAATTATTTAAATGTTACGAATTGTTAAAATGTTTAATTGTTTATAAATGATATAAATTGTTTATAAATGTTATTAATTGTTAAAATGCTTAAATGTTATAAATGTTAATAAATAGTATATATATATATGTTTATAAATGTTATAAATTGTTTAATTGTTTAAATCGTTTAAATGTTTAAATTGTTTAAATCGTTTAAATGTTTAAATTGTTTAAATGTTATAAATGTTATAAATGTTATAAATTGTTTAAATATATAAATTCTTTTAAATTATATAAATTATATAAAAATGTTATAAATATTTATGTTTTAATTAAAAGTTTAAAATTTCGTTTGAATATAACAAAAAAAAAACCCGGTTTGGGCCGAACCGGTTTGGGCCCGAACCGGTTCCAAACCGACCCAAACCGTTTGATAGGTTTGGGTTTTTAGCGTTTGAAACCGGTTTGAACCCGAACCGGTTTGGGGCCAAACCGGTTTTGACCGAGTTTGACCAAACCGATTTCGGTTGGGACCCGAACCGGTTTGGGCCCCCAAACCGGTTTGTACACCTCTAGCTGAGGGTAGTCGGCCTATCGGAAGAACGAGTTTGCTGGAGTTGAAGAGGCTGGTGATTGAGGAGTTCTATCCTTACCTTGAGATGGATAAGGTGGAAAGGGAATTCCTGTAGCTGGAGGCGGGAACCATGACACATCAACGATACACCACCAAAAACAATGAAATGGCACGGCTAGTGTCGGATCAGGTGATGCCTCTATCACGAAAGATCAAAAGGTATATTTAGGACTTGCCAGCGGATATCTGCACGCACATGATCATCACCCGACCGAGCACGTTTAGGTCGGTGGTTGATCTAGTAGGGAGGTTGTATGATGAGAGAACTATGGTGGTGGCCGAAGGTAGCAAGAAAGGTGGTGGTGACTGGAATTGGAGTGGGAAAAGGTTTGTTCAAGGAGGTATCCTGATGAGTAACAAGAACGCACGGATATATGATCGTCGTGTGGTCACATCTGGTGTAGGATCGAAGAAGTGTGGCAAATATGGAAGAGAGCATATCGGTGAATGTAGGTTGGGATCGACTTATGCTTCAAATGTGGAAAACGGGGCATATAGCAAAAGACTGTCGTACGGTTCAATGTTTTAACTATGGTGGAGAGGGTCATATGAGTAGAGACTGTAAGAAGCCTAGGGCTGAGGGTTCTGGGGTGAAGAAGACTGGGGTGAAGGACCGAGGTCGAGAGCCAGAGCGTTCATGATGAAGCAGGAGGAGGCTAGGACGGACCCTAATGTTGTGTCAGGTACGTTTCTAGTAAACCAAACTTTAGCCTCTGTATTATTCGATTCTGGTGCTAGTAAAAGTTTTATTTCTGCTGTTTTCTGTGCTTAACTGTTTGTTAGTAGTAGGAGTGTTGACGCGCCCTTTGATATAGAAACTGCCATAGGTAAGTCTACCAAAATTTCTGAGCTGGTAGAAGGTTGTGACGTGGAACTAGAAGGTCATAAGTTTCCGGTTAGACCATTTGTGATGACCTTAGGCGGGTTTGATGTAGTCCTTGGGATGGATTGGTTAGCGGACTACCAGGCGGACATTTTGTGTCGCAAGAAGATGATTCGTTTGATAGTGCCTGACGGAGTTCGGTGACGGTTTATGGTGATCTAGTCACGACGATTACGAAAGTGATTTTGATAGCGGTGGCAGGAAAGTGTATGAGGCGTGGATGTAGCACCTACTTGGCTTATGTAAAGGACGGGGATACACCATCACCACAGCTATCCGATGTCCCGGTTGTGTGTGACTTTCCAGATGTATTTCCCAAAGACTAGGAGTGCCACATGACCGAGAGATCGAGTTTCAGATTGATTTGGTACTAGGTGCCCACCTGCTTCGAAGGCATCGTATGGGTTGTCTCCTACTGTGATGAAAGAATTGATGGAGCAATTGCAAGAGCTGCTTGATAAGGGGTTTATTAGACCGAGTATCTGTCCTTGGGGTGCTCTGGTCTTATTCGTGAAGAAGAAAGATGGTAGTATGAGGATGTGTATTGACTACCATGAGCTGAATAAGTTGACGATAAAGATCCGATACCCCTTACTGAGAAATGATGATTTGTTTGATCAGCTTCAAGGTGCCAGTTGTTCTCATGGATAGATCTTTGATCGGGCTACCATCAGCTAAAGGTGAAAGAGTAGGATATTCTTAAAACAGCTTTTCGCACCGCGTTATGGTCACTACGGGTTCCTTGTTATGTCATTTGGTTTGACCAACGCGCCAACTGCTTTTATGGACTTGATGAATCGAGTGTGTCGGCCGATGTTCGATAAATCAGTGGTTATGTTTATCAACGATATCCTGATTTATTTCAATTGTAAAGAGGAGCATGTCGGTCATATTCGAGAGGTGATAGAGATGTTGAGAAGGGAGAAACTGTATGCTAAATTCTCCAAATGCGCATTCTAGTTGAGCGAGGTTCAATTTTTGGGTCATGTAGTGAATCCTGAGGGGATTATGGTGGACTAGGCAAAGGTGGAGGCAGTGATGCAATGGAAGTCTCCAAAGAAGCCATTGGAGATTCGTAGTTTATTGGGTTTGGCGGGCTACTACAAGAGATTCATTCAAGACTTCTCTAAGACCGCTTCTCCACTGACCAAGTTGACCCGAAAGATGTAAAGTTCGTATGGGATCAAGCTCAAGAGAAGGCGTTCAACGAATTAAAGGTAAGGTTGACTCAAGCTCATGTTCGTTATTACCCGATAGAAGTGAAGATCTGGTGGTTTCTTTTGATGCTTCGTACTCGGGCTTGGGGTGTGTGTTAATGCAGAGAGTAAAGGTTATAGCATATGCATCCCGACAATTAAAGGTTCATGAAGTCAATTATCCTACTCATGACTTGGAGCTATTAGTCGTGGTCTTTGCGTTAAATATTTGGAGGCACTACCTTTCCTGGACGAAGTGCACCATATTCACTAACCACAAGAGCCTGAAGTACTTCTTTGAGAAGAAAGATTTGAACATCAGGTAGAGGAAATGGTTGGAGCTTATAAAAGATTATGATTGCGAGATCCACTACCATCCGGGCAAAGCCAACATGGTGGCAGATTCCCTTAGCTGAAAAGAGAGACCCAAGTTGATTCGGGTGAAAGCTTACCAGTTGATCATGACCTCTGATGTGATGAAGCAAGTCAAAGAGTTTCAAGATGAGGCATTGTAAGAAGATCATCTTAACTCTGAAAGAATGAGAGGTCCGGTTGCGGAATTGGGTGAAAACACATTTGGTGTTAGAACCCGATTTGGACGAATGTGCATTCCTCGTTTTGGGGATCTACGTATGAAGATCATGGACGAAGCTCATAAGACTCGATTCTCTATTCATCCCGGTGCTACGAAGATGTACGAAGAGATGAAGAAAGACTATTGATGGCCGGGTATGAAGCGTGATGTGCTGGAGTATGTGAGTAAGTGCCTTACCTGCTTGCAAGTGAAGGTGGAGCATCAGAAGCCATATGAAAAGATCCAACCTTTGGATATACCGGAGTGGAAGTGGGAACATATCACCATGGATTTCATTACGTGACTACCGCGTACCGCGCGAGGGTATTATGCCATATGGGTGATAGTTGATCGTTTGATGAAGAGTGCTCACTTCCTATCTATTCGCGAGACGTATTCATCCGAGAGGTTGGCGTATCTTTTCATTAAGGATATTGTAACTCGTCATGGTGTGTCGGTGTCTATTGTGTCTTATCATGACACCCAGTTTACATCTAAATTTTGGAACACATTCTATGATGCAATGGGGACGAGGTTACATATTAGCATGGCTTATCATCCTCAGACAGATGGTCAGTCGAAAAGGACCATTCAGACACCGGAGGATACACTTCGTGCATGTGTCATCGATTTTGGAGGAATTTGGGATGACTAATTACCGTTAGCTGAGTTCTCATATAACAACAGTTATCATGCTAACATTGGTATGCCTGTTATGAGATGCTATACGGTAGGAGATACCAACACCTGTGTGTTGGGGTAATATTGGTCAGAAAGAATTAGGAACCGTTGAGGTAATGAGGCTATAACTAAGAAGCTTTAGAAGATCAAAGCCTTCATGATGGCAGCCAAAGATAGACAAAAGTTGTATGCTGATAAACGACGCAGACCGATTGAGTTCCAGGTGGGTGAAAGGGTTATGTTGAAAGTCTCACCTTGGAAGGGTATCATCTGGTTCAGAAATCGGGGCAAGTTGAGCCCAAGATATATAGGGCATTTCCGAATCATTGCTAGAGTAGGAGATGTGGCCTATAGATTGGAGTTACCAGATGAGTTAAGTGGAATTCACTTGACATTCGGTGTATCACATCTGAGAAAGTGTCTAGCGGATGAGGATATGATTGTTCCACCGGAGAATATCAAAGTAGATGAACGACTCAATTATGTGGAGCAACTTGTGGTGATCATTGATCGAAAAGAGAAGTGGTTGAGGAATAAAGTTGTTCATCTTGTGCGTGTACAGTGGAAGCATAGGAAGCGATCCGAGTTTACATGGGAGATCAAAGAAGACATGAAGCATCATTACCCACAATTGTTTGAGGAATAACAGGTTACAGGGACGAAACCCATATAAGGGGGTTGGACTTGTAACACCCGGTTATTTTTAAAGTCAAAGAAAGAAAGATTAAAGTGAAGAAAAAGAAAGAAAATATATTTTACCCAAGTTAAGGGGTAAAAAGTGTCAAAAAGGACAAAAGATTGGAAAAGTGGATGTAAAGTGGGCATGGCCGCCCACTCTCTTCTTACACACCAAAATCCTCGAATCTCTTACAGAGAGAAAGAAAAGGGCTGAAGCTCTCGGTTTTAGAAAGAAAAACAAGAAATAATTCCAATTCAAGGTAAGAATTCATGGTTTTATGGTGTTCCTAACCGGTTATGTCCTCGGGTTTATGCTCATGTGTGTTGTTTGTATTCGGTTGTATGTTTGTAGTGGGTTTTTAGGTGGTTGAACTCAATTGCAAACGAGTTTGGAAGAAGCCATACTTAAGAGTTACAAAGGTGAGTTCTAGAACCCCTCTTTTACATGTTTAAAATGATTTTAGGGCTGGAATTGCTTGTATGAACTTTTTATAAAACTAGGGTTTCATACCCGTATGATTGAATGTGTGTATGTTGCGGGTATGGTGTGATTTTGTTCTATGTTCATGCCTGTTGATGTTTTGGTTGTGTTTCTAAGGCTTAGAATGTAAGATTTAAGCTTAGAACATTATAGATGGTGTTTGGGGACTGAATCTGATGATAAGTGTGTTGTAGGCTGCTCATGCACCCAAACAGTGGTTCATACTCCTAAGTCTTGAAAAACTGTTGAAGTGTGTACAAATGCGAATGAGCATTGACAGATGTAGATGAGAAAGTCAATGCAGATGAGAAAGTCAATGCGGATGAGAAAGTCAAAGCAGATGAGTAAGGCATGCGACTGAGGAAATGCGGATGAGTAAGTTCACGTGACTGAGGAAATACGGATGAACAAAGTTAATGCGGATGAACAAATGCGGATGAGTAAGTTCATGCGACTGAGGAAATGTGGATGAAAAAAGTTAATGCGGATGAACAAAGTTAATGCTGATAAACAAATGCGGATGAGTAAGTTCATGCGACTGAGGAAATGCGGATGAACAAAGTTAATGCGGATGAACAAATGCTGATGAGTAAGTTCATGCGACTAAACAAATGTGGATGAAGAAAGTTAATGCGGATGAACAAATATGGATGAGCATTGACAAATGCGGATGAGTAATGTCAATGCGGATGAACAAATGTGGATGAACAAAAAGAAATACGGATGAAGAATAAGAAATTCGGATGAACAAAAAGAAATGCGGACGAACAAAAGGGAAATGCGGATAACACTTAGAATATTTTCTGACTTTTTAGGGAAAAAGTAAAATGTAGGCTTTGAATTGGGAGGTCCCTGGGGGTTCATATAAGCTGAGTTTTGAGGTCATAAATGTTATGATGGGCATTGTATGATGTATGATTGATGCTTATGCATGACGGTATGTGTGATATATGTTACGTATGTATGATGCCCTATATGATGATGTTGACTGTGTATGTTGATGTTCCTTGCATTATATGTTTATTTTCCTGTGGCTTTACGTTGAATGTTAATGAATGAAATGAAAGTATTGTGTAACGTAAAGTGGAAGATAATGAAGAGAGAAACATGATCAATGAATGCATGCATTAATGAACGAAGGAAAGTAAAGTAATTCTTGCAAGCCTTGTATGTGGGAACACGCCCAATGAAGGGTGTTAGTCCAACGGTGTGCGGGTTTGCTATCCTAGAAAGATGCACACCGGAGTCCGTCTTTATGACCGACCATTTGTATAGAACCTTTGTCGCTTACCCTAGATACTATGGCCAGGCTACTATGCACCATGACGGGAGGTCTATGGTAGACCTCTGCCCAGTATCAGCTTTATGCATGATGGTGGGTATAGAACATGACAATGGTACACATGAATTTACCCTAGGTACTGTGGCTAGGCTGCTGTGTGCGCCATGACGGGGGGTTTATGATAGACCCAGGCCCTGTACCAGCTTTATGCATGACAGTAGGGTAAAGTTCATGGTTTTTGATGGGAAGAAAAGAAGTAATGATGAATGTATGAATGAAAGTAAGAAAGCATGAATGAATGGAAGTTAATAAATGAATGATGAAGATAATAATGATATTATCTATGTGTATGTATGATGTGTGATCATATGCAAAAGTAAAGAACAGTTGTGATGAAAGTAATGTATGTTTTATTATAAAACTATAACTCACTTAGCAACAATAACTTTTTATGCATTTTCCAGTTGCCAGGTAAAGTTGCTGAGGATGGTACGGGGCAGCTACTTGGCTCTTTTGAATGGCATTCTTCTGTGTAATGTTTTTGCATTGTAATGCGAACGAACGATGTTTTGAAATAAATCATTGTATTAACTTGCAAAAGCATTTATAATGAAATAAAAAGTTATATTAATGTTCCCCTATGATGTTTTATGAAGTATAAATGTAAATATATATTTTATGTGCAATGATTGGACAGTTGTGAGCGTCCCGGGAACGGGGCCTTACAGGGAGATTGTAAGATGAATAATCTTTCACATAAGATTCGGAAAGCTACTATCGAAGATTTTTCTATGGTTGACTTCTCGGTGCTGAATTCGTTTGAAGGTGTTGATAATGATAACTAAGAGGAATATTGTTGGATTTGTACAAGATATTCTATTTTATCAACATAGTCAAAGTCAACAAAAGTCACCGTCTCAATCAAGGTCAACAAAAATGTCAAACGATGAGTTCAAGTCGAAGAACTTAGTGAAGATATTGAAGATATATTGTGTATCGAGACGTTATTGTAATAAATATATTTTGTGTGAACAAAATATATTTTCCTTTGTTTTAGTCTTTTTTTAGTCTAGTTTAATAGTCTAGGGGGTTAAATTTAATAGTGAAAGTTAGTCTAGACTACAAATAGCCTAATTTTAATAAATTTTGGTTAATGGTTGAATGACCAGTTTATTGGGGAATTACTTGTAAACAATATTATTTGCAATAAACTTAGATCAACGGAGTTTTCATTGTATTCATGTGATTTTGATCAAGAAAACTTCATCTTATTTGATTCAAGTGTTGAACCTGGGTTAATAGTGTCAATTGATATAATATCAATAAAACCCTTCTCTTGAGCATCACGAATTACATGAATCCTTGTCTCGATGTGTTTGGTGCGGAAATGATGAATTACGTGCGTTGCGATTCCAATAGCTGATTCATTGTCACCGAATAATGGAGTATGGAGAAAATTGATTCCGTAATAAATCATTTGATGTTGTATCCACAATACTTGAGAGCAACAACTTGAACTAGCGATATACTCTGCCTTCCCCATCGAAAGAGACAGAGTAGTCTGTTTCTTGCTCTTCCATGATACCAAACAGTTTCCCAGATATTGACAACCTCCACTGACAGATTTTCTATTTAACCTGTAACCATTCGATTCACTATTAAATAAGAATGCAAATCCTAATTTTCACCATAAGGATACAAAAAACCCAAACAAGAAGAGCCTTTCAGATAGCGAAAATTTCGTTCCACTGCTTTCTCTCATGAGATTCCTTAGGGCTAGCTTGGTATCGAGCCCAATATCCTACAACAAAAGAGATGTGTGGACGACTTGCTGTAAGATACATTAAGAATCAATCATTGATCTGTAAAGCTAATGACTAACAGATTTGCTGTTCTCATCTCGAGTGAGACATGTTTCAGCAGTGAATGGGGTTAGTACAGAAGAAGCGTCCTCCATTTTGAATTTCTTAAGAATTTTTGATATACTTTTCCTAGTGAATAAGAATTCCTTTAGGATTTGTTCAATTTGCAAACCCTGGAAAAGACACATCTCCCTAATAATGCTCATTTCTTATCGAGTTCTTGTATTTTGTGAAAATATATATAAATATATATTTGGAATATTATTAAATGAGTAAGTTTTGTGTTAGATTACTATTGAATTGTTGTTAAATAGTAAGTTCCAATCAAAAGACTATGTAATTGTATGGTCATTATAAAAACATTTAATAATATAAATTACAGTTTATGATATGACTAATATAATAATAATGATTATAACAATAATAATAATAATAGTAATAATAATAGTAATAATAATAGTAATAATAGTAATAATATGTAGAGATTAATGAAGAGGCTGATGCAACCTAAACATCCAAAGTCTCTCCTACATGCTGCACAAGTGCTATGAAGAAGAATGCTTAGGAAGTTTCACACATGCAACAGAAATATTCTAAGTGTGAAATCTTTCTATGCCAAGCCCAGTATGTTCCGAAGCCAAATATGAAGTCTTCCGAAGCCTCAGAGACAAAGTCTTCCGAAGCCTCAACTCATAAAGACAGATTAAATCCAAACACTTTTCACACATACTTTATCTGATGTACTTTTCCATAAAGTTGTTGCATCTCTATAAGGTCACCAGCTTACATCAGTTGGTGAAAAGGTCCATACTTTTGGTAACTGTACATTGAGGTCTTGAGTGTGTAAACTTTCTTCTTCATGTACTTTATCCTTTTTGTAATGGAGAAGGATGTAAGCTATGGCATGTCATACTCACTAGGCACAAGGCAATCTGCCTTTTGACTCTACAATTGATTTTGTTTGTGTCTAGTCAATTGTATCCGGCTGGCTTTCAAAGTATAGTCAGCTGTACAATATAGTATAAGTATCTCATGTTCTTGTATCTTTCTAATATGCTTTTGTAACACTTGTAATAGAACACAGAGAAGGCAATATACTGCATTCTTGAAACCCATATACTTGTGCTCATGTGTTCTGCCTCTTACATTACTTGTGTTCTTAGTGTCTTATTATGGTTACTCCAGCATTACTGTTGATTAAGTTTGGTAAATCTCCACTTTGTGTTGTTATATTGTAATTAACCCCCTTCACCAGTCCTGCATTTGGTATCAAAGCTTTCCAGGCTCTTGATATAAGATCTCACCATCTTAAGATCCCTCACACACAGAAATACTAAACTTTTCAAATGGCAACCATTTCCAAGACTAATATGGAAACTGGAACCCTGAACAAGTCCCCACTGATCACTCTTGGTGAGTTTGATACCTGGTCTTTAAGAATGGAAGGCTTCATCAGGTCTCTTGATTCAAGAATGTGGGAGTCTATTGAAATTGGACCTTTCATACCTAGCACCCCTTCTGCTACTGGTGCTTGTATGATCCCCAAAGATGTGGCTAACTACTCTGATAAAGATAGGAAGAGAGTAGAGATTAACAAAAAAGCCATGAAAGCCCTTCAAACTACCCTTCCAAACTCTATGTATAGAGGTTTCAAGAAGTGCAAAACAGCTAAACAGATATGGGACGCACTGAAAGTGATGTATGAGGGTTCCTCTGAAGCTAAGGAGAACAAGAAGTGTTAGGACCTGGTATTTGAACGAAATACCGAATGATTAACGTGTAAACCAAACCAAATAGTGTGGAATCCTATTTGATTGGCGATCCAATCAGTGAGAACTCACGTAGAATCAATAAGGTATTGAATCAAACGTTAAGAATCGATTAGGAATCGATCTACTGTGTTCTATGAACTTGGAGTATCAACTTGGATGTTTCTGGATGGCTAGGGTACGTCTGGAATCAAAATAGAATTAATGCATACCTTTTTCCACGAGTTGGGTTGTATTTATAGGTTAGTATTGTTCATTCGTGCGACTGAACCATTAGTATGGTTCAGTCGTGCGATTGAAGCATGCGGTTGATTCATCCGCACGATTGAGTGTTCAGTCGTGAGCCTGATTTAGTTGCATGAAGTTGTTCAGGCGTATAGACTTTTTAGGCGCATGGACACTCAGTCGCATGGCCATTCAGACGCATGACTACTATTGGGTCGCATGGTCCAGTCGGACGCATGAGAACTTCACTTCACCAAGTTTGAGTGTATTCAATATTATAACATTATGCATAACACTTCAAACAATGACAAACCTAATTAACCAATTCAACATCGACTCATTAATGAAATATTAAACATTATAAATAACAGACAATCAATATCATTTCATTAATCATTCCAAACATTACATCAGAATCAGACAAACAAGATCTATTACATTCATATCATGATCTAGGGACATACATGTATCAACAAACTCCCCCTTGGACCTAGATTTCTCTAATGTCTTGTTGTCTTCATTACCTCCTCATACTTCTTGTACTTATCCTCTCTTGTGACTCCTACATGAATCTCAAATGCAAAATAGAGTCTTATGACATTTTGGAACTGGAGGGCTTGTACTATATCTTGCGTATCATAGAACAGTGGACACTTGTATAGAGTGTAGACATCATTCGCTGACAAGTTGGTAAGCCACATTGGGTCAAATACCCTCATGGTATCCATTTGGCCCACTTTGTCTAGGACTATGACCGCTTCTCCTGTCCTCCAATCATAGTACCACCACTTAAAGTGTGGTGTGAAGTCCTGTGGCATTTCCCTGAGTGGGATTCTTGACATCGTGCTAGGAGGACTCCACTTCAACACTATCTTTGGCTTTCCAGTAATGGCATTAACTTCAGACCTTCTGATGTAACTTGTAGGCTGTTAGGGTCTAAAGTTAACCCACCTGGTGTGGTACTCCTTCCTTAGGGCAGCCTCAAACCAGCCTGACATCTTTCTCGGGTCAGCATACAGCAGCTTCAGTTTGGCCAGCTGGTTGAGCTCAAAACCTGGTAGAGTCTTTAGATCATGTGGAAATCTAAGTACTCTATGCCATTCTCCCTCTTAACGGCATAAACGTTAAGGTCCTCAAAATACGCCCATGCTATAATCCTGTCTGACACCTTATGATGTTTCTTGACTCTGTAGAGTTTGGTGTAGGCGTCCTGTTTAGGTGCAGCGCGTTGGGCTCTAACTTCTTCAAAACAAGCAGCCCATTCAGCCGTTCGGATATCAACATCATCACTTGAGGCTTGGGCCGATTCATCTTTCTCTCTGACTCCTGCTCCATTTTGTCTAACACCTCAAATGTATCACTGACAAGGGATTCACCCAGATTGGGGACCACATTTCCCTTATTGTCAGCATACTAAGGTATGCTTTGCAGTGACATCTTCTATCTCTATTTCATCAATGTCGTTGAGCTCTTCGTCACTTGTCGAGTCGCACGTTGGAGCATCCTTTACTATCTCATCAATATTTAGCTTGAAGATCTCAGCTAGTTGCTCATTTGATAGATCATGAATAATTTTCCCTTCTTTAGGGGTATAACTCACCAACCTTGTGACGATCCCTTGCAAATCAAGAATCATAGTTAGCTGAGTCTTGATCTGCTGAAGGGGAGCAACATCGAACTCATCCCTCTGATAGTTTGGATCTGTTTGATATAAACATGTAACACATCAACCATTAGCTAATAATCAAAACAGAAAAGCATTGATCTTAACATAACCATTAAATACATAACTTTAAATACATGATTCAATACAAAAGTAATTACAGGATCGTTTAAGGGTTTGAACATAATTACAACACAAAAACAAAATAAGGAGATTATCTAAACTCTAATCAAACAGTAAACTGGGTTAACCAAAAGTGATACAAAGAACACAAGTAAAGCAGAGACAGAACAGGAGAATATGGTTTTCAAGGATGCAGTATATTGCTTTCTCAAGTTCTTTTACAGGTGTTACAAAGTATATGAAAGATACAAGAAACTTGAAATACTTATACTACAACCTACAGCCGGATATACTATGAAAGCCAGCTGGATACAATTGACTAGACACTAACAAAATCAATTGTAGAATCAAAAGGCATATCTGCCTTTTGACCTTGTGACTATGACATGCCATAGCTCACATCCTTATACATTACAAAAAGGATAAAGTACATAAAGTGGAAAGTTTCAGACTCAAGACCTCAATGTACAGTTACCAAAAGCATGGACCTTTTCACCAACTCTTGTAAGTTGGTGACTTATCAGAGATGCAGCGGAAAAGGTGCTTTATGGAACAGTACATTAGATAAAGCATGTGTACTAAAAGTCTTCGGAAGAAATCTGTCTTCATAGGGTGAAGCTTCGGAAGACTTTGTCTCTTGAAGCTTCGGAAGACTTCATGTTTGGCTTCGGAAGATATTGGTCTTGGCTTCGGAAGATTTTACACTTAGAATGTTTTCTAATGTATTGTGTAAAACTTCCGAAGCATTCTTCACTTCAGTACTTAGTGCATGTTGCTGAGACACTTTGGATGTTTTGGGTTGCATCAGACTTAAGGAATCCTTACAAACTCCCCCTAGGCTGATGCTACCAAAACACTTAGAAGATCTTCAGATGTTGGTATTCTTCAGTACAATCAAGACCATTCATTTCTTCATTTGGTGGTCAGGATCATCAAGACTCTCATAGTATCTTCTCATTTCAAAGAGATCATGCAGAGGTAAGTTGATTATGTCTTGCCAGGAGTAGACATTCTCAACACCTTGATCTCTGACAACATGCCATCTTTCTGGATTGGTAGAATAAGTCCAGGACAAGATAGGTGTCTCAGTTGCTAGAGGAGCCACTTGCATAGGAGTTGATTGGGTTGCCTCATCATGCACTTCCTTAGGTTGATCTGATTCAGCCTGGGGTGTAGAGGTAGATGACTTTGGCTTCTTCTTTTTAGTCTTTGGTTTAGAAGCCGTTTTCTTCTTCCTCTTTAATGTCTTTAACTGAGAAGACTGGTCTGCAGCACCATGTTGATCATCAGTGTCTTTCTCAGTTGGGTGTTCCTCCTTCACAAGTTCAGAAGGAGAGGGAGTTTGACCCTATCTTGGATGAGAAGATGAAGTTTGCTAAGGCTCAGCTGGAGGTTCTGGTTCAAGTGTCTCTGGTTGTTCAAACTTGACCTCCACTTCAGTGGAACTTGACTTGGAAGAGAGTGCAAGTCAATCAATTCACCACTTTTAATCTTCTGCTTGATCACCTTATATGCTCATCCATTGTAGATAGAGACATGGGACCAAGTCTCCTTCCGGAGAATCATATGACTTCAAGAAGCTCATCATTCTTTGTCTGTCAGCAGACTTCTTTGCATTCTTTTGAACGATGGCTCTTGACTTTGCAGCTTCTTCCCTTAGCTTCCTTTTGGTTGTTTTTCTTTCTTTAACTAGCTCAAGCTCAAGTTGCTTTAAGTACTCGAACTCAATGAAGTCATAGGACAGGGGAAGAAGTGCATTTGCCTCATAGAAGCCTGTGGCACTCAAGTAGTTTATCATTTTGATTCTATCATCTTCTTTATCTACATGAGGTTCTTGTGGAGCCACATCTTCCTGTGCAGGACTTTCTTGAACTAGAGAAAGAGTGTGAGTATGTTTGTAAAGTCTTTTCTGTCTCTTCTCCTCTTTGAATTGGAGAAGTAACCTTGCATCTTCTTTCTCCTTTATCTCTCTTGACACTTCCATGTCAGCCAGCTCATTCAACTCTTCTAAGGGGAGGAGATGATTTCATCAACATCATAGTTCCTGGTCTGTAAATAGGTAATCCTGACTGCCCTTAACTCATCATCTTTAGTATTTGGTCTGGGGGCAGCCCTGATTGCAGCTTGCATGAATTTAGATGACCTAGAGGAACTTTCTTCCCTTAGCCTCCTTTTCCTCTCTCTTTCTTCCTCCTCAATTTCCTCAGGAGTCATTATCCTTTTCGCTTTGTCACCAACAGACCTTTGTGACTCAGGGTGGATTGAGGCTTGGCCTTCATTGCTTGGTGTAGCTTCCATGCTCTGGCCAGAGAGAGGCTGAGAAACACCTTCACCAGGACGTGTCTCAGATGGA
Organism: Flaveria trinervia; assembly: GCA_025506515.1. NCBI lineage: Eukaryota > Viridiplantae > Streptophyta > Magnoliopsida > Asterales > Asteraceae > Flaveria > Flaveria trinervia. The sequence continues at coordinate 40,047,906 of CM046449.1, forward strand.
GTTTGGACCTCTGCAGCAGTTGTTGATGGTGAGACAAGGGTCTCAGGTTCTGCCACTGGGCCTTCAGCCAAGGTTTCCCCTATGAAACTAATCTTAGGGTCCACCTCAACATCCAGTTGACCGATGACATTGCCTGATTGCCTAAGTCTCCTTCTTAGAGAGAACTTTGCAAGGATCCTGTCTTGGATTCTTTGAGCCAGCCTGTTAGCTTGTCTAGATTTGCTTGGATTGACAAGTGGCATGTTGACTAAATCCAATCTTTCATAGAAGCTCAGGCTTTGGAACTGAAAGACTTTGAAGATCATGTTAGGTTGGACTCACTTTAGTATAGATGTTTACTTTACATTGTAATAGGACTTTTGTTAGTTTCATTTTGTATTTTGTTTGTAATTAGCAGTTTTGGCAGTCCAGCTAAACTATGAGCGAATCTATACATTCGCTCACAATTTGCTATTTTGGTTTACCCGGCGAACTTGTGTTCTGCCGGCGAAACTATAGTTTCGGCATGACAGTTTCGCTGGTAGCGAAACTGTCAGCGAATCTATGACTGCTATATATACTATTGTCATTTCACTTTGTTCGGTAAGCTTGCAAAACCCTAATCGTGGAATTCTGTTGCAAGCTACCATTTCTAAGCAGTTACTTCATTCAAAATACAATTGTGCTTATTGTTATTGAGTGAGTTTGTTCATTTGAGTACCAATTATGTGTTGATTCATCATATTCACTTCTCAATTGTTGTTATTTGGTTTGTGTGTTTGATATTGATCAAATTATCTATCAATTGTACTGTTCATTGATCACATGGACCAACAATATGGTATGAGAGCCTTAGTGCTCTTGATTTGTTGAGTTTTTGTGGTTTTGGTCAATATCTAGTTTCAATCAATTTACAGTGGATTATTAGCTGTTTTTGGCATGGAAATTGATTGAATTATGCTCGTTCTTGATTGAGGAAGATCCTACAATCATCAGATCTCAAATTCATTGAGTTTTGGATGATTTCAGATTGATTTTGAGGTGAAAAAGGGTTTTGAGATCGACCAGCGAAATTACTGTTCTTACAGCAAAACTATCATCTTCATTCAGCGAAATTATGAGTTATTTTGAATCAGAAGTTGTTTTCTAGAGTTTCAGCGAAAGTATTCCCTTGAACGAAAGTTCATTAGTGTTTTTGACCAATCATCTAGCGAAATTGCTGCCGAATCTATTTTTGAACGAAAGTTCAAGCTTGTTTCCTGCGAATTTAGCAGCGAAACTAAGCAATTGTTGTCTCTGTTCAAGTGAAAGTGCTGCCGAAATTGCAAGCGAAAGTGTCTGTTTTTTTTTTTGCGAAAGTATCTGCGATAGTATTGTTTCAGCGAAACTGTTAGCCAAGTCACCTCTTTCAGCGAATTTGTTAGCGAATTTGTCAGCGAAATTATCAATTTTCTGCCGAAACTATCATGTCGAAATTAACTACTCTTACACTTGCGGATCTTGAAAGTGTTGCTCCTAATAGACCTCCAAGACTCATTAATGGAGATAATTTTGAAGATTGGAGGAGATGTCTCAAAGCTTTCTTTTTCTACACAGATCATAATCAATGGGAATCGATTATTTCAGGTCCTCATATACCTACGGTTACGGTTGGTGATGTCGTTTCTCAGAACAAAGACCCATCTTCTTATACTGAAAGAGATCTGAAACTCATTGATCGTTATCAAAAAGCTTTTGGTGCTCTAACTCTCTGCTTGGCTCCAGATATCTACAATCGTTTTGCAGAGCATAAAAATGCTAAATCTCTTTATGATGCTCTCTGTGAATTCTATGATGGGAATGCAGATCTGGTGAAAGACAAGAGTATTCAAGCTGAAAAGGAGTTCAATTCGTTTGTAGGATACAAGAATGAAAGTTTGACAGATCTGACAAATGTTTCTTAACCATCTCAAGCACTCTGAAGAAGTATGATGAAAGACTCTCCAACAGTGAACAAGTTAACAGGCTTCTCGATTCTCTTCCACCACAGTGGAGTCTTCAAGTGAGGATGCTCAAACAAGAAAGAGGTTTTACAGATTATAAGCTGATGGATATCATTAACAAGTTGAAATCTTTTGAGTTGGATATGAAAAGAAGAGAATTTAACCAGACTATGATGCATTGGAATGTTTGTTCAGAGTTATGAAACAATGGCTCTTTTTGGAATTTAACCAGCTGATGCATTTTGTTAATAGTCTGAAACAATGGCTTTTTTCTTTTGAATGTTTGTTCAGAGTATGAAGCTCTCGTTGCCGGTGAATTGAAAGGTAAAGGAATGACTATGGAGGATATGTATCAGGTTGATCCTGATGATTTAGAAGAAACTGACATTCAATGGCAAATGGTGATGTTAACTTTAAGAGCCAGGAGATTCATGGAAAGGACAGGAAGAAAGAACTTTGGTGGTCAATCATCTACCTCAAAACTAGGATTTGATAAGTCAAAATTGAGGTGCTTTAACTGTAAACAATTGGGACATTTTAAAGTGAATGTCCATTACCAATTGTCACAGATCCTAGTAACACTGAGTACCAAGATTGACAGCAGAGAAAGAAAAGGAAGAAGGAAATTCAAATAAGGAGTCAGCTTTAATCTCAAACTTTGACTGGAGTGTGGAGGTGGAAGAAACAAGATCTGAAATAAATCACACGTTAGTTGCTGAGGTTGTGGAAAGTGATGAGATGGAGTTGATAAAGATGGATTTGTGTTGTTCAAGGAATTCAAAGGAACAAATGAATCTTCAGTAAAGGAGAAAGAAGAGAAGGCAGATGGAGAGGAGAAAGAGGAAATTACAGGTTCAGATGAAAAGGAATTCAAAAGCTGCGAAAGGAAAAGAGAAGAATGATGCGCCACTACTGTTGAGGAAAGGAAATCAAGTACTCTAGCATGCATGTGCGATAAAGCTTTAGCTGCCGAAGGATAGTAATGGGACTTCCTTATGAGGTAATACAGGATATGTGCTCATCTGCTTGCAAAATTAGACTTTTTGGGATTTATAAGGCTAATCGTTTGTTAATTGATAATGAAAAGGATTTAAAATGAATTAATGATGAACTTAAAATGAATGAATCAAAATATTTTGTGAAATAAATGAGGCTTTAAAAGAAACTGATCATTTAAAAAGAATTTTTTTGGAAAGAAATGTAGAGGTTAATACTTTGACTGAACGGGTTGCTCTTGCTGAATTTGAAGCAAGCAAACTTCAGTCAAAGTTAGATAAATGGACTGTTTCTAGAATGAAACATGATGATCTTTGTAAATCTCAACGGGGAGCAAGAATTAAAACAGGTTTGGGTTATGAAAATGTACAAGTTTATCCTCCTCCTAGTACATACTGTTATTCTCCTATGCCTGTTCCTCATCCTTCTAATGATTTAATCAAATCAGATACTGACAGTATGTCTGCAGGTTTAGTCGGAATAACTCTAAGTATATTCGTGAAGACTACGACTATGGACCAACTAGTGGGCTTGGATGCACTAGTTCTAGTACACCTGACAATCAGCAGTCTGTTTTAGATAATAAGTCTAGTTTAAATTCAGTGTTTGTTTCTAGTTCAAATGTAACACACTTGAGTGTCTCATGTTCTCTTGATAGTTCTATTTCATCTTGTACTTCAAATCATGATAGTGATGATTTTTGTAATAGTAATAATGCATGAATCTGATGTTTCTCCTAAAACAACTGAGCAACTTAAAATTAATTCTTTCGAAAAGTTCTTTTCTCAACCTATTCCATCTTTCATACCATTAAATATGACATCATCAGAAAAATATAGTTCGTCTTTATCTGACACTGGTACCAATGGTACGAGTTTTACTAATTTGTGAGAAGAATCATGTTTTGATTTTGACAAGAAGAACTCTGATTCAAATAAACAAAACATCATGAGATGTATGAGACATTCAGTGATGTTGATTTAGTTTGTCTGAATGTGATGAGGAGATTATTATTGATCATATTTTTACCTCATCACATCATCGACCTAGATTCAAACATCATTGTTTCAGGTGTGGTGGAGAGGATCATCTTATCAAAAATTGCCCTTTCTTTCAAAGATCCTCTAATAGGAATTGTTTTGGGAATAAATTGACAAAATGGTTAATATTTTTGTAAAAAATCTGCTTCTTTAAAACAAAAGTTGTTCAATCTTGGTCCCTATTGCTCCTGGCTAAATGATTTGTTAATTCATTCAGGGATCCTCTTCAAAGATTGTACACAGTCTGTGGCATGTTGATAGCGGATGTTCCAACCATATGATGGGATTAAAGGATGTTGACCATTATCGTGATGCTCAAGAGAAGGGTTTCATTAATATTATATCCATCGTTACAAAAAATCAAAAAAATGCTTTTCACAAAAACATTTGATAAACCTCGTTTTTATGAATTGATTTCTATGCTTGGGTTAATATCTTTTTAAAAAAATTTCATTTTCTATCTCTTATTAACAAAAAAAATTATAACAAACATATAATATATTATTTAAATGACAATTCATTGATAATAATCGCAATATGAAAATAAAAATTTGGGGGAGTAATATCATTATTCTGAGATGGAATTTAACATGATGAGAAATGATTGTATACTAAAAAAATTTTATTTACATGACCAGTACTTCTATGAGAAATGATAGTAACTGTTACTGGATTTTGTTTCACATTTAAAAAAAGGAAATGGATCAGATTCTTTAACGATATGCTTCATAGACTCTGCCTGAGGAATGAAGTAGACAGCAGCTTTTTGATTAAATTAAACTTTATGCTTAAGAATGTCTGGATTTACTCAATCGTTTTGGTTTGCACAAAAACTGTGGTCCTGACAAAATTGGATTGAGAATGAATCTTTCGTTCATTTTGCTTTGTTTTGTCATCATCCTCTGCTGGTATATTTAGTGTCAAGATGTCTTGTGTCTGTGCTTATCTCCTCTGCTGTACGTGAGTACTGACCTGGAGTGATGATCTCCTCTGCTGTACAATAGTACTGACCTGGGCTCTCATCAGCACATGTTCAAATGGTTATCTCCTCTGTTATACGTGAGTATAGATCTGGAGCTCTCACCATTTTTGATATAATTATGTCAAAATATATCGATTAATTCTCTCAGAATGAAATATTCTGTTGATAATCATTTGCACACTAATTCACAAACCTTGTTCTTTGAACATTGATTCATAATTCAAGAAATCCTGAGGTTGGGTGAGGGTTTTTGTTTTACCAAATGATTTTGGGGTCTTGCATTTTAAAGCATCTAATCGACCTTAAATGAATCATAAGCTGTTGTTTGAAAAAGGATAAGGCATGAGTTTAAGTGGACAATTATATGAGCAATCGTTATTGATTTGTTCTAATTCAGTTGTTTCTGTGCAGATTTTGATCAGATCTTGTATTCAGTATGATCTCATGACTGGTAGATGATTTTTTGATCATCTTTATGTTCTAAAATATTTAGAGATGTGATCTCTGATTTTTTAGATCTCATTATTAGATGTGCTTCTTTAAGTATTATAATTTAAAAAAAATAATTAAATAATAATAATAATAATAATAATAATAATAATAATAATAATAATAATAAAAATAATAATAAAAAATAATAATAAAAATAAAAATAAAAATAAAAATAAAAATAAAAATTAAAAAATAAAATAATAATAATAATAAAATTAAATGTGCGAAAGTATTCTTTTGCTAATAATTCGCAAAGCGAAACTGCAATTTCGCTAGGTTGGATAATAAGTTGTAATGAGTTACCTCCTAGCGAAATTACAGTTTCACTGGGCGAAACTGTAAATTAGCGAAATTACAGTTTCACTGGGCGAAACTGTAAATTAGCGATATTACAGTTTCACTGGGCGATCTGTAAATTAGCGAAATTACAGTTTCACTGGGCGAAACTGTAAATCGCCAAGAATATAGTTCGCTGTCTGCGAAACTATTTGCTATATAAGTCATGTTTGCGAATTTTCTCTCATAATTTCGCACAACCGCTCAGTTTCTCTTTTAGGATTTTTCCGTAACTTTTAAGGTGATTTTGACTTGTGTTTGTGATTTGGTCTGATTTTTCGTGAGATTCACTTCGTATGTGAGTTTCGAACACTGATTCATCTTCTAATCTGGATTAAATAGTCTATTCTCAAGTTATCTAGATTGTGTCTCTTTGGTGGTTTCGCTGTTCGTTCAGCAAAACTACTAATTTCTCTGCGAAATTGAACGAAAGTTCACATCTTTTCTGCGAAACTGTAATGTTATGCTGTCCGAGCAAACTTAACAGTTTCGCCATATCTTTTCTAATTTCGCAATGATGATCTTTAATTTACACAGTTCGCGTGTATTTTCTTATGTCAGCGAAACTAATTTGTAATAGCGAAACTAAGTTAATATTTGGTGAAACTAATTGTGAAACTACTTAATTTATTCTAATCTTGTCGAAACTAATTTTTGTTCTGCGAAAATAACAAGTTTCAATGAGCGAAATTATAGTTTCGCTTGTCGAAACTGTTTGTTTTCCTTGTCGAAATTGTCTTTGAGTCAGCGAAACTATCATGTCTTAGTGAGCGAAACTATTGTTTCGCTTGCCGAAATTGATTGTTTCTTTTGTTTTTGTTTTATTTCTTCTTTTCAATATTTCTTATTCAAATTTATTTGTTGTTCTTCTCAGGTTATCATGGCGAATCTCAAGTTTGATGAGAGGAATAACATCACTGCCATATTAGACGATACTATTCCAATGGCGGCCGGATTTCGTGACTGTATTAGATGGCTTCAGAGATCACCCATTGCATATGCTATCTCTCACTCACCCACTATCGATGATCTTCATATTAGAGATTTTTGGAGATCAGCAGAATACAACACTGGAGGAGATGTATAGAGAATCTCAGCTAGAGTGTTTGATCATGATATAACTATTACTGCTGAGAGCGTGTCGAGGATTCTTAGACTAGAAGATGATACTGGTGATGAAGTGGATATGACGGAGTCTGAAGTATTCCAAGCTTTCAGACAAATGGGGTATGAGGGACCAGCTTTTGGTTCGAGGAAGGAGATTAAAAAGTCTTTTTTATCTAAGGAATGGAGATATATAGCTCATGTTTTATTATGTGCTTAGATCACCGTAAGGGTGGATCCGATGGACTTAATCTTGACTGGGGCAAAGCTATGGTGATATGTTGTAAAGGGGAGAAAGCAAACATTGCTAGACTGATCTTTGTGTGTATGGCAGAGAATATGATGGCTGTGAAGAAGGATAAATGGTTGTTATATCCTCGCTTTATTCAAATGATTATTGATGATCTTATTCCTGATGTTCCTAAACATGGTGAAGTCAAGAGATTAGTGCAGATGAACCCTCGGATATTTACTGATTGCTGTGCTATCCGCCATGATTTCAGTGGTAAAATCACTCATCTCTGGGAAAATATGTACCCTCCAGAACGCTGGAATTATATCAGACGGGTCGTTGAGTCTAAAAACAAAAGGACTGAGGAAACAAGGGTTCAACAAGCTGATGCAGCTAAGAAGAGAAAGAGATATGCAAAAGGGAAAGATTATGATTTTGAAGAAGATATAGATGCACAAGCAGAGGAGATAAGGGTGGAGAAAGAACGGAGATCTAAAAAGAAAACTGACTTTGTTGAGCCTGAAGGGAGATCAAAACATCGACACGAGGGTTTCACAGTAAGGAAAGAGGCTAGTGCTGGTCTTGATGAGGATGTTATTCGTAGTCTAAATACTTCATTGGCCAATGAGTTGAGTATGATAAAGACTAAACTGACGAATCAGGAGATTAGGGAAAAACAGAAGGATGAGGTAATTGAAGGAATGAAAAAGATGTTGGTTGACCAGAATAATTGATTAAGAGATTGTTTGAAGAAATCTCTCAGATGAAAGCTGCTGCTGGCCTACCTAGTCAACTAACTCAATCTGAGTTGATGATATGACTGATATATCTAAGTACTCATTCTTGAATGTGGGTACTTCATCCAAGGTAGGAGAGGGCACTTCTGGAGCAGCTAATACTGAAGCAGGGGAACAAGAGATCCAAGAGAAGATGCTGGAAGAAATGAGGATGATGATATTATTGAAGCAGGGTTTGTTAACCTACCGTTTGATTTTGATAAGGATAGTGTAGGTGAAGAAGTGGTTGTTACTGCTACCACTGAGGAATGCTGATAAAAGAAAAGGTTTGATTGATGAAGAAGAGGAGGATGAGCAATTGGTTGATTATGATTCTGAACCAGAGTTTTATGAAGTAGATGAGAGACCATTGGTGTATGTTGCTAAGAAGGGAGATGATGAAGCTGATGTGTTTGAGATGGATAAAAATGACTGGTTGGTGAAGGAGAAGGAGGCTGAAGAACTTACTCCTTGTTTCAAAATATGGAAGGTTTAAGCAGGAAAGAGGTAGACAAGAGGATAATAAGTTGGTGTTATAATCCTAGTTTAAAGATGTTTATGATAAAAGAAGAGGAGGTCATATCAGCTACATGCACAAGAGGAAGGCTTTTAAGACCTTGCCCAAATGGGATCTGAGACGGTTGGCCACTTTGCCTTTGATTAATGCTCATTTAAGTGAAAAGGCAGTATTTCTTGAGAAGGTAATTAAAAATGGACTTAATGATAATTTTGAGTCATTTGGATACATGAAGGCTGAGCGAAAAAGATCAAAGAAAGATATAGACTGGGAGACTGGCAAAGGGAGGATTGTTTTGAGAGTCAAACCACCAAAGACTGTAAACAGGGTAAGATTGGCTGATCCTCTTCCCCACGTTTACAGGACTTTGAAAAGTGGTTTTATGATAATAACACTGGCGAGGCGGTGATTAGAGCCAAACACGGAAAAGAGTTTAGGGTGTTTGACCCGATGGAATTATTCACTTCAGTGATGAAGATCTCTTGACTCTTTGTGAAAATCATATTAAGGCTGGGGCACGAGAGGAAACACGAAAAGAGGCAAGCATGTTTATGAATATGGCAAACAAAATACGAGTACGGGCAGAGGTAAAGAGTTTGGCTGAAAAGGTGAGAGCACAAGATGACTTTGCCATGGATGTTCAAGACATGACCAGGCAGTTTGCTAGAGTTAGTGGTCATTCTGAGAAAGCTGGTGATGCAGGAACTAACCTTGGAGGATCAGTGGCTGAAGCTTCTAAAGATGTTACTGCAGGAGGTGATGAAGATAGCACAACAGCAGCAGAGGAAACCGGAGCCGACGAGTCAAATCAAGAGAAGTGAAGATAGCGAGGTCCAACCTAGGGGGGGTATTGAAGATCATGTTAGGTTGGACTCACTTTAGTATAGATGTTTACTTTACATTGTAATAGGACTTTTGTTAGTTTCATTTTGTATTTTGTTTGTAATTAGCAGTTTTGGCAGTCCAGCTAAACTATGAGCGAATCTATACATTCGCTCACAATTTGCTATTTTGGTTTACCCGGCGAACTTGTGTTCTGCCGGGCGAAACTATAGTTTCGGCATGACAGTTTCGCTAGTAGCGAAACTGTCAGCGAATCTATGACTGCTATATATACTATTGTCATTTCACTTTGTTCGGTAAGCTTGCAAAACCCTAATCGTGGAATTCTGTTGCAAGCTACCATTTCTAAGCAGTTACTTCATTCAAAATACAATTGTGCTTATTGTTATTGAGTGAGTTTGTTCATTTGAGTACCAATTATGTCTTGATTCATCATATTCACTTCTCAATTGTTGTTATTTGTTTTGTGTGTTTGATATTGATCAAATTATCCTATCAATTGTACTATTCATCGATCACATGGACCAATAGACTTCTTGTTGGCCTTGAACTCTGTGAAGTATAAGGGCTCTTCTGTCCTCATCATGCCTCCGCCTTATGATGTAGTTGCCAGTTCCTTGTGGTGGAGATGAGACAGCCCTTGGTATACTTCCTCAAAGAGACTCCTCATGATTGAGTCTATAGAGTCCACATTAATGTGAACTTGAGGAAGTTGCTGAGAATGCACAACAGCAAGTGAGGATGGTGAGTCCTCTATGTCCATTCTCTTTGAAGAACTCCCAGGTTCTGTGATTGTAATAACTTTCTCCCCTTTTTCGGTAGCATCACCTACTTGAATAGGTGAGCTGGAGGATAATTCAATCACTTCCACAGGTTCTTGTGTTCTGGTTGAGCTCTCCTAAAGGTCTCCCAGCTAGTTTTCTTTAGATATGAAATCTGAAGTTGCTGATCATTGACCCTGTTTTGTAAGGTAGTCACCTGAGATTCCAAGTGACTAACCTTAGAGACTAAATAGGTGCATGTTTTGATAATTTCTGCACCTTTAGTCTCAAGTTCCCCTCATCTTCATCAGAAGAATCACTGGGGGATGAGAAGATTGGACCAAAGTCCTCTCGCTCACCACCAGCTTGAGTTTCTTGGCTGCTGGTTTTCCTCTGCTCACTGGCAGCCTCAGTTGAGATGCCAGAGGGCAAAGTTGCCATGGTTGAGGTCTCAATGATGTAATCACTTTCAAAAGTGAGAGCCTCTTCCATATGGACATCCTGAACAGGTTCAGAAGTGTCCACCTCAGTAATAGGTGACTGATGTGGGATAGACTGAGGAGAGTCAGAGGTACTCGTCTCTCTTTGAGTAGGGGATGAGAAGAGAGACTCATGGTACCCACCGAATCCTAAGTCTTCATCAGTATAGAAGGATAGGTTGGGAATTGGTTGGTTGAGATCCAAAGGTGGGGATGGTAGCTATCCCCTGAAGGTTGTTCACTTGAGTGTTGAGACTCAGAGTGAGAGCTTAAGGCTGTTGGGCTAGTGAGCTCATCAGTGTGAGCATGAGGAACCTCATCACTGATTCTTGAAACAATGGGAGTGGTCTGCTCCTCAGGAGAAGTGGGAACCTAATCTTGTATTTTTTGGTTAACTAATAGTTAATCTTGTTTATTCTTGTAAGGACTATTAATGCTTTTTCATGAAACTTGTGGGTGATTGTGTTTATCTATTAGTTAGTCTTAGTCCTTTAATGTAAATGATTATAGTTTATCTATTAAATTGAACATAAAAAATAAATAATAATGGTAAATAATATCTTATAATAAAAATAATAACAACGTTAATAATAAAAATAATATTAATAATAATAACAACAATAAATGATAACTATAATGATTATAATTTATAAAGAATTATTAAACTAAAAATGTTAAAACTTAAAGTAATAAAGTTGGGGGGGGGTGTTTTGTCATTTTAGAAACTTAATATGGGAGTTTTTGCATAAAATAATAAACATGTATAACTTGAGGGACCATTTGTGTAATTTTTGAAAAACCCAAACCATTTCCCCCCTAAACCCGCTTTTCCGCCAGCCTCCGGTGAGCTTCAAACACCTCAAAACACTCGGTTTTAACACACAAACCGACCCAAACCGTTTCGATTACATGATTTGAACTTAAATACGCACCCTAAACGCGTTTAAACGCCGGTTACAAACCCAAATCGATCGAATAACCGAAACCCATTAATCTTATAGCCGTTTAGGAATTAAAACTCTATAATAATTCAATTAAATGAACCTAAACGACTATCTAACTACGATTAATCGTTCACACCTTCTAATTGCACCTGAAATCACACAAACAGGGTTGTACGATTACCCGTCTCATCGCGAATCTGCAACCATTCGAACCCCATCTTCCAAGCTTCAAAACTCGAAATTGATACAGGGTTTTTCATCCTTGAGGTCATTAGAAACTATCTGTGCATTGAATTTGACTATCATCATTATTTGAGCATCAAACGGTGCTACGTGGCCGCGAATTGTTCTTCGTCGTGTTCATCTCGAATTCATCATCAATCGGGTAAATAAAAAACAATTATATACGCGTAATCACATGGGGAATCAAAGCCCCATGTTCTTCTCTTAAACATCATCGATTTGACCTTCAATTTCGATTCAAATCAAACTAGGGTTCTTTTGAATTTGGGGCTATTCTGAAACGCGTGTTTTTAAGATTTGAGAACCAAGTAAAACCGCAGCTAAGGCCTTGGTTCACTAGTTCCCCACTCACATTCCGAATTAAAGGTCCCGGGTTCGAACCCGACGACCTCCAATTCAATTGTTTTGGCTTTTCAGCCTTTAAAAAAATATATAAAATTTTCTAAAAATTATAAAAAGAGTTTTGTAAACTTTGGTTATTTTTAAAACTATCCTATTATTTTCTACAAATTTATCACTTTAAACACCTTAACAATTTTCTTATAAAATAAAATTTAACAAAGTTTATTTTTATAAAAATAGACTTTATATAATATTGGTAAATCATGTAATTATTATTTAAATACTATACTGGATTAAATATGATAATTATAGAATTTATATATTTTATAATTAACCTTCACAAATTGTTATAAAGGATTTAATTTCCTTAAAATTTGATACATTACATTTTCTCTTGGACTAAGCATATATATGATCTCTCTAACCAACGTCATTTAAAACTCTCAAAATACCAATTTGAAACCCTAGTCTCGTTTAACCATTAATTATATTAAATTGTAACCTTGTAAATATAAACTTGTTTTAGGTGCGTTGTGAAGGTCTACGTTGAAACGTTGCTTGTTATTATTCTTATTAATCATCAAATATATATTATTTGATCATGTGAGTATTTCCATACCCCTTTTTGTTTATTTTCACACTTGGGGTGAAACATGTTATCCTATTATCATTACACTTGTACACATTTTTGAGACTTGTAAACGTTATGGCAATTCCTCATGTAAGTTGTGGTTAGTTGGACTTTTTGTGATTACCATGTTATGGCGCTATATGTACAATCATTAACTATTGCTAGCCTAGTGAAGTCATAGATATATGGGCAAGACAAGCCTGCTTTGGTGATCCAAGTACACTTAGCTCATCGTATATACTTTTAAACGTTTAAGACTTGTAAAATTTTGTCGAGGTTTGATTGTTGCATTGTTCATAACATCCCTAATCACTTTATTCACTAACTTATGACTTGAGTTGCCATCTTTTATATATGCTATGTATTTAAAACTATGGAATACTCACCAACATTATTGTTGACCCCTTTATTTTTAACATGTTTCAGGAAATGCCCAAGTTAGATTATCTACACATTGAAGCTTGCACATTTAGAATGGACCTAGATTAATAAATAAAATAGGATGAATTGTTACATTTTATGTTATGTTTTTATATCCTTTGAGACTTGTATTTGTAATGTGACAAATGAAATTTATGTGTAAAATATATTTGGATTATTAATAGCGTTATGTGGCTATGAACGATCTTAACTCTCACTCCTCGACGTTTCCGCCGTCAAGGTTGGGGTGTGACAGATTGGTATCAGAGCCCATAACTATAGCGATCTAGGTTATTAGAAATGGTGACCTAGGCTAAAGTATGCATGAACCTTATAGAATTATATTTGTATCTTGTAAATTATATACTTTCCATGCTGCATAATGCTATGCCTCTTATGTGCAATTTGATGCCTTAGCATAGGATTGCCTAAACATTGTTATTTGTCTCCCTAAACTTAACTTTGACTCTTTGACTCTCCCCGAACATGAACTCTCTTAATCTTATTCTCGTCGACACATGGAATCTTATGTTTATGTTATGACTTGGATCTTTAGACGTTACGTCTAATCTATATAAATCTCATCAAGGTTTTGACTCTATGAACCTAAGAAATATTGTGTGACACATAGACACCTGTATCCTGGTTTTCCTGGCAAAAGGCCCTCGGGCTAAGGCAAGCATATCGCATAAATCCTACGGGACTAGTTATGCTTACCTGGGGATTTCTGGGATGAGTGATAAACTATGGTCAACATACACAAGTTTCTAAGGTAAATGGGTCAAATCACCTTGACGTGTCAACGTTTTCAAATGGTAATGCGTTACCAAATGGAAACATCGCGTGTACCTTAAAACTCTTAGCTTATCTTTGTTAAACTACTATCCTCTATTATCCCCGCTCCTGTAACTAACTCATTTTTGTATATCCAGCATGTCTCGTCACCATGGAAAGCGTGGAAGTTCCGACCGTAAGCTGGCTGCCATGATTGCGCGACAAATGGCTGCCGTTCTCCAACTATGGTGGCTGAACTCAATAGCACACTAATGGCTAATAGCAACAACAACAACATCAATGGGAACAATAGTGGTGCTAATGGAGACAATAGCAACAATCAAAATGAGAACAATCAACCAGGGAACAACCGTACTTGCACCTTCAAACACTTTAACTCATGCAAACCCACTAGTTTTAGTGGAAAAGAAGGAGCCACGGGACTTCTCGAGTGGTTTGAAAGTATGGAGAACACATTTATTATTAGCGAGTGCCCCGACGAGCTCAAGGTTCGCCATGCCACAAGTGTTCTTCAACAACGAGCGCTAACTTGGTGGAATAGTGAAAAGAGAAACCGGGGAACTGAGGTTGCAATGGCGATGCCCTGGGAGGAATTCAAAGATATTATGATCCAAAATTTCTGCCCAAGAAGCGAGTTACAAAAGCTGGAGGAGGAATTCTGGAACCTTAAACAAGATGGTGGGAATCACTTGGCTTATTCCACCCGACATCATGAGTTGAGTATGCTTCTACCACACATGGTGGACACCGTGCCCCGTAACATCGAGAAATTTATCAAGGGGGTGCCACCTCAAATTCAAGATGCTGTGGTGGGTAGTAGGCCCACAACTTTGGAGGAAGCGATTACTATCACTGCACAGCTCACCGAGAATCATATAAGAGCTGGCACGATGTCGGCAAAGGGTTCCAAGGCTATGGCGAAGATGACACCCGAGGCAACAAAGGAGGTAAAGGCTGAGTCATCTTCTCAAAACAAGAAGCGTAAGTTCACCCCGACACGCAACTACGCTGTGACCGCCCCTAATGCTCCTCAAAAACAAATGGTGGTTGCGAATCAAGCTCCCATGGCTAAAGTTTATGCTGGTCCACATCCTATGTGTAACACGTGCAAGTACCATCATTCAAGCAACATTTCATGCCGAGTCTGCTTGCTGTGTGGAAAGTATGGTCATTTGGTGGTTACTTGTCTTCGTGCACCAAATAACACTGCCATGCTTACCAACCGAATCTGCTACAACTATGGCGAGGCTGGCCATATTCGCCCTCAATGTCCTCGCAATGCGAGAACTGTGCCACCGGCTCGTGGAAGGGCTTTCAACATCAACGCCAACCAAGCGCAAGCCAAGAACGACGTGGTGAATGGTACGCCATTAAATAACTTCTAGTCCTTTTCTTGTCTTGCAAAATTTCCTATCTGTGTTCATCATATCAATAATAGGTTGTTACCAAACAGGTATGTATCTTGTAAATAATCATTATGCATCTGTATTGTTTGACTCGAGTGCTGATAGGAGTTTCGTGTCCTTGGAATTCGAACCTATACTTTCTAAACCGCATGCAAAACTGGAGAGATCTTTCACGGTCGAGGTCGCCGTTGGAAAATCTATTGTCGTTGATGTCGTGATACGCGACTGCACCTTGAGCCTTAACGAACACGGTTTCTCCGTCGACCTTATTCCTATGCAATTGGGAAGCTTTGATGTTATCATTGGCATGGATTGGTTAGCCAAACACCGTGCGGAAATTCTATGTTTGGAGAAGTGTATCCGAATTCCGTTACCGACTGGAGATACTTTGAAGGTCTTTGGGGAGAAATCATCCCAAAATTCAAACTCATGTCTTGTATCAAGGCCCGCAAGTGCTTAAGTAAAACTACATGGCTTTCATGGCATATGTAGTTAATACGAAAGCCAAGGGTAAGGAGTTGAAAGACATTCCTGTGGTGCGAGACTTTCCCGAGGTTTTTCCCGAGGATCTTAAAGGATTACCTCCCGTGCGAGAAGTTGAGTTCAAGATTGACTTAATCCCTGGCGCAAACCCTGTGGCTAAATCACCATATCGTCTTGCACCGTCTGAAATGCAAGAATTAGCTAGTCAATTGCAAGAGTTGACCGATAAGGGTTTCATTCGTCCTAGCTCATCACCGTGGGGTGCACCTGTACTGTTTGTGAAGAAGAAGGATGGTTCATTTCGTATGTGCATCGACTACCGGGAACTCAACAAGCTTACTATCAAAAACCGATACCCTCTTCCTCGAATCGATGATCTCTTCGACCAACTTCAAGGGGAAACTCAATTCTCAAAGATCAATCTACGCTCTGGGTATCATCAACTACGTGTTCACAATGATGACATTCCAAAGACCGCTTTTCGTACTCGATATGGGCACTACGAGTTCATGGTTATGCCTTTTGGTTTGACCAATGCACCTGCCGTGTTCATGGATCTCATGAATCGAGTATGTAAACCGTATTTGGATAAATTCGTAATCGTGTTCATTGATGACATTCTTATCTATTCCAAGACGAAAGTCGATCACGAGACACACTTGCGACAAGTTCTTGAACTTTTGAAGAAGGAGCAATTGTACGCTGTTTATAAGATTTGAGAACCAAGTAAAACCGCGGCTAAGGCCTTGGTTCACTGGTTCCCCACTCACATTCCGAATTAGAGGTCCCGGGTTCGAACCCGGCGACCTCCAATTCAATTGTTTTTGGCTTTTCAGCCTTTAAAAAATATATAAATTTTCTAAAAATTATAAAAAAGAGTTTTGTAAAATTTGGTTATTTTTAAAACTATCCTATTATTTTCTACAAATTTATCACTTTAAAAACCTTAACAATTTTCTTATAAATAAAATTTAACAAAGTTTATTTTTATGAAAATAGACTTTATATAATATTGGTAAGTCATGTAATTATTATTTAAATACTATACTGGATTAAATATGATAATTATAGAATTTATATAATTTATAATTAACCTTCACAAATTGTTATAAAGGATTTAATTTCCTTAAAATTTGATACATGACATTTTCTCTTGGACTAAGCATATATATGATCTCTCTAACCAACGTCATTTAAAACTCTCAAAATACCAATTTGAAACCCTAGTCTCGTTTAACTATTAATTATATTAAATTGTAACCTTGTAAATATATACTTGTTTTAGGTGCGTTGTGAAGGTCTATGTTGAAACGTTGCTTGTTATTATTCATATTAATCATCAAATATATATTATTTGATCATGTGAGTATTTCCATACCCCTTTTTGTTTATTTTCACACTTTGGGGTGAAACATGTTATCCTATTATCATTACACTTGTACACATTTTTGAGACTTGTAAACGTTATGGCAATTCCTCATGTAAGTTGTGGTTAGTTGGACTTTTTGTGATTACCATGTTATGGCGCTATATGTACAATCATTAACTATTGCTAGCCCAGTGAAGTCATAGATATATGGGCAAGACAAGCCTGCTTTGGTTGATCCAAGTACACTTAGCTCATCGTATATACTTTTAAACGTTTGAGACTTGTAAAATTTTGTCGAGCTTTGATTGTTGCATGTTCATAACATCCCTAATCACTTTATTCACTAACTTATGACTTGAATTGGCATCTTTTATATATGCTATGTATTTAAAACTATGGAATACTCACCAACATTATTGTTGACCCCTTTATTTTTAACATGTTTCAGGAAATGCCCAAGTTTGATTATCTACGCATTGAAGCTTGCACATCTAGGAATGGACCTAGATTAATAAATAAAATAGGATGAATTGTTACATTTTATGTTATGTTTTTATATCCTTTGAGACTTATATTTGTAATGTGACAAATAAATTTATGTGTAAAATATATTTGGATTATTAATAGCGTTATGTGGCTATGAACGATCTTAACTCTCACTCCTCGACGTTTCCGCCGTCAAGGTTAGGGTGTGACATTTGGTTCTTGAATTCAGTTCCTTGATCACATCTTATGGTTTTGACCTTGTGATCACATTGATTCTCAATCTTTAAGATGAAATTCTTTAGAATCTCAGGAGTCTCATCTTTACTTCTAAGCAAGAAGACCCAAGTGAATCTTGTAAAATCATCTGTGATCACTAGACAGTATAAGGTCCTTCCTAAACTCATTACACTGGTGGGGCGAAAGAGATCCATATGTAACAAGTGTAGGGGTGTAGTGATGGAGTTCATTTCCTTAGGCTTATGGGATGTCTTATGTTGCTTCCCTTTCAGGCATGCAACACAATGATCATCACTTGTAAACTCTTTCTTTGGCATTCCAGTTACCAGATCATGCTAATCAATTTATTCATGTTTTTAAAGTTTACATGGCACATTCTTTTATGCCATAGGAAAGACTCATCACTATTGGCTTTAGATAGAAAGCATGAAACTTCTCCAGAGGGAGATGTTTCTTGCAAATCCATCTTGTACATGTTTCCTTTCCTAGGGGCTCTGAGCAGGATGTGCTCATGAGGAATGACCACACCAGGCTTGAGAACAATGCACTCATGCTCAGTAAAGAGCATGTTATGTCTTTGATCACAAAATTGGGATACACTCAGAAGATTGTACCCAAGCTCCTTAACAAAGTTTACCTTTTCAATGCTGAGCTTACCATTTGTGACCTTGCCCCTTCCAGAAATGTAACCACCTTCATCTCCTCCAAAAGCAACTGGTCCTCCATCAATTCTCTCAAAATTATGGAGTAGAGACCTATTGCCTGTCATGTGCCTGGAACAGCCACTGTCAATTATCCAGACGTTTCCGTTTATCTTGAGTTGTTCCTGCACAGAGAAAATGATTAGTTACATTTGGAAACCCAAGCCGTACTTGTCTTGGGCTCAGTAAGTGTAAAAGAAGGTAATGCAAGAGTAATAGATCCTATGGTTGTACTGTGATGATCTTCAGCTATTGTTGATGGAGAAATTTCAGTCATTTGGTATTTCTTAGACTTCCACACCACCTTTGGACTCTTGGACTTGACCTTCAAAACCTTTGAAGCTTTTGGAACTTCATAGGTTTTGATGATTGAACCTTCGGAAGATTCTGCAGTCACTGCAACAGACTTCAGTGGTTCGGAAGAACTCCTTTCTTCCGAGACCAATTTCACTACCGAAGGTAATTTTCCGTTTACCTTCTTCTTTGATTTGGAGCTTCCGAAGGAAACAGACTTTCCTTCCGAAGCTTGAGACTTCTTGAGATTCTTTGAAGTCTTTGTATTGGTCATGTGGATGGTACTTCTAGGATTGTATGGGCAATCCTAGCAATGTGAGAAGTATTTTCACACATGACACATAACATTTTCTTCTTCAAAAGAGTCTCCTTTTGAGAGCAAGACTGGCTTTGGTCACATCCCTTCTCCACCTTCATCTTGGTAGATGCTGAGACAGTTCTTTTGGGCTGTGAACTGTTCTTGGAGTTTGATGGTCCAGGCTGTGCAGCAGTGGTACACAGCAGCTCAGTCTTCTTCTTTGCTCTGAGATGGTTTGAACATGAACCAGGACTCTTAGATGAGGAGTCTGGTTGATGTCTTCAGTCCTTACTACTTTGAAACCTGCAGAGATAAAAACTGTTTCTGCTTAGCATCAAAAGTAGCCTTGATTTCTTGAGCCTTCTTTGCTTTCCTTTTGCTCTTCCTGATCAAGTTCTTTCTTTTGGACTTGGTCATCATAGATGATTTCTTCTCCTCAGAAGGATAGTGGCCCTTGGAAGAATCCTCTTCTTCACTCTTCTCAGGGGAATTCTTCATTATCACTTCATCATCATCCTCACTTATAGGATCTATGAGAGGAAGCTCATCTTCACAAGTTCCACACCTAGGATATCTTACAGACAAGATGTGTGTGGAGGAGCTATCTCATTTGATCCTAGTCCCTGTCTATTTTGATAGCACACTTTGTTATGCAGGGATGAGGATATCATGTTTTTGAAGGTCTCTTCTTCAAGAACACTTTTCTCTGCCTTGGCTTTGCTGATCACAAGCTCAGCCTGACACTCAGTCAATTTAGTTATGAGATCTTGGATCTGAGTTCTAAAATCTGTATGTTCATGTTTTAGTACTGAAATGGTTTTCTCCAAATCTTCTATTTTTAACTTGTAATCATTTTCAGACTTTCTAAAATCAGATTTTAATATGTTTAATGACTCAAGATCGGATCTCATCTCTAAGTTGTAGGACCTGTATCTATTCACTTTAGCAATGCATTCAGGAGTACAGAGATGTTCCAATACCTTGGCTTCATCATGGTCAGCCATCAGTGCTTGGTTTGGAGAAGCATCTTCCACCTGAAAACTCCAGTCAAAGCCTCCTTCTTCAACAGCAACAGCAGCATGTTGCTTTGGCTTCTCAGACTGAGGAGCTTTGTTAGTGTAGTTTGGTCTGGGTGGTGTTTGGCTCCCATTTGCTTTAGGTGCCTTACACTCCCTAGCAAAGTGACCCATAAGGTTACAGTTGTAACACTTAACTTTGCTTTTATCCAGCCCAAACTTTCCACTGGTAGCATTGCTTGGAAATCTTCTTCCTGTTCTCTTGTAGAACTTCTTGGCTCTGTGAGTGAGGAGAGCCATCTGCTGAACTATCTCCATGTATTCCAGGTCATCTAGATGAATACAGTCCAGGTCTTCAAGAGTGAAGAGATAATTCCCACAGCTTTCATCAGTAGACACAAAGGCCTGAGAAGAACTTGTCTCTTGGAATAGACTTCCTTGAGTAAAGTTTTCCCTTGGTGTCTATGGGAAGGTGATGAAAGGACCCTTTTGTGAGTTGTCAGGGTAGCATAAGAGATGATGTTGGGGTTCTATGCTGTCCCTTTCAACCACATGAAGAGCTGAACCCATTTGATTGTTGGAGTTGCCAGATGAACCTTGTATGTTCATCTCCATCTGGTATCCACTGAGAATCCCATATAACTCTGTCAGAGTAAGAGTTTTAAGGTTCTCAGTCCTCTTGATCACCACACAATAGTGTGTCCATTGCCTAGGAAGTGAGGACATGAACTTCCTTACAATGTCTCTGTTCTCAAGAGGAACTCCTCCATCCACTAGGGTATCCATAATCTCAACATACCTGAAGTATTGTTGGGTCATGGTTTCACCTGCTTTAAGGTGAAATTTCAAACTGCTGCTTCAGAAGATCTTTCTTGTTCTCCTTGGCTTCAGAGGAGCCTTCATACATCAGCTTCAGTGCATCCCACAACTATTTAGCTGTTTTGCACTTCTTAAAACCTCTGTATACAGAGTTTGGGAGAGCAGCCTGAAGAGCAGTCATGGCCTTCGTGTCAATTTCTACTCTTTGTCTATCTTCATCTGAGTAGTTGGTCATACCTTTAGGAATCACACCAGCACCAGTAGCACAGGGGGTGCTGGGTATGAAAGGTCCATTTTCAACAGATTCCCACATTCTTGAGTCAAGAGACCTGATGAAGCCTTCCATCCTCATGCACCACGTGTCAAAATCATCAAGAGTGATCAGTGGGGATTTGTTCATGGTTCCAGTCTCCATATCAGTCTTTGAGATGGAAGCCATTTGAAGAGTTTAGTTTTTGTGTGTGTGAGGGATCGTAAGATGGTTAGATCTTGTATCAAGAGCCTGAACGCTCTGATACCAATTGCAGGATCGTTTAAGGGTTTGAACACAATTACAACACAACAACACAATGAGGAGATTATCTAAACTCTAATCAAACAGAAAATTGGGTTAACCAAAAGTGATACAAAGAACACAAGTAAAGCAAGAGACAGAACATGAGAATATGGTTTTCAAGGATGCAGTAAATTACTTTCTCAAGTTCTTTTACAGGTGTTACAAAGTATATGAAAGATACAAGAAACTTGAAATACTTATACTACAACCTACAGCTGGCTATACTATGAAAGCCAGCTGGATACAATTGACTAGACACTAACAAAATCAATTGTAGAATCAAAAGGCATATCTGCCTTTTGACCTTGTGACTATGACATGCCATAGCTCACATCCTTATACATTACAAAAAGGATAAAGTACATAAAGTGGAAAGTTTCAGACTCAAGACCTCAATGTACAGTTACCAAAAGCATGGACCTTTTCACCAACTCTTGTAAGTTGGTGACTTATCAGAGATGCAGCGGAAAAGGTGCTTTATGGAACAGTACATCAGATAAAGCATGTGTACTAAAACTCTTCGGAAGAAATCTGTCTTCATAGGTGAAGCTTCGGAAGACTTTGTCTCTTGAAGCTTCGGAAGACTTCATGTTTGGCTTCGGAAGATATTGGTCTTGGCTTCGGAAGATTTTACACTTAGAATGTTTTCTAATGTATTGTGTAAAACTTCCGAAGCATTCTTCACTTCAGTACTTAGTGCATGTTGCTGTGACACTTTGGATGTTTTGGGTTGCATCAGACTTAAGGAATCCTTACAGTAATCAAATACATAGACATCTAATTATTACTTTTGTCTTGGATTACTGGTCATCACTTGGTGGATCAGAGGAGGAAGCTTGTTGGTCTTGATTCTTCTTAGACCTCGTTTCTTGACCTTCAGCAGAGGTAGATGTAGCTGCATTGCCTCCTTCTTCATCATCATCCTCATTCCTCTCCTCTGTCCTCTCGTCCTCAATCCCCTCATCATCCTCAGTCTCATCATCATCATCTTCATCATCATCATCACCCTCATCACCATCTCCCTCTTTAATCTTCAGAGGCTCATCTTTAGATCCCTTAAGTTTGAGCATGATGGTCTTCTTAGCTTTCTCCAACTCCTCAATCTTCTTAGCAGAAGTGACTCTATGCTCCTGGAGTTGGGTGATCTCGTGGCTCTGACTAGCCATTTGCTGGGCCTGCTCCTCAATTAGCCGAGCCTGCTCCGAGATCTGGTGTGACTGTGCAGTAGTGAGATCTGCAAGCTGTCGGATCTGCGCAGTCTTCTCTTCATCAGCAGCTAACAGTCGCATCACCATACGGTTTAGCGTTGAAAGCTGTTCTTCTACCCCAAATTGAGGTAGATGAGATCCATATATATGTGCGGGATGAGATGAGGGTCCTGCTTGGTGGCTAGTGGTGGTGGTGGTGGCTGTGGTGAAGATAGGGTTGGGTCTGTGAGATAATGGAGGTGATGTAGGAGTGAAAGATGTGGTGGTGGTTGGCATATGTACAGTAGTGGGAGGTGTGGTAGTGGTAGCTGTGGTGGCTGTGGTGGTGGATGGTGTGGCTGTAGAAGGGGTAGTGGTGATGGTAGATGTAGTGGCTGTGGTGGAGAGGAAGGTGAGTCTTCTCCTCTTCTTCTTCTGGCCGTGGGGCTGAGCCATCCGTTTCTTCCTCTATCTAGTCAAGGTGGATGCTCCCCCTAGAACACGGCTAGCAAACTCAGGAGCATAGCTGGGGTCTGCAGTCGTCTCTCCCGAATCCCTGGGGCGTTCACCAACCGCCCAGAGTCCATACTCTGTGGGAACAACCTTGCTTCCCACAGTCCTAGTCAATGGCTCCTCGTCTGACTCTTCTTCCTCCTCACCAGGTATAAAGTCCTAGTGGAACCCGGCGGACTCAGCTATGTCTCCCATGGAGGCAGATACCGAGGTATAACGTGTGTAGCTTCACCCCTCGGTGGTATGGGCATGTCATCTCCAGCATCCCCACCGTCATCATTATCAGAGTCATCGGCGGGTAGAGCAATCTGCTCAACATCAGAATCACTGTCGTCGTGGCGCCACTTCCTCCTAGCTGGCACCACATAGTTCTCACGAGCCAGATGCCCAAAAAATCTCCTAACAAGGGGTTTTACCTGCTTTCCCCTGTATACTTTCATCCGGCCCAAGGTGGTATCATCCATCACCTCAAGCACTACAGCATCATCCTTCTCCTTTGGCAGGGAGGGGAGCTTCTGGTCTATAATCATCTGCAAAAATAGGGGGTACATGCTGAAGCCCTCCTTCCCTTTCCCCTCAATGTTCTCCACCAAGTAGGTGAAGATCATCCTGGGGAAGCTGAACGGATGGTTCAGCACCAACACAACATAAGCGTTCTGGATCTTGTCAGACAACTCATCAAAGCCTCCCTTCCTGGATGCTATGCATTTCAGCAATACGTGAGCAAGATACTTGAACTAGGGACAGAGGTTGCTCTTGTTGAGCACCCCAGCATTGATGTCCCCAGAGTACTTGGCTCGAAGAAAACATCCTCTGACAGTAAGTGGGTGCAATCTAGTAGGACAGTCAGCATTGTCCCCCAACTATAACACGATCCTAAGATCCTCCTCTGTGATAGCTATAGCCTCTCCAAAGATAGTCCCTCTGATACAGTGAGGCTCAGAGGATCGATCAACTACCGCACCTTCCCAGAAGGCCTGCTGAATAGACCGATAAGGTATACATGGAGTAGATATAGCGTGTGCAATCCTCGATCTCGTGAGGAAGGTGATAATGCCAGAGAAGTCTGAAGCATTTCTGGATGTCAGATCTAGATGAGCACAAATATTGTGCTTCGTACTCATAGTCCAACGACTTGCCATCTGTTACACAAGGAAAGTAAACATTAGTACCCATTGGTTAAGAATGTCATGAAACACTTGGAATTGAACAAAATTCTTTTCTGTCATGCGAATGAGGCTGTGCAACTGGGATTCAGTCGTGCGAATGAACCCATACGTACTACTGAGTGTGCGACTGGACTCATGCGTATGTAGCCTCATGCGGTTACACCAGTCGTGTCACCGAACTCATACGCATAGTTCAGTCGTGCGGTTAAGCTGTTCGCACTATTCAGTCATGCGACTGAAGGTCATCAACCTGTCCATTCGCATGTCGTACTGTCCGCTCAATTCAAATTCAATTTTTTACCAATTTTGAGTTTTAGACTTCGTGTTTTGGTTCATTAGACTCGGAATCCCTTAGTTTAACATCTAAAACCTTTAATTTCATTTGTTTACGTCGTTTGGTTAGGTTATTTTGCCACATAAGTGGCAGTTTTTCTAATGAGTCCAATTGTCCAGATTCAGTGTCAAATTGGATGATTTGGTAGTGTTTCTGCACCGCAAAGTACCTGTAAAATCAATGCAGAAGGTCAGTATGTGAGAATCAAGGGTTTATAGTGATCAAATGAAATTTGGGCAGCGTAACGTTAGTCATGCGATTGAGGGTAAATTTGAGAGTGGTGAGTCTCTGCGACCGACTCTCTCTCTATTTATACTAACCCTAAATTTAATCGTACGACTGGGCTCATATGCACATTTCATTCGAGCGAATGGGCCTCAGTCGTGCGATTGGTTTAGTCGCCCCATTCATTCGTCCGACTGGAGTTCAGTCATGCGACTTACTCATTCTTTCGCACTTAAACATCCGACTTGGTCATTCGTATGGGCCATTCGGTTGGATGGTCCATACTCATGGTCCATTCGTACGAATGGCTCCCATTCGTATGATAAGTCCATACTAATGGTCCATTCGTGTGAATGGGTCATACTTATGAGATTTTCTGCATTTCTTACCATTTTACGTTTAAACCCTTTTCAAACTATAGTATCAACATTATAAGCATTTGATCATCTCTGACATGATCCTTTTAACTTGAAAAACTTTTGATCACCTCAGACGTGATCCTTTTAAACAATTTACTCACTTCAGACGTGACACTATTAAACTTTGAAAACACATGTGGCCATCTGAGACATGACCCTTTTAGGTGAGTTAATCCCATACTGATTTTCATGATATAGTCCGACGAGAAAACATACTAAAATGACTAACTAACTAGAACCTTAAACTAAATACAAAAATAGAACTTGTTTTTTACTTCTTGTGAGGGATAAATCCTAGGATAGACATCTACTGGATTTGATTCCAGAATAGGTAGCTTCCATTTAGTTTGACCACACCTGGACCAATTCAATTTTGGAATCATACAGGCAAGTCAAATCATTTGGGACTCGTTATCAAAACCTTTAGATGCTCAATTCTTGGTTTTCATCTAGAGTCGTTAGCAAATTTAGGAAATCACACTGGTACTATTAGATTCCCACTTGATTTGAACTTTCAAGAATTGCAGCCATAATGATTGTCAGTATATTTGCCCTCTTAAATCCATACACAGACTTTAGACACAACCTGGTGATAATTTTAGGTTTAATATTTCAACTAACATTTGTGGATCCCACACTTATATGGTAATCAACATTCCTCAGGAGCTTTTGAGCGGTCAACAGGTATTTTTACAGGAAGATATTATTCGTAGAGCTTTCAAAGAGAAACCAATCCTCAGGTCAGTGCCATCGCACATGAGAGAGGGCGCAAACAACAATGAATTCTAGAATATCTAGGTTATGCTTATCCTCAGGTCAGTGCCATCGCACTGCAAAAAGGCACACAACCTATCTTCTTGTTAGAGCAGCTGCATTTTATTTTGCACAGAATGCTCCAACAACATATGTCATTAGCTGGATAGTATTTGTCTTTCATTTTTCATGCGTTGCTCTATTTATGGTCATCCGCACATATTTGTGGCGTTTACATGCTCATTACCCCATATTGGAATATTGTTGATTGTGTTAACTAGTGATAAGATGCTCATTTGCGGTTAGTATGTCATGATCCAAGTCGGGTTATACCCAATAACAAGCTTTGCAATCAACGACAATTATTTAATTAATGATATGACCATGTAATTAAATAATAACACCAAATTTAGAAAAAAATGGGTTTTCTAAATGAGTTGCATATGAATTGAACAATTTATATGGATATTTTGTTCATAAATATGTTTGTAATGTTATTTAAGTTATGTAAATAACATCAAATAATTAGTGAGTGTGTATGTATTATTCTCATAAAAGGTTGATTGTTTGAACAACTTTTATAAAATAACTTGTTAATGTGTTATATTTGTATTTTCAATTTTGGGGGGAAAACAAAACCTTTAGAGATTTTGGCCGCCCTTGGGGATTGGCTTTCTCTTGGTTTTGTTAGACATCTTGAAAACATACACACATGAGCAACACTCTTACTCAATCTCATTCTCTCTCCCACATGCAAACACAAAAGAACTCTCTCTTCTCCTCTATCCTTTTACGGATATAGCAGCAACAGGAGTGGGTGTTTTGTGTTGTTCTTGGTGTTATTCTCCCTAACAAGAAGGTGCCTTGCTCACAAGCTTGGGGTATACTAACTTGAGGGCTCCTCTTCTTGGAGTCTTGGCCGATTTTGACATCTCCATCTTCATCAAGTCCTCGGTTTTGGCAACCCTTTTGGAAGCATTGTCTTGAGCTGCTGAAAGGTAGTTATGGCAGCTTGTTAATGGCTGTCCATTATGCTTGTTTTGTGTTCATAGCTTGTTCATTCACATATTAAAGATCCTTTTGATTTGGGTTTGTTTTTCCATCTAAAAACATCATTAAGAACATGAAATTTTCAGCTTATAAACATGTTATAATGCTTTACTTCCGCTGCATTTTTCAGAAAGTTTAAAAGGTTAAACTCGTTTATTTTGTGTTCTAACAAACCCCATCAATGGCATCAAGAGCCGGTTATGTGGATAACGTGCTTGTTCTTAGTCTTTAAATCGGTTTTAAAGTAGTATTATCACTCATTATAGGCTGATTTTGGGCTGCTATATTTGTATGAATGATTCCCCAAACTTTCAAGGTCATATATTGGTGGGATAAAGGTCACCTAACCACTTATGTGGGTAAACTCACATGTGTGTGCAAGTAGGGTAACTTGATTTGCAAACCATGTTAAACAGATCACCTAAATATTTTTTCCAAATGGTGTTGATGGGATTAACATGCCGACTTTACATATGATGTTTAAAGTTGATCCCATACCTCTAGAAGTTGCAAATAGTTGCAACCGTCAATCGTTGACCACGTTATTAATTTAAATCATGGGATAAAGGTCACCTAACCACAATTTAAATGTAATGTTGGGTTCTAGATTTTAATATAAAAATGGCCTTAAAAGGCATTAATTATTAAAATTGGCAATATCGAAAATACTAAAATAGATCTTTGTTAAATTTTGTAGATCCAATATTGACAATCATGATAACTCATCCGCGTCCACCCAATCATTACGAGCGATCCTCCAAAAGGAACGTCTAAATCATAACAACTTTATTGATTGGTATCAAAACTTGAGAATCATTCTCAAGCAAGAAAGACGATCATATATTTTAGACGATCCTATCCCCGATCAGCCATCTGAGGATGATGAAGAGGCCTACAATGATTGGCTGAAGTACACTGAGGACTCTGTCCAAGTGTCTTGTCTCATGCTAGCGAGCATGACTCCAGATCTCCAAAAGGAATATGAACATCACGGAGCTTATGACATGATAACCCAGCCGAAGGAAACGTTCCAACAGCAAGCAAGGGTTGAGTGCTTTGAAACGGTTCGAGCACTCCATGCATGTCGTATGGACGACAACCAATCTGTTTCATATTATGTACTTAAGATGAATAGTCATATTGACCGCCTCGAGAGGCTTAATTGTCCCGTCTCGAAGGAATTGGCCACGGATTTGATCCCCAATGGCCTTACCAAGAAGTTCGAGACATTTGTGTTGAATTACAACATGAATGCATGGGACAAGAGCATTGGTGAACTTCACTCAATGCTTAAAACGGCTGAGGCGGCCATGGGTAAAAGGGTTTTACCCGTTCTCACCATCAATGAAGGTGGGAACAAGAAAAGGCCTCATCCCGCACCCAAGGCATAGGTTGCCAAGGGTAGGGACCCGTATGGGGAAAAGGAAAAGGGGTGGCAAGGGTGCCAGCCAAACCGCAAGAGAAGAAGAAAAAGGTTGCTACCAATGACCATGCTTCAAGTGTGGGGAGATTGGACATTGGGCAAGAAATTGTCCTGTCCATCTCCAAGAGTTGAAAGCCAAGAGGGATGCCGGGCAAACCTCACGTACAATATACATGATTCATATTGATCTTAATGTTACATCTTCAAATACATGGGTATTAGATACCAGATGTGGAACTCATATTTGCAATTTGTTGCAGGGGTTCAAAAGAAGTAGGGACTTCAATCAAGGGGATGTTATCCTCTTCATGGGCAATGGAACCAAAGTCCAAGTTGAAGCTCGTGGGGACTACATCCTAAAACTTCCAAGTGGCTTGGATGTTATTTTAAAGAATGTTTTGTATGCTCCTAGTTTGACTAGGAACATTAATTCTGTATCCCAATTAAGACATTATGATTATGCATTATCTTTTGTTGAAAATGATATTCATGTTTCTTTAAATGATATGTTCTATTTTAAAGAAATTCCCATTAATGGTATTTATGAATTGGTTATGAAAATGCTTTAAATAGTTCATTGTACCATACTAACACCAAGAAACTCAAGTTGGATTTGAGTGATACCTATCTTTGGCATTGTCATCTTGGTCATATAAACAAGAAACGTATACAAACACTTCAAAAGAATGGTCTTTTAAAAACGAATGAATACGATTCATTTGATGTATGTGAATCTTGTTTACAAGGTAAAATGACTAAGGCACCCTTTAGTGGAACTAACGAAAGGGCAAAAGATTTATTAGGAATCATACATTCGGATGTATGTGCTCCTTTTAAGCCAATGACTAGGAATGGTGAAAGATACTTCATTACCTTACCGATGATTATAGTCGCTATGGGTATGTGTACTTATTAAGGCACAAAGACGAAGCTTTTGAAATGTTCAAAATCTTCAAGAATGAAGTAGAAAATCAACTCAACAAGTCTATTAAAGTTCTCCGCATTGATAGAGGAGGTGAATACCTAAGTGATGATTTTCAAGATCATCTTAGGAGTTGTGGGATTGTGTCACAACTCACTCCACCTGGAACACCACAACATAATGGTGTGTCTGAGAGGAGTAATCGAACCTTATTGGATATGGTTCGATCTATGATGGCTAGAAGCACATTACCTCTATCAATTTGGGGTTTCGCTTTGCTCTCCGTGGCCCGTATTCTAAATATGGCCTCAACCAAAAAGGTGGAAAGGACACCTTTTGAGATATGGCATGGAAGAGTTCCATCCTTATCATACTTAAGGGTCTGGGGTTGTGAGGCTTATGTTAAGACTCCCACCCCAAACAAATTAGAAGTCCGATCCCCCAAGTATATCTTTATTTGATATCCTAGGGATTCTATGGGATATTATTCTATGATCCACTGAAACAAAAGGTGTTTGTTGCCAGAAAGGGTGAGTTCTTAGAAGCAAAGTTCCTTATGGAAGGAACTAGCAGTAGAACAGTGGATCTTGAGGAAGATCAAGAACCACAACCCGATGCACGTTTGGTTGAAACTAGCACTCAACATGAGGATGTTGAGGTTGATCAAGTGGTTGATCAATACACACAAAACGTTCATAGAAGTGGTAGAACTAGTAATCCACCTGAAAGATACGGATTTTTCATGGATGGATGCTATGTGGTAGATTCAGATGAACCAACCACATAGCATGATGCGGTCTCCAATTTGGATTGTGACAAATGGCTTGAGGCCATGAACGTTGAGATGCAATCCATGTATGACAATCAAGTTTGGGAACTTGTTGTAGCACCTCTTAATTCCAGGTAGTTGGAAGTAAGTGGGTTTTCAAGAAGAAAACCGATATGCATGGAAACTTGGATACTTATAAAGCTAGACTTGTAGCAAAGGGTTTTACTCAAACTCAAGGGGTTGATTATGATGAAACCTTCTCACCTGTTGCGATGCTAAAGTCTATAAGGATATTGTTTGCCATAGCTGCTCATTATGATTATGAGATATGGAAAATGGATGTCAAAACCGCTTTCCTAAATGGATATCTTGAGGAAGATGTCTATATGGTTCAGCCTGAAGGTTTTGTCGATCCAAAACATCCTTATAAAGTATGCAAGTTAAAGAAATCAATCTATGGATTGAAACAAGCATCGAGAAGCTGGAATCATCGTTTTGATGAGGAGATAAAGAAATTTGGCTTCATCAAAAACGCTGATGAGGCTTGTGTGTATAAGAAGGCTAGTGGGAGCACAATAACTTTCCTAGTATTGTATGTTGATGACATACTACTATTTGGAAATGACATTCCAACCTTGGAAGGTGTAAAAACCTGGCTTGGAAGTTGTTTTTCCATTAAGGATCTTGGAGAAGCCGCCTATATTCTGGGAATAAAGATCTATAGGGATAGATCAAGGCGGTTGATTGGTTTGAATCAAAGTGCATACATTGATAGATCTTGAAAAGGTTCAAGATGGAGAACTCTAAGAAAGGTACCATACCAATTCAAAGAGGAACGATATTGAGTACGGCTCAATGTCCTAGCTCAAAGGATGAGCAAGATAAAATGAAGGCAATCCCATACGCATCTGCTATTGGATCCATCATGTATGCAATGATATGCACTTGACCGGACCTGTCATGCGCCTTAAGCATGACAAGTCGTTACCAGCAAAATCCTGGAAACAGTCATTGGATGGCTGTTAAGAACATACTTAAGTACCTAAGGAGGACAAGAGATATGTTCCTAATCTATGGATCTGGTGATGACGAACTCGTTGTAAAAGGTTACGCGGATGCGAGTTTCCAAACCGATCGTGATGATTCTCGGTCACAGTCGGGATATATTTTCATTCTGAATGGAGGAGCGGTCTCTTGGAAGAGCTCCAAACTGGATGTGGTGGCCCTATCAACTACAGAATCAGAATACGTCGCCGCCTCATTGGCAGCTCAAGAAGCTGCATGGTTGAAGAAATTCATTGCTGATCTCGGGGTTGTCCCTTCCATTTAGGACCCCCTAGAGATCTTTTGTGATAACGAGGGTGCGATTGCTCAAATCAAGGAACCTCGCGCTCATCAAAAGACTAGGCACATTGAATGGAGATTCAACTACATACGAGATGAAGTTGAAAAGGAAAGATATGTATTCGCAAAGTTCATACGGATCAGAACATTGCGGATCCTCTCACGAAGCTCCTTGAAAAGGCAAAGCATGAAGGTCGTACTTGTGCCATGGGACTTCGATATTTTATTGATTGTATTTGATCTGTAATTTTGTATTTGGATATGTGGAACTCTCTATTATTTGAATAAAATTATTTGGTTATAATGTTTCAATTAATGTTCCAATTTAGCATGTTTAATCAATGAGTAAATTGTTTACTCTAAATGTTCGTAGTCGTTCATACTTGTGGGAATAAGTGTGAGGGTAAGATTATTATGAACTTGGATTGGTTGATATTCATAAGGATGAATATAGAGCAATGGGTTGCTACCAAGGTTCATAGATATTTGTGGGATACAATATTGGACTAACCCGCCACTCAAACTTTACTACATGGAATCTAATTGATTGATCATAAGTAATTTTGAGTAAAGGCGAATATCATTTGGTATCCTCTGACCTGAGATACATATTGGGTTTTGATATTCACCAAGTATTATGCCTTGAGCTGATTCTTCACTGCCCTGAAATAATGGACAGTACATAAGGGTATGTTCAGGTATGACACAGGTGTTTGTGAGAGACGTATGTAGTCAAGATGGATTTTGTTCCTCTTATTCGTTGAGAGTTAGATGTCTAAGTCCTGATAAGTTAAATCAACAAGGAATGATCACTCTGTGTTCTTGGATTTAACATGACATCTGTAACAAAAGGATAGATGATTAATTCACCTAAATCATTTCAAGTAGGATACTTGAATAAGATGATGTTATTGAATGGCTATAAGTCATGCGTATTAAGGGTAGTAAACCATTGTTAGGCGGTATTTACTGCTTGCATCAATCTTCTATGAATCTTGGGCAAGTGGGAGATTGTTGGATTCTATGTGCCCAAGACACATAGAACATTGATGCGGTTAGTATGTCATGATCCAAGTCGGGTTATACCCAATAACAAGCTTTGCAATCACCAAAAATTATTTAATTAATGATATGATCATGTAAATAAATAATAACACCAAATTTTGAAAAAAATAGGTTTTCTAAATGAGTTGCATATGAGATTGAACAATTTATATGGATATTTTGTTCATAAATATTGTTTGTAATGTTATTTAAGTTATGTAATAACATCAATAATTAGTGAGTGTGTATGTATTATTCTTATAAAAGTTGATTGTTTGAACAACTTTTATAAAATAACTGTTAATGTGTTTATTTGTGTTTTCAATTTTGGGGGAACAAAACCTTTAGAGATTTCGGCCGCCCTTAGGGATTGGTTTTCTCTTGGTTTTGTTAGACATCTTGATAACATACACACTGAGCAACACTCTTACTCATCTCATTCTCTCTCCCACATGCAAACACAAAAGAACTCTCTCTTGTCCTCTCTCCTTTTACGGATATAGCTGCAGCAGGAGTGGGTGTTTTGTGTTGTTCTTGGTGTTATTCTCCCTAACAAGAAGGTGCTTTGCTCACAAGCTTGGGGTATACTAACTTGAGGGCTCCTCTTCTTGGAGTCTTGGCCGATTTTGACATCTCCCAGCTTCATCAAGTCCTCGGTTTTGGCAGCCCTTTTGGAATCATTGTCTTGAGCTGCTGAAAGGTAGTTATGGCAGCTTGTTAATGGCTGTCCATTATGCTTGTTTTGTGTTCATAGCTTGTTCATTCACATATTAAAGATCCTTTTGATTTGGGTTTGTTTTTCCATCTAAAAACATCATTAAGAACATGAAATTTTCAGCTTAAAACATGTTATAATGCGTTACTTCCGCTGTGTTTTTCAGAAAGTTTAAGTTTGAATCGGTATCACAGATACGATCTACCTTATGACGGCTATCTACTCCTTCTCCTCGTTTTTTTTTAATGTTACTAGCTGACCTACTATCCCCCCTAAAATTCTAAAATCATACTTGATTTAATTATTTTAGGATTTTAACACACATCTAAATAACATAAATTTAATTTAAACACAATAAAATAAATAAAGAAAAATTGAAAAAGAAAAATATAACCGCATTGCATCGGACTACACATGATCATCATCTGGAATAACATCACTTTTCTTTTTAACGCCGTTGACCTCTAACAAATATTGAAAACGTGGTTTATCAAAGGCTTTTGTATAGAGGTCAGCGCGTTGAAAGTCAGTATTAATTTTTACCACATCAATTAAGTTCTTTTCAAAACAGTCTCTTATGAAATGGTATTTAATACCGATGTGTTTGGTCTTTGGATGTTGTACCGGATTTCTTGTTACTGCAATTGCAGCAGAGTTATCAACAAAAATAGGAGTAGAAGAGAACTTTAAACCGTAATCCCACATTTGCTGTTGAATCCAGATGACTTGTGAACAGCAACTTGCAGCAGCAACGTATTCGGCTTCACAGGTTGACAATGCAACCGACGTCTGCTTCTTACACTGCCAGGTAACTAATCTCCTCCCAAAGAATTGACACCCTGCTGATGTAGAGTTGTAGTTCATCTTGCAGCCCCCATAATCCGAGTTACTATACGCCGTGAGCTCAAAGTCAACATCATGAGGATACCACAACCCAATTGTGGGTGTACCCTTTAGATAACGAAATATCCTTTTGACCCCGATCAAATGGTTAACCTTAGGCTTAGCCTGATATCTAGAACATAAACATGTAGCATACATGATATCAGGTCTCGAGGCAGTGAGATACATGAGGGATCCAATCATTCCTCGGTACATTGTGGCATCTACCAGATCTCTATTTTCGTCAGGTGCTATATCATGATTTGTAGCAAGTGGAGTCCCAGCAGCAGACGCATTCTCCATGTCAAACCGACTGAGAATGTCTCCCACATACTTGGTTTGATGTAGAAAGATCCCATTCGGTGTCTGATCCACCAGTAACCCGAGAAAGAATTTCATCTCCCCCATAGCACTCATCTCAAACTCTTTCTTCATAACTGCTTCAAACCCTTCGCATAATTCTTCGTTCTTTGAACGAAGATTATGTCATCGACATATATTTGTACTAGCAGTAGGTCTCCATCTTTTTCTTTGATGAACAGTGTGCAGTCAATGACTCCCCTGCGAAAGCCGTGTTTCACAAGATGAGTTGAGAGTTCTCATACCAGGCCCTAGGAGCTTGATGAAGCCCGTATAAGGCCTTGTCAAGTTTGTAAACTCTGTCCCGATGATAAGGATCTTCAAATCCCTCGGGTTGACTAACATACACTGTCTCTTGAATTTCCCCATGAAGGAATGCACTCTTCACATCTAATTGATAGATTTTAATCTTCATATACGATGCATAGGCAAGGAAGATACGGATGGCTTTCATCCTTGCCACTGGTGCAAACACTTCATTGTAGTCAATCCCCTCGACTTGGCGAAATCCCTGAACAACCAGTCAAGCATTGTTCTGATAATGACCCCTTGGTCATCCTTCTTGCATTTCAAGACCCATTTGGTGCCAATGACCTTAGCACCTTTAGGTTTATCTACTAGAGTCCATACTCCTAACTTCTTGAACTGAATAAGTTCTTCTTGCATGGCACTCACCCATGCCTCATCGTTTAGTGCATCACTGACGTATTTTGGCTCAAACTGCGAGACAAAACACCGATAAGCACCATCATGAATGCATCCCTTTTCCATAACAGAGGCATAATCAGTTGAGTACAGCTGATTTCGGGTTTGTACTCCTGATCGGACATCCCCATTGACATTGTCGAAGGGATGATAAACGTTTAGACGTGATCCAGGAGTAGTAGGAACTGTTACCTCAGAGCCAAGGTTATGAACATTTGGTTCTGCATTTGAGGTAGAAGGGGTCTGAGGTTCCAAAGTCGAAGGTGCACCACTGTTAGATGCTTGTGGACTTTCAGGAACTGGAACCTGTTGCTCCTGACTGTTCTGGTCATCTTCTTCATCCTCATCTACAAAGGAGGAGTCACTGTCGTCGACTACTCCCCCTAACTGAGTAGATGATTCTCCCTGTGAACTCGATGATGTTGTATCAAGAGTTGGTGTATTCAAGATATCATCCATCATTCGAGTAGCCAACTCATCATCAGAAGGAGAGATAGGGATTTTGAAGGACTTAAAGAATCCATCATAGTTGAAAAAGTAGGAGGGTCCTCTGAACATCAACATTACACCACACTTCTACTAGACCCCTTGAGTTGTTGTAAACTCTCTTGTTCGGAATGTTGTATCCTAGGAAGATCCCTTCATCAGCCTTCTCGCTAAATTTACCTTCTTGAGTCTTCTTCAGAAGTGTACACGGTGCGCCAAATGGTTCGAGATAATCCAGATTCGGTTTACGTCGTTGTAGTAGCTCGTAACATGTCTTTCTGTGGCGCTTGACTATCAGAACTCGATTCAGTGTATAACACGCATTAGCCACTGCCTCATTCCAGAATTGGATAGGCAGTTTCGAGTCTGCCAGCATTATCCGTGCTGTCTCTATCAAGCTTCTGTTCTTTCTCTCAGCAACACCATTCATCTGAGGCCAGTATGCAGAAGTGAATTGATGCACAATTCCATTTTCCTTGCAATAAGCCTCCATCCATTGATTCTTGAACTCTTGTCTTACCTTCAGCTTATATAGGGATTCCAGTGTAGTTACTAATTCCTTGAAGGATTCAAATGTTTCTGATTTGGATTCAGAAACATTACCGAAGAGAACCTTGAGTAGTCATGAGTAACTACATAGCAATACAAGTCGCCTGCGATGCTTCTTGTACTGACTGGACCAAACATATCCATGTGAAGAAGCTCAAAAGGAAGTTCTATAGAATGAACCTGATTTTCCTTATGAGATTTCTTCCTCTATTTGCCTTTTTTGCATGCAACACAAAAATCAGGAAGTTGGAAATTATTGACTTTAACTCCTCTCACAAGATCCTTCTGGATCAAGTGATTCATCTTCCGTTGATTGATGTGTCCTATTCTCCTATGCCAGGAGATGGAGTCCTTCTCAGTGGCTTTTGATAGAAAGCATTGAACTTCATGATCTGTTGTCGAAGCTGTTGAGAGATCCAAAACATAAAGGTCTTTATATCTTGAAGCTGTCATCAGAACTTGGTCCTCTTGAATAACGTAGTCTTTCTTAAGGACGTAACACTTCGTGTTGTCAAATATGACTTTAAAACCTTTATCACAGATTTGGGAAACAGAAAGTAAGTTGTTTTGAAGTTGATGAACGTAGTTCACCCTATCAAACTTAACTTTCTGATTTCGAACTTCTCCCTAAGCTGTGATATAACCCGCCTTGTTTCCAGCAAACGAAACATTCCCTCCTTTTATTTGCTTGACGTTTGATAAAATAGCTCTGTTTCCTGTCATGTGCCTGGATGCTCAGCTGTCTACAATCCACGTGTTGGTTTCAGCACTGTAGGGAACACCCTGCACATACAAAGTAAAACATTAGTTTAGGTTAGGAACCCAAGCCTTTACTGGCTTGGGTTTCCCAGAGGCATCACACATCATGAATTCAACCCATTGTCCCTTAGAGGGTGAGGGAGCTTAGGTTCCTTCTTGTCATCATTATCAGACACAAAGGATGACTTCTCTTTCCATAAGCCAGATTTATGCAATGTCTGTTTGTGATAAATAGTCGACTGGCTAATGGGTTGAACGTTAGGTTCGCTAGTTTGTCTAGGTGGAGTTAAGGAACTCCTCTTATAAGACCTAGTTTTGAATTCAGAAGTTCAATCTTCTTCCTGGGTGTCTGATAGTAATGACAAAAGGAAGCAATGTGTCCACACTCTCCACACTTGTAGCACGACCTACTATCAACTTTATGATTAAACTTTCTTTGTGGAGATGTGTGTGACACCCTGGTAACATTACTTAGTTTGGGTTTTAACTCTGTTTCTTTTTATGTTTTCTCCTGTTTAACAAAATTAATTGTTTTAACATTTTTAACATCTTTTTCTTTTTGGTTAACTGGTTTTTGACATGAAGCTTGGGAAAGATTAACATTAGCAGTCCTTTTAGATTCAGATTTGACTTTGTTTGTCCCGGACTTTATATTAATCTTTTCAAATTCTTCTTCCAGATTAACACAAGGCATTTTACCCTTTGCCTTTGAAGTGGCCATCTTTTGTTTTGTTCCACATTCAATTGATGAACATGAGGAATCTGGATCACTAACAAGAGGGGTAGACACCACATGATCCTTCATGGGGTTGTTATTTATAGGTCTACTCTTAGTGTTCATCAAGGTCTCAGGTGGTGGTGGAACCACTTTATAACCCAAACCATCCCCGTTGTTTCGTTCTCTCACTAAGTGTTGGACAATGTGTGATGAACTTGTCCAACTGTGCAGTTTTTGCTTTAATGAGTTTACTTCCACTTCTAAAACTGCCTTTTGCTTCTTAGTGTCTTCTAGGGAGTTAAGATAGTACCTAATGTCATTAGCTTGGTTAAATGCAACTACTTCAGTTTCCCTAAGCTGTTTAGTCAAAAGGTCTATCTTTTCTTTGTAACTATGCTCATTTTGTTTTAAAACTCTATTAGCCTCAATGCATAGTTGCAAATCCTTTTCTAAGTTATCATTATGATCTAATAATCTAGAAAAGTTCTCATCTATGCTATCTCTAAAAGTATCACAATTAGAACAAGCATGATTTTTAAACCGTTGGTCAGTGGTACTTACCTGAGGAGGTTCAGTAGAGTTAGCCATCAACGTAGCATTAGATGTCTCTGGTTCTGGTGATTCTTTCTTTGCTATTGAAATCTCTTTTTCAGGCTTGTAGCTAACCTTAGTTGTAGTTGTCTCTTCAATATTCGACATTGCTATCTCAACTGCAATATCTCCCTCACTCGCGGAATCATCATCTAAATCTTCGACACTGGCAATATTTGATTCCCCTGGACAGACAAACCGAAAACTCCAGTCCTGTCCTTCATCATCATGAGCAGTCAAGGCTTTGGGATCCTTGCTTGATGAGGTAGAACTGCTAGCTTTCTTGTCTTGACGAGTGAAGGATGAGAATGGGTTCCCGTTCCCAGTCTTCCTTGGCTTCACACATTCTCTCTTGAAATGCCCCTTTTCTCCACCGTTAAAGCAGGTCACTTTATTCTTGTCAAAACCAAATGTGGTATCCTTAGTAGCAACCAAGTTTTGTCCAGTCTTTTTCACAAACTTCTTCTCCCTCCGGACAACACTAGCTAAGGCCCACATAATATCCATTCTCTCCAGCTCCATTTCATCCACCTGCTCGTAGTCCTCATCTGCCAAATGACAGTTTCCAATCTTCCCAGCAGAATTAACCACTGCTGCCAAAAGATCCATGTGCTCTCGAGCTACTTCCACAGTCACATTACCGAGGTTCTCGGTCTTCAGTCTAGTAGCATTCGCTTCAGTTCCCATGTAATGGGTACACGAAGACCTGGAAGTTTCTGATCATGAAGGAGAAGCTTGTGAAGGACCCGATGAGCTAGACACAAATGCAGTCTAAAGAGGTGCTCCAGACATCTTAGCTTGAGGCGTGGCATTGTACAAAGCTGGATTCTGAGAGTACGAAGACTTTGAGCTCTGTACTTCATCCTAAGTGCTTCTTCTCGCAGCTTTAGAATGAAGTCATTGATATCCAACTTTGCCAGCATCTCATTCTGTCTCAGATTTAACACAAATGAAGCCCACTTTTCCGGCAAACCATCTGCAAAATTTGACACCTTTTCTTCCATGGTAGTAGCAACACCATGTGTATGCAGTTCACTCATCAGATGGTAGAATCTATCAATAACATCATCCAAACTCTCGTTTCCTATTGATGAGAAGTTGTCAAATTCCTTCTTCAGTTCCTTAGCTTTAATGCCTTCAGCGAAGCATTTTCGTCGTATCTCTTTTCCAGCTCATCCCACAACTTCTTGGCTTGCTTATTCTCCGAGTACTGGTGGAAAATATCTTTAGGAATAGATTGTGTAATCAATGCATAAACTCTCTTCTCTGCATTATACTTGACTTTCTTAGCATCGGTCATCCCCCCTAAAGTAAGTTTTACCCCATCCGCTCCCACTGGCATACTATACCCAATCTCGATAGCTTCCCACAAATTTGGATCCACTCCATTGAGGTAGATCTCAAAACGTTGTTTCTAGTGGGGAAACTCATCCAACGTTAAGAGTTTTGGAGGTTTATTATGATTCCCCACCTCACTCTCAAGCAACAATAGGTTCTGGATCCTTGAGTCCTTGCCGGCAGTAAACACTGACATCTGATCTTCCATCTAGATTAACCTTTAAGTGTACAAACCAAACTGTCAAACTGATGCGACAGGGTGATGCGAATGGGCTATCCGTGCGAATGGGCTACCCGTGCGAATGAACTATGTGATTGGTTCAATCGTGCGGCTGAACTAAGCGATTGGTTAAGTCGAGCGAATGAAGCTGATACGTATGAACGCTGCGAACGGATGGTTTAGACGTACTAATGGAGAGGTGACTCAGTCCAATCGTGCGTCTGGAGTATGTGAATGAGTCCAGTCGTGCGAATGGCTCACTCGTGCGACTGAAGCTGCTGTTTGCGAAAATTTCTAGGTTGAACGTGTTTTAGTAGTAAAAATTCAAAATTTTGCAAACCCTAATCGCCTAAGGCCGTAGAAACCGAAACTTGATGAGCAGGGTACGTCGAAGACAACTTTTGACACAAAAGATTGCGTCTTTAGTGTAGAAACACAAACTTTTTATCAATCTGGATTGAATCACACGTAATCAACAGCTAAAGCTCTGATACCACTTGTTAGGACCTGGTATTTGAACGAAATACCAAATAATTAACGTGTAAACCAAACCAAATAGTGCGGAATCCTATGTGATTGGCGATCCAATCAGTGAGAATGCACGTAGAATCAATAAGGTATTGAATCAAACGTTAAGAATCGATTATGAATCGATCTACTGCGTTCTATTAACTTGGAGTATTAACTTGGAGGTTTCTGGACGGCTAGGGTACGTCTGGAATCGAAATAGAATTAATGCAGACCTTTTTCCAGGAATTTGGGTTGTATTTATAGGTTAGTATTGTTCATTCGTGCGACTGAACCATTAGTATGGTTCAGTCGTGCGATTGAACCATGCGGTTGATTCATCCGCAGGACTGAGTGTTCAGTCATGCGCCTGATTTAGTCGCATGAAGTTGTTCAAGCGTATAGACTATTTAGGCCCATGGACACTCAGTCGCATGGCCATTCAGACGCATGACCACTGTTGGGCCGCATGGGCCAGTCGGACGCATGAGAACTTCACTTCACCAAGTTTGATTGTATTCAATATTATAACATTATGCATAACACTTCAAACAATCACAAACCTAATTAACCAATTCAACATCGACTCATTAATGAAATATTAAACATTATAAATGATTGACAATCAATATCATTTCATTAATCATTCCAAACATTACATCAGAATCAGACAAACAAGATCTATTACATTCATATCATGATCTAGGGACATACATGTATCAACAAGAAGGATCTCCTGAAGTAGCAGTTTGAAAGATTCACCTTCAAAACATGTGTAACCATGACTGAGCAATACTTTAGGTATGGTGAAATTGTGGATACCCTTGTGGATGGAGGAGTTTCTCTTGAAAACCGAGACATTGTAAGGAAGTTCATGTCCTCACTTCCTAGGCAATGGACACACTACTGTGTGGTGATCAAGAGGACTGAAAATCTCAAAATTCTTACTCTGACAGAGTTATATGGGATTCTCAGTGGCTACCAGATGGAGATGAACATGCAAGGTTCAACTGGCAACTCCAACAATCAAATGGGTTCAGCCCTACATATGGTTGAAAGGGATAGCATAGAACCCAAACATCATCTCATATGCTACCCTGACAACTCACCAAAGGGTCCTTTCATCACCTTCCCAGAGACACCAAGGGAGAACTACACTCAATGAAGCCCATTCAAAAGACAAGTTCTTCTCAAGCTTTTGTGTCTTCTGATGAAAGCCGTGGCAACTCTCTTTTCACTCTTGAAGACCTGGACTGTATTCAACCAGATGATTTGGAATACATGGAAATAGTCCAGCAGATGGCTCTTCTTACTCACAGAGCCAAGAAGTTCTACAAGAGGACTGGAAGGAAGTTTCCAAGCAATGCAACCAGTGGAAAGTTTGGCCTGGACAAAAGAAAAGTCATGTGTTACAACTGTAACTTGATGGGCCACTTTGCAAGAGAGTGTAAGGCACCTAGAACAATGGTGGCCAAACACATTCCAGACCAAACTACACTGACAAAGCTCTCTTGAATGACAAGTCCAAGAAGCAGTTGTTGTTGCTATTGAAGAAGGAGGCTTGTACTAGAGCTTTTAGGTGGATGATGCTTCTCCTAACCAAGCATTGATGGCAGATCATGATGAATCCAAGGTATTCGAATATCTTTGTACTCCTAAATGCATTGCTAAAGTTAATAGATACAGGTCCTATAATTTGGAGATGAGATCTGACCTTGTCTCCTTAAACATTTTAAAATCTGATTTTAGAAAGTCTGAAAATGATTATAAACTGAAGATAGAGGACCTAGAGAAAACCAATTCAGTTCTAAAACATGAACACACAGATTTTAGGACTCAAATCAAAGATCGCATAACCAAGCTGACTGAGTGGCAGGCTGAGCTTGTGATCATCCAAGCCAGGGCATAAAAGAGTGTTCTTGAAGAAGAGACCTTCAAGAGCATGATATCCTCATCCCTACATAACAAAGTGTGCTATCAAAATAGGCAGGGACTGGGAAACAATGAGATAGCTCCTCCATACAAAATCTTCTCTATAAGATCTCCTAGGTA
Organism: Flaveria trinervia; assembly: GCA_025506515.1. NCBI lineage: Eukaryota > Viridiplantae > Streptophyta > Magnoliopsida > Asterales > Asteraceae > Flaveria > Flaveria trinervia. Next base: position 40,090,499 of record CM046449.1, read on the forward strand.
TGGAACTTGTGAAGATGAGCTTCCTCTTATAGATCCTATAAGTGAAGAGGATGAAGAAGAGATATTGAAGAATTCCTCTTATAAGAGTGAAGAGGAGGATTCCAAGAAGGGCCACTATCCTTCTGAGGAGAAGAAGAAGACTATGATGACCAAGTCCATGAGAAAGAACTTGATTAGAAAGAGCAAAAGAAAGCCATGGAAGGTTCAAGAGATTAAGGCTACTTTTGACTCTAAGTAGAAACAAGTTTTCATATCTGCAGGTTTAAAGTAGTAAGGACTGAAGATATCAACCAAAAATCTTCTGCTAAGAGTTCTGGTTCTTGTTCAACTCATCTCAGTAACAAAAGAAGACTGATCTGCTGTGTACCACTGCTGCATAGCCTGGACCATCAGACTCCAAGAACATTTCTCAGCCTAAAAATACTTTCTCAGTATGTGGAAAGATGAAGGTGGAGAAGGGATGTGATCAAAGAAAGTCTTGTTCCCAGCAAAAGACTCTTGTGAAGAAGAAAATGATGTGTGTCGTGTGTGAAAGTATCACTTACATTGCAAAGGATTGTCCTTCCAATCCTAAAGGTACTGTCCATATGACCAAATCAAAGACTTCAAAGGGTCTCGAGAAGATTCAAACTTCGGAAGGAAAACCTATTTTCTTCGAAAACTCCAAGTCCAAGAAGAAGGAAAATGGAAAATTACCCTCAGAAGAGAAGTTGGTCTCGGAAGAAAGGAGTTCTTCCGAAGCACTGAAGTCTGCTTCAATGTCTGCAGAATCTTCCGAAGGTTCAGTCATCAAAACTTCCAAAGCTCCAAAAGCTTCCGATGTTTTGAAGGTCAAGTCCAAGATTCCAAAGGTGGTTTGGAAGTCTAAGAAAGACCAAGTGACTGAAAATTCTCCATTAATAACAACTCAAGATCCTCTTAGTACAACCATAGGATCTATTACTCTTGCATCACCTTCTGTTAATGAGCCCAAGACAAGCAAGGCTTACGTTTCGAAATGCAACTAATTCTTTTCTTTGTGCACGGACATCTCAAGACAAACATGAATGTCTGGATCATTGATAGTGGTTGTTCCAGGCACATGACAGGCAACAGGTCACTACTCTAGAACTTTGAAAAGATTAATGGAGGATCAGTTGATTGTGGAGGAGATGAAGGTGGTTACATTTCTGGAAGGGGCAAGGTCACAAATGGTAAGCTCAGCATTGAAAAGGTAAACTTTGTCAAGGAGCTTGGGTACAATTTTTTGAGTGTATCACAATTTTGTGATCAGAGTCATAACATGCTACTTATTGAGCATGAGTGCATTGTTCTCAAGCCTGGTGTGGTCATTCCTCATGAGCATATCCTGCTTAGAGCCCCCAGGAAAGAGAACATGTACAAGATGGATTTGCAGGAAACATCTCCCTCTAGAGAAGTTTTATGCTTTCTGTCTAAAGCCAATAGTGATGAGTCTTTCCTATGGTATAAAAGAATGTGCCATGTAAACTTTAAAAACATGAATAAACTAATCAAGAATGATTTGGTAACTGGAATACCAAAGAAAGAGTTTACAAGTGATGATCATTGTGTTGCATGCTTGAAAGAGAAGCAACATAAGGTATCTCACAGGCCTAAGGAAAGGAACTCCATCACTACACCCCTACACTTGTTACATATGGATCTCTTTGGCCCCACCAATGTAATGAGTCTAGGAAGGACCTCTTACTGTTTAGTGATCACACATGACTTTACAAGATTCAGTTGGGTCTTTTTCCTTAGAACTAAGGATGAGACTCCTGAGATTTTGAAGATTTCATCTTAAAGATTAAGCATCAATCTGATGACAAGGTCAAGATAATAAGATGTGATCAAGGAACTGAATTTAAGAACCAAATCCTTGATACATTCTGTGATGAAAAAGGTATTAAAAGACAATACAGTGCTCCCAGGACTCCTCAGCAGAATGGTGTTGCTGAGAGGAGAAACAGGACACTGATTGAAGCTGCAAGAACCATGTTGTCTGACTCTAAGCTGCCCATCACCTTCTGGGTAGAGGCAGTCAACACTGCCTACTATGTGCAGAATAGAGTTTTAGCAGTTAAGACTCATGGGAAGACTCCTTATGAACTTTGGCACAAGCGGAAACCTTTCATTGGTTTTCTCAGGTCATTTGGATTTCCTTGTACTATCTTGTATACCAAAGATCAAATTGCCAAGTTTGCTGAGAAATCAGATGATGGACACTTTATTGGATACTCTTCTCAAGCTAAGGCTTATAGAGTATAAAATCTTAGAACTAGAATTGTTGAGGAGTCAGCCAGTGTGACTTTCAATGAAAACACACCCTGTGTAGCTGGTTCTGGTCCTGATTGGCTATTTGAGCATGACTTGGTTACCAACTATTTTAACGAATCTTGTGAGAATATTTCAGGATCTGCAGAAAATTTAAATACAGGTGATCCTAATCCAAGTTTTGAGCTAAGAAATCTTCAACTCATACATCTTCAGCTCCAGTTGGAACTACTTCTGCTAATGAGGTTTCTATCAGCACAATGATGAGAAACTCAGCTGATACATGTGGGTGCTTTCAAATTCCAGCTCAGAGGCTCCATATCCAGATAAGAACATCTCAATTGTGGAAGACAACAATGGTAGTGGTGACCGCGATCAAGAATTTCTTGATGCTTCTAACCACACCATAGATGAGAACATCAATGATGTCACACACTGCTTGGATCAAGTTTCTCTTGATAAGTGTGCTGATATGGTGGGAGAAACATCTATGCCAGATCTAAATTTCTCTAATTTAGGTCTTTCTTAGCAACTTGCTATGATCCCTCAGCTTAGGATCCATAACTCTCACCCCACCACAAACATCATTAGATATGTTGTTATAGGGGTAAGGACAAGAGGACAAACCCATGAAGCAAATGTTTGTCTTCACTCTTGTTTCCTGTCCCAGATAGAGCCAAAGAAAGTTGATGAGGCTCTAAAGGATGGAAGTTGGGTTGAAGCTATGCAACAAGAGCTGCTTCAATTCAAAAGGTAGAAAGTTTGGAACCTTTGTCCTCTTCCTTACGGGAAGACTACCATTGGAACCAAATGGGTGTTTAGGAACAAGAAAGATGATAGAGGCATCATCATCATAAACAAAGCTAGACTAGTTGTTCAAGGATACACATAGGAAGAAGGGATTGACTACACTGATGCCTTTGCTCCAGTAGCAAGATTAGAAGCTGTTAGGATATTCCTGGCATTTGCTGCATCCAAGAACTTCAAGGTCTTTCAGCTTGATATGAAGTGTGCCTTTTTGTATGGAGTTATTGATGAAGAGGTATATGTCAAACATCCACCTGGTTTTATAGACCCCGATCATCCTCATTATGTCTGCAAGCTTGACAAAGCTCTCTATGGGCGGCATCAGGCACCCAGGAAATGGTATGAGACACTGTCTAAGTATCTTTGTAAACAAGGATAAAGGAGAGGTACTATAGACAGAACTCTCTTCAAAAGACAGGGAAATAACATATTGCTAGTTCAAGTGTATGTGGATGACATCATCTTTGGTTCAACTAATCCAAAGCTCTGTAAAGACTTTGAGAAGCTAATAAAAGACGGATTTGAAATGAGTGCCATGGGAGAACTCAATTTCTTTCTTGGAATTCAAGTGAAGCAAGTTGAAGATGGCATCTTCATAAGTCAGTCAAAGTATGTTGAGGACATACTCAAGAGATTTAACATGACTAATTGTAAGATTGCTAAGACACTCGTAGCCAGAAACCAATCCCTTGGACCTGATCTTGAGGGGGAGTGTGTAGATGAGCACTTATACAGGGCTATGATTGGGTCTCTTATGTATCTTACTGCTAGCAGGGCTGATATTATGTTTGCTACTGTTGGGTTTTGCAACAAGTTAATCAAAGCTAGTTTAACCATTTTAAACTTATAAAATGCAGCGGAAGAATGACTTAAACATGTTATTACATTCTGAAAAATTTCATCTTTTGAAGCACAAACAAAACCCAAAATCAAGGATCAACAATATATGTGAAACACTATACTATCAAACAAAACAATCAACCAAAGGGTGAACAAAGAAACAACCTTTCTTGCACTAGATGTTGTAGATGTAAAAAGAATGAAGATGGTGATGTCCTTGAATGTCTAGCCTTCAAAGGAGAAGACCTGAAGCTTGTATACCCACAAGCTTAGCAAACACCTTACTTGTTAGGAAGTAAAGCACCAAGATCAAACCCTCTTGTACAATCCGAAATCTTCAAGAAGTTCTTGAAAGGCAGCCAATAAAACCGAAATTTTCAGCTCCCTTTTGCTTCTATAATCCAAAATTTCAGCTTGTTTTCGAGAGAGAATGTGTTATGTGTGTGTAGAGAAAAGTGTGTTGTGTGGGAGAGTGCAAGTGCAATAGTCCTCTAGTCTTCCACAAGACAAGACAAGTCAAATACACACCCACTTTGGGGCGGCCAAATCCACACTTCAAAATGGGTTTCCCCCCCCCATTTTAGTTTTATTAAAAATTACACACTTAGCCCTTGATTTTTATAAAACTAAAACTTCTTTTAATTTTATAACAATAACACACTTTTATTTGTTTTTATTTAACCAACTTAAATAATGAAACAAATAATCTCTCATGAACAAATCATACATATAATGTTGTCCTTTTACAAAAGTGTAGTTTTAGCAACCAATTTTCTAATTGGTGTTAATATTTATTTGTTTGATCTTATCAACAAATAAATACTAATTGGTGTTTGCATAGCTTGTTATCGGGTATGACCCGACTTGGATCATAACATACTATCCACATCAATCTTGTATGTGTCTCTTGTTGAGCACACCTGAGTTGATGTCCCCGGCGTACTTAATCCTCAGAAAACAGCCTCTCACCGCCAGTGGGTGTAGCTTGGTGGGGTATCCAGCATCATCTCCCAACCCAAGCACACGCTGAATGTCTTCAGCAGTAATCTCTATGTCCATACCACAGATGGATCTCTGAATGCTATATGGCTCTCGTGATCTGTCCACTAATGCATTCTCCCAGAAGGCCTGGTGTATAGACCTATAGGGAGTGGATAGAGTAGAGATAGCCTTGTGTATCCTTGATCGCTTGAGAAAGGCAGTGATCTCTACAAACTCAGCACCATTCCATGTTGTGTGGTCTAAATGAGTAAAGATGTTATGCTTAGGATTGATGGACCATCTATCAGCCATCGATCTATAACACAAGATACATAAACATTAGATACTCACATAACACAAATCAGTTCTAAGTAACTTGATAGAATTCATTCTGATTCATTCATGCGAATGAATCATGCGAGTGTGTTCAGTCGGTTGTCCTATCATGCGACTGGACTCATTCTGGTGAATGAACAGGCAACTGAGTTTAATAACTGACTGATCTAGCGATTGGTTCAGTCGGCCAACTGAGCTCATTCGTATGATACATTCGGTCGATTGAGCTCATTCGTATGATACATTCGGTCGATTGAGCTATTTGGCCAGCTCAATCCTGCGAATGGAGTTCATCGAGACGACCAATCGCATGACCCACTGCTCGGTCGACTAAGGTTCGAATCTTCACCAACTCATGAAATTAAACGTTATGTATAGGTTCGTTAGACTTGCAATCACTTAACTAATAACCTAATAACTTTATTTTTAATATTTTACATGCTTTTAGTAGGTCATTAATTCATTGAGTGGTTCGGTTCTTGTTTCAATCACGAATCACTAATTAGGGCATCATATCTTCTGATTTTTGTGAGATTTCATCACATCATACCTGTATGAATACACACACATGTCAGAAGATCAATAGGAATGTATAATAGAGGTCTAAAGAAATTTGGGTAGCGTAACGGTAAGATGTACGATATAAGGGAGATTGGAAGTGATGAGCTGAATGCGATCGACTGTGACCCTATTTATACTGAATCTGAGCTTAATCGGCCGACTGGAGTCATTCTCTTGGTTCATTCGGGTGAATGGAACTCAGTCGGGTGGTTGGCTCAGTTGTGCACTTTCAGTCTGCCGAATGGAGCTCAGTCGATCGATTAACTCATTCGTACACTCCCATTCAGTCGAATAGGTCATTCTAATAAGCCATTTAGGTGAATGCTTCATACTCATGTCCATTCGGCTGTTTAATGCATGACTATGGTCCATTCTTATGATTGGTCCATACTCATTGTCCATTCGTGCGAATGGGCCAGACTCATGAATTTGACTTTATGACCATTTTTACATATTACACCCTTTTAACTTTTGAATAAAGGTTATGTGCACTTGATCATCTCAGACATGATCATTTTATTTTGAAAAACCTTTGATCACCTCAGACATGATCTTTTTAAAACATTTTGTCACCTCAGACGTGACCTAATTTTATTTGAAGGCATGTGTGGTCACCTCAGACATGACCTTTTGGATGATAAGGTCCCTTATCAACTTCCATGACATAGTTCGATACTACACAAAATTGAAATTGACAGACTTTGTACAAAAATAAAAGAAATAATGCTGAAAATTAAAACTGGGATATTTTTTTGTTTTTTTGTGAGGATTAATTTCTAAGACGTAATTCTAAGAAATAAGTTTTCTAAGAGAGCAGCCTCAATCATTTAAACCATACATGGACCAATTCAAGCTGGAATCATATAGGAGATTCAAATCATTCAGGACAATTTATATAAAAGACTTTAATGCTCTATTCTTGTTTTTCATCTGGAGTCAGTTAGCAAAGGTAGGAAATCATGCTAGTACTCTCACGTCCCTACACTGGTTTGAACTTTCAAAAATTGTAGCCACAATGATAGTAAGTATACTTGTCCTCTTAAATTCATACACAGACTTTCAACACAGTTTGGTGACAGTTTAAGGTTTCTTTATTTCAACCAGCATTTGTGGATCCCGCACTTAATATGGTAATCAGCATTCCCCATGAGATTTTTGAGCGGTCTCAGGGTAGTGTTCAAGAAGAGACTATTCTTAGAACTTTCAAAGAGAAGCCAATCCTCAATCAGTGCCACCGCACAGTAGAGAGGCGGCAAACAACAATGAGTTCTAGAATATATAGATTATGCTTATCCTTAGGTCAGTGCCACTGCACAGCAGAGAGGCACATAACCCATCTTCTTGTTTGAGCATTTTCATTCTTTTTGCAGAGATCTCACCAACAACATAAGTTATCATTTTGATTGCATTGTTTTATGTGCTTTTGCTCATGCTTTGGTCTTATGCACACATTTGTAGCATTTATTCTACTCGTCACCCCTTATTGGAATCTTGTTGATTGTGTTAACCAGGGATAAGGTGTTACCCACAGCTAGTCAAATATTTTAGTTTAATCTTGAAATCAACAAAAGGTCTAGTCATCTATTTTGTTGAATCTACCGACATATCATCTGTGCTCTAGCAACCTTTAGGTCTACATTCTTTGTGTTACCATAGTGGTAGCTAGCTTATCTATCATATTTCCTTTTATATTGCTCAGACTACACAAACTTATACATGAGCTTTGCATCTTTTCCAATTAGGATTTTTATTTTTTTAAAGTCCCAAATGGTATGTACCTGTGTACTATCATATTCTAAAAATTGAATCGGTATCACACATACGATCTTATTATTATAAGCTTGCCTCTCCTTTTCCCTCGCCTTTTTTTGTATTGCCTAAACCTATTCTGCCCCTAAAATTATAAAACCACCACGGATTAGCATTTTAGGATTTTAATAGGTAAAGAAATAAACCAATTGTAATTAAACTAATTAAAATTAAACAAAGACAAGAGAATAAAATAAAATAAATTTAAAAATTGAAAAAATAAAAGAAACTAGACACGACGCATCGGACTATACATAGTCATCTTCAGGAACGACCTCACTTTTCTTTTTAACTCCGTTGACCTCTAACAATATAAAAAAACATGGTTTGTCAAATGCCTTTATATAGAGGTCAGCGCATTTAAAATCAGTATTTATTTTTACCACATCAATTAAGTTCTTTTCAAAGCAATCGCGTATAAAGTGATATTTAATACCGATGTGTTTGGTCTTTGGATGTTGGACCGGGTTCTTAGTAACTGCAATTGCAGCAGAGTTATCTACAAGATAGGAGTAGAAGAGAAGTTCAAACCGTATCTCGCATGTGCTATTGAGTCCATATGTTTGAGAACAGCAGCTTGCAGCAGCAATGTATTCAGCTTCATAGGTTGACAATGCAACCGAGGTCTGCTTCTTACACTGCCAGGTTACTAATCTTCTTCCAAAGAACTGACACACTGCTAATGTAGACTTGTAGTTCATCTTGCAGCCGCCGTAATCCAAGTCGCTATATGCTGTAAGCTCAAAGTCATCATCATGAGGATACCACAACCCAAGTGTGGGTGTGCCCTTCAGATAACGAAAAATCCTTTTGACCCCAATTAGATGGTAAACCTTAGGCTTTGCCTGATATCATGAGCATAAACATGTGGCTATATGATATCAGATCGTGAGGTAGTGAGATACATGATAGATCCGATCATCCCTCGGTACATAGTGGCATCTACCAAATCACCATTCTCATCGGGTGCTACATCATGGTTTGTAGCAAGTGGAGTGCCAGCTTTAGAAGCATTCTCCATGTCAAACCGACTGAGAATATCCCCTACATACTTGGTCTGATGTAGGAAGATCCCTTTTGGTGTCTGATCCACTTGTAACCCTAGAAAGAACTTCATCTCCCCCATTGCACTCATCTCAAACTCCGCCTTCATTACTGCTTCAAACTATTTGCATAATTCTTCGTTCTTGGAATCAAAGATTATGTCATCAACATAGATTTGTATCAGCAATAAATCTCCATCCTTTTCTTTGATAAACAATGTATAATCAATGACTCCCCTGCGAAAACCATGTTTCACAAGATGAGTCGAGAGTTTCTCATACCAGGCCCTCGGAGCTTGATGAAGCTCATATAGTGCCTTGTCGAGTTTGTAAACTCTGTCCCGATGATGTGGATCCTCAAATCCCTTAGGTTGACTAACATATACTATCTCTGTAATCTCACCATGAAGGAATGCACTCTTCACCTCAAGTTGATAAACTTTGATTTTCATATAAGATGCATAGGCAAGGAAGATGCGGATTGCTTCCATCCGTGCCACTGGTGCAAACACTTCATTGTAGTGGATACCCTCAACTTGTCGAAAACCCTGAACAACAAGCCGAGCTTTGCTTCTGATGATCACTCCCGGATCATCTTTCTTGCATTTCAAGACCCATTTGGTACCGATGACTTTGGCACCTTTAGGTCTATCTACTAGATTCCAAACACCTAACTTCTTAAACTCAAGAAGTTCTTCCTGCATGGCACTCACCCAAGCCTCATCATTCAGTGCTTCACTCACATACTTTGGCTCTAAATGAGACACGAAGTAGCGGTAGGCACCATCGTGAAGGTATCGCTTTTCCATCATAGAGGCATAATCAGCTAAGTACATCTGATTTGTAGTCTGAACCCCTAATCTCACATCTCCTATAACAATATCCAAAGGAAGATAGGTGTTTAGATGTGAGCCCGGAGTTGTTCGAACTACTACCTCAGAATCAAGAATGTGAACATTTGGTTCTGAATCTGAGGCAATAGGAGTCTGAGGTTCCGACATCTCAGATGCATCATTATGAGATGCTTGTGGACTTGAGGTAGGCGGAACCTGTGCATCCAGGTTGTGCTTATCATTTTCAGCATTTTCTTCATCAGAGGAGAGTCACTCACATCAAGTGCTCCCCCTAAATTGGTAGATGATGGTCTTTATGAACTGGATGGTGTTGAGTCTTGAGACGGTGTGTTCAAGACATCATACATCATCTTGTTTGCCAATTCATCTTCTGAAGCAGAAAAAGGAATATTGAAGGATTTGAAGAATCCATCATAGTCGAAGAAGTAAGCAGGACCTTTTCTAGCAGGCAGTGTGGTGTATCTCGAACATCAACGTTACACCACACCTCTAGTTGACCCGTTGAGTTGTTGCAAACCCACTTGTTCGGTATGTTGTATCCTAGAAAATCCCTTCATCAACTTTCTCACTAAACTTTCCCTCCTGAGTCTTCTTCAGCAGGGTGCATGGAGCACCAAACGGCTCGAGATACTCTAAGTTAGGTTTACGTCGTTGTAGTAACTCGTAACACGTTTTTCCATGGTGTTTCACAACCAGAACTCGATTAAGCGTGTAACATGCATTTGCCACTGCTTCATTACATAATTGAATAGGTAGTTTCGAGTTTGCCAGCATAGTACGTGACGTCTCTATCAAGTTGTGATTCTTCCATTCAGCAAACCCGTTCATTTGAGGAGTGTAGGCAGAGGTGAACTGATGCACAATTCCCTTTTCCTTGAATAGGCCTCCATCCACTAATTCTTGAACTTGGTTCCGTTGTCTGAGCGCACCTGTCGTACCTTCAGCTTGTATAGGGATTCCACTGTCGTTACTAATTCCTTGAAGGATTCAAATCTTTCTTATTCGGATTTCAGAAACATTACCCAAGAGAATCTTGAGTAGTCATCAGTAACTACATAGCAATACAAGTCGCCTGGGATGCTTCGTTTACTGACTGGATCAAACAGATCCATGTGAAGGAGCTCAAGAGGAAGTTCTATAGAATGAACTTTCTTTTCCTTATCACACTTCTTTGTCTATTAGCCCTTTTTGCACGCAACACAGAAATCCGGGAGTTGGAAGTTTTTTACATTTACTCCCCTCACTAGATCATTCTAGACCAAGTGATTCATCTTCCTCAGATTTATATCTCCTATTCTCCTATGCCAGGAGATGGAGCCCTTCTCAATAGCTTTGGCAAGAAGCATTGAACTTCATGATCCATTGTAGAGGACTTTGAGAGATCCAAAACATAAAGATCATTATATCTTGAAGCTGACATTAGAATTTGGTCCTCCGAAATCACACAGTCCTTCTTTAGAATGTAGCACTTCTTGTTGTCAAAGACTACCTTGAATCTTTTATCACAAATTTGAGAGACTGAAAGCAAGTTATTTTGTAGTTTTGGACGTAGTTTACCTTATCAAACTTAACTTTCTTATTTCCCACTTCCCCTTGGGCTGTGATGTACCCGCCTTTGTTTCCAGCAAATGAAACATGCCCTCCTTTGATTTGTCTGATGTTTGATAAGAGAGCTCTGTTCCCTGTCATGTGCATGGATGCTCTGCTATCTACAATCCACGTGTTAGTCTCAACACTATAGCGAACACCCTGCACATTCAATGAAAACATTAGTTCATGTTAGGAACCTATGCCTTCACTGGCTTGGGTTTCCCTGAGGCATCACACATCATAAACTCAACCCATTGACCATTTGAGTCGTGGGAAACTTAGATTTCTGTTTGTTGTCATTTTCAAACACTGAGGATTGAACTTTGGGTGTAGATATTGAAGTTCAGCTTTGTGTAAGGCCTGTTTGTGATAGACAGACGACTGGCTGATGGATTGAACTTTGGGTTCACTAGCCCTTTTTGGAGGCGTCATTGAGTTCCTCTTAAAAGATCTAGGTGTAGATATTGAAAGTTCTACTTTCCTCCTCGGTGTCTGATAATAAGGACACTGAGACGTTATGTGACCATACTCTCCATAACTATAGCAGGATCTGCTTTCAACTTTACAGTTTATATGTTTTGGTGGAGATGTAATAGTCACGTAGTTGACCTTATTATGTTTGGATTGAGACACTTTTTATTAGATGTATGATTTGGTTTTACAAACTTAATTGCTTTACCTGTTTTACATCGTTTATCTCTTATTTACCTGGACTTTGATATGACGCTCGTGATTGATTAGGTTTTATAGTCTTTTTGGGTTTTGGTTGGACTTGGTTTGACCCAGACTTTAAATTAACCTTTTCAAATTTAGTTTCTAGGTTAACACAAGGCATCTTTCCTTTTGCCTTTGAAGTGGCCTCCTTCTGTTTAGAGTCAGATTCATTTTATTTACTTACGGAATCTGGATCACTAACAAGAGGAGTGGACACCACGTGATCCTTGATGGGGTTATTGTTAATCAGTTTACTTTTGGTGTTCATCAAGGTCTCAGGTGGTGGTGGTACCATCTTGTATCCCACCCCTCCTTATTATTTCTCTCTCTCACTAAGTGTTGGACAATATGTGATGAGCTTGTCCAACTGTGTAGTTTCTGTTTTAAAAGTTGACTTCTACTTCTAAAATAAATTTTTGCTTCTTAGTGTCCTCTTGGGAGTTCAGATAGTACCTAATGTCATTTGCTTGGTTAAAGGCGACTACCTCTATTTCCCTAAGCTATTTATTCAATAGGTCTATCTTTTCCTTATAACTGTGCTCGTTTTGTTTTAACACTCTATTTGCCTAAGTGCACAGTTCCAGGTCCTTTACTAGGTTATCATTATGATCTAATAACCTAGCAAATTTTAAATATATACTTTCTCTAAATGTATTACAATCTAAACAAGCATGATTATTAAACAACTGGTCAGTAGTACTTACTTGAGATGTTGAAGATGAATCAGCCATGAGTACATAATCTATTTATTCTGGTTCTGGTGATTCTTATGTTGATGCAGATTTTTCTTCTTCAGGCAGATGGTTGACCATAGGTGTAGTGTGTTTAGAATTTGACATCGCAAGCTCTACTGCTATGTCTCCCTCACTAGCAAAATCATCATCAATGTCCTCCACATTTGCTATGTTCGACTCTCCTAGTGACACGAACCGAAAGCTCCAGTCCTGTCCTTCATCCTTATTAGCAGTGAAGGTTTGGGGTCCTTAATTGATGAACTAGAACTGCTAGATGTGGCTTTGTCCTGACGATTGAATGATGAGAAAGGATTATCGTTCCCAGTCTTCTTTGGCTTTACACACTCCCGCTTGAAGTGTCCCTTCTCACCAAGTTGAAACAAGTAACCTTTGACTTGTCGAAGCCAAGGTTGTGTCTTTGGTAGAAACCAAGTTCTGTCTGGTCTTTTTGACAAACTTTTTAGCTCGTCGGACAACACTTGCCAAAGCCCACATTATGTCCATACGTTCCAACTCCATTTTGTCCACCTGTTCATAATCTTCATCTGCTAGGTGACAATTTCCTATATTCCAGCAACTACTCCATCATAGGAGTGGACTACCATAGCTAAGAGGTCCATGTGTTCTTTGGCACCTCCACAGTCACATTCCCGAAGTTATCGGTTTTCAGTTTTGCTACATTGGCTTCAGATATCATATACTGGGTGCTAGACGACCCTAACGTTTCGGACCCTGAAGTTGACGGTTGTGCTGGAATTGCTACGCTTGAGACGAAGGCAGTTTGCAGTGGTGCTCCAGATGTCTTGACCAGAGGAGTTGCATTGTAGAGTGCAGGATTCTGATCATAGTGTAGGATTCTGTGTGCCCAAGACACTTAGAATATTGATGTGGTTAGTACGTCATGATCCAAGTCGGGTTATACCCAATAACAAGCTTAGCAAACACCAAATAATATTTAATTGATGATGTGATCATGCAATAAAATATTAACACCAATTTAGAAAATGGGTTTTCTAAACAAGTTGCATATGACATGGAACAATTTATTAGGATATTTTGTTCAATTATATTATTTGTAATGTTATTTATATTAGTAAGATGACATTACAAATTAAAATGGCTACATATGTTATACAATTAATTGGTTAGTTATATACATTTACTAAGAGATACCAAGTTATAAGACCATGTAACATTGTAATGTGTCTAATTTTAAAAGGGGGGAAACCCATTTCAAAGCCTTTTTGGCCGCCCCCTTCTTGTGTTCCTATTGGACCACTTTGTTGATTAGATACCACAATTAAGGGGTCTTATCACTTGCCTCTTGGACCAGCCATTTGGAGCATACCATGCAAAAGCTCTCTCTCTCTCTCCCCTCTCTAGTTTCGGAAACAGGCAGAAAGAAGGAGTTCCAGCAGCTTGTTTTTTTGGTGTTCAATCCTAGCATACAAGGTGTTTTGTAATAGTGCTTGGGGTATACGAAGCTTGAGGATCTCTACATTGAGTTCTTGGTCAATTCAAGCATCCAAAACTCCCTCTAAGTCGACTTTTCTGCTGGAGAAAGGTAGCCATTCACAGCCTCATATGGCTGTGACTTTATGTACATTAGTGTTTGTTCATAGCTTGTCCATTCATATATTTAAGATCCCTATTGATTTGGGTTTAGTTTTCCATCTTAAAACCACACTTAGAACACGAAAATGTCAGATTATAAACTTGTTATAATCCTATACATCCCTGCGTTTTCTGAAAAGATTAAAAGGTATACTATGTTTTAGTGTTCTCTCAAACCCTTCAATGGCATCAGAGCCGGTTATATGGATGGCTTGCTTGATTCATCTTTTGAAATGGTTTTAAAAGATGATATTAGATATGTTATAGGCTGTTTTTGGGCTGGTACATTATTCTTGTTGAAATCCCCAACTTTCAAGGTTACATTACACATGCTTGTGATAAACCTTGAAAGATATGTATGTTGAAATGTTGGTTGTTTGGACAATGATTAAAACCCAAAATTTCAGTTTATGTTGGCTGAAATTTGGGTTTTAAATGGGGTTTTCATTATTTGAATAGATGATATGATCATTGTTGTTAAAGTGCATAACCTAGCTTGTGGCCTTGTGTTGTTTGGATGTTTCAAGTGGTTGTTTTATTCATTCAATTTGGTTGTAATATTTGTGTTTATTCATTTGGGTTGTAATTATTCATTCATTTGGTTATGTGTAATAGATTAGGTTCTTTCCTTTACTAGAAAAATGTATTAGGATACAATTTTGTAAAAGGAAGATGTACAAGATCAAGACCCAAAGATGGACACAAAGACACAAGAAACATGGAGCATTTGGATGTGGTTTCTAGTGGGAGGTTGTTCGAACCTTTATGATATGTTTGACCCTTAGAAAGACCATAGACAACACTTGTGATGGAAAACAAGTGTTGTCAACATAAGGGCTATGGTTATGCACATATGATTGTTAATGTTTATGCTTGGTTGATTGTTTGTTTCATGATTGTTTGGTTGATATTTGGATATTCTAAGCAAACTAACTAACAATCTTAACAAGCTGAAAATTGATGGTTCTTAAAGGTTAATAAAGGTTATTAAAATTATTTAATGATTTAAGGATTAAATAGGTTTTAATCAAGAACCATAAGGTATCTTGTATTTGAAAGCATGCAAATACAAGTACATAGGATTTTTCTAAACTAGAATTAAGAAATCTCTAATATTTTAAACGGATCAACACCGTCCTTTTACACAACACTTGAGTCACTTGGAACTCTTAGTGGGATAAAGGTCACCCAACCATTTTGAGGGAACTTGTGATTTGAGGTGGGAATGCCTTACTTATGGGATAAAGGTCACCTAACCATTTGTTTTGGCAAACTCACACGTGGGTGTAAGTAGGATGTCTTGATTTGCAAACCATGTTAAATGGATCACCTACAATGTGGTTTCCAAATGGTGTTGATGGGATTTTCATGCCGACTTTACATGATGATGTTCAAGAGTCGATCCCATACCTCTAGAAGTTGCAAATGGTTGCAATCGTCAACGTTGACCACCTTATTAATTTAAAACGTGGATAAAAGGTCACCTAACCACAATTTAAATGTAATATTGGGTTCTAGATTTTATATGAAAAGTCTTGTAAGACATTTGTTATTAAAATTACAATATCGAAAATACTAAATAAAACTTTGTTAAATTTTGTAGATGGCCTCTAATAATGATAATTCCGATAACTCATCCGCGTCCAACCAATCCCTCACGAGCGATCCTCCAAAAGGAACGTCTAAACCATAACAACTTCATCGATTGGTATCGAAACTTGAGAATTGTCTCAAGCAAGAGAGACGGTCGTATGTTTTAGACGACCCTGTCCCCGATCAACCTAACGAGGATGATGAGGAGGCCTTTAACGATTGGCTGAATACACTGAGGACTCCGTCCAAGTGTCTTGTCTCATGCTAGCGAGCATGCTCCGGATCTCCAAAGGAGTATGAACATCACGGAGCTTACGACATGATAACCCAGCGAAGGAAACGTTCCAACAGCAAGCAAGGGTTGAGCGGTTCGAAACGGTTCGAGCGCTCCATGCATGTCGTATGGACGACAATCATCTGTTTCATCTTATGTACTTAAGATGAAAAGTCACATTGACCGCCTCGAGAGCGTTAATTGTCCCGTCTCGAAGGAATTGGCCACGGATTTGATCCTCAATGTCCTTACCAAGAGGTTCGAGACATTCGTGTTGACTACAACATGAATGCTTGGGACAAAAGCATTGGTGAGCTTCACTCAATGCTCAAAACGGTCGAGGCGGCCATGGGTAAAAGGGTTTTACCCGTTCTCACCATCAATGAAGGTGGGAACAATAAAAGGCCTCGTCCCGCACCCAAGGCAAAGGTTGCCAAGGGTAAGGGCCCTGCTTGGGGAAAAGGGAAAGGGGTGGCAAGGGTGCCACCCAAACCACAAGAAAAAGGCAAAAGGTTGCCACTAATGACCCATGCTTCAAGTGTGGGAGATTGGACATTGGCAAGGAATTGTCCCGTCCATCTCCAAGAGTTGAAAGCGAGAGGGATGCCGGGCAGACCTCAGGTACAATATACATGATCCATATTGATTTAAACGATATCCTCTAACACATGGGTATTAGATACCAAATGTGGAACTCACATTTGCAATTTGTTGCAGGGGTTCAAAAGAAGTAATGACTTCAAGAAAGGAGGTGAGCCTCTACATGGGCAATGGGGCTAAAGTTCAAGTAGAAGCCCGTGGTGACTACATCTTGAAACTTCCAAGGTTTGGAAGTAATTTTGAACAATGTTTTGTATGCTCCTAGTTTGACTAGAATATTATCTCTGTAGCCATGTTAAAACAATTTGGATATGTATTATCATTCGTTGAGGAAATATCCATGTTTCTTTTAATGGAATGTTCTATTTAAAGCTATTCCCATTAATGGTATTTATGAATTGGTTCATGAAATACTTTAAATAGTTCATTGTACCAAACTAACACCAAAAACTCAAGTTGGACTTAAGTGATACCTATCTTTGGCATTGTCGTCTTGGCCATATAAACAGAAACGTTTACAAACACTTCAAAAGAATGGTCTTTTAAAAACAAATGAATATGATTCATTTGATGTTTGTGAATCTTGTTTACAAGGTAAGATGACTAAGGCACCTTTTAGTGGGACTACCGAAAGGGCAAAGGATTTATTAGGAATCATACATTCGGATGTATGTGGTCCTTTTAAGCCAATGACTAGGAATGGTGAAAGATACTTCATTACCTTTACCGACGATTATAGTCGCTATGGGTATGTGTACTGATTAAGGCACAAAGATGAAGCTTTTAAAATGTTCAAAATCTTCAGAATGAAGTAGAAAATCAACTCAACAAGTCAATTAAAGTTCTCCGTACCGATAGAGGAGGTGAATACTTAAGTGAAGCTTTTCAAGATCATCTTAGGAGTTGTGGGATTGTCTCACAACTCACTCCACCTGAACACCACAACATAATGGTGTGTCTGAAAGGAGGAATCGAACCTTATTAGATATGGTCCGATCTATGATGGCTAGAAGCACATTGCCTCTATCGTTTTGGGGTTTCGCTCTGCTCTCCGCGGCCCGTATTCTAAATATGGCCCAAACCAAAAAGGTAGAAAGGACACCTTTTGAGATATGGCATGGAAGAATTCCATCCCTATCGTACTTAAGGGTTTGGGGATGTGAGGCTTATGTTAAGACTCCCACCCTAAACAAATGGATGTCCGATCCACCAAGTGTATCTTTATTGGATATCCTAGAGATTCTATGGGATATTATTTCTATGATCCAATGGAACAAAAGGTGTTTGTTGCCAGAAAGGGTGAGTTCTTAGAAGCAAAGTTCCTTATGGAAGGAGCTAGCAGTACAACAGTGGATCTTGAGGAAGATCAAGAACCACAGCCCGATGCACATTTGGTTGAAACTAGCACTCAACATAAGGATGTTGAGGATGATCAAGTGGTTGATCAATACACACAACACGTTCGCAGAAGTGGTAGAACTAGTAATCCACCTGAAAGATATGGATTTTTCATGGATGGATGCTATGTGGTAGATTCTGATGAACCAACACATACCATAATGCAATGTCCAATTCGGATTGTGACAAATGGCTAGAAGCCATGAACGTTGAGATGCAATCCATGTATGACAACCAAGTTTGGGAACTTGTTGTACCACCTCTTAATTCCAAGGTAGTTGGAAGTAAGTGGGTTTTCAAGAGGAAAACCGACATGCATGGAAACTTGGATACTTATAAAGCTAGACTTGTAGCAAAGGGTTTCACTCAAACTCAAGGGGTTGATTATGATGAAACCTTCTCACCTTTGCGATGCTAAAGTCTATAAGGATATGTTTGCCATAGCTGCTCATTATGATTATGAGATTTGGCAAATGGATGTCAAAACCCTTTCCTAAATGGATATCTTGAGGAAGATGTCTATATGGCTCAGCCTGAAGGTTTTGCTGATCCAAGCATCCTAATAAAGTATGCAAGTTAAAGAAATCAATCTATGGATTGAAACAAGCATCGAGAAGCTGGAATCACCGTTTTGATGAGGAAGTAAAGAAATTTGGTTTCATCAAAAACGCTGATGGCTTGTGTGTATAAGAAGGCTAGTGGGAGCACAATAACTTTCCTAGTATTGTATGTTGATGACATACTACTATTTGGAAATGACATTCCAACCTTGGAAGGTGTAAAAACCTGGCTTGGAAGTTGTTTTTCCATTAAGGATCTTGGTGAAGCCGCCTATATTCTGGGAATAAAGATCTATAGGGATAGATCAAGGCGGTTGATTGGTTTGAATCAAAGTGCATATATTGATAAAATCTTGAAAAGGTTCAAGATGGAGAATTCTAAGAAAGGTACCGTACCTATTCAAAGAGGAACGATATTGAGTACGGCTCAATGTCCAAGCTCAAAGGAAGAGCAAGATAAAATGAAGGCAATCCCATACGCATCTGCTATAGGATCCATCATGTATGCAATGATATGCACTCGACCGGACGTGTCATGCGCCTTAAGCATGGCAAGCCGTTACCAGCAGAATCCTGGAAACAGTCATTGGATGGCTGTTAAGAACATACTTAAGTACCTAAGGAGGACAAGAGATATGTTCCTGATCTATGGATCTGGTGACGAGGAACTCGTTGTAAAAGGTTACACGGATGCAAGTTTCCAAACCGATCGTGACGATTCACGATCACAATCAGGATACATTTTCATTCTGAATGGAGGAGCTGTCTCTTGGAAGAGCTCCAAGCAGGATGTGGTGGCTCTATCAACTACAGAATCAGAATATGTCGCCGCCTCATTGGCAGCTCAAGAAGCTGCATGGTTAAAGAAATTCATTGCCGATCTAGGGGTTGTCCCCTCCATTCAGGACCCCCTAGAGATCTTTTGTGATAACGAGGGTGCGATTGCACAAATCAAGGAACCCCGTGCTCATCAAAAGACTAGGCATATTGAGCGGAGATTCAACTACATACGAGATGAAGTTGAAAAAGGAAAGATATGTATTCGCAAAGTTCACACGGATCAAAACGTTGCGGATCCTCTCACGAAGCTCCTTGAAAAGGCAAAGCATGAATGTCATACTTGTGCCATGGGACTTCGATATTCTAGTGATTGGATTTGATCTATAATTTTGTATTTGGATATGTGGAACTTTCTATTATTTGAATAAAATTATTTGGATATAATGTTTCAAATAATATTCCAATTTAGCATGTTTAATCCATGAGTAAAATGTTTACTCTAAATGTCCGTAGTCGTTCACACTTGTGGGAACAAGTTTGAAGATAAGACTATTATGAACTTGGATTGGTTGATATTCATAAGGATGAATATAGTGCAATGGGTTGCTACCAAGGTTCATAGATATTTGTGGGATACAAATATTGGACTAACCCGCATCTCAAATTTTACTACATGGAATCTTATTGATTGATCATAAGTAATTTTGAGTAAAGGCGAATATCATTTGGTATCCTCCGACCTGAGATATATATTGGGTTTTGATATTCACCAAGTATTACACCTTGAGCCTATTCTTCACTGTCCTGAAATAGTGGACAGTACATAAGGATATGTTCAGGTATAACACGAGGTGTTTGTGAGAAACGTATGTAGTCAAGATGGAATTTGTTCCTCTTATTCGTTGAGAGTTAGATGTCTAAGGCCTGATTAAGTTAAATCAACAAGGAATGATCATTCTGTGTCCTTGGATTTAACATGACATCTGTAACAAAAGGATAAATGATTAATTCACCTAAATCTTTTCAAGTAGGGCACTTGAAAGGGATGATGTTATTGAATGGCTATAAGTCATGCGTATTAAGGGTAGTAAACCGTTGTTAGGCGGTATTTACTGCTTGCATCAATCTTCTATGAATCTTGGGCAAGTGGGAGATTGTAGGATTCTGTGTGCCCAAGACACTTAGAATATTGATGTGGTTAGTACGTCATGATCCAAGTCGGTTATACCCAATAACAAGCTTAGAAAACACCAAATAATATTTAATTGATGATGTGATCATGCAATAAAATATTAACACCAATTTAGAAAATGGGTTTTCTAAACAAGTTGCATATGACATGGAACAATTTATTAGGATATTTTGTTCAATTATATTATTTGTAATGTTATTTATATTAGTTAGATGACATTACAAATTAAAATGGCTACATATGTTATACAATTAATTGGTTAGTTGTATACATTTACTAAGAGATACCAAGTTATAAGACCATGTAACATTGTAATGTGTCTAATTTTAAAAGGGGGGAAACCCATTTCAAAGCCTTTTTGGCCGCCCCCTTCTTGTGTTCCTATTGGACCACTTTGTTGATTAGATACCCACAATTAAGGGGTCTTATCACTTGCCTCTTGGACCAGCCATTTGAAGCATACACATGCAAAAGCTCTCTCTCTCTCTCCCCTCTCTAGTTTCGGAAACAAGGCAGAAAGAAGGAGTTCCAGCAGCTTGTTTTTTTGGTGTTCAATCCTAGCATACAAGGTGTTTTGTAATAGTGCTTGGGGTATACGAAGCTTGAGGATCTCTACATTGAGTTCTTGGTCAATTCAAGCATCCAAAACACTCCTCTAAGTCGACTTTTCTGTTGGAGAAAGGTAGCCATTCACAGCCTCATATGGCTGTGACTTTATGTACATTAGTGTTTGTTCATAACTTGTCCATTCATATATTTAAGATCCCTATTGATTTGGGTTTAGTTTTCCATCTTAAAACCACACTTAGAACACGAAAATTTCAGATTATAAACTTGTTATAATCCTATACATCCGCTGCGTTTTCTGAAAAGATTAAAAGGTTATACTATGTTTTAGTGTTCTCTCAAACCCTTCACATAGTTGGCCTTTTCGGCTCTGTACTTCATCCTAAGCTCCTCTTCCCTCAATTTAAGATGATGTCATTATGTCTAACTACGAGAGCATCCCATTCGGTCTGAGATTTGAAACGAAGGAAGCCCATTTCTCCGGTAGACCATCTGTAAAATTTGATACCTTATCCTCCATCGACGTAGTTACACCATGAGTGTGCATCTCACTCATCAAGTGGTAGAATCTGTCAATTACATCATCCAGACCTTCCTTTCCCATTGAAGAGAAGCTGTCGAACTCCTTCAAAGCTTTGGCCTTAATGGCCTTGAGTGAGGCATTCTGTCATACCTCTTCTCCAACGCATCCCATAGTTTCTTTGCTTGAGTATACTTCGAATACTGATGGAAAATATCCTTCAATATAGACTGAGTGAGCAAAGCGTATACTTTCTTCTCAGCATTGTGTTTTACCTTCTGAGCATCCGACATTCCACTTAGAGTAAGTTTAACTGCATCTGCTCCTACGGGCATGTTGTACCCCTACTTTATTGCCTCCCACAGATTTGTATCTACTCCATTTAAGTAGATTTCAGAACGTTGCTTCCATTGCGGTAGTCATCTAACGTTATAAGCTTCGGGGCTTTATTGTGAATTCCTACTTCGTTCTCCAACAACAGTAGATTCTGGATACGAGTATCTCTGCTTGCTGTGTATGCTGAAAACTGGTCCTCCATTTCACTTAACTTTACTATTTAACAAACTGCTGATGTATGCGATTGAAGGTATGCGATTGGACTTATTCGGGCGATTGAACAAATGCGGATGGTTCAATCGTGCAACTGTACAAATGCGGATGGTTCAATCGTGCGACTAAACAAATGCGGATGAACAATCCGAATAAGATTCTCAATCGTATGAATTAGCGTACGAATGAGTCCAATCATGCGGTTGGAGAATGCGAATGAACTCAGTCGTGCGATTGAGCCAATCGTGCGACTGAACTTGCTGAAGTTTGATAATTCGTAGGTTAAACGTGTTTTGGCCGTAAAAGTTGAATTTTACCAAACCCTCATCGCCGTATGCCGGAAAAGTTAAACTTTTAGGTCAGGAAACGTCTAAGACTCGGTTAGACACAAAAAGATTGTTTTTAATGAAGAAACACAACTTTTGTATCAAAACTATTGAATCAACACGTAATCAAGAGCCAAGGCTTTGATACCACTTGTTAGGATCTGGTATTTGAACGAAACACCAACTGATTAACGTTTTAAACCAAACCAAATAGTGCGGACTCCTATTTGATTGGCGATCCAATTAGTGAGAACGCACATAGACACAACAATGAATTGAATCTAACGTCAAGAATCGATTAGAGATCGATCTACAACGTTCTATGAACTTGGAGTACGAACTTAGAGGCTTCTGGACGGCTAGGGTACCTCTGGAGTCGAAGTGAATCGAATGCTTCTAAATCATTACGTTTTTCCATGAATTAAGTGGTATTTATAGGTTAGGGTTGCTCATTTGGGCGACTGAACCATGAGCATGGTTCATTCGTGCGATTGAGCCATGCCGTTGATCCATTCGCACGCCTGAATGTGCAATCGTGCGACTGAGTTAGTCACATGAAGCTGTGAAGGCGTATGAACTATTTAGACACGTGGAGACTCAGTCGCATGGCCATTCGGACGCATGACCACTGTTTGGGCGCATGGTCCAGTCGGACGCATGTGAACTTCACTTAACCAAAGTTTGAATTTATTCATTATTATAACATTATGTATATCAATTCAAACAATCACAAACCTATATAATCTAGTCAATAAACATTACTCAACTCATTAATGAAATATTAAACATTATAAATCACAACCAAACATTATCATTTCATTAAGTACCCAATATTACATAAGTGCAAGACATTCAAGACATATTACATTGAGATCAAGATCTAGGTACATAAGTGTATCAACACATACTAACCACATCAATCTTGTATGTGTCTTGGGCATAAAAGATCCAAAAATCTCCCACTTGCACAAGATTCATAGAAGATTGATGCAAGCAGTAAATACCGCCTAACAATGGTTTACTACCCTTAATATGTATGATTACGTGCCATTCAATGACATCATCTCTTCAAGTACCATACTTGAAATGTTCTAGGTGAATCAATCATCTATCCTTTTGTCGCATGTGTCATGTTAAATCCTAGAGACACAGAGTGATCATTTTCCATTGATTTAACTTTATCAGGCCTTAGACATCTTATTCTTAATGAATAAGAGGACAAATCCCATCTTGACAACATACGTCTCTCACAATTACCTTATATCATACCTGAACTAAGACTTATGTACTGCCATGTTTCAGAACAGTGAAGAGCTAAGTCTAAGTATAATATTCAGTAAATATCAAGACCCAATATGTATCTCAGGTCAGAGGATACCAAATGATGTTCGCCTTTACTCAAAATTACTTATGATCAATCAGTAAGATTCCATGTAGTAATATTTGAGATGCAGGTTAGTCCAATATTTGCATCCCACAAATACCTGTGAACTTTGGAGCAACCTTTTTCTTTATATTCATCCATATGAATATCTACCAATCCAAGTTCATAATAGCATTACCTTCATACTTGTTCCCACAAGCATGAACAACTACGGACATTCTGAGTGAATAATTTACTCATGGATTTTAAACATGCAAAATACGAGTATTAGTTGAATCATTATAACTGAATAATCCATTCCAGTATTAAAGGGTAACAATATCTCATTACATAAATTAAAGATCAAATCTAGTCACTAGAATATTGAAGCCCCATGGCACAAGCATGACTTTCATGCTTTGCCTTTTCAAGAAGCTTCGTGTGTGGTCCGCAATGTTTTGATCCGTGTGAACTTTGCGAATACATATCTTCCCCTTTTCAACTTCATCCCTTATGTAGTTGAATCTTCGTTCAATGTGCCTAGTCTTCTGATGTGCACGAGGTTCTTTGATTTGAGCAATCGCACCCTCTTTGTCACAAAGAATATCTGGGGGGTCCTGAATGGAAGGGACCACCCCTAGATCGGCAATGAACTTCTTTAACCATGTAGCTTCCTGAGCTGCTAATGAAGCGGCAATGTATTCTGACTTTGTAATTGATAATGCCACCACATCTTGCTTAGAGCTCTTCCATGAGATTGCTCCTCCATTCAAGATGAAAATGTACACCGATTGTGATCATGAATCATCCCGATCAGTTTGGAAACTCGCATCCGTGTAACCCTTTACTACGAGTTCTTCCTCACCAGATCCATAGATTAGGAACATATCTTTAGTCCTCCTTAGGTACTTCAGTATGTTCTTAACTGCCATCCAATGATTGCTTCCAATATTTTGTTGGTATCGGCTTGTCATGCTCAAAGCGCATGACACGTCCGGTCTAGTGCATATCATTACATACACAATGGATCCTATAGCAGACGCATATGGGATTCC
This sequence comes from Flaveria trinervia, assembly GCA_025506515.1. NCBI lineage: Eukaryota > Viridiplantae > Streptophyta > Magnoliopsida > Asterales > Asteraceae > Flaveria > Flaveria trinervia. Next base: position 40,115,433 of record CM046449.1, read on the forward strand.
CTTCATTTTTTCTTGCTCATCATTTGAGCTTGGACATTGAGTCTTACTCAATATTTTTCCTCTTTGAATAGGTACGGTACCTTTCTTAGAGTTTTCCATCTTGAACCTTTTCAAGATCTTATCAATGTACGCACTTTGATTCAAACCTATCAACCGCCTTGATCTATCCCTATAGATCTTTATTCCTAAACTATAGGTGGCTTCACGAAGATCCTTAATGGAGAAACAGCTTCCAAGCCAAGCTTTTACACCTTCCATGGCCGGAATGTCATTTCCAAATTGTAGGATGTCATCGACATACAATACTAATAAAATAGTGATGCTCCCACTAGCCTTCTTATATACACATGCTTCATCAGCATTTTTGATGAACCCAAATTTGGTTATTTCTTCATCAAAATGGTGATTCCAACTCCTTGATGCTTGTTTCAATCCATAGATTGATTTCTTTAACTTCCATACTTAGTTAGGATGTTTTGAGTTGACAAAACCTTCAGGCTGAACCATATAGACATCTTCCTCAAGATATCCATTTAGAAAAGCGATTTTGACATCCATTTGCCAAATCTCATAATCATAATGAGCAGCTATGGCAAACAATATCCTAATAGACTTTAGCATTGGAACCGGTGAGAAAGCCTCATCATAATCAACCCCTTGAGTTTGACTGAAACCTTTTGCTACAAGTCTAGCTTTATAAGTATCCAAGTTTCCATGCATATCGATTTTCTTCTTGAAAAACCACTTACTTCCAACTATCTTGATGTTAAGAGGTGTTCAACCAAGTCCCACACTTGGTTGTCATACATGGATTGCATCTCTACATTCATGGCTTCAAGCCATTTGTCACAATCCAAATTGGACATTGCATCATGATAGGTGGTTGGTTCATCGGAATCTACCACATAGCATCCATCTACGAAAAATCCATATCTTTCAGGTGGATTACTAATTCTACCAGATCTGCAAACGTTTTGTGTATATTGATCAACCACTTGATCATTCTCAACATACTCATGATGAGTGCTAGTGTCAACCAAACATGTATCGTTATATGGTTCTTGATGCTCCTTAAGATCCACAGTTCTACTGCTAGTTCCTTCCGTAAGGAACTTAGCTTCTAAGAACTCAACCTTCTTGGCAACAAACTCCTTTTGTTCCAATGGATCATAGAATAATATCCCATAGAATCTCTAGGATATCCAATGAAGATGCACTTGGTGGAACGGCTTTCTAGCTTGTTTGAGGTGGGAGTCTTAACATAAGCCTCACAACCCCATACCTTTAAATATGACAGTGATGGAACCCTTCCATGCCATATTTCAAAAGGTTTCGTTTCCACTTTCTTGGATGGGGCCATATTCAAAATACGAGCCACAGAGAGCAAAGCGAAACCCCAAAATGATAGAGGCAGTGAGCTTCTAGCCATCATAGATCGAACCATATCTAATAGAGTTCAATTTCTCCTCTCGGACACGCCATTATGTTGTGGTGTTCCATGTGAAGATAGTTATGAGACAATACCACAAGTTCTAAGATGGTCTCTAAAGGCATCACTCAGGTATTCACCTCCTCTATCGGTGCGGATAATTTTTATTTTCTTGTTCAGTTGATTTTCTAGTTCATTTTGGAAGATTTTGAACATTTCAAAAGCTTCATCTTTGTGTCTTAAGAGTACACATAACCATATCGACTATAGTCATGGGTAATGGTAATGAAGTATCTGTCATGGTACGTAGTCATTGGCTTAAAACAACCACATACATCCGAATGTATGATCGCTTATAAATCTTTTGCCCGTTCAGACTTGCCACTAAAAGGTGCCTTAGTCATTTTACCTTGTAAACAAGATTCACATACATCGAATGAATCATATTCATTTGCTTTTAAAAGGCCGTTCTTTTGAAGTGTTTGTATGCGCTTCTTGTTTATATGACCAAGACGACAATGCCAAGATAGGTATCACTCAAATCCAATTTGAGTTTCTTAGCGGTGGTTTGGTACAATGAGCTATCATATAATGTGTTTTCACGAACCAATTAATAAATACCATTAATAGGAATAGTTTTAAAATAAAATGTGCCATTTAAAGAAACATGAATTTCATTCTCAATAAATGACAAAACATAACCATATTGTCTTAATTGGGTAATAAAAATAATGTTCCTAGTCATACTAGGAGCATAAAAAATATTATTCAAAATTGCTTCCAAACCATTTGGAAGCTTCAACATGTAGTCCCCTCGGCCTTCAACTTGAACCTTTGCCCCCATTCCCCATGTAGAGGCTAGCATCCCCTTTCTTGAAGTCCTTACTTCTTTTGAACCCTTGCAATAAGTTGCAAATGTGAGTTCCATATCCGGTATCCAAACCCATGTGTTAGATGATATTAAATTTAGATCAATATGGATCACGAAAATTGTACCTGAGGTTTGCCTGGCATCCCTCTTTGCTTGCAACTCTTTGAGATGGACTGGGCAATTTCCAGCCCAATGTCCAACCTCCCCACACTTAAAGCATGGGTCATTTGAAGCAACCTTTTGCTTCTTCTCCGTTGGTTTTGGTGGTGGCGCTCTTACCACTCCCTTTCCCTTTCCCCTAATGTACCCTTTACCCTTGGCAAAATTTTCCTTGGGTGCGGGTGAGGCCTCTTCTTGTTCCCACCTTCATTAATGGTGAGAACGGGTAAGACCCTTTTACCCATGTCCGCCTCGGTAGTTTTGAGCATAGAGTGAAGCTCACTCATGTTCTTGTCCCACCCGTTCATGTTATAGTTCATGACAAAGTTGTCAAACCTTTTTGACAAAGAGTTTAGGATCAAATCCATAGCCAACTCTTTCGAGACGGGTCATTCAGCCTTTCGAGGTGGTCAATGTGGCTTTTCATCTTAAGTACATAAGATGAAACAGATTGGGTGTCGTCCATACGACACGCATGGAGTGCTCGAACCGTTTCGAAGCACTCAACCCCGTGCTTGTTGTTGGAACGTTTCCTTCAACTGGGTTATCATGTCGTATGCTCCATGATGTTCATACTCCTTTTGGAGATCCGGAGTCATACTTGCGAACATAAGGCAAGACACTTGGATCGAGTCCTTAGTGTATTTTACCCAATTATTGTAGGCCTCCACATCATCCTCACTAGTTTATCAGGAATCGGATCGTCTAATATGTATGATCCTTTCTCTTGCTTTAGAACAATTTTCAAGTTTCGAAACCAATCAATAAAGTTATTATGGTTTAGACGCTCCTTTTAGAGAATGGTCCTAAGTGATAGTGAGTGAGCGGTCGGGATTTCATCGTTATCATTATTGTTGGTGGCCATCTACAACATATAACAAAGTTCAATTTTAGTAATTTCGATATTGTCATATTTTAATAATTAAAACCCCTTTGAAGTCTTACACAATTTTAAATCTAGAATCCAACGTTACATTTAAATAGTGGTTAGGTGACCTTTATCCCATTATTTAAATTAAGAAGGTAGTCAACATTTTGACAATTGCAACCCTTTGCAACTTCTAGGGTATGGGATCGACTTTAAAACATCATATGTATAGTCAGCATGTTTATCCCATCAACACCTTTGTAAACCATATTGTAGGTGATCCATTTAATATGGTTTGCAAATCAAGTTACCCTACTTGCGCACACATGTGAGTTTTCCAACATAAGTGGTTAGGTGACCTTTATCCCACATATATGGTATCCCCACCTCAAGTCACAAGTTCCCACAAAACGGTTAGGTGACCTTTATCCCATTAAGAGTTTCCGAATGACTCAAGTGTTATGCAAAAGGATGATGTTAAACTTGTTTATGAAAGAAGTTTATAGTTTTCATAATCTTAGTTTAGAAAACTCTTTGTACCTTATATTTGCATGCTTTCAAATACAAGGTACCCTATGCTTCACTTTTAGTAAAACCTATTTTATTAAAACCATTAATCCTTTTACTAACCTTTATTAACCACTTAATGATAAAGAACCATCAAATTTTCAGCTTGTTAAGTTGTTAATGAGTTTGTAATGCATATCCAAATATCAACCAAACAATCAAACAACAAACATCCAAACAAGCATAAACATACAGGCATGAGTGCATAACCATAGCCACTAAGTTGACCACACTTGTTTGCCATCACAAGTGTTGTTATAAGGTCTTTCTTAAGGGTAGAGATGACACATCAAAATGTGTCCATGAACTCCCCTTGAATCCACATCCAAAAGCTTCAAGTGTCCATGTCTTTTGTGTCCTTCTTTGAGTCTTCATCTTGTGCATCTTCTTTTACAAAAATCATTTCCTAATACAATTTTTCTAATAAAAGAAATGCACCTAATCTATTTATTAATATCCAAATGAATAAACAAATTACAACCCAAAATACAAAACAAAAATAACAACCCTTACAAGGATCAAAACCAACATGACATACAACATCAACCAAAACTAAACACAAAAGGCCAAGGCTATGTTATGCATCATAATGAGAAACATATTCAACATCCAAGAACAACAATGAATCCCTTATTTTAGCCTAAAATTTCAGCCAAAATGAACTAAAATTTTAAGGTTTGTCCAAACAACACAATCAACCATTGATGTAAATCTTTCAAGGTTTACACTAAAGCATGCAAGAATAAACCTTGAAACATAAGGATTTCATACACCCACAACAAAACAGCCCCTAATGGGTGAAAAAGTCCATGAAAACTAATTTTTCAAGACCTTTTGAAGCACATATTCCACATAACCGGCTCTAGATGCCATTGTTGGGTTTTGTCACATGTAAAACAAGCAAGTTTAACCATTTAAAATATGAAAAATGCAACGGATAAAGGAGTTTAACATATGGTTTATAATCTGAAAATTTTTACCATTTTAAACCACAAATAAAACCCAAGAATAAGGATCAAAATGTATGTGAAATAGTATGCTATCAAACAAGACATAACAACCATAGGGTGTTCATAGAATCAACCTTTCTTGAACAAGATGTTGTAAATGAAAAAGATGAAGGTGATGATGTTCTTGAATGTGTAGCCTCCAAAATAGAAGACCTCAAGCTTGTATACCCACAAGCCCTTCCAAACACCAAGCTTGTTAGGAGAGCAATACCAAGGAACTCTCTTGCTTTGTTCCTCAAAAGGTCCGAAATTTCAGCTTGCATTGCTTCCTGGAATCCGAAAATTCAGCCCCTTTTGGAGAGAGTTTTGCAATGTGTGTGTAAGAGAAAATGTGTCTTGGAGAGAGATGAGTTGGAAGAGTGCAAGTAAGTCTTAAGTCTTGAAAGAACCAAGACTAAAGACCCTTGAAATCCCCACATGGGGCTGCCGAAAATTTGTTTCAAAAATAGGTTCCCCCATTTTGAAACTTTTATAAACTGGTACTCTTTCAACCCCTTAATTTATAAAATTAAAACCTATTTTAATTTTATATCATTAAGACACTTTTATTTATTATTATTTAACCAACTTAAATAATAAAACAAATAATATCTCATGAACAAAATATCTATATAATATTGTTCTATTACAAAGCAATGTTTAGAAAACCCATTTTCTAAATTGGTGTCAATGTTTATTTGTATGATCTCATCAACAAATAAACATTTATTGGTGTTTGTGTACCTTGTTATTGGTATGACCCGACTTGGATCATAACGTACTAACCACATCAATCTTGTATGTGTCTTGGACATACAAGATCCAACAGTGTTGAGGGTGAAACTCCTAAAGACTGTAAACAGGGTTAGATTGTCAGACCCTTCTCCAACAATTACAATAACTTCGGGAACTATTTTTATGATAACAATACAGGGGAGGCTGTGATGAGGGTAAAAGGTGGTGTTGAGTTCAGATTGTTTGATCCTATGGAAGTATTTGGATACTGCGATGAAGACCTGCTAGTTCTTTGTGAAAATCACATCAAAGCAGGAGTAGTAGAGGAGACAATGAAAGAAGCCAGTCTGTTCATGACAGTGGCTAATAAGGCTAGAGGTATGAGAAAAGAAGTGAAGGAGATGGCAGAGAAGGATAGGGTTCAAGATGAATTGGACATGGATGTGAGGGACTTAACAAGATAGTTTGAGCAAGCTAGTGCTCGTCCCGAGGGAGCTAATGAAGCAGGAGGTGACTAGAGTGAATGAGTCCCTGAAGATCCTGAGGAAGAAGCTGCAGGAGAAGATAAAGACACATCAGATGCAGCAGGAGAGATTGGAGCTGACTAGAAAATTCAAGAGGAGTGAAGGCGGTGAGATCCAACCTAAAGGGAGTATTGAAGATCAAGTATAGGTTGGACTCACTTTAGATTAGATTTCGTTTATATTACTTTGTAATAGATCTAATGTTTATTTACTTTTATATGTTGTTTATTTTGCTTAGTTTTATGATCCAGCGACACTATGAACGAAACTATAGTTTTGCTCCTAGTCAGCTATTTTAGTTCACCCGGCTAAACTGTTGTTTTTGTCACGTGAAACTATAGTTTTGGCAGTACAATTCTGTTGTCAGCGAAACTGTCTGTGAAACTAAGACTACTATATATAGGTTTGATCATTAGCATTGTTGGGTAATCTTGCAAAACCTAATCGTTTATCATTGTTGCAACTGACCTTTGTAAGCAGTTTATTCATAGAAATATCATTGTGCTTTGTTATTATTGGATGTATTGATTCTCATTGTTCTTACTTTGATTCATTTATGATTTATTAATCTTCCTCATCTTTGTTATCTATTGTTTGTATTTGATATCGAAGGATTTAACATCTCATTTGTACGGCAAATCGATCAATTGGACCAACACTTACATACCAAGCACCTCTTCAACTGCTGTTGGAGGTGGTATGATTCCAAAGGCTATGGCTAACTACTCTGATGAAGATAGAAAAAAAGTACAAATTGATCAAAAAGCCATGATAGCCCTTTAGACTGCTTTTCCAAACTCTGTATACAAAGGTTTCAAGAAATGCAAAATAGCTAAGCAGTTATGGGATGCATTGAAACTAATGTATGAGGTTTCTACTAAAGCCAAGGAGAACAAGAAGGATCTCCTAAAGTGGTAGTTTGAAAAATTCACGTTTAAAATAGGTGAAACCATGACTCAACAATACTTTGTTGAGATTGTGGACACTCTAGTGGATGTTTGAGTGACTCTTGAAAATAGGGACATTGTAAGGAAGTTCATGTCCTTTCTTCCTAGGCAATGGGCACATTATTGTGTTGTTATCAAAAGGACTAAGAACCTTAAGACCCTCACTTTGACTGAGTTGTATGGTATTTTCAGTGGATACCAGATGGAGATGAACATGCAACACTCATCTGGTAAGTCTAGGAACCTCAACATCATCTTATATACTACCCTTACAACTCAAAAAAGGGTCCTTTCATCACCTTCTAGGAGACACCTAGAGAAAACTACACTGAAGGAAGCCTATTCCAAGAGACAAGTTCTTCACATGCCTTTATGTCTTTTATTGAAAGCTTAGGAAACTTTCTGTTCACATTTGAAGCCCTAGAATATATCCATCCAGATGACCTAGAGTACATGGAGATTGTCTAGCAGATGGCTCTTCTCACTCACAAAGCAAAAAAGTTTTACAAGAGGACAAGAAGGAAGTTTCCCAGCAACATAGCCCGTGCTGGATAAAAGCGAAGTCAATTGTCATAACTGTAACCAAATAGGTAACTTTGCTAGGAGTGTAAGGCACCAAGGACAAATGGTGGCCAAGAGAAAACCATACCAAACTACACTAAGAAAGCACCCAGAATGAAAAGCCAAAGCAGCAAGCTACAGTTGCTTTTGAAGGGGGAGGCTTTGACTGGAGTTTTAAGGTGGAAGATGCATCTCCAAAACAAGCACTAATGGATGACCATGATGAAGAAAAGGTATTGGAACATCTCTATACACATGAATGTATTGCTAAAGTTAATAGATACAGGTCCTATAACTTAGAGATGAGATCTGATCTTGAGTCCTTGAATATCTTAAAATCTGATTTCAAAAGATCTGAAAATGACTATAAGTTAAAGATAGAGGACTTAGAGAAAACCATTTCAGTTCTTAAACATGAACATAGCAACTATAGGACTCAAATTAAAGATCTAATAACCAAGTTAACAAAATGCCAGGCTGAGCTTGTGATCAGCAAAGCCAGTGTAGAAAAATGTGTTCTTGAAAAAGAGACCTTTAAGAACATTATATCCTTATGCTCGCATTCAAAAATTTGTTATCAGAATAAGCAGGGTCTAGGATCTAGTGAGATAGCTCCTCCACACACTATCTTGTCTGTAAGACCTCCAAAGTGTGGAACTTATGAAGATGAGCTTCCTCTCATAGACCCCTTGACTGAAGAGGATAAAGAAGTGATAGTGGAAAATGCCACCGAGAAGAGTGAAGAAGAGGATTCTAGGAAGGGTCACTATCCTTCTAAGGAGAGTAAGATGCTTGTGATGACCAAGTCTATGAGAAAGAACTTGATCAGAAAGAGCAAGAGAAAAGCAAAGAAGGCTCAGGAGATCAAGGCCATTTTGTACTCTAAGCAGAAACAAGTCCTTATTTTTGCAGGGTTTGAAGTGGTTAAGACTGAACACATCAACTTGAACTCTTGTAGCAAGAGTTCAGGTTCATGTTCAAATCATCCTAGCATCAAGAAGAAGGCTAATCAGTTGTGTAACACTGCTACACAACCTAAACCATCCACAGCTCCAAGTACAGTTCTCACCCTAAAAGAATTGTCTCACCATCTGCAAAGATGAAGGTGGAGAGGGAAAGTGATCAAGTTCAGCCTTGTTCTCAAAAGCGGGCTCTTAGGAAGAAGAAAATGAAATATTTCATGTGTGAGAGTACTTCTCAACTTACTAAGGATTGTTTCTACAATCCAAGAAGCACTCTCCATATGACCAAAGAAGAGACTTCTAAGAGTTCCAAGAAGTTAATAGCTTCGGAAGGAAAATATATTTCCTTCGGAAGCTCCAAAATAAAGAAGAAGGCATGTGGAAAATTGCTTTCAGAAGAAAATTTGGTCTCGGGAGAAGGGAATACTTCTAAAGCAATGAAGCTTGCTGCAGTGATAGAAGATCTTCTGAAGGACCAGTCATCAAAACTTCTAAAGCCAGTAAAACTTCCGAAGTATTGAAAGTCAAGTCTAAACTTCCAAAGGTGGTGTGGAAGTTCAAGAAAGACCAAGTGACTCAATGTTCTCAATCAATAATAGCAAAGGATCCTCAAAATATGACTATAGGATCAATTTTTGATTCATTACCTTCAACTTCTTTTAATAAACCCAAGACAAGCAAGGCTTGGGTTCCAAATGAAACTAACCATCTCTTTTGTGCAGGAACAATTCAAGAAAAACAAGAATGTCTGGATCATTGATAGTGGTTGTTCGAGGCACATGACAGGAAATAGGTCACTACTCCATAACTTTGAAAGCATTGATGGAGGGCCAGTTGCGTTTGGAGGAGATGAGGGTGGTTACATATCTAGAAGGGGCAAGGTCACAAATGGTAAGCTCAACATTGAAAAGGTAAACTTTGTCAAGGAGCTTGGATACAATCTATTGACTGTATCATAGTTTTGTGATCAGAGTCATAACATGCTCTTCACTAAGCATGAATGAATTGTTCTCAAGCCCAGGGTGGTCATTCCTCATGAGCATATTCTGCTTAGATCCCCTAGGAAATGTAACATGTACAAGATGGATTTTCAAGAAACATCTCCCTCAGGAGAAGTTTCATGCTTTCTATTTAAAGCAAATAGTGATGAGTCTTTTTTCTCTTGCATAAAAGAATGCGCCATGTAAACCTTAAAAATATGAATAAGCTAATTAAGAATGATTTGGTAACTAGAACGCCAAAGAAAGAGTTTACAAGTGATGATCATTGTGTTGTAGGCCTCAAATGGAAGCAACACAAGGTATCTCACAAGCCAAAGGAAAGAAACTCCACTACTACTCCCCTACACTTGTAACATGTGGATATATTTGGCCCCACAAGTGTAATGAGTCTAGGAAGGACCTCTTAGTGCTTAGTGATCACAAATGACTTCATAATATTCACTTGGGTCTTCTTTCTTAGAACTAAGGATGAGACCCTTGAGATTCTGAAGAACTTCATCTTAAAGATTAAGAATCAATCTAATCACAAGGTGAAAACCATAAGATGTTATCAAGCAAATAAATTCAAGAATCAAATTCTTGGTACATTTTGTGATGAAAAGGGTATTACAAGACATATAGTGCTCCCCAAATTCCTCAGCAAAATGGTGTTGCTGAGTGGAGAAACCGAACACTTATTGAAGCTGCAAGAACTATGTTGTCTGACTCTAAACTACCATAACCTTCTGGGCAAAGGCAGTCAACAGTGCATGCTATGTGCAAAACAGAGCTTTAGTAGTTAAGACACATGGTAAGACTGCTTATGAACTTTGGCACAAGAGGAAACCATTCATTGGTTTTCTCAAATCATTTGGATGTCCTTACACCATCTTGAATACCAAAGATCAAATTTCCAAATTTGCTAACAAATCAGATAATGGATATTTCATGGGTACTCTTCCCAAGCTAAGGCTTATAGAGTATACAATCTCAGAACCAAGATTGTTGAAGAGTCAGCCAATATGACTTTCAATGAACACACACCAACTGTAACTGGTTCTGGTACTGATTGTTTATTTGATCTTGATTTATTTACCAACTGTTTTAACAAATCTTTTGAGAATGTTTCAGGGTCTACAAATATTCTACCAATAGGTGATCCTAATCCAAAATTTGACCTGACAAGACCTTCAAGCTATACAACATCAGCTCCAGTTGTAACTAATTCTGCAAATGAAGTTTCTATCAGCACTAATCAATCAGTTGATACATCTGAGATGGCTTCAAATTCCAGCTCAGAGGCTCAACAAGGAGATATATAAGATTCAAATTGAAAAGACCATGGTGGTGGTGATAGTGATCAATAACTTCTTGATGCTGACAACCACTCCATTGAAGACAACATCAATGATATCACACACTCATTGGATAAGTCTCACTTGATAAGTGTGCTGATAAAGTGGGAGAAACATTAATGCCAGATCTAAATTTTTCTAATTTAGATCTCTCTCAGCAACTTGTTATGATCCCTTAGTTAAGGATCCACAAGTCTTGTCCCACCTCAAACATCATTGGAGATGTTGACTCAGGAATAAGAACAAAAGGACAAAGTGTTAGGATCAGTGATCTACGTTTGATTGATTAGAGAGTATAGCAGCGGAATTCTAACAATGAATTATCCAATTCACAAGAACGAAACGATATTCAATGAAGAACAAAAACGGTTATAGATAGAGAGAATTCTGCAAATATATTTCATTCAATATTCGCTTTCGTGGTAACGGAATGTCACAATTACAATTAGGTTGACACCTCTTATATAAGAGATGTGATGTCTGCTGATGTCACTTGATAGTGACATCTAACAGAATTATTCCAACTGAAACACAACTACTGAAGATGTCAAAACAGCTGACATCTTCTTACAAAAATACTAAGTGTTATCAGTTACTATAACTACTGAAAAACATAAAACTACTGAAACTACAACGACTGAAGAACAAGCTCTTCAGTCGTTTTACAAAACAACTGAAAGTAAAAACATAGAACTACTGATATCACAACTACTGAAGAAGTACTCTTCAGCTGTTGTGACAAACTACTGAAACTTCAGTACTTGGTCTTCAGACTTGAACTTCAGACGTTTCATCAGCTGATGACTTCAGTAGATATCATCAGCTGATGTCTTCAGTCTTTGTCTTCAGACTTTGTACACCAGTTGTTGATCTTCAGTACTTGTAGACTCTTCAGCTGTTGTACTTCAGTACTTTGGACTTCAGCTTCAGCACTTATGCTCTTCAGCTGTTCAGCTTCAGCACTTGTGTTCCTCAGCTGTTCAGCTTTAGTACTTGTGTTCTTCAGCTGTTGAACTTCAGCACTTTAATCTTCAGCTGTTCAAGTCTTCACACTTGATCTTCAGCTGATGAAGCCTTCAGCAGTTGTAGTGATATCATGTGGGACTTAGAGGTTTTCTGATCTTGGCTCATTGGTTGTTTTGGTCCAACAAACTCCCCCTGAACCAATGCAGCCAAAACCTCTAATTTATTTATTTTCCCACTTATTGTTGGCAAAAAGGTTGGTCTTTTTCCTTCTTGATCAGTAGAGAAGATGACCCATATAAGTTCCAGCCTGGGAAGAAATCTCAGAGATTTTTTTGGCAAGGTATGAATGGGAACTTTGTTTTGGGGAACTGGACACAGAGTTGTTATCCCATTCATGAGATCTACTTCCCCATTATGAGTCTGTACGACTCTCGAACATAGGCTTCAAGGAGAACAACCTGTTCCTCCTTGGAGAGTTCTTCTACTCCACCTTCAAAGAAGAACTCTGGACCATAGTACTCAGATAAGTACTTCACAATCCTGCCATTTTTCAACTCCATAGTAGTTACCTCCCTATAGACAAATTCATCAGGATGAGTGCCTACAAGGAGTAACTGGAGCCCATTCTTCTTGATGTCTTCAAGCTTTTTATATAATAACCCCTTTTTGATCATCTTGTTTTCTAGTAAGGCTTGAGGGGTCATTTTTGATTGATGAGCCTCTTGAATTCATCAATTATTTCCCATGGTGAGACTACAATGGCCAACATGATGGTAGAATCTATTGTTTTTCTAACCTAGCCATTGTATCTGTGTGGAATAGATCTTTTATGGATTCTAGAACTCACCTTGGGGTCTGGCCATACTCTCACTCTCTCCTTCTGATACTGAAATGTGTGTCTGAGAGTGTACAGCCTCTGAGCATGCCCTTTCATGGCTTGTATAGATGATGACTGAGGAAATTCCTTGTCAACCATCTTCAGTAGTTGCTCATCATGCTGCTTCTGCTGTTCTTCATCTTCTATCTTGACTCTGACCATTTCCCTTTGAGAGTCAGGTGTGATCATGGGTTGACTCCTGGGTTCTGGTAGCTTTAGAACAGCAGAGAGTGGCAGACTATCATCTTCATCCTCTTCTTCTTCATTTTCTTCTATCCTCAGCACCCTTCTCCTCCTTCTAGGTGCATCACTGGATGATGGTTGGGTTGGTAAAGGAATTGGTTTTGAAGATTGAGGATGTTTGGATTTGGGCTTAGAGATTGGTTTGGAGATTTGAGGGGTAGGCTGTTTTTGAGTGGGTGATAGGAAGGTTGTTCAAGCATTTTGGTTGTGAGTTTGGCTTTTGTAAGTCTTGCCATTTCAAACCTTTTTCCAGCCCCAGCCTCATCAAGTGCTTCAATGATAATCCCCTTATAAAATTGCTCAGACAGACAGATTGTGGTGGCTATAGCCAGAATACTGTCTCTGGTCCATGAACGAATCTCCATCAAAGATCAACCTAAGTATTTGGCAATGAACGAATCATGATCTCCAATCTCTCTTTCTCGAGTACATCATACCCAGCCCATCTGGTTTGAATTTCCTCCACTTCCAACTTCCTGATCTCACTATCTAATGTGGCTGTATCAAAACCTTGCTTGAAGAGTTGCTCAATGATTTTGTCCATGGATCGGTTGTGTGCGTCATCTGCATCTTTTACCAGCTCTTCCAAGGATTTTTCTTCAGCATTAGGTTGATCACCAGCACTTTTCTTTCTTTTGTAGGTGATCAGTTGTTGTTGCTTTTCTTTTTCCAACTCCTGGGCTTTCTCTTGTGCCTTCTCATCCTCAGTTCTTTTCCTCTTCTTTTCTTTCACTGCAGTACTCTCCCCCTTTTTTGATGCATTGGTGGCAGGGGTTTGTACCGCAGAAGGTTCTTTTGCACAGCATCATCAATGAGTGGTTGTAGACTTGAGGAAATCCTCTTATCAATGGCTTTACAAACAATTTCATTGATGATGGGAGTGATGAGAGGTAGGGATTGTTGGAATACAGCAACTATCTGCTCTGGGGTGTTCTGTCCCAGAGAGATAGTGCCAAAAGCAGAAGTTGGAGGCTCAGTGAAGTGAGAGGGTAAAGTGTTTGGGGAACCTTCAACTGAAGGTGCCATCTGTGGGTTGGTGGGGGCAGATGGACTTTCATCCTGAGACTTCTTGGCAAGCAGTTCTTGTAGTCTGCTTACCTCAGCCTCTAGGATGGTTTTGTGGGCTAAAACGTCATAGAAAAAGCCCAGGTCATCATCAGCAGAAGCTGAATCACCTGACCTTCTGATAGGATCAGGATGAACATGCACTGAGTGTAGCTCAGTTGTAGCATGTGCCCCTTTGTCTTGGAACTGGGGACTTCCTGCCTCAGGACTGTGTCCGTCATCAGCAGTTGCCTCTGGTAAGGTCTTAGTAATGGTACCAACTACAACCTGATCATATGTTGACGCAGGAGAAGTGGCAGCCTCACCAGAAGTTCCAATCTCTATTGCTACACTAGGAGAAGGAACATTGTAACCCCTATGTTGTGGGTTCTCAGCTGCACTTTGGTCCTCCCCCTCAATGGTAGAAGTGTTCCCAGTAGTAATTGGTATCTGGGGAGGGGGTGAGGAGTGCAACTGAGTTAGCACTTGTGCAACAAGCAATGTAGGACTTTGGGGGGCGGTTGCATAGGGAGATGGGGTAAAAGCAGTCTGCACCTCGGGAGGATGGTGCTGTTCAATGGCAATCTCCTCAAATGAGGAAGATCCCAGATTGGTGGGTACCCCTTCTGAGGTTGCTACAAGCTCCTTTTGAGAGGAATCCTGAGCGGCTATGGCTGGAAGAGTCCTTATATCCACTAGGGGGTTATAACCAGTGGATATAGCCTGCGTTTGTATTGCAGGGGCATCCTCAGGGGACTCATTTCCCTGAGTAGCCTTTTTGGTTTTCGTTTTAGTGGGTTTGGTGGGGACTTTTGATTTGGAGGTGGTGGCCGGGGGTTCCAGCTGCGTGGGTTTGCGCAGCTTGGCAGCCATTTTGAGTGATTGGTCAGAGTTGTGCCGGGAGTATACTTCAGGCAAAACAGCCATAGCAGGGACTCCCAGGCCAACAAGTCCTCAGCTTGAAGCTGGTTTGTAATTATGGCCATTATGAACCACAGATATAATATCCAACGGTTAGCAGTTTGTTTTTGTGCCATATCCTTGAGCTCTGAAAATAGTATTTCTGAAAAATTTAAAGGTTGTTGCTCAAGAATGGAGTACATTACCTGCTGCCACTTTGTAGACATTTGATCCCAAGACGAAGTCTTAGGAGCCAAACAGACATTTACCATGTGAAAGATTAGACGTTCAGCATCATGGAAATGTTTCTTCAGTATGGTGGAGGCACTAAGGTTTCCCTGATATCCATGGTGGGCAAAGGATAAATCAGTTATGCCCTTTGGATATCCAGCAGGAGAAGTGGCATCATCCAGTGTAGAGTTTGACGAAGTATATCGGGAGTGATGACCACTTCGTGGTTGTTGATGACCGACCGGAGAGATGCTGTGTTGTTCTCCCCAGTGGTGAGGGTGATGTTCATCCAAAACTGGTTAAGGGATTCGCATGAAGGATTGGATTGAGAAGAAAGGCCATTTTGTAGGGTGACTGGACCATAAGATCAATAGCATTATCGAACTTAGCCCAGAATGGTGATTTGGTGAGGTAAGCAACACAGTTGTGTTGCGGTTTGAGTTGCATGGACGCCATTTAGGAGAGAGATGTTCTGGAGAGATGAATGTTAGGTTTGAAGAAGATGAAGCTCTGAAGGATTAGGTCAGGGATATTTATAGGGTACGGGTTAGAAAACGACTGAAGGGTTTGGTGTTAGTCATCAGTAGTTTTAAACGACTGTTGACATGGTATTACCCTTTCAGACGTTGAAACAACTGAAGTCGTGGTTTTAGGCATCAGTAGTAAGAAAACTACTGAAAGCCATGGTTTTGACTTCACATGATGAAACAACTGAGGACTTGGTGTTTGTCATCAGTAGTTGTGAAAACTACTGAAGACAGTGGTTTTGTCATCAGTTGTTGTAAACAGCTGAAGACTTGGTATTAGTCATCAGTAGTTATAAAACTACTGAAGACATGGTTTTGCTTCAGTTGTTTAGAATGAAACAGCAGTTGTAGAAACAACTAAAGAGAAATTTCTCTTCAGTAGTTTTCGTCAAGTCATAGCCTTTCAGCTGTTTCATACTGTCCTCAACACTTACTCATCAGACTTTGCATCTGCTTTTCAGGTGTTTCATAGGACGTCAGTACTTATCTGTTTGTACTGATTTCAGTAGTTGTAACTACATCAGTAGTTTGGAACAGATAAAGTACTTCAGTACTTGTGAGGCATTTAGCCGTCAGTAGTTGTAAAAACTACTGAAGGTGAAGGGACTCATTAGTACTTATATGTGACATGGTTACCAATGATCACCAGTAATTTTTACTGAAATCATCAGTAGTTGTCACTATTCTAGCTGCAGCATACCATGCCTTAACACAAGGTTTTGGAAAGTAGAACTATCCAAAGGCTTAGTAAAAATATCTGTAAGCTCATCAGCACTAGGCACAAACATAGGATCAATCAAACCTTTTTCAAAGCAATCCCGAATAAAGTGATGTCTGATCTCTATATGTTTGGTCCTAGAGTGCTGGACTGGATTTTTGACAATACACAGAGCTGAAGCACTATCCATTAATAATGGAGTCTTAGTCTCTGTAATGCCATAATCCAAAAGTTGGTTCTGAAGCCAGAGTACCTAAGAAGTACAACTTGCAGCAGCAATGTACTCGGCCTCAGCAGTTGATGTAGCAACAGATGTTTGTTTCTTACTTTGCCAAGAAATCAAACAGTTGCCTAGGAATTGACAACCACCAGAAGTTGACTTTCTAGTTAACTTGCACCCTGCATAGTCACTATCTGAAAAAGCAACTAATTTGCAAGAGTGTCCAGTGGAATACCATAACCCGGAGATTGTATACCTTGCAAATATCAAAAGATTCTCTTGACTGCAATCAGATGAGACTCTTTAGGAGCAGCCTGAAATCTAGCACAAACACATGTAGCAAACATAATATCTGGTCTAGAAGCGGTTAAATACATCAAGGACCCAATCATACATCTGTAAAGTGTTTCATCAACAGCTTTACCTTTCTGATCAGCATCCAGTTGTGTGGTGTTGCACATAGGAGTAGAACAGGGCTTACAGTTTTGTAAATCAAACTTATTCAAAAGATCTTTGGTATATTTTGACTGATGAATAAAGGTTCCATCAGCCTTTTGTTTAATTTGCAAGCCTAGAAAGAACTGTAATTCTCCCATTGCACTCATTTCAAACCTCTTTTTCATTAATGTTGTAAAATCATCACACAACTGGGGATCAGAGGATGCAAAAATGATATCATCAACATAAATCTGAACAAGTAGCTTATGCTGATCCACCTTCTAATAAACAAAGTTTTATCAATGGAGCCTCTAGTGAAATTATTCTTAAGAAGAAAAGTAGAGAGTGTCTCATACCAGGCTCTAGGAGCTTGCTTCAACCCATAAAGAGCCTTATCAAGTTTATAGACCCATTCAGGATGTTTATTATCCTCAAAACCTGGTGGTTGACACACATAAACTTCTTCATTTATTTTACCATATAAAAATGCACTTTTAACATCCATTTGAAAGACTTTAAGATTGTGGAATGCAGCATAGGCTAAAAACAATCTGATTGCCTCTAGTCTGGCTACAGGGGCAAAGGTTTCATCATAGTCAATACCTTCTTCTTGTGAAAACCCCTATACAACCAGTCTAGCCTTGTTCTTAACAATAAGCCCATTCTCATCAGTCTTATTCCTAAACACCCATTTAGTGCCTATTGCACACTTACCTGGGGAAGAGGAACCAGTTCCCACACTTGCTGTTTCTTGAACTGAAGTAGCTCAAGCTGCATAGCTTCAACCCATCCATTGTCTCTCAAAGCAACATGGTAGTTCTTTGGCTCTAGCTACTGATGAAGAGAGCATAGAAGCAGAAGTTAGACAATTGACTTCTTGTTGAAACACCAGCATTGATATCACTAATAATCTGAGACATTGGGTGATTCTTCAGTTCTTGATAAATAATGAGATCTGTGCAAGTGTTTGTAGGACCTTTAGCAGCAGCAGATGTTGATGCAGACTCTTGAAACCAAGAATTAGATGGTAACTCAAAAGATGTAGAGGAATCAGAGATCTCATCAGCATTTGTTGTGCATGGAACTGCTGAAGCTACAGGAACATCAAATTTAGCAGACACAGGCAGTTGGTCACTAAACTTGAATAGGTGAGTATTGATATTATCATCATCATCATCATCAATACCACCAGGTGGAAGACATGCTGCAGAGGATGATTTATCGACATGATCTGCAACAGCTGGAGGTTGATAAGGAACATATTGCAGTATGTCCAAATCAAACAACTCCACAGGGTTTTGTGGAATCTTGTCCAAAGGAGATTCATTAAACTTTACATGCAAAGTCTCTTCAACTATCTTTGTTCTGCAGTTGAAGACTCTGTATGCCTTGCAAGTAGATGAATAACCAACAAAATACCCTGCATCCACCTTAGGATCAAATTTTTGGAGTTGATCCTTTGTGTTGAGAATAAAACAGGGACACCCAAATGCTTTGAAAAATGAAATTAGAGGAGCCAAGTGATGGAGAACTTCATATGGAGTCTTCATCAACCTCTGATTTACTAAGACTCTATTCTGCACATAGCAAGCTGTGTTAATAGCTTCAGCCCAAAAGGTCTGTGGCAAACCAGAGTCAGCCAGCATGGACCTTGCAGCTTCAATTAGGGTCCTGTTCTTTCGCTCCACTACTCCATTTTGTTCTGGAGTCCTTGGTATGCTAAACTGCCTTTTGATTCCCTTTGAAAGATAGAAGTCATCAAGTGTATGGTTTTTGAATTCAGTTCCATTGTCATTCCTAATACACTTGACTGGAAGGGAATACTGCTTCTCAATATACAACACAAAGTGAATAATCTTCTGAGCAACCTCATCCTTTGAATGTAGAAAGAAAGTCCATACAAATCTGGAGTAATCATCCACAATTACCAGACAGTATTTCTTCTTTGCCATGCTCATTAGTCTCACAGGACCAAATAGATCCATATGCAGTAATTGCAAGCAGGCAGTGGACTTAGGCTCTTCAATAGGAGGGAATGAGACTTTGTGTTGTTTTCCTTTTAAACAAGCAGTGCAGGTTTCATCACAGTGGAACTCCTTTATTGGTAAGCCTCTAACTAAACTATTGTGAATAAGCTGATTCATGTTTTTGAAATTAACATGACCCAGCCTTCTATGCCACAGTTCAGATTCTTGAGAAGAGGCTTTGGAAAATAGGCAAGGATTGCCTCTGAGATCTATTTTCTTGGAAAGATCTAAGGCATACACTCTTCCTGTCCTGTTGGCTCTCAGGAGAGTGTGATCATCCAACACCTTATCAATCAAATGCAGAACTTTGGATGATAGAATCCTACAGTTCTGACTGGTGAAAAGAGCAACATGGCCTTTATCACACATTTGACTGACACTCAAGAGATTGTACTTGAGATTTTCCACATGATTAACATCATCAAACTTGATTTCTCCATTGGAGACAAAGCCATTTCCAATGATGTAACCCCTAGCATTATTGCCAAAAGAAACAAACCCCTTCTTTCCTTCAGACTAGTCATGAAGAAGAGAGCTGTTCCCAGTCATGTGCATAGATCCCCCACTGTCTACATACCAGATGCTACTTTGGCATGTTGGAGAACCCTGCAATAATAAACAATCTGTTAGTTTTGGAGACCCAAACCTTTTTGGTTTTGGGCCTGGTCTCATCAATAGATGGTAAACTAACAGGTTTATTTGAAACCCAGCCTGAGAGGAAGAAGATGGTGAAGAAGAGGAATCCTTTGGCTTGGATCTCTTTTTCTGTGGTTTCAACATAGGAGCATCTAGTTGGTTAACTCTACCCAACAGATGTTGAACCATCATAACCAGCTATGTCTGATTTTGTGATAAAGCTTTCAGCTCATCAGACACATTACCAGTGAGTTTGATAAGTTCCTATGTTGCACCTTCTTCTTCTGAGCACTCTCAGTTGATCAACTCATGGATCATGTGAGTGTCAGCAGTGGAACCATCAACATCAGCTGATAGATTCTGAGAGGGCTTGATGCTGACTTCTACTTCTGATTGTGCTGTATCAGAAAGTAGATCACATGATGAGATGGATTGGTTATTACTCTCACCATCAGATTCTACCTCTGCTCTGGGAGTAAAATCTGTAGGTGGAGATGTGTGATTGTAACCAATGCCAAACTTCACATTGGAAGCAAATTGCTTACTAAGAAGCATTTCGAAACCTTTGCATGATTGTACCCATCTATCACACTCTACCTGGGTGACTGCAAGGGTTTCTTTGAGATCTTTATACTTCTCTAGAAGTATCTCTTCCCTAGCCTTATCATCAGTTATTTGACATTTAAGTTTGTAAATCTCATCATTCTTATCATTAAGCACAGACTCAAGTTCAGCTTTGCTTTTGGAAATTATTTGTTCTAGCTCAATGTTCTTGTTGATTAAAGCTACATTTGCTTCTCTAATAGATGCAATGCTGCTATACATGTTTCATAACACAATTTGGCTTTTGCCTAGAGGATACCAGTGATACCTTTGGTGTAGAGGCATTAGTGGATGAAGTATCAGCAGAATCCAAAGCCATAAGAGCTAGATTTCCAAAGGGACTTTCACCACCATGTTGACCAGCACCTGAGAACAGTTGTTCATGACCAGACAAGTCATCTGGTAAACTGCTCCAGTCAACAACTCCTACGGTGAAGAAGCTGTGTTGTTGGGGTTGAGTTTGTTGATGAGTTTAGGAAGGTTGTGGTTCAGGCAATGCTTGTGGTTGTTGTGCAATTGGAGCTTGAACAGGATTTGGTTGAGGCACATAATAGCAGGGATAAGGATATGACATTTGACCCTAGGGAACAAAGTATGCAGGAGATCTAGGATGTGAATGATGACCAGAACCAGCAGGATGTTGCCCTCTGTTTTGTGGACTAGTACTAGGAAAAGTCACAAAGGGTGCAGAAGAGTTAGATCCAGTTGATCGACACTCTCTTGCAAAGTGTCCCAGCCTTTGGCATTTGTGACACCTCAACTTACTCTTGTCAAAACCAACTTTGGTTTTGCCAGAGAGTCCAGGAAATTTCCTGCCAGTTCTCTTATAGAA
Organism: Flaveria trinervia; assembly: GCA_025506515.1. Taxonomy (NCBI): domain Eukaryota; kingdom Viridiplantae; phylum Streptophyta; class Magnoliopsida; order Asterales; family Asteraceae; genus Flaveria; species Flaveria trinervia. The sequence goes on from CM046449.1 coordinate 40,136,642, forward strand.
CTTCTGAGATCTGATATTAATCAATGCCATTTGACTCAGAATATCCATCTCTTCTAGATCATCATCAGCAATTCCTTTCAATCATCCATGATGAAGCATAGATTGTCACTATTACTGCCAGAATGACTCTCAATACCAACAAATGCATGATCATAACTATTTGTAGAAAAATCAATATGCTCATCATAATTGCTTTCAGATGCAGCATATTCTGACTCATGACCAACAAAGGCAGTATTCCCTGGTACAAAGTCATCAGTGAGCTTTCCTGATGAGGACAGTTTCCTCTTCTGCTCTATCTCTCTTTCGAATGTAAGCAGTTTCCTATTAAGTTGGGTGAGAGATAGGCTTCCAGATTTGCACTGGAGCGTAGGACAATAGTGTATGTGTCCCATCTCTCAGGCAGTGATCTGGGGAACCTTTTGTTCATCTGGCTATTAGTGTATTCATGTTTCACCATTTTCAGCTCAGATATCAAGCAGGAAAAATGCTCAAACTGTTGAGTCAGTGTCTCACCCTTTCTATGAGAGAATGTCTCATATTGTTGGGCAAGGATTTCTCTATTGTTTGCTAAGACCTCATCTGTGCCACCAAATTGTTCCTTCAGGGCATTCCAGAGATCATGAGCACTTTCATGATGCATAAGCCCTGAATAGATTTCATTAGGCAGTGCCATGGCCAGAATTCCATGGGCTTGAGCATCAATCTCAAATAGTTTCCGATCTTCATCAGAGTATTGTTCCTTCTTCTTCGAAACCATTTGATTGGTTTCCGGATTATTCACCATAGGCTTATGTGGTCCATGTACCACAGATGTCCAACAACCTGAACTGTTAACAAACAGGTGATGAAGCATTCTTCGTTGCCATATGTTATACTCGGTCCTAACTAGCATCGGAGGCTTTGTTGAGGAACCGGTATTGTGAGGATCATTAGAAGGAGTAGTCATCTCAGATTCAATCAAATTCAATTAAGCTAAAACCAATTTAGAATAAAACAACAACCAATTGAACCAAGAGAGATCTCAAAATAAATGAACGAAAGCGACAGAAATTCAATAATCTATAACCAGTTCTTGCGAATATGCTAATTCAATCAAACATAGATATCAATTAGCAGTTTCAATGATCAATTGTTAGATCGATCAATGATTAACCTGCTCTGATACCACTTGTTAGGATCAGTGATCTACATTTGATTGATTAGAGAGTATAGCAGCGAAATTCTAACAATGAATTAGCCAATTCACAAGAACGAAACGATATTCAATGAAGAACAAAAACGGTTATAGATAGAGAGAATTCTGCAAATATATTTCATTCAATATTCGCTTTCGTGGTAACGGAATGTCACAATTACAATTAGGTTGACACCTCGTATATAAGAGATGTGACGTCTGATGATGTCACTTGATAGAGACATCTAACAGAATTATTCCAACTGAAACACAACTACTGAAGATGTCAAAACAGCTGACATCTTCTTACAAAAATACTAAGTGTTATCAGTTACTATAACTACTGAAAAACATAAAACTACTGAACTACAACGACTGAAGAACAAGCTCTTCAGTCGTTTTACAAAACGACTGAAAGTAAAAACATAAAACTACTGATATCACAACTACTGAAGAAGTACTCTTCAGCTGTTGTGACAAACTACTGAAACTTCAGTACTTGGTCTTCAGACTTGAACTTCAGACGTTTCATCAGCTGATGACTTCAGTAGATATCATCAGCTGATGTCTTCAGTCTTTGTCTTCAGACTTTGTACACCAGTTGTTGATCTTCAGTACTTGTAGACTCTTCAGCTGTTGTACTTCAGTACTTTGGACTTCAGCTTCAGCACTTGTGTTCTTCAGTTGTTCAGCTTCAGCACTTGTGTTCTTCAGCTGTTCAGCTTCAGTACTTGTGTTCTTCAGCTGTTGAACTTCAGCACTTTAATCTTCAGCTGTTGAAGTCTTCAGCACTTGATCTTCAGCTGATGAAGCCTTCAGCAGTTGTAGTGATATCATGTGGGACTTAGAGGTTTTCTGATCTTGGCTCATTGGTTCTTTTGGTCCAACACAAAGCCATGATGCAAATGTTTGTCATCACTCTTGTTTCTTATCTCATATACAGCCTAAGAAGATTCATGAGGCTCTGAAGTATGGAAGTTGGGTTGAAGCTATCCAAGAGGAGTTGCTTCAATTCAGAAAGCAGAAGGTTGGAACCTATGTCCTCTTCCTCATGGAAAGACTACTATAGGAACCAAATAGGTTTTTAAGAACAAGAAGGATGATAGAGGGTTTGTCATAAAAAACAAAGCTAGACTAGTTATTCAAGGGTATACACAAGAAGAAGCAATTGACTACACAGATGTCTTTGCTCCTGTAGCAAGACTGGAAGCTGTTAGGATATTCTTGACATTTGCTGCATCCAAGAACTCCAAGGTCTATCAACTTGATGTCAAGTGTGCTTTTCTCTATGGGGTGATTTATGAAGAGGTGTTTGTCAAACAACCACCTGGCTTTTAGATCCTGGTCATCTTGATTATGTTTGCAGGCTTGAAAAAGCTCTTTATGGGTTGCACCAAGCACCAATAAAGTGATGGGTTTGCAAGAACATAAAACGTAGTTTAACCATTTAAACTTTCAGAAAACGCAGCAGATAATATTAGTTTTTGAACGATTTTGAAAGCTGAAATATATGTTCTTTAAGTGTCCATTAAGCATATGAAACAAACATAATACAAGGATCATATTATGTGAATAGACAAGCTATGAGAGCAAAAACAAGCATAATATGGCAGCCACAATAGGTGCTGCCAGAATACCTTTTTCAGCAGAAAAACACAAGATTAGAGGATTTGGATGCTAGAAATCACGGCCAAGACTCCAAGCTAGAAGTCCTCAAGCTTTTATACCCGAAGCTTGTGAAGTACACACCACTCTTGCTAGGGAGAGTTTACCAAAAATCAAAACCAAGGCCTTAAAACCTGCTGTCCAAGCCGTGGATTAAGAGAGAGATGGAGAGAGTTTTTGGTCTTGTTGCATGTGTGTTGATTGTGAGAATGGGGAGTGATGGATGATTAAAAGACTTGTGTGTTCCAAGGACATAAAGGTCCAATGGGGAACCAGCAAAGGGGGCGGCCAAGTTTTTATTTTAAGAGCTTTCCCTCTTAAAATTATAACACATAAAATATGTTAACAAGTCTTTTAACTAGATATATATACAACTAACCATTTAATTGTATAATCTAATTACTCCCATTATTAATTTGTAACGTTATCTAACTTATTTAAATAACATACAAATAACTCATTGAACAAGATATCCTAATAAATTGTTCCATCTCAATGGAACTTGTCTAGAAAACCAATTTTCTAATTGGTGTTAATATTTAATTGCATGATCATATCATCAATAAATATTAGTAGGTGTTTTCTAAGCTCGTTATGGGTATAACCCGACTTGAATCATAACGTACTAACCACATCAATATTCTAAGTGTCTTGGGCACACAGGATCCAACAATCTCCCACTTGCCCAAGATTCATAGAAGATTGATGCAAGCAGTAAATACGCCTAACAACGGTTTACTACCCTTAATACGCATGACTTATAGCCATTCAATAACATCATCCCTTTCAAGTACCCAACTTGAATGTATAGGGAATCAATCATCTATCCTTTTGTTACAGATGTCATGTTAATCCAAGAACACAGAATGATCATTTCTTGTTGATTTAACTTATCAGGCCTTAGACTTCTAACTCTCAACGAATAAGAGGAACAAATTCCATCTTGACTACATACGTTTCCACAAACACCTCGGTTATTCTGAACATACCCTTATGTTCTTCCACTATTCTGGACAGCAAAGAATTAGCTCAAGGTATAATACTTGGTGAATATCAAACCCAATATGTATCTCAGGTGGAGGATACCAAATGATATTCGCCTTTACTCAATTTACTTATGATCAATCAATAAGATTCCTGTAGTAAAATTTGAGATGCGGTTAGTCCCATATTTGTGTCCTGTTGGACCAAAAGAACCAATGAGCCAAGATCAGAAAACCTCTAAGTCCCACATGGTATCACAACAACTGCTGAAAGCTTCATGAGCAGTTTGACAAGTGCTGAAGACTTCAACAGTGAAGATCAAGTGCTGAAGACTTCAACAGCTGAAGAACTAAAGTGCTAAAGTACAACAGCTGAAGAACACAAGTACTGAAGCTGAACAGCTGAAGAACACAAGTATTGAAGCTGAATAGCTGAAGAACACAAGTGCTGAAGCTGAAGACCAAAGTACTGAAGTTCAACAGCTGAAGAGTTTACAAGTGCTGAAGATCAACAACTGATGTACAAAGTCTGAAGACAAAGACTGAAGACATCAGCTGATGATATCTACTGAAGTCATCAGCTGATGAAACATCTGAAGTTCAAGTCTGAAGATCAAGTACTGAAGTTTCAGTAGTTTGTCAAACAGCTCAAGAGTACTTCTTCATTAGTTGTGATATCAATAGTTTTATATTTTTACTTTCAGTAGTTTTATAAAACGACTGAAGAGCTTGTTCTTCAGTCGTTGTAGTTTTAGTAGTTTTATGTTTTTCAGTAGTTATAACACTGATAACACTTAGCATTTTTGTAAGGAGATGTCAGCTGTTTTGACATCTTCAGTATTGTGTTTCAGTTGTAATAATCTGTTAGATGTCACTATCAAGTGACATCAGCAGACGTCACATCTCTTATATAAGAGATGTCGACCTAATTGTAATTATGACATTCTGTTACCACGAAAGCGAATATTGAATGAAATATATTGCAGAAATTCTCTCTCTATAACCGTCTTTGTTCTTCATTGAAAATCGTTTTGTTCTTGTGAATCGACTAATTCATTGTTTGAATTCCGCTGCTGTACTCTTCAATCAATCAAACATAGATCACTGATCCTAACAAGTGGTATCAGAGCTGGTTAATCATTGATCGATCTAACAATTGATCATTGAAACTACTAATTGATATCTGTGTTTGATTGAATTAGCGTATTCGCAAGAACTGGTTATAGATTATTGAATTTCTGTCGCTTTCGTTCATTTATTTTGAGATCTTCTGGTTCAATTGGTTGTTGTGTTTTGTTCTAAATCTGTTTTAGCTTAACCGAATTTGATTGAATCCGAGATGACGACTCCTTCTAATGATCCTCACAATACCGGTTCCTCAACCAAGCCTCTGATGCTGGTTAGGACCGAGTATAACATATGGCAACGAAGAATGCTTCATCACCTGTCTGTTAACAGTTCAAGTTGTTGGACATCTGTGGTACATGGACCACATAAGCCTATGGTGAACAATCCGGAAACCAATCAAATGGTTCCGAAGAAGAAGGAACAATACTCTGACGAAGATTGGAAACTGTTTGAGATTGATGCTAAAGCCCATGGAATTCTGGCCATGGCACTGCCTAATGAAATCTATTCGGGGCTTATGCATCATGAAACTGCTCATGATCTCTGGAATGCCCTGAAGGAACAATTCGGTGGCACAGATGAGGTCTTAGCAAACAATAGAGAGATCCTTGCCCAACAATATGAGACATTCTCTCATAGGAAGGGAGACACTGACTCAACAGTTTGAGCATTTTTCCTGCTTGATCTCTGAGCTGAAAATGGTGAAACAGGAATACACCAATAGCCAGATGAACAACAAATTCCTCAGATCACTGCCTAAGATATGGGACACATACACTATTGTCCTACGCTCCAGTGCAAATCTGGACGGCCTATCTCTCACCCAACTTCATGGGAAACTGCTTACATTTGAAAGAGAGATAGAGCAGAAGAGGAAACTTTCCTCATCAGGAAAGCTCACTGATGACTTCATACGAGGGAATACTGCCTTGGTTGGTTATGAGTCAGAATATGCTGCATCTGAAAGCAATTATGATGAGCATATAGATTTCTCTTCAAATAGTTATGATCATGCATTTGTTGGTATTGAGAGTCATTCTGGCAGTAATAGTGACAATTTATGCTTCATCATGGATGATCTGAAAGGAATAGCTGATGATGATCTAGAAGAGATGGATATTCTGAGCCAAATGGCATTGATTAATATCAGATCTCAGAAGTTATATAAGAGAACTGGCAGGAAATTTCCTGGACTCTCTGGCAAAACCAAAGTTGGTTTTGACAAGAGTAAGTTGAGGTGTCACAAATGCCAAAGGCTGGACACTTTGCAAGAGAGTGTAGATCACTGGATCTAACTCTTCTGCACCCTTTGTGACTTTTCCTAGTACTAGTCCACAAAACAGAGGGCAACATCCTGCTGGTTCTGGTCATTATTCACATCCTAGATCTCCTGCACTTTGTTCCCCAGGGTCAAATGTCATATCCTTATCCCTGCTATTATGTGCCTCAACCAAATCTATTCAAGCTCCAATTGCACAACAACCACAAGCAACTGCCTGAACCACAGCCTTCCTAATCTCATCAACAAACTCAACCTCAACAACACAGCTTCTTCACCCAGGAGTTGTTGACTGGAGCAGTTTACCAATGATTTGTCTGGTCATGAACAACTGTTCTCAGGTGCTGGTCAACATGGTGGTGAAAGTCCATTTAGAAATCTAGCTCTTATGGCTTTGGATTCTGCTGATACTTCATCCTCTAATGCCTCTACACCAAAGGTATCACAGGTATCCTCTGAGGCAAAAGCCAAATTATTTTCAAAAACATGCATAGCAGCATTTGCATCTATTAGAGAAGCAAATGTAGCTTTAATCAACAAGAACATTGAGCTAGAACAAATAATTCCCAAAAGCAAAGCTGAATTTGAGTCTGTGCTTAATGATAAAAATGATGAGATTTACAAACTGAAATGTCAATAACTGATGATAAGGCTAGGGAAGAGATACTTCTATAGAAGTATAAAGATCTCAAAGAACCCTTGCAGTTACCCAGGTAGAGTGTGATAGATGGGTACAATCATGCAAAGGTTTTGAAATGCTTCTTAGTAAGCAATCTGCTTCCAATGTGAAGTTTGGCATTGGTTACAATCACACTGCTCCACCTACAGATTTTACTCCAAGAGCAGAGGTAGAATCTGATGGTGAGAGTAATAACCAATCCATCTCATCATGTGATCTACTTTCTGATATAGCACAATCAGAAGTAGAAGTCAGCATCAAGCCCTCTCAGAACCTATCAGCTGATGTTGATGGTTCAAATGTTGACACTCACATGATCAATGAGTTGATCAACTCAGAGATAATTCTGAAAGTCCTGAAAGGACTAGAGAGCAGGTTTTAACACCTGAAGTTCAAACTCCAACTACTGTCAGTACTGAAGAGAAGAAAACTGTCAGTAGAAAGAGTTTGAAGACTACTAAAGAGGCAGTCAAGAAAGCAAACATGCTTCCAAAGCACTGAAGAACAAGTCTTCAGTTGCTTCACCCTCTTTAGTTGATGATCAACCTAAGATGAAGAAGAAACCATGTGAAGTATGTGGTTTGTTCAATCATCTTACAGATGATTGCTGGTACAAAAGAGGTTCCAAACTCAAACAAAAAGATGAATTAAAGAGAAAATGGTAAAAATGAAAATGAGTTTGAGACCACATTTGTATCAGCAACATCAAATCCTGTAACCCTTAAGTCCTCAAAGAAATCCAAAAAGGAAGGGTTTAAACAGGTGACAGCTGAGAGTGCTCAGAAGAAAAGGTGCACATAGAACTTATCAAACTCCACTGGTAATGTGTCTGATGAGCTGAAAGCTTTATCACAAAATCAGACATAGCTGTTATGATGGTTCAACATCTGTTGGTAGAGTTAACCAACTAGATGCTCCTATGTTGAAACCACAGAAAAAGAGATCCAAGCCAAAGGATTCCCTTCTTCACCATCTTCTTCCTCTCAGGCTGGTGTTTCAAATAAACCTGTTAGTTTACCATCTATTGATGAGACCAGCCCAAACCAAAAAGGTTTGGGTCTCCAAAACTAACTGATTGTTTATTATTGTAGGGTTCTCCAACATGCCAAAGTAGCATCTGGTATGTAGACAGTGGGGATCTTTGCACATGACTGGGAACAGCTCTCTTCTTCATGACTACTCTCAAGGAAAGAAGGGATTTGTTTCTTTGGCAATGATGCTAGGGGTTACATCATTGCTAATGGCTTTGTCTCCAATGGAGAATCAAATTTGATGATGTTAATCATGTGGAAAATCTCAAGTACAATCTCTTGAGTGTCAGTCAAATGTGTGATAAAGGCCATGTTGCTCTTTTCACCAGTCAGAACTGTAGGATTCTGTCATCCAAAGTTTTGCATTTGATTGATAAGTGTGGATGATCCACACTCTCCTGAGAGCCACAGGACAGGAAGAGTGTATGCCTTAGATCTTTCCAAGAAAATAGATCTCAAAGGCAATCCTTGCCTATTTTCCAAAGCCTCTTCTCAAGAATCTAAACTGTGGCACAGAAGGCTGGGTCATGTTAATTTCAAAAACATGAATCAGCTTACCCACATAGTTTAGTCAGAGGCTTACCAATAAAGGAGTTCCACTATGATGAAACCTGCACTGCTTGTTTAAAAGGAAAACATCACAAAGTCTTATTCCCTCCTATTGAAGAGCCTAAGTCCACTGCCTGCTTGCAATTACTGCATATGGATCTATTTGGTCCTGTGAGAGTGATGAGCATGGCCAAAAAGAAATACTGTCTGGTAATTATGGATGATTACTCCAGATTTGTATGGACTTTCTTTCTACATTCAAAGGATGAGGTTGCTCAGAAGATTACTCACTTTGTGTTGTATATTGAGAAGCAGTATTCCCTTCCAGTGAAGTGTATTAGGAGTGACAATGGAACTGAATTCAGAAACAATACACTTGATGATTTCTATCTCTCAAAGGGAATCAAAAGGCAGTTTAGCATCCCAAGGACTCCAGAACAAAATGGAGTAGTGGAGAAAAGAACAGGACCCTCATTGAAGCTGCAAGTCCATGCTGGCTGATTCTGGTTTGCCACTGACCTTTTGGGCTGAAGCTGTCAACACAGCTTGCTATGTGCAAAATAGAGTTTTAGTAAATCAGAGGTTGATGACTCCATATGAAGTTCTCCATCATTTGGCTCCTCTAATTTCATTTTTCAAAGCATTTGGGTGTCCCTGTTTTATTCTCAACACAAAGGATCAACTCCATAATTTGATCCTAAGGTGGATGCAGGGTATTTTGTTGGTTATTCATCTACTTGCAAGGCATACAGAGTCTTCAACTGCAGAACAAAGATAGTTGAAGAGACTTTGCATGTGAATTTTAATGAATCTCCTTTGGACAAGATTCCACAAAACCCTGTGTTTTGTTTCATTTAGACATACTGCAATATGTTCCTTATCAACCTCCAACTGTTGCAGATCCTGTGGATAAATCATCTTCTGCAGCATGTCTTCCACCTGGTGGTATTGATGATGATGATGATAATATCAATACACACCTATTCAAGTTTAGCGACCAATTGCCTGTGTCTGCTAAATTTGATGTTCCTGTAGCTTCAATAGTTCCATCCACAACAAATGCTAATGAGATATCTGTTTCCTTTACATCTTTTGAGTTACCATCTAATTCTTGGTTTCAAGAGTCTACATCAACATCTGCTGCTGCTAAAGGTTCTACAAACACTTGCACAGATCTCATTGTTTATCAAGAACTGAAGAATCACCCAATGTCTCAGATTATTGGTGATATCAATGCTGGTGTTTCAACCAGAAGTCAATTGTCTAACTTCTGCTTCTATGCTCTCTTCATCAGTCAGCTACAGCCAAAGAACTACCATGTTGCTTTGAGAGACAATGGATGGGTTGAAGCTATGCAGCTTGAGTTACTTCAGTTCAAGAAACAGGAAGTGTGGGAACTTGTTCCTCTTCCCCCAGGTAAGTGTGCAATAGGCACTAAATGGGTGTTTAGGAATAAAACTGATGAAAATGGGCTTATTGTTAAGACAAGGCTAGACTGTTGTACAGGGGTTTCACCAGAAGAAGGTATTGACTATGATGAAACCTTTGCCCCTGTAGCCAGACTAGAGGCAATCAGATTGTTCTTAGCCTATGCTTCATTCCACATCTCTTAAAGTTTTTCCAAATGGATGTCAAAAGTGCATTTTTATATGGTAAAATAAAGGAAGAAGTTTATGTGTGTTAACCACCAGGCTTTGAGGATAATAAACATCCTGAATGGTGTACAAACTTGATAAGGCTCTTTATGGGTTGAAACAAGCTCCTAGAGCCTGGTATGAGACACTCTCTACTTTTCTTCTTAAGAATAATTTCACTAGAGGCTCCATTGATAAAACTTTGTTTATTAAGAAGGTGGATCCGCATAAGCTACTTGTTCAGATTTATGTTGATGATATTATTTTTGCATCCTCTGATCCCCAGTGGTGTGAATGATTTTACAACATTAATGGGAGAATTACAGTTCTTTCTAGGTTTGCAAATCAAACAAAAGGCTGATGGAACCTTTATTCATCAGTCAAAATATACAAAAGATCTTTTGCATAAGTTTTATTTACAAAACTGTAAGCCCTGTTCTACTCCCATGTGCAACACCACACAACTGGATGCTGATCAGAAAGGTAAAGCAGTTGATGAAACGCTTTACAGATGTATGATTGGGTCTTTGATGTATTTAACAGCTTCTAGACCAGATATTACGTTTGCTACATGTGTTTGTGCTAGATTTCAGGCTGCTCCTAAAGAGTCTCATTTGATTGCAGTCAAGAGAATCTTTAGATATTTGCAAGGTACACAATCTCTGGGTTTATGGTATTCCACTGGACACTTTTGCAAATTAGTTGCTTTTTCAGATAGTGACTATGCAGGTGCAAGTTAACTAGAAAGTCAACTTCTGGTGGTTGTCAATTCCTAGGCAACTGTTTGATTTCTTGGCAGAGTAAGAAACAAACATCTGTTGCTACATCAACTGCTGAGGCCGAGTACATTGCTGCTGCAAGTTGTACCTCTCAGGTACTCTGGCTTCAAAATCAACTTCTGGACTATGGCATTACAGAGACTAAGACTCCATTATTAATGGATAGTGCTTCAGCTCTGTGTATTGTCAAAAATCCAGTCCAGCACTCTAGGACCAAACATATAGAGATCAGACATCATTTTATTCGGGATTGCTTTGAAAAAGGTCTGATTGATCCTAAGTTTGTGCCTAGTGCTGATGAGCTTGCAGATATTTTTACTAAGCCTTTGGATAGTTCTACTTTCCAAAACCTTGTGTTAAGGCATGGTATGCTGCAGCTAGAATAGTGACAACTACTGATGATTTCAGTAAAAATTACTGGTGATTATTGGTAACCATGTCACATATAAGTACTAATGAGTCCCTTCACCTTCAGTAGTTTTTACAACTACTGACGGCTAAATGCCTCACAAGTACTGAAGTACTTTATCTGTTCCAAACTGCTGATGTAGTTACAACTACTGATGTAGTTACAACTACTGAAATCAGTACAAATAGATAAGTACTGACGTCCTATGAAACCCTGAAATCAGATGCAAAGTCTGATGAGTAAGTGTGAGGATAGTATGAAACAGCTGAAAGGCTATGAATTGACGAAAACTACTGAAGAGAACTTTCTCTTCAGTTGTTTCAACAACTGCTGTTTCATTCTAAACACTGAAGCAAAACCATGTCTTCAGTAGTTTTATAACTACTGATGACTAATACCAAGTCTCCAGCTGTTTACAACAACTGATGACAAAACCACTGTCTTCAGTAGTTTCACAACTACAATGACAAACACCAAGTCCTCAGTTGTTTCATCATCTGAAGTCAAAACCACGGTCTTCAGTAGTTTTCTAACTACTGATGCCTAACACCACGCCTTCAGTGTTTCAACGTCTGAACGATAATACCATGTCAACAGTCGTTTAAAACTACTGATGACTAACACCACATCCTTCAGTCGTTTTCTTAACGGTACCCTATAAATATCCCTGACCTAATACTTCAAAGCTTCATCTTCTTCAAACCTAACGTTCCTCTCCAAAACTTCTCTCTTCTAAATGGTCCCATGCAAATCAAACCGCGACACAACTGTGTAGCCTACCTTACTAAATCGCCTGTCTGGGCTAAGTTCGATACTGCTATCGATCTTATGGTTCAGTCACATACAAAACGGCATTTCTTCTCAATCCCATACTACATGCCGAATCCCTCCAACAGTTTTGGATGAATGTCACCATTACCACTGGGGAAACAACACACCATCTCTCCAGTCGGTCGTCAACAACAAAGAAGTGGTCATCACTCCCGAAATACTTCGCCAAACTCTACATCTGGATGATGCCATTTCTCCTACTGGATATCCCAGGGCATAACTGATCTATCCTTTGCCCATCATGGATATCAGGGCAATCTTAGTGCCTCACTATAATGAAGAAACATTTCCATGACGCTGAACGCCTAATTTTTCACATAGTAAATGTATGTTTGGCTCCTAAGACTTCGTCTTGGGATCAAATGTCGACAAAGTGGCAGCAGGTAATGTATTATTCTTGAGCAACAGCCATTAAATTTTTCAGAAATAATATTTTCGGAGCTCAAGGTATGGCTCAAAAACTAACTGCTAACCGTTGGATATTATATCCACGGTTCATAATGGCCATCATTACAAACCAGCTTCGAGTTGAGGGACTTGTTGGCCTGGGAGTCCCTGCTACGGCTGTTCTGCCTGAAGTATACTCTTGGCACAACTCTGACTACACACTCAAATTGGCTGCCAAGCTGCGCAAACCCATGCAGCTGGAACCCACAACCACCACCTCCAAATCAAAAGTCCCCACCAAACCCACCAAAAACAAACCCAAAACGGCTACTCAGGGAAATGAGTCCCCTGAGGATGCCCCTGCAACACAAACGCAAGAGATATCTACTGGTCAAAACCCCCTAGTGGATATAAGGACTCTTCCAGCCATAGCCGCTCAGGATTCCTCTCAACAGGAGCCTGCAGCAACCACACAAGGGGTACCCACACATCTGGGATCTTCCTCACTTGAGGGGATTGCCATTGAAGAGCACCTTCCTCCCCAGGTGCACACTGCTTCTATCCCTTCACCCCATGCAACCGCCCCTCACAGCCCAACATTGATAGTTGCACAGTGCTGACTCAATTGCACTCCTCACCCCCTCCCCAGATACCACTTACTACTGGGAACACCTCTACCATTGAGGGGGAGGAGCAAAGTGCAATTGAGAACCCACAGCACAGGGGTTTACCACTTCTATCTCCTGGTGTAGATAGGGAGATTAGAATATCTAGTGAGGCTGCCACCTCTTCTGAATCAGCACATGATGAGGCTGGTAACATTGCTAAGACCTCACTAGAGGCAACAGCTGATGATGGACATAGTCCTGAGGCTGGAAGTCCCCAGTACCAAGACAAAGGGGCACATGCTACAACTGGTCTACACCCAGTGCATGTACATCCTGCTCCAATAGGAGGTCAGGTGATTCAGCTTCTACTGATGATGACCTGGGCTTTTTCTACGATGTTCTTGCCCAGAACACAATCCTTGAGGAGGAAGTCAGTAGGCTGCAAAACCTACTTGACCAACTCTCACAAGGAGGAAGACCATCTGCCTCCACCAACCCACAGATGGCACCTTCAGTTGAAGGTTCCCCAAACACTGAGCCACTCCCAACAACTCAGCCACCTGCCTCTGCTTCTGGCACTATCTCTCAGGAACAGAACCCTCCTGAACAAATAGTTGTGTCCTTCAAAATTCCCTCCCTCTCATCACACCCATAATCACTGACATTGTGACTAAAGCCATTGATGAGAGGCTTTCCTCAACTTTACAACCATTGATTGATGCTGCTGTGCAAAAGACACTTTCTGCGGTACAAACCCCTACCACCAATGCATCCAAAAAGGGGGAGAGTACTGCAGTGAAAGAAAAGAAGAGGAAAAGAACAGAGGATGAGAAGGCCCAAGAGCAAGCCCAAGAGGTGGAAAAAGAAAAGCAACAACTGATCACCTATAAACGAAAGAAAAGTGCTGATGATCAACCTACTGCTGAAGAAAAATCCTTGGAAGAGCTGGTAAAAGATGCTGATGATACACACAGCCGATCCATGGATAAAATCATTGAGCAACTCTTCAGGCAAGGTTTTGATACAGCCACATTAGATAGTGAAATCAGGAGGTTGGAAGTGCGGGAGATTCAAACCCGATGGGCTGGGTATGATGCACTTGAAAAGGAGAGATTGGAGATCATGATCCGTTTTATTGCCAAATACTTAGGAAGATTTTTGATGGAGATTCGCGCGTGGACCAGAGACAGTTTTCTGGCTATAGCCACCAGAATCTGTCTGTCTGAGCAATTCCACAAGGGGATTATCATTGAAGCCCTTGATGAGGCTGGGGCTGGTAAAAGGTTTGAAATGGCAAAACTTACAAAGGCTAAACTCACAACAAAGATGCTGGAACAACCTTCCTTCCACCCACTCAAACACAGCCTACCCCTCAAATCTCCAAACCAATCTCAAAGCCCAAATCCAAACAACCACAATCACAACCCACAAAACCAACTCCCTTACCATCTAACCACCAACAGCCGATGATGCACCTAAGAAGAAGAAGAGAAGGGTGTTGAGGCTAGAAGAAGAAGAAGAGGATGATGTGGAAGAAGATAGGATGCCTCTGTCTGCAGTCCTAACACTGGCGAAAGCCAACCTATACCATCACTCCCACCTCACAGATGGATGTTGTGAGAGTAAAAATTGAAGAAGAGGAGCACAAAAGCTTCATGATGATGAAATGCTGAAAAGCATTGACAAAACCTATGCTACCTCCTCATCAATTATCAGCATGAAGAAAGAAGCTCTGAGATGTACACTCTCGCCAACACATTTCAATATCAGAAGGAAAGAGTGAGAGTATGGCCTGATCCGAGGGTGGCTCACAGGATTGTAAAGAAAGACATTCCTTCGAGATACAAGGGTCAAGTCAAGAGGATCGTAGATGAAGAGATCACTGTGGCCCTTGTAGTATCACCCTGGGAGATTGTCGAAGATTTCAAGAAGGCCTACGAGACTAAACAACCACCCCAGAAGATGCTAGAGAACAGATTATCAAAAGGGGTTAGTCTACAAGAGGCTTGAGAACTTCAAACAGAATGAGCTCAGTCTGCTACTTGAAGGGAATCATCCTGATGAGTTTGCATATAGACAAATTACAACAGTTGAGCTCAAAAACGGCAAACAGGCCAAGTACATCTCAGAGTGTATGGGCGAGAAGGATTGTTGATGGTGAAGCCGAGAACCTGACCATGGAAGAACAAATCATGTTTCTCAGAGCCTACACCATAGAATCCTACAGGCTCATACACGGGAAGTAGATCTCATGAATGGGATAACAACTCTGTGTCCAGTTCCCCAAAACAGAGTTCCCATTCATATCTTGCCAAACAAATATCAGAGACTTCTTCCCAGGCCGGAGCTTATATGGGTCATCTTCTCTACTGATCAAGAAGGAAAAAGACCAACCTTTTGCCAACAATAAGTGGGATAATAAATAAATTAGAGGTTTTGGCTGCATTGGTTCAGGGGGAGTTTGTTGGACCAAAAGAACCAATGAGCCAAGATCAGAAAACCTCTAAGTCCCACATGGTATCACAACAACTGTTGAAAGCTTCATCAGCAGTTTGACAAGTGCTGAAGACTTCAACAGCTGAAGATCAAGTGCTAAAGACTTCAACAGCTGAAGAACTAGAGTGCTGAAGTACAACAGCTGAAGAACACAAGTACTAAGCTGAACAGCTGAGAACACAAGTACTGAAGCTGAACAGCTGAAGAACACAAGTGCTAAAGCTGAAGACCAAAGTACTGAAGTTCAACAGCTGAAGAGTTTACAAGTGCTGAAGATCAACAACTGATGTACAAAGTCTGAAGACAAAGACTGAAGACATCAGCTGATGATATCTACTGAAGTCATCAGCTGATGAAACGTGATGTTCAAGTCTGAAGATCAAGTACTGAAGTTTCAGTAGTTTGTCACAACAGCTGAAGAGTACTTCTTCAGTAGTTGTGATATCAGTAGTTTTATATTTTTACTTTCAGTAGTTTTGTAAAACGACTGAAGAGCTTGTTCTTCAGTCGTTGTAGTTTCAGTAGTTTTATGTTTTTCAGTAGTTATAACAACTGATAACACTCAGCATTTTTGTAAGGAGATGTCAGCTGTTTTGACATCTTCAGTAGTTGTGTTTCAGTTGTAGTTGTAATAAATCTGTTAGATGTCACTATCAAGTGACATCAGCAGACGTCACATCTCTTATATAAGAGATGTCGACCTAATTGTAATTGTGACATTCTGTTACCACGAAAGCGAATATTGAATGAAATATATTTGCAGAAATTCTCTCTCTATAACCGTCTTTGTTCTTCATTGAATATCGTTTTGTTCTTGTGAATCGACTAATTCATTGTTTGAATTCCGCTGCTATACTCTTCAATCAATCAAACATAGATCACTGATCCTAACATGTCCACAAATATCTATGAACCTTGGTAGCAACCCATTGCTCTATATTCATCCTCATGAATATCAACCAATCCAAGTTCATAATAATCTTACTTTCATACTTGTTCCACAAGTATGAACGACTACGGACATTTAGAGTAAACATTTTACTCATGGATTAAACATGCTAAATTGGAACATTAATTGAAACATTATAACCAAATAATTTTATTCAAATAATAAAGAGTTCCATATATCCAAATACAAAATTTACAGATCAAATCCAATCATTAGAATATCGAAGTCTCATGGCACAAGTATGACCTTCATGCTTTGCCTTTTCAAGGAGCTTCGTGAGAGGATCCGCAATGTTTTGATCCGTGTGAACTTTGCGAATACACATCTCAGTATCTTTATAAGCATGGAAACAGAAAAAGGTACTATAGATGGAACTCTCTTCATCAAAGGAACAAGAAATGACTTCATGCTAATTCAAATATATGTAGATGACATCATCTTTGTTTTAACTAATCCAAAGCTCGGCAAAGACTTTGAGAAGCTGATGAAGGATAGATTTCAAATGAGTGGCATGGGGGAACTCAATTTCTTTCTAGGACTTTCAAGTGAAGCAAGTTGAAGATGGCATCTTCATAAGTCATTCAAAGTATGTCCAGGACATACTTGGGAGGTTCAATATGACTGATAGCAAGATTGCTAGGACTCCCATAGCAAGAAACCACTCCCTTGGGCTTGACCTTGAAAGGGAATGTGTGGATGAACATCTCTACAGGGCTATGATTGGGTGTCTCATGTACCTTACAGCTAGCAGGCCTGATATCATGTTTGCCACATGTGCGTGTGCAAGATATCAAGCCAACCCCAAGATGTCACATCTTTTCACTGTCAAAAGAATTTTAAGATATCTCAAAGGTGCCTCAACACTTGTCCTTTGGTATCCAAAGAATTCTAACTTTTATTTGTATGCATATACATATAATGATTATGGAGGATGCAATATGACTACAAAGTCTACATCAAGGATATGTTTGTTTCTTCGTGGAAGGGTTGTCTCCTGGCAATGCAAAAAGTTAATCTTGTGTCTTTACATCAACTATTCAAGCTAGATACATTATTGCTACAAGCTGCTGTGCTCAAGTACTTTGAATTCAGAATCTCATGCTAGACTAGGGGTTCAACTATAAAGAGACTCCCATTCACATAGATAACAATAATGCCATCTTTATTACAAAAAATCTTGTGCAGTACTCATGGACTAAACACATGAGTATCATGTATCATTTGATTAGAGATAACTTTGAAAAGGTCTTGATCAAAGTAGTCAAGGTTAACACAAATGAACAATGTATTGATTTGTTCACTAAAGCTTTTGATGAGCAGAGATTTAAATATCTCATATAACGTATTGGGATGATTAACCTTGAGTTGCTTTTTCATAAAACTAATTCATATTATTTCTAAAATTTGTGTGTCCTAAGTTGTCTATCTCATCATCTTCATAAGCTCTTGTTTTCTTTGGGAGATAATCGTTTTAGAAGATTTTCCTTATATTTTTGAAAATCTTGATCTTTTCTATCCTTCGAAAGATATGATTTTATCTTTGGAAGAAACTTATGCCTTCAAAACAAACAACTGCTCAAGTAAAATTCCCTTTGGAAGAAATTTCTAAAATATCTTCCGAAGCTTAATATTTACCTTAAGTATTTGAATGTTTTCAAAGACAACTTTCTTCCAAAGCAAATTAACTCTCGGAAGCTTTATACTTAATTAAATAAACTATCCAAGACTTAATTCTCTTCCGAAGAAAAATTTTCAAAACTCTCAGGAATCTCTTCCGAAGTCATTTTGGCTTCGAAAGCTTTTTATCAAAACTTCCGAAGATAAATTACCTTCAGAAGATTTTCGACTTCCAAGAAAACTACCTTTTGAGCAAAAAGCAAACTACTTTTTCAGAGGTAGGACCGACATCCGGATTTCAAAGTTTATCCTCTTTTATTAACTTTGTCTTAAATCCATTTCATATATAATCCCAACGGTACCCCCTCTTTCTTTATCATCTTCATCTTCTTCCAGACCTAAATTCCTAGACTTCTCTCTAAAACAACCTTTGTTCTACAATTTCTTCACCTCTAAGCTTTCTCAAATGGCCAACCTCAACCGCAGAATTGACTCAAACTTTTCCATGTAGTTACATAGGCAACACAATCAGATTGCTCTAATACACTTTGAGAAAGATCCACATTTCTCAGAGGTTTGTTGATTTTGGGCTCTATCAAACTACTCCACCTCTTATGACATTGATCATGTTCTTTATAAGGATCATTTGCTTGACTTCTGGAAGACCTGTCACGAGGTCATCCTAGATAAGGAGAAGGCGTTGTTTGCTACAGTGCAAGGGAGGACAATCTACATCACTCCATCCATCTTAAACACCCATCTTCAGTTGGATGACGAAGAAGGTGAGTTGTCCTTTCCCAAGGAAGCTGTCAACCAATACTTCAAGCAGATGGGCTATGAGGGGGATTTCTTTGTAAAGACCTTTAGGAAATGGAAGGTCTCATCCTAGTGGAAGTACTTACTACATGTGGTCATCCACAGCTTGTCCAACAAGCATGGGGGATGAGACTAGATTCCTGAAGATCTCTCTTTCATAGTACATGGAATGATTTAGGGGGTCAAGTTCAGTACTCAGTCTTTTTATACAAATTTCTTTGCTAACTTTGACTCGTTAAAGTATTATATGTTTCCTACATATGTTCAACATATTCTAACTGTAAACTGGGCTCATAGTTGAGGCAAACAAATATTATTCTTAAATTGGGATAGATGATGCCCGGCATCTTTAAAATTTTGAAAAAGCCAACTGTTGGCTTCTCTGGGGTAGAAACAACCCTTCTCCCCAAAATGTTAGTGTTGAACCCACACCTTCAACCTCTCAACCACCAAAACAGCCACAAATCACCCTCACCTACAAAAGAAAATCCAAAGAAACCCTACACAAGTTACTCAGTTTGTGCAGGCCCCCATACTACTAACCACACAGGAGGAAGTGGACTCTGGATCTCCCACTTATCCTAAGAAGCAAACCACTCCTATTACTTAAACTATTAGTGCTGAGGTTCCTCATGCTTTGACTGATGAGCTTATTAGCCTAATAGCCTTAATGCTTCACTCGAGTCTCAACACTGTAGTGAACAACCTTCAGGGGAAAGTTACCATCCCTAGCCTTTAGATCTTAACCAACCAATTCCTTGCCCTGATTTCTATGATGATGAAAACTTGGGATTCAGTTAGTATCATGAGTCTCTCTTCTCTTCACCCACTCAAAGAGAGATGAGTGCTCCTGTTTCTCCTTTGTCTAGAAAACATCATCTACTCGCTACTGAGGTGGATGTCCCTGACTTTGCTTAAGAAGTTCATAGGAAGAGGCTCTCACTTTTGCAAGTGATTACATCTTTAAGACCTCAACCATGGCAACTTAGCCCACTAATACTCCATCTAATGTAATCAATGAGGAATGGAAAACCAACAGCCTAGAACATCATGTTGGTGGTGAGAGTGAGGACTTTGGTGCAACTATCTTAGCGCCTAATGAATCTTCTGATGAAGAAGAGGGGAATCTGAGACTAAAGGTGCAAAAACTATAAAGAAACATGCACGTATCTAGTCTCTAAGGTTAGTTGTTACACCCGTTAATTATTTATTTGAAGCCGACGAATGAAGAAAAAAAAGAAATAAAGTTCAAGTCGAGGGACCAAACTCGCCAACGAAGGAAAGTTGGAAATGTGGTGATATTTGTAGGGAGAGGGCAGCCATACTCTCCTCACACTCACACATTTCAGCCATAAAGAAAGAGAGGAGAGAAAGAAGGGAGAAAAGAGAGAAGAGGTTGGTTCGGGTAGAGTCAAGCGGGCAAAATCGTTGAGAAGCGAGTCAAACCGAAGCTCTACTTCTCGGTGTTGTTTGTGTGAGTTCTAGGACCCCACTTTTACTTGTTTTCAAACAATTTTGGGGTTGGAAAGCATAGAAAACCCATTTTTGTATGTATGTGTGTTTGACCCATTTGGGTGTGTTGCTTGCGATGCGTTTAGAGTTTGTTTCCGGGCTTGTGTGTGCTTGAATAGTGTTGTGGTATGCATTACTAAGTTTAGGATGGTTTATTAGGGCTTAGAATGGATTTAGATGAGCTTGGAGTCCAAAATGGCAGATTGGGTTCGGGATGAACTACATTCTACATTAGCTAGGGCTAGGCGACCGAATGGAGGCCATACGGCCGAATGAAGTGAGATTGAGGTTCATTTGCACGATTGAGAGTCCATTCGCATGATTGGGGCCAGTCGCATGGGGAGTCATGCTATTGAAGGTCCAGTCCAATACGTGCTCATCGGAATTAGTTCCATTCGCATGAGGTTCATCCGCATTAGTCCATTCGCATGATTGCGTGTTCATTCGCATGGGTGTTCATCCGCATTGGTTCAATCACATGATGTTCACTCGTATGGAGGCCATGCGACTGAATGGTGTCCATACGACTGAAGGGTGTCCATACGCCCGAATAGGGCTGTCGCACCCGAAGGAAAGTGTAGTTTAACTTCTAACTTTCGGGGGGGGGGGGGGGGGAAGTGCAGATGTAAGTTTTGACGTAAAGGTTCACGTAAGTTCATGTAAGATGATGATTGAGGTGTTAGAGAGCATGTTGGGCATGGTATTATGATGATGTTGCGTGATTATGCATGTTTATGTTCGTATGATGTTGCCCCGTATGTTGCTGATGACTGTGTATGATATGTTCCTTATTATGATGTATGTTTACCTTTCCTGTGCCTTACGTGTCACATTAATGAATGAATGAAGTATTATGTAACGTAAAGTGAAAGATAAAGAAAAGAGGAACATGATGTAAAAATGCATGCATTAATGAGTAATGAAAGTAAAGGAAGTCTCGCAAGCATGGTATGCACATCGGGATCTTTCTTTGTGATTGACCGTTGGAATAGAACTATTGCTACATACCTTAGGTACTGCAACCACGAGGTGCGATGCACCGTTATAGAAGGTCTATGATAGGCCTAGATCCAGGACCCTGAATAGAAAGGTATCGCATATGGCAATGGTACACCTACATTCATACCTTAGGTACTGCGACCACGAGGTGCGATGCACCGTTATATAAGATCATTATAGTCCTAGGTCCAGGGCCATGAACAGAAAGGTATTGCATAGTACTCCTAAACTTTACCTTAGGTAATGTGACCACGAGGTGCGATGCACCGTTATAGAAGGTCTATGATAGGCCTAGGTACAGTACCATGAACAGAAGGGTAAGGTTTATGGTTGATTGAAAGGAAAAGTAAGAATGAAAGCATGAAAGATTAAAGAAGATAATATAATTATAATCTATGTGTACGTGTGATGTATGATCACATGAAAGGAAATGAAAGGTTTTAATGAAAGTAAAGTATGTTTTATTATAAAACTAGAGCTCACTCAGCAACACTGAATTTTTATGTGTTTCCAGTTGGCATGTAATGATTGCTGAGGATGGCACGGGCGGCTACTCGACTCTTTTGGGATGGCATCCATTTACTTAGCGCTTTTGTGATACAAATGCGACAATGTATTTTGTAACCGATTAACGATGTATTATTTTGCAAAAGCTTCTTTGTTGAAATGAAATTTCATTTTTGAATGTTTCCGCTGTGATGCTTTATGAATTACAATGTATTATATGTTTTATGTGCGATGAGGATCCAACTATAAGCGTCCCAGGAACGGGGCCTTACAAGTTGGTTTTAGAGCCAAAGTTTAAGTGAAGTGGGTAAATTTTCAAAATAAACCTTAACTTAAACTGAGAATGGGATGGAAGGGAATGGGATGCCAGTCTGAGTAGTTGCGTGCCATCAGATATTTTCGTAATGTTAACCAGTTTTATGTGCGCATGGTATGTGGTTATGTGTTGTTTGTAGATTTAAATACTAATGTAGTCAGGACAGGTAATGCTTGGGGTATGAACAGTAAAGTAAGTGGCTAATCACAACTGGCCACTGTAATAGGGACTTACTATACTTGACATAACTGAGCTATTCCCTTGATTGACCATGTTGGTGTTTGAATCTTTTAGTCTGCGTGTAAATGGTTGATGGTAGATCTTCGAAAGCTTCATGGGGTGGAGGTCACGGTGCTGAACTGTGACCTAAGAGAGGGAGACCCAGAGTTGAGAAGGTGGTTTACGAAGAAACAGAGACCCCTCATCCAGACGGTGGCGACGAGAGCACCAATCTCAGAGCTTTAGTAAAGGAGGCGGTCATGGAAGAAGTTCATCAAGTCATGCAGACAATTTTACCGTCTATGGTGACCAAAGTGATTAAGGCAGTATGGGAAGGGGAAAGAAAAGAGAGGAACAGGTCCTCAAGTGAACGAGAGCAACCGGAGCTGGAAACAGTTCACTCTAATGATGAAGAGGAGGAAGAAGAAGAGCCCGCGCCGGAGGTGGCACGAGGCTATAACTACATGGCGTTTGTGGTATGCAATCCCCCTACTTTTGATGGAAATAGCACTGCTGCTGCTCATTGATGCTGAGGGAAATGGAGGCTATTCTTGATATCAGTTCGTGTCATGAAGATCAGAAGGTGAAGTTCTCTACTCACTCTTTTATGGATTCGGCTCTGTGCTGGTGGGATAACATTGTCCAAGCTGAGGGTAGTAGGGCCATTGGGAGAATGAGATGGTCTAAGCTGAAAAAAGTTGGTGATAAAGGAGTTTTGTCCTCATTAGGAAATGGACAAGGTCAAAAGGAGTTCTTGCAACTGGAGGCAGGAACGATGACACACCAGCAGTACAGCAGAAAGTTCAACGAGATGGCACGTCTGGTGCCGGATCAGGTGACAGCTCTGTCCCTAAAGATCAAGAGGTATATTAAAATGTTTTCCAGCGGACATTCACAGGCATATGATCGCTGCCCGGCCGAGCACGTTTAGGTCGGTGGTGGATTTGGCAGAGAGACTGTATGATGAGAGAACGGCGATGGTGACTGAAGGTGGAAAGAAGAGCGGTGGTGATCGAAACTGGCAGGGGAAGAGGTTTGGTCGGGGTGATGCCTCGACGGGTAACAAGAAGGCACGCGTGGACAACCGTCGTGTGGTCGCATCGGGTGCTGGAATAAAGAAGTGTGGTAGGTGTGGGAGAGAACATAGCAGGGAATGTAGGTTGGGGTTGAATGTGAGCTTCAAATGTAGGAAGCCGGGGCATATAGCCAAGGATTGCCGTACGGTCCGGTGCTTTAACTGTGGTGAAGAGGGCCACATGAGTAGGTATTGCAAGAAGCCAAGGCTGAGGGTTCTAGGGCGAAGAAGACGGGGAGTGAAGGACAGACGGTGAGCGCTAGGGCATTCACTATGACGCAGGAGGAGGCTAGGACGGACCCTGACGTTGTGTCCGGTATGTTTCTATTAAACCAAACTCTAGCTTCTGTGTTATTTGATTCTGGTGCTAGTAAAAGTTTTATTTCTGCCGCTTTCTATGCTAAGCTGCCTGTTAGTAGTAGACGTATTAATGTGCCCTTGATGTAGAAATTGCCATAGGTAAGTCTGCTGGGATTTCTGAGATGATAGAGATCTGTGATGTGGAACTTGAAGGTCGTAAGTTTCCTGTTAGACCGTTTATGACGACCTTAGGTGGTTTCGATTTGGTTCTTGGGATGGATTGGTTAGCAAAGTTCTAGGCGAACATTGTGTGTCGCAAGAAGATGATTCGGATGACAGCGCCTGACGGTAGTACAGTGACGATTTATGGTGATCAAGTTTCTACGATTCCGAAGGTGATTTCGATGGCGATGGCAGGAAAGTGTATGAGGCGTGGATGTAGTGCCTACTTGGCCTATGTAAAGAATGTAAATACGCCAACACCATAACTATCTGATGTACCGGTTATGTGTGACTTTCCAGACGCATTCCCAGAAGACTTATTAGGAGTGCCACCTGACCGTGAGATCGAGTTCCAGATTGACTACATACCATGTGCCCAAGCCGTTGCAAAGGCACCATATCGGTTAGCTCCAATAGAGATGAAGGAGTTGATGGAACAACTACAAGAGTTTCTTCACAAGGGGTTTATTAGGCCAAGTGTCTCTCCTTGGGTACACCGGTCTTATTTATGAAGAAGAAGGACAGTAGTATGAGGATGTGCATTGACTACCGTGAGCTGAACAAGTTGACGGTGAAGAACCGATACTCCTTACGGAGAATAGATGATTTGTTCGATCAGCTTCAGGTGGCAGTTGATTTTCAAGGATCGACCTTCGATCTGGATATTATTGGCTGAAGGTGAAAGAGCAAGATGTTTCTAAAACAGCTTTCGCACGCGCTACGGTCACTATGAGTTTCTTGTCATGTCTTTTGGTTTGACCAATGCGCCAGCTGCTTTTATGGATCTGCTGAATCGGGTGTGTCGGCTGATGTGGGATAAATCAGTGATTGTGTTTATTGATGATATCATGATTTATTCGAAGAGCGAGATTGAGCATGCCCGTTACATTCGGGAGGTTTTGGAGACGTTGAAGAAGGAGAAGTTGTATGCTAAGTTCTCCAAGCGCACATTCTGGTTGCGTGAGGTTCAATTCTTGAGTCATGTGGTGAACCTTGATGTAATCATGGTGGACCGGACAAAGGTGGAGGCGGTTATGCAATGGAAGTCACCGAAGATGCCATCCGAGATTCGTAGCTTCTTGGGTTTGGCGGGCTTTTATAGAAGATTCATCCAAGACTTTTCTAAGATCGCTTCTCCACTAACCAAGTTGACCCAAAAATATGTAAAGTTTTTATGGGGTCGAGCTCAAGAGAAGGCGTTCGATGAACAAAAGGCGAGGTTGACTCAAGCTCCTGTTCTGTCATTACCCGATGGAAGCGAAGATCTGGATGATGCTTCCTACTTGGGGTTGGGGTGTGTGTTAATGCAGAGAGGAAAGGTTATAGCCTATGCATCCTGACAGGTAAAGGTTCATGAGGTTAATTATCCTACTCATGACTTGGAGCTAGTAGCCGTGGTCTTTGAACTAAAGATTTGGAGGCACCATCTCTACGAGACAAAGTGCACCATATTTACTGAGCACAAGAGCTTGAAGTACTTCTTCGAGCAATAAGATCTGAACATGAGGCAGAGGAGATGGTTAGAGCCTATAAAGGATTGTGATTGTGAGATCAATTACCATCTGGGCAAGGCCAATGTGGTGGCAGACGCCCTTAGCCAGAAAGAGAGGCCCGAGCCGATTCTGGTGAAAGCATATCAGTTGATCATGCCTTGAGACGTGATGAAGCAAGTTAAAGAGTTTCAATATGAGGCATTGAAAAAAGATCATCTTAACTCTGAATGGATGAGAGGTCTGGTTAGGGAATTAGGCGAAAAAACACTTGGTGTTAAAACCCGATTTGGACGGGTGTGGATTCCTCGTTTTGGCGATCTACGGGTGAAGATTATGGATGAGGCTCACAAGACTCGAGACTCCATTCATCCTGGTGCCACGAAATTGTATCAAGATAAGAAGAAGGGTTATTGGTGGTCGGGTATGAAGCGTGATGTGGTGGGGTATGTGAGTAAGTGCGTTACTTGCTTACAGGTGAAAGCAGAGCATCAAAAGCCATATGGGATAATTCAACCTTTGGATATGAAGAACAGATGATAAACTAACAGATTTGCTATGAAGAACAGCCTGAGGGGATGGAGATGGTGAGGAAGAAGAATCCTTTGGCATGGATTTTCTTCTCTGTGGTTTCAGCACAGGAGCATCTAATTGGTTAACTCTCCCTAATAGATGTTAAACCATCATAACAAGTTGTGTCTGATTTTGTGATAAAGCCTTCAGCTCATCAGACACATTAGTGCTTGAAAGTGATGGATTCCTGTGTTGTACCATCTTCCTTTGAGCAACCTCAGCTATTGCTTGATTAACCCCTTCCTTTTTGGATTTCTTTTTGGATTTAGGGGTTACAGGTTTTGATGTTGCTGGTACAAACTTGGTTTTAAACTCAGTTTGCATTTTATCCATTTTCTTTTTAATGTTCTCATTGTGTTTGAGTGTGGAGCCCTTTTTATACGAGCAATCATCAGTAAGATGATTGAATAAGCCACATATTTCACATGGCTTTTTCTTCATCTTAAGTTGATCATCTGCTAAAGAAGATGAAACTACTGAAGACTTATTCTTCAGCAGTTTGTGATCAGTACTAACATTTTTCTTCCTTACAGTACATGCTTTCTTGATATCTTCTTCAGTAGTTTTTCCACCCTTTCTACTGACAGTTTTCTTCCCTTTAGTACATGCAGTAGTTTGGGTTTGTTCTCCAGGTGTTATTACTTGATCTTTAGTACTTTCAGTACTTTGTGAAATACCACCTGGAGTGATCAACTTTTTGATCATGTGAGTGTCAGCATTTGAACCATCAACATCAACTGATAGGTTTTGAGAGGAATTAATGCTGACATCAACCTCTGATGGTGTTGTATCAGATAGTAGATCACATGATGAAAAGGATTGGTTATTGCTTTCTCCATCAGATTCTACCTCTGCTCTGGGAGTAAAATCTGTAGGAGGAGCAGTGTGATTATAACCAATGCCAAACTTCACATTGGAAGCAGATTGCTTACTGAGAAGCATTTCAAAACCCTTGCAGGAATGTACCCATCGATCACATTCTACCTGGGTAGCTGCAAGTGTTTCTTTGAGGTCTCTGTACTTCTCTAGAAGTACCTCTTCCCTAGCCTTTTTATCAGTGATTTGGCATTTAAGTTTGTAAATCTCATCATTCTTATCATTAAGCACACACTCAAATTCAGCTTTTCTTTTGGATAATATTTGTTCTAGCGCAATGTTCTTGTTAATTAAAGTTACATTAGCTTCTCTAATAGATGCAAATGCGGCTATGCATGTTTCAGAACATAACTTGGCTTTGGCCTCAGAGGATACCTGTGATACCTGTGGTGAGGAAGCATTAGAGGATGAAGTATCAGCAGACTCCAGAGCCATAAGAGCAAAATTTCCAAAAGGATTGTCACTACCATGTTGACCAGCACCAGAAAACAGTTGTTCATGACCCGACATATCATCTGGCAAACTGCTCCAGTCAACAACTCCTGGGGTGAAAAAGCTGTGTTGAGGAGGTTGAGATTGTTGATGAGATTGGGAAAGTTGAGGCTCAAGAAGAGTAGGTGGTTGTTGAGCAATGGGTACTTGAACTTGACTTATTTGTGGCATGTAATAGCAGGGATACGAATATGGCATTGGACCCTGAGGGACAAAATATGCAGGAGATAGAGGTTGTGATTGATGACCAGAACTAGCAGGATGTTGCCCTCTGTTTTGTTGAATATTACTTGGAAAAGTAACAAAGGGTGCAGAGGAGTTAGATCCAAATGATCTACACTCTCTTGCAAAGTGCCCAAGCCTGTGGCATTTGTGACGCCTCAACTTACTCTTGTCAAAACCAACTTTGGTTTTGCCAAAGAGTCCAGGAATTTCCTACCAGTTCTCTTGTAGAACTTCTGAGATCTGATATTAATCAAGGCCATTTGGCTCAAAATATCCATCTCTTCTAAGTCATCATCAGCTATACCTTTCAAATCATCCATAATGAAGCACAAATTGTCACTATTACAGCCTGACTGACTATCAACACTCACAATGCATGATCAGAACTGTTTGAAGAGAAATCTATATGCACATCATAATTACTTTCTGATGCAGCATATTCTGACTCATGACCGACCAAGGAAGTGTTCCCTGGTACAAAGTCTTCAGTGAGCTTGCCTGATGATGCTAGTTTCATTTTCTGCTCTATCTCTCTTTCAAATGTAAGCAGTTTCCCATGAAGTTGGGTGAGAGATAGGCTATCCAGATTTGCATTGGAGTGTAGGACAATTGTATATGTGTCCCATCTCTCAGGCAGTGATCTGAGGAATATGTGGTTCATCTGGCTATTATTGTATTCATGTTTGACCATTTTCAGCTCAGAGATCAAACATGAAAAACGCTCAAACTATTGAGTCAGAGTCTCACCCTTCCTATGAGCAAATGTCTCATATTGTTGGGAAGTATTTCCTTATTGTTTGTTAAGACCTCATCAGTACCACCGAATTGTTCTTTCAGTGCCTTCCAGAGGTCATGAGCAGTTTCATGATGCATAAGTCCAGAATATATTTCATTAGGCAGTGCCATGGCCAGAATTCCATGAGCTTTAGCATCTATCTCAAACAGTTTACGATCCTCATCAGAGTATTGTTCCTTCTTCTTCGGAACCATTTGGTTGGTTTCCGGATTGTTCACCATAGGCTTATGTGGACCATGAACCACAGATGTCCAGCAACCTAAACTGTTAATAGACAGGTGATGGAGCATTCTTCGTTGCCATATGTTATACTCAGTCCTAACTAGCATCGGAGGCTTGGTTGAGGAACCGGTATTGTGAGGGTCATTAGAAGGAGTAGTCATAATCAGAATTTAGACAAATTCAAGGTAAGCAAAGTAAATCTAGCTCAAAACCACTTCGAACCTCAAACAAATAGCCAGAAGCAGCAGAGACTCAATCTCTATAACCGATTCTTGCAAATTTGCTAATTCGATCAAACGTAGATAGCAGAAGAACAGTTTCAATGATCAATTGTAAATTTGATCAATGATTAACCTGCTCTGATACCATTTGTTAGGATCACGGTATCTAGTTTGATCAATTAGATTGGATTTGTAGTGGAATGAGCACACAAATTAACAAATTTAAACAAGAACACATGAAATTTATCAATGAAACAGTGTTTGTTATAGAGAGAGAAAATCTGCCAAAAGGAATATATTTATTCAATCCACGCTTTGGCTCGGCTTATCGCACGGTTACAATTAGGTCATCTTCCCTTTTAAAAGGAAAGCTGACGTCAGCTGATGTCACTTGACAGTGACATCTAACTGTTATTTAACTACTGAAAGTTAACACAACTACTGAAGATGTCAAACAGCTGACATCTTCTAACAAAATTACTAAGTGTTAACTGTCACTATAACTACTGAAAAGAAAATATTGATACTACAATGACTGAAGAACATGCTCTTCAGTCGTTTTACAAGTACTGAAACAAAAAATAAAACTACTGAAAGGAAACCATCACAACAACCGAAGAATGCTTCTTCAGCTGTTGTGACAAACTCTGAAAGATTAGTACTTGGACTTCTTGAACTTTAGTTGTTGTCATCAGCTGATGTCTTCAGCTTATGTCTTCAGTCTTTGTACTTCAGGTGTTGATCATCAGTACTTTAGTCTTCAGCTGTTGAAGTCTTCAGTACTTTAGTCTTCAGCTGTTGATCTTCAGACTTTGTCAAACAGTTGAGCAAGTCTTCAGCAGTTGTAGTGATGTCTTGTGGGACTTAAAGGTTTTTCTGATCTGTCTTATTGGTTCTTTTGGTCCAACACTAGGACAGACCCCAATGTTGTGTCAAGTCATTTCTAGTAAACCAAACTCTAGCTTCTGTGTTATTTGATTCTGGTCCTAGTAAAAGTTTTATTTCTACTGCTTTCTGTGCTAATTACCTGTTAGTAATAGGAGTATAGAGAAACCCTTCGATGCAGAAACTACCATAGGTAAGTCTACTAGAATCTCTGAAATGATAGAAGGTTGTGACACAGAAGTAGAAGGTCACAAGTTTCCTATTAGACCATTTGTGATGACCTTAGGCGGGTTCGATGTAGTCCTAGGAATGGATTGGTTGGCGGACTATGAGGCGATCATTGTGTGTCGCAAAAAGATGATTCGATTGACAGCGCCTAACGGGAGTTCAGTGACGGTTTATGGTGATTGGGTCACTACGATTCCTAAAGTGATTTCGATGGTGGTGGCGGGAATGTGCATGAGGCGTGGATGTAGTGCCAACTTGGCCTGCGTAAATGATGTGGATACGCCAACACCACAACTGTCCAACGTACCGTGGTGTGTGACTTTCCAGACGTGTTTCATGAAGACTTACCAGGAGTGCCACTTGTCGGCGAAATCAAATTTCAGATTGACATGATACCTGGTGCCCAACTAGTTGCTAAGGCGTCATATCAGTTGGCTCCGACTGAGATGAAGGAACTGATGGATCAATTTCAAGAGCTGCTTGATAAGGGGTTCATTCGACCGAGTATCTCTCCTTGGGGTACTCCGGTCTTATTTGTGAAGAAGAAAGATGGTAGTATGAGGATGTGCATAGACTACCGCGAGCTAAACAAGTTGACAGTGAAGAATAGGTATCCCTTACCGTATATTGATGATCTATTTGATCAGCTCCATGGTGCCAGTTGGTTCTCGAGAATAGATCTTCGATCTGGTTATCATCAGTTGAAAGTGAAGGAGCAGAATATTCCTAAAACAGCTTTTTGCACATGTTATGGACACTACGAGTTTCTCGTTATGTCTTTTGGATTGACCAATGCTCCAGCTGCATTTATGGCCTTGATGAATCGAGCGTGTGAGATGATGTTAGATAAATCAGTAATTGTGTTTAATGATGATATCCTGATTTTTTTGAAAAGCAAGGAGGAGCATGCCATCACATTCGGGAAGTGTTGGAGACATTGAGAAAGGAGAAGTTGTATGCTAAATTCTCTAAGTGTGCATTTTGGTTTTGCGAAGTTTAGTTTTTGGGTCATGTAATGAATCCTGAGGGGATTATGATGGACCCGATAAAGGTGGAGGCGGTGAAGCAATGGAAGTCACCAAAGACGCCATTCAAGATCCGTAGTTTCTTGGATTTTGTGGGCTATTATAGAAGGTTCATTCTATACTTCTCTATGGTAGCTTCTCCACTAACCAGTTGACCTGAAAGGATGTGAAATTTGTATGGGGTCAAGGTCAAGAGAAGGCTTTTGAGGAGTTAAAGGTGAGGTAGACTCAAGCTCCAGTCTTGTCTACCCGATGAAAGCGAAGATTTGGTGTTTACTCAGATGATTCCTACACTGTGTTGGCATGTGTGTTGGCATAGAGAGGAAAGGTTATAGCCTATCCATCCCGACAGCTGAAGGTTCTTAACTATCCTACTCATGACTTGGAGCTAGCAATTGTTCTTTGCGTTAAAGATTTGGAGGCACTACCTGTATGGGATAAAGTGCACCGTATTCCCTGACCACAAGAGCTTGAAGTACTTCTTCAAGCAAAAGGACTTGACGATGAAGCAAAGGAGATGGTTGGAGCTCATATAAGATTATAATTGCGAGATCCATTACCATCCGGGGAAAGCCACATGGTGATGGATTCCCTTAGTCGAAAGGAGAGACCCGAGCCAATACGGGTGAAGGCTTATGGTCATGACCTCTGGTGTGAAGAAACATATCAAAGAGTTTCAAGATGAGGCATTGAAAGAAGATCATCTTAACTCTGAAAGAATAAGAGGTCTAGTCACGGAGATCGGTGAATTCATACTCGATATTAGAACCTGGTTCGGACGGATGTGGATTCCTCGTTTTGGGGATCTACGTGTGAAGATTATGGATGAAGCTCATAAAACTCAGTACTCTATACTTCCCGGTGCTACGAAGATGTATGAAGACATAAAGAAAGATTATTGGTGGCAGGGTATGAAACGTGATGTAGCGGAGTATGAGAGTAAGTGCCTTACTTGTTTACAAGTGAAGGCCGAGCATCAGAAGCCGTATGGGAAGATCCAACCTTTGGATATACCGGAGTGGAAGTGGGAGCACATCACTATGGACTTTATTACGAAGCTGTCGCGTACCACACGAGGATATGATGCTATATGGGTGACATTTGATCGTTTGACAAGGAGTGCTCACTTCCTACCGATCCGCGAGACATATTCATCCGAGAGGTTAGCAGATCTGTTCATTAAAGAGATTGTAACTCGTCATGGTGTGCTGGCGTCTATTGTGTCTGATTGCGACACCCGGTTTACATCCAAATTTTGGAAGAAATTCCATGATGCGATGGGGACAAGGTTACATATTAGCATGGCTTATCATCCACAGATGGAAGGTCAGTAGGAGAGGATAATTCAGACGCTGGAAGATATGCTTCGGGCATGCATCATTGATTTTGGAGGAAGTTGGGATGACCACTTACCATTAGCTAAGTTCTCATATAACAATTGTTATCATGCCAGCATTGGTATGCCCCCTTATGAGATGCTATACGGTAGGAGATGTAGAACACCCGTCTGCTGGGGTGATATTGGTCAGAAAGAGTTGGGGAGTATAGAGGTGATCGAGGCTATGACTGAGAAGCTTGAAAAGATCAAGCCTTGATGAAAGCAGATAAGGATAGGCAGATGTCGTATGCCGATAAGAGGTGAAGAATGATTGAGTTCCAGGTGGGTGATAGAGTTATATTGAAATTCTCACCTTCGAAAGGTATCATTCGGTTTAGAAAGTGGGGTAAATTGAGCCCAAGGTACATAGGGCCTTTTCGAATCATTGCTCGAGTAGGAGAGGTGGCCTAGAGATTGGAGTTACCGGATGACTTAAGTGGAATTCACCCAACATTCCATGTATCTCATCTATGGAAGTGTTTGGCTGACGAGGATATGGTTTTACCACTGGATGATATTGAGGTAGACGAACGACTTAATAATGTGGAGCAACCAGTGGTGATCATTGATCGTAAGGAGAAGGGGTTAATGAATAAAGTGGTTCCTCTTGTCCGCGTACAGTGGAAGCATAGGAAGGGATCTAAGTCGAAGTGGGAGACTGAAGAGGAGATGAAGTAACATTACCCACGTCTGTTCGAGGAATAACAAGTTTCAGGGACGAAACCTATATAAAGAGGGTGGACTTGTAACACCCGGTTATTTTAAAGGCTTGAAAGAAGGAATAAGAGTGAAGAAAAAGAGAGAAAAGCAATAAAACACAAGTAGATAGGTTAAAAGTGTTAAAAGGACAAAAACTTTCAAAAGTTGGTGAATAAGCAATATGGCGCCCTTGTTGTCTGCTTACACATTATCTATCAGATTTTTAAGGAGAGAGAGAAAGGGTTGAAGCTGAAAACTCTCCAATATTTGAAGAAGAACAAGTAGAG
The DNA here is from genome assembly GCA_025506515.1 of Flaveria trinervia. NCBI lineage: Eukaryota > Viridiplantae > Streptophyta > Magnoliopsida > Asterales > Asteraceae > Flaveria > Flaveria trinervia. The sequence goes on from CM046449.1 coordinate 40,170,206, forward strand.
ATCGAATTCAAGGTAAGAATTCATGGTTTTATGTTGTTCTTAACAGGCCTCTCGGTTGTGTGCTTATTGTGTTTATGTGTTCGGGTGTGTGTGTTCTTGGTGGGTTTTCGGTGTTGAACTCATAGCAAACGGGTTTTGAAGATGTCATACCCAAAAGGATGCTAAGGTGAGTTTTAGAACCCCTTTTTTTACTTGTTTTAAGCTGATTTGGGGCTAGAAATACATTTATGAACATTTTTATAAAAGTGGGTTTTCACCCGATTATATATGTGTATGTGTTTATGTGTGGGATTGATTTTTGGTGTGTTTATGGTTATAAATGTGTTTCTAAGGCTTAGGATGCATGATTAAGCTTAGAACATGCTAGATGATAATTGGGGACTAATTATGTTGTGAAAGCATGACTTAGACTACCCATTCACCCAAACAGCGACCCATGCACCCAATGGTCTAACCTGCCTAAGTGTTCCCATGCATCCAAACCCCCATGCGCCCAAATAGTAGCCATGCATCTAGAAAAGGTTGGATTTTGCTAAGTGTCCAGACTCCCAGAACCCCATGCTCCCAAATAGTGCACATGCGCCTAAATAGTGCCCATGCGCTCAAATGGTGCCCATGCGCCTAGAGTATTGCCCGGGATGACTAAATGTTGGCCATGCGCCCAAATAGTGTCCATGCGCCTAACATTTAGATTTGTATTCTGATTTTTTTGGGGAAAAAGAGAAATGTAGGCTTTGACTTGGGATGTTCCTAGGGGTGAAGTAAGTTGACTTTTGATGATGTATGATGATTGTTATGTCATGTATGATGGTGCCTTGAATGGTGATGAATGTATGATTTTGTTCATGTTCCTTATGGTGTATGTTTATTTTCCATTGCTTTACGTTGAGTGTTTATGAATGAAATGGAAAGTATTATGTAACGTAAAGCAGAAAATAATGAAAAGAGGAATGTAATGAATGAATGTATGCATTAATGAATAAATGAAAGTAAGAAAATCTTGCAAGCAAAGTATGGAGGTTCACACCTATTGAAGGGTGTTAGCTCAACTATGTGCGGGTTAACAACCCTAGAAGGATGCACACTGGGGTCTAAGATTGACCATATGCATGGGATTGACGCTTTCCCTAGTACTAGAGTCAGCTTCATGCATAATTTTGGAGGTGTACGAAAGACCTCGATCCTAGTAACTAGCTTCGTGCATAATGTTTGGGGTATAGCATATGGCATTGATCCGGAATGAAAGAGAAAAGATAAGTGTACTTGCCCTCAGTACTGGAGTCAGCTTCGTGCACAATGTTCGAGATCTGTGAAAGACCTCAGGCCCAGTAACCAGCTTCGTGCATAATGTTCGAGGTAATGTACATGTCATCAGAAGTAATGAATGTACGAAAGATAAGCAAGGAAGATTATAAATGGAAGTGAATGAAAATGAATGTTAATGACGTGAATGAAAATGAATCTTTATGACGTACGATGAATGAATGAATGTTAACGAACAAATGATGAAGATAATAATGATATTATCTATGCGTACGTATGATGCTTCATCGCGTAAGATTATAAAGAATGGTTTTGAAAGAAAGTAAGTATATTTTATTTTAAAACTAGAACTCACTTAGCAACTCTGACTTTTATGTGTTTCTAGTTGGCAGGTGATTGTTGCTGAAGATGGCACGACGCGGCTATTTGGCTCATTTTGGATGGCATACTTTTGTATAATGTTTTTGCATTGTAATACGAAGAAATGATGTTTTGTAATAAATGTTATATTATTTTGTAAAAATGATTATTATAATGAAATGATATGTTTGTTTAAATATTTCCGCTGCAATGTTTTATTAAAGTTCATGTAAATTTATGTTTTATGTGCGATGATCGACCAGCTGTGAGTGTGCTGGGAACAGGGCCTTACAGTAAGGTAGATAAAGAAACTCATAGGATCAATATGATCAACTACCTGAGTGCCAATAGGCCTATATCAGGCAGATGCACTTCTTCCCTTGCATTTGAGTACATAGAGTTTGTGTCTCCTAAATAACTTGAACTTGAAGTATTCAAAGAGAAAAAGACACCAAAGAGAAAGATGATAGAAGTGGCTGCAAAGGAAAGAGCCATCATTCAAAAGAGCATGAAGAAGTCTGCTGATAGGCAGAGGATGATGAGCTTCATAAAGATGTATGGATTCTCCGAAAGGAGACTTGGCCCTATGTATCTATCCACCATGGATGAGCATATTAGGGTGATCAAGCAGAATATCAAAAAAGGAGAACTTATTGACTTACACACCCCACCAAGTCAGGTCCCTCAAGAAGTGGTGGTTAAGGTTGAACCTTTTGAGACAACAGAACCTGGACCTCCTACTGAATCTTAGTAAGCTTCATCTTCTGACCCACAGCAGGGTTCTGCCCCCTTCTCAATCTGAACCTGTGAGAGAGGAAAACGCAACTTAGCATGACAAAGATGATCAGCAAGGTGCTGCAGGCCAGTCTTCTCAGTTAAAAAGTTCAAAGAGGAGAAAAAGGATGACTTCTAAACTAAAGTCTAAGAAGAAGAAGAAAGAGGCATCCAGCTCCAAACATAGATGAGTCAAAACATCTTGAGAATATGCAACAAGAGGAAGTTCAAACAACTCCAATCCAAGTAGCTCCTCCTGGAAGACCCATCATGTCATGGACTTACTCTACTAATCCAGAAATATGGCATGTCATCAGAGATCAAGGTGTTGAATATGTTTAAACATGGCAAGACATGTTCAATCTACCTCTGTATGATCTCTTTGAGATAAGAAGAAATTTTGAGAGTTTGAATGATACTAACCATCTTATAAAGAAATGCATGGTCATTATCATAATGAGGATTGTCAATATCCGAAGTCTTCAAATGTTTTGGTAGCATCAGCCTAGGGAGAGTTTGTAATGTTTCATATAAGGCTGATGCAACCCAAAACATCCAAACAGTCTGTCTTGCATGCATGCACAAAGTGCTGAAGTAGAATGCTTCGAAAGTTTCACATTCTGCATTAGAAAAAATATTCTAAGTGTGAAATCTTCTGAAGCCAAGACCAATATCTTCCAAAGCCAAACATGAAGTCTTCTGAAGCTTTAGAGACAAGTCTTCCGAAGCCAGTTTATGAAGACAGACTTCTTCCAAAGACTTTTGAGTTCATGCTTTATCTGATGTACCTTTTACCATAAAGCTTGATCCCCTTTCCACTACAACTCTGTTTGACTCACCAAGTTTCACAAGTTGGTGAAAAGGTCCATGCTTTTGGTAAACTGTACATTGAGGTCTTAGTCCATTTTTTCTACTTTATGTATTTTTATCCTTTTTGTAAAATATTAACATGTGAGCTATGGCATGTCATAGTCACTAGTCAAAAGGCAATCTGCCTTTTGACTCTACATTGATTTTGTTGTTGTCTAGATCATGTATCCAGCTGGCCTTTAAAGTATGGTTGGTTGTAGGATGTAGTATAAAGTTACTCTGGTCCTTTGTATCTTATGGTATGATTTGTAACACTTGTAAGTAACTAGAGAGCAATATGCAACATTCTTGAAAACTATACACTTCTATTATTTTGTACTTGTTGTGTCTCTCATTTACTTGTGTTTCTTAGTATCATTGTAGCCGGTTACTAGTTTCCCATTTGATCTATTAAGTGTTCTAAATCAATCTCTAATCATTGTGTGTTGTGTTGTAAGTGACCAAACCCCCTCAAACGGTCCTGTACTTGCTTCAAAATATTTTACACTTGGAATATTTATGATTTTGGGTGTAAAACTTCCAAAGCATCTCTACTTTTGTACTTCAGTGCATGCATGCATGAAGACTTTGAATGTTTTAGGTGCATCAGCCTTACATTAAACCTTACAAACTCCCCCTAGGCTGATGCTACCAAAACGTATAAAGCTATTAGATATTGGCAATCCTCATTATAATAATGACCATACCTTTCTTCATCAGATGGTCAGGATCACTCAGACTTTCATAGTATCTTCTCATCTCAAAGAGATCATGCAGAGGTAGATTGAACATGTCCTGCCATGTGTAGACATCTTCAATACCTTGATCTTTGATACCATTCCATCTTTCTGGATTAGTGGAGTAAGTCCTAGACAAGATAGGTCTTCCTGATGCAAGAGGAGCTGCTTGAATTGGAGTCTTAGGATGTTCTGACTCATTTGAAGTTCTGGAGGTGGATGAGCTTGTCTTCTTCTTCTTCTTTGAGTTGGGTTTAAAGTCCATCCTTTTCCTCCTCTTTGAACTCTTTGACTAAGAAGACTGGCCTGCAACACCTTGTTCTTGAGTCTTGTATTTCTTAGTTAGATCTGCCTCCCTCACAGGTTCAGACGGAGAGGGAGTTTGACCCTATTGTGGATCAGAAGATGAAGCTTGTTGAGACACAGCAGGAGGTCCAAGTTGTGTTGTCTTAATTGGTTCAAACTTAACCTCTACTTCATGTGGGGCTTGACTTGGTGGGGAATGTAAATCAATGAGCTCTCCTTTTTTATCTTCTGCTTGATCACCCTTATGTGCTCATCCATGGTGGATAGAGACATTAGGCCAAGTCTCCATCTGGAGAATCCATACAGCTTCAAGTAGATCATCATCCTCTGCCTATGAGCAGACTTCTTTTGATTTTTCTAGATGATGGCTCTTGCTTTGGATGCTTCTTCCCTCATCTTCCTCTTTGTAGCCTATTGGACCCTGAAAGGATTATACATGCCAATTCAATAGGTGAGCTGATGGTTTCTCTACTAGATTCCCATAAGACCAAGAAGTAATGCGGATGAAGATCATGCACAGAAGAAAAACCGAGTATGGCTAACCGCATTTATAAATACGGAAGTCATAAAACAAATACGAAAAAGTATTTGTTCTTCCACATTAACAAATGTGGATAGCTTAGAAGAAATGCCGACAAGATTTTGTTCATCCGCATTTGCCAATGCGGATGACCAGACAAGTTCGCAGAAGTTTGTTCATCCACATTAACCAATGTGGATGACCAACATATTAATGCGGAAGATCAAGTAAAGAAATGTTGTTCAAGTCAACTCATCCGCATTTTCCAATACGGATGAACAAGATGTAATGCCAATCAAGACTTAGACTAGTTCTGATCTAATAGGTCAAGGGTAGTTTAGTTATTTTGTAAAAGGCATCTTCTCTGCCTATAAATAGAATAGAGAACCTCATACATGAGGTGACGGTTGATAGACAATTAGAATATCTTTTGTCTTTTATTCTCTAGGTGCATTATTACTGTTCTTGCAAAAACACTAGCATTTACCGTAATCAATCACCTTCATCAATATATACAAAAGCATTTATGAGTATATTCTTGCATTAAATGTTTATTGATTGTTTGTTTCCGCCATTCAATCTTTGACTTGATTACCATATTCGATCCTAAGTGAGAATCTCAATCTCACTAACCTAGTCAACTGGTATCAGAGCTTTGGCTCTCGGTTCTCTTTCAGATCTGCCCAATATCTGAATAGAACTTGATTGATCTGGTGGTAGAGTAACGATCATCTCTACTTAGTAAACAACAGAAAATACTCTTAAAAAGGACCTCTGTCAATACGTTCTCACCTTCAAGACCTATATACAAAACCATCATATTAATACGAAAATCAGAAATATAACTAAAGCTACGACAGAAACCAAGTAACATTAACAGATCTTATTTACTGAGCATTTGTTGAAAGATTTGGACTATTCGGACTAATTAATCTCAAAACTCCCCTAATCCATACTTAAACAAGTTAAAACTAATATGGATTCTCATAGTTTTTCAAAACTTGGTCATACACCTAAACCTCCTATGCTTAAACATAAATCTGAGTTTAAACAATGGAAAATCAGGTTTAGGAATTACATTACATGTGTAGATCTTGATTTTCGGATCTCAATCTACAAAGGGCCAAACATCCCTTTTACTCTGTCTGCAGATCAAGCTACCATCTACAAGACGACAAGAATACCCATTGAAGATTTGACCCTTCATGATGAAGATTACAAGAAAATTAAAATAGATCTAAAAGCTTACTCTATCTTAACTCAAGCACTCAAGAAGGACGTGCTGAAAAGATTGGAGAAGTATGGTACTGCCAAAGTAGTATGGGATGTACTGTGAATCATGTGTGAGGGGAGCAGTGAAGTTGTAGAGATTAACAAAGATAAACTTGTTAATCAATATGAAACATTCATCACTTTAAAGGGTAGTCTATATCCAAGCAGCTGCATAGATTTGTACAATTGGTAAATGATTTGGAAATCATGGGAGTCACTTACAAGGTCAAGGATTTAAAAAAAGACAATGCTGCACAGTCTTCCAGAGACCTGGAAACAAAATGTGACAATGTTAAAGAACACTCTTCATCTTGAGAGTACAACTCTAGACATAATGATAGCTAAGATAGAAGCATTGGAGTTAGATGAAAGAAGCAGAAACTTAGGAGGACCCAAAGTGATTGAAGCATACAAATTCCCATCAGAATCTCATTCTATGGAAAATGCCTTCATCACTGAGGAGGATGATTTCATCTCTTTAAGAGATCAACTGAATACCATAGGGTTCATTGCAACTCCATCAACTAATTATCCATCAACATCATCCCCAGCATCCAGAGTCACTATTGCTCCTACAACCACTCCTGAAGACCCAAGATCCGAAGAACAAAAGGCAACTTACAATGCTTTTGTTGCAAGCTTTGAAGCATATTTAGGAGGAAGACTCACATCAGCAAATCTTATCCAGGAAGAGTTAGAAGAAATGGACCCAGATGATGTAGAAGAAATGGATATGCAATGGCAAATGGCCATGATTGCTATGAGAGCAAAGAAATTTTTCATAAAAGGCAGAAAACTCAGCCTTAATGAAAATACAAAGCTTGGATATGATAAATCCAAAGTGAAATGCTTCAACTGTGGTATGGTTGGCCACTTTTCAAGAGAATGCAATGCCCCCAAAAGAAACAACTTTCAAAGGAATTCTCAAAACTAGTCATCCCCACAGTCAAACTCAAGCTTTCAATCCAATAATCATCAGCAGCAGTATCATCATCCACAACAACATCAATCATATCAAAACCAACCTCAACTGACAAACCAAGCTCATGGAAGCAGTCAGTCATCTGCAAATGCTCTCGTGATTAAGCAAGATAGAGTATGTGACTGGAGCCTTTATGCAGAGGAAGTCAAGCCTCAATTTCAAAATCATACACTGATGGCTCACATCAACGATGGTCCATCGCCCATGCCTTCTAAGGTAAAATCTAACTTGTGTAGTGAAAAATACATTAATGAACTGCAAGGTTACAGAGAGCATAACCATAAACTTGCAGACAAGATAAAAGAGGGAAAAGTAAAGTTAGAGATGTTAAATAGAGAGATAAAAGGCTTTGAAATCAAAATAAAATCTCTCATCTCTGACATTGAAAAACTGCATGGTGAAAAGTACACTCTTGCAGCTGAGAATGAGCAACTTACTAAAAAGTTAGCTCAATTTAAAGCTAAACATACTCTTACTAAAGTGAAACTAGAAAAGTTTTAGTTATCTTCAGTTAAGCTACAAGTGATGCTTGATTCTCAAAAGAATCCCAAGGACATGTCTTGGATTGGGTATAATTCACGTCCTCCACCATATAATGACAACTACACTGTCATGCCTGAATCTATCACCCTTAATGAGGAAATTAAAACGAAAGCTATGGAACCAAAATCTATAGTAAACAAGTAACCAATCCTCAAAACAAACCTGATGTTTATATTGAAACAAAAGGATAAAATCATACGAGGACATCCAATCAAAATCAAAGAGTGTTCGGACGAGGTAGTGTGTGTCATCAACCCATAAGCCCCATCAAGGCAATTGTTCCATTTGTGAAATTCATACCTTCTATTTTAAAAGGTAAAAAGAAGTTTGTGAAGTCAGTGAAACTCACTGTTTGGAGCAGTTCTGATAATGAGATTATATCTCCAAACAATTCAAGCAAATCAGAAAAGGTTTTACTACAAAAGAAACAAAAAGGATCATTGAGTTCAACACATAAAACTCTATCAGACCCTTAGTCTTCAAAATTAAGACATGGTGTTGGGTTTGGTATTTGCAACAAGGAACACGTTGACCAGTTTCAGAAAGAGGTGAGAAATGGGTTGAAGAAACAAAAATAGCCTAGAAAATCAAACAAATGTAGTGTTGTGAAGCAGAGAGAGCAGCGAAGGGGCCTTTCCTCACCTCGGGCAACCACTTTCCATTTTTGTAGTTAAATCCAAAACTACAAAAAGGGTGGATTTTGATTCATCCCCTAAGCAAAATAAAGTGGCTCAGCAGCAAATGAGAAAATCAGCTATAGGAACGGTGAAGGGGGTCACTTATAACACAACAACACAAAGAGAAGATTAACCAAACTAATCAACTAGTAAGACTGGATTGACCACAAGTTTGACACTAAGAACACAAGTAATATGTAAGAGATAGAACAAGAGAATACAAGTGTTTAGTTTTCAAGGATGCAGTATATTGCTTTCTCAAGTTCTACTACAAGTGTTACAAAGCATATTAGAAAGATACAATTACAAGGAATACTTATACTACAACTACAGCGGCTATACTTTGAAAGCTAGCTGGATACAATTGACTAGACACAAACAAAACCAATTGTAGAGTCAAAAGGCAGATTACCTTTTGACTAGTGACTATGACATGCCATAGCTCACATCCTTATCTATTACAAAAAGAATAAAGTACATGAAGTAGAAAGTTACAGACTCAAGACCTCAATGTACAGTTACCAAAAGCATGGACCTTTCCACCAACTCATGTAAGTTGGTGACTTTACAGAGATGTAGTGGAAAGGTGTCTAGCTTTATGGAACAGTACATCTGATAAAGCCTGTCAAAAGTCTTCGGAAGAAATCTGTCTTCATGAGTTGAAGCTTCGGAAGACTTTGTCTTTGAAGCTTCGGAAGACTTCATCTTTGGCTTCGGAAGATATTGGTCTTGGCTTTGGAAGATTTCACACTTAGAATATTTTTGTTGCACGTGTGAAACTTCCTAGGCATTCTTCTTCAATGCACTTGTGCAGCATGCAAGATAGACTTTGGATGTTTGGATTGCATCAGCCTCTTCATTAATCTCTACAAACTCCCCCTAGGTTGATGCTTCCAAAACACTTAGTAGACTTCATATATGAGTAGTCCTCATTAGGATGATCACCATTCCTTTCTTCATAAGATGATAAGGATCCTTCAGACTATCAAAATGTCTTCTCATGTCAAAGAGATCATGCAGAGGCAACTGAAACATATCTTGCGAAGTGTAAATGTCTTCAGTGCCTTGATCTCTAATGACATGCCATCTTTCTGGATTTGTGGTCTGTGTCCAGGACATGATGGGTCTTCCTGATGCTAGAGGAGCTATTTGAATTGGAGTTGATGTAGCATCCTCTAGCTGCACATCCTTAGGATGTTCTAACTCATCTTGGGGTTTAGAAGAGGGTGCAGTCTTCTTCTTTGCCTTTGGTTTAGAAGCCATCCTCTTCTTTCTCTTTACAGGTTTTAACTTAGAAGATTGGCCTGCAGTACGAGATTGATCTTCATTTTCTTTCTCAGTTGGGACTTTCCCTCTCTCAAGCTCAGAAGGAGAAGGAGGTTGACCCTGCTATGGCTCAGAAGATGAAGCTTGCTAAGATTCAGTAGGATGTCCAGGTTGTGTTGTCTCTGGTAGTTCAACCTTAACCTCCACTTCAGGTGGGGCTTGACTTGGAGGGGAGTGTAAATCAATGAGCTCTCCACTTTTGATCTTCTGCTTGATCACCCTGATATGCTCATCCATAGTGGATAGAGACATGAGGCCAAGTCTCCTTCTGGAGAATCCATACAGCTTCAAGAAGCTCATCATCATCTGCCTGTCAGTAGACTTCTTCATGCTCTTTTGGATTAAGGCTCTTGATTTTGAACCTTCTTCCCTTAGCTTTCTCTTAGTTGTCTTTCTGTCTTTGACTATCTCAATTTCTAGTTGATTTAAGTACTCAAACTCAACATAGTCATAGGACAAGGGAAGAAGTGCTTCTGCCTGATAGAGGCATGTGGCACTCAGGTAGTTGATCATCTTGATCCTATCTTCTTCTTTGTCTACCTGAGGTTCTTGTTGAACCACATCCTCTTGTGCAAGACTTTCTTGAACTAGGGAGAGGGTAGACATATGCTGTACAGTCTTTCCGTTCTTCTCTCTTTTTTGATTTGTACTAGAAGTTCTGCATCTTCTACCTCCTTCTTCTCCGTTGACCTTTCTAGGTCACCAGTTTATTTAATTCTTATAAGGGGAGAGAGATGACATTGTCTATGTCATAGTTCCTTGTCTGCAGATAGTTTATCTTGACTGCCCTCAACTCATCATTCTAAGTGTCTGGTCTGGGGCAACCCTAATAGCAGACTCCATGAGTCTAGAAGACCCAGCAGAGGAACTTTCTCCCCTCAACCTCCTTTTCCTCTCTCTATCCTCCTTCTTAATCTCCTCAGATGTCATCTTTCTTTTCCCTTTGTCACTCACAGACCTCTGTGACTCAAGGTGGAGAGAGCTTTGGCCTTCATTGCTTGATGCAGCTTCTAAGCTCTGGCCAGAGAGAGGTTGAGAATCACCTTCACGAGCAGATGTCTCAAAAAGGGTATTGATCACAGTAGCAGTTGTTTGTGATAAGACTGGCGTCTCAGGTTCTGTCACTAGGCCTTCGGTCAAGGTTTCCCCTATGAAGCTAATCTTATGGCAAATGATATGATTAGAAGTTGATGGAGATGACATTGCCCTTGGTATCCCTTCTTCAAACAGAATTTGTAACAAGGAGTCTATAAAGTTTACATTAATGTGAACTTGAGGAAGTTGTTAAGCAGGCACAATTTCAAGTAAGGATGTTGAGTACCTTAGTGTCCATACTCCCTCAACAACTCCCAAGTTCTGTGGTAGTAATGAATTTCTCCACCTTTTTGGTAGCATCACCCACTTGCATAGGTGAGCTAGGAGTTAGGTCAATTACCTCCATAGGTTCTTGTGTTCCTAGTTTAGGTCCTCTTAAAGGTCTCCCAGCTAATTGTTCCTTAAGATATGAAATCTCAAGTTGCTGATCATTAACCTATTCTGTAAGGTAGTCACTTGAGATTCAAGGTCACTAACCTTGGAGACTAAATAGGTGCATGTTGTAGATAGTTGTTGCGCCTTTAGTCTTAGATTCCCCTCATCTTCATCAAAAGACTCATTGGGGGATGAGATGGTTGGACCAACGTCCTCACTCTCACCACCAACTTCAGGTTCTTGGCTGTTGGATTTCCTCTGCTCACTGGCAATCTCATTTGCGATGTAAGTGGGCTGAGTTGTCATTGTTGAGATCTTAATTATGTAATCACTTTCAAAAGTGAGAGCCACTGCCATATGGACATCCTGAACAGGTTCAGAAGTGTCCACCTTAGTAGTAGGTGACTGATGGGGGCTAGAGATAGGAGCCTCAGAAGCACTCATCTCTCTTTGAGTAGGGGAAAAGAAGAGATAATCATGGTACTCACTAAAACCCAGATCTTCATGAGTGTAGAAATCAAGGTTGGGGATTGGTTGGTTGAGATCTATAGGCTGGGGATGGTAACTCCCCTGAAGGTTGATCACTTGAGTGTAGAGACTCAGAGTGATGGGTTAAGGTAGTTTGGCTAATGAGCTCATCAGGCTGAGCATGAGGAACCTCAACACTAATCCTTTATGAGATGGGAGTGGTCTGCTCCTAAGGAAAAGTAGGAGCTCTAGTGTCCACTTCCTCCTGTGTAGGTAAGTATATGGCGGCCTCCACAGACTGAATAGTACGAGCAAGGGTTCGTTTGGATTTTCTTTGGTATGTGAGGGTGATTTGAGGCTGTGTGGGTGATTAGGATGTAGCAGGTGTGGGTTCAACACTAGCTTGTGCTGCTAGGTTGTCACCTTGAGCAATGAGCTATAACATTTTTGGGACTAGGGCGGTTTCTACCTCAGAGAAGCCAACAGTGGCCTTTCTCAGTATTTTAAAGATGTCGGGCTTCATCTGTCCCAGTTTAAGAATGTTACCTGTTTCCCTTAACTGTGAGCCCAGTTCACAGTTCAGAATGTACTAGACATATCTAGGAAACATGTAATATTCTAAGGAGTCTAAGTTAGCAAGCAAGTTTGTATAAACAAACTGAGAATACCTGAACTTAACCCTTGAATCATCCCATGGATGATTAAGGAGAGTTCCTCAGGAATCTGGTCCCATCCACCATACTTGTTTGATAAGCTGTGGATAACCACATGGAGCAGGAATCTCTACTGAGATGAGACCTTCCCTTTCCTAAAGGTCTTTACAGAGAAATCTCCCTCATATCCCATCTGCTCAAAGGAATGATTAACAGCTTCGGTTGGGAAGAACACCTCACCTTCTTCATCATCCAGCTGAAGAGGCATGTTGATGATGGCCGGAGTGATAAAGACTGTTCTCCCCTGCACTGTGGCAGACAGTGCCTTCTCCCCATCCATAACAACCTCTTGGCAGGTTTTCAAAAATTCAAGCAGATGGTCCTTATAGAGTGGAGGATCAATGGTTAGGGAGGTGAAGTAATTTGACAAAGCTAAGAATCGACAAACCTTTGAGAAATAAGGATCTTTCTCAAAGCTTAACAGAGAAACTTGGTTATGTTGCCTGTGTAGCTACATGGTAAAGTTTGGATCATTCTGTGAGCAAGGTTGGCCATTATGAGGTAGCATAAAGATGAAGAAAGAAGGAAGAAAGAAATTTCAAAGAGAAATTTAGGGTTTTAGGTTTGGAGGATGAACAAATGATAGAAAGAGGGGGAAATCATTGGTTTATATGTGAAAAGGATTTCAGATAAAGTTTAACGAAAGAGGATAAACTTTGAAATCCAGATGTCGGTCCCACCTCTAAAAAAGTAGTTTACTTTTGCTCAAAAAGTAGTTTTCTTGGAAGTCAAAAAGCTTCCGATGGTAAATTATCTTCGGAAGTTTTAAATAAAAAGCTTCCGAAGCTAAAATGACTTTGGAAGAATTTCCTGAGAGTTTTGAAAATTTTGCATCGGAAGAGAAATTAAAACTTGATTACTTTGTATATAAAACACAAAGCTTCCGAGAGTTAATTTTGCTTCGGAAGAAAATAATCCTTAAAAATGAATAAGTGTCTGAGACAAGTATTTAAGCTTCGGAAGATTGATTGGAAACCTCTTCCAAAGGTAAATTTCTCAGACATTTATTTAATTTGAAGGCATCATTTTCTTCCGAAGTTAAAAGCATAACTTCCGAAGGATAAAAAATTGTCAAAAATCTAAGAAAAGTCTTCAAAAAGATATTTTCATCCAAAGAAAACAGGAGCTTATGAAAGTGATGAACTAGACAACTTAGGACACACATATGTTAAGAAATAATAATAATTACTTTTAAGAAAAAACCTACTCAAAGTTGATCATCCCAATAGCTGATATTAGATATTTAAATCTCTGTTCATCAAAAGCCTTTGTAAACAGATCAACAAATTGTTCATCTGTGTGAACTTTGACCAATTTAATTAATCCTGTTTTATAGTTATCTCTTATTAAATGATACCTGATATTGATGTGTTTGGTCCTTCAGTGCTGCACAGGATTCTCTGTGATTGAGATAGCACTATTGTTGTCTATGTGAATGGGAGTCTCCTTGAAATTTAACCCATAGTCCAACATCTAATTCTGAATCCAAAGCACTTGAGCACAGTAGCTTGCAGCAACAATGTATTCAGCTTCAGCAGTTGATACAGAGACACATGATTGTTTCTTGCATTGCCATGAGACAACCCTTCCACCAAGGAACTGACATCCCCCGGATATAGACTTTGCAGTCATGTTACAACCACCATAATCACTATCTGTATAAGCATACAGATTGAAGTCAGGATTCTTTGGGTACCATAAACCAAGTGTTGAAGCACCTTTGAGGTATCTTAGAATCCTCTTGACAGTGATAAGGCGAGACATCTTAGGGTTGGCTTGATATCTTGCATAGATGCATGTAGAAAACATAATATCAGGCCTGCTAGCAGTAAGATAGATAAGAGACCCAATCATAGCCCTATATAAGTGTTCATCTACACACTCCCCCTCAAGATTAGGTCCAAGGGAGTGGTTTCTAGCTATGGGTGTCTTAGCAATCTTACAGTCAGTCATGTTGAACCTCTTTAGTATGTCCTGAACATACTTTGACTGACTTATGAAGATGCCATCTTCAACTTGCTTCACTTGAATTCCCAGAAAGAAATTGAGTTCCCCCATGGCACTCATTTCAAATTTGTCTTTCATTAGCTTCTCAAAGTCTTTGTAGAGATTTGGATCAGTTGAACCAAAGATGATGTCATCCATATACACTTGAACTGGCAATATGTCATTTCCCTATCCTTTGATGAAGAGACTTCCATCTATAGTACCTCTCCTGTATCCATGTTTGCAAAGATACTCAGACAGAGTCTTATACCACTTCCTGGGTGCCTGATGCAGCCCATAAAGAGCTTTGTCAAGCTTGCAGACATAATCAGGATGATTAGGATCTATAAAACCAGGTGGCTGAAAAACCTTGAAGTTCTTGGATGCAGCAAAAGCCAGGAATATCCTAACAGCTTCCAGTCTTGCTACTGGAGCAAAGACATCAGTGTAGTCAATCCCTTCTTCTTGTGAGTATCCTTGAACAACTAGTCTAGCTTTGTTCTTGATGATGATGCCTCTATCATCCTTCTTGTTCCTAAACACCTATTTGGTTCCAATGGTAGTCTTCCCATAAGGAAGAGGACAAAGGTTCCAAACTTTCTAGCTTTTGAATTGAAGCAGCTCTTGTTGTATAGCCTGAACCTAACTTCCATCCTTTCGAGCCTCATCAACTTTCTTTGGCTCTATCTGGGATAAGAAACAAGGGTGAAGACAAACATTTGCTTCATGGGTTTGTCCTCTTGTTCTTACCCTTGTGACAACATCTCCAATGATGTTTGTGGTGGGGTGAGGCTTGTGGATCCTAAGCTGAGGGATCATAACAAGTTGCTGAGAAAGATCTAATTAAAGAAATTTAGATCTGGCATAGATGTGTCTCCCACCACATCAGCACACTTATCAACAGAACTTGATCGAAGCAGTGTGTGACATCATTGATGTTATCATCTATGGTGTGGTTAGTAGCATCAAGAAATTCTTGATCACTGTCACCACCACCATTGTTGTCTTCCACGATTAAGGTATTCTCATCTGGTTGTGGAGTCTCTGAGCTGGAATTTGAAGGCACCCCAAATGTATCAGCTGAGTTTGTCATTGTAGTACTGATAGAAACTTCATTTGCAGAAGTAATTCCAACTGGAGCTAAAGATGTATGACTTGAAGGTCATCTTAGCTTAAATCTTGGATCAGGATCACATGTATTTAGATTTTCTGCAGATCCTGAAACATTCTCACAAGATTTGCTAAAACAGTTGGTAACTAAATCAAGATCAAATACCCAATTAGGACCACAACCAACCACACAGGGTGTGTGTTCATTGAAAGTCACATTGGCTGACTCCTTAACAATTTTAGTTCTGAGATTGTATACTCTACAAGCCTTATCTTGAGAATAGTATCCAGTTAAGTATCCATCATCTGATTTTTCAACAAACTTGGCAATTTTGATCTTTGGTATTCAAGATGGTGCAAGGACATCCAAATGACCTGATAAAACCAATGAAAGGTTTCCTCTTGTGCCAAACTTCATAAAGAGTCTTTCCATATGTCTTAACAACTAAAACTCTATTCTGCACATAGCAGGCAGTGTTGACTGCCTCTACCCAGAAGGTGATAGGCAGTTTAGAATCAAACAACATGGTTCTTGTAGCTTCAATCAGTGTCCTGTTTCTCCTCTCAGCAACACCATTCTCTAAGGAGTCATGAGAGCATTGTATTGTCTTGTAATACCCTTTTCATCACAAAATGTATCAAGGATTTGGTTCTTAAATTAGTCCCTTGATCAGATCATATGATCTTGACCTTGTGATCAGATTGATTCTCAATCTTTAAGATGAATTCTTTAGAATCTCAGGAGTTTCATCATTAGTTCTAAGGAAGAAGACCCAAGTGAATCTTGTAAAGTCATCTGTGATCACTAAACGATAAGAGGTCCTTCCTAGACTCATTACACTGGTGGGGCCAAAAAGATCCATATGTAACAAGTGTAGGGGTGTAGTGATGGAGTTCTTTTCCTTAGGCTTGTGAGATACCTTATGTTGCTTCCCTTTCAGGCATGCAACACAATGGTCATCACTTGTAAACTCTTTCTTTGGCATTCCAGTTACCAAGTCATGTTTAATTAGTTTATTCATGTTCTTAAAGTTTTCATGGCACATTCTTTTATGCCATAGGAAAGACTCATCACTATTGGATTTAGACAGAAAGCATGAAACTTCTCCAGAGGGAGATGTTTTTAGCAAATCCATCTTGTACATGTTCCCTTTCCTGGGGCCTCTAAGTAGGATGTGCTCATAAGGAATGACCACACTAGGCTTGACAACAATGCACTCATGCTCAGTAAAGAGCATATTATGACTCTGATCACAAAATTGGGATACACTTAGAAGATTGTACCCAAGCTCCTTGACAAAGTTTACCTTTTTAATGCTGAGCTTACCATTTGTGACCTTGCCCCTTCCTGAAATGTAACAACCTTAATCTCCTCCAAAAGCAACTAATCCTCCATCAATCCTTTCAAAGTTCTGGAGTAGTGACCTATTGCTTGTCATGTGCTTGGAACAACCACGTCTATGATCCAGACATTTTTGTTTGTCTTCAGCTATCCATGCACAAAGGAAATGGTTAGTTATATTTGGAAACGCAAGCCTTGCTTGTCTTGGGCTCATTAAGAGAAACAGAAGGTAATGCAATAGTAAAAGATCCTATGGTTGTACTAAGAGGATCTTGAGCTATTGTTGATGGAGAATTCTCAGTCACTTGGTCTTTCTTAGACTTCCACACCCCCTCTGGAGTGTTGGACTTGACCTTCAAAACTTCGGAAGCTTTTGGAACTTTGGAAATTTTGATGACTGAACCTTCAGAAGATTCTGCAGACACTGCAGCAGACTTCAGTGCTTTGAAAGAACTCCTTTCTTCTGAGACCAACTTCTCTTCCGAAGGTAATTTTCCAATTGCCTTCTTAGATTTGGAGCTTCTGAAGGAAATAGATTTTCCTTCCGAAGCTTGAATCTTATTGAGACCTTTGAAGTCTTTATCTTGGTCATATGGACTGTACCTTTAGGATTGTAGGGACAATCCTTAGCAATGTGAGTGGTACTTTCACACATGACACACACTATTTTCTTCTTCATAAGAGTCTTCTGTTAGGAACAAGACTGTCTTTGGTCATATCCCTTCTCCACCTTCATCTTTGCAGATGTTGACATAGTCCTTTTGGGCTGGGAACTATTCTTGGAGTTTGATGGTCCAGGCTATGCAGCAGTGGTACATAGCAGATCAGTCTTCTTCTTGTTATCGAAATGATTTGAACAAGAACCAGAACTCTTGGCAGAAGAGTTTTGGTTGATGTCTTCAGTCCTTACTACTTCAAATCCTGCAGAGATGAAAACGTGTTTCTGCTTTGAGTCAAAACTAGGCTTGATCTCTTGAGTATTCCTTGCTTTTCTTTTACTCTTTCTGATCAAGTTCTTTCTCATGGACTTAGTCATCACAGTCTTCTTCTTCTCCTCAAAAGGATAGTGGCCCTTCTTAGAATCCTCCTCTTCACTCTTCCTAGAGTAATTCTTCACTATCTCTTCTTCATCCTCTTCACTCATAGGATCTATGAGAGGAAGCTCATCTTCACTAGTTCCACACCTAGGAGGTCTTACAGACAAGATTGTGTGTGGAGGAGCTATCTCATTGGATCATAGTCCCTGCCTGTTTTGATAGCACACCTTGGTGTGTAGGGATGAGGATATCATGTTCTTGAAGGTCTCTTCTTCAAGAACACTCTTTTTTGCCCTGGCTTTGCTGATCACAAGCTTAGCCTGGCACTCAGTCAGCATGGTTATGAGATCTTTGATTTGAGTCCTAAAATCTGTGTGCTCATGTTTTAGAACTGAAATGGTTTTCTCTAAGTCCACTATCTTTAGTTTATAATCATTTTTAGACTTTCAAAAATCAGATTTTAAAATGTTTAAGGACTCAAGATGAGATCTCATCTCCAAGTTATAGGACCTATATCTATTGACTTTAGCAATGCATTCAGGAGTACAGAGATGTTCCAATACCTTGTCTTCATCATGATCTGCCATCAGTGCTTGGTTTGGAGAATCATCTTCCACCTGAAAGCTCCAATCAAAGCCTCTTTCTTCAACAACATAGCAGCCTGCTGCTTTGACTTCTCATTCTATAGAGCTTTGTCAGTGTAGTTAGATCTAGACTGTGTTTGGCCACCACTTGTTTTAGGTGCCTTACACTCTCTAGAAAAGTGGCCCATCAGGTTATAGTTGTAACACTTGCTTTGCCTGTGTCCAAGCCAAACTTTCCACTGGTTGCATTGCTTGGAAACTTCCTTCCAGTCCTCTTGTAGATCTTCTTGGCTCTATGAGTGATAAGAGCCATCTGCTCGACTATTTCCATGTATTCCAGATCATCTGGATGAATACAGTCCAGGTCTTCAAAAGTGAAAAGGGAGTTGCCACAGCTTTCATCGGAAGACACAAAAACCTGAGAAGAGCTTGTCTCTTGGAATGGGTTTCCTTGAGTGTAGTTCTCCCTTGGTGTCTCTGGGAAGGTGATGAAAGGGCCCGTTTGTGAGTTGTTAGTGTAGCATATAAGATGATGTTGGGGTTCTATGCTATCCCTTTCAACCACACATAGGACTGAACCCATTTGATTGTTGGAGTTGCCAGATAATTTTGAATGTTCATCTCCATCTCGTAGCCATTGAGAATCCCATATAACTCTATTAGAGTAAGAGTTTTGAGATTTTCAGTTCTCTTGATTACCAAACAGTAGTGTGTCCACTGCCTAGGAAGTGGGGACATGAACTTCCATACAATGTCTCTATTTTCAAGAGAAACTCCTCTATCCACAAGGGTATACACAATCTTAACATACCTTAAGTATGTCTCTGTTTTCAAGAGAAACTCCTCTGGTTTCACATGTTTTGAAGGTGAAGTTTTCAAACTGCTGCTTTAGGACATCTTTCTTGTTCTCCTTTGCTTCAGATGAGCCCTCATACATCAGTTTCAGTGCATCCCACATCCGCTTAGCTGTTTTGCACTTCTTGAAACCTCCGTAAACAGAGCTTGGAAGAGCAGTTTGAAGGGTTGTCTTGGCTTTTCTGTCAATCTCTACTCTCTTCCTATCTTTATCAGAGTAGTTAGCCACATCCTTGGGGATCATACCAGCACCAGTAGCAGAGGGGTGCTAGGTATGAAAGGTCCATTCTCAATAAATTCCCATATTCTTGAATCTAGAGACCTGATGAAGCCTTCCATTCTCAAACACCAGGTATCAAACTCATCAAGAGTGATCAGTGGGGACTTGTTCATGGCTCCAGTTTCCATATCAGTCTTGGAGGTGGCTGCCATTTGAAAAGTTGAGTATTTATGTGTGTGAGGGATCTTAAGATGGTGAGATCCTATATCAAGCGCCTGGACAGCTCTCATATCAAATGCAGGACCGGGATAGGGGGTCACTTACAACACAACAACACAAAGAGGAGATTAACCAAACTTAATCAAATAGTAAGACTGGATTAACCACAAGTTTGACACAAGAACACAAGTAATATGTAAGAGACAAAACAAGAGAACATAAGTGTTTAGTTTTCAAGGATACAATATATTGCTTTATTGTTCTCCTTGGCTTCAAATGAGCCCTCATACATCAGTTTCAGTGCATCCCACAACTGCTTAGCTATTTTGAACTTCTTGAAACCTTTGTAAATAGAGTTTGGAAGAGCAGTTTGAAGGGCCGTCATGGCTTTTCTGTCAATCTCTACTCTCTTCCTATCTTCATCAGAGTAGTTAGCCACATCCTTGGGGATCATAACAGCACCAGTAGCAGAGGGGGTGCTAGGTATGAAAGGTCCATTCTCAATACACTCCCACATTTCTTGAATCTAGAGACCTGATGAAGCCTTCCATTCTCAAACACGAGGTATCAAACTCATCAAGAGTGATTAGTGGGGACTTGTTCATGGTTCTAGTTTCCATATCAGTCTTGGAAGTGGCTGCCATTTGAAAACTTGAGTATTTGTGTGTGTGAGGGATCTTAAGATGGTGAGATCTTATAACACAACAACACAAAGAGTAGATTAACCAAAGTTCATCAATCATTAAGACTGGATTAACCACAAGTTTGACACTAAGAACACAAGTAATATGTAAGAGACAGAATAAGAGAACCCAAGTGTTTAGTTTTCAACGATGCAGTATATTGCTTTCTCAAGTTCTATTACAAGTGTTACAAATCATATTAGAAAGATACAAAAACAAGGAATACTTATACTACAACCTACAGCCGGCTATACTTTGAAAGCCAGCTGGATACAATTGACTAGACACAAACAAAATCAAGTGTGGAGTCACAAGGCAGATTGCCTTTTGACTAGTGACTATGACATGCCATAGCTCACATCCTTATCTATTATAAAAAGGATAAAGTACATGAAGTAGAAAGTTACAAATTCAAGACCTCAATGTACAGTTACCAAAAGCATGGACCTTTTCACAGACTCATGTATGTTGGTGACTTTACAGAGATGCGGCGGAAAGGTGTCCAACTTTATGGAACAATACATCAGATAAAGCATGTGTCAAAAGTCTTCGGAACAAATCTGTTTTCATGATTTGAAGCTTTGAAAGACTTTGTCTCTGAGGCTTCGGAAGACTTCATCTTTGGCTTCGGAAGATATTGGTCTTGGCTTCGAAAGATTTCACACTTAGAATATTTATGTTGCATGTGTGAAACTTCCTAGGCATTCTTCTTTAATGCACTTATGTAGCATGCAGGATAGACTTTGGATGTTTGGGTTGCATCAACCTCTTTATTAATCTCGACATCAGTTGAGTCACACAAATCAAAATCTAATTCAAGCAACAAATAAATGTATTGTGACATTTGTGATATGCCAATCATAAGACAGAAGAGTACTTTTATAATCAATATTTCTCTATATGTGACATGAACAATCACTCCACCAGAAATTGTTATTTTAACAAATACTGTTCTCCTGTGACATGAGAAATCACAATACATTTGATTGTTACTTCAATCAGAAGGGATTGAGAATTCCCCAAAACAAGCCCATCTAAAAAACGTCTACTGTGAAACATACTGTCAAACCTCATTTTCACAACAATCAATCTTGGCATCTAGATCAACAAATGACAGGAGCAATTTGAAGGAATTGTGGAAGGGTCAAAGAAAACATCACACAATGAAACTCAAAATTGACCTTCCCAAACAAAAAGAAATTTCTTATAATGAAAAATGGGTTAAATTTCTAGAAAGAAACAGAGACCAAAGGTTTCATTACTCATCTGAATCTTTAGTAGATATTGATGAGATGACTCACCCAGTTATTACCAAAAATCTCCCAAGACACCTCCATCTAAACCATAATTTAGAAGGAAATACCAAGAAGTCACCATTTTGAATAGGAACGGGAAACCCAAGACCATCTTGGCTTGGGTTCCTTATTCTAGTTAGTTCTTTTTGCTTGCAGGTTATCCACACAGGTCCAATAGCTTATGGAACGTGGATAGTGGACGCTCCCGACACATGACTGGAGATCGTTCCCTCCTTCTTGACTTCAAGCATATAGAAGGAACTACTGTAGCATTTGGAGGAGATTCACAGGGTGGCAGAATTACAGCTGAAGGATCTATGACAAATAGGATACTGAGCTTTGACAGAGTGAACTACTATGAATAGTTGAACTTCAATTTGCTAAGCATGTCTCAGATCTATGATAAGAAATATTCTACTCACTTTACAGACACTCATTGCTACATTCTGAATCCTAGATTTCAGACCTCTGAGGAATGGGTTGCCCTAAAGACCCTGAGGAAGAATAATACTTACGTGTTAAACCTGTGTTCTACATCACTTAAAGAAGAAACATGTGTTTTGTCAAAAGCATCATTTGATGAATCACAGCTTTGGCATAGATGTTTGGGGCACACAAACTTTAAAAACATGAACAGATTGGTTAAAGGAAACCATGTCATTGGTCTTCCTAAAAAAGTATTTCATTTTGTTGATCATTGTTCAGCGTGCTTCAAAGGAAAACATCACAAATCATCTCATAAATCCAAGCTGGTGAACACAAACAATACTCCATTGAAGTTACTTCACATGGATCTATTTGGACCAATGCATGTCATGAGTATTGGAAAGAAATAGTATTGTTTGGTGATCATTGATGACATTTCATGATTTACATGGGTTTTCTTCTTGCTTCATAAAAATGAGGCATCCCAAATCATACAAGAATTTATCACAAAAATTGAAAATCAACATGATCATATGGTCAAAACAATAAGAAGTGATAATAGTACTGAATTTAAAAATGAAGGTATGTGTTCTTTTATGCAACCAAAGGCATTGCTCATCAATTCTGTATAGCTAGAACTCCTCAACAAAATGGGGTAGCTGAAAGGAGGAATAGAACATTGATTGAAGTAACTAGAACAATGCTAGCACATGCTAAGCTGCCAATCAACTTCTGGGCAGAGGCAGTTAACACATCGTGCTTTGTACAAAATCGAACTCTAATTGTAAAAGAAAGCAACATGACTTCATATGAACTGCTCTTTCATAGAAAACCATTCATTGGATTTCATAAATCATTTGGTAGTCCTATCTCAATATTAAACACCCGAGTCTAAGGAATGATTCTTTGTAGGTTATTCTTCTGTTTCAAAGGCTTACAGAGTGTTTAATCCTAGATTATACATTATTGATGAATCAAAAAATGTTCAATTCAAGGAACATTCGGTTCCCAAATCTACAAATGGTCCCAACTGGTTGTTTGATATTGACTCATTTACAAAATCATTTGATCAATTTCACTTGTCTGAAGCAGGAAATCTTCATTCAGGTGACACTTCATTCAAGTGACACTTCATCAGCTATAGAAAGAAGAGACGACTTTCCACTGATTCCTCCTACATCTGCTGAATACATGAATGAAGATATTCCTCTCCAAGCAGATCCCATCAGACAACCATCACAAAACCAGAGTGTTTCAACTAAAGGAGGTCTAAGCCTATTACCATCACACTCCAATGATGTGTCAACTAAGATCAAAAATCAAAAACAAGCTACTCCTCTAGCTGAAACACAAAGAACATCAAATGATGGAAGCAATCACAGTGTTGCTGAAGCTGAAGTAGGAACTAAAACAGAATCTGACTATCTTCATAATTCCACAACAATACAAGAAGAATGTGCCTCTAAATATAACAAACTGAATGTCTCCAATCTTGATGTAACCATTGCTGGTGACTCAATTCCAACCACCAGAATACACAAGAATCATCCAGTTGAAACCATTATTGGTGAAATTAATGAGAGGGTGACAAGAAGCAAGTCCAGTATTGCAAACATCTGTTTGTTCTCATGCTTCCTATGTCAAACAGTACCCAAGAACATCAAAGAGGCTCTTCAAGACAATAGATGGATTAAAGCAATACAGGAAGAATTGCTCCAATTCAAAAAGCAAGAAGTATGGCAACTGGTAGATCTTCCCGAAGGACAATACCCTATCAGTACCAGATGGCTGTACAAGAATAAGAATGATGATAGAGGGATTTTCATCAGAAACAAAGCAAGATTAGTGGCATAGGGATATACTCAAGAAGAAGGAATCGACTATGACGAAGTGTTTGCACCTATTGTCAGATTAGAAGCAATTGGAATCTTTCTAGCATATTCTACATCCATGAAATTTACTGTTTATCAAATGGATGTAAAGTGTGCCTTCTTGTATGGAAAGATTACTAAGGAGGTCTATGTGAGTCAACCGCCTGGCTTTGAAGATCTAGATTTCCCTCATAGAGTTTACAAGCTTGACAAAACTCTGTATGGACTTCACCAAGCCCCAAGAAAGTGGTACGAGACTCTATCATCCTTTCTTCTTGAACATGGATATGAAGGAGGAAAGATTGATCAGACTATCTTCAGAAGAAGAAGAGGAAAAGACATGCTATTAGTCCAGATTTATGTGGATGACATTATATTTGGCTCTACAAACAAGCAACTCTGCAATGATTTTGAAGACCTAATGCATTCAAAATTACAAATGAGTGCAATGGGAGAACTCATATTCTTCTTAAGAGTGCAAGTCCAACAGACAATAGATGGAATCTTCATCAACCAATCAAATGTGTGGATACAATGCTAAAGAAGTTTCATTTTGCTGATTGTTAGTCTATTAGAACACCAGCTGATACCAAAGTGAAGATTGGTCTTGATCCAGAAGGCAAATCTGTTGATCAGACTCACTATTGATCCATGATAGGCTCACTTATGTATCTAACAGCTAGCAGACCTGATATTATGTTTGGTGTTTGTGTGTGTACCAGGTATCAAACTAATCCAAAAGAATCACATGTGAATGCAGTCAAGATGATATTCTTATATCTGAAGGGCAAACAGCTCTTGGGTTATGGTATCCAAAGGAAGGAGACTTCAATCTCTATGCATTCACAGATAGTGATTATGGAGGATGCAACTTCAACAGAAAGTCCATATCTGGAGGTTGTTAATTTCTTGGTCCCAGATTGGTTTCATGGCAATGCAAGAAGCAGATAAACGTATCTGTATCAACAGCAGAAGGTGAGTATATTGTTGTATCAGCTTGTTGCTCTCAAGTTCTTTGGATTCAAAAACCAGATGCCTGATTATGGTTTTAACTTCTTGAGAGACTGTGTTGAAAAAGAGTTAATCACATTGACAACACAACAACTATTTTCATAACTAATAATCCAGTTCAGCACTCAAAAACCAAACATATTTAAATTAGATATCACTTTTTGAGAGACTGTGCTGAAAAAGAGTTAATCAAATTGATTCAAGTACCCACTGAAATCAATTTGCTGATTTATTTACTAAGGCATTTGAACCTAGTAGGTTTGAATTCCTAGTTCAATCAATTGGCATGATTAACCTTGAGTAAAACCAATAAAAACATCAAAAACATGTCAAAAATTATTTAAAAAAATCACAAAAAGAAGTCAAGTTTGATGAAGAAAAGAATATAAGGGAAATGATATAATTATAGTCGCTATATCATTCACTGTGCTTAATTTCAAAAATTGCAACACTGTCATGACTTACCAGATATGTTGGTAGGCTCAACTTGGAAGAGAAGATACATGCAGTGATGAATTAAAATCTTATTTAATAGTGAAACACTCATCATAAAGTACGGGTATGTATTGGCTTATCTGAGTGCATGTGTGTGTAGTAACCTAAACACAGCAGGTAATGATACTTTATGAATCTTTTTCACCTACATCTAGTTTCATATTTGTTTTGCTGAGTAAAGACCTGATGAAACATGCACATAGTGCAGATGTAGTGATCTAAAAGATCCCCAATGAGGAACACATCCAAAATTTGATGAATCTACAAAAGCAATACATTCCAAATGAATGAACAAAAGAATCCTTCATGGATCACCTTCCAAAGTGAAGTGAAAAGAATCCCAATATGGATCATCATGAAAAGGATAAAAGTAAAAGAATCCCAATAAGGATCAGTGAAAATGAGTTCTCATAACTTAAGTAACCTGGTAAGGAAAGTTGTGAAAAAGTTCTACCATGCATTATATAAGGTTGGTTGATCATTCCATGCTTGTGAGTGTGAGGTACATATTGAATAAATAAATCAACCAAAAACATGATAAATATCATTTGCATCAAAATATCAACCTGTTATGAGTTTAAGAGGACAAACATACCTTCAATCATCAAGTTCATAAACATGTCCATTTTATCATAAAGGATGCACATGTGTAATGTAAGATTGATATGATCCCAACAAAAGATATACTTCTCTTCATTATTAATAATTATAATAAAATTCACAATGTTTTTAAATCTTTAAAGGTTCTATTCAAATGTGGATATAAAACTTTAGGGGAGTAATTTAAAATTTTTGAGTAAGTCTATATTTTTGTTTAGTAGCTTAAATTACATTCTTAAAAATTCAAAACAAAACAAAAGAAAACACAGGTGTTGTTGCAAAAGCTATACCATAGTATTTCAGTTTATGTAGATTCTTGGAAGTATGAAAAGTCCAAGATCAATCAAACAATGGGAAACTTGTATCACTTCTGACATACAAGTCAATCCAAGCAAGAATTGACAACTCCAACAATAACAACTTCATAAGACACAAAATCAATCAAAGACAACTTTCATAACAAGAAGAACCAAAACAGACACATTAACTTATGATTAAGTTCAAAAGTTAATGCAGGTAAGTTCATTGGTTAATGCGGGTGAAGGTAACCCATGCTTAAAATCAATGCAAGTAACTTTTGATTTCCAAGCAAAACTAATATGGACAAAGATTGTACTCTACTGCATTAGTGTGTTAAAAAGGTATATGATCATGTAAATGTGGAATTTATTCTATTGTATTTGCTACAATGCACAAATGTTGACAAAGTTGAATCAACCGCATTTGCTACAGTGAGCAAATGCTGACAAAATTTATTTTATTGCATTTGCTACAGTGAGCAAATGCTGACAGTTGAATCAATCCCATTTGCTACAGTGAGCAATGATGAACAAGTTTTGTCAACCGCATTTGCTACAGTGAGCAAATGCTGAACAAGTTTTGTCAACCACATTTGCTACAGGGAGCGAATGCTAACAAAGTTTGAATAGCCGCATTTGCTACACTGAGCAATGCTAAGCAAGTTTTGTCAACCGCATTTGTTACAGCGAACAAATGCTGATGAACTTCTTTCTTCTGCATTTGCCATGGTGCACAAATGCGAATAGAAGAAAACCAAAGTAACAAAACTTCCGCATTTGCTACAATGTGTTAATGCGGATGCCTAAAAGCACAAGTTAAACTCTTCCGCATTTACAATAGTAAACAAATGCTGATAGTCAAAGTGCTTTACATTTTCACTTCCACATTTACAACGGTAAACTAAACCGGATGACCCAAACACTTAAAATTTACCCTTCCGCATTTGCTACAGTGACTTAAAAATGTGACTGCATTTGCTATAGAAATTGTAAAATCTTGTAAAAGACATTATTTGACTATTTAAAGGAATATAAAAGGGTCATTTAATACTTTTCAAATTTGAGAGACTCCATAGTGAGACGAGCGTGAAAACACTGACACCCTCTTTGATCATCATCATCATCATCATCAACAACCAAATATTTTAGTGTGTTCTACTCAACGTGTTCTTGTCATCGATTCTAAACTACAGTAGCATTGAAAGAAAGGTGAAATTTCTGAAAATCATTCATGACCTTACTTTCGGACTGTTGAAACAAAATTGAACGAAGAACCAAATGATAATGAAGAACACCCAAAATCCGATTTATTAAAAGATATGTTATACATTTTCAACATCAATGAACATGTAAACTAGAGGAATTCTACCCATCATGAAAAATCTCCATAGTTGTGTTCATCATAAAAACAGAGTCTGATGAAAAATGAAAATGTGTAACAAATTAATGAAATAATATCTAATATATGGTTTATTTAAACTTGAAAAATAGAGAAACTGTGATTGTTTAGCAACAAATTCACCATTTGATGTGACAAAAATGAAACAGTAACTTCAAACGTTCATCTTTGACCATTAAAATCAAACTGATAAATTGTGCACATGCTTTCTCATCAAAACTAACACATATGTCTCTTAAGCAGATTAAATGGCTAATCTTTCATGGAGCAAGCTCCATAATGTAAGTGGTTATTTAGACCCTGATGTACCCGAAGCTAAGGGACTCAGAGACATAATTAAATTCATCTCTACAACAAGGGTGGCTTATGCTATCACTGTTAGACCTATCATAAATGAGAACCTCATAAGGTCTTTCTGGAACTCTGCTGAAGTGATTGAGGCTGATGGTGTTAGGTCTTTATTGGGAAGGATTGATGATGAGCATACACTGACCATTACTGAAGAAACTGTAAGAAGATGTCTACAGTTTGGTAATGATGCAGATGCACTAATTGAGCTAGAAGATGATGATATTACTACCTTCATTGCCGAGATAGGATATGAAGGAGGTTTTAAAGCAAAACAGATCGTGAAGGGGTTAGTAGACTTGCCTTGGAGGTTCCTGATCCATATCTTTTAGCATTGTTTGTCTAAAAGGAAATAGGATGGAATGATATCCCAGTTACTACTTCATTAGCAATTTGTGCTCTATCCACAAATAGGCCATTCAATATGTTAGCTTATGTCTTTAATGGTCTAGTATCAAACATACAAGAATGTAGGAGATACAAATTCTTAATGTATCCAAGGTTCATCTAATGTCTCATAAATGAAGCATTCCCCAATCTAGCTGCTGAGGGACCAGTTCAAGACATTCCACACTATGATGCTAAGTCATATAGATATATCAAGAAGAGGGATCCTAGAAATTTTTTACAGTGGAGCTCACTCACATCTTCTACCTTGGATGCTTCAAAAAATTAATCCTCATGAACAAGGTGAAGAACAACATGCTCCTGCAAATGAGCATATTGAAGAACAACCTATTAATATTCAAAACACTACTGATAAGGAAGTTGAAGACATTGATAGGCAAAGGGCAGTGTCACCCCAGGATGGTGCAGGGGGTGATTCTCACACTGACCCTAAAATTCATGATTTTGCTTCTCCCTTTGCACGTCTACCAATCCCATCTCCACAAAGAACCCCACTACAACCACCCCACTCTTCACAAATTCCATCTCCAAAAGGAACCCTAACACCTCACAGCTCACAACAACAATCTCCACAAACACAACCTATTACTTCTCCACATTTATCTCCTTCTCACCATTCACCTATCCAATCAACCCCAATTAATACTGAACCCATTGAGTTTGGTGACTCTTCCTGTTCCTCTGCCAGATCCAAATCATCATCTTATAAGGATGATAACCCCAACAAAATGCCTATCAAGAAATTTGTCTCGGAAGCTGATCCTTCTGAGAGTTATGCTAAATCTGGTGTCAACAAACCAAATGAAAAAGATGAGATGATCTTTGAACTTCTACAGAAAATAGCAAAGATGGAAAGAATACTAAACAGGATATCAGGCATTATTCAAGACAGACTGGTGGAATTGGATGCGAAGGAAGCTAAGCTGAAATCATTAAAAGAAAAATATGATTTAGAGAAGAAAAATAAAGATAAAGAGATTAAGAAGTTAACATCTGCTCTTTTACACTAAAGAGAAGAAATCAGTGGTCATCTTGACACTCTTGCCATTCAAACCATTTGCATGGAAGAGTAAGAGGAAATAAATGAAGAACAAGCAGAGATTATAACTAATTTGCAAAACCAAATTGAAAGTTAAAACAAAAGAGTCTTTGAGCTTGAGAGGCTGATTGAAATCATGAGAGAATCTGAGGCTGAAGCAAGTGAAAAAGATGAGGAAAGATTTAGAGTGGATGAGATACAATCTTCTTCTAAAAACGATGGAAAAGAAGAAGATACAATTAAGTCAAAGAATGAAGAGTCAAACCTAGAGAAGGTGATCTATTCTGAAAAATCAGCTGCTACACATACTGAAGAAGATGAATATAGAAACATGATGAGTGACTTAGACTGCTTTTCATCTAAAGAATTCATAATTGATGATGAATTTTGGGATTTCATTGTTGACCAGAGGACTAACACTGAACCCATTGTGGTCATTCCTCAATCTCCAGTTCCCTTCGAGAAGGAGTTGAGTATGCAAATAGTACCTGTTGTGTCATTGTCTGCGGAGCAAAAAGATATGATCAGAAAGTTCTGTGAAAAAAGAAAAGGGAAAGGAAGAAGAAGCAGTTGATGATTATGAACAAGTTTACTAAGGCTGAAAAAGTGCTTGAAGAGATTTAAAAGCTTGAATCATGTGAACTCGGCTGGATCGATAAACATCCGAGCATGTTCTTGACGGAAGGATAAACAACAGCACAAACCAAAAATCAAACAATAATACGAACTATAATTGAATGGTTTCATTCATAAAACCTAACGATTACAAGCTCGTTACAACATAAGAATCAAGACTTTTGGCAAGGGGAAGATCGAGCATGATCTCCCCTCTCATCCGGCAGCCCTAGGCTCCGGGCAGACTTCCTCTCAAAATCCTTAATCTCTCTACACATTGAAACTGGTATATATAGGCCTCGGCCCATATTAGATGCGACTGAGCCCGTTCGTGTGATTGGACCATGCGTATGGTTCAATCGTATGACTGGATCATGCGTATGGTTCAATCGTACGACTGGACCATACTTATGGTTCAGTCTTACAAATGTCCCAATCGTATCTCTCAGTCGCACGACTGGTCCATTAGCATGGCTCAGTCATACGACTGAGTCTCATTCGTATATGCTCCTACGAATGACCCAGTTTCATGTGTTTACAACATATTAGGTGTATAACATTAAGTATAGACTATTCAACAAGTGACGGACACACTATATATGACTATATCTACTCCAACAAATTCCCCATTGGACATTGCTTGCGAATAGTAAATACACCTCTTACAATCTTCAGTCAATCTTTGCTCTGGTTGCCAATAGAATCAAACGAAAAACCATATTAGCCAACGTTGCCGATCCGTCAGGTTCCTACCATATCCCTGAAAATGAATTTGGGCACAATAGGTTTCGTTTACTTTGTAGATTACCATCATAGCAGCAAGATTCCCCATATGACTGATTTTTCTAGATAGCGACATGAACAGTTTTCCATTGCTTCAATCTTCACACAGGCTAACTTGATTAACATCAACACCTGCAGAAATTCCCCCTCACATTCAGCATATCCCAATATATAGACATTGTGCTCTCCTGGCGTCTTCACACGATGTATTGGGCAAAAGGTTGAAGGTTCCAATCCACAGCTGACAATATCAAACAAATCAACATGCACGTAGATTCATCATCAGAAACCTGCTCACATCATCTCTTTCTGATTGCGTCTTCGATGTCTCTATACATGCATTCCCCCTAAGAATGAGAATCCTCTCTGTGCGGATAAATATAACTTGATTGGCCCATATGCTCCTGACTACCCCACAAAGTCAACACCGTCTGCTGACATCTTCTCTTCTCTCTTTCGTGTTCCAAAAACATTCACCTATTCTGGAAGTCTGACGAATAATGGGGTATACATCGAACTTATTTGACAAAAGAACCTCAGGGTGAATATGCGTTGCTCATCCTCAAATCTACGTAAGAAGCAGTTCCAGACTTTTTATTTTCTTTTTGGTCTGGAACAAATGTGGATGGCTCATTCGTGCGATTGAATATACGACTGGTCCAGTCGCACGACTGAACATTCGACTGGTCCAGTCGCACGAATGGTCCATTAGCATGGTCTAGTCGTACGAATGGTCCATTTCCATGGCCCAGTCTCATGAACAGGTCTGCACGCAGATTTTCAGATCTGCAGCCGCCAGGGCTACCCAAAACCCTAATCTGACGAATTTTACAAGAACCGAAACAAAATATACATCATCAGATTCGAAAGGGTGATGGGAACGTGGTTTCAAGTTCGATTTTAACATAGAAACAACACAAGTAACAAGATTTGAACAAAACACGAAGAACACGAAGTGGGTTTAACGTCAAGATCTGAAATTTGATCCAGAAATCAAGAGCTCGGGTTGCTAGAATGATTGTTAGATCATTCCAGCAGTTACCGGCTCTGATACCAATTGTGAAGTTGGCTAGATCGATAAACATCCAAGCATGTTCTTGACGGGAGGATAAACAACAGCACAAACCAAAAATCAAACAATAATACGAACTATATTTGAATGGTTTCATTGATAAAACCTAACGATTACAAGCTCATTACAACATAAGAATCAAGAATCTTGGCAATGGGAAGATCGAGCATGATCTCCCCTCTCATCTGAAAACCCTAGGCTCCGGGCAGACTTCCTCTCAAAATCCTTAATCTCTCTACACAATGAAACTAGTATATATAGGCCTCGGCCCATATTAGATGCGATTGGACCATGCGTATGGTTCAATCGTACGACTGGATGATACTTATGGTTTAGCCTTACGAATGTCCCAATCGCATCTCTCAGTCACACGACTGGTCCATTAGCATGACTTAGTCGTACGACTGAGTCTCATTTGTATATGCTCCTACGAATGACCCGGTTTCATGTGTTTGCAACATATTAGGTGTATAACATTAAGTCTGGACTATTCGACAAGCAACAGACAAACTATATATGACTATATATGCTCCAACAAATCCCCTTCTGGTCCTTCACTTCAAACATATACCAGAAAGAGAAAATATTTATCTAAAAAAGCAAAGGGCAAAAGACCAATAGTGGAAGGAGAGCATGTGAAGAAAAGTAAACGAGATGATCCAAGAAGCTTAGCAGCTATTGCTAAATTCTTAGAAGAACATGAGCAGGCTGAGGCTCAATTAAAGAAACAAGTTGCTTTTATTGATATGGAAGAAGGAGAAATAGAGGAGGATATGATGCTGAAAAGGCTGTAGATATGGATAGTCCAGTGCAAAAAGAAAAATTTGTGGATGAAATGGTGGTAAAGGCACAAACAGATGACCTTATGATAAAAGCCATGTTCTTAATCAATCATGGGTATGATGCTGATGAAGTATTTGGCATGAAATATGAGGGAATGAAAGCAGAAGATGAGAAAGTCAACAAACTGCAGGACCCCACGGTTGAAATAGATTATGAGAAGTCTATTGCACCCAAAGTTCACAAGTCAAAGCTATCTGTCATGAAGAAGCAATATTCAACTCCTAAACCTCTACATCCTAATCACTATAAAATGACTGATAGGGAAATGAAGGATTACCTCACCAGTCAAGGCTTCACTAAAAGGAAATTAGGAAACATGAAAACTAACTCACTGAGAGCTGCCACACTAAGATTAATCAATGTAGATACATGTGTACCTAGTTTAGGAGCTCAATGTAAAATGTCTTTCATGTCTTCTATATATGTAATAGAATGGGTACTGAATGAAATGCAATGTGTGATTATGCTTATAATGTTGAATATTTCATTGCTTATTATATAATAACACATGGTTGAACTAACTATATAGGTTTGTGGTTGTTTACATAGTTCTTAGTCAAGAATAGTTGAGAAATATGTTTAAACTTAGTCATGTGAAGGTCTTATGCGAATGGCCCATGCTAAAGGACCATACGCATGAACAAATTCATGCTAATGAACCAGTCACACGACTGAACCAGGAGATTGGATCAGTCGCACCATTGTGACATGAGATTAACTCAGTCGCATGACTGAACACTCAGTCTTGCGAATGGATCAACCGCATGACTCAGTCGCACAACTGAACCATGCTAATGGTTTACTCGCACGAATAAGAAAACCTAACCTATAAACACCACTTAATTCATGGAAAAACATAACAATTCAAATCCCTACGTACTAAATCGTACCCTAGCCATGCAGAGACCTTAGAGAACCTGTTCCAAGTTCATAGATCACACTAAATCATTTTGCAATCGTTCTTAATGTTTATATTCAACCTAAGATCGATTCTACGTGCGTTCTCACTGATTGGATCGCCAATCAAATAGGATTCCGCACTATTTGAGTTGGTATACACGTAAATCAGTTAGTACTTCGTCCCGTACACGATCCTAACAAGTGGTATCAGAGCTTTGGCTCTAAATTTACATGTGATTCAATCGATTTTGACATAAAAATCATTTTTTTTACTCAGTAACGCAATCTTTTTGTGTCAAACCGTGTCTTAGACGTCTCCAGGTCAAAAAGTTAACGTTTTTCCAACATACGGCAATTAGGGTTCTTGAGAAAGTCGTGTTTTTGCGTCAAAATACCTTAAACCTTTGAATTCTCAAAATTCAGCATCTTCAGTCGCAAGATTGACTCAATTGGACGACTGAATCCATTCGCATCCCTCATACGCACGATTGAGTCTTAGTCGGTCATCCATTCATACGACTGAATTGCTTATTTGCATTGTTCATCTGCACCTGTCCATTCGCACGATTGGGCCATCCTCATTGGTTCATTCGCACGTCTGAGCCATCCGCATTGTTCAATCGCTCGAATTGTCCAAACGCACCCTTTCATTTGCACAAGTAAAACAGGTTGTTCTAAAGTCCAAAATTTATAGTAATGGATGATTAATATTCAGCGTTCACCGCAAGGAGGGATTCAAGGTCCAGAATCTATTGCTTCTAGAAAATGAAGTGGGGAATCACAATAAACCCCCAAAGCTCATAACGTTACATGATTACCCACAATGGAAGCAAAGATTTGATATCTACTTAAGTGGGGTAGATCCCAATCTGTTGGAGTCGATAGAGACAGTGTATAGCATGCCTGTAGGTGCAGATGGAGCAAACTTACCTTAGGCGGCATGACTAATGGCCAAAAGGTAAAGTACAATGCTGAGAAGAAAGTATATGCATTGCTAACTCAGTCAATTCCTAAGGACATCTTCCATCAATTTTCTAAGAACAAGCAAGCAAAGAAGCTGTAGGATGCATTGGAAAAACGGTATGACGGGAATGCATCATTAAAGGCTCTAAAGGCTAAAGCGTTGAAGAAGGAGTTCGACAACTTCTCGTAAATGGGTAAGGAGAGCTTGGATAATCTCATCGATTGGT
Source organism: Flaveria trinervia (assembly GCA_025506515.1). Classification (NCBI taxonomy): domain Eukaryota; kingdom Viridiplantae; phylum Streptophyta; class Magnoliopsida; order Asterales; family Asteraceae; genus Flaveria; species Flaveria trinervia. The sequence goes on from CM046449.1 coordinate 40,205,096, forward strand.
TCAACCACTTGATAAGGGAGCTGCACACTCATGGAGTTACAACGTCTATGGAAGACAAGTTGTCAAACTTTGCACATGGGTTGCCAGAGGAGTGGGTTTCCTTTGTATCCAATCTCAGATAGAATGATATGCTCGCAAAGTTAGATATCAACATTTTCATTCTGAAACTAAGAGAGGAAGAGTTGAGGATGAAGTACAGGGCCCAAAAGTAATATATGATCAGAATCCGACACTATACAACTCAACTCCACAAGCTAAAACGTCTGGAGCACCACTTCAAACAGCATTTGTGTCGAGTTCAGCTGCTCCATCTCAAGCTATTACTTCAGGATCTGACACATCAGGGTCATCTAGTACCCAATACATAGCACTTCAAGCCAATGCGACAAAACTAAAGACCGAGAATCTCGGGAATGTGACACTAGAGGTAGCAAAGGAGCACATGGATCTCTTAGCAGCTGTCGTTCAGTCCTATGATGGCCTAGTTGCTGGGAAGATTGGAAACTGCCATTTGGCAGATGAGGTCTACAAGCAGATAGGCGAGACAAAGCTGGAGAGAATGGACATCATGTGGGCCTTAGCAAGTGCAGTCCGGAGAGCCAAGAAGTTTGTCCAGAAGACCGGACAGAACTTGATTGCTACTAAGGACACAACTTTTGGTTTTGACAAGACCAAAGTTACCTGCTTCAACTGTGAGGAAAAGGGGCACTTCAAACGTGAATGTGTGAAGCCCAAGAAGACAGGAAATAGGAATCCATTCCCATCCTTCAATTGTCAGGATAAACCCACAAGCGGTCCTACTTCATCAAGCAAGGAGCCTAAAGCCTTGACGGCTCATGATGACGAAGCACAAGATTGGAGCTTTCGGTTTGTCTCCGGGAGAATCCAACATTGCTAGTGTTGAGGATCTAGATGACGACTCAGCAAGCGAATGTGATATTGCAGTGGAACTCGCGATGTCAAATAATGAAGAAACTGCAAACGTGGTCGATCACCTGTCTGAAGAAGGGACAAGCACAAAATGTTTAGAATCACCAGAACCAGAAAAGTCAGACTCTGCTTTGATGGCTGATTCAACCGCACCCTCTCAGATAAGTACCAAAGACAAATTATTTGAAAGTCATGCATGCATTGAATGTAATAAATTTAGGGAAAGCATAGACTTAAAATTTGCTAGGTTATTATAACACAATGATAGCTTAGTAAATGATGTACAACTGTGCACAGAAGCAAATAGAATTTTAACACAAAATAAGCATAGTTATAAAGAAAAGATAGAACTTTTGAACAAACAACTTTGGGAAACCGATGTTGTAGCTTTTAACCAAGATAATGACATTAAGTTCTATCCAAACTCCCTAGAGGTCACTAAGAAACAAAAAAGAGTTTTGGAAGTCGAAGTAAATTCATTAAAACAAAAACTGCATAGTTGGGCAAGTTCTTCTCATATTATCCAACACTTAGTGAGACAACGTAACAATGGGGAGGGTTTGGATTATAAAGTGGTTCCACCACCACATGAGACCTTGATGAATGCCAAAAGTAAACCAATAAATAACTTCCCAATCAAGGATCATGTGGTGTCCACTCCCTTGTAAGTGATCCAGATTCCACATGTAAACCAAATGAATCTGGCACTAAACAAAAGGATGCCACTTCAAAATCAAAAGGTAAAATGCCTATTGCTAATCTGGATGAAAATTTTGAGAAGGTTAAGGTAAAGTCTGGGTCAACCACGTCTATTTCTGAACCCAAAAGTACCAAACAAGGTAACCAAACACGTGCTTCGTGGTATAAGTCCAGATAAACAATAGGGAAAAGAGGTTAAAAATGTTCAAACAATTAATTTTGTTAAACAAGATAATACATCTAAACAAGAAGTGTCAAAACCCAAACAGAATAAAGTCACACGTGTGTCACACACTTCTCCACCGAAACTGTTAAATCGTCAAGTCGAAAGCAGATCATTCTACAACTGTGGAAAGTATGGGCACATCGCGGCTTACTGTCCTTATTATCATACATGAAAGAAAAAGGTTGAACTTTATGACACTACAGCAAGTTCTTCCAAAAGAAGCTCCTTGACTCCACAAAAATGTGTCAGTGAACCTAAAGTACAACCCATCAGCCAGTCGTCTATTTATCACAAACAGGCATTACATAACACTGGTTTATGGAAAGAAAAGTCCATCCCCAGATATGATAATGAGAACAAGAAGATGAATGATCTTCCCTCACCCTTAAGAGGACAGTGGGTGGAATTTATGATGTGTGATTCTTCTGGGTCACCCAAGCCAGTCAAGGCTTGGGTCCCTAACCTTAACTAATGATTTCCATTGAATTTGCAGGGTGTTCGCTATAGTACTGATACTAACACTTGGATCGTAGATAGCGGAGCATCAAGGGACATGACTGGAAACCGACCGCCCCTATCAAACGTCAAACAAATTAAAGGAGGTCATGTTTCTTTTTCGGGAAATAAAGGAGGTTACATCACAGCTCAATGGGAGGTAGGGAACCAGAAAGTGAAGTTTGATAAGGTAAACTATGTTCAACAACTTCAAAACAACATACTTTCGGTATCCCAAATATGTGATAAAGGTTTTAAGGTAGTATTCGACAACAAGAAGTGCTATGTCCTGAAAAAGGACTATGTGATCCCGGAGGACCAAGTCTTAATATTTGCCTCAAGATATAATGACCTTTATTTCTTGGATCTATCAAAGGCCTCCGCAACGGATCATCAAGTTCAGTGCTTCTTGTCAAAGGCTACTGAGAAGGATTCCATCTCCTGACATAGGAGAATAGGACACATCAATCCAAGGAAGATGAATCACTTGATCAAGAATGATCTAGTGCGAGGAGTAAACTTCAAAACTTCCAACTCCTGGATTTTTGTGTTGCCTGCAAGAAAGGCAAACAGACGAAGAAGTCGCATAAGGAAAAGAAAGTTCATTCCATTGAACTACCTCTCGAGCTTCTTCACATGGATTTGTTTGGTCCAGTCAGTACAAGAAGCATCGCAGGGGACTTGTACTGCTATGTAGTTACAGATGACTACTCAAGATTCACTTGGGTGATGTTTCTGAAATCAAAATCAAAAACATTTGAGTCATTCAAAGAATTGGTAACTACACTGGAGTCACTCTACAAGCTGAAGGTAAGACAAGTACGCTCAGACAATGGAACCGAGTTCAAGAACCAATGGATGGAGGCTTTCTGCAAAGAAAAGGGAATTGTGCACCAGCTCACTTCTGCCTACACTCCTCAGATGAACAGACTTGCTGAGAGAAAGAATCACAGCTTAATAGAGACAGCACGGACAATGTAGTAGACTTGAAACTGCCCATCCAATTTTGGAATGAGGTAGTTGCCAATGCGTGTTACACATCAAACCGAGTTCTGGTGGTAAAACATCATGGCAAGACGTGTTACGAGTTACTTCAATGATGTAAACCAAATCTAGAGTATCTCGAACCGTTTGGCGAACCTTGCACCCTATTGAAGAAAACTCAGGAAGGCAAGTTCAGCGAGAAGGCTGAAGAGGGAATCTTTCTAGGATACAGCATACCAAATAAGAGAGTTTACAACAACTCAACGGGTCGAGTAGAAGTGTTGTGTAACGTGGACGTTCAGAGATACACCACCCCTCTTGCTGGAAAAAGGACCCGCATTATTTTTTGATTATGATGGATTCTTCATGTCCTTTACATCCTCTTCTCCACTTCTGATGATGAGTTAGCAACCAAAATGATGTATGATTTCTTAAACACACCATCACAAGACTCAACATCATCTGGTTCATAAGGTGAATCACCTAATCATTCAGGGGGCACTCGAGGTAAGTGACTCTTCCTCTGACGATGAAGCCGTGGAGAATGATTAGAATGATCTAGAGGAATAGGTTCCTACTACTGCAAGACCACAAGCATCTAACGTTGATGCCTCTGAGTCTTCGGAACTCACACTCCTACTGCCTCAGATACGGAACCAAACGTTCATAATCTTGATTCTGAGGTAGTTGTTCCCACCAGTCCTGGATCACGCCTAAACGTCTATCATCCTCTGGACAATGTCATTGGGGATGTTAGATCAGGAGTTCAGACAAGAAATCAGCTGTATTCAGTTAATTATGCCTCACTAATGGGAAAAGGATACCTTCACCATGGTGCATATCGCTATTTATGTCTCAATTTGAGCTAAAATAGTCGGTGAAGAACTAAATGATGAGGCATGGGTGAGTGCCATGCAAGAAGAACTTCTTCAGTTCAAGAAGTTAGGTGTATGGACACTGGTGGACAGACCTAAAGGCGCTAAGGTCATTGACACCAAATGGGTCTTGAAATGTAAGAAAGATGACCTAGGTGTCATCATCAGGAACAAGGCTCGACTTGTAGTTCAAGGATTTCGACAACTTGAGGGAATTGATTACAATGAAGTATTTGCACCGGTGGCGAGAATGGAAGCCATCTATATATTCCTAGCCTATGCCTCTTACATAAAGATTAAAGTCTATCAACTGGATGTAAAGAGTGCATTTCTTCATGGTGAAATCTGGAAAACAGTGTATGTCAGTCAATCTGAAGGATTTCAGGATCCATATCATCGGGACAGAGTCTACAAACTGGATAAGGCTCTCTACGGGCTTCATCAAGCCCCAAGAGCATGCTATGAAAAACTCTCAACTCACCTTGTGAAACACGGATTTCACAGACATGTTATTGACTATACACTGTTCATCAAAGAAAAGGATAGTGATCTACTGCTTGTTCAAATTTATGTTGATGACATAATCTTCGATTCCAAGAACGAAGACTTATGTAAAGAATTTGAAGCAGTACTGAAGGTAGAATTTGAAATGAGTGTCATGGGATAGATGAAGTTCTTTCTCGGGTTACAGGTAGATCAAACACCAAAGGGCATATTTCTACATCAAACCAAGTATGTAGGGGATATTCTCAGTCGGTTTGACATGGAGAATGCTTCTGCAGCTCGGACTCCACTTGCTAAAAACCATGATGTAGCACCCGATGAGAATGGTGATCTGGTTGATGCCACCATGTACCAAGGAATGATTGGATCCCTCATGTACCTCACTGCCTCAAGACCTGATATCATGTACGCGATGTGTCTTTGTTCAAGATAAGAGGTGAAACCAAAAGTTAACCATCTTATAGGGGTCAAGAGGATATTTTGTTATCTGAAGAGTACACCGACACTTGGGTTGTGGTATCCTCGTGACAATGATTTTGAGCTTACTGCGTACAGTGACTCGGATTTTGGCGGCTACAAAATGAACTACAAATCCACCTCCGTAGGTTGTCAATTCTTTGGGTGAAGATTAGTCACGTGGTAGTCTAAGAAACAAATATCAGTTGTGTTGTCAACTTGTGAAGCTGAATATGTTGTTGTGGCAAGCTGCTGTTCTCAAATCATCTGGATTCAATAACAGATACGGGACTATGGTTTGAAATTTTCTAACACCCCGATATTTGTTGATCATTATGCTGCAATAGCGGTTGTTAAAAATCCTGTCTAACATCCTAAGACCAAACACATCAGCATTAAATATCACTTTATACATGATTGTTTTGAAAAGAATCTAATCGATGTTGTTAAAATAAATACGCATTTCCAATGCGCTGACCTCTACACAAAAGCATTTGATAAACCATGTTTTCTATATCTGTTAGAGGTCAACGGTGTTAAAAAGAAAAGTGATGTCACTCCAGAAGATGAACATGTTTAGTCCGATGCGCCAAGTCCATTTTTCTTATATTTTATTTTATTTTAAATTAATTAATTTTAGTGTTTTTATTTGTTCGCCTATTGAACTCCTAAAACACAAAAACCAGTTTTGGTTTTAGAATTTTAGGGGGAGAATAGGTTAAGTTAGTGAAAAAAAATAAAAAAATAAAACGAGGGAGGAGGACAGTGATAGTGGAAAGAAACGAAGATCGTATCTATGATACTAATTCAAAGTATTTGGAAAATGATAGTACACGGGAACAAAGAATTTGGGACTCTAAATAAATTAACTGTTAAAGATGCAAAATTCAAAGTATAAGTCTGAGAAGTCTAAGCAATATAAAAGGAAAAATGATAGTAAAACTAGCTGCTTCTAAGATAACATAGAGAAAGTAGATCTAGAGGTTGCTAGACCACTACATGATGTGTTGGTAGATTCAACACAATAGATGAGTAGACCTTATTGGTGATTCCAAGTTCAAACTAAGTTGTTCAACTAGCTGTGGGTTATCATATTATCCCTGGTTAACACAATCAACGAAGTTCCAATAAGGGGTGACGAGAAAAATAAACGCCACAAATGTGTGCGGATGACAAAAAATGAGCAAAGCACATAAAAAATAGCAATATGCAATCAAACTAATAACCTAGGTTGTTGTGCGATCTGTGCTAAAAGAAAAAATTATTGCTCAAACAAGAAGATAGGTTGTGTGCCTCTCTACTGTGCGGTGTCACTGACCTGAGGATAAGCACAACCTAAATATTCTAGAATTCACTGTTGTTTGCGCCTCTCTGCTGTGCGGTGGCACTGACCTGAGGCTTCGCATCACTCTGAAAGCTCTTAGAATAGTTTCTTCTAGTCAAAACACCCGTAGACCACTCAAAAATCTCCTAAGGAATGTTGATCACCAAATAAATGTGAGATACACAAATGCTAGTTGAAAGAATTAAACCTTAAATCATCACCAATGGGAGTCAAAAATCTATGTATGGATTTAAGTGGACAAGTATAGTGACAATCATAGTGAGTTGTAAGTCTTGAAAATTCAAATCACTATGTGGATCTGGTTGCTCTAATTTGATTTCCAAAACTTGCAAATGAATCTCGATGAAAACAAGATTGTAGCATCAAAAGATTTTAGTAACATGTCCCAAATGACTTGAGAAACTTGTATGATTCCAAACTAAATTGTTCCAGTTATGATTAAAGTAACTTGACCCTACACTACTCCGGAAGAAAAAAATACCTGATAGATGGTATCTTAGGATTTCAACCTCCCATAAAATTCAAGATAATTTTTCTAGGTTTGTATTAAATTTCTAGTTATTTAAGTTAGTTGTATTCAGTAAAATTAGTATGTCAATGTTAGACTAAGCATCGAAGCTCGATCTGGGATGTAATCACTTAAAAGGGTCAAATCTGAGGTGATCAAACGTGTTTTCAAATGTTAACTGGGTCACGTCTGAGGTGACAAAATGTCTTATTTTTAAAAGGATCACGTCTAAGGTTATCAAAGTTTTTTTAAGTTAAAACTGAAGGGATTTAACAAGTTTATAAAAGTTCATATAATGTTGTATATATGAAAAACGTAGCGGATAAAAGTTTCAAAACTTGTTAACATATAGATTATCAAACTCATTTGTTAAGCTAAACCCAAACCATGGATCCAAATACGAAATGCATACAAGATAACAACCAAAAGAGGTTAGAAGACAACCTTTCAAGGTGCTAGAAAACGGGTTGGAGAGGGAGCAAAAGATAAACTTTATGGCTGAATCTTCAACCAAGAAAACCTCAAGAAGGCTGCACCCGAAACCTCCAACAATACACCTTTGGAACCGTGGATGTGTAGCACAAGATGATGATGTTAGATGGTCAAGACTTCAATGTAGAAGTCCTCAAGATATGATACCCCAAGCTTGTGCAAACACCCTTTTGCTAGGACTTGCAACACCAACTTGTAGAACCCTCTTCAAGCTTAATTTTCCATCCAAGAACCCTTCTTTGAAAGCTGAAAATCTTATGTATTTGGAACTCTAGAATTCAAAATTAGAGAGAGAGAGTGGAGAGGATTGGTGGAAGAGAGGTTTTGATTATCAATGTTGCATGCAACCACCACAAATCAAAAGCCTTAAACCACAAAAGGGGCGGCCGAAGGAGGGACCCACAAAGTGGGTTTCCCTCCCATTTGAAATGTTTTATAACTTTAACTCTTGCATTCCATTTTTATAAAATTAAAACCTTTGTAATTTTATAAAACCTAACATACTTTTGTTTGATATTGTTTAACTAATTTAAATAATAAAACAAACAATTTCTCAGGAACAAATTATCCGTATAATGTTGTTCATTTTCAAAAGCAATGTTTTAGGAAACCCGGTTTCTTTGTTGGTGCTTATATTTATTTGTTTGATCTCATCAACAAACATATATTTATCGGTGTTTGTTTGGCTTGTTATTGGGTATGACCCGACTTGGATCATATCACACTAGCCACATCAATTTAATATGTATCTTGAGCAGATCAAATCCTTCAATCTCCCACTTGCACAAGATTCATAGAAGATTGATGCAAGCAGCAAATAATGCCTAGCAACGGTTTGCTACCCCTAATGTATATGACTAACTGCCATTCAATAACATCATCCTTTTCAAGTACCTCACTTGAATATGATTTAGGTGAATTAATCATTTTTTCCTTTTGTTACAGATGTCATGTTAAATCCTAGAGACACAGAATTGTCATTCTCCCGGGTTTAACTTTGACAGGCCTTAGACATCTAACTCTCAACGAATAAGAGGAACAAATTCCATCTTGACTACATACGTCTCTCACAATCACCTTATATCATGCCTGAACTCAGCCTTGTGTATTGCCAATCTTTCATAACAGTAAAGAACTAAGTCAAAGTACAATACTTGATGAATATTAAGACCCAATATGCATCTCAGGTCTGGGGATACAATAATATTCGCCTTTACTCAATATCTCTTATGACTAATCACAAAGATTCCATGCAGATATAATTGAGAGCGGGTCGGTCCAATATCTAAAATCTATAGATATCAATGAACCTTGGTAGCAACGACATGCTCTATATTCATACCTTATGAATATCAACCAATCCAAGTTCATTATAGTCTTACATTCATAGTTGCTCCCACAAGTATGATCGACCACGGACGTTTAGAATAACTTGCTTATTCACGGATTTAAACATGCTAAAAGGAAGGACAAATGAAAATTATAACCATAGAATGAGGCAAATAACATAAGTTCCAATATCCAAATACAAAATTTGATCAAGTCCAATCACTAGAATATCGAAGTCCTAAGGCACAAGTATGAATTTCATGCTTTGACCTATCTAGGAGCTTCGTGAATGGATCCGCAATGTTTTGATCGGTGTGAACTTTGCGAATACATATTTTTCCCTTTTCAACTTCATCCCTTATGTAGTTGAATCTCCGTTCAATGTGCCGAGTCTTTTTATGAGCACGAGGTTCCTTGATTTGAGCAATCGCACCTTCGTTGTCATAAAAGATCTCTAGGGGGTCTTGAATGGTAGCAACTACCCCTAGATCAACAATGAATTTCCTAAGCCACGCAACTTCTTGAGCTACCAATGAAGCGGTGATGTATTCTGATTCTGTTGTAGATAGTGCCACTACATCTTGCTTTGAGCTCTTCCAAGAGACTGCTCCTCCATTCATAATGAAGACATATCCCGACTGTGATCGAGAATCATCTCGATCAGTTTGGAAACTAGCATCCGTGTAACCCTTTACAACGAGCTCCTCCTCACCAGATCCATATATTAAGAACATATCCTTAGTGTTCCTATGGTATTTCAAAATACACTTAACAGCCATCCAATGACTATTTCCAGGATTCTGCTGATATCTACTTGTCATGCTCAGAGCACATGACACGTCCGGCCTAGTACATATCATTGCATACATGATGGATCCTATAGCAGATGCATATGAGACTCCATTCATTCTTTCTTGTTCAACCTTTGAACTGTGGCATTGAGATGAGCTCAATATAGTCCCCTTTTGAATAGGCACAAAACCTTTCTTAGAATTCTCCATCTTGAACCTCTTCAAGATCTTTTCAATGTATGCACTTTGGTTTAAACCTATCAACCGCCTTGATCTATCCCTATGGATCTTTATTCCCAAAATATAGGTGGCTTCACCTAGATCCTTAATGGAAAAACAGCTACCAAGCCAGGTTTTTACACCTTCCAAGGTTGGAATGTCATTTCCAAAAAGTAGAATGTCATCGACATATAATACAAGGAAAGTAATAATGCTCCCACTAGCTGTCTTATACACACAAGCTTCATCAACTTTTTGATGAAGCCAAATTTCTTTACATCATCATCAAAATGGTGATTCCAACTTCTTGACGCTTGTTTCAATCCGTAGATTGATTTCTTTAACTTGCATACCTTGTTAGGATGTTTTGGATCGACAAAACCTTCAGGCTGTTCCATATGGACATCTTCCTCAAGATATCCATTTAGGAAAGTAGTTTTGACATCCATTTGCCAAATCTCATAGTCATAATATGCTGCTATGGCAAATAATATCCTAATAGACTTTAGCATTGCCACAGGGGAGAAAGTTTCATAATAATCAATCCCTTGAGTTTGAGTGAAACCTTTCGCTACGAGTCTAGCTTTATAAGTTTCCAAGTTTCCATGCATATCGGTTTTCTTCTTGAAAACCCACTTACTTCCAACTATCTTGGACTTAAGAGGTGGTGTAACCAATTCCCAAACTTGGTTATCATACATGGATTGCATCTCAATGTTCATGGCTTCTTGCCAGTTGTCAAAATCAGGTTTTGACATTGCATCATGGTATGTGGTTGGTTTATCCAAATCTACCACATAGCATCCATCCATGAAAAATCCATATCTCTCAGGAGGAACACTAATTCTACCAGATCTACGAACGTTTTGTGTATCTTGATCATCCATATGATCATTTTCAACATCCTTATGTTGATTGTTAGTATCAACCAATTGTGTATCGTCTTGTGAATCTTGAACCTCTTCAAGTTCCACTGCTCTTCCACTATTTTCTTCCAAAAGAAACTTAGTTTCCAAGAACTCTGCCTTTCAAGCAATAAACACTTTTTGTTCTATCGGATCATAGAAATAATATCCAATACAATCTCTAGGATATCCAATGAAGACACATTTTGTGGATCGGGCTTCCAGTTTGTTTTGAGTGTATTGCTTAGGATAAGCGTCACACCCCCAAACTTTTAAGTATGACAATGATGGAACCCTTCCATGCCATACTTCGAAAGGTGTCCTTTCCACTTTCTTGGTTGGGGCCATATTTAAAATATGGGCCGTGGAGAGCAATGCGAAACCCCAAAATGATAGAGGTAGCGTACTTCTAGCCATCATAGATTGAACCATATCCAATAGAGTCCGATTCCTCCTCTCAGACACACCATTATGTTGTGGTGTTCCAGGTGGAGTAAGTTGTGAGACAATCCCACAACTTCTAAGATATTCTTGAAACTCACTACTAAGGTATTCACCTCCTCTATCCGTACAAAGAATCTTGACCGTTTTGTTGAGTTGATTTTCTACTTCATTCTTGAAGGTTTTGAACATTTCAAAAGATTCATGTTTGTGTCTTAACAAGTACACATACCCATATCGACTATAGTCATCGGTAAAGGTAATGAAGTATCTTTCACCATTCCTAGTGTTTGGTTTAAAAGGTCCACATACATCGGAATGTATGATCCCTAATAAATCTTTTGCCCTTTCATTAGTCCCACTAAAAGGGGCCTTTGTCATTTTACCTTGTAAACAAGACTCGCATACACCAAATGAATCATTTTCATTGGTTTTCAAAAGACCATTCTTTTGAAGTTTTTGCATACGATTCTTGTTTATGTGACCAAGGCGACAATGCCAAAGATAGGAATCACTCAAATTAAGTTTGAGCCTTTTGGTGGTTGCTTGGTACATAGAGCTATTATATGTTGTGTTATCATGAACCAATTCATAATACCATTACAAGGTATAGCTTTAAAATAAAACACATGATTTAAGGAAACATGAATATCATTGTCAACAAACTTGAAATCATAATCATATTGTCTTAAACGGGAAACAGAAATAATGTTCCTAGTCAAGCTAGGAGCATAAAATAATTCTTCAAAATGACTTCCAACCCACTTGGAAGCTTCAAAATGTAGTCTCCTTGGGCTTCCACGTGAACCTTTGCACCATTGCCCATAAAGAGACTTATTTCCCCTTTTGCATAATGCTCACTTCTTTTGAACCCCTGCAACAAATTGCAAATATGAGTTCCACATCCAGTATCTAATACCCATGTGTTAGAAGAAATAACATTAAGCTCAACATGTATCATAAACATTGTACCTGAAGTTTGCCCCGCGTCCCTCTTCGATCTCAACGCTTTGAGATAGACCGGACAATTGCGTTTCCAATGGCCTACTTCACCACACTCAAAACACGGGTCATCTTAAGCAACCTTTTGCTTCTTTTCTTTCGGTTTGGCGGCTGCATTTTTGCTTTACCCTTACCCTTTCCTTTGATGTGTCCCTTCCCTTTGGCAACATTTGCCCTAGGGTCGGGGAGGTGCCTTTTCCTACTACCACCTTCATTGATCGTAAGGACCGGTAGAACCTTTCTACCCATGCCTGCCTCGGCTGTTTTGAGCATTGAGTGAAGCTCACCAATGCTCTTGTCCCATCCATTCATGTTATAGTTCATAACGAAGCTATCAAACTTCTTGGATAGGAAGTTGAGGATCAAATCCGTTGCCAACTCGTTGGACACACGACAGTTAAGCCTTTCAAGGCGATCAATGTGGCTCTTCATCTTAAGAATGTAAGATGATACCGATTGGGTCTCGTCCATTCGACATGCATGAAGTGCCCGAACGGTGCACCCTTGATTATTGTTGGAACATTTCCTTCAATTGGGTGATCATGTCATAGGCATTGTGGTTCTCAATGTCCTTTTGCAAATCGGGTATCATACTTGCCAGCATGAGACACAAGACTTGCACAGAGTCTTCGGTGTACTTGACCCATTCGACAAAGGCCTCAACGTCATTTTCATCGGTTGATCGGGAATGGGATCGTCTAACACATAGGACTTCTTTTCCTGTTTGAGAACAATTCTCAAATTTCGGTACCAATCCATGAAGTTCCCATGGTTTAGACGTTCCTTTTCAAGGATGGTCCTTAGTGATAGGTTATGGACGGTCGGATTGCGTTGTTGTTGTTAGCCATCTACAATATTACAAAGTTAAATTTTTAGTACTTTTAATATCAATGTATTTTGATTATTAATACCCTTTTTGTCTCATAGACAATTAATAGTCAAAATTTTAGAATCCAACGTTACATTTAAATATCGGTTAGGTGACCTTTATCCCTTTATTTAAATTAACAAGGTAGTCAACGTTTGACAATTGTAACCTATTACAATTTCTAGTGTATGGGATCGGTTAAACATCTTATGTTTGTTAGGCATGTTTATCCCATCAACACCCTTTGTACGTCATGCTTCGGTGATCCTAGTGCATGATTTCCAAATTATGTCGTCCTACTTAGACACACGTGTGGATTTGCTAATATTAGTGGTTAGGTGACCTTTATTCCATAAATATGGCAAACCCACCTCAAAACCATAAGTTCCTTTAATGTTGTTAGGTGACCTTTATCCCACATTAAATTCTCAAATGATTCGAGTGTTGTATAATAGGATAGTGTTTGACTTGATAAAAGGGATTTAGTTTCACAAAATTCTAGTTTGGAAAACAATTTTCATACCTTGCATTTGTATGCATTCAAATACATGGTAGTTTATTTGAAAACTTATTTCAAAATTCCTTTTAATAGCCCATTTAATTATGAAATCAATAACCTTTGGTAAAACCCATTTTATCACTTATTGATTTCTAAGGAACCAATTTTATGCGAGTGGTAGATTTCGAGTGTTAACTATCCAATTCCATAATAAGATAAGTAGAACATAAATCAACCATACATGCATGATAAAACAACCACAAGTCCATAACCATAGCCAATGGATTTGGCAACACTTTTTGGCCAAAACAAGTGTGCCAAGAGGGTCAATAATAAGGCATAAACATGACACAAGGCATTGAGATGGTGTGCTCCCACTTGATCCCGCATCCTAATGCATCAAGTGTCCATTTTGTGTTGTCACCGATTTGTTTTATTTGGGCTTTCTTTTGGGCTCCAACTTCAGCTCCTAGCTTTCTTGGGCCTTCATGCTTTGGGCTTTGGTTATTGGGCTTAAAACCAATCTTGGGCTATGAGGCCCATTTGGGCCTAAAATGGCCCAAACCAAAACCGAAGTCTTCTTGAACTCCTTTTACAAAATATATCCTAATACATTTTTACTAGTAAAAGAATATAACTAATCTACTTATTATTACAAACCAACATAAATAATAAATAGATTACAAACCCAAATAAATAATTATTGCAACCCATGGAATAATCAAACAACATCACAACACAAAACACATCCAAATACAAGGTATTGGCTAGGTTATGAACATCCATATACACATCCAAATATGCACATAAATGATTTTGCAGCCCCTTTTCAACCCATATTCTTGGCCAACATAAACCAAGAACAAATGGGTTTGGTTCAAACAAACAAACAACCATTACCTAAATTTTAAAGATCCTAATCATGCATATAAAATAGTATCTTTAAAATCTGAAAAGGGGACCAATCCAGCCCTCAAAACTCTCGGCCATATGGTGTCATACACCACAAAACCGAGAACAAGAGTGTCATATACATGTATGCATTCGTATAAGTGGCTCTTGATGCCATTGAAGGGATTTAACAAGTTTATCAAAGTTCATATAATGTTGTATATATGAAAAATGCAGCGGATAAAAATTTCAAAACTTGTTAACATATAGATTATCAAACTCATTTGTTAAGCTAAACCCAAACCATGGATCCAAATACGAAATGCATACAAGATAACAACCAAAAGAGGTTAAGAAGACAACCTTTCAAGGTGCTAGAAAACGGGTTGGAGAGGGAGCAAAAGATGAACTTTATGGCTGAATCTTCAACCAAGAAAACCTCAAGAAGGCTGCACCCGAAACCTCCAACAATACACCTTTGGAACCGTGGATGTGTAGCACAAGATGATGATGTTAGATGGTCAAGACTTCAATGTAGAAGTCCTCAAGAGATGATACCCCAAGCTTGTGCAAACACCCTTTTGCTAGGACTTGCAACACCAACTTGTAGAACCCTCTTCAAGCTTAATTTTCCAGCCAAGAACCCTTCTTTGAAAGCTGAAAATCTTGTGTATTTGGAACTCTAGAATTCGAAATTAGAGAGAGAGAGTGGAGAGGATCCTAGCTCTTGAGTGTGAGTATGAGAGATGTCGTGGTGGAACAGAGTTTTTGATTATCAATGTTGCATGCAACCACCACAAATCAAAAGCCTTAAACCCCAAAAGGGGCGGCCGAAGGAGGGACCCACAAGTGGGTTTCCCTCCCATTTGAAATGTTTTATAACTTTAACTCTTGCATTCCATTTTTATAAAATTAAAACCTTTGTAATTTTATAAAACCTAACATACTTTTGTTTGATATTATTTAACTAATTTAAATAATAAAACAAACAATTTCTCAGGAACAATTATCCGTATAATGTTGTTCATTTTCAAAAGCAATGTTTTAGGAAACCCGGTTTCTTTGTTGGTGCTTATATTATTTGTTTGATCTCATCAACAAACATATATTTATCGGTGTTTGTTTGGCTTGTTATTGGGTATGACCCGACTTGGATCATATCACACTAGCCACATCAATTTAATATGTATCTTGAGCAGATCAAATCCTTCAAAAAAAATCATGTCTAAGATGATCGAATTATCAAAATGTTTTTTCAAAAGTTAACAAGGGCTAAGTGTTGAAGTTTCATATGGTCAAACTCATAGGTATGAATCCTTCGCGCGACTGGACCATAAGTATGGACCAGTCGTACGATTGAATCACACTTATGAACCATTCGCCCGATTGGAGCATGAGTATGAAAAATTCACACGACTTCTGTACTAGAATGAGCCAATCGCCTGAAGGGGTTGCCCGAATGAGTCAGTCGCCCGATTGATACCCAATCGGCCGACTGAATGTGACCGACTGGGCCAATCGCACGACTCAGCTCCAATCGCACACTTGCAAAGAGCGAATGGATCCAGTCGGCCGATTGAAAGCAGATTCAGTATAAATAGGGCTAAACTCGGTCGCATATGCTCATCACTCCTCATTCGCCCTAAACTTGCCCGATAGTGTTGTTACTCAACCCAATTTTCTATTGACCTTGCTTGACTACGAATTGTTATATTCTGCTGATTGCTAGTGCTTATACAGGTATAATGCGGTGGAATCTACCCAAATGGCAATTGATTTGTACCCTAAATGACTGAATTCAACCCAAAAATAGAACCGAGACTTAGTTTGACTAGTTAACTAATAAAACTAAGTATTTTGTGACATAGGAAGGTGTTAGGTGTTATATCGGTCACTTGCGAGACAAATGAGCCAAACCACGATGTCTAACACTAAGTTTTTCTCAAAATTTGAATTTTAATTGAATAGACAGTTGGCCATGCAAATGGCCACCCTGATAAACCTCAATCGTACGACTGAGCTGGGCGAATGACTCTGTCGGACGAATGAACAAGGCGTATGAGCTCAGTCGGCCGACTGAACTCAGTCGCAGGCTCAGTTGCCCGACTGAACTCAGTCGCAGGCTCAGTTGCCCAACTGAACTAAGTCGCTGGCTCAGTCGCTCGTCTGAAGTCAATTGCATACCAAATCAATTGACTGAACTCAATCATTGATCAATCGCACGATTGAACCCGACTGCTCTCAAACAAGTTTAAAGTGAAATGATTTCTGTTATGTGCTGATCTAATATGTATGTGTCTTGTGTTACAGATTCATGGCAGATCGGTGGATCATAAACACCAAGCACAATATTTGTGCTCACTTGGATGCCACCACTCTGAATGCTGTCGAGTTTGCTGGTATTATAGCATTCCTAAAGAGATCGAGGATACACCGAGCGATATCTACACCTTGCACACCCTATAGGTCGATACAGCAGGCCTTCTGGGAAGGTGCTTCCATTGACCGATCAACTGAGCCCTACAGTATACGTAGCTCTATATTTGGCTAGGAGATTGAGGTCACCGCAGCTGATGTGAGACGTGTTTTTGATTTGGGAGATGAAGCTGCTTACCCCACTAGACTACATCCTCTTACTGTAAGGGGATGCTTCCTTCGAATGAGGTACACAGGGGACATCAACGTAGGTGTGCTCAGTAAAAGCAACTTGTGTCCCTAGTTCAAGTACCTAGCTCACGTTATACTGAAGTGCATTGCTTCAAGAAGGGGTGGATTTGATGACTTATTGGACCAAATCCAGAATGCCTACATGGCACTGGTGCTGAATCACCCCTTCAGCTTCTCTAACATGATTTTCTCCTACCTGATCGAGAATATAGAGGCAAAAGGCAAAGAAGGCTTTTGCATGTACCCGAGATTTCTACACATGATGATTGACAAGAAGCTTCCTTCTTTGCCTAAGGAGAGCCGTGATGCTGTATTACTTGAGGTGATGGATCACACCATATTGGGTCGCATGAAGGTGTATAGGGGAAAGCAGGTTAAGCCCCCTCTGAGGAGACTGTTCAGGCACCTCGCCCGGGAGGATTACGTGGTGCCGACAAGGCATAAGTGGCGTCACGAGGAGAGTGGCTCAGCTGTTGAGTAGATTGCTCTTTCATCTGATGACTCCGATGATGATGACAGTGGCAATGGTGGAGACTCTGGCCTCGCTTCATCTAGGGCCACCACTGCACATGTTACACGTCCACCACCCACTCATGGAGATGCCACCATAGCTAGTTTCCATGAGGATTTATGTCCTCCTGATGAGGAGGAGGAGAGTGAAGAAGAGCCGTTGACCAGAACGGTGGGCAGCAGGGTGGTTGCCACCGAACTTGGGATAGAGGCGGTTGGAGGACGCCAAGCTGCGTCTGGGGAGACTACTAAGACCCTACTTATATCCCAGACCAACTCCGCATCCCAGGGGAAGCATCCTCCTCGAGGGATTCGAGGGAGAAGAGGATGGCTCAGCCCCATGGGATGAAGCCGAAAAGACCGAGGTTCATGCTGATTCCTACCACCAACACCACTGCCACCTTATCTACCACCACCACTCACTCACCCACTATCACAGCCACTCTACCACCTACCCACACTACTTCCACCACCATTATAGCTTACCCATCACCACCCACACATATACCACCACCCATATTCACCAGTTCCACCACCACTAGCCACCAAGCCGGTCCCTCATCCCACACCACATTCACTACTGGATCTACTCTACCCTCTAGTGGAGTAGAGGAACAGCTGTTAGCACTGAATCGTATGTTGCTGAAGCTGTTGGCAGCCGATGACGACTAGACTACTCAGCTACGACAGCTAATGGAGCTAACTGCTGCCCATCACAGCAGATCTCTCAGCAGGCTCAGGAGATCGCCTAACTCAAAGAGCATAAAGCTGAATCAACAAAAAAATTAAAGAGTTGGAGACATCTAATAGGTCTATCATGCTTAAGCCTAAGGGATCAAAAGAAGAGCCTCTGAATATCAGAGAAGATGATGAAGATGATGGTGAGGATGATGAGGATGAGACAGACGATGGAGATGATGAAGGACAGGAAGAGGATGATAAGGATGATGATGAGGAAGGAGGAGATGCATCTACGTCAGGTGCCAAACAAGATAAAAAGAGGCAAACCAAGAAGAATCAAGATCAGGGTACCTCAACATCAGCCCCGACTGCAGAAGAGTATATTATTCAGGACAAATGTAATACTTAGATGTTTCTGTATTTTGAACTTTGTGTATTTGAATCATGTATTCAAACTTATGTAATGAATGGTTATGTATATATTTGATTATTAACTAACTTGATTATCTAGTAATGAATAATGTGTTACATGTTTTAAATCAAGCAGATCCACACTATCAACGAGATGAATACGATGTTGCTCCCCTTCAGCAGATGAAGACTCAACTCACTATGATACTTGATCTGCAGGGATCGTCAGGAGGTCTACGAGTTACACTCCCAAAGAAGGAGAAATAATTCACGACCTTAGTGATGAGCAACTGGCAGAAATGTTCTGACTGAATCCAGATGAGATCATGAAGGATGCTTCTACAGTTAACCTGGATAGTGACGATGAGCTTAATGATATGGATGAGACTGAGATTGAAGACGTCACAGCACAACACTATCCAGAGTATGCTTACAATGAGGGAAATGTGGTCCCTAATCTGGGTGACACTCTTGTCAGTGATACATTTGAAACACTGGATAAGATGGAGCAGGAGTCGAAGAAGAATAAGGATCAAGCCCAAGCCTCGGACGCAAATGTCAACATCAAAAAGGCTGAATGGGTGGCATGTTTTGCAGAGATCAGAGCCCAACACAGTGCTCCAAAGCCTAGTACCTACACCAAGCTCTACAAAGTGAAGAAGCATCTGAAGGTGTTAGGAAAGATCATAGCGTGGGCATATTTTGGTGATCTAAATGTGTATGCTATCAAGAGAGAGAAAGGGATCGAGTAATTCAGATTCCCACATGATCTGAAGACTCTACCCCGTGTTGAGCTTAACCAGCTGGCCAAATTGAAGCTGTTATATGCTGACCCTTGAAAGATGTCAGGCTGGTTTGAAGTAGCTTTAAAGAGAGAGTACCACACCAGGTAGGTCAACTTCAAACCTAAACAACCAATGAGATATATCAGAAGATCTGAATTTGATGCCATTACTGGAAAGCCAAAGATTGTGCTGAAGTGGAGTCCTCCGCACACAATGTTAAGAATCCCTCTAAGGGAAATGCCTCAGGACGTCACTCCACACTTTAAATGGTGGTACTACGATTGGAGAACAGGTGAGGCGGTCATAGTGTTGAATAGAGATGGAAATATGGAAACAATCAGTGTGTTTGACCCAATGTGGCTCACTAGCTTGTCGACAAATGATTTGATACCTTATACAAGTGGCCATTGTTCTATGACGCGCAAGACATTATACAAGCCCTCCAGTATCAAAATGTTATAAGGCTATGTTTTGCATTTGAGATACATGCTGGAGCTACAAGAGAGGAAGTACATGAAGCTTGAAGAACTGATGAAGAATGTTAGACAATAGAGTAAACTAGGTCCAAGGGGGAGTTTGTAGATACATGTGTACCTAGTTTAGGAGCTCAAATGTAAAATGTCTTTCATGTCTTATATATGTGTAATAGAATGGGTACTGAAAGAAATACAATGTGTGATTGTGCTTATAATGTTGAATATTTCATTGCTTATTATGTAATAACGCATGGTTGAACTAACTATATAGGTTTGTGGTTGTTTACATAGTTCTTAGTCAAGAATGGTTGAGAAATATGTTTAAACTTAGTCATGTTAAGGTCTTATGCGAATGACCCATGCTAATGGACCATACGCATGAACAACTTCATGCTAATGAACTAGTCGCATGACTGAACCAGGAGACTGGATCAGTCGCACCATTGTGACATGAGATTGACTCAGTTGCATGACTGAACACTCAGTCGTGCGGATGGATCAACTGCATGACTCAGTCGCATGACTTAGTCGCATGACTGAACCATGCTAATGGTTCAGTCGCATGAATGAGAAACCCTAACCTATAAATACCACTTAATTCATGGAAGAATGTAACAATTCAAGTCCCTACGTACTAAATCGTACACTAGCCGTGCAGAGACCTCAGTGAACCTGTTCCAAGTTCATACATCGCACTAAATCGTTTTGCAATCTTTCTTAACGTTTAGATTCAATCTAAGATCGATTCTACATGCATTCTCACTGATTGGATCGCCAATCAAATAGGATTCCGCACTATTTGAGTTGGTATACACGTAAATCAGTTAGTACTCCGTCCCGTACCTGGTCCTAACAATCAATGAAAAGAAAGAAAGGCTAAAGAGTTTAGAATAAGAAATCCTCAACCAAAAGCCAAGATCAAGAGTCTCTGCCCAAGACATGCAACTTACATATAAATATCAAGACTATCTGGCACCTATTCTTCATAAATATCCAGAGTGGTTTGCTGAACCCTCCCAATTGAAACTTCAGGATGGGTTAACCACTACTAAGATGATTTGAGGTGTATCTACTCCAAAAGGCAAAATTGACAAGAAAATCATTGCCTGGAAGTATGATAGTTCGTGGAATATGTTCAAGTTTAAAAGAATCTAAGGGCTAGTGCAAATTTTTACAGAGTACTCTGCTCTAGTAAATGCCCTTGAGATTCATGACCTGAAAGAACTAGCTAATCTGGAACTGATCAACCATAGTGCCATGAACAGAGGGTATGAATTTGAAGGTATACTTAAAATGTTCAGGAGAACCAACAACTTCAATTCATTGAAAGCCATATGCATGAGAAAAGACAAATCATTAAAGAACCCTCTAGAGATGAAACAAACAAAACCAACAGAAGAAGTAGTGTTTGCAGAACTAAAAGTGAAACCTATAAAATCATTGAAAAAATGGTGTCTGGCACTCATTCCTCAATACCAATCTCAAATGTTTATTATGATGAGTAGACCTATGAATTGGTGATTGAGAGGAAGTGGGGAGGTAAAGAAGGTGCAGAAATCAGACTATTCAATGGGTATGAAGTAATACTGTTGGATCAATCCTATATTCACTACATATACACAAGGCACTTCAGAGAGATATCAAACAAATTGGGTGAAGAAGATTTGCATTTCATTCTAAAGTGCATCAAAATATTAAAGATGGCATATGATCGGATCAGTGCCAAGAGGGAGAAAAGAAAGAAGAAGAAGACACATCTACAGTTAGGCAACATTGTCAAACTAGAAGTTGATGTAGATGGTGCTCTTTTAATTCACAAGGATGGGCTATCTACAGTGTCTATTTGGGAACCAGTTTCACTTAAAAAACTACCACTAGAAGCCATTCACAATATGAGCAAAATGAAGATCCATGTACTAAGTAGGGAAAAGATGCCAAAAGCTCAAGACTTTGTCAACATGATAAAGGCAATTTTGAATCCAGCTCAAGCAGCACCTTTTACACCATTACAAGACCCAACAGAATCATCACAACCTCAATCACTACCCAAACATTGAAGAACATAGGTTGTATAATCCTTAGGGGGAGTATTGTTGGACCCTGAAAGGATTATACATGCCAATTCAATGGGTGAGCTGATAGTTGCTCTATTGGATTCCCACAAGTCCAAGAAGTAATACGGATGAAGATCCTGCACAGAAGAAAAACCAAGTATGGCTAACCGCATTTGTAAATACGGAAGTCATAAAACAAATACGGACAAGTATTTGTTCTTCCGCATTAACAAATGCAGATAGCTTAGAAGAAATGCGGACAAGATTTTGTTCATCCGCATTTGCCAGTGCGGATGACCAGATAAATGCGCAGAAGTATTTGTTCATCCACATTAACCAATGTGGATGACCAACATATTAATGCGGAAGATCAATTAAAGAAATGTTGTTCAAGTCAACTCATCTGCATTTGCCAATGCGGATGAACAAGATGTAATGCGGATGAAGACTTAGGCTAGTTTTGATGTAATAGGTCAGGGGGTAGTTTAGTCATTTTGTAAAAGGCATCTTGTCTGCCTATAAATAGAATAGAAAACCTCGTACATGAGGTGACCGTTGATAGACAATTAGAATGTCTTTTGTCTTTTATTCTCTAGGTGCATTATTACTGTTCTTGCAAAAACACTAGCATTTACTGTAATCAATCACCTTCATCAATATATACAAAAGCATTTATGAGTATATTCTTGCATTAATTGTTTATTGATTGTTTGTTTCTGCCATTCAATCTTTGACTTCATTACCATATTCTATCCTAAGTGAGAATCTCAATCTCACTAACCCATTCATAGCCTTCTGTTCTTTAAGTACTTGAAGTTCAAGTTGTTTGAGATACTCAAACTCAATGTACTCAAAGGTCAAGGGAAGAAGTGCAGCTGCCAAGTAGAGACCTGTGGCACTCAGGTAGTTGATCATGTTTTTCCTGTTAGTTTCTTTAACTACCTAGGGTTCTTGTGTAGCCATAGTTTCTTGCCCAGGGCTTCCTTAAATTGGAGAGAGAGTAGGAACATGTTTCTAGAGTCTCTTCTATTTTTTATCTTCTTTAATCTGAAGGAGCAATCTTGCATCCTCTACTTCCTTCCTTTCTCTAGACATTTCCATGTCTACCAATTCATTTAGTTCCTCTAAGCGAACAAAGATGATTTGATCAATATCATAGTTCCTGGTCTGTAAGTAAGTAATCCTGATTGCCCTTAACATATCATTTTGACTATTTGGTCTGGGGGTAGCCCTAATTGTAGCTTGCATGAATCCTAAAGACCCAATGGAACTATCTCCTCTTAGCTTCATCTTCCTCTCTCTCTCCTCCTCCTCAATCTCCTCAGGAGTCAAATTTTTATTCCTTTTGTCACTCACAGTCCTTTGTGACTCAGGTGTAGAGAGCTTTGGCCTTTATTGCTTGGAGTAACATCCATGCTCTAGCCAAAGAGAGGTTGTGATACACCTTCACTTGCTAGTGTCTCACTAAAGGAATGAATTCTAGTTGACCCATGACATTACCTAATTGCCTTTGTCTCCTTCTTAGGCTGAACACTTTAGTAATCATGTCTTGAATCTTGTGAGCCAGCCTACCAGCTTGCCTAGATTGGCTTAGATTGATAAGTGGCATGTTGATCGGTTCAAGACCTTCATAATAGTTCAAGGTCTGAAAGTTGAAGACTTATTGATGCCCTTGAACTCTTTGAAGAATTAGGGCTCTTATGTCAACATCATACCTCCATCCAATTATGTAGTTTGAAGTTCCTTGGGGTGGAGATGACATAACCCTTGGAATAATTTCCTTAAAAAGACTCTGAATAAGAGAGTCTAGAAAGCCCACATCAATGTTAACTTAAGGAAGTTGCTAAGTATGGACAATTGCAAGTGAGGATGGTGAGTCCTCAATGTCATGGAGAACTCCCAGGTTCTACGATTCTTATGACTTTCTCCTCCTTTTTGTTTGCATCACCCTCTTGCATAGGTGAGCTAGGAATTAGGTCAATCACATCCACGGGCTCTTGTGTTCCTGGATGAGCTCTCCTTAAAGGTCTCCCAGCTAGTTGTTCCTTGAGATAAGATATCCAAAGTTGCTGAACATTGACCCTATTTTGTAAGGAAGTAACCTTAGATTCCAAGTGACTAACCTTAGAGGCTAGATAGGTGCATGTTTGTGAAAGTTTTTGCACCTTTAGTCTCAAATTCCCCCTATCTTCATCAAAAGAATTATTGGAGGACAAGAGAACTGAATCAAAGTCCATACTCTCACCACCAGCATCATGTTCTTGGCTGTTGGATTTCCCTACTCACTGTCAGCTTCAAGTGAAGTGTGAATGGGTTGAGTTCCCATGGTTGAGATCTTAATTATCTAATCACTTGCAGAAGTAAGGAACCTCAGCACTGATTCTTGATAAGATGGGAGTGGTTGCTCCTCGGGAAAAGTAGGAGCTCCAGTGTCTATTTCCTCTCGTAAGGATAGTGATATGGGGGCATGCACAAGCTGAATAGCTAATGCAATGGTTTGTTTGGATTTTCTTTAGATGGTGAGGGTGATTTGAGGCTATTTGGGTGTTTGAGAGGTGTGGTTTCAACACTAGCTTGTGTTGCTAGGTTGTCACGTTAAGCAATGAGCTCTAACATTTTGGGGACAAGGGTTGTTTCTACCCCAGATAAGCCAACAATTGGTTTCTTTGTGATTTTAAAGATGTTAGGCTTTATTTGTCCCAATTTATGAATATTACATGTTTCCCTCAACTCTGAGCTCAGTTCACAGTTAAGAATGTATTGAACATATCTAGGAAACAAGTAATACTCTAGTGAGTCCAAGTTTGCCAGTAAATTTGTATAGACAAATTGAGAGTACCCAAACTTGACCCCTTGAACCATTCCATGAACTATGAAGGAGAGATCCTTAGGAATCTAGTCCCATGCCCATCCTTATTGGACAAGCTATGGATGACCACATGAAGCAGGTACTTCCATTGGGATGAGACATTCCCTCTCCTAAAAGTCTTTATAGAGAAATCTCCTTTATAGCCCATCTGCTAAAAGGAGTGGTTGACAGCTTCCTTTGGGAAGAACAATTCACCTTCCACATCATCCAGCTAAAGATGATTGTTCATGATGGTTGGAGTGATGAAGATTGTTCTCCCCTGCACTATAGAAGACAATGCCTTCTCCCCGTCTAGGATGACCTCTTTACAAGTCTTCCAGAACTCAAGCAGATGATCCTCCTAGAGAATAGGATCAATGGTTAGGGAGGTGAAGTAGTTTAATAGAGCCAGAAAATAGGAAACCTCTGAGAAACTAGATTCTTTCTCAAAGTTCAACAAATCAACCTTATAATGTTGCATGTGAAGTTGCATAGAGAAATCAGGGTTGTTTCTGCGGTTTTGGTTGGCCATTTGAGAAAGCTTAAGGATGAAGAAGACGAAGAACAAATTTGGTTTCTGGGTGAATTTAGGTTTTGCAAGAGTGCAGAGGAAGAAGAGAGTGAAAGTGTAACACCCAGAATAAAGTCAAAACAAGCCAAAATAGGCTTAGATGAGGTTATTTAATTAAAACAAGAGGGAAGTGGATTATGGGCCGAATTAAACTTACGGGTTATGAGTTAGATGAGTTTAAGGTCCCTGGAACGTCGGTATATATAAAAGAATCAGCTAGAGCCACTCTCATTTGCAACTCAACACCCAACTTCTAGAAAGTGTGTAGAAAGAGAAAGTAGAGAGGAGGTGAAGATCCAAGGCTCGATTGATCAAGAGATTGAAGATCGGTGTTTGTGGACATCAAAACAACAAGGAAATACTAAGAATCCAGGTAAGAAACATCATCTAATCGTCTCTTTAGATAGGTTTGGGGGTTTTAAAAGTGGCAAAGAATCATCCAAAACTCATGTTTTTATGTAAGAAAACATGTAAAAAGTTTAGATATAGCTTCTTGGATGATAAACCAAGGATTTGGATGTAAAAGGTTGAAGTTTTGGGTCAAAAATGGGTTGGTTCGTAATTTCAATCCGTTCTGCGAAATTGCATGCTCGTCCAACGAAATTGTTAGCCGTCTGGCGAAACTATGAATACTTTATGCGAAACTATAGTTTCGTAGATAGTTTCACATACTTAGCATTCCAACAAAAGTTGGGCAAAACTAGCAGGGAATTTGCTGATCTGGCAGCAAAATTAGGTAGGAATTCACCCTTTTGAGTGTTAACTTATTTGTAGGTTTTGTAGTGTGACCCTTGCTTAGAAAGCTTAGTTGAGAAGCTACTCACTGCCTCCAGGTCGCTTCTAAATCCCCTTATTTATAAGTTTTTCCATGTTTGGGGTTAATATGCATACTACTATACGTTTTTAAATGACAAAGATTTTAAGAGGTTTTAGCAAGAAGATTGATTTATCTATAAGAAAATGTGCTATATAAATTTTTTAAAAAAAAAAAAAATCGTGCCTGACAGCCCGGCCCCAGCCAGTAGCGTTTCCTCTTGGACCCCACTAGGGATTGCAGCCCTTAGGACCCCGCTACAACGGGCTACCGCTCGTTAAGGGTCGGTTATGTTTTTATGATAGATTGTACTTGGTATGTTGTGTTTTCTTTATGTTCCTTATTACGTATTATTATGTATTATGTTCCTTATTACGTATTATTATGTAGCTTTACATGGTGTGGTTACTATAATGAATCTAAAGTATTGTCTTAACAAAGTGAAAGAAATAAGATAATGAAAAGTGGAATGTAAAGAACGAATGTAAAATCTTGCAAGCAAATGAATGAAGGTTCATAACTCATTGGAGGGTTGTTAGCTCAACTTTGTGCGGTTTAGCTAACCCATGAGGATGCGCACAGGGGTCTAATCCTTGTGATTGACTAGATATATGGGACCCTTGTCGCTTGCCTCCGTACTAGTGCCAACACTTTTGCACGATGATGGAAGCCTATTTATAGACTTCGGCCCAGTTCCAGCCTTGTGCATGACGCGGTGTTAGGGACCGTCGACTAAACGGAGTACTAACTAAGTTACATGTATACCAACTCAAATATTGTGGAATCCTATTTGATTGGTGATCTAATCAGTGAGAACGCATGTAGAATCGATCTTAGATTGAATCTAAACGTTATGAATGATTACTAATCGATTTGGTGCGATCTATGAACTTGGAACAGGTTCTATGAAGTCTTTCGACGGCTAGGGTATGAGTAGGAGTCGAAATATTTAAAATGTTTTTTTTCATGAATTAAGTGGTATTTATAGGTTAGGGTTAGTCAATCGTACTACTGGACCATTAGCATGGTTCAGTCGTGCGACCAAAGCATGCGACTGAGTCAATCACATGACTGAAGGTTCAGTCATGCGACTGAGTCATCCGTATGTCTCAGTCATGCGACTGAGCTAGTCTCCTGGTTCAGTCGTGCGACTGGTCCATTAGCATGAAGTGTTCATGCGTATGGTCCATTCGCATGAAAACTCCATACGACTAAGTTTGAACATGTTCTCAATCATAACTTTGACAAAGATCTATTCAAACAACCACGAACCTATATAGTTAGTTCAATATGCGTTAACAAATAATCAACATTAAAACATACACTGAAACATTTAAAATTAATATCATCAACCACATATTATGTTTCATTCAACTCATTCGTTTCATTACGTTTAGGACATGACAGATATATTACATTAAGATCGTAAACTAGGTACATATGGATCAACAAACTCCCCCTTGGACCTAGTTTCCTTCATTGTTTGGCATCCTTCATTAGCTCGTCAAAGTTCTTATGCCTCTCCTCAACTGTGACTCCAACATGGATCTTGAATGCAAAATAGAGTCTAATCATGTTCTGAAACTGGAGGGTCTGTACAATATCTTGCAGATCATAGTATAATGGCCTCCTGTATAAAGTATAAACATCACTAGCTGACACGTTGGTTAGCCATATTGGGTCAAATACCCGGATGGTCTCCATTTGGCACTCTTTTGTAATACTATGACTGCTTCTCCTATTCTCCAGTCATAATACCACCACTTGAAGTGGGGAGTGATGTCCTGTGGCATTTCCCTCATGGAGATCTTTGACATAGTGCGTGAAGGACTACACTTCAGCACCACTTTGGGTTTCCCAGTCCTTAGGTCCACCTCCGACCTTCGAATGTACGTCGTAGGTTGTTGAGGCTTGAAATTAACCCATCGAGTGTGGTATTCTTTCTTCAACACAGCTTCAAACTAGCCTGACATCTTCCGGGGCCAGCATACAGCAAGTTCAGGCGTGCCAACTGATTGAGCTCAAAACCAGGGAGAATCTTCACATCATGTGGAAATCTGAAGTACTCAATTCCTTTCTCCCTCTTCACAGCATACACATTTAGATCCTCAAAGTAAGCCCACGCTATAATCTTGCCAGACACCTTTAGATGCTTCTTTACTTTGTAGAGCTTGGCGTACGCACTCGGCTTTGGCGCTGTGCGTTGGGCACTGATCTCTGCAAAACAAGCCGCCCATTCAGCCTTTTTGATCTCAACATCGGCGTCCGAGGCTTGAGCTTGGCTTTCTAATTTCTCGGTTTCCCTCTCCATCATATCCAATGTAGCATACATATCACTGTCGAGTGTATCTCTAAAATTAGGAACCATATTTCCCTCTCAATCAGTATATTCCACATAGTGTTGTGTTGTGATGTCTTCAATCTCTATCTCATCAACATCATTGAGCTCGTCATCACTAGCAACATCGACGGTAAGGGCATCTATAACCAGTTCATCCGGATTTAACCGGAACATCTCTGCCAGTTGTTCATCAGTGAGGTCATGAATGATTTCTCCTTCTTCGGGAGTATAGCTCACTGACCTCCTGACAATCCCTTGCAGATCAAGTATCATAGTGAACTGAGTCTTGATATGCTGCAGGGGAGCAACATCGTATTCATCTCGCTGATATTGTGGATCTGCTTGATTTAAAACATGTACCCCATCATCCATCAGTAAATAATCAAGAGAGTTAAATAATCAAATAGATACATAAACATTCATTACATAAGTTTTAATACATGATTCAATTACACAAAGGTTCAAAATACAGAAACATCTAAGCATTACTTTTATCTTAAATCATGTGTTCTTCAGCTGGCAGGGCTGTGGACGAAGCACCTTGATCCTGTGCTTTCTTGGATCGTCGCTCAGTTGCTTGAGTAGCAACCAATGCAGCAGTATCATCACCCTCCTCATCATCTCTGCTTGCATCCTCTCCCATATCATCATCTCCACCATCATCATCTTCACCATCATCATCAGAATCATCCTTATCATCATCGTCATCCCCTTCTCTAATCTTTAGAGGCTCATCTTTGGATCCCTTGAGCCTTAACATGAGCTTCTTGTTCTTGGCCTCCAAATCCTGTATCCTCTGTATAGAGGATGTCTGCATCTCTCGTAGCTCTATGATCTCATGACTCTGAGCCTCAATCCTCTGCACAGATGAGGCATGCATCTCATGCAACACCTCTATCTCTTGGCTCTGAGCCTCAATCGTTTGGGCTTGGTAGACATTGAGCTCCATCAGCTGATTGAGCTGATTGGCTCTCTGTTCATCCATCGCCAGCAGCTTCAGTACTAACTAGTTTAGGTTAGCCAGCTGCTCCTCCAACCGAAGAGATGGGTAAGAGGATCCAAAAGCAGGTGGGACCTGTGATGAGGTCCTGACTCCGTGAGTGGTGGTGGTGGTAGTGGATGTAGAGAAGATGGGTGGTGGGATATGTGTGGATGGTGAGGGAGCGGCTATAGTAGTGACAGGTGGAGGTGTGGTAGTCATGATGGGTTGAGTGGTAGTCATGATGGGTTGAGTGGTAGTATTGGTGGTGGGTGGAATGGTGGTAGTATTGGCTGGGGGAATCGTGGTAGTGGTGGTTGTGGTGGTGGTAGTGATGAATGTCATCCTCCTCCTCTTAGTTATCATCCCATAGGGCCGAGTCATCCTTTTTCTCCTCATACCCCTTGAGAAGGATGCTCCCCTTGGGATGTTGTTAGGCTGATCAGGTATGTAACTGGGATGTGCAGCAGTCTCCCTAGACTCGCTAGGGTGTCCTCCAACCTCCCAAATACCTCGTTCGGTGGGAACCACCCTGCTACCCACCGTCCTGGTCAATGGCTCCTTATCACTCTCCTCCTGGTCAGGAGGACAGAAATCCTAATGGAAACTAGCTGTGGTGGCATCTCCATATGTGGGTGGTGAGGTGTAACATGTGCAGTGGTGGTCCTAGAAGCAGCAGGGCTAGAGTCTCCACCAGCGCCACTGTCATCATCATCAGAGTCATCAGATGGAAGAGCGATATGCTCAACATCTGAGTCACTCCTCTCGTCGCACCACTTACGCCTTGCCGGTGCCACGCAATCCTCCCGGGCCAGGTGCCCAAACAGTCTCCTCACAGGGGGCTTAACTTGCTTTCCCCTGTACACCTTCATGCGACCCAATGTGGTGTCATCCATAATCTCGAGAGATACTGGATCGTGGCTCTCCTTGGGTAGCGAAGGAAGCTTCTCATCTATAATCATCTATAAAATATTTGGTACATACAGAAGCCTTCCTTGCCTTTGGCGTCAAGATTCTCAATTAGGTATGCAAATATCATGTTGGAGAAGCTGAAGGGGTGATTCGGCACCAGTGCCACGTAGGCATTCTGGATTTGGTCAAATAAGTCATCAAATCCACCCTTTCTTGATGCAATGCACTTGAGGATGATGTGTGCTAAGTACTTGAACTGGGGACACAGGTTGCTTTTGTTTAGCACACCTGCATTGATATCACCTATGTACTTCATCCTGAGAAAACATCCCCTCACAATCAGCGGGTGTAACCTGGTTGGGTGAGCAGCATCATCACCCAGGTCCAATACACGTCGAAGGTCTGCCGCTATCACCTCTATCTCTTGCCCAAAGATGGTGCTCTGAATGCAGTAGGGCTCACTAGATCGGTCAACCGATGCACCCTCCTAGAAGGCCTGCTGTATAGACCTGTAGGGAGTGCATGGTGTAGATATTGCTCTGTATATCCTTAATCTCTTTAGGAAAGCAATGATCCCAACAAACTCAGTAGTGTTCCGAGTGGTGGCGTCCAAATGAGCACAAATATTGTGCTTGGTGTTTATGATCCACCGATTTGCCATAAATCTGTAACACAAGACACATACATATTAGATCAGCACATAACATAAACCAATTAACTCTAAACTGTTTGAAATTAGTCTGGTTCAATTGTGCGATTGAACAATACGACTGAGTTCAGTCGGTTGACTTATCATGCGACTGAGTTCAGTCGGGTGACTGAGCCTGCGACTAAGTTCAGTCGGGTGATTGCGCCTGCGACTGGGTTCAGTCAGGCGACTAAGCTCATACGCCTCGTTTATTCGGCCGACTGGGTCATTCGCCCAGCTCAGTTGTGCGTTTAGAGTTCATCAAGGTGTCCAATCGCATGACAGACTGTCTGTTTGATTGAAATTCAAATTTTGAGCAGATCTTAATATTAGACAACGTGCTTTGGCTCATTAGACTCGCAATCACCCTACATAGCACCTAATAACCTTGATTTCAACATTTTACTTAGTTTTAGTAGTTTATTAATCCAACAAAGTCTCATATCTATTTTAGGCCAGAAATCGGGGACATTCACTATGACACAAGAGGAAGCTAGGACAAACCCTGATGTTGTGTGAGGTACGTTTCTAGTAAAACAAACTTTAGCTTCTGTGTTATTTGATTCAGGTGTCGGTAAAAGTTTTATTTCTGCTGCTTTCTGTGCTAAGCTGCCTGTGATGTGGAATTATAAGGTCACAAAACCTGGTTAGACCCTTCGTGATGACCTTAGGTGGTTTCGATTTGGTACTTGGGACAGATTGGTTAGTGGAATTCGAGGCGAACATTGTGTGTCGCAGGAAGATGATTTGGTTGACAGGGACTGACGGGAGTTCGGTAACGATTCATGGGGATCAGGTCACGATGATCCCGAAAGTAATTTCAATGGTGGTGGCGGGAAAGTGCATGAGGCGTGGATGTAGTGCCTACTTCGCCTATCTAAAGGACATGGATATGCCAACACCACAACTATCCGATGTACCGGTTTTGTGTGACTTTCCAGATGTGTTTCCCAAAGACTTACCAGGAGTGCCACCTGACCGAGAGATCGAGTTCCAGATCAATCTGATACCAGGTGCCCAACCTGTTGCCAAGGCACCGTATCTACTAAATCAATATTTCAGATTCATTGAGCTTGGATCTTAGGATTCATGTTGTTCAGATCATGAAATCAAAATTAAGATGGGTGGACGTGTGTGAATCAAAGAACAATGATATGGATAATAATAATGTCATGATTTCATTGATGTTGATAAACAAGTTACAATGAGAATCATAGATGGCTGGTGAAATCAGACCCACCCAAAGGAGAGGATTTCTCCTTGGTTGGTGATCTACACCATGAGAAACACACACAAAAAAGCCACACTTGCAAAAATGCACTAGTGGTTCTATTATATTATTATTACAACATGACCTAATTTTGACTTTCTAATTGTCTTGATGTTGACTTTGTCATGTTGAATTGTATTGTATTGTTGTTTTTGTTGTTATCAACTTGGTCTTTGAACTTGTACAATGAGATCTTTAGTTGGCTATAATTATGATTTGGTAAGCTTCAGTTTATTCCATTGTTGAATCCCTACAGCATCGATTGGCTCCGACGGAGATGAAGGAGTTGAAGGAGCAGTTGCAAGAGCTGCTTCATAAGGGATTCATTAGACCAAGTATCTCTCCTTAGGGTGCTCCGGTCCTGTTCGTGAAGAAGAAAGACGGTAGCATGAGGATGTGTATAGACTATCGTGAGCTGAATAAGTTGATGATAAAGAACCGATACCCCTTACTGAGAATAGATGATTTGTTCAATCATCTCCAAGGTGCCAGTTGGTTTTCAAGAATAGACCTTCGATCGAGCTACCACCAGCTGAAGGTGAAAGAGCAGGATGTTCCGAAAACAGCTTTTCGCACGCGTTATGGTCATTACGAGTTCCTTGTCATGTCTTTTGGTTTGACCAACGCGCCAACTGCTTTATGCATCTGATGAATCGAGTGTGTCAGCCGATGTTGGATAAATCAGTAATTGTTTTTATTGATGATATCTTGATTTAGTCGAAGAGTGATATTCTCCAAGTGCCAAGTTCTCCAAGTGCGCGTTCTGGTTACGCGAGGTTCAATTCTTGGGTCATGTGGTGAATCCTGATGGGATTATGGTGGACCCGGCAAAGGTGGAGGCGGTGATGCAATGGAAGTCCCCAAAGACGCCATCCGAGATTTGTAGTTTCTTAGGATTGGCGGGCTACTACAGAAAATTTATCCAAGACTTCTCTAAGATCGCTTCTCCACTAACTATGTTGAACCGGAAAGATGTGAAGTTTGTATGGGGTCATGCTCAAGAGAAGGCTTTCCAAGAATTGAAGGTGAGATTGACTCAAGCTCTTGTTCTGTCATTACCCGATGGAAGTGAAGATCTGGTGGTTTATTCTGATGTTTCCTACTCGGGGTTGGGATGTCTATTAATGCAGAGAGGGAAGGTTATAGCCTATGCATCCCGACAGTTGAAGGTTCATGAGGTCAATTATCCTACTCATGACTTGAAGCTAGCAGTTGTGGTCTTCGCGTTAAAGATCTGGAGGCACTACCTTTACGGGACGAAGTGCACCATATACACCGACCACAAGAGCTTGAAGTACTTGTTTGAGCAGAAGGACTTGAACATGAGACAGAGACAATGGTTAGAGCTCATAGAGGATTATGACTTCGAGTTTCATTACCATCCGGGTAAAGCCAACGTGGTAGTGGATGCCCTTAGTCAGAAAGAGAGACCCGTATCGATTCGGGTGAAAGCATATCAGTTGATCATGATCTCGAATGTGATGAAGCAAGTTCAAGATGAGGAATTGAAAGAAGATCATCTTAACTCTAAAAGAATGAGAGGTCTGGTCACGGAGTTGGGTGAAAACACGCTTGGTGTTAGAACCTGGTTTGGACGAATGTAGATTCCTTATTTAGGGATCTACGTATGAAGATCATGGATGAAGCTCACAAAACTCGATACTCTATTCATCCCGATGCAACAAAAATGTACCAAGATATGAAGAAAGACTATTGGTGGCTGGGTATGAAGCGCGACGTGGTGGAGTATGTGAGTAAATACCTTACTTGTCTATAGGTAAAGGCCAAGCATCAGAAGCTGATGGGAGGATCCAACCTTTGGATATCCCGAAATGGAAGTGGGAGCACATCACCATGGATTTCATTACGAAGTTGCCACGTACCCCGAAAGGATATGATATTATATGGGTGATTGTTGACCGTCTAACGAAGAGTGCTCACTTCCTACCGATCCGTGAGACATATTCATCTGAGAGGTTAGCGGATTTTTTCATCAAGGAGATTGTAACTCGTCACGGTGTACCGGTGTCTATTGTGTCCGATCGTGACACCCGGTTTACATCCAAATTCTGGAAGAAATTCCACGACGCTATGGGGACAAGATTACATATTAGCACGACTTATCATCCTCAGACTGATGGTCTATCAGAAAGGATCATTCAGACATTGGAGGACATGCTTCGGGCATGTGTTATCGATTTTGGAGGAAGTTGGGATGACCACTTACGGTTAGCTGAGTTCTCATATAACAACAGTTATCATGCCAGCATTGGTATGCCCCTTATGAGATGCTATACTGTAGGAAATGCCGAACACATGTGTGTTGGGGTGATAATGGTCAATAGGAGTTAGGGAGCGTAGAGGTAATCGAGGCTACGACTGAGAAGCTTGAAAAGATCAAGGCCTTCATGAAGGTAGCCAAAGATTGACAGAAGTCGTATGCTGATAAACGAAGTAGACCGATTGAGTTTAAGGTGGGTGACCGGGTGATGTTGAAGGTCTCA
Organism: Flaveria trinervia; assembly: GCA_025506515.1. Taxonomy (NCBI): domain Eukaryota; kingdom Viridiplantae; phylum Streptophyta; class Magnoliopsida; order Asterales; family Asteraceae; genus Flaveria; species Flaveria trinervia. The sequence goes on from CM046449.1 coordinate 40,240,066, forward strand.
CCTTGGAAGGTTATCATCCGATTTCGAAGGCGGGCCCAGTTGAGCCCAATGTATATAGGGCCTTTCCGCATCGTTGCTCAAGTAGGAGAGGTGGCCTATAAACTGGAATTACCAAATGAGTTAAGTGGAATTCACCCAACATTCCATGTATCTTATGTGAGGAAGTGTCTAGCGGATGAAGATATGATTATTCCACTGGAGGATATCAAAGTGGATGAACAACTTAATTATGTGGAGCAACCAATGGCAATCATTAGTTGAAAAGAGAAGAGGCTGAGAAATAAAGTGGTTCCTCTTGTGCATGTACAGTGGAAGCACAGGATGGGATCCGAGTCTACGTTGGAGACCGAAGAAAAGATGAGACAACATTACCCACAATTCTTTGAGGAATGATAGGTTTCGGGGATGAAACCTATATAAAGGGGTGGACTTGTAACACCCGGTTATTGTAAAGACTAGGAAAGAAAGAATAAAGTGAAGTAAAAAGAAGGAAAGAAAATAAAACCCAAGTTTAGGAGTTAAAAGTGACAAAAAGGACAAATTTTTGAAAAGTTGGTGATAAAGGTGGCATGGCCGCCCATCGCCCTTTCTACACACAAAATTCTCGGATTTTCAGAGAGAGAGTAGCAGGAAGCAGACAACTCTCGGTTTTGAAGATAAACAAGAAGAAAAGTGCGAATTCAAGGTAAGAATTCATGGTTTTATGGTATTCTTAACAGGTTATGTCCTCAGGTTTATGCTTATGTGTGTTTGTATGCGTTCGGGTATGTTTTTAGTGGGTTTCTAGGCGATTGAATTCAATTTGCAAATGAGTTTGGAAGAAGCCATACTTAAGAGCTGCAAATGTGATTTCTAGAACCCTTCTTTTACACGTTTTAACTAATTTTAGGGCTGGAAATACATGAATGTATGTTTTCATTAAACTGGGTTTCCAACCCGTATGTATGAATGTGTGTATGCCATGATTATGTTGTGATGTTGAGCTACGTTTATGATTAGTGATGTATTGGTTGTGTTTCTATGGCTTAGAAGGTAAGATTTAAGCTTTGAACATGTTAGTCAATGATTGGAAATGTATATCTGATGTTTAGGGCTCATATGTTTAAGATTAGAACCTGCCAAAGTATGCAAAAGCAAATGCGGATGAGTAATGGGAAGAAATGCGGATGAACGGTTAATGCGGATGAGTATTAACTGCTAAGTAAGTCAATGCGGACGAGCATTGACTAAGTATGGGAAATGCGGATGAAAGTCAATGCGGATGAACATTGACTAAGTATGGGATATGCGGATGAAATCAATGCAGATGAGCATTGGTTAAGTATATGAAATGCGGGTGGAAATGTGGATGAGCAAGTCTAAGTATGGGTAATGCGGATGACAATGCGGATGAACTATAGCAAATGCAGATGAATAAAAAGGCCAATGCGGATGAACACTTAGAATGTTTTCTGACTTTCTAGAGAAAAAGATGAAATGTAGGCCTTGACTTGGGAGATTCTCGGGGCTGTGTAAGTTGACTTTTGAGGTTATAAATGATGTGATGGGCATGATGTTAAGATGTATATTCAATGCTTTGGTATGATGTATGATTGATGCCTATGCATGATGATGATGTATGATGTTTTATGATTATGCATGATGCATCTTATGTATGTATGATACCCTACATGATGATGACTAAATGTTATGTTTATGTTCCTTGTGATGTGATGGGCATGATGTTAAGATGTATACGAGTTATGTTCATTTCTCATCTATTTATATTATTATTACAACATGACCTAATTTTGACTTTCTAATTGTCTTAATGTTGACTTGTGCCTGGAACAGCCACGTCTATGATCCAGACATTTTTGTTTGTCTTCAGCTATCCATGCACAAAGGAAATGGTTAGTTACATTGGAAACCCAAGCCATCCTTGTCTTGGGCTCATTAAGAGAAACAGAAGGTAATGCAACAATAATAGATCCTATGCTTGTACTAAGAGGATCTTGAGCTATTATTGATGGAGAAATCTCAGTCACTGGTCTTTCTTAGACTTCCACACCACCTCTAGAGTCTTGGATCTTGGTCAATTAGGGCACAAATCAACTACGATTTAGGTAGATTGTACCGCATTGTACCTGTATAAACACTAGCAATCGTCAGAACACAGCAATTTGTAGTTCAACAAGGTCAATTGACAATCAGGCAGTATAACGACACTATCAGACGATTTTAGGGCAAATGGGGAGTTATGAGCATATGTGACCGACTTTAGCCCTATTTATACTGAATCTGGTTTCAATCGGGCGACTGGATCCATTCACTCTTTTCATTCAGCCGATTGGATCTCAGTCGTGCAATTGGTTCAGTAGGCCGACTGGGTTTCAGTTGGGCGACTAACTCATTCGGACAACTCTATTCAGGCGACTGGCTCAATCTTGTAAGCTAGTTGTGTGAATGGTTCATACTCATGCTCCATTCGGTTGACTAGTGCATAAGTATGGTCCAATCGTACGATTGGTCCAAACTCGTGGTCCAGTCGTGCGAATGGTCTCTACTTACGATTTTGACTTTAAGACCATTTATTCCCTTTTCAATTGATACGAGATTTTGACCATTTGATCATCACAGACATGATCATTTTAACTTTGAAAACTTTTGATCACCTCAGTCGTGATCCTTTTAAGCAGAACACATTTTGTCACGTCAGACGTGACCCATTTAACATTTAAAAACACATTTGGCCAACTCAGACATCACCCTTTTAAGTGATTAGATCCCAGACAGAACTCCAATACGTAGTCCGACTTTTAACTACTAAACAAACTAAAAATTTAAGCAACTAAAATTAAAAGACAAAACTAAAACTGTTTTGTGATTTTGTGTGAGGTGGAAATCCTAAGATAGAAATCTAACAGATTTATTTCTTGAACAGGCAGCTTTAAGTTATTTTGACCATAAGTGGAACGAATCATTATGGAATCATATAGGTAATCAAATATTCAGGATGTGTTACCAAAATCTTTTGATGCTAGATTCTTGTTTTCATCGAGAGTCATTAGCAAATTAGGAAATCATACTAGTACTATAAGATGCACACATTGATTTGGACTTTCAAGACTTGCCGCCACGATGATTGTCAGTATCCTTGTCCACTTTTGACACAGATTAGTGACGGTTTAAGGTTTAATTATTTCTACAAGCATTTGTGGATCCCATGCTTATATGGTAATCAACATTCCTCAGGAGATTTTTAAGTGATCTACGGGTATTTTGACAAGAAGAAACTATTCTTAGAGCTTTCAAAGAGAAGCCAAGCCTCAGGTCAGTGCCACCGCACAGCAGAGAGGCGGCAAACAACAATGAATTCTAGAATATATAGGTTATGCTTATCCTCAGGTCAGTGCCACCGCATAGCAGAGAGGCACACAACCAATCTTCTTGTTTGAGCAATTTTATTCTTTTTGCATAGATCGCACCAACAACATAGGTTATTAGTTTTATTGCTTTTTGCATTTTTCATCATGTGCTTTGCTCATATTTGGGTCATCCGCACACATTTGTGGCGTTATTTTGCTCGTCACCCCTTATTGGAACTCTGTTGACTGTGTTCACCAGGGATAAGATCATAACCCACAGCTTGTTAAATAACTTAGTTTGATCTTGAGATCACCAACGAGGTCTACTTATCTATTGTGTTGAATCTACCGACACATCATCTAATGGTCTAGCAACCTCTAGGTCTACTTTCTCCGTGTTACCTTAGTAATACCTACTTTCACTATCATTTTTCCCTTTATTTTTGCTTAGACTTCTCAGACTTATACTTTGAATTCCACATCTAATTCAATTTAATATATTAAAGTCCTGAATGCTTTGTTCCTGTGTACTATTATTTTCCATAGACATTGAATTAGTTTCACAGATCCGATCTCATTTCTATCAGCTAGCCTATCCTCCTCCCTCGTTTTTTTAATACTAACTTAAACTAAATTCTCCCCCTAAAATTCTAAAACGGTAAACAATTTGCGTTTTTAGGATTTTAATAGGAAAAGAAATAAAACCAATTAATTAAATAAAATCAAATCAAATCAAAAAAATAAAAGAAAAATGGACTCACTGCATCGGACTAAACATGTTCATCTTCTGGAATTACATCACTTTTCTTTTTAACGTCGTTGACCTCTAACAGATATAGAAAACGTGGTTTATCAAAGGCTTTTGTGTAGAGGTTAGCGCGTTGGAAATCTGTATTTATTTTAACATCGATTAGATTCTTTTCAAAACAATCACGTATAAAGTGATATTTAATGCCGATGTGTTTTGTCTTAAGATGTTGGACATGATTTTTAGTAATGGCTATTGCAGCAGAATTATCAACAAATATAGGGGTGTTAGAAAATTTCAAACCGTTGTCCCGCATCTGCTGTTGAATCTAGATGATTTGAGAATAGCAGCTTGCCACAGCAACATATTCAGCTTCACAAGTTGACAATGCAACTGATGTCTGCTTCTTACACTACCACGTGACTAATCTTCTCCCAAAGAATTGACAACCTGCTAAGGTGGATTTGTAGTTCATCTTGCAGCCGCCATAATCCGAGTCACTATATGTGGTAAGCTCAAAATCATTGTCATGAGGATACCACAACCCATGTGTTGGTGTACCCTTCGGATAACGAAATATCCTCTTCACCCATATAAGATGTTAACTTTTGGTTTCGCTTGATATCTTGAACAAAGACATGTCGCGTACATGATATCGGGTCTTGAGGCAGTGAGGTACATGAGGGATCCAATCATTCCTCGGTACATGGTGGCATCAACCACATCAACATTCTCATCGGGTGCTACATCATGGTTTGTAGCAAGTGGAGTCCCAGCTGCGAAAGCATTCTCCATGTCAAACCGACTGAGAATATCCCCTACATACTTAGTCTGATGTAGAAATATCCCCTTTGGTGTTTGATCCACCTGTAATCCGAGAAAGAACTTCATCTCTTCCATGGCACTCATTTCAAATTCTGCCTTCATTACTGCTTCAAATTCTTTACATAGTCTTCGTTCTTGGAATCAAAGATTATGTCATCAACATAAATTTGAACAAGCAGCAGATCACCATTCTTTTCTTTGATGAACAATGTACAATCAATTACACCTCTGCAAAATCCGTGTTTCACAAGGTGAGTTGAGAGTGTTTCATACCATGCTCTTGGGGCTTGATGAAGCCCGTAGAAAGCCTTATCTAGTTTGTAAACTCTTTCCTGATGATATGGATCCTCAAATCCTTTGGGTTGACTGACATACACTGTTTCCTGGATTTCACCATGAAGAAATGGACTCTTTACGTCCAGTTGATAGACTTTAATCTTCATGTATGATGCATAGGCTAGGAAGATACGGATGGTTTCCATTCTCGCCACAGGTGCAAATACTTCATTGTAATCAATTCCCTCAACTTGTCGAAATCCTTGAACTACAAGTCGAGCTTTGTTCTGGATTATGACCCCTTGGTCATCTTTCTTGCATTTCAAGACCCACTTGGTGCCAATAACCTTAGCACATTTAGGTCTATCTACTAGTGTCCATACACCTAACTTCTTGAAATGAAGAAGTTCTTCTTGCATGGCACTCCCCCATGCCTCATCATTTAGGGCTTAACTGACATATTTTGGCTCAAACTGAGACACAAAACAATGATAAGCAAGATTGTGCAGATACCCTTTTTCCATTACCGAGGCATAATCAGCTGAATACAGCTAATAACTTGTCTGAACTCCTGATCTGACATCCCCATTGACATTGTCCAGAGGATGATAGACATTTAGGCGTGATCCAGGAGTGGTGGGAACAACTACCTCAGAATCAAGATTATGAACGTTTGGTTCCGTATCTGAGGCAGTAGGAGTGTGAGGTTCTGAAGACTCAGAGGCATCTACGTCAGATGCTTGTGAACTTGCATTAGTTGGAACCTGTTGCTCCTTATTGTTCTGATCATTCTTCACGGCTTCATCGTTAGAAGAGGAGTCACTCACCTCGAGTGCTTCCCCTGATTGACTAGGCAACGCACCTTGTGAACCAGATGTTGTAGAGTCTTGTGTTGGTGTGCTTAAGGCATCATACATCATTTTGGTTGCTAACTCATCGTCAGAAGTGGAGAGAGGAATGTTGAAGGACTTGAAGAATCCATCATAGTCGAAAAAAAATGTGGATCCTTTTCCAGCAGGAGGAGTAGTGTATCTCTGAACGTCGACGTTACACCACACTTCTACTTGTCCCGTTGAGTTATAGTAAACTCTCTTATTCGGTATGTTGTATCCTAGAAAGATTCCCTCTTCAGCCTTCTCGCTAAACTTTCCTTCTTGAGTTTTCTTCAGCAACGTACATGGTGCTCCAAACGGTTTGAGATACTCTAGATTTGGTTTACGTCATTGAAGTAACTCGTAACCCATATTGCCATTTCATTTTACCACCTGAACTCGATTTAACGTGTTACACGCATTGGCAACTGCCTCATTCCAAAATTGGATAGGCAGTTTCAAGTCTGCTAGCATTATCCGTGTTGTCTCCATTAAGCTGCGATTCTTTCTCTTAGCAACTCAGTTCATCTGAGGAGTGTAGGCGGAAGTGAACTAGTGAACAGTTCCATTTTCTTTGCAGAAAGCCTCCATCCATTGGTTCTTGAACTCGGTTCCGTTGTCTGAGCGTACTTGTCTTACCCTCAGCTTGTAGAATGACTCTAGTGTACTTACCAATTCTTTGAATGACTCAAATGTTTCTGATTTTGAATTCAGAAACATCACCCAAGAGAATCTTGAGTAGTCATCTGTAACTACATAGCAGTACAAGTCGCCTGCGATGCTTCTTGTACTGATTGGACCAAACTGATCCATGTGAAAAAGCTCAAGAGGCAGTTCAATGGAATGAACCTTCTTTTCCTTATGAGACTTTTTCGTTTGTTTGCCTTTCTTGCAGGCGACACAAAAAATCTGGGAGTTGGAAGTTTTTGACGTTTACTCCTCTCACTAGATCATTCTGGATCAAGTGATTCATCTTCCGTGGATTGATGTGTCCTATTCTCCTATGCCAGGAGATAGAATCCTTCTTAGCAGCCTTGGACAAGAAGCATTGAACTTGATGATCCATTATAGAGGCCTTTGGTAGATCCAAGACATAAAGGTCATTATATCTTGAGGCTGACACTAAGACTTGGTCCTCCGGAATCACATAGTCCTTTTTCAGGACATAGCATTTCTTATTGTCGAAAACTACCTTAAATCCCTTGTCACATATTTGGGAAACAGAAAGTAAGTTGTTTTGTAGTTGTTGAACATAGTTTACCTTATCAAACTTCATTTTCTGGTTCCTTACTTCCCCTTGAGCTGTGATGTAACCTCCTTTGTTTCCAGCAAATGAAACATGACCTCCTTTGATTTGTTTGACGTTTGATAGGAGTGCCTGGTTCCAAGTCATGTGCGTGGATGCCCTGCTATCTACAATCCAAGTGTTTGTTTCAGCACTATAGCGAACACCCTTCACATTCAATTGAAAACATTAGTTAAGGTGAGGGACCCAAGCCTTAACCGGCTTGGGTGTCCCAAAGGCATCACACATCATAAATTCCACCCAAGTCCATTAGAGGGTGAGGGAAGATCATTTGTCTTCTTGTTCTCATTTCCAAACATTGAAAAAGATTTTTCTTTCCATAAGCCAGCTTTCTATAAGGCCTGTTTGTGGTAAACAGACGACTGGCTAATGGATTGAACTTTAGGTTCACCCTTTTTGGTGGAGTCATGGATCTCCTTTTTGAAAAGCTAGGTTTAGTGTCATAAAGTTCAATTCTCTACCTTGGAGTCTGATAATAAGGACAAATAGAAGCGATGTGTCCATACTTTCCATAGTTGTAGCATGATCTACTTTTGACATGTTGGAGTACCTGTTTCTGTGGAGAAGTGTGTGACACACGTGTGACTTTATTCAATTTGGATTTAGACACTTCTTGTTTTGATGTTTTAACTTGTTTAACAAAATTAATTGTTTGAACCTTGTTAACATCTTTACTCTTTTGTTTACCTGGACTTGAACATGATGCACGTGTTTGGTTAACATGTATGGTCTTTTTAGGTTCAGACTTAGATGTGGTTGAACCTGACTTTATATTAACCTTTTCAAATTGTTCATGTAGATTAACACAAGGCATTTTACCTTTTGATTTTGAAGTGGCATATTTTGTTTAGTGCTAGATTCATTTGGTTTACATGTGGAATCTGGATCACTTACAAGAGGAGTGGACACCACATGATCCTTGATTGGGTTGTTATTTATTGGTTTGCTTTTGGCATTCAGCAAGGTCTCATGTGGTGGTGGAACCACTTTATAACCCAAACCCTCCCCATTGTTGCGTTCTCTCACTAAGTGTTGGACAATGTGAGAAGAACTTGTCCAACTACGCAGTTTTTGTTTTAATGAATTTAATTCTACTTCCAAAACTGCTTTTTGTTTCTTTGTTTCTTCTAGGGAATTTAGATATAACTTAATGTCATTAGCTTGGTTAAAAGCCACAACTTCAGTTTTCCTAAGTTTTTTATTCAAAAGTTCTATCTTTTCTTTGTGCTCATTTAGTTTTAAAATATGACTTGCTTCAGTGCACAGTTGTAGATCATTTACTAAGCTATCATTGTGATCTAATAACCTAGCAAATTTTAAGTCTATGCTTTCCCTAACTTTATTACATTCAATGCATGCATGACTATCAAATAATTGATCAATGGCACTTACCTGAGAGAGTGTGGTTGAATCAACCATCAAAAAAGAGTCTGACTTTGTTGGTTCTACAGGTGGGTGATCAACCACAGTTGCAGTTTCTTCAATATTTGACATCGCGAGTTCCACTACAATATCACCTTCTCTTGCTGAGTCGTCATCTAGATCCTCAACACTAGCAATGTTGGATTCTCCCGGAGGCACAAACCGAAAGCTCCAATCTTGTCCTTCGTCATCGTGAGCAGTCAAGGCTTTAGGATCCTTGCTTGACTAAGTAGGATTGCTCATGGGCTTATCCTGTCGATTGAAGGATGAAAATAGAATCCCATTTCCTGTCTTCTTGAGCTTCACACATTCACGTGTGAAGTGCCCCTTTTCCCCACAGTTGAAGCAGGTAACTTTGGTCTTGTCAAAACCAAAAGTTGTGTCCTTAGTAGCAATTAGGTTCTGTCCAGTCTTCTTGACAAACTTCATAGCTCTCCGAACAGCACTTGCTAAGGCCCACATGATTTCCATTCTCTCCAGCTCTGTCTCGTCTACCTGCTCGTAGTCCTCATCTTCCAGATGGCAGTTCCCAATTTTCCCGGCAACTAATCTGTCATAGGAGTAAATGACAGCTACTAAGAGATCCATGTGCTCCTTTGCTACCTCCACTGTAACATTCCCGAGATTCTCGGTCTTTAGTTTTGTAGCATTGGCTTCAAGTGCTATGTATTGGGTACAAGACGACCCTGACGTGTCAGATCCTGAAGTAGTAGGTTGAGAAGGAGTAGCTGAACTTGACAAAAATGCCGTTTGAAGTGGTGCTCAAGATGTTTTGGCTTGTGGAGTTCAGTTGTACGGTGCTGTATTCTGATGATAAGAAGACTTTTGGGCCCTATACATCATCCTCAACTCTTCCTCTCTCAGCTTCAGAATGAAATCATTGATATCTAACTTCGCCAGCATATCATTCTGTCTGAGGTTGGAGACAAAAGAAACCCACTTCTTTGGCAACCCATCTGCAAAGTTCGACACCTTGTCTTCCATAGACGTTGTAACTCCATAAGTGTGCAGCTCACTCATCAAGTGGTAGAACCGATCAATGATGTCGTCCAAACTCTCCTTTCCCATTGACGAGAAGTTGTCAAACTCCTTCTTCAATGCTTTAGTCTTTAGAGCTTTTAACGATGCATTTCTGTCATACCTCTTTTCCAATGCATCCCACAGCTTCTTAGCTTGCTTGTTCTCAAAAAATTGATGGAAGATGTCCTTATGAATTGACTGAGTTAGCAATGCATATACTTTCTTCTCTGCATTGTACTTTACCTTTTGGCCATCAGTCATACCACCTAATGTAAGTTTGACTCCATCTACACCTACAGGCATGCTATATCCTATCTCTATCAACTCCCAAAGATTGGGATCTACTCCATTTAAGTAGATCTCAAATCTTTGCTTCCATTGTGGGTAATCATCTAACATTATGAGCTTAGGGGGCTAGTTATGATTTCCCACTTCATTTTCTAGAAGCAACAAATTTTGAATCCTAGAATCCCTTCCTACGGTGAAAGCCGAATATTGGTCCTCCATTACTATTGACTTTGGTCTTTAGAACAAAACTGTTTTACTTATGCGAATAAAGGAGTGTGATTGGACAATTCGTGCGATTGACCAATGCGGATGGCTCAGACGTGCAAATGAACCAATGCGGATGGCTCACTCATGCGAATGGACAGGTGCGGAAGAACAATGCGAATAGGCAATTCAGTCATACGAGTGGAGGAACGACTGAGATCCAATCGTGCGTATGAAGGATGCGGATGGATTTAGTCATGCGATGGACTCAATCATGCGACTGAAGCTGCTGAATTTTGAGAATTCGGAGGTTTAAGGTATTTTGATGCAAAAACACGAATTTCTTAAGAACCCTAATTGTCGTATGCCGGAAAAATGTTAACTTTTTGACCTGGAGACGTCTAAAACACTGTTTGACACAAAAAGATTGTGTTTTTGAGTTAAAAACACATTTTTATATTAAAACGATTGAATCACACGGAAATCAAGAGCGAAAGCTCTCATACCACTTGTGAGGGACCGTGTACTGGATGGAGTACTAACTGATTTACATGTATACCAACTCAAATAGTGTGGAATCCTATTTTATTGGCGATCCAATCAGTGAGAACACACGTAGAATCGATCTTAGATTGAATCTAAACGTTAAGACCGATTACTAATCAATTTGGTGCGATCTATGAACTTGGAACAGGTTCTATGAAGTCTCTGGACAGCTAGGGTACGAGTAGGAGCCGAAATATTCAAAGTGTTTTTTTTTCACGAATTAAGTGGCATTTATAAGTTAGGGTTAGTCAATCATACGACAGGACCATTAGCATGGTTCAGTCGTGCGACTAAAGCATGCAACTGAGTCAATCACACGACTGAAGGGCAGTCGTGCGACTGATTCATCCGTATGTCTCAGTCGTGCGACTGATCTAGTCTCTTGGTTCAGTCATGCGACTGGTCCATTAGCATGAAGTGTTCATGCGTATGGTCCATTAGCATGGTCCATTCGCATGAAAACTCCATACGACTAAGTTTGAACATGTTTCTCAATCATAACTTTGACAAAGATCTATTCAAATAACCACGAACCTATATAGTTTGTCAATATGCGTTAACAAATAATAAACATTAAAACCTACACTGAAACATTTAACATTAAGATCATCAACCACATATTATGTTTCATTTAACTCATTAATTTCATTACATTTAGGACATGACAGCATATTACATTAAGATCGTAAACTAGGTACATATGGATCAACACGCGCGGGTATAGCACATGGCATTGGTCCAAATGAAAGTGAAAGATAGTGATGAAAGATGATGAACCATCCCTTTGATGTAGACTTTGTAGCAATATTACAGCCACCATAGTCACTATCTGTATATGCATACAGATTGAAGTCAGAATTCTTTAAACACCAAAGGCCAAGAGTTGAGGCACCTTTGAGATATCTTAAAATTCTCTTAAAAGTGATTAGGTGTGACATCTTGGATTTGGCTTGATCTCTTGCACAAATACATATGGCAAATGTGATATCATTCATGTTAGCTGTGAGGTACATAAAAGACCCAATCATAGCCTTGTAAAGATGTTCATCCACACACTCCCCCTCAAGATTAGGTCCAAGGGAGTGGTTTCTTGCTACGGGTGTCTTAGTAACCTTACAATCAGTCATGTTGAATCTTTGAAGTATATCCTTAACATACTTTGACTGACTTATAAAGATGTCATCTTTGAATTTCTTCACTTGAATTCCTAGAAGAAATTGAGTTCCCCCATGGCATTCATTTCAATACATCCTTCATCAGCTTCTTAAAGTCATTGCAAAGATTTGGATTAGTTGATCTGAAGATAATGTCACATACATATACTTGAACTAGCATTAAGTCATTCCCTATTCCATTGATGAAGAGAGTTCCATCTATAGTACCCCTTTTGTAACCATGCTGACAAAGATACTGAGATAGAGTCTCATACCACTTCCTTGGTGCTTGGTGCAGCCCATAAAGAACTTTATCAAGCCTGCAGACATAATTAGGATTATTAGGATCTACAAAGCCAGGTGGTTGTTGACATATACCTCTTCATCAATCACCCCAAAAAGATAAGCACACTTGACATCAAGTTAGTAGACCTTGAAATTCTTTGATGCAACAAAAGCTAAGAATATCCTAACAGCTTCAAGTCTTGCAATAGGAACAAAGAAATTTATATAGTCAATTCTTCTTCTTGTGTGTATCCTTGAACAACTAGTCTAGCCTTGTTTTTTATGACAAGTCCTCTATCATCCTTCTTGTTCCTAAACACTCATTTGGTTCTAATAGTAGTCTTCCCTTAAGGAAGAAGATATAGGTTACAAACCTTTTGCCTTTTGAATTGAAGCAGCTCCTCATGTATAGCTTCAATCCACTTCCATCCTTTAAAGCCTCATCAATTTTCTTAGGCTCTATCTGGGATAAGAAACAAGAGTGAAGACATATATTTTCATCATGGTTTGTCCTCTTATTTTTACCCCTAACTTAACATCTCTAGTGATTTTTGTGGTAGGATGAGACTTGTGGATCCTTGGCTGAGGGATCATAGCAAGTTTCTTAAAAAGATCTAAATTAGAGAAATTTAGATCTATAATTGAGGTTTCTCACACCACATCAGCACACTTATCAAGAGAAACTTGATCCAATGAGTGTGTGACATCATTGATGTTTTCTCAAATAAAGTGGTTATCAGCATCCAGAAATTCCTGATCATTGTCACCACCACCATTTTCTCCTAGATTTGAAGCTCCTTCATCTGAGTTTTGTGCCTCTAACCTGTAATTTGAAGGCACCTAAAGATATCAGCTGAATTTGTCATTTTTGTGCAGATAGGTACTCTATTTACAAGATTAGTTACAACTGTGGCTAAAGTTGTGTAGCTTGATGGTCTTCTCAGCTTAATTCTTGGATGAGGATCACCTATAGGTAGTAAAAATATGGACCCTAAAACATGCTCACAAGATTTGTTAAAACAGTTAATAATAAATCAAGATCAAATAGCCAATCACAACCAGAACCATTCACACTGGGAGTGTGCTCATTGAAAGTCATATTGGATAACTCCTCAACTATTATAGTTCTGAGATTGTATACTCTATAAGCCTTGGCTTGGGAAGAGTATCTAATAAAATGTCCATCATTTGATTTCTCATCAAACTTGTAAATTTGATCATTGGTATTCAAGATGGTGCATGGACATCCAAATGACCTGAGAAAACCAATGAAAGGTTTCCTCTTGTGCCAAAGTTCATAAGGAGTCTTACCATGTGTCATAACTACTAAAACTCTATTCTCCACATAGCAAGAAGTTTAACTGCCTCTGCCCAGAAGGTGATGGACAGTTTAGAGTTAGACAACACAGTTCTTGTAGCTTCAATAAGTGTCATGTTTCTCCTCTCAGTAACACCATTTTGCTGAAGAGTCCTGGGAGCACTATATTGTCTTGTGATACCTTTTTCATCACCAAATGTATCAACGATTTTGTTCTTGAATTCAGTTCCTTGATCACATCTTATGGTTTTGACCTTGTGATCACATTGATTCTCAATCTTTAAGATGAAATTCTTCAAAATCTCAAGGGTCTCATCCTTAGTTCTAAGAAAGAAGACCCAGGTGAACCTTGTAAAGTCATCTATGATCACCAAACAATAAGAGGTCCTTCCTAGACTCATTACACTAGTGGGACCAAAGAGATCCATATGTAATAAGTTGTGAGGCCCCATTCCCGGGACGCTTACAGCTAGCCAATCATTGCTTACAAAACATATAATTACATTAACTTGAAATAAACGTTGTAGTGGAAACATTAAAAACAACATTTTCATTATAAATTCTTTTGCAAAATAGTACAACATTTGTTACACAACTTCTTTTGTTCGCATTACAATGCCCAAACATTAACAAAATGCATAAAAAGTTAGCGTTCCTCAATGAGCTCTAGTTTTAAGTAAAGCATACATTATCTTTCGCTTAAAACGTTCTTTACTTTCTTTCAAATCATACCAGGTTTTGGAATGTGATCACACATCGTACTTACACATAGATAATAGTTATTATCTTCATCATTCATTCATTAACTTTCATTCATTCATGCTTTCTTACTTTCATTCATACGTTCATCCTTACTTCTTTTCATTTCATCAAAAACCATGAACTTTACCCCACCGTCATGCATAAAGCGGGTACTGGGCCAAGGTCTATCATAGACCCCCCGTCATGGCGCATAGCAACCTGGCCATAGTACCTAGGGTAAATTCATTTGTACCATTGTGATGTGCTATACCCACCGTCATGCATAAAGCGGATACTAGGCCGAGGTCTATCATAGACCCCCTATCATGGCGCGCAGCAACCTGGCCACAGTATCTAGGGTAAGCAACAAAGGTTCTATTCAAATGGTCAATCACAAAGAAAGACCCCGGTGTGCATCCTTCTGGAGTAGCTAACCCACACACTGTTGAACTAACACCCTTCATTCGGTGTGTTTCCAAATACAAGGCTTGCAAGACTTACTTTACTTTCCTTCATTCATTAATGCATGCATTCTTTCATTATGTTCGTCTTTCCATTATCTTCCACTTTACATTACATAATACTTTCATTCATTCATTAACATTCAACTTAAATCCAAGGGAAAATAAACATACAGTGTAAGGAACATCAACATACACAGTCAACATCATCATATAGAGCATCATACATAAATAACATACATCATACATACCATCATGCATAAGCATCAATCATACATCATATCATCATACAATGCCCATCACATCATCTATGACCTCAAAAGTCAGCTTACATGAACCCCCGGGAACCTCCCAACTCAAAGCCTACATTTCACTTTTTCCCCAAAAAGTTAGAAAATATTCTAAGTGTTCATCCCCATTTCCTTTTTACTCATCCGCATTTCCTTACACATCCGCATTTCCTTACTCATCCGCATTTCCTTACTCATCTGCATCTCCTTACACATCCGCATTTCCATACTCATCCGCATTTCCCTACTAATCCACATTTCCTTACTCATTCGTATTTCCTTACTCATCCGCATTTCCTTACTCATCCGCATTTACTTACTCATCCGCATTGACTTTCTTATCCACATTGACTTTTTCATCCGCATTGACTTACTCATCCTTATTGACTTTCTCATCCACATTGACTTTCCCATCCACATTGACTTCTCATCTGCATTGACTTACTCATCCGCATTGACTTTCTCATCTGCATTTGTCAATGCTCATCCGCATTTGTCACACTTAGCAGTTATTCTAAAACTTAGGCGTATGAGCTACTGTTTGGGCGCATGAGCAGCCTAGGGCACACTAACATCATAACTCGGTCCCCAACACCATCTATCATGTTCTAAGCTTAAATCATGCATTCTAATCCTTTGAAACACAACCATAACATCATCAAGCATGACTTACTCATCCTTATTGACTTTCTCATCGGCATTGACTTTCCCATCCGCATTGACTTTCTCATTTGCATTGACTTACTCATCCGCATTGACTTTCTCATCTGCTTTTGTCAATGCTCATCCGCATTTTTCAATGCTCATCCGCATTTGTCACACTTAAGCAGTTATTCTAAAACTTAGGCGTATGAGCTACTGTTTGGGCGCATGAGCAGCCTAGGGCACACTTAACATCATAACTCGGTCCCCAAACACCATCTATCATGTTCTAAGCTTAAATCATGCATTCTAATCCTTTGAAACACAACCATAACATCATCAAGCATGAACATAGTCCAAAAGCACACCATACCCTCAACATACACACATTCACACATACGGGTATGAAACCCTAGTTTTATAAAATGTTCATACATGCATTTCCAGCCCCAAAATCAGTTAAAACATGTAAAAAAAGGGGTTCTAGAACTCACCTTTGCAGCTCTTCGGGTAAGACTTCCTTGAAAGCCCGATTGCTACAAGTTCTCACCTAGAAACCCACTAAAAACACACAACCGAACACACACAACATACATAAGCACACAACCGAGGATGAAACCAGTCAAGAACGTCATAAACACACGAATTCTTACCTTGAATTCGAACTTTTCCTTCTTGTTCTTCAAAGAACCAAAACTTTATGCTTCTATTTCTTCCTTTCCTCAAAAATCTGACAGATACAAGGTGTGTAGGAGGTGATGGGCGTCCATCACCTTTTACTCACCAACTTTTCCAACTTTTGTCCTTTTTACACTCTTTATCCTTCAACTTGGGTAAAATATCTTTTCTTTCTTATTCTTCACTTTATTCTTTCTTTCTTTGATTCTAAATAACCAGGTGTTACAAGTCCACCCCCCTTATATAGGTTTCGTCTCCAAAACATGTTATTCCTCGAACAAACGTGGGTATAGCTATCTCATCTCTTCTTCAGTTTCCCACGTAGACTCTGATCCCTTTCTGTGCTTCCACTGTACCCGCACAAGAGGAACCACTTTATTCCTTAACCTTCTCTCTTTACGATCAAGGATCGCCACTGGTTGCTCCAAATAATTGAGCCATTCATCTACCTCGATATCCTCTAGTGGAACAATCATATCCTCGTCTGCTAGACACTTTCTTAGATGAGATACATGAAATGTCGGGTGAATTCCACTTAACTCATCTCGTAACTCCAATCTATAGGACACCTCTCCTATTCTAGGAATGATTTGGAAAGGCCCTATGTATCTTGGGCTCAACTTGCCCTGCTTTCTGAACCAAATGATACCCTTCCAAGGTGAGACTTTCAACATAACCCTGTCACCCACCTGAAACTCAATCAGTCTATGCCATTTATCAGCATACGACTTCTGTCTATCTTTGGCTGCCTTCATGAAGGTCTTGATCCTTTCAAGCTTCTCAGTCACATCCTCGATCACCTTGACGCTCCCTAACTCTTTCTGATAATATCACCCCAACACACGGGTGTTCGGCATCAACTATCATATAGAATCTTATAAGGGGGCATACCAATGCTAGCATGATAACTATTGTTATATGAATGGTCATGTGCCCAAAACATATCTTCTAGCGTCTGAATAGTCCTCTCTGACTGACCATTCATTTAAGGATGATAAGTCGTACTAATATGTAACCTCGTCCCCATCGCATCGTGGAATTTCTTCCAAAATTTAGATGTAAACCGGGTGTCATGATGAGACAAAATAGACACCGGCACACCATGACGAGTTACAATCTCCTTAATGAAAAGATCAGCCAACCTCTCGGATGAATATGTCTCACGGATCAGTAGAAAGTGAGCACTCTTCTTCAAACGATCAACTATCACCTATATAGCATCATACCCTCGCGCGGTACGTGGTAGCTTCGTAATGAAATCCATGGTGATATGTTCCCACTTCCACTACAGTTTATCCAAAGGTTGGATTCTCCCATATGGCTTTTGGTTCTCGGCCTTCACTTGCAAACAAGTAAGGCATTTACTCACATACTCCACCACATCACGCTTCATACCCGGCCACTAATAGTCTTTCTTCATGTCTTGGTACATCTTTGTAGCACCGGGATGAATAAAGTACCGAGTCTTGTGAGCTTCATCCATAATCTTCACGCGTAGATTCCCATAGCAAGGAATCCACATCCGTCTGAATCGGGTCTTAACACCAAGTGTGTTTTCGCCCAATTTCGCGACCAGACCTCTCATTCTTTCAGAGTTAAGATGATCTTCCTTCAACGACTCATCATGAAACTCCTTAACTTGCTTCATCACATCGGAGGTCATGATCAACTGGTAAGCTTTCACCCGAATCGGCTCGAGTCTCTCTTTTCGGCTAAGGGCATCTGCCACCACATTGGCTTTGCCCGGATGGTTGTGGATCTTGTAATCATAATCTTTTATAAGATCTAACCATCTCCTCTGCCTCATATTCAAATCTTTCTGCTCAAAGAAGTACTTCAGGCTCTTGTGGTCAGTGAATATGGTGCACTTCGTCCCGTAAAGGTAGTGCCTCCAAATCTTTAACGCAAAGACCATGACTGCTAGCTCCAAGTCATGAGTAGGATAATGACCTCATGAACCTTCAACTATCGGGATGCATAAGCTATAACCTTTCCTTTCTGCATTAACACACATCCCAACCCCAAGTAGGAAGCATAAGAATAAACCACCAGATCTTCACTTCCATCGGGTAATGACAAAACAGGGGCTTGAGTCAATCTCGCCTTTATCTCCTCAAATGCCTTCTCTTGAGCTTGACCCCATACAAAATTTACATCCTTATGGGTCAACTTGGTAGTGGGAAGCGATCTTAGAGAAGTCTTGAATGAATCTTCTGTAGTAGCCCGCCAAACCCAAGAAACTACGAATCTCGGATGGCATCTTTGGAGATTTCCATTGCATCATCGCCTCCACTTTTGTTCGATCCACCATAATCTCCTCGAGATTTACTAGATGACCCAAAACTAAACTTTGTGCAATTAGAATGCGCACTTGGAGAACTTAGCATATAGTTTCTCCATTCTCAACATCACCAACACCTCCCGAATGTGACCGGCATGCTCCTCCTCACTCTTGGAATAAATCAAGATATCATCGATAAACACAATCACTGATTTATCCAATATCGTCCGACACACTCAATTCATCAGATCCATAAAAGCAGCTGGCGCGTTGGTCAAGCCAAATGACATAACGAGACACTCGTAGTAACCATAACACGTGCGGAAAGCTGTTTTATGGATATCCTGTTCTTTGACCTTTAACCGATGGTAGTCCGATCAAAGATCTATCCTTGAGAACCAACTGGCACCTTGAAGTTGATCAAACAAATCATCAATTCTCGGTAAGGGGTATCAGTTATCGTCAACTTATTCAGCTCACGGTAGTCAATACACATCCTCATACTATGTTGGTCCATGTGATCGTAGAACAGTGTAAATGATATTAAGAATCTTTCAATATCCAAAAAATACACTTAAATAACAATATCAAAGAGGATTGAACACAATGAGAACCCATTCATAATAAGACAATGATCAATGATAATCAATAATATAAAGCACAAGAATAATTCCTTGTATTAACTGCTTGAAATGGTATCTTGCAACAATGATAATCGATTAGGGTTTTTGCAAGCTTACCTACAAAGAGAAGAAACAAAACAATATATAGCAGTCTATAGTTTCACAGATAGTTTCACCAGACGAAGCAGCAGTTTCGTTAGGCGAACAAAACAACAAACTGTGAGCGAACTTATAGTTTCTCTCACTGTTCCGCTAGACTGCCAAAATACATAAATCTAAGTACTTACAAAAGAAAACTAATAAAAGACTTATTACAATTAAAATAAACAAACTAAACTAAAGGTGAGTCCAACCTACACAGATCTTCAATACTCCCCCTAGGTTGGACCTCACCATCTTCACTCAGCTTGATTAGTCTCAGCAGCTCCAGTGTCATTTGTTGTTTTAGATTAATCTTCATCAACTCCTGCAATAGCTCCCTCTGAAGCTTCAGCACCTAATTCTTTACGGTTTCATCCTGCATCACTAGCTCCATCAGGATGAGCACTAGCCCTCTCAAACTACTTTGCCAATCTTGAATATCCATGTTAAGGTCATCTTGAGCCCTTACCCTTTCAGCTAACTTCTTCACCTCAGACCTCACCCCTCTAATCTTGTTGGCTACATTCATAAAAAGACTAGCTTCTTTCCGAGTCTCTTCCCCAGCCCCTGCCTTTATGTGATTTTCACACAACACCAATAAATCTTCGTCATAGAAGCTAAACAATTCCATAGGATCAAAAACTTTAAATTTTTTCCATTCTTCACCCTAATCATAGCTTCCTCGGTATTATTATCATAGAACCATTTCTCGAAATCCTGTAGCTGTTGGGGAAGGGGATTAGATCATCTCACTCTGTTAACTATATTTTGGCGGTTTAATTCTCAGAACAATTCGCCCCTTTCCCGTTTCCCAGTCCTTGTCTTTCTTTGACCTTCTCCGTTTTGCCTTCATGTAACCAAATGATTGGAAGTTGTCATTAAGCCTGTTCTGTATTTCTTTCATCAGAAGAGTGGCTCTCTCGCTCAAATGTGCATTCAGAAGTGGTAGAGCTGCTAGACGCCTAAGGTCCCATTTGGGAAAGGACTTAAAGGCCTTCCTTTTATGCAAATAACTTATATGACCTCCCCTCTTAATCATAAACATTTTTAGCCCGGGATTGTAGGCCCAGCTAATAATCTTCTTGTCAGCCTCCTGTTTACTCAACCCTCCCAAATGTTGGAATAAGGGAGTGAGTTCTTCTGGTTCCTATTCCTTTACAAACCAATCTGCTCTATCCATCTCAAACACATCCTCAGCATCCTCCCCTTTCTTTTCCATATAGATCAGAGGTCGCTCATCAACCTCATAGAACTCTAGTTTAGAATCATAGTCTATGAGCTCTTCATCATCCTCTTCTTCATCAATCAACCCCTTCCCCTTTTCAACATCTCTTTGCACAGACTTTTCTCTTATTACTTCATCTCCAACTAAATCTTTCTCGACATCAAGACCCATCTCAACAAATCCAGCCTCAAAATTTCTTCTTCATCCTCACTTCTAACATCCTCAGCTCCAATTTCACAATCTCCAGCATCAGTGGTTGCTGCACCAGATGTGCCCTCTCCTGCCTTGGATGAAGTACCCACATTCAGAAATGGATACTTTGAAGTGTCAGTAAGATCATCTAACTCAGATTGAGTTAGTTGATCAGGCAGGCCGGCTGCAGCTTTCAGATGTTTAATCTCCTCAAATAGCTTCTTTAGTAATTGGTTTTGATCAACAAGCATCTTCTTCATACCCTCTATCACATCATCCTTTTGCTTTTCTCTAATCTCTTGATTTGTAAGTTTAGTTTTGATCATGCTCAGCTCATTTGCCAAGGAAGTATTCAGAATTCAAATCATGTCTTCATCAAGGTTTCCTCTTTCCTCCCTTCTTTCAGTGAATCCTTCATGTCTCTGTTTAGACCGCCTCTCACATTCAACAGCATTGGCTTCTTCTTTGACCTTCTTTCTTTCTCTACTCTTATTTCTTCAGCTTGTTCAGAAATGTCTTCCTCAAAGTCATAATCTTTCTCCTTGGCATATCTTTTTCTTTTCTTTGTTGCTTATCGCTATACCCTGGATTCTTCAGCCCTTTTGTTTTCTGATTCATCCACCCGTTTAATATAACTCCATCTCTCTGGAGGATACATATTTTCCCAAAGATGGGTAATCTTTCGACTAAAATCATGGCGAATGGCACAGCAGTCAACAAAAATGTGAGGGTTCATTTGTACCAGCCTCTTTACCTCTCCATGTTTTGGTACATTAGGGATAAGATTATCAAAAATCATCTGAAGAAAACGAGGATATAACAGCCATTTGTCCTTCTTCAAAGCCATCATGTTCTCAGCCATGCAGGCAAATATTAGTCTGGCAATGTTGGCCTTCTCTCCTTTGCAACATAACACCATTTCCTTTGCCCAATAAATGTTTAGTCCATCAGATCCACCTTTACGGTGATCAAGACACATAATAAATACAAGAGCAATAAACCTCCACTCTTTGGACATAAATGACTTCTTGATCTCCTTGCAGGAACCAAAAGTTGGTCCTTCATATCCCATGCTTCTAAAGGCCCGGAACACCTCTGCATCTGTCATAGTAACTTCATCTCCAGAATCCTCTTCTAGTCTCAAGATCCTTGAAGCAGTCACAGCGGTAATGGTCACATCGTGATCTAGGACTTTAGCAGTAATTCGTTGTGAATTTCCTCGTGTATCGTACTCAGCGGATCTCCAAAAATATCTGATCTAAAGATCATAAATGGTGGTCGAATGAGATATGGCATGAGATATGGGTGATCTTTCCAGCCATCTAATGCAGTCTCTAAACCTAGCCGCTTTAGGATGTGTGTCATCCAGAATAGCAGTAATGTTATTCCGCTCATTGAACTTTAAGTTAGCCATTTGATCCTGAAGAAGAGACTAGATAAGTTGAATAAGAATTCAAGGAAGTAAAAAAATTAAAAACAATCAAAAGTAAATTTTTTTAAAAAAATTTGCCGAAAGAATAGTTTCGCTGATAGTTTCGTCAGGCGAAAATGTAGTTTCGCTGCCAGTTTCGGTAGGCGAAAATGTTGTTTCGCTAGATAAAACATAACAATTTCGCTGACCAAGAAAGATAGTTTCGACCAGGCGAAACTGTACAATCTTATGTTCAAATCCGGCGAAACTGAAGCTTGGTCGGCGAAACTGTTAGGTTCGCATGGACAGCATAACCTCACAGTTTCGCTGAAATGTGAAGAACTTTCGTTCAGTTTCACAGGATAAACGGTAGTTTCGCTGGATGAACAGCGAAGACATCAAAGAGACACAATTAAATAGATGCAGAATGTCTTATTATTAACAAGTATAAAGGAATGTCCAAGGTTCAAAACTCACATGTGAACAGAAAGCAATCAAAACACCTAAACAACACTCTAAAAACACTAATCCACAGAAAAAGTTACCGGAAAACCTTAAGAAGCCAAAAGTTACGAAAGTGCGAAAGTGTGAGGAGATAATTTTGCAAAAAGACTTAAATAGCACATAGTTTCACATACTGCAAAACTACAGTTTCGCCAGACGAAGCAGCAGTTTCGCTTGGCGAAGTTGCAATTTCGTCAGACAAAATTCAGATCAAAATGACATCACTTATAATGAGAATGATAAGCGAAATTGCAATTTCGTCTAGCGAAACACATAGCGAAAGAATAGTTTCGCTGATTTTTATTATTATTATTATCATAAAAACAAGGCAAACATAACAGAGCTCAAGATATATCGAAGATCACATCCTCAAGATAAATATAGCACAAAGATGATGTAGATCATCCATCGGTAATGAGATCATATTGATAACAGAATCTAATCACAGTCTTTGAATGATACTCGGAATAAGACTGTCTTTCTTCTTCACGAATAAGACCGGAGCACCCCAAGGAGAGATACTCGGTCTAATAAACCCCTTATCAAGCAGCTCTTGCAATTGCTCCATCAACTCTTTCATCTCAATCGGAGCCAACCAATATGGTGCCTTGGCAACAGGTTGGACGCCTGGTATCAAATCAATCTAAAACTCGATCTCTCGGTCAGGTGGCACTCCTGGTAAGTCTTCGGGAAACACATCTGGAAAGTCACACACACCCAGGACATCAGATAGTTGTGGTGTTGGTGTATCCACGTCCTTTACATAAGCCAAGTAGGCATTACATCCACGCCTCATGCACTTTCCCGATACCGCAATCAAAATATCTTTCGGAATCGTCGTGACTCCATCACCATAAACCGTCACCGAACTCCCGTCAGGCGTTGTCAAACGAATCATCTTCTTGCGACACACAATCTTCGCCTCGTAGTCCGCTAACCAATCCATCCCCAGGACTACATCAAACCCGCCTAAGGTCATCATGAATGGTCTAACAGGAAACTTGTGACCTTCTAATTCCACGTCACAACCTTCGATCATCTCAGAAATCCTGGTAGACATACCTATTGCAGTTTCTACATCAAGGGCGCATCTACACTCCTACTAGCAGTTTACCACAGAAAGCAGTAGAACTAAAACTTTTACTAGCACCAGAATCGAATAACACAGAGGCTAAATTTTGGTTTCCTAGAAACGTACCTGACACAACATCAGGGTCCATCCTAGCCTCTTCTTGCGTCATCGTAAACACTCTGGCACTGGCCCTCAGTCCTTCACCTCCAGTCTTCTTCACCCTAGAACCCTCAGCCCTTGGCTTCTTACAGTCTCTACTCATGTGACCCTCTCCACCACAGTTAAAACATCTGATCATACGACAGTCCTTTACTATATGCCCCGTCTTCCCACATTTGAAGCATAAGTTTGATCCTAACCTACATTCACCGATATGCTCTCTTCCACATTTGCCACACTTCTTTGATCCTACACCAGGTGTAACCACACGACGGTCATCCACCCGTGCCTTCTTGTTACGCATCAGGGTATCACCCCGGCCAAACCTTTTTTCATTCCAATCCCGGTCACCACCACAGTTCTTTCATCATACAATCTCCCTGCCAAATCAACCACCGACCTAAGCGTGCTCGGTTAGGCAGCGATCATGTGCCTACGGATATCCGTCAGCAAGCCCTGAATGTACCTCTTAATCTTTTGTGACAGAGGCGTCGCCTGATCCGGCACCAGCCGTGCCATTTCATTGAATTTAGTGGTGTATTGTTGGTGTGCCATGGTTCCTGCCTCTAGTTGTAGAAAAATTCCCTTTCCACATTATCCATTTTCCTGTGAGGACAGAACTCCTCAATCACCAACTTTTTCAGCTCAGACCACCTCATTCTCCCAATTGGCCGACTACCCTCGGCTTGGACTATATTGTCCCACCAACACAGAGCCGAGTCCACAAACGAGTGGGCAGCAAATTTCACTTTCTGGTCTTCTCGGCACTAGCTGATATTCAAAACAGCTTCCATTTCCCTCACCCATCGGTGAGCAGCAGCAGTAGTGCCATTACCATCAAAAGTAGGGGGCTTACACCTTTGAAATGCCCTGTAGTTACAGCCTTGTGCCGCCTTCGGCGCAGGCGCTTCTTCTTCCTCCTCTTCATCATCGGAGAGAACTGTTTTACCCTCGGGCTATCTCCTTTGCCCGTAGGTCTACTCCTTTCCTTCCTCTCCCCTCCCGTACAGCTTTAATCACTTTAGTCACTACAGACGGTAAGATCGTCTGCATGTCCTGATGCACTTCTTCAACCACATCATCCTTTACCGAGGCCCTTAAGTTAGCACTCTCATCACCGCCCTCCGGATGAAGGGTCTCTGGTTCTTCATGAACCACCTTTTCGGCTCTAGGCCTTCCTCTCGTAGCCCGTGGTTCAGCACCACAACCTCCACCACGTGAAGCTCTAGATGATCTACCACTGGCCATCCTCTAACACACTGAAAGATTTCAACACCAACACAGTCATTGAAGGGAACAGCTCAGTTTATGTCAAGTATAGTAAGTCCCTAATTACAATGGCCAGTTGTGATTAGCCACTTACTTTACTCTTCATACCTCGAGCATTACCTATCCTGACTACATCAGTATCTAAATCTACAAGCAACACATAAACCACATCACATGTGCACGTAATACCGGTTAACATTCAGAAAATACCTGATGGCACGTACCTACTCAGACTGGCATCCCTTCCCCTTCCGTCCTATTTTCAGTTTAAGTTTAGGTTTATTTTGAAATTTTACCCGTTTCACTTAAACTTTGGCTCTAATACCAACTTGTAAGGCCCCGTTCTCGGGACGCTTACAGCTGGCCAATCATCGCTTACAAAACATATAATTACATTAACTTGAAATAAACATTGCAGCGGAAACATTAAAAACAACATTTTCATTATAAATTCTTTTGTAAAATAATACAACATTCTTTACACGACATTCTTTACAACATTTTCATTCTTTTGTAAAACATTAACAAAATAATGTCAACCAAAATGCCAAGTAGTTGCCCTGTGCCATCCTCAGCAATGCTCACCTACCAACTGGAAAAATGCAAAAAAAGTCAGCATTGTTGAGTGAGTTCTAGTTTTAAGTAAAACATACTTTATCTTTCGTTTAAAACCGTTCTTTACTTTCTTTCAAATCATACCAGGTTTTTGAATGTGATCACACATCGTACTTACACATAGTTAATAGTTATTATCTTTATCATTCATTCATGCTTTCTTACTTTCATTCATACGTTCATCATTACTTCTTTTCATTCCATCAAAAACCATGAACTTTACCCCACCATCATGCATAAAGAGGGTACTGGGCCGGGGTCTATCATAGACCCCCTGTCATTGCGCACAGCAGCCTGGCCATAGTACCTAGGGTAAATTCAGTTGAACCATTGTCATGTGCTATACCCACCGTCATGCATAAAGCGAATACTGGCCGAGATCTATCATAGACCCCCCCGTCATGGAGCACAGCAGCCTGGCCACAGTATCTAGCGTAAGCGACAAAGGTTCTATACAAATGGTCAATCACAAAGAAAGACCCTGGTGTGCATCCTTCTGGGGTAGCTAACCACACACTGTTAAACTAACACCCTTCATTGGGCGTATTTCCACATACAAGGCTTGCAAGACTTACTTTACTTTCCTTCTTTCATTAATGCATGCATTCTTTCATTATGTTCCTCTTTTCATTATCTTCCACTTTATGATACATAATACTTTCATTTCATTCATTAACATTCAACGTAAAGCTAGGGGAAAAAACATACAGTGTAAGGAACATCAACATACATAGTTAACATCATCATACAAGGCATCATACATACATAACATACATCATACATACCATCATTCATAAGCATCAACCATACAACATAACATCATCATACAATGCCCATCACATCATCTATCACCTCAAAAGTCAGCTTACATGAACCCCCAAGTCAAAGCCTACATTTCACTTTTTCCCTAAAAAGTCAAAAAATATTCTATGTGTTCATCCACATTTCCTTTTTACTCATCCGCATTTCCTTACTCATTTGCGTTTCCTTACTCATCCGCATTTCCTTTCTCATCCGCATCTTCTTACTCATCCACATTTCCTTACTCATCCGTATTTCCTTACTCATCCGCATTTCCTTACTCATCCGAATAGAGTTCCTCATCCGTATTGACTTTCTCATCCGCATTGACTTTCTCATCCGCATTGACTTACTCATCCGTATTGACTTTCTCATCTGCATTGAATTTCTCATCCGCATTGACTTTCTGATCCACATTGACTTACTCATCCACATTGACTTTCTCATCTGCATTTGCCAATGCTCATCCGCATTTGTCAATGCTCATCCGCATTCGTCAATTGTTAGGACCTTGTATTCGACTGAAATACCTAGAGATCACGTGTATACCAGATCAAATAGTGCGGAATCCTATTTGATTGGCGATCCAATCAGTGAGAACACATGAAGAATCAATCAAGGATTGAAACTAACGTTAGAAATCGATAAGGAATCGATCTAATGTGTTTTATGAACTTGGAGAACGATTTGGAAGGTTTCTGGACGGCTAGGGTTCGTTTGGAATCGTACTTGATCGAGCGTCCCTGTTTTTCACGAATTGAGTTGTATTTATAGGTTGGCACTATTCAATCGTGCGACTGAACCATTAGTTTGGTCCAGTCGTGCGATTGAACCATGCGGTTGGTTCATTCGTGCGACTGAGTGTTCAGTCGTGCGACTGAGCCAATCTTATGTTACAGTCGTACGACTGATCCAGTCTCCTGGTTCAGTCGTGCGACTGAGTCAATCGTGTGAAGTTCTTCATGTGTATGGTTCATTCGCATGAGCCATTCGCATGGGAACTTCATTAAGTTAAGTTTGAATGTTTTAGTTAATTAATATAATATTATATGTAATCATTCAAGTAATCATAAACCCAATCAATTCATTCACGACTTATTAATGAACTATTAAACATTATAACCAACAGACTATCAATATCAGTTCATTAATCATACCAAACAAGATCTATTACATCACATATCACGATCTAGGGACATACATGTATCAACATCAATGCCCATCCGTATTTGTCACACTTAAGCGGTTATTCTAAAACTTAGGCCTTTGAGCTACTATTTGGGTGCATGAGCAGCCTAGGGCAGACTTAACCACACCATCTATCATGTTCTAAACTTAAATCATGCATTGTAAGCCTGAGAAAAACAACCATAACATCATCAATCATGAACATACTCTAAAATCACACCATACCTCAACATACACACATTCATACATATGGGTATGAAACTCTAGTTTTATAAAATGTTCGTACATGCATTTCCAGCCCCAAAATCAGTTAAAACATGTAAAAGAGGGGTTCTAGAACTCACCTTTGCAGCTCTTCGGGTAAGACTTCCTTGAAAGCCCGATTGCTACAAGTTCTCACCTAGAAACCCACTAAAAACACACAACCGAACACATACAACATACATAAGCACACAACCGAGGATGAAACCAGTCAAGAACATCATAAACACATGAATTCTTACCTTGAATTTGAACCTTTCCTTCTTGTTCTTCAAAGAATCGAGACTTTCTGCTTCTCTTTCTTCCTTTCCCCAAACATCCGACAGATACAAGGTGTGTAGGAGGAGATGGGCAGCCATCACCTTTTACTCACCAACTTTTGTCCTTTTCACACTTTTTACCCTTCAACTTGGGTAAAATATTTTTTCTTTCTTATTCTTCACTTTTGTAACACCCGGTTAATCTTTAAAAAGAAAAGTAAGAAATGAAAAACAACAGAGGGAACATCAATAAACCCAAGTTGAGGGGTTAAATGTGTAAAAAGGACAAAAGTACAAATAAGTTGGTGTAAAGGTGGGCATGGCCCCCCACCCTCACTTCCCATCACCTTTTCATCGGGTTTTAGAGAGAGAGAGAGAGTGAAAGGAACAGAGCAGTAACTCTTGGTTGAAGAAAAGAAGAAGAAGAAGATTGATTTCAATGTAAGAATTCAAGGTTTTTAAGTGTTCATATTAGGTTTTTGTCTCGGTTATATGCTTATATGCTTATGTGTTTTTGTGTGTGTTTGTTTGTGTGTGTTTGGTGTGTTTTTTATGTGTTTAAACTCATCTTCAAATGGGTTAGAAGGAAGAAACACCCAAAGTTGCACCAGGTGAGTTTCTAGACCCCGGTTTTACTTGTTTTAAACTCTTCTTGGGGCTCAAATGTATTAAAATGATTTTTTTTAATGTTTATGTATGTATACCCGCGTGTATTATGCATGTTTGATGATTGACATCCATTCATATTTATTATTGTTGTTGTTTGTAATGCAATTAAACAATTCTTTTGTATTCGATTAACCATAGTTTGTTGCTCAACAACAGTGTTTTAATGAAATAAATGGTTTTTGTTAAAATGATTCCGCTGCCTAAGTTTGTAAATTTATAACGTTTAATGTATTTAATGCTGTGAATGACCAACTGTGAGGTCTCCGGGAACGGGGCGTTACAAGTTGGTATCAGAGCCAAAGTTTAAGAGAATTGTTTTAAATAAATTTTTGAAACCTAAACTTAAACTGAAAATGGGACAATTGGAGGGATGTCAGCCCGAGTAGCTACATGTCATCAGGTATGTCTTTTCTTAATGTTAACCGGTATTATGTGCACATGCTATTTTATTTAAGTGCTCTTAGTAGATTTAGATACTGATTAAGTTAGGACAGGAAATGCCTGGGGTATGAAAAGTAAAGTAAGTGGCTCATCACAACTGGCCACTGTAATTAGGAACTTACTATACTTGACATAAACTGAGTTATTACCTTGAATGACCGCGTTAGTGTTTGAATCTTATAGCGTGTTAGAGGATGGCCGGACAGAAATCTTCCAAGACTCCTAGAGGCAGAAGTCGTCCATATGTGACTAGGAGTAATGCTAAGGCTCCTGAGACGACCCTTGAGAACCCTGAGGTTCATGGTCAGAGTGAAGAGAATGAGAATGCTAGCTTGAATGCCTCAGCTAGGGAGGCGATTGCTAATGAAGTACACCAGGTCATGCAGACAGTCTTACCGTCTGTGATGACTGAAGTCATGAGGGCTGTGAGAAGCGAGGAAAGGAAGGGAAAGGAGAATAGAAAGGGATCAACGGGCAAGGGAAGCAGAAGGGAGGAGGAACAAACAGAGCCTGAGACTGTGTTGTCCGATAAGGAGGAGGATGATGTAGTGGGGGTAGCAACCGGAGGGTGCAATTATGGGTCGTTCCAAAGGTGTAAGCCCCCGAATTTTGATGGCAATGGCAATGCTACTGCCGCTCATCACTGGGTGAGGGAAATGGAGGCAGTTTTGGAGATTAGTGAGTGTCGCGAGGACCAAAAAGTGAAGTTCGCGACTCACTCTTTCGTCGATTCAGCGTTGTGCTGGTGGGACAATATTGTCCAAGCTGAGGGTGCCAGAGCCATCGGGAAAATGTAATGGAAGGATTTTAAGCAGTTGGTGATCAAGGAATTTTGTCCTCATAGGGAACTCGATAAAATCGAGAGGGAGTTCTTGCAACTTGAAGTGGGAACCATGACCCACCAGCACTACACCACTAAATTCAACGAGATGGCGAGGCTGGTGCCGGAACAGGTGACGCCAGTGTCAAGAAAGATCAAGAGGTACATCCAGGGACTATCGGCTGACATTCGCAGGCACCTGATTGCTGCTCAGCCAGGTACCTTTCGATCGGTGGTGGATTTGGCGGGTAGATTGTATGATGAGCGAGAGGAGACTGTGGTGGAGGTGAAGAAGATGAATGGGGATGGTAAGAACTGGAATGGGAAGAGGTTTGGACGCGGTGGTTTCACTCCAAACAACAAGAAGATGAAGGTGTACGACTGTGGGTTGTCGTCAAAATTAGGGCGGAAGAAGTGTGGTAGTTGTGGAAGGGAGCATACCGGTGAGTGCAGAATGGGAATGAATGTATGCTTCAAATGTGGCAAGCCTGGCCACATCGCTAAAGACTGTAGGGTGCTGAAGTTCTATAATTGTGGCGAAGAAGGCCACGCGACCAAAGACTGTAAGAAGCCGAGGGCGGATAGCTCTGGAGCAAAGAAGAAGCCGGAGGAAGGAGGGCAGAGGGCAGGTGCTAGAGCTTACACCATGACCCGGGAGGAAGCCAAAGCTGATCCTGATGTCATGTCAGGTATGTTTCTAGTAAACCAAACTTGTGCCTCTGTACTGTTTGATTCCGGTGCTAGTAGGAGTTTTATTTCCACTACTTTTTGTGCTAAGTTGCCTATTAGTAGTAGAAATGTCAGTGAACCATTCGATGTAGAAACCGCTATTGGCAAGTCCACGAGAATTACTATATGATAGAGGACTGTGCTATAGAACTAGAAGATCATAGGTTTGCTGCTAGGTTACACATGATGCCCCTAGGTGGATTTGATGTAGTACTAGGGATGGACTGGTTAGCAACCTATGTAGCAAACATCGTATGTCGCAAGAAGATGATTCGATTAGTTGCACTCAATGGGAGTTTGGTTACGATTTATGGAGATCGCATTCCAAAGTTGATTTCGATGGCGGTGGCGGGGAAGTGCATGAAACGTGGATGTAGTGCCTACTTGGCATACGTAAAAGATGTGGACGCGTCGGTACTGCAATTATCTGAGGTGCCAGTGGTGTGTGACTTTCCTGACGTATTCCCGGAGGACTTACCCGGCATACCAAGCACCATATCGATTAGCTCCGACTGAGATGAAAGAACTCATGAGCCAATTGCAGGAGTTCATGGATAAGGGATTCATTCGATAGAGTATCTCTCTGTGGGGTGCTCCGGTATAGTTTGAAAGAAAAAGGACGAAAGTATGCGAATATGCATTGACTATCGAGAGCTGAACAAGTTGACGGTGAAGAATCGGTACCCGTTACCAAGGATTGATGACTTGCTCGACCAGCTCCAAGGTGCCAGTTGGTTCTCGAGAATAGATCTACGATGTAGCTACCATCAATTGAAGGTGAAGGAACAAGACACTCCCAAGATAGCTTTCTGTACGCGTTATGGACACTACGAGTTCCTCGTTATGTCTTTTGGTCTAACTAACGTGTCAGCTGCCTTTACGGATTTGATGAATCGAGTGTGCCGGTCGATATTGGATAGATCAGTGATTGTGTTCATTGATGATATCCTGATCTATTCAAAAAGCAAAGAAGAGCATGCCAGTCACATTCAGGAGGCGTTGGAGACATTAAGAAGGAAGAAGTTGTATGCCAAATTCTCCAAATGCGCGTTTTGGTTGCGCGAAGTTCAATTCTTGGGTCATGTGGTGAATCCTGACGGAATCATGGTGGACCCGGCGAAGGTGGAGGTGGTTATGCAATGGAAGTCTCCAAAGACGCCATCTGAGATTCATAGTTTCTTGGGGTTGGCGGGATATTATCGAAGGTTCATTCAATACTTTTCCAAAATCGCTTCTCCACTAACCAAGTTGACCCGAAAGGATGTAAAGTTTATATGGGGTCAAGCTCAAGAGAAAGCATTCGAGGAGTTAAAGGCAAGGTTGACTCAAGCTCCTGTCATGTCATTACCGGAAGGAAGCGAGGATTTGGTGGTCTATTCAGATGCTTCCCACTCGGGGTTGGGGTGCGTGTAAATACGGAGAGGGAAGGTTATAGCCTATTCATCCCGACAGTTGAAAGTTCATGAGGTCATTTATCCCACTCATGACTTACAGCTAGCAGCCGTGGTCTTTACGTGAAGATTTGGAGGCATTATCTCTACGGGACGATGTGCACCATTTTCACTGACCACAAGAGCTTGAAGTACTTCTTCGAGCAAAAAGATCTGAACATGAGGCAGAGAAGGTGGTCGGAGCTCATAAAAGATTATGATTATGAGATCCACTATCATCTGGGCAAAGCCAACGTGGTGGTTGATGCCCTTAGTCGGAAAGAAAGGCCCGAGCCAATTCTGGTGAAAGCGTATCAACTAATCATGACCTCTGATGTAATGAAGCAAGTCAAAGAGTTTCAAGATGAGGCATTGAAAGAAGATCATCTTAACTCTGAAAGGATGAGAGGTCTGGTTGGGGAATTGGGTAAAAACACATTTGGTGTTAAAACTCGATTTGAACGGGTGTGGATCCCTCGTTTTTTGGGATCTACGAGTGAAGATTATGGATGAAGCTCACAAGACTCAATACTCCATTCATCCTAGTGCCACGAATATGTATCAAGACATGAAGAAAAATTATTGGTGGTTGGGTATGAAGCGTGATGTGGTAGGGTATGTGAGTAAGTGCCTTACTTGCTTACAGGTGAAGGCCGAACATCAGAAGCCATATGGGAAGATCCAACCTTGAGATATACTGGAATGGAAGTGGGAGCACATCACCATGGATTTCATTATGAAGTTGTTGCGTACTCCGAAAGGGTACGATGCCATATGGGTGATTGTTGACCGTCTAACGAAGAGTGCTCACTTCCTACCGATCCGTGAGACATATTCATCTCAGAGGTTGGCAGATCTATTCATCAAGGAAATTGTAACTCATCACGGTGTGCCGGTGTCTATTGTATCCGATCGTGACACCCGGTTTACATCCAAATTCTGGAAGAAATCCCACGATGCCATGGGGACGAGGTTACATATTAGCATGGCTTATCATCCCCAAACTGATGGTCAGTCAGAAAGGATCATTCAGACACTGGAAGACATACTTCGAGCATGTGTGATTGATTTTGGGGGAAGTTGGGATGACCACTTACCGTTAGCCGAATTCTCATACAACAACAGCTATCATGCCAGCATTGGCATGCCACCATATGAGATGCTATACGGTAAGAGATGCAGAACACCCATTTGTTGGGGTGATATTGGTCAGAAGGAATTAGGGAGCGTCGAGGTAATTGAGGCTACGACTGAGAAGCTTGAGAAGATTAAATCCTTCATGAAGGAAGCCAAAGATAGACAGAAGTCGTATGCCGATAAGCGACGCAAACCGATTGATTTCCAGGTGGGTGACCGGGTTATGTTGAAGGTCTCACCTTGGAAGGGTATTATCTGATTCAGGAAGCGGGGCAAGTTGAGCCCAAGGTATATAGGCCCTTTTCGAATCATTGCTCGAGTAAGAGAAGTGGCCTATAGATTGGAGTTACTAGATGAGTTAAGTGGAATTCACCCGACATTCCATGTATCTCATCTGAGAAAGTGCTTAGCTGATGAAGACATGATTGTTCCACTATAAGACATCAAAGTAGATGAAGGCTCAATTATGTGGAGCATCCAGTGGCAATCATTGATTGAAAAGAGAAGAGACTAAGAAATAAAGTGGTTCATCTTGTGCGTGTACAGTGGAAGCACAGGAAGGGATCCGAATCTACATGGGAGACTAAGGAGGAGATAAGGTAGCATTACCCTTGTCTGTTTGAAGAATAACAGGTTTTGGGGACGAAACCTATACAAGGGGGTGGACTTATAACACCTGGTTATTCTTTAAAAAGAAAAGAAAAGTAAGAAATGAAGAACAAAGGAAGGAAACATCAATAAACCCAAGTTGAGGGGTTAAATGTGTAAAAAGGACAAAAGTACAAATAAGTTGGTGTAAAGGTGGGCATGGCCGCCCACCCTCACTTCCCATCACCTTTTCATCGGTTTTAGAGAGAGAGAGAGAGAAAGGAAGAGAGCAAAAACTCTCGGTTGAAGAAAAGAAGAAGAAGAAGATTGAATTCAATGTAAGAATTCAAGGGTTTTAAGTGTTCATGTTGGGTTTTTGTCTCGGTTATATGCTTATATGCTTATATGCTTATGTGTTTGTGTGTGTGTTTGTGTGTGTGTTTATGTGTGTGTTCGTGTGTGTGTGTTCGTGTTTGTGTTCGTGTGTGTGTGTGTTTGGTGTCTTTTTAGGTGTTTAAACTCATCTGCAAATAGGTAGAAGGAAGAACACCCAAAGTTGCACCAGGTGAGTTTCTAGACCCTGGTTTTTACTTGTTTTAAACTCTTCTTGGGGCTGAAAATGTATTAAAACGATTTCTTTTATGTTTATGTATGTATACATGTATGTATTATGCATGTTTGATGATGGTTCTTAGATGCTTATAATTTTTTCATGCCTAGAATAGCTTTGGTTAGCTTACAACAGATAGGCTTGATGTTTGAATTTGAAATTATCCTAGAAACATGTCGAACAGAAGGTTCATGTGCCTAAATAAGGCCCATGCGCCTGGAAATGCCTTAGAAATAATTAAGTGTAACTCATGCGCCTGAAAAGTGCCCTCATGCGCCTAGAAAATTAGTCGGACGACTAAGTATAGGGTCATGCGCCCCAATAGTACCCATGCGTCTGAATAACCCCATGCGCCTAAGTTTCCATACGCTCGAATAGCCCATGCGTCTCAGTGTCCATGCGTCCGAATGGACCATACGCCCGAATAGTGTCCATGTGTCTGAATGGTTCATGCGCCTAAGTGTTAAAGCAGTTAAGTGTTGGCTGATGCGCTTGTATAGTGGAGAAGCGCCCAAACAGGGCCCATGCGCCCAAATAGTGTCAAAGCGCCAAACACTTAGAATTTATTACAGAATTTTTAGGAGTTTGTGCTTTTAGGGTTTTGACCAAGGTTTGACTAGGGTTTATTGATGATGGGTTTCATGCATGATTATAATTGTTTTATGATTGCTCCTTATTATTATTATTATTATTATTACTATTAGTATGTGACTTTACGTGGTGTGCTTATAATCGTATGTTAGAACATGGTATTTGAACGAAATACCAAATGATTAACGTGTAACCAAACCAAATAGTGCAGAATCCTATTTGATTGGCGATCCAATCAGTGAGAACGCACGTAGAATCAATAAAGTATGGAATCAAACGTTAAGAATCGATTAGGAATCGATCTACTGCGTTCTATGAACTTGGAGTATCAACTTGGAGGTTTCTGGATGGCTAGGGTACTTCTGGAATCGAAATAGAATTGATGCATTCGTTTTTCCACGAATTGGGTTGTATTTATAGGTTAGTCTTGTTCATTCGTGCGACTGAACCATTAGTATGGTTCAGTCGTGCGATTGAACCATGCGGTTGATTCATCCGCACGACTGAGTGTTCAGTCGTGCGACTGAGCCAATCTTATGTTACAATCATACGACTAATCTAGTCTCCTGGTTCAGTCGTGCGACTGAATCATTCGTATGAAGTTATTCATGCGTATGAAGTTATTCATGCGTATGGTCCATTCGCATGGGCCATTCGTATGAGAGCTTCATTTTGTTAAGTTTGAATGTATTAATTAATATAACATTATGTGTAACAATTCTAACAACCACAAACCTAATTAACCAATTCAACATCGACTCATTATGAAATATTAAACATTATAAATAACAAACAACTAATATCATTTCATTAATCATTCCAAACATTATATCAGAATCAGACAAACAAGATCTATTACATTCATATCATGATCTAGGAACATACATGTATCAACAAACTCGCCCTTGGACCTAGATCTCTCTAATGTCTTGTTGTCTTCATTACCTCCTCATACTTCATGTACTTATCCTCTTTTGTGACTCCTGCATGAATCTCAAATGCAAAACAGAGTCTTATGACATTCTAGAAGTGGAGGGCTTGTACTATATCCTGCGTATCATAGAACAGTGGCCACTTGTATAGAGTGTAGACATCATTAGCTGATAAGTTGGTAAGCCACATTGGGTCAAATACCCTAATAGTATCCATTTGGCCCTCTTTGTTTAGGACTATGACCGCTTCTCCTGTCCTCCAACCGTAGTACCACCACTTAAAGTGTGGAGTGAAGTCCTGTGGCATTTCCCTGAGTGGGATTCTTGACATCGTGCGCGGAGGACTCCACTTCAACACTATCTTTGGCTTTCCAGTAATGGCATTAACTTCAGACCTTCTGATGTACCTTGTAGGCTGTTGGGGTCTGAAGTTAACCCACCTAGTGTGGTACTCCTTCCTTAGGGCAGCCTCAAACCAGCCTGACATCTTTCTTGGGTCAGCATACAACAGCTTCAGTTTGGCCAGCTGGTTGAGCTCAAAACCTGGTAGAGTCTTTAGATCATGTGGAAATCTAAAGTACTATATGTCCTTCTCTCTCTTAACGACATAAACGTTAAGGTCCTCAAAATACGCCCATGCTATAATCCTGCCTGACACCTTATGATGTTTCTTGACTCTGTAGAGTTTGGTGTAGGCGTCCTGTTTAGGTGCAGCACGTTGGGCTCTAACTTCTTCAAAACAGGCAGCCCATTCAGCCTTTCGGATATCAACATCATCATTTGAGGCTTGGGCCGATCCCTCTTTCTTCTCTGACTCCTGCTCCATTTTGTCTAACACCTCAAATGTATCACTGACAAGGGATTCACCCAGATTGGGGACCACATTTCCCTCATTGTCAGCATACTAAGGGTAGTGCTCTGCAGTGACATCTTCTATCTCTATTTCATCAACGTCGTTGAGCTCTTCATCACTTGTTGAGTCGCACGTTGGAGCATCCTTTACAATCTCATCGGGATTTAGCTTGAAGATCTCAGCTAGTTGCTCATTTGATAGATCGTGAATTATTTCCCCTTGTTCAGGGGTATAACTCACCGACCTTCTAACGATCCCTTGCTGATCAAGAATCATAGTTAGCTGAGTCTTGATCTGCTGAAGGGTAGCAACATCAAACTCATCCCTCTGATAGTTTGGATCTGTTTGATTTAAACATGTAGCACATCAACCATTAGTTAATAATCAAAACAGAAATACATTAATCTTAATATAACCATTAAATACATAAGTTTAAATACATGATTCAAATACAAAAATAATCAAATACATAGACATCTAATCATTACTTTTGTCTTGGATCACTGGGTCATCACTTGATGGAGCAGAGGATGAAGCTTGTTGGTCTTGATTCTTCTTAGACCTCCTTTCTTGACCTTGAGCAGAGATAGATGCAGCTGCATCCCCTCCTTCTTCATTATCATCCTCCTTCCTCTCCTCTGTCCTCTCGTTCTAAATCCCCTCATCATCTTCAGTCTCATCATCATCATCTTCATCATCATCATCACCATCATCACCATTTCCCTCTTTAATCTTCAGAGGCTCATCTTTAGATCCCTTAAGTTTGAGCATGATGGTCTTCTTAGCATTCTCCAACTCCTCAATCTTCTTAGCAGAAGTGACTCTACGCTCTTGGAGTTAGGCGATCTCGTGGCTCGGATCAGCCATTTGCTGGGCCTGCTCATCGATCAGCCGAGCCTGCTCTGAGATCTGGTGTGACTGCGTAGCAGTGAGATCTGCAAGCTGTCGGATCTACGCAGTCTTCTCTTCATCAGCAGCTAACAGTCGCATCACCATACAGTTTAGCGCTGAAAGCTGGTCCTCTACCCCAAATTGAGGTAGATGAGATCCATATATATGTGCGGGATGAGATGAGGGTCCTGCTTGGTGGCTAGTGGTGGTGGTGGTGGCTGTGGTGAAGATAGGGTTGGGTCTGTGAGATAGTGGAGGTGATGTAGGAGTGAAAGATATGGTGGTGGTTGGCATATGTACAGTGGTGGGAGGTGTGGTAGTGGTAGTGGTAGCTGTGGTGGCTGTGGTGGCTGTGGTGGCTGTGGTGGTGGATGGTGTATGTATAGTGGTGGGAGGTGTGGTAGTGGTAGTGGTAGTTGTGGTGGCTGTGGTGGTGGATGGTGTGGCTATAGAAATGGTAGTGGTAATGGTAGATGTAGTGGCTGTGGTGGAGACGAAAGTGAGTCTTCTCCTCTCTGGCCGTGGGGCTGAGCCATCCATTTCTTCCTCGATCTAGTCGAGGTGGATGCTCCCCCTAGAACACGGCTAGCAGACTCAGGAGCATAGCTGGGATCTGCAGTCGTCTCTCCCGAATCCCTGGGGCATTCACCAACCGCCCGGAGTCCAAACTCTGTGGGAACAACCTTGCTTCCCACAGTCCTAGTCAATGGCTCCTCATCTGACTCTTCTTCCTCCTCACCAGGTATAAAGTCCTGGTGGAACCCGGCTGACTCAGCTATGTCTCCCATGGGGGCAGATACTGGAGGTATAACATCTGTAGCTACGCCCCTCGGTGGAATGGGCATGTCATCTCCAGCATCCCCACCGTTATCATCATCAGAGTCATCGGTGGGTAGAGCAATCTGCTCAACATCAGAATCACTGTCGTCGTGACGCCACTTGCGTCTACCTGGTGCCACATATCTTTCATTGGCCAGATGGCCAATCAACCTCTTTACCTGGGGCTTTACCTGCTTGCCCCGATACACTCTCATGCGACCCAAAGTCGTGTCATCCATAATCTCTAGGGCAACCGCATCATGTCTCTCCTTGGGTAGTAATGGCAACTTCTCATTGAAAATCAGTTGCAGAAATCTGGGGTACATACAAAACCCCTCCTTCCCCTTGGCCTCCAGATTCTCCACCAGATACGAGAAGATCATGCTCGAGAAGCTGAAGGGGTGGTTCAGCACCAGTGCCACATAGGCATTCTGAATCTGGTCTGACAGGTCATCAAACCCACCCCTTCGAGAAGCAATACACTTCAGGATCACATGCGCCAAGTATTTATACTGGGGACACAGGTTGCTCTTATTGAGCACACCTGAGTTGATGTCCCCAGCGTACTTAATCCTAAGGAAGCAACCTCTTACTGTAAATGGATGTAGTCTGGTGGGGTGATCAGTATCGTCCCCAAAATCAAGTACTCTCTGGATGTCAGCTGCTGTAATCTCAATATCATGACCATGAATGGAGCTCTGTATGCTGTAAGGCTCACGTGAACGATCTACGGAGGCATTCTCCCAGAAGGCTGATGTAATGACCTGTAAGGAGTACACGGTGTGGATATGGCTTTATGTATCAGAGAGCGTCGAAGGAACCCAATAATCTCTATAAACTCGGCCCCATTCCAAGTCGTATGGTCCAAATGAGCACATATATTGTGCTTTGGATTGATGGACCATCTATCAACCATTTATCTGTAACACAAGACACAGAACCATTCGTAAGTCATACATCAAATTTTAGTTCAAAGTGTATAGTTTAAATTCAATCTGATTCATTCGTACGAATGAATCATGCGACTGAAGTCAGTCGGTTGTCCTTTCATGCGACTGAGCTTATTCGGGTGAATGAGACATGCGACTTAGTTCAATCTGTTGGCTGAGTCTGCGATTGGTTCAGTCGGCCGACTGAATTCATTTGCATGATACATTCGGCTGATTGACCCACTCTGCAGCCTCAATCGTGCGATTGAAGTTCACCCAGACGACCAATCGCATGACCCACTGTTCATCCGACTGAGGTTCGAGTCTTGATCAATTCATGAAATTAAACGTGGTTTAATGGCTCTTTAGACTCGGAATCTCTTAACTAATGACCTATTAGACTTAGTTTTAACATGTTGCTTAGTTTCAGTTGGTTATTAGGTCATTTACGGTCTGATTCTTGTTTCAGTCAAATATCACACAATTAGGGCTTGCTTTCTTCTGATTCCCGTGTGATTTCACTAATATATATCTGTATAAATGTCAACGCAAATCAGAATATCAATAAAGATGTGGAAACAGGGTCTAAAGCAATTTCGGCAGAGTAACGGTACAATGTGCGATTTAGGAGCGATTGAGGGTGATGAGTGGAATGCGATCGACTATGGCCATTTAAATACTAAAGCTGAGTTCAATCGGCCGACTGGCCTCATTCGCTCAGTTCGTTCGGGCGACTGAGGCCCAGTCGTGCGATTGGCCCAATCAGTCGCATTCAGCTGTCCGACTGAGTCTCAGTTGGTCGACTGACTCATTTGTGCCCTTTCATTCGCACCTTCAGTTAACCAACTGAGTCTCAGTCGGTCGACTGACTCATTAGCACCCTTTCATTTGGTCAAATGGATCATTCTGATAAGCCATTCGAGTGAATGGCTCAATCTCATGTCCAGTCGTGCAAATGGGATCCATTTGCATGGTTGGTCCATACTTATGATCCAGTCGTGCGAATGGGTTACACTTATGAACATTTAGCACTTAAACCCTTTTTACCTGTGAAATTTAACATTATGAGCATTTGATCATCTCAGACATGATCCTTTTAACTTGAAAACCTTTTGATCACCTCAGACGTGATCCTTTTAAAATTAGTCACCTCAGACGTGACACTGTAAACTTTGAAAACACATGTGGCCATCTCAGACATGACCCTTTTAGGTGAGTGAATCCCATACTGATTTTCATGATATAGTCCGACGAACAAACAAACTAAAATGACTAACTAACTAGAACCCTAACTAAATACAAAAATAGAACTTGTTTTTAACTTTTTGTGAGAGATAAATCCTAAGATAGACATCTCCTGGATTTGGTTCCAGAATAGGCAGCTTCAATTTAGTTTGACCACACTGGAACAATTCACTTTTGGAATCATAGGCAAGTCAAATCATTTGGGACGTTATCAAAACCTTTAGATGCTCAATTCTTGGTTTTCATCCAGAGTCGTTAGCAAATTTAGGAAATCACACTGGTACATTAGATTCCCACATTGATTTGAACTTTCAAGAATTGCAGCCACAATGATTGTCAGTATATTAGTCCTCTTAAATCCATACACAGACTTTAGACACAACCTGGTGATAGTTTTAGGTTTAATTATTTCAACTAACATTTGTGGATCCCACACTTATATGGTAATCAACATTCCTCAGGAGCTTTTGAGCGGTCTACGGGTATTTTTACAAGAAGAGACTATTCGTAGAGCTTTCAAAGAGAAGCCAATCCCCAGGTCAGTGCCATCGCATAGCAGAGAGGCGGCAAACAACAATGAATTCTAGAATATCTAGGTTATGCTTATCCTCAGTCAGCGCCATCGGACAGCAGAGAGGCACATAACCTATTTTCTTGTTAGAGCAGCTGCATTTTATTTTGCACAGAATGCACCAACAACATATGTCATTAGCTTGATAGCATTTGTCTTTCATTTTTTTCGTGCTTTGCTCTATTTATGGTCATCCGCACACATTTGTGGCGTTTACATGCTCATTACCCCTTATTGGAATATATGATTGTGTTAACCAGTGATAAGATGGCATCCCACAGTCAGTTGAACAACTTAGTTTGATCTTGAAATCACCAGTCAGGTCTACTCATCTATTGTGTTGAATCTACTGACATATCATATGTGGTCTAGCAACCTCTAGGTCTACATTCTTTGTGTTACCTTAGTAGTTACCATTTTTCTATCATCTTCCCTTTTTATATGCTTAGACTACACAGACTTATACTTTGAATTTTTCATCTTTTCTAAATTAAATTTAAAGTCCCTTTTGATTTGTTCCTGTGTACTATCATTTTCCAAAAGGTTTGAATCGGTATCACAGATACGATCTACCTTATATCGGCTATCTACTCCTTCTCCCTCATTTTGTTTTAAATGTTACTAGCTGACCTACTCTCCCCCTAAAATTCTAAAATCATACTAGATGTAATTATTTTAGGATTTTAACAGACAGCTAAATAACATGAATTTAATTTAAACAGAATAAAATAAATAAAGAAAAATTGAAAAAGAAAATATAACTGCAATGCATCGGACTACACATGATCATCATCTGGAATAACATCACTTTTCTTTTTAACGCCGTTGAACTCTAACAAATAGAAAACGTGGTTTATCAAAGGCTTTTGTATAGAGGTTAGCGCGTTGAAAGTCAGTATTAATTTTTACCACATCAATTATGTTGTTTTCAAAATAGTCTCTTATGAAATGGTATTTAATACCGATGTGTTTGGTCTTTGGATGTTGTACCAGATTTTTAGTTACTGCAATTGCAGCAGAGTTGTCAACAAAGATAGGAGTAGAAGAAAACTTTAAACCGTAATCCCGCATTTGCTGTTGAATCCAGATGATTTGTGAACAGCAACTTGCAGCAGCAACGTATTCGGCTTCACAAGCTGACAATGCAACCGAGGTCTGCTTCTTACACTGCCAGGTAACTAATCTCCTCCCAAAGAATTGACACCCTGCTGATGTAGACTTGTAGTTCATCTTGTAGCCCCCGTAATCGAGTCACTATACGCAGTGAGCTCAAAGTCATCATCATGAGGATACCACAACCCAAGTGTGGGTGTACCCTTCAGATAACGAAATATCCCTTTGACCCCGATCAGATGGTTAACCTTAGGCTTAGCCTGATATATAGAACATAAACATGTAGCATACATGATATCAGGTCTTGAGGCAGTGAGATACATGAGGGATCCATCATTCCTCGGTACATTGTGGCATCTACCAGATCTCCATTTTCGTCAGGTTCTATATCATGATTTGTAGCAAGTGGAGTCCCAGCAGCGTTAGCATCCTTCACGTCAAACCGACTGAGAATGTCTCCCACATACTTGGTCTGATGTAGAAAGATCCCATTTGGTGTTTGATCCACCTGTAACCCGAGAAAGAATTTCATCTCCCGCATAGCACTCATCTCAAACTCTTTCTTCGTAACTGCTTCAAACTCTTTGCATAATTCTTCGTTCTTTGAACCGAAGATTATGTCATCAACATAGATTTGTACTAGCAGTAGGTCTCCATCTTTTTCTTTTATGAACAATGTGCAGTCAATGACTCCCCTACGAAATCCGTGTTCACAAGATGAGTTGAGAGTTTCTCATACCAGGCCCTAGGAGCTTGATGAAGCTCGTATAAGGCCTTGTCGAGTTTGTAAACTCTGTCCCGATGATAAGGATCTCCAAATCCCTCGGGTTGACTGACATACACCGTCTATCAAATTTCCCCATGACGGAATGCACTCTTCACATCTAATTAATAGACTTTAATCTTCATATACGATGCATAGGCAAGGAAGATACGGATGGCTTCCATCCTTGCCACGGTGCAAACACTTCATTGTAGTCAATCCCCTCGACTTGACAAAATCCCTGAACAACCAATCGAGCCTTGTTTCTGATAATGATCCCTTGGTCATCCTTCTTGCATTTCAAGACCCATTTGGTGCCAATCACCTTAGCACCTTTAGGTCTATCTACCAGAGTGCATACTCCTAACTTCTTGAATTGAAGAAGTTCTTCTTGCATGGCACTCACCCATGCCTCATTGTTTAATGCATCACTTACGTATTTTGGCTCAAACTGCAAGACAAAACACCGATACGCACCATCATGAATGTAACCCTTTTCCATAACAGAGGCATAATCAGCTGAGTACAGCTAATTTCGGGTTTGTACTCCTGATCTGACATCCCTAATGACATTGTCTAAGGGATGATAGAAATTTAGACGTGATCCTGGAGTAGTAGGAACAGCTACCTCAGAGCCAAGATTATGAACATTTGGTTCTGCATCTGAGGTAGAAGGAGTTTGAGGTTCCAAAGTCGAAGGTGCATCACCGTTAGATGCTTGTAGACTTTTAGGAACTGGAACCTGTTGCTTCTAACTGTTCTGGTCATCTTCTTCAGCCTCATCTTCATAGGAGGACTCACTGTCGTCGACTAGTCCCCCTGACTGAGTAGATGATTCTCCGTAAACTCTATGATTTCAATCACGTGATGGTGTATTTAAGATATCATCCATCATTCGAGTGGCCAACTCATCATCAGAAGAAGATAGGGATGTTGAAGGACTTAAAGAATCCATCATAGTCAAAAAAGTAGGTGGGTCCTTTGCCAGTAGGGTGTGGTATTCTCTGAACATCAACATTACACACACTTCTACTAGACCCGTTGTGTTAGGATCAGTGATCTAAGTTTGATTGATTAGAGAGTATCGCAGTGGAATTCGAACAATGAATTAGACAATTCACAAGAACAC
The DNA here is from genome assembly GCA_025506515.1 of Flaveria trinervia. Classification (NCBI taxonomy): domain Eukaryota; kingdom Viridiplantae; phylum Streptophyta; class Magnoliopsida; order Asterales; family Asteraceae; genus Flaveria; species Flaveria trinervia. The sequence goes on from CM046449.1 coordinate 40,284,751, forward strand.
AATTGATATTCAATGTAAGAGTAAACGGTTATAGAGAGATATAATTCTGCAAATAGAATATTTCATTCATATGCTTTCGTGGTGGCAAAAATGTCACACGTACAATTAGGTCAACATCTCTTATATAGGAGATGTGACGTCTGCTAATGTCACTTGATAGTGACATCTAACATATTTATTCAAACTACTGAAAGTTAACACAACTACTGAAGATGTCAAACAGCTGACATCTTCTTACAAAAATACCAAGTGTTAACTATCACTACAACTACTAAAAAGAAACTACTGAAACAACAATGACTGAAGAACATGCTCTTCAGTCGTTTTACAAGTACTGAAATAAATAATAAAACTACTGAACGGAAACCATCACAACAACTGAAGAATGCTTCTTCAGCTGTTGTGACAAACTATGAAGGCTTCAGTACTTGGACTTCTTGAACTTCAGTTGTTGTCATCAGCTGATGTCTTCAGCTGATGTCTTCAGTCTTTGTACTTCAGCTATTGATCTTCAGTACTTTAGTCTTCAGCTGTGATCTTCAGACTTTGGTCTTCAGCAGTTGAAATCTTTAGTACTTTAGTCATCAGCTGTTGATCTTCAAACTTCGTCAAACAGCTGATCAAGTCTTCAGTAGTTGATCTTCAGACTTTGGTCTTCAGCAGTTGAAGTCTTCAGTACTTTAGTCTTCAGCTGTTGATCTTCAGACTTTGTCAAACAGCTGATCAAGTCTTCAGCAGTTGTTGTGATGTCTTGTGGGACTTAAAGGTTTTTCTGATCTGGCTCATTGGTTCTTTTGGTCCAACAAACTCCCCCTGAACCAATGCAGCCAAAACCTTTAAGCTTATTGAAGATGTCCCACTTATTATGGCAGAAGGATTGGTCTTTTTGTCTTCTAGATCAGCTCAGAAGTGACCCTTGTAAGCACAGGCCTGGGAAGAAGTCTCAATGATTTGTTTGGCAAAGGATGGATGGGAACTCTGTCTTGGGGAACTGGACACAGAGCTGTTACCCCATCCATGAGATCTACTTCCCAAATATGAGTCTGTAAGACTCCTTGTATAGGCCTTAATGAAGGTTATTGTTCCTCCATGGTAAGCTCTTCTGTTTCTCCTTCAAAGAGTGATTCTAGCCCATAGTACTTAGATAGGTATTTGACCTGCTTCCCATTTTTTAGCTCCACAGTTGTTATGATTTTATATGCGAATTCATCTGGGTGAATACCCTCTAAGAACAACTGGAGCTCATTCTTTCTAACTTCCTCAAGACTCCTATACACTAACCCCTTTTTCACCACTTTATTCTCCAGCATCTTTTATGGGGTCAGTTTAGCTTTATAGGCTTTCTTGAAGTCATCTAGGATCTCCCAAGGTGATACTACAAAGGCCAGGGAGATCACTTCATCTACAATCTTCTTTACTTGGCCAATGTATCTCTGTGGAATATTTTTCTTTTGAATCCAATGAGACACCCTGGGATCAGGCCAAATCCTCACTCTCTCTTTTTGATATTGAAATGTGTGTCTGAGAGTGTATAATCTCTGAGCATGTTTCTTCATATTGATGATTGAAGATGTGGCAGCATATGCTTTGTCGACTCTTCTCAACAATTCCTCATCATGTTGTTTGTGAAGCTCTTCTTCTTCTAGCTTCACTTTCACAATTTGTCTTTGAGATTCAGGAGTAATTGTTGGAGGGTGACTTATGGCCTTAGGCAACTGTATAACAACTGAGATTGGCAGCCTATCTTCATCTTCATCATTATCTTCTTCTTCCTCTTCTAGCCTCAGTACCCTTCTCTTCCTCTTCTGGGGTACATCATCGGCTATTGGTTTTGTGGGTAAGGGAATTGGTTTAGTGGGTTGTGGTTGTGGTGGTTTTGGTGTGGGAATGTTGATAGGCTGTTCTAGCATTTTAGATGTAAGTGAGGCTTTGGATTGTTTGACCAGTTCAGTCCTGCTCCCAGCACCAGCTTCATTCAAAACTTCAATGACCAGCCCTTTGGTATATACTTCAGACGAACAGATCTTGGTGTTATTGCCAAGATGCTGTCCTTGGACCATGACTTGATTTCAATCAATGATCTTCCAAGATATTTAGCTATGAACCTGATCATGATTTCCAATCTCTCCCTTTCCATCACATTATAATTGGCCCATCTTGATTGTATCTCTTCTATTTCCAGCCTTCTGATCTCAGAGTCTAATGTGGCTGTGTCATGACCATGTCTAAATAGCTGATCTATAATTGTATCCATTGATCTGCTATGAGCTTCATCAGCATCTTTAACAAGGTCTGCTATGATCTGCTCTTGACTCAGCACTTTTCTTTCTTTTATATGTAATTAACTGTTCTGAGATCAGTTCTTTCTCAACCTCCTTTACTTTCTCAGGTTGTTTCTCTTTTTCAGGCTCTTTCTCAGCATCAACTCTCTTTCTTTTCTTGTCTTTCACTGCCTTTGACTTTGCAGTCTCCCCTTTTTTGGTTGCATTGGAATCAGGGGTTTGGAAGGCAGAAAGAGATTTATGAACAGCATCATCAATGAGGGTTTGTAGATTTGAGGGAATCCTCTCATCAATGGCTTTATGCACTATGTCAGTGATGATGAGAGTGATGAGAGGTAAGGAGTTTTGAAATATAGCAACCATCTGCTCAGAGGGGTTCTGTCCCTGAGAGGTGGTGCCGAAAGCAGAGGCTGGTGGCTCAGTTATGTGTGTAGGCTCAGTGTTTGGTAAACTTTTAATTGAAGGTGCCATCTGTGGGGTTTGTGGGGTAGATGGTCTTTGATCCTCAGACATTTTGGCAAGCAGCTCTTTGAGTCTGCTCACCTCATTCTCTAGGATGGTATTGTGGGCTAGAACATCGTAGAAAAAGCCCAGGTCATCATCAGTCTGTGCTGAATCACCTGGCCTCCTGATTGAATCAGAATGTACATGCTCTGAGTGTAGATCAGTAGTAGCATGTGCCCCTTTGTCTTGGTACTGGGGACTTCCTGCCTCAAGACTATGGCCTTCATTGGCAGTTGCCTCTGGTGAGGTCTTATGGATGGTACCAACTTCATCCTGATCATTTGCCAAAGCTGGAGAAGTGGCAGCCTCACCAGAAGTTCGAATCTCCTTTTCTACACTTAGAGATTGAACATTGTAACCCTATGCTGTGGGGTATCAGAAGCACTTTGGTCCTCCCCCTCAATGGTTGAGGCTATCCCAGTTTTGATTGGTATCTGGGGAGGGGGTGAGGAATGCAACTGAGTCAGCACTTTTGCAACTATTATGGTAGGACTTTGGGGGGCGGTTGCAGTGGGAGATGGTGTGAAAGCAATATGCACCCGGGTAGAGTGGTGCGTTTCAATGGCAACCTCCTCAAATGAGGAAGGTTCCAGATGGATAGGTGCCCCAAATGTGGTTGCTACAGGCTCCTGTTAAGAGGAAGCCTGAGCGGTTGAGGGTGGGTGAGTACGTGTATCTACTGGTGGGTTATGGCCAGCAGATATATCCTGTGTTTGTGTTGCAGGGGCATCCTCAGGGGACTCATCTCCTTGAGCAGCCTTTTTGGGTTTCTTGTGTTTGGGTTTGGTGGGGACTTTGGGTTTGGAGGTGGTGACTGTGGGTTCCAGCTGCGTGGGTTTTCGCAGCTTGGCAGCCTATTTGAGTGACGTGTCTGAGTTGTGCCTGGAGTATACTTTAGGCAATACAGCCATGGCAGGGACTCCAAGGCCAACAAGTCCCTCAACTTTCAGCTGGTTCTCTATTATGGCCATTATGAACCGTGGATATAATATCCATCGGTTAGCAATAGGTTTTGAGACCATATCCTTAAGTTCAAGAAATAATATTTTAGAAAAATTTAAGTTTTGTTGCTCAAGGATAGAGAAGAATACCTACTGCCACCTGGTTGACATTTGATCCCAAGACGAAGTCTTAGGGGCTAGGCAGACATTCACCATATGAAGATAAGCCGTTCTGCGTCATGGAAATGCCTCTTTAGGATGGTAGAAGCGCTGAGGTTACCCTGATATCCATGTTGGGCAAAGGATAGATAGTGATGCCCTTTGAATATCCAGCGGGGAAGGTGGCATCATCCAGTTGTAGGGTTTGGCGAAGGATTTCCGGAGTGATGACCACCTTACGGCAGTTGACGAACGACTGGAGAGACTCGGTGTCATTCTCCCCAGTGGTAAGGGTGACGTTCGTCCAGAACTGTTTTAGGGATTCGGCATAAATGGTAAGATTGATAAGGAAGGCCGTGTTGTATGGAGAATGGACCATTAGATCAATAGCAGTATCAAACTTCGTCCAGAAAGGTGATTTGGTAAGGTAGGCAACACAGTTGTGTCGTGGTTTAAGCTGCATGTTCGCCATTAATGTGAGAGAAGGTTATGAGTTTTTGAACGTTAGGTTTGAGATGATGAAGCTCTGTAAGATGAGGTATTTATAGGGTAAGGTTATAAAGCAACTGAAGGGTTTGGTGTTAATCATCAGTAATTTTAAACGACTGATGACGTGGTATTAACCTTCAGAGGTTGAAACAACTGAAGTCTTGGGTTTAGGCATCAGTAGTTATAAAACTACTGAAAAACCATGGTTTTGACTTCAGATGTTGGAAACAACTGAGGACTTGGTGTTAGTCATCAGTAATTGTGAAACTACTGAAGACATAGTTTTGTCATCAGTTGTTGTAAACGACTGAAGACTTGTTGTTAGTCATCAGTAGTTGTGAAACTACTGAAGACATTGGTTTTGCTTCAGTTGTTTAAGATGAAACAGCAGTTTTAGAAACAACTTAAGAGAAAATTCCCGTCAGTAGTTTTCGTCAATTCTTAGCTTTTCAGCTGTTTCATACTGTCCTCAACACTTACTCATTAGTCTTTTTGGCTGTTTTCAGTTGTTTCATAGGACAACAGTACTTATCTGTTTTTACTAACAACAGTAGTTATAACTACATCAGTAGTTTGTAACAGAATCAGTACTTATTTGTGATGTTTACTAATGATCATCAGTACTTGTTTACTGAGATCATCAGTAGTTGTCACTTTTCTAGCTGCAGCATACCAAGCCTTAACACAAGGTTTTGGAAAGTTGAACTATCCAAAGGCTTAGTAAGAATGTTTGCAAGCTCATCAGCACTAGGCACAAACTTTGGATCAATCAGACCTTTTTCAAATAGTCCCTAACAAAATGGTGTCTGATCTCTATATGTTTGGTCCTAGAGTGCTGGACAGGATTCTTGACAATGCAAAGAGCTGAAGCACTGTCCACTAATAATGGAGTCTTAGTCTCTGTAATGCCATAATCCAAAAGTTGGTTCTGAAGCCAAAGTACCTGAGAAGTACAGCTTGCAACAGCAATGTACTCTGCTTCAGCAGTGGATGTAGCAACAGATGTTTGTTTCTTACTCTGCCGAGAAATCAAATAGTTGCCTAGGAATTGACATCCACCAGAAGTTGACTTTCTGGTTAACTTACACCCTGCATAGTCACTATCAGAAAAAGCAACTAATTTGCAAGAGTGTCCAGTGGAATACCATAAACCTAGAGATTGTGTACCTTGCAGATATCTAAAGATCCTCTTGACTGCAATCAAATGAGACTCTTTAGGAGCAGCATGAAATCTAGCACAAACACAAGTTGCAAACATGATATCTGGTCTAGAAGTTGTTAAGTACATCAAGGACCCAATCATACATCTGTAAAGTGTTCCATCAACAGCTTTACCTTTCTAATCTGCATCCAGTTGTGTGGTGTTGCACATGGGAGTAGAACAGGGCTTACAATTTTGTAAATCAAACTTATGCAAAAGATCTTTTGTATATTTTGACTGATGAATAAAGGTTCCATTAGCCTTTTGTTTGATTTTCAAGCCTAGAAAGAACTATAATTTTCCCATTGCACTCATTTCAAACTTTTGTTTCATTAAACATGTAAAATCATCACACAACTAGGGATCAAAGGATGCAAAAATAATATCATCAACACAAATTTGAACAAGTAGCTTATACTGATCCACCTTCTTAATAAACAAAGTTTTATCTATGGAGCCTCTAGTGAAATTATTTTTAAGAAGAAAATTGGAAAGTGTTTCATACCAGGCTCTAGGAGCTTGCTTCAACCGATAAAGAGCCTTATCAAGTTTATACACCCAATCAGGATGTTTATTATCCTCAAAACCTGGTGGTTGACATACATAAACCTCTTCTTTTATTTTACCATATAAAAATGCACTTTTGACATCCATTTGAAAAACTTTAAGATTGTGGAATGCAGCATAGGCTAAGAACAATCTAATTGCCTCTAATCTGGCTACAGGTGCAAAGGTTTCATCATAATCAATACCTTCTTCTTGAGAAAACCCTTGTACAACCAGTCTAGCCTTGTTCTTGACAATAAGCCCATTTTCATTAGTTTTATTCCTAAACACCCATTTAGTGCCTATTGCACACTTACCTGGGGGTAGAGGAACCAGTTCCCACACTTGCTGCTTTTTGAACTGAAGTAGCTCAAGCTGCATGGCTTCAACCCATCCATTGTCTCTCAAAGCAACATGATAGTTCTTCGGCTCTAGCTGACTGATGAAGAGAGCATAGAAGCAGAAGTTAGACAATTGACTTCTGGTTGAGACACCAGCATTGATATCACCAATGATTTGAGACATGGGGTGATTCTTCAGCTCTTGGTACACTATGAGATCAATGCAAGTGTTTGTAGTAGGCTCAGCAGCAGCAGATATTGATCCAGATTCTTGAAACCAAGTATTAGATGGCAAGTTAAATGATGTAGAGGAATCAGAAATCTCATCAACATTTGTTGTGGATGGAGCTACTGAAGCTACAGGAACATCAAGTTTAGTAGACACAGGCAGTTGGTCACTAAACTTGAAAAGGTGAGTACTGATATCATCATCATCTTCAGTACCACCAGGTGGAAGACATGCTGTAGAAGATGATTTATCCACATGATCTGCAACAGCTGGAGGTTGATAAGGAACATATTGCACTATGTCCAAATCAAATAACTCCACAGGGTTTTGTGGAATCTTGTCCTTTGGAGATTCATTAAACTTCACATGCAGAGTCTCTTCAACTATCTTTGTTCTGCAGTTGAAGACTCTGTATGCCTTGCAAGTAGATGAATAACCAACAAAATACCCTGCATCCACCTTAGGATCAAATTTGTGGAGTTGATCCTTTGTGTTAAGAATGAAACAAGGACACCCAAAGGCTCTGAACAATGAAATCAAAGGATCCAAATGATGTAGAACTTCATATGGATTCTTCATCAACCTCTGATTTACTAACACTCTATTTTGCACATAGCAAGCTGTATTGACAGCTTCAGCCCAAAAGGTCAATGGCAAACCAAAGTCAGCCAACATAGACCTTGCAGCTTCAATTAAGGTCCTGTTCTTTCTCTCCACTACTCTATTTTGTTCTGGAGTCCTTGGGATGCTAAACTGCCTCTTGATTCCCTTTGAGAGATAAAAATCATCAAGTGTATGGTTTCTGAATTCTGTTCCATTGTCACTCCTTATACACTTGACTGATAGGGAATACTGCTTCTCAACATACAACACAAAGTTTATAATCTTCTGAGCAACCTCATCCTTTGAATGCAGAAAGAAAGTCCATACAAATCTGGAGTAATCATCCACAATTACCAGACAGTATTTCTTCTTTGCCATGCTTATCACTCTCACAGGACCAAATAGATCCATGTGCAGTAACTGCAAGCAGGCAGTGGACTTAGGTTCTTCAATAGGAGGGAATGAGACTTTGTGTTGTTTTCCTTTTAAACAAGCAGTGCAGGTTTCATCACAGTGGAACTCCTTTATTGGTAGACCTCTCACTAAACTATTGTGGATCAGTTGATTCATGTTTTTGAGATTAACATGACCCAGCCTTCTATGCCATAGTTTAGATTTCTGAGGAGAGGCTTTGGAGAACAGGCATGGATGACCCTTCAAATCAATCTTCTTTGACAAATCCAAGGCATATACTCTTCCAATCCTGTTGGCCTTCAGGAGAGTATGTTCATCCAATACCTTGTCAATCAGCCTCAGAACTTAGGAAGACAGAATCCTGCAGTTCTGGCTTGTGAAAAGTGCAACATGCCCTTTATCACACATCTGACTGACACTCAGCATATTATACTTGAGATTCTCCACATGGTTAACATCATCAAACCGGATTTGTCCATTAGACACAAATCCTTTCCCAATGATGTAACCCTTGGCATCATTTCCAAATGAAACAAATCCCTTCTTTCCTTGAGAGTAGTCATTAAGAAGAGAACTGCTCCCGGTCATATGCATAGATCCTCCACTGTCCACATACCAGATGCTCCTTTGGCATGCTGAAGAACCCTGCATTCATCAAAAGTAACTTAGTAAAGGATTTGCAAATGGCTCACTCGTGCGACTGAAGCTGCTGTCTTGTGAAAATTTCTAGGTTAAACGTGTTTTAGCCGTAAAAATTTGAAATTTTGCAAACCCTAATCGCCTAAGGCCGTAGAAACCGAAACTTGATGACCAAGGTACGTCCAAGACAATTTTTGACACAAAAGATTGCGTTTATTAGTGTAAAAACACAAACTTTTTATCAATCTTGATCGAATCACACGTAATCAAGAGCCAAAGCTCTGATACCACTTGTTAGAACCTGGTATTTGAACGAAATACCAAATGATTAACGTGTAACAAAACCAAATAGTGCGGAATCCTATTTGATTGGTGATCCAATCAGTGAGAACGCACGTAGAATCAATAAAGTATTGAATCAAACATTAAGAATCGATTAGGAATCGATCTACTACGTTCTATGAACTTGGAGTATCAACTTGGAGTTTCTGGACGGCTAGGGTACGTCTGGAATCGAAATAGAATTGATGCATTCGTTTTTCCACGAATTGGGTTGTATTTATAGGTTAGTCTTGTTCATTTGTGCGACTGAACCATTAGTATGGTTCAGTCGTGCGATTGAACCATGCGGTTGATTCATCCGCACGACTGAGTGTTCAGTCGTGCGACTGAGCCAATCTTATGTTACAATCATACGACTGATCCAGTCTCCTGGTTCAGTCGTGCGACTGAGTCATTCGTATGAAGTTATTCATGCGTATGAAGTTATTCATGCGTATGGTCCATTCGCATGGGCCATTTGTATGAGAACTTCATTTTGTTAAGTTTGAATGTATTAATTAATATAACATTATGTGTAACAATTCTAACAACCACAAACCTAATTAACCAATTCAACATCGACTCATTAATGAAATATTAAACATTATAAATAACAAACAACCAATATCATTTCATTAATCATTCCAAACATTATATCAGAATCAGACAAACAAGATCTATTACATTCATATCATGATCTAGGAACATACATGTATCAACATCGTAACGTAAAGTATTACTAATAATAAAGTGAAAGAGCAATGAAGAAGAGAAGTGGAACTTAATTAAAATATTAACAAGTCTTGCAAGCTTATAGGAGGTACACGGCCATGAGGTTGTCAGCTCAACTGTGATGTGGGTTAGCTACCTTCAGATGCTCACGAGGCCAGTCAATTGAGACTGGCGGACCTTTGCAGCATACCCTAGGTGTTTGGGTCAGCCTTGTATACAGTAGAGTCCCTTGTAAGAAAAGAGGGCCCAGCACCATTTCCCCCGCACATATAGTTTAGGGTATTGCTCATTGATCCACATAAACAGTGAAAGATAAGTATAAAAGAGTACAGAGTAATCAAGGCATATAGTAAAGAGATAAAGCATTACCTGATTGTATAGTTAATGTGTGCTCACGTATAAAGAGATGAAGTTTTCATAAAAAGAGTATTTTCATATGTATATCTATAGAAAGTATTTTATTACTTTTAAAACTAGAACTCACTCAGCAACGCTGACTTTTATACATTTTCAGTTGGCAGGTAAATGTTGCTGAGGGTGGCACGAGGGTGAAGCTACTCAACAGGAGAAGACTGACATCCATTCATACTTATTATTGTTGTTTTTTTGTAATGCAATTAAACAGTTCTTTTGTATTCAATTAAACCATAGTGTATTGCTCAACAACAATGTTTTGATGAAATGAATGGTTTTTGTTAAAATGATTCCGCTACTTAATTTTGTAATTTTAAAACGTTTAATGTATTTAATGTTGTGAATGACCAACTGTGAGGTCTTCGGGAACGGGGCGTTACAACTTTATTCTTTCTTTCTTTGAATCTAAATAACCGGGTGTTACATAAGCGTAGGAGAGTAGGGATTCAGTTTCTTTCCTTTGGCTTGTGACATACCTTGTGTTGTTTCGCTTTCAGACATGCAACACAATGATCATCACTTGTAAACTCTTTCTTTGGCATTCCGTTACCAAATCATGGCACACTCTTTTATGCCAGAGGAAAGACTCATCATTATTTGCTTTAGACAGAAAACATGAAACTTCCACCGAAAGAGATGTTTCTTGCAAATCCATCTTGTACATGTTCCATGTCCTAGGGGCTCTGAGTAGAATGCTCATGAGAAATAATCACCTCAGGCTTGAGAACAATGCACTCATGCTAAGTAAAGAGTAGGTTATGACTCTAATCACAAAATTGAGATACACTTAAAAGATTGTATCCAAGCTCCTTGACAAAGTTTACCTTCTCAATGTTGAGCTTACTATTTGTGAACCTACCCCTTCCTGTAATGTAACCACCTGCATCTCCTCCAAAAGCAACCAGTCCTTCATCAATCTTTTTCTTGAGTAGTGATTTATTGCCTGTCATATGCCTAGAATAACTACTATCAATGATCCATACATGTTTTTTGTCTTGAGTTGTTCCTATACAAAAGAGATGGTTAGTTAAATTTGGAAACCCAAGCCTTATTGGTCTTGGGCTCATCAAAAGAAGTTGAAGACAATGCAACAGTAATAGTTCCTATAGTCATGTTTTGAGGATTATTTGTTAATGTTGATGGAGAACTTTTAGTCACTTGGCCTTTCTTTGTCTTCGGCACCACCTTTGGAAGCTTAGACATGACCTTCAACACTTCAGAAGTTTTAATGACTTTGGAAGTTTTGATAACTAGACTTTCGGAAGATCTTGCTAAAACTACACCAGGCTTCAGTGCTTCGAAAGTATTCCATTCTTTCGAGACCAAAATTTCTTCCGAGACCAAAATTTCTTCCGAAGGCTGTAACATCTCATATTTTCCGTTAATTAAAAGTTAACGTTGTTTAGTAAGGACCATTGTTGTTAATTATGAAACTTATGGGTTATTTATGCTTATTTCTTAGTTGTCATTATTCTTTAATTTGAAAGTTAATAGTTTAATTATTAGATTGAACATAATAATGAATAATAATAATATTACTAATAATAATAATATTATTAACAAAATTAATAATAATAATAATAATAATAACAATAATAATAACCAAGATAATAGTAATAATAATAATAATAATAATAATAATATAATAATAATAATAACAATAAATAGAATAATAATAATAATAATAAATAGAATAATAATAATAATGTTAATAATAATAGTAATGGTAACAATAATAATAATATTAATAATAATAATAATAATAATAATAATAATAATAATAATTTATAAAGTTAGTAAATTTAACAATGTTTGAAACTTAAAGAAAATAAAGTTTAAGGGGTTCTATTGTCAATTTAGAAACTTAATATTAAAGTTTTGACATAAAATGTTAACTGTTGAAACAACAGGGACCATTTGTGTAAATTAATAAAACCAAACCCAAACCCCCCCTTTCAAACCTGTTTTTCCAGCTGATTCTCCGACCACTCTCAGGCCGGACTCCAGCGGATCCAAAACCCACAAATTCGATCAATCCATAATCCCAAATCGTTCCAAATCCCTTCTAGATCATGTGTCGAACTTAAGTACATCAATTAATCAAGTTAAAACACCGGTTACGAAGCTCAATCAAGAGCATAACCGAAGCTTTTAACTCCATAACCGTTCGAGCATTTAATCCTAATAATAATCTAATTAAACAAACCTAAACAATCATCTAACTAGTTCTAATCGTTCACAACTCCCAATTTCACCTGAAACACACAAAATTAAATCTTCAATTCTCTTTGAAACCGCAACCTGCAACACACTTAAATACTATCAACAGGACATCAAGACCTGGAATTGATAAGGGGCTTGTAGTCTAACTCGTCATTTGAAGCTACCCACCAGTTTAATTCGATTATCATTGGCAATTACTCTTAAATCGTGCACCTTCGGCCACGGCGTGTTCATCATGTGTTCTTATCATCATATCTAATCAAAACGGGTAATTGAATACACCTAAACACTCGACTCTACATGGGTAACAAAAGCCCCATGATTATAAAGACTTACAAAATCAAATTGATCTTTAATTTGGATCAAAACATTTTAGGGTTTATATGTGATTTAGGGGTTTTCTTTTGATCACGTTTTAAGAATCTAAAACCAACATAAACCACGGCCCTGGTTCATTGATTAGACACTTGCAACACCACCTTGAGGTTCCGGGTTCGAACCCTGGCACCCTCATATAATTTCTTTAAAGGCTTTTTCAGCCTTAATTTAATTACAAAAACTTTTCAATAAATATAAAAATGGTTTTTATAAACATCAAATATTTTTTAAAGACACCAAATAATATTCTATAATTTTTCTAAATTTAAATAATTAAATATTTTTTAATAAAACATTTTAAGAAAGGTTATTCTTGGTTTATTTCTGTTAAGATGGATTTTAAATAGTAATTATAAATTATTATTAGTCCAAATTTTACTTTTAAATTATCATCGTTTAAATCATGACTATTTCAAATGTGTATTTAAATTTTATATTTAAACTTTATTAAATAATATAAATGGTTTAATTTCATTTTCTCTATATTATAAACATAAATGGTAAGCTTCTTTATTTCATTATTTAAAGTACTTACAAAAATCCCCAATTCCACTTAAAACCCTAGTTCTCGTTAAATCGTTAAACTTATCACTAGACTTAGATCTTGTAAATATATATATGATTAGGTACCATGTGAAGGATTTCGTTGGAATGTCGATTATTATTCTTATTAATCATCATATATATACTTATTGGTCATGTGAGTTTTCATGCCCCTTTTTATATTATTTCACATCTTTTTGGGGTGAAACATGTTAACGTATAAACTTACACTTGTAAACGTCTTGATACATGTAAATGCACATGCAATTCATTTTTACTTTTGTCATGGTTATTTGTAATATTGTGAGACTGATATGATAGACATTATATGTTGACAATCATTAACTATTGCTAGCCTGGTGACGTCATAGATCTATGGACGTGAAAAGCTTATTTGGTGCTAAAGTTGATGTATTGCAGGCTCCTGATGACGTATGACTTGTTCATCATGGGAACCAAGTACACTTAGCTAGTCATTATAAACTTGTTATCTTGGTCAAGGTTTGATTGTAATTATATGTGTTTTTATAACTTGCATATCTCATAACCATTGACATGAATTGATACTTGTAAATCTTTTGTTATATTTATGTATATTAAACCCTTGGAAATTCACCAACTTTCATAGTTGACCTCTTATATTTAAAATGTTTCAGGAAATGCTCAAGTTTGATGTCAACTCTTGAAGCGTGCTCACATCTAGGACTTGGACCTAGAAATAAATGAATAATTTATTTAGATGTTATCTTATGATATGTTTTAATCTAGTTTGAGACATATGCATGTAATTTTCATTTTAAAACTTATGATAATAATATTATTAAACGATAGCATTATGTGGCTGTAAACAATCTTAACCCTCATATCTCGATGATTTTTCCGTTAAGGTTGGGGTGTGAAAAAGGCAATTTTCCACTTGTCTTCAGCTTCATTTTGGAGCTTCCAAAAGGAAAAGATTTTCCTTTCAAAGCTTGCTTCTTCTTGGAACTCTTAGAAGTCTTTTTTTGTCCATGTGGGAAGTACCTTTTGGATTGTAAGGACAATCATTAACAAGATGAGAGGTACTCCCACACATGACACAGTTTATTTTCTTCTTCCTAAGAGCCTTCTTTTGTGAACAAGGCTGAACTTGATCACTTTCCTTCTCCATCTTCATCTTTGTGGATGATGTGGTAGTTCCTTTAGGGTGAGAACTACCTTTGGAGCTGGATGGTTTAGGTTATGTAGTAGTGGTACACAACTAATCAGCATTTTTCTTGTTGTTGGGATGAGTTCGACATAAACTAGAACTCCTGGTACTAGAGTTTAAGTTTGTGTCTTCAGTCTTAACCCCCTCAAAACCTGTATAGATAAAAACTTGTTTCTGCTTAGAATTAAAGGTGGCCTTGATCTCTTGAGTCTTCTTTGCCTTCCTCTTGCTCTTCCTGATCAAGTTCTTCATCATTGACTTGGTCATCCTAACCTTCTTACTCTCCTCAGAAGGATAGTGACCCTTCTTAGAATGCTCTTTTTCACTCTTCTCAAAGGCATCATTGACTATCTCTTCATCATCCTCTTCAGTCATGGGGTCTATGAGGGGAAGCTCATCTTCACAAGTTTCACACCTAGGAGATCTTACAAACAAGATTGTGTGTGGAGGAGCTATCTCACAAGATCCCAGTCCCTGCTTATTTGGATAACAAACTTTTGCATGAAAGGATGATGATATTATGTTCTTGAAGGTCTTTTCTTCAAGAACACATTTTTACGCCTTGGCTTTGCTGATCACAAGCTCAGCCTGGCATCAGTCAACTTCATTATGAGGTCTTTGATCCGAGTCCTGTAGTTGGTGTGTTCATGTTTAAGAGTTCAAATTTTTTTCTCTAAGTCCTCTATCTTTAGTTTATAATCATTTTCAGCTATTTTAAAATCAAATTTTAAGATATTTAAGGACACATGATCAGATCTCATCTCTAAGTTGAAGCACCTGTATCTATTTACTTTAGCAATGCATTCAGGTGTACAGAGATATTCCAATACCTTTGCTTCATCACGGTCAACCATTAGTGCTTGGTTTGGAGATGCATCTTCCACCTAAAAGCTCCAGTCAAAGCCTCTTTCTTTAATAACAACTGCAGCTTGCTGCTTTGGCTTCTCATTCTAGGTGGCTTTATCAATGTCGTTTGGCCTGGCTTGTGCTTGGTCACCATTTGTCCTTAGTTCCTTGCACTCCCTTACGAGTGACGAGAGCCATTTTCTAAATTATCTCCATGTACTCTAGGTCATTTAGATGGATACAATCCAAATCTTCAATATTGAAGAGAAAGTTGCATGTGCTTTCATCAGAAGACTAAATGCTTGTGAAGAGCTTGTCTTTTGGAATGGGTTTCCTTGAGTGTAGCTTTCTCTTGGTGTCTCTGGGAAGGTGATGAAAGGACCCTTTTATGAATTGTCAGGATAGCATATAAGATGATGTTGTGGTTCTATGCTATCCCTTTCAACCACATGAAGGGCCGAACTTAGTTAATTGCTAAAGTTGCCAGATGAACCTTGCATGTTTATCTCCATCTGGTATCCACTAAGAATATCATACAACTCTATCAAAGTAAGAGTCTTAAGGTTCTCAGTTCTCTTAATAACAACATAATAATGTGTCCATTGTCTAAGAATAGATGACATAAACTTCTTTACAATGTCCCTATTCTTAAGAGTCACTCCAACATCCAGTAGAGTGTCCACAATCTCAACATACCTGAAGTATTATTGAGTTATGGTTTCACTTTTTTTGAAGGTGCAGTTCTTAAACTGCTGCTTCAGGATATCCTTCTTATTCTCCTTGGCTTCATTTGACCCCTTATACATTAGCTTTAGTGCATCCCATAGTTGTTTTGCACTTCTTAAAGCCTCTATACATGGATTTTGGTAGAGTAGTTTGAAGGGCTCTCATGGCTGTCTGATCAATCTCTATTTTCTTCTTGTCTTTTTGAGAAAAGACAGTCACAGCCTTTGGAATCATACCACCTCCAACAGCAGCTGAAGAGGTGCTTGGTATGTAAGGTCCTAAGACAACAGATTCCCACATCCTGAAGTCTTGTGACTTGATAACCCTTCCATACGTTGACACTAAGTGTCAAAGTCTTCAGAAGTGATTAGTGGGGACTTTGTCGTGGTTCCAGTTTCCATATTAGTTTTAGTGATAGCTGCCATTTAAGATGTTAAGTATTTTGTGTGTGTGAGGGATCTTAATATGGTGAGATCTTACAATCAAGAGCCTGAAATGCTCTGATACTAATTACAGGACTGTTTAGAGGGGTTGGTCACTTACAACACAAACACATAATAAGGAGAGTTGTATTAAAACACTTTATCAAAAGCATGGATCTTTTCACCAACTTGTGAAAGTTGGTGAGTCAACAGAGTTGCTACAGCTTTATGGTAAAGTACATCAGATAAAGCATGTATTCAAAAGTCTTAGGAAGATAATATGTCTTCACTTCTTGGATTCGAAAGACTTCACTTGTGGCTTTGGAAGATGTTGGTCTTGGATTCAGAAGATATTACACTTGGAATATTTCTGATGTTAGGTATAAAACTTCGAAGCATCTCTAATTTTGTACTTCAGTGCATGCATGTCGGAAGACTTTGGATGTTTTAGGTGCAGCAGCCTTACATAAAACCTTACAAGCATATATGTAACAAATACTTAAACAACATTTTAACAATGAAAATAACAAATTTATGAATTATGTTATTGGTTCTCGTGGGTTTTTTTTGTTTTCATATAATTATTGGGTTTCTCAGGAACAAACTCTTATATGTGTGTGTATGTGTTTGCGTGTGTGTGAGAGATGTTCCATCTCTAACAAAAATACATCTAAGTCTTTTAGGCTTTTGGTTACCTTATACCAATTGATTAGATTTTTCATTTTTCAAGCAAAATTTTTTATGTAGAAGAACCCTCAAGACCTAATAAAGACTACATTTTAAACCACGAAAGACGTTGCTGCAAATGGTTAAAAGATATCGACATGTATGATTAGTTTCGCCGAATGAGTATAGGGGCACAACATGGATCATTAGACGATTCAAAGTGGTTACCCTTTGTTTGAATTTATATAGTCTGCTCGAGCAATTTTGGCCATTTCCTTGTTTTATCTAACTATATAAAATTTACATGTTTGACTCATTAAGATTAAGATGCAACTCAAATTCTTAGTTTAGACAAATAGTTCTATAATAATTGTAATCTAATGTGCGTGGGTAATCGCCTCTCGTTTGTAGGATAAACATGTTATGAAGATTGCAGATGAAGCAAGGAAATTGATCGAAGGGGTCAAGAAGTGACTTCCGGTTATATTAATTAATTGAAGAAATTAACACATTTAAATCCAATGTTGAGATTCATCCTTTTCACATTCTTAAAGAAGTATTATTCTTTTTATCAATTTAATTTGTTAGAAGAATTGTATGTATAAGTGACTAATAGATTCCTCATTGTTAGTCATTTTAATGAATCTTTTCTTTTTTATAAGGGTTATGTTATACAAACATTTATTTTTTATCATTTAAATACCCTATTATTTTTATCTCTCTCCATCTATCTATATGTATGTATAGAAAGAAACAAAAAGGATTATTAATTATACTCATACTTAAATTATTTATGTTTATATCCTCTTGAAACATTATTAAGACACGAGAATTTATGGTAGAATAAAATAGAAGAGGATGTTAATTATCATAAACTAGAAATTTAATCTGTGTGTTGCGACGGTAACATTAACGTGATTAAGGAAGAAAATAAACGTATGAAGTTACAGCGACTAGGTTCTAAGATCGAAATATAAACGTATGAAGTTACAGCGACTAGACTCTTTGATTGGTTTCATTTGTTATGTCACCACACGATACCATCGGTCGATATAACCTATAATACTAAAAGAAAATACTATTTTGAATCCAACTTTCAACAGGATTTATACCATAACAATCACAACCACAAACTATTTTGTAGACTATGTGCTAAGTTTAAATATTAAATTCATTGAGTATGATGATAAGTTCTTGTGTTTAATAGTAGTTATATGTTTAGAAAGAGAGTAAATTACTTGAAATAAGAAGAATTAACTTCAAAGTCATTATAGAGAGTACTGATCTAACGAATGATAGTGAAACTAAAGAATAAAAATTTTTAAATAATACTAAAATATGTCACCGATTAGTAATTAAGAAGTATTATAATGGCTTGATAAGGTATTTATGTGTGTGTGAGCCGTGCTTAATCTGTGTTTTAGTTTTTTGATACTCATAAATGCTCCATGAGGCGGAGCAATTTTATTGAGGCTTGCAAAAGGTTTTAGAGGATCATCATCTTTGTTGTTTAAAATATAAGAGAAATGCTGTGAACAAACAATATAAACAACCTTAAAGTTTCAAGTAATTACTTTTGTACCAATGCAATAGATATTTGTACACTAAGCTTTTAAGCTTTGTTGTTTGCTTTAAGTATATATAATGCCACACCTAAAAACCAGGGCTTGACAAGTTGTATTTACCCTTTACACGTAGTGGAAGATTTAAAACATCACATTTCATGACTAAAAGATTGCTAAGACGATTATGTTTTCTTTCAAAAATGAAAACGTCAAAAACATTTACGAGCATAAGCGGTGGACAACATTTCATGACCATTACTCTGAATTTCTAACTATTGTTTTTTGTTTTGATTGATTGTATATCCTCTATCTATTATTGCTTTTCCAGCTATGAAAGTGCAAATACTACGGTGCTTTTCTTTTTTGCATGACATTTTTAAGGTTAAATGTATTGCAAAGAGCAAATGTAGAGGTTAGATTATTTCTGTTTTCGAATGTTTATTGATGAGTGTCATTTAAGTCTTAGTAATTCGTCTTAATAATATTATGAAATGATGCCTTTTGTTACGATTTCGCAAAGGTCATCCATCAGCTTATTTCTATTTGGGTGTTACACGATGAGTAATGACAATTTGAGCATTATCAGTAATAATAATAATAAAGAAAAATTTGTCTTTCCCTTTAATCAAAAATCTCATGCGACCCACCAACACAGTTGGTACGTCTGCATAAATTTGCTTCATGTGATCTACTTGCATGTTTTAACGTAACTTTTGAAAATGTTCACATACAATATGTAACGGTGTATAATATACATATACATATATGTATTTAGTATAGTATATATGAAGCATGTACCCTTGCAAGTTAACCCACTAAGAACCTACTTTAACAAGTTAAAGACGCACTTAAAGTTATCTTTGATAAGAAATTTGGTAACTTAATATACCAAAATCAATGATGAAAAGCACTTTTGACGTATATATTTTGTAATTCATATATTACTATAAAAACACTTTATGTACTTAAACAAGATAAAATTATAACAATGTTACATTGAAGGGTGATGGCATTAGAATAAAGAGAAAATTCAAGTGAAAAGTCGTTTATTCACATTTCATTTATTCGCACTATAATGTATGGTTTCTTTAAATATATGAATCATGATGTTTATATTTTCTTTTATCTATGCCATAATCAATTTTTAAATAAAAATAGAAAATACACCAGATGCTTACCTTAGCTCCTATTTTGCGTAGAGGGTGCTGTTTTTTATTTCGTACTCTTTGAGAGATTTTTTTTTAGAAAAAGGGAAAAAATGAGACAACAATAAATAACAACTAACGCAGGACCAATGGATCTTACTTTCACCTTTCATGTGAGTAAACTTACTTTCAAACAAGTATCACAAATGATATATTTTCTGCTACTTTTATCTTCACATTCACAAGAACCAATAAAAGAAAAACAAGAACCAGAACAAAAATAGGAAAAACTAATTAAACTCAAGTCGTGTGGATGCTCACCTTCTTCTGAAGATACCTATATATTTGAGGAGTGAATGAATTTGGTTTATCCACAGACGTTATGCAAAATCTAGCTACAGCTAACAGCCCTTTAAGCTCTCTAGAATCGTAGTTGTTTCCAAGATCAGGGTCGATCATGTTATGCATTGATGTCGGGAAACAAGATTCTTCAATCCACTGGCTCAAAGCAGTGCCTGTTTTGTCTGATGACTGACCCGTGATCAGCTCAAGAATCAACAACCCAAGCTGATACATTATGTTTCCATACACGTACCCTGTTGTTTCTGTAGGACACAACATAAAAGTTCAAAGTTGTTTAAAGGGTAAAAATAAATGTTTGGTTGAGTGGTGTTGATCCAACAACACACTTTTCATCTTAATTTATTGAATGTCATAAAAATTAAGATACAAAACACAACTTGACCAATGCCCACATTGAAAGATTAAAACTACCTCTCAACAGCCTTGGGATGCATACATCAGGCCTAACTTGGCCCGAGAAGCAACACCTTGCGCATATGAGAGCCTCATGCACCGGGTTTTCCCTTTTCATATGGCAATTAATCATTAACATTTAAATAAAAAGTTGGATGAAGTGTTTACCGTTGTAAATTGGGGTCCACCTTGATGTAATGTGATTGTTACCCACACCCAGGAGTCCAACATCAGACAGCTTTCAGAAAAGAGATTTAAATAAGCAAAAGCAATTAAGAGATAAATTAACCTGAAGAATTGCATCTTACCACCATAAGAAGTCCTCAAGGATAGTCAGTTCTACAAAACATAAGGTAAACTGATTTGTAAAATTTCTTTACCTTTGCATTGAAATTCTCATCAAGCATGATGGTACTTGAACTGATGGAGACATGATACACGGGTGGGTCACAGAGAAATGAAGATATTCCTGCATAGTGCAAGTTTTAGTGACCTCTGTAGGATAATAATTGTATGTATACTTTCTATAAAAGAGTACGTATACTTTCTATAAAAGATTTAAGGTATACTATAAGAGGCTTCAAAACATACTAAAGCAGCAGCCACACCAACAGCTATCTTTAGCCTGATTCTCCAATCCAATGGAGTCTTTAAAGGATCTACAATTAAATAAACTTCAGCAAGAAGTTAATGACAAATAACATGAATTATGCACCAGAAACTACCATTTAAATGCTCCTTTAGGCTTCCATTTTCTACATTCTCAAACACAAGAAACCTGCACAAAACACAAAGCTAATAACATGCGACTAATGTCTTTAGATATAAATATTTTGGATACCTTTTTCGTCCAACAGAAAATCCATTAAGTGCGACAATGTGACGATGATGCAAACGTCCCAAAAGTTGTACCTCCCTATAAAAGGAATCATCATCTTGATGATCAATAAGATGTATTTCTTTCACCAAAGCAAGACGACCACTTTGAAACTTGGCTTTATAAGAAGCTCCGTGAGAAGAAGTCCCTATAACTCTACTAAAACCCTCTGTTGCATGCTTTATGTCCTTATAAGAGAAGCGCCTCAAGAAAGTTACTGGGACTAGAAACAAAAAAAAGAAAAGTAAAGCAGTTTGATATTAATCATTCAAGTTTCTGATGAACAACGTATGGAAACACAAATTTAGAAATAATATATCAAGAATGAAGAGCGGGTGTGTTTATACAAAGGGCAGACCCAGAGCACTAGGTCCCACATGTGTGGGGTCTGGGGATGTCATGCAAACTTTGGGTCTGATGTGCTCATCTTTATCTTGCATTTCTGCAAGACTGTTGCGATGACTCAAACCTGTGACCTTCGTCCAGGTTACATGGCAGCAACCTTAGCGTTGCTCCAAGGTTTGCCCCAAAACAGGTGTATTCACATTTATGGAGGAAAAACAAGCACAACACACCAATTTATACAAGACTTCAATCATCAAAATATAATAGAGCTTGACTTCTTTGGAGTCCAAAAGAATGACTTGTTTCAAATAGTCAAATTCTTTCTACATGTTAAAAAATAATCAGAATTAGATAATCATTCATTTTAAACTAGGAATCTAGGATAGTTGGGTACATCCATATTTATCTTAAAAACAAATCTCTTTCCTTACCCATAAACTAATTAATTTAACATTAAATATCTAGAAAATCAGAATCATTGACAACTTAATCAAATTGTGCTCTCCATTCTCAATTCAAAGATTCCCAACTCAATTTATGCACAGGCTAGATCTTTCATCATCTGTACACAACCACAGTGTAAAATCCTGAACAACAATCAAAGGGGTTCATCGTTATTTAGGAAGAAGAAGTCTCTGGGAGACTGACTGGTCAATGCGAACAACACTAGGTTTTTTAACGTCAATTCAGAATTTCAGATTGATGAACTAATACACAAGACCTGATTGATTACCTTGGAATCTGAAAGAATGCTACGGTCAAAAGTGTTGAAGAAACATGTAATGTTAAATATCGCATTGAATTCTGATTTCCGTATTCGTACCCTAATTTCGTACCTCAACAGTTAGAAAGCCACCAAAGATCTATCAGTATTGTCTTTAAATTATAAGAACCCATAAGAGTGTAAGAAGGACTGACGAAACGTAGATCAAAATCAAGCCTAGATCAGAGCGAATTATGGTAGCAGTACCTGAACGAGATCGGAGAAGGAGTCTTATCCTGAAAATGAAGCTGTGCCTATCGTTCATCTTAAAAATTAGGGACGAAGGAACTGGGGGTTCCAGAGAGCTGTTGTTTGCTTTGAAACGAAATATGCATTACAAGTGTTTCTGATCTGTAAAATGGAAGAATCTATTCCATAAGTTTGGTGCTGTGATTGTTACGATGGATATAAAAATGAAAATAAAACTAGTACTAGTTTGGCCGTTTCCATTTTCATGCCGCCAAAGTGTATTTTTACCCAGGCTTTTTACCTGACAAGGTTTGAGGGAAGGTATAATTACTTTAATAAAAAATCATGGAAGTGAACAGTAAAAAGAAGACATATTGCGCAAATTACAACCCTAGAAAGCAGCCGGGGTCAATTTCGCTTGAGGTGACGTGTCCATCACCACCTCTCCAGAGAAAGTGTGTGTGTGTGTGTGAAGGTACCATCATCGTGCACGCCTTCGCTACCGCCGATGGTAGGTAGCTTCTACCATGCCTTCCCGAGCGGTTGTCGGACTCTAAACCATGTTCTTAGGGTTTCGTCTCTATTTGGAAAGAAAGAGATTCACCGGTTGTGGTTTCTGTCCAGTTATGGATCTACACTAATCGACCATCCATTCCCTTTCTCTATTGCATGTGTACACCATTTGATATAATCAACTTTTCTTTTGCGATTTTAGGTTACGATTTCGATTATCTTTTCTTCTTCTTTCGTGATTTCAGGTTGACTGGGTAGTGAGATTGAGATTTTCACTAGGATCGAATATAGTGATGAAGTCAAAGATTGTATGAAGGAATCAACAATCAATAAACATTCAATGCCAGAAATACTCGTAAATGCTTTGTATTGATAAGATGATTGATTACAATAATTGCTAGGGTTTGAACATTAACAGTAATAATACACCTTGAGAATGTAAGACACCAAATAGTCTAATTGTCTATCAACATCACCTCATATACGAGGTTTTCTATTCTATTTATAGGCTGACAAGATGCCTTTATACAAAATGACTAAAATATCCCTGACCTATACATCAGAACTAGTCTAAGTCTTTATTAGCATTTCTTCTGTTCATCCGTATTGACATTTGCGGATGAGATGGACTTGATCAGCATTTCTTCTTTTCTTATCCGCATTAGTAGTTTGGTTATCCGTATTTAGTAATGTGGATGAACAAATACTTATGCGCATGTATTGTTCGGGCATCCGCATTTGCAAATGTGGATGAACAAAACTTGTCCGCATATCTTTTAGGCTATCCGTATTTGTTAATGCGGAAGAATAAACACTTGTTAGCCAACGTTTGTTCTTATTAGCAGATTCTTCATCCGCATTAGTTCTTGGACTTGTGGGATTTCTAGCAGACCAACCATCAACTCACTAATTGAATTGGCATGTGTAGAGATTAGTGAAGAGGCTCATGCAACCCAAACATCCAAAGTCTATCCTGAATGCTGCACAAGTGCATTGAAGAAGAATGCTTAGGAAGTTTCACACATGCAACAAAAATATTCTAAGTGTGAAATCTTCCAAAGCCAAGACCAATATCTTCCGAAGCCAAAGATGAAATCTTCCGAAGCCTCAGAGATAAAGTCTTCCGAAGCTTCAACTCATGAAGACAGATTTCTTCCGAAGACTTTTGACACATGCTTTATCTGATGTACTGTTCCATAAAGCTGAACACCTTTCTGCTGCATCTCTGTAAAGTCACCAACTTACATGAGTTGGTGAAAAGGTCCATGCTTTTGGTAACTGTACATTGAGGTCTTGAGTCTGTAACTTTCTACTTCATGTACTTTATCCTTTGTGTAATAGATAAGGATGTGAGCTATGGCATGTCATAGTCACTAGTCAAAAGGCAATCTGCCTTTTGACTCTACAATTGATTTTGTTTGTGTCTAGTCAATTGTATCCAGCTGACTTTCAAAGTATAGCCGGCTGTAGGTTGTAGTATAAGTATTCCTTGTTCTTGTATCTTTCCATTATGCTTTGTAACACTTGTAATAAAACTTGAGAAAGCAATATACTACATCCTTGAAAGCCAAATACTTGTGTTCTCTTGTTTTGTCTCTTACTTATTACTTGTGTTTTAATGTCAAACTTGTGGTTAATCCAGTCTTACTGTTTGATTAAGTTTGGTTAATCTCCTCTTTGTGTTGTTGTATTGTAAGTGACCCCCTTCACCGGTCCTGCATTTGGTATCAGAGCTTTCCAAGCTCTTGATATAAGATCTCACCATCTTAATATCCCTCACACACACAAATACTAAACTTTTTAAATGGCAACCATTTCCAAGACTGATATGGAAACTGGAACCATGAACAAGTCCCCACTGATCACTCTTGATGAGTTTGATACCTGGTGTTTGAGAATGGAAGGTTTCATCAGGTCTCTTGATTCAAGAATGTAGGAGTCTATTAAGAATGGACCTTTCATACCTAGCACCCCCTCTGCTACTGTGTTGGTATGATCCCCAAGGATGTGGCTAACTACTCTGATGAGATAGGAAGAGAGTAGAGATTGACAGAAAAGCCATGATAGCCCTTCAACTGCCCTTCCAAACTCTGTGTACAGAGGTTTCAAGAAGTGCAAAACAGCAAGCAGCTGTGGGATGCACTGAAACTCATGTATGAGGTTCCTCTGAAGCCAAAGAGAACAAGAAGGATCTCCTGAAGCAACAGTTTGAAAACTTCACCTTCAAAACAGGTGAAACCATGACTCAACAATACTTTAGGTATGTTGAGATTGTGGATACCCTTGTGGATGGAGGAGTTCCTCTTAAGAATAAAGACATTGTAAGGAAGTTCATGTCCTCACTACTGTGTGGTGATCAAGAGGACTAAAAATCTCAAAACTCTTACTCTGACAGAGTTATATGGGATTCTCAATGGCTACCAGATGGAGATGAACATAAGGTTCATCTGGCAACTCCAACAATCAAATGGGTTCAACCCTATATGTGATTGAAAGGGATAGCATAGAACCCCTACATCATCTCATATGCTACCCTAACAACTCACCAAAGGGTCCTTTCATCACCTTCCCAGAGACACCAAGGGAGAACTACACTCAAGGAAGCCCATTCATAGAGACAAGCTCTTCTCAAGCTTTTGTGTCTTCTGATGAAAGCTGTGACAACTCTCTTTTCACTCTTAAAGACCTGAATTGTATTCATCTAGATGATTTGGAATACATGGAAATAGTCCAGCAGATGGCTCTTCTCACTCATAGAGCCAAGAAGTTCTACAAGAGGAATGGAAGAAAGTTTCCAAGCAATGCAACCAGTGGAAAGTTTGGCTTGGACAAAGGCAAAGTAAAGTGTTACAACTGTAACTTGATGGGCCACTTTCCCAGAGAGTGTAAGGCACCTAAAACAAGTGGTGGCCAAACACAGTCCAGACCTAACTACACTAACAAATCTCTCCAGAATGAGAAGTCAAAGCAGCAGGCTGTTGTTGCTGTTGAAGAAGGAGGCTTTGACTGGAGCTTTCAGGTGGAAGATGCTTCAATAGATACAGGTCCTATAACTTGGAGATGAGATCAGATCTTGAGTCTTTAAACATTTTAAAATCTGATTTTAGAAAGTCTGAAAATGATTATAAACTGAAGATAGAGGACTTAGAGAAAACCATTTCAGTTCTAAAACATGAGCACACAGATTTTAAGACTCAAATCAAAGATCTCATAACCAAGCTGACTGAGTGCCAGGCTAAGCTTGTGATCAGCAAAGCCAGGGCTGAAAAGAGTGTTCTTGAAGAAGAGACCTTCAAGAACATGATA
Source organism: Flaveria trinervia (assembly GCA_025506515.1). Lineage (NCBI taxonomy): Eukaryota > Viridiplantae > Streptophyta > Magnoliopsida > Asterales > Asteraceae > Flaveria > Flaveria trinervia. The sequence continues at coordinate 40,311,018 of CM046449.1, forward strand.
TCCTCATCCCTGCACAACAGGTGTGCTATCAAAACAGGCAGGGACTGGGATCCAATGAGATAGCTCCTCCATACACAATTTTGTCTGTAAGACCTCCTAGGTGTGGAACTTGTGAAGATGAGCTTCTTCTCATAGATCCTATGAGTGAAGAGGATGAAGAAGAGATAGTGAAGAATTCTTTTGAGAAGAGTGAAGAGGAGGATTCTAAGAAGGGCCACTATCCTTCTAAGGAGAAGAAGAAGACTGGGATGACTAAGTCCATGAGAAAGAACTTGATCAGAAAGAGAAAAAGAAAAGCAAGGAAGGCTCAAGAGATCAAGGCTACTTTTGGTTCTAAGCAGAAACAAGTTTTCATCTCTGTAGGATTTGAAGTAGTAAGGACTGAAGACATCAACCAAAACTCTTCTGCTACGAGTTCTGGTTCTTGTTTAAATCATCTCAGTAACAAGAAGAAGACTGGTCTGCTATGCACCACTGCTGCACAGCTTGGACCATCAAACTCCAAGAACAGTTCCCAACCTAAAAGGACTATCTCAGCATCTACAAAGATGAAGGTAGAGAAGGGATGTGACCAAAGACAGTCTTGTTCCTAGCAGAAGACTCTTGTGAAGAAGAAAATTGTGTGTGTCATGTGTGAAAGTACCACTCACATTGCTAAGGATTGTCCATTCAATCCTAAAGGTACTGTCCATATGACCAAGACAAAGACTTCAAAGGGTCTCAAGAAGATTCAAGCTTCAGAAGGAAAATTTGTTTCCTTTGGAAGCTCCAAGTCTAAGAAGAAGGCAAGTGGAAAACTACCTTTGGAAGCTCCAAGTCTAAGTAGCGTCTAAGAATCTTCTGAAGGTTCAGTCATTAAAACTTCCAAAGTTCCAAAAACTTCTAAAGTTTTGAAGGTCAAGTCCAAGACACCAAAGGTGGTGTGGAAGTCTAAGAAAGACCAAGTGACTGAGAATTCTCCATCAACAACAACTCAAGATCCTCTTAGAACAACCATAGGATCTATTACTGTTGCATTACCTTCTGTTTCTCTTAATGAGCCCAAGACAAGCAAGGCTTGGGTTTCCAAATTTAACTAATCATTTTCTTTATGCAGGGACAGCTGAAGACAAACAAAAATATATGGATCATAGACAGTGGCTGTTCCAGGCACATGATAGGCAATAGGTCACTACTCCATAACTTTAAAAGGATTGATGGAGGACCAGTTGCTTTTAAGGAGATGAAGGTGGTTACATTTCAGGAAGGGGCAAGGTCACAAATGGTAAGCTCAGTATTGAAAAGGTAAACTTTGTCAAGGAGCTTGGGTACAATCTTCTGAGTGTATCCCAATTTTGTGATCAGAGTCATAATATGCTCTTTACTGAGCATGAGTGCATTGTTCTCAAGCCTGGTGTGGTCATTCCTTATGAGCACATCCTGCTTAGAGCCCCCAGGAAAGGGAACATGTACAAGATGGATTTGCAAGAAACATCTCCATCTAGGTAAGTTTCATGCTTTCTGTCTAAAGCCAATAGTGATGAGTCTTTCTTATGGCATAAAAGAATGTGCCATGTAAACTTTAAGAACATGAATAAACTAATTAAACATGACTTGGTAACTGGAATGCCAAAGAAAGAGTTTACAAGTGATGACCATTATGTTGCATGCCTGAAAGGGAAGCAACATAAGGTATCTCACAAGCCCAGGAAAAGAAATCCATCACTACACCCCTACACTTGTAACATATGGATCTCTTTGGCCCCACGAGTGTAATGAGTCTAGGAAGGACTTCTTATTGTTTAGTGATCACATATGACTTTACAAGATTCACCTGGGTCTTTTTCCTTAGAACTAAGGATGAAACTCCTGAGATTCTAAAGAATTTCATCTTAAGATTGAGAATCAATCTGATCACAAGGTCAAGATCATAATGTGATCAAGGAACTGAATTTAAGAACCAAATCCTTGATACATTTAGTGATGAAAAGGGTATTACAAGATAATACAGTGCTCCCAGGACTCCTCAATAGAATGGTGTTATTGAGAGGAGAAACAAGACATTGATTGAAGCTGCAAGAACCATGTTGTTTGACTCTAAGCTACCGATCACCTTCTGGGCAGAGGCAGTCAACATTGCTTGCTATGTGCAGAAAAGAGTTTTGGTAGTTAAGACTCATGGCAAGACTCCTTATGAACTTTGGCACAAGAGGAAACCTTTCATTGGTTTTCTCAGGTCATTTGGATGTCCTTGCACCATCTTGAATACCACAGATCAAATTGCCAAGTTTGCTAAGAAATTAGATGATGGACACTTTATTGGATACTCTTCTCAAGCTAAGGCTTACAGAGTATACAATCTCAGAACTAAAATTGTTGAGGAGTCAGCCAATATGACTTTTAATGAACACACACCCTGTGTGGTTGGTTCTGGTCCTGATTAGCTATTTGATCTTGATTTAGTTACCAACTGTTTTAACAAATCTTGTGAGAATGTTTCAGGATCTGCAGTAAATCTAAATACAGGTGATCCTGATCCAAGATTTGAGCTAAGAGACCTTCAAGTCATACATCTTCAGGTCCAGTTGGAACAACTTCTGCAAATGAGGTTTTTATTAGCACCACAATGACAAACTCAGCTGATACATCTGGGGTACCTTCAAATTCCAGCTCAGAGGCTCCACAACCAGATAAAAATACCTCAATTGTGAAAGACAACAATGGTGGTGGTGACAGTGATCAAGAATTTCTTGATGCTACTAACCACACCATAGATGATAACATCAATGATGTCACACACTGCTTGGATCAAGTTTCTCTTGATAAGTGTTTTGATGTGGTGGGAGAAACATCTATGCCAGATCTAAATTTCTCTAATTTAAATCTTTCTCAGTAACTTGCTGTGATCCCTTAGCTTAGGATCCACAAGTCTCACCCCACCACAAACATCATTGGAGATGTTGTCACAGGGGTAAGAATAAGAGGACAAACCCATGAAGCAAATGTTTGTCTTCACTCTTGTTTCTTATCCCAGATAGAGCCAAAGAAAGTTGATGAGGCTCTAAAGGATGGAAGTTGGGTTGAGGCTATGCAATAAGAGTTGTTTCAATTCAAAAGGCAGAAAGTTTGGAACCTTTGTCCTCTTCCTTATGGGAAGACTACCATTGGAACCAAATGGGTGTTTAGGAACAAGAAGGATGACAGAGGCATCATCATCAAGAACAAAGCTAGACTAGTTGTTCAAGGGTACACACAAGAAGAAGGGATTGACTACACTGATTTCTTTGCTCTAGTAGCAAGATTGGAAGCTGTTAGGATATTCCTGGCATTTGCTGCATCCAAGAACTTCAAGGTCTTTCAGCTTGATGTGAAGTGTGCCTTTCTATATGGAGTGATTGATGAAGAGGTATATGTCAAACAGCCACCTGGTTTTGTAGATCCTGATCATCCTAATTATGTCTGCAAGCTTGACAAAGCTCTTTATGGGCTGTATCAGGCACCCATGAAGTGGTATGAGACACTTTCTAAGTATCTTTGCAAACATGGATACAGGAGAGGTACTATAGATGGAACTCTCTTCATCAAAGGACAGGGAATGACATCTTGCTAGTTCAAGTGTATGTGGATGATATCATCTTTGGTTCAACTAATCCAAAGCTCTGTAAAGACTTTGAGAAGCTGATGAAAGACAGATTTGAAATGAGTGCCATGGAGGAACTCAATTTCTTTCTGGGAATTCAAGTGAAGCAAGTTGAAGATGGCATCTTCATAAGTCAGTCAAAATACTTTTAGGACATACTCAAGAGGTTCAACATGACAGATTGCAAGATTGCTAAGACACACATAGCTAGAAACCACTCCTTTGGACCTGATCTTGAGGGGGAGTGTGTAGATGAACATTTATACATGGCTATGATTAGGTCTCTTATGTATCTTACTGCTAGCAGGCCTGATATTATGTTTGCTACATGTATCTATGCAAGATATCAAGCCAACCCTAAGATGTCTCACCTCATCACTGTCAAGAGGATTCTAAGATACCTCAAAGGTGCTTCAACACTTGGTTTATGGTACCCAAAGAATCCTGACTTTAATCTGTATGCTTATACAGATAGTGATTATGGTGGTTGCAACATGACTGCAAAGTCTACATTTGGGGGATGTCAGTTCCATGGTGGAAGGGTTGTCTCATGGCAATACAAGAAACAATCCTGTGTCTCTGCATCAACTACTGAAGCTAAATACATTGCTGCTGCAAGCTGCTGTGCTCAAGTACTTTGGATTCAGAATCAGATGCTGGACTATGGGTTAAACTTCAAGGAGACTCCCATTCACATAGACAACAACAGTGCTATCTTAATCATAGAGAATCCTGTGCAGCACTCAAGGACCAAACACATCAATATCAGGCATCATCTAATAAGAGATAACTATGAAAAGGGATTAATTAAACTAGTCAAAGTTCACACAGAAGAACAATATGATGATCTGTTTATAAAGGCTTTTGATGAACAGAGATTTAAATATATAATATCAGCTATTGGGATGATCAACTTTGAGTAGGTTTTTCTTAAAACTAATTCTTATTATTTCTTAAAAATATGTGTGTCCTAAGTTGTCTAGTTCATCACTTTCATAAGCTCCTGTTTTCTTTGGATGAAAATATCTTTTGAAGACTTTCCTTAGATTTTTGATAATTTTTTATCCTTTGGAAGTTATGCTTTTAACTTCGGAAGCAAATCATGCCTTCAAAATAAATAACTGTCTATGAAATTTACCTTCAGAAGAGGTTTCCAATCTATCTTCCGAAGCTTAAAATACTTGTCTCAGACACTTATTCATTATTAAGGACTATTTTCTTCCGAAGCAAAATTAACTCTCGGAAGCTTTGTGTTTTATATACAAAGCAATCAAGTTTTAATTTCTCTTCTGAAGTAAAATTTTCAAAACTCTCAGGAAATTCTTCCGAAGTCATTTTAGCTTTGGAAGCTTTTTCATTAAAAACTTCCGAAGATAATTTACCTTCAGAAGCTTTTTGACTTCCAAGAAAACTACTTTTTGAGCAAAAGTAAACTACTTTTCAGAGGTGGGACCGACATCTGGATTTCAAAGTTTATCCTTTTTCATTAAACTTTATCTGAAATCCTTTTCACATATAAACCCAACGATTCCCCCTCTTTCTATCATATGTTCTTCCTCCAAACCTAAAACCCCAAATTTCTCTCTGAAATTTCTTTCTTCCTTCTTTCTTCATCTTCAAGCTACCACACAATGGCCAACCTTGCTCACAGAAATGACCCAAACTTTACCATGCAGCTACACAGGCAACATAACCAAGTGCTCTGTTAAGCTCTGAGAAAGATCCTTATTTCTCAAAGGTTTGTCGATTCTTAGCTTTGTCAAACTACTTCACCTCCCTAACCATTGATCCTGCACTTTATTAAGATCATCTGCTTGAATTTTGGAAAACCTGCCAAGGGGTTGTTATGGATGGTGAGAAGGCACTGTCTGCCATAGTGCAGGGGAGAACAGTCTTCATCACTCCGGCCATCATCAACATGCATCTTTAGCTGGATGATGAAGAAGGTGAGGTGTTCTTCCCAAATGAAGTTGTTAATCATTCCTTTGAGCAGATGGGATATGAGGGAGATTCTCTATAAAGACCTTTAGGAAAGGGAAGGTCTCATCCCAATGGAGATTCCAGCTCCATGTGGTCATCCACAGCTTATCAAACAAGCATGGTGGATGGAACCAGAGTCTTGTGGATCTCTCCTTCATCATCCATGGGATGATTTAGGGGGTCAAGTTCAGGTATTCTTAGTTTGTTTATACCAACTTTCTTGCTAACTTAGACTCCTTGGAATATTACATGTTTCCTAGATATGTCGAGTACATTTTTAACTGTGAACTGGGCTCACAGTTAAAGGAAACAGGTAACATTCTTAAACTGAGACAGATGAAGCATGACATCTTTAAAATACTGAGAAAGCCCACTATTGGCTTCTCTATGGTAGAAACAACCCTAGTCCCCAAAATGTTAGAGCTCATTGCTCAAGGTGACAACCTAGTAGCACAAGCGAGTGTTGAACCCACAACATCCCAACCACCCACACATCCTCAAATCACCCTCACTTACCAAAGAAAGTTCAAATGAACCCCTGCTCAAACTATTCAGTTTGTGGAGGCCACATATACTTACCTACACAGGAGCAAGTGGACACTAGAGCTCCCACTTATCCTAAGGAGTAGACCACTCCCATCTCTTCAAGGATCAGTGCTGAGGTTCCTCATGCTCAGCCTAATGAGCTTATTAGCCAAACTGCCTTAAGCCATCACTCTGAGTATCAACACTCAAGTGATCAACCTTCAGGGGACAGTTACTATCCCCAGCCTATAGATCTCAACCAACCTATCCCCAACCTTGATTTCTACACTGATGAAGATCTAGGTTTCAGTGAGTACCATGATTCTCTCTTTTTTTCTCCTACTCAAAGAGAGATGAGTGTTTTTGAGGCTCCTATTTCTAGCCCCCATCAATCACCTACTACTATGGTGGACACTTCTGAACCTGTTCAGGATGTCCATATGGAAGAGGCTCTCACTTTTAAAAGTGATTACATAATTAAGACCTCAACCATGGCAACTCAGCCCACTGACATCTCAACGAGATTGTTAGTGAGCAGAGGAAATCCAACAGCCAAGAACCTAAAGCTGGTGGTGAGAGTGAGGACTTTGGTCCAATCATTTCATCCCCTAATGATTCTTCTGATGAAGATGAGGGGAATTAAGACTAAAGGTGTAAAAACTGTCTCAAACATGCACCTATTTAGTCTCCAAGGTTAGTCATCTTGAATCTCAAGTGATTACCTTGCAAAAGAGGGTCAATGATCAGCAACTTGAGATTTCATATCTTAAGGAAAAACTAGCTGGGAGACCTTTAAGAGGACCTCAACCAGGAACACAAGAACCTGTTGAGGTGATTGACCTAACTCCTAGATCACTTATGCAAGTGGGTGATACTACCAAAAAGGGGAGAAAATCATTACTACCATAGAACCTGGGAGTTCTTCAGCCAGTATGGACACTAAGGACTCACCATCCTCACTTGCAATTATGCCTGCTCAATAACTTTCTCAAGTTTACATTGATGTAAACACTATAGACTCCTTGTTACAGAGTCTGTTTGAGGAAGGGATACCATGGGCAATGTCATCTCCATCAACTTCCAATCATATCATTGGATGGAGGTATGACAGCAACAGGAGAGTCCTAATCATCATGAAAGTTCAAGGGCAGCAAGAGATCTTCAACTTTCAGACCTTGAACTATTATGATAGTCTGGATCTAGTCAGCATGCCACTTGTCAATCCAAGCAAATCAAGACAAGCTGACAAGTTGGCTCAAAGAATCCAAGACAGGATCACTACAGAGTTCAGCCTTAGAAGGAGACTGTGGGAATCAGGTAATGTCATCGGTCAACTGGATGTTGAGGCAGACCCTAAGATTAGCTTCATAGGGGAAACCTTGCCTGAAGGCCTGGTGATAGAACCTGAGAGACTAGTCTTATCACCAATAACTGCTGCTGTGATTAATGCACTTTTTGAGACACCTACCGGTGAAGGTGATTCTCAACCTCTCTCTGCCCAGAGCTTAGAAGCTACATCAAGCAATGAAGGCCAAAGCTCTCTCCACCCTGAGTCACAGAGGTCTGTGAGTGACAAGGGGAAAAGAAAAATGACATCTGAGGAGATTGAGGAAGAGGATAGAGAGAGGGAAAGGAGGCTGAGGGGAGAAAGTTCCTCTGTTGGGTCTTCAAGACTCATGGAGTCTGCTATCAGGGCTGCCCCTAGACCAGACACTCAGAATGATGAGTTGAGGGTAGTTAGGATAACCTATCTGCAGACAAGGAACTATGACATAGACAATGTCATTTCTCTCCCCTTGGAAGAGTTAAATGAACTGGTTGACCTGGAAAGGTTAAGGGAGAAGAAGGAGGCAGAAGATGCAGAACTTCTAGTACAAGTAAAAGAAGAGAGAAGAAAGAAAAGACTGTACAAGCATATGCCTACCCTCTCCCCAATTCAACAAAGTCCTGCATAAGAGGATGTGGTTCAACAAGAATCTCAGGTAGACAAAGAAGAAGATAGGATCAAGATGATCAACTACCAGAGTGCCATAGGCCTCTATCAGACAGACGCACTTCTTCCCTTGTCCTATGACTATGTTGAGTTTGAGTATCTAAAACAACTTGAACTTGAGATAGTCAAGGATAGAAAGACAACTAAGAGAAAGCTAAGGGAAGAAGCTGCAAAATCAAGAGCCATCATCCAAAAGAGCATGAAGAAGTCTGTTGACAGGCAGAGGATGCTGAGCTTCTTGAAGCTGTATGGATTCTCTAAAAGGAGACTTGGCCCCATGTCTCTATCCACTATGGATGAGCATATCAGGGTGATCAAGCAGAAGATCAAAAGTGGAGAGCTTATTTACTTACACTCCCCTCCAAGTCAAGCCCCACCTGAAGTGGAGGTTAAGGTTGAACAACCAGAGACAAAACAACCTGGACCTCCTGCTGAATCTCAGCAAGCTTTATCTTCTGATCCACAGCAGGGTCAACCTCCTTCTCTTTCTGAACTTGAGAGAGAGGAAGTCCCAACTGAGAAAGACAATGAAGATCAATCTGGTACTGCAGGCCAGTCTTCTCAGTTAAAACCTGTAAAGAGAAATAAGAGGATGGCTTCTAAACCAAAGCCAAAGAAAAAGAAGACTGCACCCTCTTCTAAACCCTAGGATGAGTCAGAACATCCTGAGGATATGCAGCCAGAGGATGCTACATTAACTCCAATTCAAATAGCTCCTCTAGCATAAGGAAGACCCATCTTGTCTTGGACATTCACCACAAATCCAGAAAGATGGCATGTCATTAGAGATCAAGGCACTGAAGACATTTACACTTGGCAAGATATGTTTCAGTTGGCTTTACATGATCTCTTTGACATGAGAAGACATTTTGATAGTTTGATGGATCCTGATCATCTTATGAAGAAAGGAATGGTGGTCATCCTAATGAGGAATATTGATATCTGAAGTCTACTAAGTGTTTTGGTAGCATCAGCCAAGGGGGAGTTTGTAGAGATTAATGAAGAGGCTGATGCAACCCAAACATCCAAAGTCTATCCTGCATGCTGCACAAGTGCATTGAAGAAGAATGCTTAGGAAGTTTCACACATGCAACAGAAATATTCTAAGTGTGAAATCTTCCGAAGCCAAGACCAATATCTTCCGAAGCCAAAGATGAAGTCTTCCGAAGCCTCAGAGACAAAGTCTTCCGAAGCTTCAATTCATGAAGACAGATTTCTTCCGAAGATTTTTGACACATGCTTTATTTGATGTACTGTTCCATAAAGCTGGACACCTTTCTGCTGCATCTTTGTAAAGTCACCAACTTAGATGAGTTGGTGAAAAGGTCCATGCTTTTGGTAACTGTACATTGAGGTCTTGAGTCTGTAACTTTCTACTTCATGTACTTTATCCTTTTTGTAATAGATAAGGATGTGAGCTATGGCATGTCATAGTCACTAGTCAAAAGGCAATCTGCCTTTTGACTCTACAATTGTTTTTGTTTATGTCTAGTCAATTGTATCCAGCTTGCTTTCAAAGTATAGCCGGCTGTAGGTTGTAGTATAAGTATTCCTTGTTCTTGTATCTTTCTATATGCTTTGTAACTCTTGTAATAGAACTTGAGAAAGCAATATACTACATCCTTGTAAACCAAACACTTGTGTTCTCTTGTTTTGTCTCTTACTTATTACTTGTGTTCTTAGTGTCAAACTTGTGGTTAATCCAGTCTTACTGTTTGATTAATCTCCTCTTTTGGTCCTGCAGCATGTATGATCCTTTCAGGGTCCAACAATACTCCCCCTAAGGATTATACAACCTGTTTTCTTCAATGGTTTGGTGGTGGTTGAGGTTGTGAGGATTCTGTTGGGTCCACATCAACCTCTAGCTTCACAATGTTTCCCAGTTGTAGAGGAGTCTTTTTCTTCTTTCTTTTCTCTCTTTTGGCAATGATCTGATCATATGCCATTTTCAGTATTTGAATACACTTCAAGAAGAAGTGCATGTCTTCTTCTCCCAGCTTGTTAGTCATTTCTCTGAAGTGTCTGGGGTAGATGTAGTGGATGTATGATTCATCAAGTAGCCTCACTTCATATCCACTAAACAATCTAATCTCCGCACCCTCCTTTCCTCCCCATTTTCTCTCAGTTACTAACTCTTAAGTCTTCTTATCATAATAAACATTAGAAATTGGAGTGGAGGAATGAGTGCGAGAAACCATCTTTCTTTTCAATGACTCAGTTGGTTTCACTTTAAGCTCTAGAAACACAACTTCCTCTACTTGTTTAGTACTTTTCTTTTCAAGAGGGTTGATGAAGGATCTATCTTTCCTCATACAGATAGCCTTTAGAGATTTGAAGTTGTCAGTTCTTTTGAACATTCTGAGTATCTCTTCAAACTCATACCCCCTGAACATAGCCTTATGATTTATCAGTTCCAAATTGGCTAGTTTCTTCAAGTCATGAATCTCTAGGGTATTTGCCAGAGCAGAGTAATCTGTAAGAATTGAACCAGCCCTGAGATCCTTTTAACCATGAACATATTCCAGTCATTGTCGTACTTCCAAGCAATGATTTTCTGATCAGTCTTGCCCTTGGGAGTAGACACACCTTTGATCATCTCTGCACTGGTCAAACCTTCTTGAAGTTTCAATTGTGAAAGTGTTGCAAACCACTTAGGATATCTGTGTAGTACAAGTGCCAAAGAGTCATGATCTCTATGGGTGAGCTGCATATCTTGAGCTGACACTCTTTGTTCTTAAGCCTTTCTTTCTTCTTATTGTTCAACCTATGAAGACAAACTACACAACTCACCCAGCTCAAGAACATGGGATATAATGAATGAGGAGTAGATGCTTGCTTTTTCATAGATGATACTTTGGGCACAAAAGATTTGGGAGATAGAGTCTTCTCATACTCAGCCTCAAATGTGGGGTCCAGTAGCTTGTTTAATTTCTCTTCTTCTGCCTTCATTCCCTCATATGTCATACTAAACACTTTATCTAGGTCATATCCATGATTAACTAAGAACATGGATTTCACCATTAGATCATCAGTCTGTTCCTTTTCAACCATTTCTTGAACTGATGTTTCCTCCTTCATAGGGCTTTCAACTGCTATTTGTTCATCAATCTTATAGCCACCTTCAATTTTTCCTTCTTCAAGGTCTACAAAATCAGCCTTCTTTTTTAGTTGAGCTTCAGCCTGTTCATGTTCTTCCAAAAGTTCAGCAATAGCTACAAGGCTTCTGGGATCATCCTTTTTGCATTTCTTGCTTGGTTCTTCTTCTATTATAGGCCTTTTTCCCTTAGCCTTCTCTGTTAAGTACTTCCTCCTTCTGGTATATGTTTGCATTGATGAGCAGATGAGGTTTCAGACTGTTCAGCTTCTTGAGGCAATTTTTTAGCCTTTGAATGTTCTGGTTCATGAATAGCAGCCTGATTCTTCTTTCTCTTGTTGATCTTCACATAGTCTTTTGATCAGCTCCTTTTGTTCTATAACACCTGATTATTTTTGTTGAAGACTCAAACAAATGAATAAAGTGAAGAAAAAGAAAGAAAAGACATATTACCCAAGTTAAGGGGTCAAAAGTGTCAAAATGACAAAAAGGTTTAAAAGCTGGTGATAAAGGTGGCATGGTCGCCCATTACTCTCTCTCTCACACTCAACATTCGGATTTTTCTTTAGAGAGAGAAAGGAGAGCTAAAAACTCTCGGTTTGAAGAAGAACAAGAGCAGGAAGTGCGAATTCAAGGTAAGAATTCGTGTGTTTATGGTGTTCTTAACCAGTTTAGGCCTCGGGTATTTGCTTATGCGTGTTATATGTTGTTTGGGTGTGTATTTGGTGGGTTTTAGGTGTTTGAACTCGATTTGCAAACGAGTTTGAAGAAGTCTTACCCAAAGAGCTGCAAAGGTGAGTTCTAGAACCCCTTTTTAGCTATTTTAAACTGCTTTGAGGCTAGAAATGCATGTATGAACTTTTTTATAAAAGTTGGTTTCATACCCGAAGGTATGTGTGTATGTTGCGGGTGGGGTTTGATTTTGGGCTATGTATGTTTTTGATGTTGTTATTGTTGTTTTTCTAAGGCTTAGAATGCATGATATAAGCTTAGAACATGTTAGAAAATGATTAGGGACTGAAATTGAAGTTTAGGTACTAATGAGGCTGCTCATGCGCCCAAATAGGTCTCATGCGCCTAAGTTATAGAAATTTCCTAAGTGTTCCCATATGCCCGAAACCTCATGCACCCAAATAGGGCTCATGCGCCTAAGTGATAGAATTTGCCTAAGTGTTCCCATACGCCCAAAACCTCATGCGCCCAAATAGGGCTCATGTACCTGAATTTCCTCATGCGATTAGAGGAAATGCGGATGAAGGTTATGCGACTGGAGGAAATGTGGATGAAGAGTCTGTCGGAGAAGAACTGATTGTTCTTATGCATTGACAAATGCGGAAGACAGTTTATGTTCATCCGCATTACCCAATGCGGATAAACCATATGCGGATAAAAGTTTTTGTTTTTCCGCATTACCCAATGCGGATGAACCATATGCGGAAAGGTTTTTGTTCATCCGCATTACCCAATGCAGATGACTCAAGTCTTACTCATCCGCATTTGCTAATGCAGATGAGCAAGAGGAAATGCGGATGAAGACTTAGTTTATTTTTGAATTTTGGGGAAAAGTGCAGATGTAGGTTTCGACTTGGGAGGTTCCCGGGGGTTCATGTAAGTTGACTTTTGAGGTCATAAATGACGTGATGGGCATGAATGATATATGATGATGATAAGATGATGATTTGATGATGATGATGTTATGCATGATTGATGTGTGAATGATGATGCATGATGATTATGTATGATTGAATGTTATGTTCTGTTATGTTCCCTATTATGTATGATGATGTGACTTTACGTGTTGTGATATTGTTAATGAACGTAAAGTATTATCTTAACGAAGTGAAAGATTTAAGATAATGAAAGTGGAACATAATGAATGAATGAAAAGTCTTGCAAGCATATGAAAGGAGGTTCACAACTCATTGAGAGTTGTTAGTTCAACTGTGTGTGTATCTACAGCGTGCAATTTTGGCTAACTAATAAGGGTTCATACACACAGTAAGAGTTCAGTCTCGGTGATTGCTCCAATACGTGCGATTTCCTAATTACTGTGTGTCATACAACGTGCGATTTTGGCTAACCCATAAGAGTTCACACACAGGGGGAGTGTTCAACTGTGTGTGTATCTACAGCGTGTGATTTTGGCTAATTCATAAGGGTTCATACACACAGTAAGAGTTTAGTCTTGGTGACTGCTCCAATACGTGCGATTTCCTAGTTACTGTGTGTCATAGAGCGTGCGATTTTGGCTAACCCATAGAGTTCACACACAGGGGGAGTCTGTCCTAGTGACCACTCCATACGTGCGATATGTGCGATATGTGCGATCTGGGGTCCTTGTCGCTTAACCCTAGATGATATGGCCTTGTGCTTAAGAGGGGGTTAAGCATATGACAGGACCTAGATAGAAGTGAAAGATAATAATTATTACCTTGATGTATGTACGATGTGTGATCACGTGCGATAGTAGTGAAAATGTCTTAACGAATGGAAGGTAATGCAATGTCTTTATAAAACTAACGCTGACTTTTTATGCATTTTCCAGTTGGCATGTGAGCATTGCTAAGGATGGCACGGTGCATCTACTTGGCATTTTTGGATGGCATCCATTTGATAGAAATATGACGTTTTGCGATGTAATGCAAATAATGATGTTTTGTAACCAACAATATATTATTTTGCAAAAGCGATTATAATGAGATGGATGTTTAAATGTTTCCGTTGCAATGATTTCTTTGAGTTAAGGAAAATATATGTTTTATGTGCGATGATTGACCAGTTGTGAGCGTCCCGGGAACGCGGCTTTACATGTTCTTCAGTGAGTGATACAACAGGCACTAGTTGCATGCTTAATTCCTTCTCAAAAGGGACAGAAGATTGAGGAATACAACTATAGGTTCAACAAAAGTCCTCTGATCAACTATGAAGTCCCAAAAATCATCATCAATGATAAATTCTTCAGTTGTGAAGCTATGTAGAGCTTTAATCATGTCACTAAATTCAGCCTCTTCAGTGTGAATATCAACTATTTTCTCTGAGTAAAATACCATTTCCATGCTAGACACATCATGCTTTGTCTTTCTTGTCTCCTCTTCCTTTTTAGTTTTAGTGAATCTCATACGTTTAGCAGGAGGAGAGTCATCACTACATTCACATGGGGTGACACTAACCTTTGACCTTCATCTCTTTAGGGAATGGTACTGGTATTGGTGATCTATGAGACGATGGTAATGGTGCTCTTTGGGGAGATGGTATTGGTGAGGGTACAAATGGTGATGCGATATCATGAACATGAGGTTCAGTGTGAAGATCACCCCCTACATCCACATGGGGTGACACTGACCTTTGACCTTCATCTTTTTCTTCAACATGCTCGTCAATAGTTTGCGGATCATGAGCAACTGGTTCTTCTTCTTGAATTGGCTCATCAACATGAGCCTCTTGTTGTTCAATTTGTTCTTCAAGATTGATCTACTGAAGCATCCAGGGTAAAGAGAGGAGACTGAGCTCCACTATAGAAGTTTCTTGGATCTCTATTTTTGATATATTTTTAGGACTTGGAATCATAATGAGGGATGTCCAAAACAGGTCCTTCAGGCACAATATTAGGGAATGCTTCATTGATGAGACATTGTAGGAACCTCGGGTACATCAGGAGCATGTGCCTTCTTCCTTCCTGAATGTTGGATACTAGACAATTGAACACATAGGTAGACATGTTAAATGGCCTATTGGTGCATAAAACATATATTGTTGATGAAGTGATAACATGAATATCATTCCATCCTGTCTTCCTATTGGACAAACAATGTTGATAGAGGTGAATCAGAAATTTCCATTGTAATTCCACCGTCCCTTCACTATTTGCTTTCCTTCATATCCTCCTTCATAACCAATCTTAGCAAAGAAGGTAATGATTTCTTCATCTTTAAGCTCAATAGGTGTGTTTGCATTATCACCAAACTATAGACACTGTCTCATAGTTTGTTCAGTGATGGTCAGAGAATGGTCATCATCAATTCTTCTTGACAGAGTCTTCTCACCATCAACATCTGTCACTGCAGTTAAACTCCAGAAAGACCTTATGAAACTCTCATAAATAATAAGTCTAACTGTGATGGCATGTGCTACTCTTGTAGTAGAAATGAATCTGATCATATCTCTATAACCTTCTGCCTCAGGTACATTAGGGTCAAGATAACCATTGACATTGTGGAGCTTGCTCCAGGTAAGATTAGCCATGTACCCTGCATTAGAGGCATATGAGTTAGATTGATGAAAATATATGTTATACATTATGCAAGATTCATCAATTTAACTTTTGATGGTCAAAGATGAATGTTTGAAGGTACTGTTCTATAGGAATCACTTCAAATTGTGATGTTATCCAGAATAATCATTGCTATTTTGTTTTTCATGTTTGAAGAGATGATTTTTGATGTTGTTAACTTTTAATTAGATTTTATTTCAAGATTTGATTTCAACATTTCCAATTTCGCTCTGTTCATACGATGAACATGACTTTGAAGTTTCCTTGTTGAGTGGTATTCTTCTTAGTTTGCATGTTCATTGAAGTCGAAAATGATCATCCTTTATTAGAATAAAGATGATTTTGAGTGTTCTTTACTAACCTAGGGTTCTAAGTTCATTATCAGTCCAAATGTCCAACATTTTAGGTTACAAAATGTTAAAAATTTTGACCTTTTGTTCGATACTAATGTTGTGTAGAATCGAAGATGAGGACAGATTAGATGAAAAGAGACTAAGATCTTTGATTGTTAAAGATGATGATGATTGATGAGATGAACATTGTGTTTTTTGCTCATTGCACTTTAGAGTCTCTCAAATTTGAAAAGTATTAAATGACCTTTTGAACTTGCTTTAAATAGTAAAATAATGGCTTTTAAAAGTTTTTACAAGTTTTAGAACAAATGCGATCAGAATTTTATTCACACTGTAGCAAATGCAGAAAGGTTTTAGACATCCGTATTTGTTTATTGTTGCAAATGCAGAACTGTAACACTTAAGAATTTGGTCATGCGCATTTGTGTACTATAGCAAATGCGGAAGTGGAATACTTAAGATATTGGCTACCCATATTTGTGCACTGTTGCAAATGCGAGAGAACAAAGTTAATCAGCATTTATGTACTGTAGCAAAAATGTGGTTGATCTAACTTGTTCAACATTTGCTCACTGTAGCAAATGCGGTTAATCAAAGTTGATCAGCATTTGCGCACTATAGCAAATGCGGTTGATCAAACTTGTTCAGCAACAGAGTAAAATTTCCACATTTACTTATCATCCATGGTGACAGAAAAGATTAAGCACTTGTTTATACATGTTGAAAGTTCATATAAAGTGTTGATGTTACACATATCCAAAAGTGCGGATGTGTAAAACAAATGCGGGAATGAAAATATCATCCGTATTGACAAATGCAGTAGAACACTGTTGTTTCGCATAGGTTTTTAATACCAGACTTTTCATGTATACTTGTTAGACACCAATGCGGTAGAGTAAACTCTTTGTCTGCATTAGTTTCACTTTGACATAAATAGTTACCCGCATTGGTTATATGCATGGGTTACCTTCACTCGCATTAACCAATGCACTTACCCATATTAAATTTTGAACTTAATCAAAACTTAATGTTTCTGTTTTGATTTTTCTTGTTATGAAGAACTGTCTTTGGTTGAATTATCTTATGAAGTTGTTGACTATTGTTAGGTTTACCAATTCTTGCTTGGATTGACTTGTATATCAGAAGTGATACAAGTTTCCTATTGTTTGACTGATCTTGGACTTCTTATGCATCCAGGAATCTACATAAGATGAGATTCTATGGTATAACTTCTGCACCAACATATACATTTTCTTTTTAATTTGTTTTGAAGTTTTAAGAAAGTAATTTAAGATAATAAATGTCTTTACAAAATTAATCAGGATATTTTAAATTACTCCCCCTAAAGTTTATATCCACGTCTGGATAGAAACTTTAAAGATTTAAAACCTTTTGAATATAAATTAATTTTGATTATTAATAATGAAGAGAAGTATATCTTATGTTAGGATCATATCAATCTTACATTACACATGTGCATTCTTTATGATAAAATGGACATGTTTTTGAACTTGTTGATTGAAGGTATGTTTGTCCTCTTAAACTCATACCAGGTTGATATTATAATGCATGTGATATTTATCATGTTTTGGTTGATTTAATTATTCAATATGTACCTCACACACAAAAGCATGGAATGATCAACCATCCTTATGTAATGCATGGTCGAACTTTTTCACAACTTTCTTAACCAGGTTACTTAAGTTACGAGATCTCATTTTCACCGATCCTCATTGGGATTCTTTTGCTTTGATCCTTTTCATGATGATCCATATTGGGATTCTTTTCACTTCACTTTGGAAGGTGATCCATGATTGGATTCTTTTGTTCATTCACATGGAATGTATTGTTTTTGTAGATTCATCTAATTTGGATATGTTCTTCATTGGGAATCTTTTGGATCAGTACATATGCACTATGTGCTTGTTTCATCAGGTCTTTGCTTAGCATAACAGAGATGAATCTTGATGTAGGTGAAAGAGATTCATAAAGTATCATTTTCTGGTGTGTTTAGGTTACTACATATACATGCACTTAGATAAGCTAATACATACTAGTGCTTTGAGATGAGATTTTCACTATTGAATAAGACTTTAATTTATCATAGCATGTATCTTCTCTTCCAAGTTAAGCCTACCAACATATCTGCTAAGTCATTACAGGCTTTCAAATTTTGGATTTTAAGCATAGTGAATGATATAACGACTGTAATTGTATCATTTCCCTTATATTCTTTTCTTCATTAAAATTGACTTCTCTTTGTGATTTTCTGATGTTTTTTTGATGTTTTGATTGGTTTTACTCAAGGTTAATCATGCCAGTTGATTGAACTAGAAATTCAAACCTACTAGGTTCAAATGCCTTGGTGAATACATCAGCCAATTGATTTTCAGTGGGAACTTGAATCAATTTGATTAACCCCTTTTCAGCATAGTCTCTCAAAAAGTGATATCTAATTTCAATGTGTTTTGTTTTTGAGTGCTGAACTGGATTATTTGTAATGAAAACAGCTGCAATGTTGTCAATGTGAATTGGTGTATGCAAGAAGTTAAAACCATAATCAAGCATCTGGTTTTGAATCCAGAGGACTTGAGAGCAACAAGCTGATGCTGTAATACACTCAGCTTCTGCCGTTGAAACAGATACATTTGTATGCTTCTTGCACTGCTAGGAGACCAGTCTGGGACCAAGAAGTTGACAACCACCAGAAGTGGACTTCCTGTTGAAATTGCATCCTCCATAATCACTGTCAATGAAGGCATAGAGATTGAAGTCTCATTCCTTTGGATACCATAAACCAAGGGCTGGTTTGCCCTTAAGATATCTGAATATCCTCTTGACAACATTCACATAAGATTCCTTAGGATCAGCTTGAGATCTGGCATACACACAAACACCAAACATAATGTCAGGCCTACTAGCTGTTAGATACATAAGTGAACCGATCATAGATCGGTGAGTCTGATCCATTGATTTTCCTTCTGCATCAGGTCTGATCTTCACTTTAGTATCCACAGGAGTTTTGGTAGACTGACAGTCAGCAAAGTGAAATTTCTTCAACATTGTTTCCACATATTTTAATTGATTGATGAAAACTCCATCTGCTGTTTGTTAGACTTGCACCCCTAGAAAGAAAGTGAGTTCCCCTATAGCACTGATTTGAAATTTTGAATGCATAAGGTCTTCAAAGTCTTTACAGAGTTGCTTGTTTGTTGAGCCAAATATCATCCACATAAATCTAGACTACAAACATGTCTTTTCCTTTTCTCTTTCTACAGAGAGTTTGATCAATGTTTCCTCTTTCATATCCATGTTCAAGAAGGAAAGATGATAGAGTCTCATACCATTTTCTTGGAGCTTGATGAAGACCATACAGTGCTTTCTCAAGCTTGTACACCCTATGAGGGAAATTTGGATCTTCAAAGCTAGGTGATTCACTCACATAGACTTCTTCCGCAATCTTTCCATACAAAAAGCACACTTCACATTTATTTGATAATAGTAAACTTCGTGGGTGCTGAATATGCAAAAAAGATTCTTATTGCTTCCAATCTGGAAACAAGTGCAAACGCTTAATCATAATCAATTCCTTCTTCTTGTGTGTTGCCCTGTGGCACTAGTCTTGCTTTATTTCTGATGACAATCCCTCCATCATCAGTTTTGTTTCTTTATAGCAATCTGGTGCTTATAGGGTATTGTCCTTTGGGAAGGTCTACCAGTTGCCACACTTCTTGCTTCTTGTATTGCAACAATTCTTCCTGCATTGCTTCAATCCAACTATTGTCTTGAAGAGCCTCTTTGATGTTTTTGGGTACTGTTTGACACAGAAAGCATGAGAACAAATAGATGTTTGCAATACTTGACTTGCTTCTTGTCACCCTTTCATTAAGTTCACCAATAATGTTTTCCACTAGATGATTCTTGTGTATTCTAGTGGTTGGAATTGAGTCACCAGTAATGGTTATATCAAGATTGGAGACATTCAGATCATTATGGTGAGAGGCACATTCATCTTGTACTGTTGGAGAGTTATGAAGATATTCAGATTCTATTTTAGTGACCGCTTTAGCATCAGCAACACTTTGATTGCTTCTATCATTAGATGTTCTTTTTGTTTCAACCAGAGAAGTAGCTTGCTTTTGATTTCTGATCTCAATTAATAGATCTTCTGAATGTGATGGCAACAAGTTGGGACCAACTTCAGTCGAAACACTTTGATTTTTAGATGGTTGTCTGACAAGATCAGCTTTGAGTGGAACATCTTCATAAATTTGCTCAGTAGAGGTAGGAGGAATCAATGGAAAATCATCTTTTCTTTCTACACCCGAAGAAGGTTCAATTGAATGTAGGTTTCAGTAGTTCACTCTATCAAAGCTCAGCATCCCATTGGTCACAAATCCTTCACCAGTATTTTTTCCACCTTGTGAATTTCCTCTGAATGCCACAGTAGTTCCTTGTATTTGCTTGAAATCATGAAGGGGGAACGATCTCCAGTGATGTGTTGGGAACACCCAATGTCCATGTACCATAGGCTATTAGACCTATATGGATGACCCTGCAAGCACACAAGAACTAATTAGAATTGGAACCCAAGCCATAATGGTCTTGGGTTTCCCAATCCTATCCATGATAGTGACCTCTTGATACATTCCTCTAAATTGTGATCTATTTAGAGGTGACCTCGGAGATTGCTTGTGATATTTTGATTGTGTCATCTCATCAACATCAACTGAAGAGTCAGAGGAGTAATAAAATCTTTGGTCTTTATTCTTTTGAAGAAATTTGACTCGTTTTTTATCGTCAAACATCATTTTAGGTTTGGGAATATCAAGCCTTTGCTAATGATGTGATGTTTGTTTCTTTGAATCTTCCATAATTCTTTTGTGTACTCCTATCATTGTTTGATCTTGACATCCTAGATTGATTGTTGTGAAATTGACTCTTGACTTTGGGTTTCATAGATGATGTTGTTGAGATGGGTTTGTTTTGAGCCATTCTCAATCCTTTCCGATTGACGTAATAATCAGATGTATTGTGATTGTTTATATCATAGACTGAACAATATTTGTTAAAATAGCAGTTTTAGTGGAGTGGTTGTTCATGTCACAGATAAAGCAATATTGATTGAAAAAGCACTCTTCTGTTTTGTGATTAAACATGTCACATATGTCACAATACATATGTTTGTTTCTTATATCTGATTTTGCTTTATTAGACTTAGTTGATTTTCCCATTTTGAACTGAGTCACATTCTTTCGCTTAGGGGAGGAATCAAAATCAGCCTTTTTTGTAGTTTGCTTTGCAACACTACTTTAGTTAACTATTCCTGGCTGTTTTTGTTTCCTCAACCCTTTCTTTACTTCTTGCTCAAACCGATCAACATGCTCCTTGTTGCATATGTCAAAACCAACTCCTTGTCTTAAATTTGAAGATTAGGGGTCTGACTGAATTTAGTTGTTAAAATCAGTGAGCTCTTTTGTTTATTTTGCAGTGAAACCTTGTCTGATTTGCTTGATTTTTTTTGACATTTAATCTCATTATAAGAACTACTTTCAGTAGAAGGTTTCACTATCTTCACAAATTTCTTCTTCCCTTTTGAAATAGCAGGTATAAATTTCACAAAGGGGACAATGGCCTTAACTGGGCTTGTTGGTTTGATGACACTCACTGTCTTGTCTGAACATTCCTTGATTTTAATAGGGTGATCTAATCTAATTTTATCCTCTTTTGATTCAATGTAAACATTTGGTTTGTTTTGGGGATTTGTAACATGTTTTACTATTGTTTTGGTTCCATAGTGTTAGGTTCAATTTGCTCTTTGAGTGTAACAGATTTAGGCATGACAGTGTAGTTGTCATTGTATGGTGGAGGACAAGAATTATACCCAATCCTCGACATATCCTTGGGATCCTTTTGAGAATCAAGCATCTCTTGCAGCTTGACTAAAGACAGTTGAAACTTGTTGGAGCATATATTGTCATATATAGTGTGTCCGTCGCTTGAAAAATAGTCTAGTCTTAATGTAATACACCTGATATGTTGTAAACACATGAAACTGAGTCATTCACAGGAGCATATGTGAATAAGACTCAGTCGTACGACTGAGCCATGCTAATGGACCAGTCGTGCGACTGCGAGATGCTATTAGGCCATTCGTAAGACTGAACCATAAGTATGGTCTAGTCGTACGATTGAACCATACTTATGGTCCAATCGTACGAATGGGCCCAATCTCATTTGATATGGGCTAAGGCCTATACATACCAGTTTAATTGTGTAGAAAGTTTTTAAGGAGTGTGCTCGGGGCCTTGGTGTGACAACCCTCGATTTCCGGGTAATTTCTCTAAAAACCCTAGATCTTGATTTCTATGCTCAGTCTTGTTTTAGAATACATAGCACTAAATAAACTAATCTAAAGATTTATTAGAGTCCTACGTGTGCTTACGTTTCTATTTCATGCGTGATCGACCATGAAAACCCGAGTCCAGCGAATGTCTGAAATAAACGCCACTACGAACCGACCGGGAAAATAAATATTAACGTCATAGGTAAAAATGAGAATTTGGCCTAATTTAATCTTAGTTACACTTATATTAATGTTATTATGTGAGAAAACGACTATCGTAACGAGAAAACCCGATAACAGTATCTACGCGCCTTAGTGCGGCGAAATGGCTCAATCTAGCAGATAAACAATAAAATGCCCAAGTGGACGACAAAACCAAGGTATGGGGCATGTAAATAGTTGTTTTGGACTAGAATTTCACAAGGAATTAGAATTAACATGTTCGGGTTTTGAAAGTCGGGTCGAGACGGGGGAAAAAGGAAAATGACCGTTCGACTACCCTTCTAACCCCCCTTTCCCTCCCCTCCCCTTATAAATACCCTTCCTCCCCCTCTCTTTTCATTCTTCCACTTTATTTCAAGAAAAAATTGAACTCTCCCTCTCTGTCTTTACAAACCTATGGCCACACCACCTCCCCCACCACCATTTTCGTTTTTGTCACGTTTTCTTTGAAGATCTTCACTTGGAACTCAAGGTGCAAGCATATTAGAGCAATAGAAGGCTTGTTGGTGGTGAAGCAAGAAGGAAAAACCATCATTCTACGTTCTTTTCGTGAAAATAGCTTGCTAGGACTAAGGTAACCTTAATATTTTGTTTTAGTTACGTTTTTATATGAAAATGATTACCTAAAAGCTATAGATTATTCATCCAAGTAAGATTTTGGGAAAAACCTGTTTTGAAACAGAAAATATGGTATGAAAATGAGTTATATATGTGTATGTTGTGTCCGTACGTGTGAATGTATGTATGTTAACATTTGGATGCTAGATTGTTGCTTGATGATGCATTGTTGATGTTAAATCGTCCATGCAAGTAGAGTTAAGTGTGAAATCTGTTATAGATCCTCTATTGTGACATTTTGATGAAGGTTTACATGTATTTAGTGTGTGGATGGATAACCGTATGCATGCATGTGTGTATGTTGATGTTTGGGTGTTAGTTCTTGCAAAATATGAAGGATTATGATTAGATTTGAACATGCAAGTATGGATAATGTTACGGATGGTTTAGAACAGAATATTTTAGTGTTTTGTTGAAGGATTTTGATGGATTTAAGGTGTGTATGAATGTCGTGTATATATATATATATATATATATATATATATATATGTATATATGCATGTATTGGTTTATATCTTGCGAAACGTGATGAAATAAGGCTTGATCTTTGACATGCAATAAGTTGTTTGCTATGGATAGTTTAGAACATTAAGTTGGGGTATATGTAGCATGAAAATATGATAGATCGTGGACGGATCATTGTTTGGGTGATTAGAATGATTATGGTTGAGATTTACGTCGAAATGCATGCTAGACTAGGTATTTTTGTATGGAATAAAAGAAACTAGTGAAATATGGAACTAGGAATGAAATGTGATGATATTCATGTCTAAATAATGTATTTTTAATAATATGTATGACTCTTTGTGATTGGATGCATTATATTACGTTTTAGACTTAACTAGTCGTAAGAACGTTGCCTTTTGGCATGAAGATTAGGCATAATATGGGTCTGAGTTTTAATTAGTAGTTATGGACTTGTTGTATGTATTATATACGGCCATATGAGGTACAATTGGTTCATGAGGTGATACGTGCGTTTGAACATGTTTTATGATGCCTAAATGGTCACTTATGCGTAGAAATTGCCATGATTTAGATACTTTTATACCAAGTTGGTTAAAGTTGTTTGATTCATGAAATGTGACTTAGGATTTATGTACGTATACATATATTAGATTTTTTATGTATATTTGGTTACAATTTTCACATTTTGGTTGTTAACTGGTACGTGTCTAAGTAAGGCGTAATTCACCGTTTTTGTTAAGATCTTAACCGAGTGTTATAATCACCAACTACTCACGTAAACAAATATTTTCTTAAAAATAGTATAAGTCTAGTGGGTTGGATGAACAACTTGCTTGTAAGACTTGAGTATCAATTCTTAAAGTGTCTATCGTATTTAGGGCACTATTAGGATTGACTGGACGTTCGTTGGTGAAATTGCACGTAGTTTCAATTTCATTAATCAAGGTGAGTTTCCACGGCTCCTTTTTAACTTGTCTTTGTTTTACAAAATCGTGGGGGAAATACATGGCTTCGTTGTTGTATCAGGATTATGTGACTTACTCATATTTGTTCGTATGATAACCTCGAGTATGGGTGTTTCGTTATTGTGTTCATGTGAGTCATTCATGAATACCCCCTTTCCCATATAACCATTAGCCTTGGGGAAGGCCACAGTGTATATTGGTACATCTATTTGGGTTTGACAGCCTGCACTCGCGATCAGTAGCTCTAATCAGGCGTTTCGGATGCGAGTGAATATATGTTGAATTCGTTTCGTGGGGATTGCTTACTTTATGTAAGCCTTTGTGTTTTGGTTTGATTATAGCTCCAGGTGATATCATTAAGTTGTATTCCTAGCTAGTTTACAACTTACCACATCGTTTGTCAATGATATCTGATACTGTTGTATGTAATGTTTTCGTAAACCCGTGAAAATCGCTCAACTTTATGTTGACTTTTTAAGCATGTATTTCACGTACATAAGAGCATGGATGGTGGTATGAACTGGGCTTGGGCAAACGTGGTTGTGGCATCTTTTGGTTTTATTTTGGCTATTAACTTAAAAATACAACCTTTGTGTATGATCGTTGTTAAACAATTTGAACTTTTTCTTATTTTGGAATGTTGTGACAAAAATCCTGTGGTTTGTAATTTAAAAGCTGATGTTTTAACGTTGCCTACATATCATGTTGGTTTCCAACTTTGTCATCTCCATGCTTAACGCATATACAATTCCGCTGCGATATTCAACGTCATTTTTGGGGTGTGACACTAGGTGCTGCCGGATGAGAAGGGAGATCATGCTCGATCTCCCCTTGCCAAGAGTCGTGATTCTTCTATTTAACGAGCTTGTAATCATTAGGGTTTACCAATGAAACTATTCTATTATTGTTTGTTCTCTTGTTTGTCTCTTGGTTTGGTTTTTTTCCTTCCGTCAAGAACACACTCGGATGTCAACCGATCCAACGACTTCACAATTGGTATCAGAGCCGGTTACTACAAGAATGATCTAACAATCATTCTAGCAACCAGAGCTCTTGATTTCTAGATCTATTTCATGTTCTTTGACATTAAACCCACTTCGTGTTCCTCATGTTTTGCTAAGATCTTGTTACGTGTGTTGTTTCTTGGTTAAAATCGAACTCGAAACCACATTCTTATCACCCTTGCGAATCTCATGATGTCTATTTTGCTACCGTTCATGTAAAATTCATCAGATTAGGGTTTTTGGTAGTCATGTCGGCTACAGATCTGAAAATCTACGTGTAGATCCACTCATGCGACTGGACCATGCTAATGAACCATTCGTACGACTGGACCATGTTAATGGACCACTCGTACGACTGGACCATGCGACTGGACCAGTCTTATGTCCAGTCGTGCGACTGGACCAGTCTTATGTCCAGTCGTGCGACTGGACCAGTCTTATGTCCAGTCGTGCGACTGGACCAGTCTTATGTCCAGTCGTGCGACTGGACCAGTCTTATGTCCAGTCGTGCGACTGGACCAGTCTTATGTCCAGTCATGCTACTGGATCAGTCTTATGACCAGGCGCATGAATATATCATTCGCATCATCCATTCACATGAATGTGATATTTGTCCTCCATGTCATACGAATGAACGGTGTTCCGGACAAAAAAAAATCTGGAACTGCCTCTTGCACAGATTTGAGGATGAGCAAAGCACATTCACCCTGAGGTTCTTTTGTCAAATAAGTTCAATGGATACCCTATTATTCGTTGAACTTCCAGAATAGAAGAATGTAGTTAGAACACAAAAGAGAGAAGAGAAAATGTCAGCAGTCGGTGCTGATTTTGTGGGGGTAGTCAGGAGCATCTGACTATTTATGGGCCAATCAAGTTATATTTATCTGCACAGAAAGGATTCTGATTCTTAGGGGTAATCCATATATAGGAAAATTAAAGACGCAATCAGAAAGTGATGATGTGAGCTGGTTTCTGATGATGAATCTGAGTGCATGCTGATTTGTTTAAGATTGACAGTTGTGGATTGGAACCTTCTACTTTTTGCCCAATACACCGTATGAAGGCGCCGGGAGAGCACAATGTTTATATTTTGAGATATGCTGAATTTGAGGGAGAATTTCTGTAGGTGTTAATGTTAATCAGGTTATCCTGTGTGAAGATTGGAGCAATGGAAAACTGTTCATGTCATTATCTGGAAAAATCGGTCATATGGGGAATCTTGCCGCTATGATGGTGTTCTGCAAAGTAAACGAAAGCTATTGTCCCTAAATTCATTTTCAGGGATACTATAGCAACCTGACGGATGAGTAACGTTGGCTAATATGGTTTTTTGTTTGATTCTATTGGAAACCAGAGCAAAGGTTGACTGAAGATTGTAAAAGGTGTTATCTACTATTCGCTCAATCGAGTCTTAGTGGTCAAGCAACATGGAAAAACGTGTTATGAACTACTCCAGTGACGTAAAACTAATTTGGAGTATTTAGAACCGTTTGGCGCACCTTGTACATTGTTGAAGAAAACTCAAAATGGGAAGTTCAGCGAGAAGGCAAAAGAAGGGATATTTCTTGGATACAACATACCAGACAAGAGAGTTTATAACAACTCAACGGGCCAGGTAGAAGTGTGGTGCAATGTTGATGTTCAAAGATACACCACCCCCCCAATTGGGAAAGGACCCTCATTCTTCTTTCACTATGATGGGTTATTTAAATCCTTCAATTTGCCGCATTCTCATACTGATGACAAGTTGTCTACTTGAATGATGTAAGGTGCTCTTAACACTCCTTCACCATACTCGACATCAACAGGTCCATTAGATGATTTCTCTAACTCTTCAGGGGGAGACCTTGAAATGAGTGAGTCTTCATCTGATGATGAGGCAGTTGAAACTACTAATGAGGACCAGGAGGAACAGGTTCCTAGCAATGAAGTGCACAAGCATCAAATCCTGATGCCTCTGACATTTTGGAACCTCATACTCCAACAGCTACAGATCCTGAACCTAAGTTTAACAATCTGGATAATGAGGTGGCTGTTCCAACAACACCAGGATCATGGATAAATGTTTATCATCCCTTGTACAATGTCATTGGGGATGTTAAATCAGGAGTACAGACCAGAAATCAGCTATACACAGCTGATTATGCCTTAGGAATGGAAAAGGGATATCTTCATAATGGTGCATATCGATGTTTTGTGTCTTAATTTGAGCCAAAATACGTTAGTCAAGCATTGAACAATGAGGCATGGGTTAGTGCGATGCAAGAAGAACTCCTACAGTTCAAGAAGTTAGGAGTGTGGCCCTTGTGGACAAATCAAAAGGTGCTAAGGTGATTGGCACTAAATGGGTACTGAAATGCAAGAAATATGACCAACGGATAATAAGCAGGAATATGGCGCGACTTGTAGTTCAAGTATTTAGACAAGTCGAAGGCATAGATTACAATGAAGTGTTTGCACCAGTGGCAAGGATGGAAGCAATACGTATATTTCTAGCGTATGCATCCTACATGAAGATCAAATTCTATCAACTAGATGTCAGGAGTGTGTTCCTTCATGGTGAAATCTGTGAGACAGTTTATGTCAGTCAACTCGAAGGATTTGAGGATCCTTATCATTGGGACAGAGCTTACAAGCTGGATAAGGTTCTCTATGGGCTCCATCAAGCCCCTAGAGCATGGTATGAGAAACTCTCAACTCATATGGTGAAACATGGTTTTCATAGGGGAGTTATTGACTATACATTGTTCACCAAAGAAAAAGATGGCGACTTACTGCTGGTACAGATTTATGTTGATGACATAATCTTCGATTCCAAAAACAAAGAGTTATGTAAAGAATTTGAATATGTAATGAAAGCAGAATTTGAGATGAGTGCCATGGGGGAGATGAAGTTCTTTCTTGGGTTACAGGTGGATCAGACACTAAAGGGAATATTTCTACATCAGACCAAGTATGTAGGTGATATCCTCAGTCAGTTCGATATGGAGAATGCTTCTGCAGCTGGAACTCCACTTGCCATAAACCATGATGTGGCACCCGACGAAAATGGTGATCTGGTTGATGCCACCATGTACAGAGGAATGATTGGATCTCTCATGTACCTTACAGCCTCACGACCTGATATCATGTATGCAACATGTCTTTGTTCCAGATATCAGGCGAAACCAAAAGTAAACCATCTCATCGGTGTCAAAAGGATTTTTCGTTATTTGACGGGTACTCCAACACTCGGGTTGTGGTATCCACATACAATGACTTTGAGCTTACAACATACAGTGACTCGGATTATGGCGGTTGCAAAATGAATTACAAGTCAACACCAGCAGGATGTCAGTTCTTTGGGAGACGGTTAGTCACCTGGTAGTGTAAGAAGCAGACCTCCGTTGCTTTGTCAACATGTGAAGCTGAATATGTTGTTGGTGCAAGTTGCTGTTCACAAATCATATGGATTCAACAGCAAATGTGCGAATACGGTTTGAAATTTTCTAACACTCCTATTTTTGTTGATAATTCTGCTGCTACTGCTGTAACAAAAAAACCGGTCCAACATCCTAAAACTAAACACATCGGTATTAAGTATCACTTTATACGTGACTGTTTTGAAAAGCAATTAATCGATGTGATTAAATTAATACGGATTTTCAACGCGCCGACATCTACACAAAAGCATTTGATAAACCGAGGTTTTTATATCTGTTAGAGGTCAATTGCGTGAAAAAGAAAAGTGATGTGATTCCAAAAGACGAGAGTTCGTAGTCCCACTAGTGTAGTTAAATTTCTTTTATTATATTCTATTTTCTTTTATTTAATCTTCTATCTATTAAAATCCAAAAACACAAAAACATTTTTGGTTTTAGAATTTTAGGGGGAGAATAGGTTAATTTAGCATTAAATTCGTTTAGTATTTAATTACTTAAAAACATGAGGGAGGAGAGCAGCTTAGCTAAAAGAAATGAAATTAAATCTGTGATTCTGATTCAATGGTTATGGAAAATGATAGTACACAGGGAACAAATTGTTTGGGACTTTAAAAGATTTTAAAATGATAAAGATGAAAAATTTCAAAATTTAAGTCTGAGAAATCTAAGCAAAATAAAAGGAAAAATGATAGTAAAACTAGTATGCTACTAAGGTAACATAAAGAAAGTAGACCCAGAGGTTGCTAGTTCATTATATGATGTGTCGGTAGATTCAACACAATAGATGAGTAGACCTCATTGGTAGTTTAAATTCAAACTGAGTTGTTCAACTTGCTGTGGGTTCCCATCTTATACCTGGTTAACACAATCGACACAGTTCCAATAAGGGGCGACGAGCAAAATAAAACGCCACAAATGTGTGCGGACGACCATAAAAATGAGCAAAGCACATAGAAAAATGCTAAATGCAATCAAGCTAATAACTTAAGTTGTTGGTGTGTTATGTGCAAAAAGAAAAGTAAATGCTCTAACAAGAAGATAGGTTGTGTGCCTTTCTGCTATGCGGTGGCACTGACCTGAGAATAAGCATAACCTAAATATTCTAGAATTCATTGTTGTTTGAGAATCTTTGCTGTGCGATGACACTGACCTGAGGCTTGGCATCTCTTTGAAAGCTTTTAGAATAGTTTCTTCTTGAAATATACCCGTAGACCACTCAAAAATCTCCTGAGGAATGTTGATTACCATATAAGCGTGGGATCCCAAATGCTCGTTGAAATAATTAAACCTTATCTCATTACCAATGTGTGTCAAAAATCTATGTATGGATTTAAGACGATAAGTATACTGACAATCATCATGAGCTATAGTTCTTGAAAGTCAAAATCATTGTGTGCATCCTATAGCTCTAGTATGATTTCCTAAAACTGCTATTGATTCTCGGTTAAAACAAGAATCTAGTATCAAAATGGTTTATTAAAATGTCCCAAATTATTCAAATATACCTGTATGATTCCATAACGAATCATACCAGAAATGATAAAATTGACTTGAATTTGTGTTGTCCAAGAAGTAAAATTGGTTAGATGTACTCTAATTGGTTTAATTCCATCTCAAATCAAAAAATACAAAAATCTATCTTGTTTTGTTTTAAATTTCAAAGTGTTTTTCAAAATTTTGTTTCTAGTAATTTGTTACGTAGATGTTGGACTCTACAACTTCACAGAATCTATGAATCATTCATTCAAAAGGGGTCACGTATGAGGTGACCAAGATGTTCAAAATTAAAAGGATCATGTCTGAGGTGACCAAACCGTTTTAAAATTAAAAGGTCATGTATGAGATGATCATTAGTCATAATGTTCAATATCAAAAGGTAAAAGTTTTAAGTATTTGAAAGTGTGTGAGGTCAAACTCATAAGTATGGACCAATAGCACGATTGGACCATAAGTAGGGGCCAATCGCATGACCGGACCATAAGTATGGACCAATTGCACGATTGGATCACAAGTATGAGCCAGTCGTACGATTGAACCATAAGTATGGACCAGTGGTACGATTGGATCATAAGCATGGAGCAACCCATGCGATTGGATCACAAGAATGAACCAATTGCACGAATGGATGAGGCCGTATGAGCCAGTCGCATGACTGAACCCCAATCGCATGAATGAAGCATGCGAATAGGCCTAGTCGCAGCATTGAATGTTTACTCAGTATAAATAGAGGGGATTCGGTCGCATTTGTAATACCTTCAATCGCTCAACCTAGTCACACGAACAAACTAATACTCTGCCCAAATTTCTTTTGATTGCTTTTACTGATTGATTGTGATACTAACATAGATTCTATTCATATACAAGTAATGTGAGACTGAGATTGACACGAATGCTCGGTTTAATCAAACCTAAGGACCGAAATCATTCAAAACAAGAACTTTGAAAAACTTCTCAAAATAAACCACTTAAATGGACATAATCGGTGATTTAAAGAACATTAGATGTTATTTTGAGTTTCTGCGAATCTAAAGAGACTAATCACAACATTTAACATCAAGTTATTGACCAAGATTTTATTTTAAAGTGTCGAACAGAGCTTTATGTGAATGGGTGTGCTGATGAACTTCAATCGCATGATTGAGCTGGGTGTATGACTCAATCGCATGATTGAGCTGAGCGTATGATTCAATCGCAAGAATGAACCATGCATATGAGTTCAGTCACACGACTGACTCAACCACATGGCATAGCATACGACTAAGCTCAATCGTAGGCTCAATCGTACGACTGAGCTCAATCGTACGACTGACCTCAATCGTACGACTGAGCTCAATCGTACGACTAAGACTCAGTTGAATTGTCCATTCTCATGACTGAATAGCATAAACCAAGCTCTTTAAGAGTCAAATGTCATCATTTACACAAATCTAACATATATGTGGCTTGTGTTACAGAAACATGGCCAACAGATGGACTATGAGCACTAAACACAACATCTGTGCTCATCTTGATGCTACATCCCGAAACGCTTCTGAGTTCACTGGGATTATTGCCTTCTTGCGCAGATCGAGGATCTTGAAGGCCATTTTTACACCATGCACACCGTATAGATCTATTCAGCAGGCATTCTGGGAAAGTGCCGTAGTTGACAGGTCCGTTGATCCCCACTGTATCCAGAGCTCTATCTTTCCACAAGAGATTGAGATAGGTGAAGATGATTTGAGGAGGGTCTTGGACCTGGGTGAGGACAGAGCCTACCCAACCAAGCTACATCCCCTGATTTGTTGGATTAAGAAGAAGGCTGGTGCAACCAAAACCAAATCACTTAGTCAAATTTTGGTGCTACTTACAAAGGCTTCCGTAGCCAAGTGTGGAGATTCCGAAGGAAGTAGAGTTCTTCCAAAGACAAAGTGAAAGATGAACTTCCAAAGACAAACTCTACTTCCGAAGTCAAAGAACTTACTTCCAAAGATCAAGTCTAAGAAGAAGAAATCAGAAGACTGCTTCCGAAGTATGAAGAAAGAAGAAGTCCTCAAGCCTCAGAAGAAGTAGCCTCTTCCGAAGTATAAGTGGCTTCGGAAGTACTTGTTCTTCCAAAGCCATTTAACCTTCGGAAGACACTGCTATGAACAGTGGACATAAGTATGGTCTCTGACACTCCGTTGCAGACCTCTGATACTGCATGGCGCTTTCTCAAAGAGCCATGTAGTTGACCATACTTTATTCCACTATTCACTTTTATGATAGTACAAGTTACCAACTTTAGTTGGTGACAAAAGGTAAGTCAGGGACATGTCCTGACTACCATATCTAAGATAAGACTTTATCTGAGATACCTTAAACTATAGCTTTGGAGTATTAGCTTTAGTATAGGATTCCAGCTGGTATCAAAGTATTTCTGGCAGTAGGTAGTATTATATATGGTTTCTCATTGTAACTCATAACATATGCTTGTAAGAGTCTTGTAACATTGGAGTTAAGAAGCAATATACGCAAATACCTTGAAAATTACTTCTTGTGTTTACTTATTACTTATTATATTGTTATCAACTCTTAAAGACGCTGTCTTCATCCGAGTGTAGTTCTAGTGAGTTTGAGAGAAAAACAAAGTGTTTAGTGACATAAACCGATCCTGCAATTGCTATCAAAGCTTTTTAGGCTCTTGATTGTGAGATCTTACCATCCAAATCAACCTGTTTTTCACTCCTCCCTACAACTCACTCAAAATGGCCCTTAACAAATCCGAAGTAGAGAGGGGAACTATGACCAAAGCTCCAATCATTACTCCTGAAAACTTCAGGTCTTGGAACAGAAGAATGGAAGGATTCATGAGATACCAAGACAACAGAATGTAGTACTCCATTGTCAACGACCCATATAAACCCAAGGTGGCAGCACCTGGTGGAAATGCTGCCATGATAGAAAAAGTTGTTGAAGTTTATTTTGGCAAAGACCGAAAGAAGATGGACATCGACAACAATGCAATGACCATTCTTATGACTGCAATACCCAACTCCATCATGGTGGGGTTTGAGCATTGTAAGTCTGCCAAAGAATTATTGATGCACTTGCTCAGATTTATTCAAGCTCCAACGACTCCAAAAAGGACTCACTGAAGCAGCAGTTCGAG
The DNA here is from genome assembly GCA_025506515.1 of Flaveria trinervia. Lineage (NCBI taxonomy): Eukaryota > Viridiplantae > Streptophyta > Magnoliopsida > Asterales > Asteraceae > Flaveria > Flaveria trinervia. The sequence continues at coordinate 40,344,527 of CM046449.1, forward strand.
AACTTTACTTATATTACTGGAGAGACCCTCAACCAGCAGTATTTTAGGTATATGGATCTTATTTCCCTCTTCAGTCTGTGAAGATCACTTCTGAACTTAGAGATCTCACAAGAAAGTTCATGAGTGCTCTTCCAAATGAGTGGACACTCCACTATGTCTCTATCAAGAGGACAGAGAACTTGAACACTCTTACTATGGCTGAACTCTATGGTATCCTTGATAGATACCGTTTAGAGATGGAGAGTAAGAAGGGCCACCAAACAAGCAGACCTCTAAGTCTTCCTGCTAGCAACGCTTTAATGGTTGCTGAAAGCTCAGTATCCCCACAATCTCATTACTACCTCACATACAACCTTTGTCTTAGGAAGTGGACATGCTCTTTTAACCTACAAAGCAAAGAAGTTCTTTAAGAGAACTAGAAGGCATTTACCTCAAAACCCAACTACCAGCATGTTTGGGTTTGACAAAGCCAAGGCCAAATGTTACAACTGTAACCAAGTTAGTCTCTTTGTAGGGAATGCAAGGCTCCCAAGACAAATCCAGGAACCCCACAGGCCTCCACACATCCCTCTACATCAAAGCCTACTGGAAAGTCAACTGAAACAGTTGCAATGGCTCAAGAAGTTGACTAGAGCTTTATGGTACAGGATGTGACTCCTGCTCAAGCTCTCATGGCCGGAACAAATGATAACCAAGTATATCAACATATTTATACTCCTGCCTGTATAGCTAAGGTTAAATTATATCAAGACTACAATATGGAAATTAGATCTGATATTGAGTCTTTAAATATCTTGAAATCTAATTTTAAAATGGCTGAATCTGCCTACCAAAAGACCTTGAACAGTTAGAGAAAACTGTGTCCTTATTAAAACATGAACACACCAATTACAAGACTCAAATAAAGGATTTAATATCCAAATTGTTTGAGGCTCAAGCCTAACTTATCACTGCTGAGGCTCAAGCCAAGAAGTATGCTATTTCTGAACAGAACTTCCAAGCTATTATTGCATCATCCTCCTACTTCAAAATTTGTTATCAGAACAAAGGAGGGTTGGGGACCAATGAAATTGTTCCACCACACTCTTATGAGTCTATTAGATTACCTAGATGTGGTTCTGAAGAGCAAGAGGTCCTATTGCTCACTCATCTTCACATGAGTTGAAGAATGATGCAACAATAGTGGCCACGATAGGGAAGGAACAGGTAAATCTGCCCACCTCTCCTAGTGAAGATCAAATCCTAACCACCAAAGCCAGAAGAAGCAGAGCTAAAGCTGCCAGAAGAACTGCTAATAAGGTGGCTGAGTCTAAGCTGAAGATTGACCCAAAACAAAAGGGCATCTTTATCTCAGCTGGATTCCAGGTGGTAGGTACTTTTGATTCCGGAAAGGAGTGTAATACCAACACTCTTGTCCTACCAAAGAATAGAAGTTAAAGGGAAAGGTTGCTGATGAAAAGAAAGAAACACAAGAAACAACAATCCTCACATTCCCAAAAGACTAACTTTGCTTGCATAATGTGTGGTCTGCAAAACCACATGGCTAAAGATTATTACTACAATCCTGCTAGCACACATTATGCAAATAATGTTAGAAAAGAAGAAGTCAGGGAAGGTTTCACATTTGGACCTTATCAAACGGTTCAAGTGATGAAAAAGGGAAAGCTGGGATCCGAAGCAAGGTTGCTTTCGGAAGAAAACTTTTCTTCCGAAGGGAAAATGGCTTCGGAAGTAGAAGCTGTTAAAGTTTGGAAGAAAAAGAAAGTTCCCTTGACACCATCCCAGAAGAAGACTGCTTCGGAAGAAAAGGTGGTGAAGGCCTCTTCTGAAAAGAAAGAAGCTTCAGAAGAATGCCATGCTGCAAAAGCTTCAACAAGCTCATCCTCTATGATCAACCAAAGGATGGATTGGAAGATCAAGAAATATGTTGCAGCCCAAACCTTTTCTTCAAAGACATCCATTGAACCCCCATGCTTAACTTTTGGTTCAATTACGTCACTATCATTGGAAGAACCCAAGACCAACAAGGCTTGGGTCTCCAATCAAAACTAACAATCTCATCTTGTGTGCAGGGACATCCATATGACAAGAACAACAATGTTTGGATTGTGGATAGTGGATGCTCTAGACACATGATAGGGAACAGATCTCTCCTTCAACAGTTTCAAAAATATGATGGAGGTCCTGTCCAATTTGGAGGTGAGGCCGGAGGATATATTTCTGACAGAGGGAGTATATCCAATGGGAAGTTAAAAGTTGACAAAGTTCACTTTGTCAAATAGCTTGAACAAAATCTGTTAAGTGTTTCTCAGTTTTGTGATCAAAAGCACCAAATGCTTTTCACAGAACATGAGTGAATTATCCTCAAACCAGGGATGACAATTCCCCCGGAATTGGTGCTTCTTAGATCTCCCAGGAAAGGGGATATGTACAAGCTTGATATGAACAATGCTTCCCTAATAGGTGAAGTATCATGCTTTCTTTCCAAAGCTGATAGTGATGAGTCAACACTTTGGCATAAACGTATGTGTAATGTAAATTTTAAGACAATGAATAAATTAGCTAAAAATAACTTGGTACATGGTTTGCCTAAAAAGGAATTTTCTACAAAGATAACTATGTTGCATGCCTGAAAGGGAAGCAACGCAGGGCATCTCACAAAACCAAAAGTGTTAACTCTATCAATACTCCATTACACTTATTGCACATGGATCTTTTTGGTCCTACTAGTATTATGAGCATTGGAAGGAAATCATACTGCCTTGTGATAGTTGATGATTTTACAAGATTTATATGGGTATTCTTTTTAAGAACTAAAGATGAAACTGCTGAAACATTAAAATCTTTTATCCTTAAAATAGAAAATCAAATTGATCGCAAGGTTAAGATAATTAGAAGTGATCAAGGGACTGAGTTTAAGAAATTCGGTCTTGACTCATTCTGTAACTCAAAAGGGATTACTAGACAATATAGTGCTCCCAGAACTCCTCAACAAAACGGTGTTACTGAGAGGAGGAACATGACACTTATTGAGGCTGCTTGAACTATGTTAGCTGATTCAAAACTACCTCTAACATTCTGGGCAGAGGCAGTCAGCACTACATGCTATGTGCAGAACAGAGTTCTTGTAGTTAAGCTACATGGAAAAACCCCTTATGAGCTATGGAACAAGAGGCCATCATTCATTGGCTTTCTAAGGTCCTTTGGTAGCAGGTGTACCATACATAACACAAAAGACAATTTGGCAATATTTGCTGAAAAGTCAGATGATGCTATCTTTCTTGTATACTCTTCTAGCTCTAAAGCTTATAGAGTATACAACATCAAGAATCAACAATTTGAGGAGTCATCCAATATAGTTGTTAATAAGCACACTCCTTGTGTTAGGGGAATGGCCCTGATCATATCTTTGATTTAGAATTGTTTCCAAACTATTCTAAACCTTATTGTGAGAAGTTTCAGTTGGAACAGGCGCTCAAAATGATGCCGATGCTTCTTCTGATGCTGATCAACTATTTGAGCTACCCGGACGTCTTCCAAGTTCTCCAAGAGCTGCAACAAATCAAGCTTCCACTATTTATAAATCTGATAGTATAACTATATCAAGGAATAGTGAAGCTTCAACCAGTGAATTACTTGCTGATCCTTAAAATTCATCAGGTGATCCAACACAACACCAGGCTGAAGGAAGTAGCATTCTAAAGGAACAGGAAATTGTTAATGCTGCTTCACAACCAACAATTGATGATGTTTCTCTTTCAATCAATTAGTCCTCATTGAATGAACTTGAAACAAGAGCTGGACAACGTGTTCAAGTTCCTGAGCAGAATATGTCCAATCTGGATCTATCTCTGTAACTAGAAGTGATTCTCATCTCAGGATTCATAACACTCATCCAACTGAGAACATCATAGGGGATGTCTCTGAAGGTGTGAGAACAAGAGGGCAAACTCATAATGGGAATGTCTGCTTGTACTCATGCTTTTTATCCCAGATGGAACCCAAGAAGGTGGAAGATGCCTTGAAAGATAGTAGCTGGGTTGAATTGATGCAAGATGAGCTTCTTCAATTCAAAAGACAGAAGGTTTGTAACCTATGTCTACTACCATCTGTTCAAGTACCTATAGGGACTAAATGGGTTTTCAGAAATAAGAGAGATGATAGAGGCTTAATCATCAAGAACAAGGCAAGATTGGTGGTTCAATGATGCACCCAAGAGGAAGGAATCGATTATACTGATGTCTTTGAACCTGTTGCAAGACTTGAGGCAGTTAGGATCTTCCTTGCTTATGCTGTATCCAAGAATTTCACTGTCTACCAACTTCATGTTAAGTGTGCCTTTCTATATGGGGATATAGATAGGGAAGTCTACGTGTGCAAACCTCTAGGATTTGAAGACCCATAGCACCCCAACAATGTGTGCAAACTGGATAAAGCTCTATATGGGCTGCACCAAGCACCTAGGATGTGGTATAAGACTATATCTTAGTTTCTTCTGAAGAATGGTTACACTAAAGGTACCATTTGACAAGACTCTCTTCATTAGAAAGTCTGGAAAGGACATTTTGCTTGTTCAAGTGTATGTTAATGAAATCATATTTGGTTTCTCAAATGATCAAATATGTAAGGACTTTGAAAGCATTATGAAGAAGAAGTTTGAAATGAGTTCCATGGGAAAATGGACTTTTTCCTTAGAATTCAGGTGAAGCAATTGAAGGAAGGGTTCTTCATCAATCAATCCAAGTATGTCAATGACAACTTAGAGAGATTTGAGATGAGGGATTGTAAGCCAGCCAAGACACCCATGCCCAGAAACCATAATCTTTGTCTTGACCTTGAGGGGGAGGATACTGATCAACATCTGTATAGGACAATTATTGGTTCTATAATGTATCTCACAGCCAGTAGACCTGATATCATGTTTGCCACTTCCATCTGTGCAAGATATCAGGCTGCTCCAAAGGTGTCTCACCTAGCTGCTGCAAAGAGAATCCTCAGATACCTCAAAGGAGCACCTAAACTAGTTCTCTGGTATCCAAGAAATAGTGATTTCAATCTCTATGGATACTCTGACAGTGACTATGGTGGCTGCAACATTGACAAGAAATCAACATCAGGAGGATGTCAATTTCTTGGTGGAAGGATCATCTCATGGGAATGCAAGAAACAACCCTGTGTATCTATATCAACTCCTGAAGCTGAATACATTGCTGCTGCAAGCTGCTGCGCTCAACTCCTGTGGATTCAGAATCAGATGTTAGACTATGGATTCAACTTTATGAGTACTCCTATCCAAATTGATACCAACAGTGCTATCTCCATCACTGAAAATCCAGTGAAGCACTCCAAAACAAAGCATATTGATATTAGGTACCATTTCATCAGAGATATTCATGAGAAAAATTGATCAAACTAATCAAGGTTGACTCAAATGAACAATATGCTGATTTGTTCACCAATGCTTTTGATGAACAAAGATTTAAGTATCTCATAATAGCTATTGGGATGATAACATTGATTAGACTACCTTTTTTGAAAACCTTTTAATGTGTAATGTCTTATGTCAATACAATCTAAGCCCTATTACAAAAGATTTCTCTGAAAATTTCTAAGTATAAATTTCTTCCGAAGAGAATTTAACCCTCGGAAGTTATTTTCATATCTTCCGAAGCAAAATTTCTCCAAGGATAATTTTTCTCCTCTGAAGAGTTTTTAGTCTCGGAAGAAGCGATTGATTTCATATAAGATCTACTTCTGAATCTTACAAAAACTCTCCATTCGGAAAGCAGTCTTTACCTTTGGAAGCAAAGTTTTTGCTTTGGAAGTAAGAATTGCCTTCGGAAGACAAATTTCCTTCGGAAATGTTTTATATTCGGAAGAGAGATTTTACTGTGTAACAGAAATCTCTTGGGCCCCACACTGTAAAAAGCAAAAATTTTATTAATGATGTCAAATTATTTAACTGAATAAACCTTACCGCCACTGTCATTTCATCCACTAAAACATCAGATCACCTTATCCTATCCCCCATTACTGCCATTCCACCCTCTTTTAACTAATCCCGACTATTCACTTTCATCTTCTTACTTCCATTTTACTGCCCTAAAAGTTTCATTCATTCTAACTTTACCCAGGGTCAAATTCATCCACTTTCACCTTTCTCAAATGGCACCCAACCCTCAGCACAACCAAGTCGCACTTCTTGATTCTTCAAGAGATGTTGACTTCTCTGAAATCATCTCTTTTCTAACCCAATCATCCTATTACACACCCTTAACTGTTAATCCCACTGTTTACTCCAATCAAATAGCTAAATTCTAGGAAAATAGTCAAGTTGAAACCCTAAGTGGAGTTCGTGTGATAAGATGCAACATTTGTTGACAAAATTGGTCATCATTGAACAACTTATCAGTGAGCATCTCGAGGTTCATGATGAGGGTGCTCCTATAGAATTCCCCAAAACAGATTTAGACTCTCTACAAATTCAACTTCTCCTACAACTAGAAGTTCCTCCCGCACGTTGTCCTTCATTGTCTGTCAAACAAATCTGGGGGATGGGACCAAATCCCGTATGAACTAGGATGCTTAGTTCATGGACTGGTGAGAGGTCTCCGTTTCAACTACTCAAAATTTGTGCTAACCAATCTTATTGGGAATCTTCAGAGGGAAACATTCTTTATGTATCCCATATTCCTTAGCACATCATCAATTGTGAGCTGGACCAGAGTCAGCTTGTCTGTGTAGCTACTCTGACTGTCCCTCAAATGAGGCCTACCATCTTCAAGACTTTGAAGAAGGTATCCATCAACTTCACTGGAAGGTATGACTGAGCATATAGCTCCTGGTGACATCCATGTTCACCCCATGGCTGATGAACCCAGACCAGCAACTGCCCCCACAATCCCAATTTTACCTTTTCATCCCATCGCCATCACATAACAAAGACACCCCAATCAAACCCTTGTTCAGTTTACTCTGATTGAACAAGCTCCTCCTGTTCAATCCAAAAAGACTAGAGTGGAACAATGGGCTCCCACTCAGTCTGAGGTCTCACCATCCTTCTCATTTGACCTCAAATAGGTTTTGAGTCTCCTCAGTCTCGAACCCATGAGCCCGAAACCCAAGCTAACAACCCTCAGGATTAGTATTTATACTCTTCTGAGCAACCAACAAGGGACAGCCCCACCAGAGGCTCAATGCCTGTACACATTGACCAAGATCCCAGGTCATTAGGCTTAACCTCCTTATCTTTCACTGACCTTCTCTTCAAAACTGATGAAGAGATAACATCCCTCCATGGCAATGAAGTTGATCTACAACACCTTATCCAAGATCAACAGAGCCTATAGAGACCTTTTATCTCTAGCCCCCATCAGCAACCCATAACTGAGGTGAGTCCCATGATGTGGAGGGGACTCATGCAGATTCAGCTGCCACTACAGAAGGTAACTTAATGGATCTTATGGATAGTGGTAACATTTCTGCGACTGAATCTGCAGCAACCATGCCTCTTGATGACTCTGAAAGACACATCATTAAGTAGGGAAACTAGGGTGCCATGAAACCACATCTGGTGGTGAGGCTGAACATACTAGGTATGTTACCTCATCTCCCCGTGATTCTCAAAAGAAGATGAGGGAACCATGCAACTCCTCATACAAGACCTACTATCTGAAGTCTCAAACCTTGAATCCATGGTTAGGACTTTAGAAGAAAGGTCTGCCACTCAACAACGTGAGATTGACAATCTCAAGGCTCAACTAGCTGAGAAATAGATTGAGACATCTGTTAGGCATGTACTTGTTTAGGTATCCTTGACCTCTTCCTCCAGCTCATCTAACTCTTAAGATGATGCTACGGAAAAGGGGGAGAGTGTTCAGAGACAACATCTGAGGACCCGCAGAGCCAAACTTCAACTTCAAAACTTTCAGCTCCTTTACAACTTTGTCTGAGCCATCCCAAGTTGTACTTCAAATCGACCTAAGGATGCTCAGAGATCTCTACGACTCTTTTCCAAGTTTCTATTGAGATCCTCTATTGATCAGCCAAGCCCTGATGCTGCCATGATGTACTTTGGAGAAGAGGAGCTTCAGAGGCTAAGTGCACCTTCTACCACTGTGGAGAAGTTAGTCAACCTAAGGTCCAAATGGAACCTAAGATTAAATTCGAAGGGGAAATAAGGACCGATGGCCTAGCAACTGAAATAGTTGGGACAGAACCTGCACCTTCTCAAACTTCCAAAGCTGAAGTCAAAGGCTCGGAAGAAAAACCTAAATCTTTCGAAGCTCAAATGGAAGCCGCGGAAGGACTGTTCTCTCTGTCCGAGGATCTAATCATCACAGATGCAATTCTAGAACTAGCATCTGAGGTGAATAGTGAGGACTTTCTAGATCAATCTCCTGTTAAGACACCCTCTCTGCCTCTCTTACAATCAGAATCCACTCTCCAAGAACCACCAAAGTCAAGCTCTTCAAAGGATAACAAAAGGAAGAAGAAAATGACTGTGGAAGAGCTTCAGGAAGAGGAGAATATTGAAAAGCTAAAAAGAAAAGGAGGACTTCCAACTGGGAACTACTAGCTGCCAGTACAAAAGAAGCTGCAGCCAACCAGGAGTTGTCAACCAACAAAAGGAGAGAAGAGATCATTGACCAGCTCATCAAGCTTGGAGCTGCCAATTAAGAAACACTCCTGCTACCATTAGGGAGTTGGTGGAACTAGAAAAGGCAACCAGGTTGCAGAAGGGAGCAACAAAGTTGGCCTTGGAGGAAGAAAAAGAAAAGGAACAGAGGGAAGCTAACATACATGTGAGGAAGGAAAGGATAGAATTCCTAACCTCCAAAGGTTTCTCTCTTCAAGAACTATCTCCACACAATAGTGAAATGATCCTTTGGCTCTACAACAAGGAGCAGGATCAAATGGAGAAAGAGAGAAAAAGAGCTGCAAGAGAAAAGCTGAAGGAAAAGAAGAAGAAGGAAGAAGAAGCAGGGTCATGCAACCAAGAAGATCGGTGAGAAAGCCTGGATGAAAGATTATCTCTGGGCTCACGGCTTCTCTGGAAGATAGGTGGGTCCCATGTCTGAAAGGACACTCCAACGAATTGTCAGTGAAATCAAGGCTGACATTTGATTGGGCAAAAGGAGAGAGATGTATAGAACGGTACAGGGGATGATGACCTTCACTGCAATCACTCAACCCTAACCTGAACCAACTCCCTCTCCATTCACCATCAAGATTGAACCTTCCACTCCTGAACCCACACCTTTACCCACATTCACTTCCTCTCCTCAACCACCCAAACAACCCATCCTTCAACCCAAAACACTTACTAGAACCACTACTCTTCATCCTACCTAACAACTCTCCATACCATCCCCTCAGCCTTCCAAACATCTCTATCTATAGGAGTTCAAGGCAATCAAGACAAAGCTCACCAAGTACACAAGTTTGAACGACATCTCCTGTGAGGAAGACTCTATCAAACTAACCTATGTTGATGGATCTTCATGTTCCCTCATAAGAGATAAATTTCTGATCTGCCCAGAGGAACATTGGACCATGCTGCAAACCTTTAGGCCCAACTTAGATTCTTTGATTGATGAAGAGAAGAGACTAAGAAGAAAGCTGGTGACTCTGCCGGATACAAAGAAAGAGGACAAGATTCCTAGTCAGTCTCTTGTGCATAGAAGGAAAATACCAGTGGAGGTTTGATGAAGCTACTCACAACTTTGTTGTGGAAAGAAAGAGTGGTGAAATCAACAGGCTGAATGCCACATCTCTGCTACACACTCTAGCAGGTTTGATATTGCTGAGTTAGCAGATAAACCATTCTCCAACCCCTCCAACTCTGAAACTGCTGCTCTCATCAAAAATCATCTCAGCATCTTCATCTAGCTGAGCTAACTGCAAAAGCTAAGATTGAATAAGAGTTTAAGTTAAGAAGAAAGGAAGACAAGGATAGACCTCCCATCAAGGGCACAACCTTTCTATAGATGGTGGAGGGTCCCGAATTGGATCTATAGTTAGATGGGAATATGATTATAGCTCCCATCAACAAACTCTTTTCAGAGGGCCACAACAAAGGGTACATATCATTCAGGGTGACAGATTGGAGTTCCTATCAACTAAAGATTTGTACAAACTTCTTAGCACCACATCAGGGAGAACAAGGAAACTGACAAGTATTTACTCTCCTTGGTGCTGAAGGTTTTGTGGAGCAGAAACAAGTGAGGTTTTGGTAGCATCAGCCTTGGAGGAGTTTGTTGGATCAAGAAGAAGGCTGGTGCAACCAAACCAAATCACCTAGTCAAATTTTGGTGCTACTTACAAAGGCTTCTAAAGCCAAGTGCGGAGCTTCCGAAGGAAGTAGAGTTCTTCCGAAGACAAAGTGAAAGATCAACTTCCGAAGACAAACTCTACTTCCGTAGTCAAAGAACTTACTTCCAAAGATCAAGTCTAAGAAGAAGAAATCAGAAGACTGCTTTCGAAGTATGAAGAAAGAAGAAGTCCTCAAGCCTTAGAAGAAAGACTCTTCTGAGGTATAAGTGGCTTCGGAAGTACTTGTTCTCCCCAAGCCAATTAAACTTTGGAAGACACTGCTATGAACCAGTGGACATAAGTATGGTCTTTGACACTACGTTGCAGACCTCTGATACTGCATGGCGGTTTCTCAAACAGCCATGTAGTTGACCATACTTTATTCCACTATTCACCTTTTATGATAGTACAAGTTGCCAACTTTAGTTGGTGACAAAAGGTAAGCCAAGGATATGTCCTGACTACCATATCTCAGATAAGACTTTAGCTGAGATACCTTAAACTATAGCTTTGTAGTATTAGCTTTAGTTATAGGATTCTAGCTGGTATCAAAGTATATCCAGTTGTAGGTAGTATTATCTATAGTTTCTCATTATAACTCATAACATATGCTTGTAAGAGTCTTGTAACATTTGAGTTGAGAAGAAATATATGTAAGTACCTTGAAAATTACTTCTTGTGGTTACTTATTACTTATTATATTGTTATCAACTCTTAGAGACTCTGCCTTCATCCGAGTGTAGTTCTAGTGAGCTTGAGAGAAAAACAAAGTGTTCAGTGACAAACCGATCCTACATGACTGTTCGGGGATGTTTTTTGCGAATCAAGTACACTGGGCACATCAATGATAGTGTACTCAACAAGAGCAACATGTGTCCCAAGTTCAAGTACTTGGCACGTCATTCTTAAGTGTATAGCCTCAAGGAAAGGAGGCTTTGACAAGATGTCAGACCAATCCAAAACACATATGTCGCTCTAGTGCTAAACCATCCGTTCAGTTTCTCCCGCATGCTTTTCAAATACATGGTAGAGAACATTGAAGCCAAGGGCAAGGAAGGCTTTTGTATGTACCCATGGTTTTTACTAATGATCATTGATCAGAAGCTTCCTTTGCTACCAATGGAGAGAGATGATGCAGTTACTCTCAAGGTGATGGATGATACGACTCTAGGTCGGATGAAGGTTTATCGGGGCAAGCAGGTAAAGCCCCCGGTGAGGATATTATTTGGGCATCTGGCCCAAGAAGACTACGTGGCACCCGCTTCCAAGAAGTGGCATCACGATATAGTGATTCTGATACAGACCGATTGTCTTACCCACTGATGAAGACGATGACGATGACGGTGAAGATGGTGGAGATTGGCCCCATTACATCTAAGGCCACTGACACTGCTACTGCATCTCCACCATCCACACATGTTGAAACAGAGAGGGCTTCTTTCACCAAGACTTCATGCTTGACGAAAAGGAAGATTTAGATGATGATCCACTGGTCAGGACAGTGGGCAGTCGGGTTATGGCTACAGAGAGAGGAATAGCGGTGGTTGGTGGATGCCAGGGCGAGTTAAGGGGTGTGGCTACTGATGTTATTGATCCTACATACACCCTTGACCAGCCCATCAGCCAAGGGGGAGCATCTTCTTCTAAGGGCTTAAGAAATAAGCGAAGGGCTCAACCCCAGGGCTTAAAGAGCAAAAGACGGAGGATCACCCTTGTTACCACAGCTACCACCACCTCTACCACAGCTCCCCCACTACCATACCTCCTACCACCATTACCACACCTCCTACCACCACTACCACACCTCTTACCACCATTACCACACCTCCTACCACCACTATCACACTTTCTACCACCACTACCACAGCCAACCCATCACTATCCGTTCCCATTCCACCTCCAATATTCATCACATCCACCACCACAACCACCACCTAACAAGCTAGGACATTCACATAAGTCCCGATGACCCATGGATCAACTCTACCCAATATTGGGTTAGAGGAACAACTAGCCATCCTTACCGATTATGCTAAAGCTGCTTGCCACGGACGAGCAAAGAGCTGCACAGCTTAACCAGCAAATGGAGATCAATGCAGCTAGGCAGAGCAGATCACACATCTCAGAGAGTAGAATGCCCATTCTGTTGAGAGGATTGAGGATCTTGAGAAAAAGAACAAGAAGATTCTACTCAGGCTAAAAGGATCAAAGAATAAGCCTCTAAAGTTAAAGATTCTACTCAGGCTAAAAGGATCAAAGAACAAGAAGATTCTACTCAGGCTAAAAGGATCAAAACATAGTACTTGTTCTTAAATTACAATAAAAGATTTCATAAACATGAATGCCATCCATAGCTCCCCAAGTAGCTCCGTGGTGCCATGCTCAGCATCAGCATTTACCTGCCAACTATTATGCATAAAAGTCAGCTTTGCCGAGTGAGTTCTAGTTTTAGGTAAAAAAGAAAATATAACTTTATCCTTCATATAATGACCATGCATAGATAATACATAACATTTTCATCTTAATAAGCATGTTCATTATCTTTCATTCTTTCATATCTTTCACTTCATCATAAATGAGATTGCACAACGAATGTCGATCCTTGTCGGTACACATCATCATGGTAGCTAACCCCCGACAGTTGATCCACACTGCAAGGCACATAGCCTGCTTGTGAAGTCGGCTGGATCGGTAAACATCCGAGCGTATTCTTGATGGAAGGATAAACAACAGCAAAAATCAAGAGACAATCAATAACATGAACTATAATAAATGATTTCATTGATAAAACCTAATGATTACAAGCTCGTTACAACATAAGAATCAAGACTCTTGGCAAGGGGAGATCGAGCATGATATCCCCTCTTATCCGGTAGCCCTAGGCTCCCAGGTAGACTCCTACTCAGATCCTTAATCTCTCTACACATTGAAACTGCTATATATAGGCCTCGGCCCATATTAGATGCGACTGGGCCTATCCGTGCGATTGGACCATGCGTATGGTTCAATCGTACGACTGGACCATGCATATGGTTCAATCGTACGACTGGTCCATACTTATGGTTTAGTCTTACGAATGTCTCAATCGCAAATCTCAGTCGCACGGCTGGTCCATTAGCATGGCTCAGTCGTACGACTAAGTCTTATTCGCATATGCTCTTGCGAATGACCCAGTTTCATGTGTTTACAACATATCAGGTGTATTACATTAAGCCTAGACTATTCGATAAGCGACAGACACACTATATATGACAATATATGCTCCAACAAATTCCCCCTTGGATGTTGCTTGCGAATAGTAGATAACACCTCTTACAATCTTCAGTCAATCTTTGCTCTAGTTGCCAATAGAATCAAACGAAAAACCATATTTGCCAACATTGCCGATCCGTTAGGTTGCTACAATATCCCTGAAAATGAATTTAGGCAGAGTAGCTTTCATTTACTTTGCAGAACACCATCATAGCAGCAAGATTCCCCATATGACTGATTTTTCCAGATAATGACATGAATAGTTTTCCATTGCTTCAATCTTCACACAGGCGAACTTGATTAACATTAACACCTGCAAAATTTCCCCCTCATATTTAGCATATCCCAATATATAAACATTGTGCTCTCTTGGCGTCTTCATACGGTGTATTGGGCTAAAGGTTGAAGGTTCTAATCCATAGCATCAAACAAATTAGCATGCATGTAGATTCATCATCAGAAACCTGCTCATATCATCACTTTTTGATTGAGGCTTTAATTTCTCTATACATGGATTCCCCTTGAGAATGGGAATCCTCGTTGTGCGGATAGATATAACTTGATTGGCCCATAAATAGTCAGATGCTCCTGACTACCCCACAAAATCAACACCGACTGCTGACATCTTCTCTTCTCTCTTTTGTGTTCTAATTACATTCACCTATTCTGGAAGTCCGACGAATAATGGGGTATGCATCGAACTTATTTGACAAAAGAACCTCAGGGTGAATATGCTTTGCTCATCCTCAAATCTGTGTAAGAAGCAGTTCGAGACTTTTTTTTGGTCTGGAACAAATGCGGATGAGTCAATGCGGATGGCTCACTCATGTGATTGAACATACGACTGGTCCAGTCGCACGACTGAACATACGGCTGGTCAAGTCGTACGAATGGTCCATAAGCATGGTCAAGTTGTACGAATGGTCCATTCGCATGGCCCAGTCGTACGAATGGTCCATTCGCATGGCCCAGTCGCATGAACGGGTCTGCACGCAGATATTCAGATCTGCAGCTGCTAGGGCTGCCAAAACCCTAATCTAACGAATTTTACATGAACCGAAACAAAATAGAAATCATCAAATTTGAAAGGGTGATCCAAACGTGGTTTCAAGTTTGATTTTAACATAGAAACAACACACGTAACAAGATCTGAGCAAAACACGAAGAACACGAAGTGGGTTTAACGTCAAGATCTGAAATTAGATCCAAAAATCAAGAGCTCAGATTGCTAGAATGATTGTTAGATCATTCTAGCAGTAACCGGCTCTGGTACCAATTGTGAAGTCGGCTGGATCGGTAAACATCCAAGTGTATTCTTGACGGAAGGATAAACAGCAGCAAAAACCAAGAGACAATCAATAAGAAGAACTATAATAAATGGTTTCATTGATAAAACCTAACGATTACAAGCTTGTTACAACATAAGAATCAAGAGTCTTGGCAAGGGGAGATCGAGCATGATATCCCCTCTCATCCGGCAGCCCTAGGTTCTCGGGCAGACTCCCTCTCAGATCCTTAATCTCTCTACACAGTGAAACTAGTATATATAGGCCTCGACCCATATTAGATGTGACTGGGCCCATTCGTGCGATTGGGCTCAGTCGTACGATTGAGCTTGCGACCGAACTTAGTCGTATACTGTACCATGTGATTGGAACAGTCATGCGACAGAACCCATAAGCATGGTTCATACATGTGATTAAGTTATTCGCCTAACTCAATCGTGCGACTGGAGTTCATCAGCATGTCCATTAGCATACCTCACTCTTAAACGTAGAACATTTTACTCTTTATCAAGACATGACATTTCACTTTGTGTTTACAATCATTTTGACCGCAGAGACTCGAATTAGCACTTAGAATCATTTAGGCCGTCATGTGTGACCACTTAAGTGTTCTATACTCAAGAGGAGTCTCGGTTATGCATTTTTGTGATTTCAACACTTAAAAACCTGTATTTAAGACCTTTATTTTTATTGAGCTTGGTTGAAGTGTACCTGTAGATGGGTAGAGTAATGGTTAGAATCACAAACACAATGTTACAACAATGAGACTCAATTTGGCAGAGTACCACTGCTCTCGTGCGACTTCAAAGGCGATTAGGAGTGATGAGTGACTACGTCCGACTCCCCCTCTATTTATACTGGGGTTTCTTTCAGTCGTGCGACTGAGCCCAATCGCACAGTTGTTTCGTGAGACTTAAGATCAGTCGTGCGACTGGCATAGTCGGTCACCTTCAGTCATGCGACTAGAGGTCAGTCGTGCGACTGTGTCATTCGGTCTCCTTTATCTATGCATTCGCACCTTTTAGGTTTCCAATCGTGTGATTTTAGTCGTACAGATGGTCCAATAGCACGTATGGCCCATACCTGTGGGTTAACCATGCGATTAGGCACATTCGTATCCTTCAATCATACGACTGGTCCATGCTCATGCACATTCTCTTTTCATGTCAGGTAAACAATCAGATATAATGAGGCTTGCAACATCTATGGAATACCATAAATCAGAAATTTAAAACTGGGACTTGGGAGCTGGAAATTTTATAACCTTTTATTCACTTAAAAATTCCTTAAAGGAAGATGAGGATACGATGACTGAACTGGTGTTGCTTTAGGAAAAAAATGATGAATGTAGAAAATTCTTTGGTCGTTTGAAAGGATCTTTGGCATTTTTGGACGACCGCTTGCCTATTGATGCCAGGACGGTGTACGCAAAAATGGCAGAGGAAATAAGCGATCTGCTTGTAGCCAACCCCGGGGAGGGTTCAACCACCGAGGTCAAGTTAGAATGCTTCAATACGATATTCGATTCCCCTGTTCCTCAAGATCTTCTCTCATCACATTTACAGTTTGCAATATCACATTTTACATTGCATCTGACTGGAGCAGCCTTATAACATTATAATACAGGTATACACCTAAGAACTTTTGTAACTAATGCTTATGAAGAGAGATTTTAGTTCTTTATTGTTAAAAGTGTTTCAAGTTATCCAGGGTGTGGTAATACGTGTAATGTCGATCGTGTGCTCAAAATGTATTTGTACTTCTTGTTGATTGGCTTCTAAAAGGTTTCTAATTAGTTACTATTTTTTTTAAAAAAATCTTGTTAGGATCTGGTATTTGAACGAAACACCAACTGATTAACGTGTAAACCAAACCAAATAGTGCGGAATCCAATTTGATTGGTGATCCAATAAGTGAGAACGCACGTAGAAACAATTGTATATTGAATCTAATGTCAAGAATCGATTAGGAATCGATCTACAACGTTCTATGAACTTGAAGTACGAACTTAGAGGCTTCTGGATGGCTAGGGTACATCTGGAGTCGAAGTGTATTCAATGCTTTTGTTTTTCCATGATTTAAGTGGTATTTATAGGTTAGGGTTGCTTATTCGGGCGACTGAACCATTAATATGGTTCAGTCGTGCGATTGAGTTATACGGTTGGTCCATTCGCCCGACTAAGTGCTCAGTCGTGTGATTGAGCCAATCTTATGCGACAACCATACGACTGATCCAGTCTCTTGGTTCAGTCGTGCGAGTGAGTCATTCGCATGAAGTTGTTCATGTGTATGGTCCATTAGCATGGGCCATTCGCATGATAACTTCATGTTGTTAAGTTTGAATGTATTAAATATCATAATGTTATTTATATTAATTCAATCAACCACAAACCTATATAATCAAGTCAATATGCGTTCAACAACTCATTAATGAAATATTAAAAAAGACAAATAACAAACAAATATTCTCATTTCATTAAGTACCCAATATTACATAAGTGCAAGACATTCAAGACATATTACATTGAGATCAAGATCTAGGTACATATATGTATCAACACCGCTCATGTATATGGATCAATCATCATACATCAGACTCAATAAGTGAAGTCTATCATAGTGCTTGCAAGACTTTTCATCATCAAACGGGCCCGGGGGTAACATTCATTAAGTTTCACTTTTCATTAATATCATCTTCCACTTTAAAATATATAATACTTAACTTATTATGTACACAACATGCCAAGTACTAGTCATCATAAAACATAATGGACCCTCCACGGGATAGCGGGGGTTCGGGGGCGGCAGCCCCTGACAGCGGGGTCCTAGGGGCGGCATGCCCTAGTGGGGTCCAAGGGACAACGCCCCTAGCTGGGGTTGGGCTGACCTGTCAGCGCGAATTTTTATTTTTAAGAATTTATATAACACATTTCCTTATAGGAAAATCGATCTTCCCGTTAAAACCTCATAAAAAACCCGGTCATTTAAAAACACATATTTAGTATGCATAATAACCCCAAAACATGGAAAAACTTACAAAGAAGGGGATCTAGAACTCACCTGGATACCAAGACCAACTTCTAAACTAAACTTACAAGGCTAGGATCACACTACACAGCCTGCAGATAAGTTGACACTTAAAGTGGTTAATTTCTGCCTAAATTCACTGCAAATTTCGCTGCCAGAAAAAGCAATTTCCCTCGTTTCACTGCCAATTACCCTGACAGTTTTGATGCCAGTTTCGCTTCAAGTTTCGCTGACAGTTTTGATGCCAGTTTCGCTTCAAGTTTCGCTGACAGTTTCACTGCCAGTTTCGCATGGCAGTTTCGCCCCAACTTTCGATGGAATTCCATGGTTGCGAATTATCTATGAAATTATAGTTTTGCAGAAAATCCACAGTTTCGCAGTTTGAATATGCAATTTCGCTGGATGCTTACACAGTTTCGCAGAATACATAAAGTTACAAACTTTTTACATCCAATCTCTTAGTTAATCATCCATGAGGCTATATCTAAGATTTTTACATGTTTTCATACATAAAAATATGACCTTTATGCGATTCTTTGCAACTTTTCAAATCCCAAAACCCTAGAATCCGGGTTTGATCTACAAAAGGGTTTAGAGGCCGTTTCTTACCACGATTTGTTGCTCCTTTCTTATGGTTTGATTTTCAATCATTCAGATCTTCAATCCCTTAACCTTTGAAGCTTCAAATCTTGAGTTTTCTTCACTTTCTCTCTCTACTTTCTCTCTCTACTTTCTCTCTCTACAATTTTGGTGGCTAGGGTTCAAGTGTGGAAGATGGTGGTGGATTAGGTGGGTTTGAAGGCTAATTATAGGCCCTAAATCCCTTAGGCTCTTGCCCATAAGCCTAATTAGCGTATAGCCCATTTCCTTCCTTTATTAAATACCCATAAATTAAGCCCATTATCCTCGATGACTCGTTTCGACTTTTCAGGGTGTTACAAATTCCAACACGTCATATGACTCTGCTTTGCATTCGAGATACATGTAGAAGTCACAAGAGAAGAGAAGTACAAGAAGTTTCAAGAACATATGTAGAGTGTTAGACAATAAAGGAAACTAGGTCCAAGGGGGAGTTTGTAGATACATATATAACTAGTTTATGAGCTTAATGTAAATGTCTTTCATGTCTTACATGTATGTAATGAATGGGTTCAATGATATATAGTATGTGATGGTGTTTATAGTGTTAATATTTCATAGTATTATTATGTGTTAAAGTATAATGAACTTATTATATAGGGTTGAGGTTGTTGTGCATGGTTCTTAGTCAATAATAATTGGGAAATGTGTTCAACCTAGTCGTATGAGTCTTAATGCGAATGGACAATACTAATGGACCATACGCATGATACATCATGCTTATGGACCAGTCGCACGACTGAACCAGGAGACTGGATCAGTCGTACAATTGAGACATAAGAGTGACTCACTCGCACGACTAAACCTTCACTCGTGCGTATGGATCAATCGCATGATTCAGTCGCAGGACTGAACCATGCTAATGGTTCAGTCATACGATTGGAAACCCATAACCGATAAATACCACTTAATTTGTGGAAAAACGTAACAATTCGGAACAATTAAGAGAATACTTCATACTACATGAACGCTACCCATCTAGAACGTCCAAGGAAGCCTGTCTAACTTCATAGATTGTTCCCGATCGATCTCTATTCAGTCATAAAGTTTAGTTTCAATCTTATATCGATCGGGTAATTATTCTCATTGATTGGATCGCCAATCAAATAGGATTCCGCACTGTTTGATTCGGTATACACGTAGAATCTGTTAGTAGTCTGTACTTACACGGTCCTAACAAAACTTTTCTAGTTTCACTTCAGTAAGTGTTAGTACAGCCTTAGATTGAGCTAACTTTTCAGTCAGTTGCTCATTCTCAGCTACAAGAGTGTACTTTTCACCATGCAATTCTTAAATATCAGAGATGAGAGATTTAATTTTGATTTCAAAGCCTTTTATTTCTCTCTTAAGCATTTCTGACTTGACCTTTTCTTCTTTTATTTTTTGGCCAATTTATGATTGTGCTCTCTATAACCTTGCAGTTCAGTAATGTATTTATCACTACAAAGGTTAGATTTTACCTCAGATGGCATGGGAGATGGACCATCATGATATGAGCCATGAGTGCATGATTTTGGAATTGAGGCTTTACTTCTTCTCCATACAGGCTCCAGTCACATACTCCATCTTGTTTGATAACAAGAGCATTGCAAATGACTGACTGCTTCCATGAGCTTGACTGGTCAATGAGGTTGAGTCTGTTGTGTTTGATGATGTTGTTGATGGTGATACTATTGTTGATGATTGTTGGAGTGAAAGCTTGAGTTTGGTTGTGAAAATGACTAACTCTGAGACTTCCTTTGAAAGTTGTTGTTTCTTCTAGGAGCATTCCATTCTCTAGAGAAGTGCCAGTCATGCGACATTTGAAGCACTTCACTTTCTCTAAACCATGTTCTTAGGGTTTTGTCTCTATTTGGAAAGAAAGAGATACACCGGTTGTGGTTTTTGCCAGTTATGGATCTACAGTGATCGACCATCCATTCCCTTTCTCTATTGC
Organism: Flaveria trinervia; assembly: GCA_025506515.1. Taxonomy (NCBI): domain Eukaryota; kingdom Viridiplantae; phylum Streptophyta; class Magnoliopsida; order Asterales; family Asteraceae; genus Flaveria; species Flaveria trinervia. Next base: position 40,364,981 of record CM046449.1, read on the forward strand.
ATGTGTACACCATTTTGATATAATCAACTTTTCTTTTGAGATTTTAGGTTACGAATTCGGTTATCTTTTCTTCTTCTTTCATGATTTCAGGTGGACTGGGTAGTGAGATTGAGATTCTCACGAGGATCGAATATAGTGATCGAGTCAAAGATTGTATGGCGGAATCAAACAATCAATAAACATTCAATGCCAGAAATACTCATAAATGCTTGTTTGTATTGATAAAGGTGATTGATTACAATAAATGCTAGGGTTTGAGCATTAAATAGTAATAATACACCTTGAGAATGTAAGACACAAAATATTTTAATTGTCTATCAATAGTCACCTCATGTACGAGGTTTTCTGTAGGGATTATATGAAGAGGTTGATGCAACCCAAACACCCAAAGTCTCTCCTACATACATGCACATAAGTACTGAAGAAGAATGCTTCGGAAGTTTCACACAAGCAAAAAAATATTCTAAGTGTGAAATCTTCCAAAGCCAAGACCAATATCTTCCGAAGCCAAATATGAAGTCTTCCGAAGCTTCAGAGACAAAGTCTTCCGATGCCAACACTTGAAGACAGATTACTTCTGAAGACTTTTAGCACACATATTTTATCTGATGTACTTTTCCATAAAGTTGGACCCCTTTCTGCTGCAACTCTATAAAGTCACCAACTTACATGAGTTGGTGAAAAGGTCCATGCTTTTGGTAACTGTACATTGAGGTCTTGAGTCTGTAACTTCTACTTCATGTACTTGATCCTGTTTGTAATATATTAGGATGTGAGCTATGGCATGTCATATTCACAAGTCAAAAGGCAAAATGCCTTTTGACTCTACAACTGATTTTGTTTTGTGTCTAGTCAATTGTATCCAACTGGCCTTCAAAGTATGGCCGGCTGTAGGATGTAGTATATGTATCTCAAGTACTTGTAACTTTTCTTTATGCTTTGTAACACTTGTAGTAGAACTTGAGAAAGCAATATACTTCATCTTGAAGACCATCTCCTTGTGTATCTTGTTCTCTTGTTTTGTCTCTTACTTACATGTGTTCTTGTACCATCTCTTGTGATTAATCCAGTCTCACTGTTTGATTAAGTTAAGTTACTCTCCTCTTTGTGTTGTTGTGTTGTAAGTGACCACCTGTAAGGCCCCGTTCTCGGGATGCTTACAGCTGGTAAATCATTACACACAAACATATAACTTCATTAACTTGATAAAAAGATTGTAGCGGAAACATTTAAACACCCATTTCATTGCATTACAAAAGGTTTTGCAAAATAATACATTGTTATCAAATTACAAAATACATGTTGCATTTCAACACAAAGCATTATAAATATGGATGCCATCCAAAAGAGCTGAGTAGTTGCCCCGTGCCGTCCTCAACAACATTACCTACCAACTAGAAACATATAAAAGTCAGCGTTGCTGAGTGAGTTCTTGTTTTATAATAAAACATACTTTATCTCTCTTAAAACCGTTCTTTACATCATACGTGATCATGCACTATACATACACATAGATAATATCATTGTTATCTTCATCATTTGTTCGTTAACTTTCTTTCATTCATTCATACTTTTGTTACATTCCATACCAAAAGCATGAACTTTACCCCACTGTCACGCATAAAGCGGTACTGGGCCGAGGTCTATCATAGAGCCCCATACATTGTGCCCGGTGGCCTGACCACAGTTCTAGGGTAAATTCAGGTGTACCTTGTCTTGTGCTATACCTTTCCATCATGCATAAAGCAATACTCGCCAAGGTCTATCATAGACCCCCATACATTGCGCTGGTGGCCTGACCATAGTACTAGGGTAAGCGACAAAGGTTCTATACAAATGGTTAGTCATGAAGACGGACCCCGATGTGCATCCTTCTAGGGTATCTAGCCCACACACCGTTGAACTAACACCCTTCACTGGGCGTGAATCAACATAAAAGGCTTAAAAGACTTCCTTTATGTTCTCTTTCATTAATGCATGCATTCAATCATTATGTTCCTCTTTTCTTTATCTTCCACTTTACGTTACATAATACTTTCAATTCATTCGTTCATTCACATACAAAGTAAAGCCACGGGAAAGACAATCATACATAATAAGGAACATGAATATAAACATACAACATCACCATACAAGGCACATCATATGTAACATACATCAAACATACCATCATGCATAAGCATCAAACATACATCATCATCATGCCTATCACATCATCTATGACCTCAAAGTCAACTTACATGAACCCCCAGGAACCTCCCAAATCAAAACCTACATTTGCATTTTCCCCAAAATTCAGAAAATAAACTAAGGTGTTGTTTGTTTTTTCTACAGGAAAACATTTATAGTCTGCGGACCACATATGCAGACATCTGCAGCAGAAGAGGTGGACCAAGCGTCTATAGTTTGCAAGAAAAAGACTGTTTGTTTTTAACATCTGCAGAATGTTAATAATATTCTATAATTAGATTAAACCTATTTTTAAACCTATTAAATTAAACCTATTTTTAACACTTGTTTTCTTGAACTTGTACCACACACACACATATCCGTACGTACATACACACATATACACATCCATACGTACAAGTAACCGGCAGGTGAGGTGTGGGGAGGTGAGTCGGCGGCCGCTGGTAGGGGGAGGTGGGAGGCAGGCGTAGGTAGGGGAGGTGGAGGCGACCGGCGAGCGAGGTGGGAGGGGGGCCGAAGCAGGTGGGGCGAGGGGGAGGCGAGGGCAGCTGGAGGGAAGTGGGGCATCGATGGTCCGGCCGGTGGGGGGAGGTGGAGCGGCGATGCTCCGACCGGTGGGGGTGGTGGGGCGGCAGTGATCCGGTCGGTGGGGGGAGGTGGGGGGAGGTGAGAAGAGGTTAGAAAATCTGAAAAGACATAGGTCCACATCTTCTCCATGCAGACCTCCTGCAGACGTTTTTAATGAACCGTCTTCCAAAAAACAAACACTCTGCGCACTCAAAACCTCTTCCCGCATCTGCGTGCGTGCAGATGAAGAGGTAGGGAAGAGATTTTGGTAAAAAAACAAACACCACCTAAGTCTTCATCCGCATTTCCTCTTGATCATCCGCATTTCCTCTTGTTAATCCGCATTCCTTATTTGTTCATCCGCATTTCTTATTGTTCATCCGCATTTCTTATATTCATCCGCATTTCTTATGTTCATCCGCATTTCTTATGTTCATCTGCATTTCTTATGTTCATCCGTATTTCTTATGTTCATCCGCATTTCTTATGTTCATCCGCATTTCTTCCACTCTTCCGCATTTGCCAATGTGTAAGAACAATCAGTTTTTCTCCGGCAGACTTAAGTAGTTATTCTAAAACTTATGCGCATGAGCCCTATTTGGGTGCCTGAGCAACCCTATTCGCACCTAAACATCAAATTTCAGTCCCCAAACATCACCTATCATGTTCTAAGCTTAAATCTTACATTCTAACCCATAGAAACCAACCATAACATCATCAAACATGAACATAGCCCAAAATCAAACTCCACCCGCAACATACACACATACACACATACGGGTATGAAACCCAACTTTTATAAAAATTTCATACATGCATTTCCAGCCCCAAAATAGTTAAAACCATACTTCTTCAAACCTATTTTCAGATCGAGTTCAAACACCTAAAACCCACCAACACACCCAAATAGCATATAACACATATAAGCAAATACCCGAGGCCTAAACCGATTAAGAACACCATAACTCACAAATTCTTACCTTGAATTCGATCTTTTTCTTCCTGGTCTTCAAAATCCCGAAAGCTTTCTGCTCCTCTTCGCTTTCTCTCTCTAAAATCCGAATAATATGTGATGTGTGTGACATATGGGCGGCCATACCACCTTTATCACCACCTAACCTTTTTGTTCTTTTGACACTTTTACCCCATAACTTGGGTAATATATCTTTACTTTCTTTTTCTTCACTTTATTCTTTTGTTTGAGTCTTCAAAAAAAATAACCGGGCGTTACACCACCCTTCACCGGTCCTGCATTTGGTATCGGAGCATTCGAGACTCTTGATATAAGATCTCACCATATTTAAATCCCTCACACACACAAAATACTTAAACTTTTCAAATGTCAGCCATTTCCAAAACTGATATGGAAACTAGAACCATGAACAAATCCCCACTGATCACTCTTGATGAATTTGACACCTGGTGCCAAAGAATGGAAGGTTTCATCAGGTCTCTAGATTCAAGAATGTGGGAATCTATTAAGAATGGACCTTACATACCAAGCACCTCTTCTACTACTGGTGATGGTATGATCCCCAAGGCTGTGGCTGACTACTCTGAGGAAGATAGAAGAGAGTAGAGATTGACATGAAAGCCATGACAGCCCTTCAGACTGCTCTTCTTAACTTTGTATACAGAGATTTCAGAAATGCAAAATACCTAAGTAGCTGTGGGATGCATTAAAATTGATGTATAAGGGTTCCTCTGAAGCAAAGGAGAACAAGAAGGATCTCCTAAAGCAGTAGTTTGAAAACTTCACCTTCAAAGTATGTGAAACCATGACTCAGCAATACTGAATGTTGAGATTGTGGATACCCTAGTGGATGGAGGAGTTGCTCTTGAGAACAGAGACATTGTAAGGAAGTTTATGTCCTCACTTCCTAGGTAATGGACACACTACTGTGTGGTTATCAAGAGGACCGAGAACCTAAAAACTCTCACTCTAACAAAGTTATATGGGATATTCAATGGCTACCAGATGGAGATGAACATGCAAGATTCATCTGGAAACTCCAACAATCAAATGGGTTTAGCCCTTCATATGATTGAAAGGGATAGCATAGAACCCCAACATCATCTTATATGCTACCCTGAAAATTCACCAAAGGGTCCTTTAATCACCTTCCCTGAGACACCAAGGGAGAACTACACTCAAGGAAGCCCATTCTAAGAGACAAGTTCTTCTCAAATCTTTATGTCTTCTAATGAAAGTTGTGGCAACTTTCTTTTCACCCTTGAAGACCTGGACTATATCCGTCTAGATGATGTGGACTACATGGAGATAGTCCAGCAGATGGCTCTTCTCACTCACAGAGCCAAGAAGTTCTACAAGCAGACCGGAAGGAAGTTGCCAAGCAATGCAGCTAGTGGAAAGTTTGGGCTGGACAAAAGCAAAGTCAATTGCTAAAACTGTAACTTGATGGGCCACTTTTCTAGGGAGTGTAAGGCACCAACAACAAATGGTGGCTAAGCACAGTCTGGACCAAACTACACTGATAAAGCTACCAAAAATGACAAGCCAAAGCAACAAGCTGCTGTTGTTGTTAAAGAAGGAGGCTTTGACTAGAGCTTTCAGGTAAAGATACTTCTCCAAACAAAGCACTAATGGCAGATCATGATGAAGCCAATGTATTGGAACATCTCTGTACCCCTGAATGCATTGTTAAAGTTATCAAATACAGGTCCTATAACTTAGAAATGAGATTTGATCTTGAGTCCTTGAACATCTTAAAAGCTAATTTTAGAAAGTCTAAAAATGATTATAAACTGAAGATAAAGGACTTAGAGAAAAACTATTTTAGTTCTAAAACATGAGCACCCAAATTTTAGGACTCAGATCAAGGATCTCATAACTAAGCTGACTGAGTGCCAAGCTGCGCTTGTAATTAGCAAAGCCAGGGCAGAAAAATGTGTTCTTAAAGAAGAGACCTTCAAGAACATGATATCCTCATCCTGCACAACATGGTTTGTTATCAAAACAAGCAGGGACTGGGATCTAATGAGATAGCTCCTCCACACACAATCTTGCTTATCAGATCACATAGGTGTGGAACTTGTGAAGATGAGCTTCCTCTTATAGATCCTTTGAGTGAAGAGGATGATGAAGCGATAGTGAAGAATTTCTCTGAGAAAAGTGAAGAGGAGGATTCCAAGAAGGGCACTATCCTTCAGAGGAGGAGAAGAAGACTATGATGACCAAGTCAATGAGAAAGACTTGATCAGAAAGAACAAAAGAAAAGCTAGGAAGGCTCAAGAGATCAAGGCCACTTTTAACTCTAAGCACTAAGTAGTTTTTATCTTTGCAGGGTTTGAAGTAGTAAAGACTGAATACCTCAACCTAATCTCTTCTTCTAATAGTTCTGGTTCATGTTCTAGTCATCTCAGTACCAAGAAGAAGGTTGATCTGTTGTTTACCACTGCTACACAGCCTGGACCATCCAACTCCAAGAACAATCCTTAGCCCAAAAGGATTGTCTCAGCATCTGTAAAGATGAGGTTGGAGAAGGGATGTGACCAAAGCCAGTCTTGTTCCCAGCATAAGGCTCTTGGGAAGAAGAAAATGGAGTGTGTCATGTGTGAAAGTACTGCGCATCTTACTAAGGATTGTCCTTACAATCCTAAAGGGACTCTTCACATTACCAAGACAAAGACTTCCAAGAGTTCCAAGAAGATTCAAGCTTCAGTAGGAAAACCTATTTCCTTCGGAAGCTCCAAAACTAAGAAGAAGGCAAGTGGAAAATTACCTTCGGAAGAAAATTTGGTCTCGGAAGGAAGGAATACTTCCGAAGCACTGAAGTCTGCTATAGTTTTTGCAGAATCTTTTGAAGGTTCAATCATCAAAACTTCCGAAGTCTCAAAAGCTTCCGAAGTATTGAAGGTCAAGTCCAGGTTCCAAAGGTGGTGTGGAAGTCTAAGAAAGACCAAGTGATTGAAAGTTCTCCATTAAACATAGCTCAAGATTATGAAAGCACAACTATAGGATCTATCACTGTTGTATTACCTTCTTTTTCTCTTAGTGAGCCCAAGACAAGTAAGGCTTGGGTTTCCAAATGTAACTAATCATTTTCTTTGTGCAGGGACAACTCAAGACAGACAAGAATATCTGGATCATTGATAGTGGTTGTTCCAGGCACATGACAGACAATAGGTCACTACTCCAGAACTTTGAAAGGATGATGGAGGGCTAGTTAATTTTGGAGGAGATGAAGGTGGTTATATTTCTAGAATGGGCAAGGTCACAAATGGTAAGCTCAGCATTCAAAATGCAAACTTTGTGAAGGATCTTGGGTACAATCTTCTGAGTGTATCCTATTTTGTGATCAGAGTCATAACATGCTCTTACTGAGCATGAGTGCATTGTTCTTAAGCCCGGGGTGGTCATTCCTCATGAGCATATTCTACTTAGAGCCCCTAAGAAAGGGAACACGTACAAGATGGACTTGCAAGAAACATGTCCCTCTAGAGAAGTTTCATGCTTTCTGTCTAAATCCAATAGTGATGTGTCTTTCCTATGGCATAAAAGAATGTGCCATGTAAACTTTAAAAACATGAATAAACTGATTAAGAATGATTTGGTAACTGGAATGCCAAAGAAAGAGTTTACAAGTAATGATCATTGTGTTGCATGCCTGAAAGGGAAGCAACATAAGGTATCTCATAAGCCAAAGGAAAGAAACTCCATCACTACACCCCTACACTTGTTATATATAGATCTCTTTGGCCCCACCAGTGTATTGAGTCTAGGAAGGACCTCTTATTGTTTAGTGATCACACATGACTTATCAAGATTCACTTGGGTCTTCTTCCTTAGAACTAAGGATGAGATTCCTGAGATTCTAAAGAATTTTTTCCTAAAGATTAAGAATCAATGTGATCACAATGTCAAAATCATAAGAAGTGATCAAGGAACTGAATTCAAGAACCATACCCTTGATACATTTTGTGATGAAAAGGTATTACAAGACATATAGTGCTCCCACAACTCCTCAGCAAAATGGTGTTGCTGAGAGGAGAAACAAGACACTGCTTGAAGCTGTAAGAACCATGTTGTTTGATGCTAAGCTGCCCATCACCTTCTAGGCAGAGGCAATCAACACTGTCTGCTATGTGCAAACAGAGTTTTAGTGGTTAAGACTCATGGCAATACTCCTTATGAAGTTTGGTACAAGAGGAAGCCTTCATTGGTTTTTTCAAGTCATTTGGATGTCCTAGCACCATCTTGAATACCAAAGATCAAATTGCCAAATTCGCTGAGTAATCAGATGACAAACACTTTATTGATACTCTTCCCAAGCTAAGGCTTATAGAGTATACAATCTCAAAACTAGAATTGTTGAGGAGTCAGCCAATGTGACTTTCAATGAACACACACCTTGTGTAGTTGGTTCTGTCCTGATTGGCTATTTGATCTTGATTTAGTTACCAACTGTATTAACAAATCTTGAGAGACTATTTCAGGATCTGCAGATAACTTATCAATAGGTGATCCTGATCCAAGATTTGAGCTGAGAAGACCTTCAAGTCATACATCTTCAGCTCCAGTTGTAACTACTAGTCTCACCCCACCACAAACATCATTGAAGATGTTGACACAGGGGTAAGAACAAGAGGACAAACCCATGAAGCAAATGTTTGTCTTCACTCTTGTTTCTTATCCCAGATAGAGCCAAAGAATGTTGATGAGGCTCTAAAGGATGGAAGTTGGGTTGAAGCTATGCAATAGGAGTTGCTTCAATTCAAAAGGCAGAAAGTTTGGAACCTTTGTCCTTTTCCTCATGTGAAGACTACCATTGGAACCAATAGATGTTTTGGAACAAGAAGGATGATAGTGGCATTATCATCAAGAATAAAGCTAGACTAGTTGTTTAAGGATACACAAAAGAAGAAAGGGATTGACTACACTAATGTCTTTGCTCCAGTAGCAAGACTGGAAGCTGTTAGGATATTCCTGGCATTTGCTGCATCCAAGAACTTCAAGGTCTATCAACTTGATGTCAAGTGTGTTTTTCTTAATGGAGTGATTGATGAAGAGGTATGTCAAACAACCACCTGGTTGTGCAGATCCTGATCATCCTGATTATGTCTGCAAGCTTGACAAAGCTCTTTATGGGCTGCATCAGACACCCAGGAAGTGGTATGAGACTCTATCTTAGTATCTCTACAAACATGGATACAGCAGGGGTACTATAGATGGAACTCTCTTCAACAAAGGACAAGGAAATGACTTGATGCTAGATCAAGTATATGTAGATGACATCATCTTTGTTCAACTAATCCAAAGCTCTGCAAAGACTTTGAGAAGCTGATGAAGGACAGATCTGAAATTAGTGTCATGGGGGAACTCAATTTCTTTCTAGGAATTCAAGTGAAGCAAGTTGAAGATGGCATCTTCATTAGTTAGTTAAAGTACGTTCAAGACATACTTAAGAGGTTCAACATGACTGGTTGTAAGATTTCTAAGACACCCATAGCTAGAAACCACTCCCTTGGACCTGATTTGAGGGGGAGTGTGTGGATGAACACCTTTACAGGGCTATGATTGGGTCTCTTATGTATCTTACATCCAGCATGCCTGATATCATGTTGCTACATGTATTTGTGCAAGATATCAAGCCAACCCTAAGATGTCTCACCTTATAAATGTCAAAAGGATTCTAAGATACCTCAAAGGTGCTTCAACACTTGGTCTGTGGTATCCTAAGAATTCTGACTTCAATCTGTATGCTTATAAAGACAGTGATTATGGTTGTTGCAACATGACTGCAAAGTCTACATCTAGGGGATGTCAATTTCTTGGTGGAAGGGTTGTCACATGCCAATGCAAGAAACAATCATGTGTCTCTACATCAACTGTTGAAGCTGAATACATTGTTGTTCCAAGCCACTATGCTCAAGTGCTATGGATTCAAATCAGATGCTTGACTATGGATTAAACTTCAAGGAGACTCTCATTCACATAGACAACAACATTGCTATTTCTATCATAGAAAATCCTATGGAACACTTAACGACCAAACATATCTACATAGGGTATCATTTAATTAGGGATAATTTTGAAAAGGGATTAATTAAACTAGTCAAAGTCCATACAAATGAACAATATGCTGATCTGTTTACAAAAGCTTTTGATGAGCAGAGATTTAAATATCTTATATAAGCTATTGGGATGATAAACTTTTAGTAGGTTTTTTATTAAAACTAATTCTTATTATTTCTTAAAATATGTGTCTTAAGTTTTCTAGTTCATCACTTTCATAAGCTCGTCTTTTCCTTGGATGAATATCTTTTTGAATACTTTCCTTAGATTTTTGAAAATTCCCGTCCTTCGGAAGATATGCTTTTATCTTCGGAAGAAAATCATGCCTTGAAAACAAATAACTGTCTAAGAAATTTACATTCAGAAGAAATTTCTGAAATATCTTCCGAAGCTTAATACTTGTCTCAGACACTTATATGTTTTTAAGGATCATTCTCTTCCGAAGCAAATTAACTCTCGAAAGCTTTGTTTCTCTGGACAAAGCATTCAAGTCTTAATTCTTCTTCCAAAGAAAAATTTTCACAACTCTTAGGAAAATCTTTCGAAGTCATTTAGCTTCGGAAGCTTTTTCATTAAAACTTCCAAAGATAATTTACCTTCGGAAGCTTTTTTTTCTATGAAAACTACTTTTTGAGCAAAAGTAAACTACCTTTTTCAGAGGTGGGAATGACATCTGGATTTCAAAGTTTATCCTATTTCATTAACCTACTAAATCCTCTTCTTCACATATAAGCCAACGGTTTCCCCCTCTTCTATCATCTCCTTCTTCCTCAGACCTAAAACCCCAAATTTCTCTTTGAAATTACTTTGTTTCTTCTTTCTTCTCCTTAAGCCTCCTCATTATGGCCAACCTTAACTGCAAAAATTATCCAAACTTCTCCATGCAGTTACACAAGCAACACAACCCAAGTTGCTCTATTACACTCTGAGAAAGATCCTCATTTCTCAGAAATTTTGTAGATTCTTAACTCTATCTAACTACCTCACCTCCCTAACCTTTATCCTACTCTTTATGAGGATCAACTACTAGAATTTTGGAAGACCTGCCAAGAGGTCATAATGGACGAGGAGAAGGCACTGTCTGCCACAGAGCAGCGGAGAACAATCTTCATCGTCCGGCCATCATCAACATGCATCTTTAGGTGGATGATGAAAAAGTGAGGTGTTCTTTCCCAAGGAAGCTGTTAACCAGTCCTTCACGCAGATGCGCTATGAGGGAGACTACTCTATCAAGACCTTCAGAAAGGGAAGGTCTCATCCGAATGGAAGTTCTTGCTCGATGTGATTATCCACAACTTATCCAACAAGCATGGTGGATGGGACCAGATTCCTATGGATCTCTCCTTCATTGTCCATAGGATGGTTTAGGGAGTCAAGTTTAGGTATTCAAAATTTTGTTATCTAATCTGTTTGCAAACTTGGACTCCTTAGAGTATTACATGTTCCCTAGATATGTTCAATAATTCTTAACTATGAACTGGGCTCATAGTTAAGGGAAATAGTAATATTCTTAAACTGGGACAGATGAAGCATGCCATCTTTAAAATATTGAGAAAGCAAACTGTTGGCTTCTCTGGGGTAGAAACAACCCCTTTTCCTAAAATGATAGAGCTCATTGCTCAAGGTGACAACCTAGCAGCACCAGCTAGTTTGAACCCACACCTTCTACTTCCTAACCACCTCAACAGCCACAAAACAACACCCTCACCTACCAAAGAAAGCACAAACGAACCCCTACACAGACTATTCAGTCTGTGTAGGTCCCATATACTTACCCGCACATGAGAAGTGGACATTGGAGCTCCCACTTCTCCTGAGGAGCAGACCACTCCATTCATTCAAAATCAGTGCTGAGGTTCCTCATGCTCAGCCTGATGAGCTTATAAGACCAAATGCCTTAAGCCATCACTCTGAGTCTCAACACTCAAGTGATCAACCTTTAGCGGACAGTTACCATCCCCAACCTTTGGACTTAAACCAACCAATCCCAAACTTGATTTCTATATTGATGAAGATTTAGGTTTTAGTGAGTACCATGATTCTCTCTTCTTTCCCCTACTCAAAGAGAGATGAGTGCTCCTGAGTCTCCTACTTCTATCCCATATCAGTAACCTACTACTGAGGTGGACATCCTGAACCTATTCAGGATGTCCATATGGAAGAGGCTCTCACTTTTGCAAGTGATTACATCATTAAGACCTCAACCATGGCAACTAGCCCACTAACATCTCCACTGAGGCTGCTAGTGAGCAGAGGAAATCCAGTAGCAAAGAACCTAAAGCTGGTGATGAGAGAGAGGACTCTGCTCCAATCATCTCATCCCCTAATGATTTTCTAAAAAAGATGAGGGCAATTTAAGACTAAAGGTGCAAAAACTGTCTAAAACATGCACCTATTTAGTCTCCAAGGTTAGTCATCTGAATCTCAAGTGACTACCTTGCAAAACAGGTTAATGATCAGCAACTTGAGATTTTATCTTAAGGGAAAACTAGCTGGGAGATCTTTAAGAGAGCTCAACCAAGAACACAAGAACCTGGGAGTGTAGTTGACGTAACTCCTATGATGCTACCTAAAAGGGGGACAAAGTATTACAATCACAGAACCTGGGAGTTCTTCAGAGAGTGTGGACATTGAGGACTCACATCCTCTCTTGTAATTGTGAACACTTAGTAACTTCCTCAAGTTCACATTGATGTGGACTCTATAGACTCCTACATACAGAGTCTGTTTGAGGAAGGGATACCAAGGGCTACATTAACTAAACCAACTTCAAATCACATCATGGGTGGAGTAATAAAAACAGGAGCCCTCATCATTCTTAGAGTTCAAAGGCAGCAAGAGATCTTCAACTTTCAGACCTTGAACTTCTATGAAGGTCTGGATCTAGTCAACATGCCACTTGTCAATCAAAGCCAATCAAGACAAGCTAACAGGCTAGCTCCAAGAATCCAAGACGGGATTACTACAGAGTTCAACTTAGAAGAAGACTAAGGCAATCAGGCAATGTCATCGGTTAACTGGATGATAAGGAAGACCCTATGATTAGTTTCATAGGGGAAACCTTGACTGAAGGCCTAGTGGAAGAACTGAGAGCCCTGTCCCATCAACATCAACTGTTGCAGAGATCCATATATTTTTGAGACAACTGCTGGTGAAGGTGCTTCTCAACCTCTCTCTGGCCAAAGCTTAGAAGTACATCAAGCAATGAAGGCCAAAGCTCTCTCCACCTGAGTCACAAAGGTCTATGAGTGACAAAGGGAAAAGAAAGATAACATCTAAGGAGATTGAGGAGAGAGAGAGAAAGAGAGGAAAAGGAAGCTAAGGGGAGAAATTCCTCTTTTGTCTCTCCAAGACTCATGGAAAGTGCAATCAGTGCTGCCCCTAGACCAAACACTAACGATGATGAGTTGAGGGCAGTCAGGTTCAACTCCTTGCAGACCAGGACTATGACATTGAAAATGTCATTTCTCTCCCCTTAGAGGAACTAAATGAACTGGTATGGAATGGTCAAACGAGAAGAAAGAGGCATAAGATATAAGCTACTAGTTCAAATAAAAGAATATAGAAGAAAGAAAGATATAAGCATGTGCCTACTCTCTCCCCAGTTCAAGCAAGTCCTGCACATGATAGTGTGGTTCAACAAGAACTTCAGGTAGATAAAGGAGAAGACAGGATCAAGATGATCAACTACCTGAGTGCCACAAGCCTCTATCAGGCATAAGCACTTCTTTCTTATCCTATGACTATGTTGATGTTGAGTATCTCAAACAACTTGAAATGGAGATAGTCAAGGAAAGAAAGAAAGACAACCAAAAGGAAAACTAAGGGAAGAAGCTGCTAAGTGAGAGACATCATCCAGAAGAGCATGAAGAAGTTTGTAAACAGGCAGAGGATGCAGAGGATGATGACTTCTTGAAGCTGTATGGATTCTCCGGAAGTAGACTTGGCCCATGTCTCTATCCACTAAGATGAGCATATCAGGGTGATCAAGCAGAGGATAAAGAGTGCAGAGCTGATTGACTTACATTCCCTCCAAGTCAAGCTCCACCTGAAGTGGAGGTGAAGGTTGAACAACTGAGACAAACACAACGTGAACCTCCTGCGGAATCTCCGCAAGCTTCATCTTTTGATCCACAACAAGATCAGACTCCCTATCCTGTTGAACCTGTGAGAGAGGAAGACCACTGAGAAGGACCAATGAAGATCAATCAGGTGTTGAAGGCCAGTCTTCTCAATTAAAAGGAACAAAGAGAAAGAAAAAATGGCTTCCAAGCCAAAGCCAATAAGAAAGCTACATCCTTTTAATGAACCTTAGGATGAGTCGGAACATCCTAAGGATGTGCAGCCAGTGGATGCTACAAAACTCATATTCAAACAGCTCCTCTAGCATCAGGAAGACTCATCTTGTCCTGGAAATACACCAAAAATCTGGAAAGATGGCATGTCATTAGAGATCAAGGCATTGAGACATCTACACTTGGCAAGACATGTTCAATTGCCTTTACATGATCTCTTTGATATGAGGAGACACTTGACAGTCTGAGGGATGTTGATCATCCCATGAAGAAAGGGATGGTATTATTCTGATGAGGACTGTCAATTGTTGGATTCTTTATGCCCAGTACATAGAATATTGATGTGGTTAGTACGTATTGATCCAAGTCGGGTCATACCCAATAACAAGCTTGCAAACACTATATATAAATATTTAATTGATGATATGATCATGCAATTGAATAAATACACCAATTTAGAAAATGAGTTTCTAAATAAATTGCATATGAGATAAAAACTTATAAGGATACTTGTTTATGGACATTATTTGTAATGTTATTAAGTTGGTTAAATAACATCAAATAACATTATAGTGTGTGTATAAGTTAAATAATTAAGAGGTTAATTAGATAACTTATATGTATGATTATAAAACATTAGTGAATGTTTTGGGGGAAAAACCCCAAATTAATTCAAGATTCGGCCGCCCCTCATAGGGGTTGATGGCCACTTGTTTTAGTTGAGTTGTTTTCTTGAAAACACACACACACTCCATCTCTCACTCTCTCTCTTACATGCAAATACTCCAAGAAGCTCTCCTCTTCTCCATTATTGAAGAACATTCAGCTGAAAAAAAGGTTTTCAGCAGCTCTGTTGACGTTTTTGGTGTTCAAATACCTAGGAACTAAGTGTCTTGCTTGAGGCTTGTGGGTATACTAGCTTGAGGAAACCTCTCCTTGGTGTTTTGGCCATTCAAGAAGCTTCTTTTAATCATCCAAACTCGTTTTCTACAGCTCTACAAAAGGTAGTTTGTATCTTTTGTTTTTGGTTGTTTATTCTTCTTGATAGCTAGTTCACACACATATAAATGATCCTTATCTTCTTGGGTTTGTTTGTAACTTTATAATATCAAGATGAAACCCAAAATTTTCAGTTCATTAACTATGTTATAAAGCTTGTTTCCGCTGCGTTTTTACAAAGTTTAAAGGTTAAACTATGCATCTTGTTCTAACAAATCCTAACATTGGCATCTAGAGCCGGATATGTGGATGACTAGTTTCATTTGTCCTTGAAATTTCGTTTTGTGGGACTTTAAAACCCCTTTAGGGGCTGCTATGTTCATGTATTATGAACTCCCAAACTTTCAAAGTTATATCACACATGCTTATGATTAAACATTGAAGACATGTAAGATGTATTGTTTGTTTGTTTGTTTGGACAAGATAAAACTAAATTTCAGTTTGTGTTGGCTAAAATTTCGTGGGTTTTAGGTGGGGATTCATTGTTGTTTTGGATGATATGATCATTGTTCATTATGGTGCATAACCTAGTCCTTGACTTGTGTTATTTAGATGTTGTAATGGTTGTATTTATTCATTCAATTGGGTTGTATAATATTTATTTGTGCTTGGTTAAAGTGTAATTTATTTATTATTGGAATGTAATAAATGGATTAGGTACTTTTCATTTTACTATAAATCTTGTATTAGGATATAATATCTTGTAATATGAAGATGTAGGCGTTAGAAGCACAAAGGGAAGACACAAGAAACATAGGAGCAATTGGATGCGGTTTCAAGTGGGAGGTTCATGGAAGCCTTTTGTGTTGTGTTTTGTCCCTTAGGAATGTCCTATGGTCCACACTTGTGATGGCAAACAAATGTGGCCATTTTAGATGCTATGGTTATGCACTAACATTTGGTTGATCATGGTTGTTTTGGTTATGGTATTGTGGTTGATTGCTTATATATGATGTTTGATTAACAATCCTTCAATGATCATAACAATCTATCTAAATGGGCATTAATCATTAAAAGGTAATAAATGGTGATTAAAATGGTTTAATGATTTCAAAGATTAAAAGGGGTTTTAATCAATGTACCATAGGGTATCTTGTATTTGAAAGCATGCAACTATGAATACATAATGTTTTCTAAACTTGTATTATAATATCTCTAAATTATTTTTTAAAATAAGATCAACACCGTCCTTTTACAAAATGCTTGAGTCACTCGGGACTCTTAGTGGGATAAATGTCACCTAACCATTTTGAGGGAACTTGTGACTTGAGGTGAGAATGCCATATTCATGGGATAAAGGTCACCTAACGCTTATTTTAGCAAACTCACACGTGTGTGTAAGTAGGGTGGATTGATTTGCAAACCATGTCAAATGGATCACCTACGATATGGTTTCCAAATTGTGTTGATGGGATTAACATGCCGACTTTACATATGATCTTTCAAGTCGATCCCATACCTCTAGAAGTTGCAAATGGTTGCAATCGTCAATCGTTGGCCACCTTATTAATTTAAATCGTGGGATAAAGGTCACCTAACCACTATTTAAATGTAACGTTGGATTCTAGATTTTAAAATTGTGTAAGACACTTAAAAGGGGTTTTAATTATTAAAATATGAAAAATATCAAAATTACTAAAATTGAACTTTGTTATATTTTGTAGATGGCCACCAACAATAATGATATCATGATAATCATTCACGTCCGCCCAATCTTTACGAGCGATTCTCCAAAAGGAACGTCTAAATCATAACAATTTTATCGATTGGTATCAAAACTTGAGAATCTTTCTCAAGCAAGAGAAACGATCATATGTTTTAGACGAACCTGTCCCCGATCAACCTACTGAGGATGATGAGGAGGCCTTTAACGATGGATAAAGTACACTGAGGACTCTGTCCAAGTGTCTTGCCTCATGTTGGCAAGCATGACTCTGGATCTCCAGAAGGAGTATGAGCATCACGGAGCTTATGACATGATAACCCAACTGAAGGAAACGTTCAGCAAGCGAGGGTTGAGCGCTTCGGAACGGTTCGAGCGCTCCATGCATGTCATATGGACGACAACCAATCAGTTTCATCTTATGTACTTAAGATGAAAAGTCACATTGACCGCCTCGAATGGCTAAACTTTCCCGTCTCAAGGAATTGGCCACGGATTTGATCCTCAATGGCCTTACCAAAAGGTTTGAGACGTTCGTGTTGAACTACAACATGAATGCTTGGGACAAAAGCATTGGTGAGCTTCACTCTATGCTCAAACGGCCAAGGCGGCCAGGGTAAAAGGGTTTTACCCGTTCTCACCATCAATGAAGGTGGGAACAAGAAAAGGCCTCATCCTGCACCTAAGGCAAGAGTTGCAAAGGGTAAGGGACCCGTAATGGGAAAAGGGAAAGGGGTGGAAAGGGTGCCACCCAAAGCACCGGAGTAGAGGCAAACGGTTGCTTCTAATGACCCCTGCTTCAAGTGTGGGGAGATTGGACATTGGGCAAGAAATTGTCCTGTCCATCTCCAAGAGTTGAAAGCAAAGAGGGATGTCGGGCAGACCTCAGGTACTATATACATGATCCATATTGATTTAAACATAATATCCTCTAACACATGGGTATTAGATACCAGATGTGGAACTCACATTTGCAATTTGTGGCAGGGGTCAAAAGATGTAGCAACTTCAACAAAGGGGATGTTAACCTCTACATGGGCAATGGGGCTAAAGTTCAAGTTGAAGCCCGTGGTGACTACATCTTGAAACTTCCAAATGGTTTGGAAGTAATTTTGTACAATGTTTTGTATGCTCCTAATTTGACTAGGAACATTATTTCCGTAGCCCTATTAAAACATTTTGGATATGTATGATCATTTATGGAAATGAAATCCATGTTACTTTGACTGACATGTTTTACTTTAAAGCTATTCCCATCAATGGTATCTATGAATTGGTTCGTGTGAAAATACATTGATTGATAGCTTATTGTGCCAAACTAGTACCAAGAAACTCAAATCGGATTTGAGTAACACTTATCTTTGGCATTGCCGTCTTGGTCATATAAACAAGAAAAGAATACAAACACTACAAAAGAATGGACTTTTAAAAACAAATGAATGTGATTCATTTGATGTATGTTAGTCTTGTTTACAAGGTAAAATGACCAAAGCACCTTTTAGTGGCAAAGCCGAAGGGCAAAGGATTTATTAGGTATCATACATTCGGATGTATGTGGTCCTTTTAAACCTATGACAAGGTACAATGAAAGATACTTCATTACCTTTACTGACGACTATAGTCGATATGGGTATGTGTACTTGTTAAGACCCAAAGATGAAGCTTTTGAAATGTTGTAACACCCCGAATTTCTATTTAACGAAAGGAAAAGAAAAGTACATAGAAAGAATAGAAATTGTGCACAAGTGAAGGGGGATAAAGTGTACAAAGTACAAAACCTTATTATTTTAAGGATTTAAGGGGCATGGTCGCCCATATCAAAGCAGAAAGCTGCTTTGCTCTCAAAGGAAGAAAGAAGAGAGAGAGCCCCGGTTATAGAGAGAGAAAGAGGAAGAAGCAGCTTCAAAGGTAAGTCTTCTCTTATATGAGCTCAGTTTCAGTTGGGTTTCAAGTCTTTACAGAAGTTCTCGGTGTTTAGTGTTTGTTTTCGGGATTCAAGAGCTGAATCGAAGGTGGGTCTCGAACTTGAAGTGTGTTGCTCAAAGGCTGTTCAAGGTGAGTTTTTTGAACCCCTCTTTTACTGATTTTCAACTTGTTTGGGGCTATTATGCATACTAAGTAAACATTTTGAAAGAAACTGTGGGTTTACATCTTTATGTTCGAAATGATGCATGTATGTATGTATGTATGTTTTAGAGTGGCCTATGGGGTAGTGATGATGATTAGCATGCTAAGATGGCCTTAGTATGTTAGCTTTGTGATTGGGTATGATTAGAATGATAATCGGGTGATGTTGATAACATAGAAAATATTTTAGTGTTCTGATGAACATGAACAGTGGTCCATGCGCCCAGAGGTGGCTCAAGCGCCCAAACTGTGGCTCATGCGCCTAGCATGAGAGGCCAGATGCCTAAGTGTTGGCCATGCGCCCAAGGGTGGGTCATGCGCCTAAATAGTGGCCCATGGGCCCAACATGTTGGCCATGCGTCTAAGTGTTGGCCATGCGCCCAAGAGTGGGTCATGTGCCTAAATAGTGGCCCATGCGCCCAACATGTTGGCCATGCGTCTAAGTGTTGGCCATGCGCCCAGAGGTGGTCCATGCACTTAAACAGTGGCCCATGCGCCTAAGTGTTGGCCATGCACCCAAGTGTTGGCCATGCGCCTAAATAGTGCCCATGCACCAGGGGTTGAAACGGCTAAGTGTTGGTGATGCACTTTCATAGTGGCAAAGCGCCTGAATAGGGCAGAAGCGCCTAAATAGTGCCCATGTGCCCAGACTCTTTTACACTTACAATTTTTATGCTCATGCGCTTGGAAGGTCCCATGCGCCCAATTGGACTTGAGGTTTTCTAAGTGGTTTTTAAGGTGTAAAATGGGGAGGTAGGCCTGGTTATGATGGGATGGCTTATGTGTGTTATGCATGTATGATGTGCCTGTATTGGTGATGGTGTATGTTTATGTTTATGTATGTGTTCCTTATTATGTATGTATGTCTTCCCTGGCTTTGCGTTGAACGTTAATAAATGTAATGAATGAAGTATTATGTAACGTAAAGTGGAAGATAAAGAAAAGAGGAACATAATGATAGAATGCATGCATTAATAATAGAGAAAATATAGAAAGGCTTGTAAGCAATATGTACAGAGGTGCACGGCTCTCAAATGCCTTAAACTCTACCGCGTGAGGTTCAGCAAAATCTTATAGTCTGCATGAAAGGGTTCCAGTCTTTGTGACTGACCTTCAGTGGTGTTACCCATTTCGATGGGGATGCTGTTACCCATTTCGATGGAGGGTGTTGTTACCCATTTCAATGGGGGTCTTGTTACCCATTTTGGTGGGGGTGTTGTTACCCATTTTGGTGGGGGTGTTGTTACCCATTTCGGTGGGGGTGTTGTTACCCATTTCGATGGGGGTGTTGTTACCATTTCGGTGGGGGTGTTGTTACCCATTTCGGTGGGGGTGTTGTTACCCATTTTGGTGGGGTTGTTGTTACCCATTTCAGTGGGGGCGTTGTTACCATTTCGATGGCGGTGTTGTTACCCCTAATGTTGGGGGTGAAATATACGATGATTACCCGAGTTACGTATAACTTTGGGGGTGTGGCATAAATCCAAGCATAGGTAGAGGTGAGCGACTCTGTGTCGCAACAGACTCGAAAGAGGTCCTTGTCGCATACTCCGGTACTGTGTCAGTCTTGGGACATGAGTTGGGGGTTTGTGAGCAGGCCCCGACACAGTATCAGTCTTTGGACATGAGTTGGGAGTATTGCATATGACGAAAGTGATGGATGATGAGATCCGTGTTACGTATCCCGATACTGTGTCAGTCTTCGGACATGAGTCGGGGGTTTGTTTATCAGGCCTCGGCGCAGTATTAGTCCTTGGACATGAGTTGGGGATATTGCATGAGACGAGATAATGAGGTGAGCGACTTTGTGTTGCAACAGAACAGATAGAGTTCAATCCCTGTGATTGACTCATATGGGATCTTTGTCGTGTATCCTGGTGTTGTGTCAGTCTTCGGACATGAGTCGGGGGTTTGTGAGCAGGCCCCGGCACAGCATCAGCTTCCGAGCATGAGTCGGGGATATTGCACAAGACAAGATTCGAGTAATGAACGAAAGATAATGTATGAAGAATGAAGTATGAAATGAAAGTTAATGAATTATCGTAATAATGTACTAAATAGGATCCTTGTCATTCGACCTCAGTAATCGTGGCTGAGTCCCACGAAGAGGGTAAAGTCTGACCGGATCTAGAAAGAGAAGTGAACGATAATGTAATATGTTGAATGAACGAGGTTAATGAACGTAATGACGAAGATAATAATGATATTATCTGTATGTACGTATGATGCGTGATCACGAACGATTGTAAAGTATAGTATGCTTTTTAAAGAAAAGTAAAGGACGGTTTTAACGAAAGTAAAGTATTTTATTATAAAAACTAGAACTCACTCAGCATCGCTGACTTTTGGATGCATGATAGTTGGCAGGTATTTGTTGATGCTGAGGAGTTGCAGGCATGGATGCATAAGCTACTCGGAGCATTTTGAGGCTGGCATCCGTATTTTGACATGTCTTTGTATTTTGTGATGAAAACAAATGTGTAAATGAATGAAATGATATGTTTTTAGTTATTAACGAAGGTTTTAAATTCTGCTACAAAACAAATGTATGTTTAATAAGGTTTTATGTGCAATGAATGACCAATTGTGAGGTGCCTGGGTATGGGGCCTTACAAATTTCAAAATCTTCCAGAATGAAGTAGAAAATCAACTCAACAAGAAAATAAAAATTCTCTGCACCGATAGAGGAGGTGAATACCTAAGTGATGTTTTTAGAGATCATCTTAGAAGTTGTGGTATTGTCTCACAACTATCTCCACCTGAAACACCACAACACAATGGTGTGTCCGAGAGGAGGAATCAAACTCTATTGGATATGGTTCGAGAAGGTGTCATCCCAATGGAAATTCTTGCTCCATCAAGACCTGAGGGAGACTACTCTATCAAGACCTTCAGCAAAGGGAAGGTCTCATCCCAATGGAAATTCTTGCTCCATGTGGTTATCCACAACTTATCCAACAAGCATGGTGGATGGGACCAGATTCCTAAGGATCTCTCCTTCATTGTCCGTAGGATGGTTTAGGGAGTCAAGTTCAGGTATTCTAAATTTGTCTATACTAATCTGTTTGCAAACTTGGACTCCCTACAGTATTACATGTTCCCTAGATATGTTTAATATATTCTTAACTATGAATTGGGCTCATAGTTAAGGGGAACAAGTAATATTCTTAAACTGGGACAGATGAAGCATGCCATCTTTAAAATATTGAGAAAGCAACTATTGGCTTATCTGGGGTAGAAACAACCCTTGTCCTAAAAATGTTAGAGCTCATTGCTCAAGGTGACAACCTAGCAGCACCAGCTAGTGTTGAACCCACACCTTCTACTTCCCAACTACCTCAACAGCCACAAAACACCCTCACCTACCAAAGAAAACACAAACGAACCCCTACACAGACTATTCAGTCTGTGTAGGTGCCCATATACTTACCCACACATGAAGAAGTGGACACTAGAGCTCCCACTTCTCCTGAGGAGCAGACCACTCCTATTCATTCAATAATCAGTGTTGAGGTTCCTCATGTTCAGCCTGATGAGCTTATAAGACCAAATGCCTTAAGCCATCACTCTGAGTCTCAACACTCAAGTGATCAACCTTCAGGGGACAGTTACCATCCCCAACCTTTGGACTTAAACCAACCAATCCCAAACCTTGATTTCTATATTGATGAAGATTAGGTTTCAGTGAGTACCATGATTCTCTCTTCTTTTCCCTACTTAAAGAGAGATGAGTGCTGCTGAGTCTCTTACGTCTATCCCATATCAGTAACCTACTACTTATGTGGACATCCTGAACCTATTCAGGATATCCATATGGAAGAGGCTCTCACTTTTGCAAGTGATTACATCATTAAGACCTCAACCATGGCAACTTAGCCCACTAACATCTCAACTAAGGCTGCTAGTGAGCAGAGGAAATCCAGTAGCCAAGAACCTAAAGCTGGTGATGAGAGAGAGGACTTTGCTCCAATCATCTCATCCTCTAATGATTTTTCTAAAGAAGATGAGGGGAATTTAAGAATAAAGGTGCAAAAACTGTCTAAAAACAGCACCAATTTAGTCTCTAAGGTTAGTCATCTTGAATCTCAAGTGACTACCTTGCAAAACAGGGTCAATGATCAGCAACTTGAAATTCTTATCTTAAGAAAAAACTAGCTGGGAGACCTTTAAGAGAAGCTAACGAGGAACATAAGAACCTATGAGTGTAGTTGACCTAACTCCTAGCTCACCTATGCAAGTAGGTGATGCTACCAAAAAGGGGGAGAAAGTCATTACAATCACAGAACCTCGAAGTTCTTCAGAGAGTGTGTACATTGAGGACTCACCATCCTCACTTGCAATTGTGAACACTTAGCAACTTCCTCAAGTTCACATTAATGTGGACTCTATAGGCTCCTACATACAGAGTCTGTTTGAGGAAGGGATTTTGAGGAAGGGATACCAAGGGCTATGTTATCTCCACCAACTTCAAATCACATCATTGGGTGGAGGTATGACAACAACAGAAGAGCCCTCATCATTCTTAGAGTTCAAAGGCAGCAAGAGATCTTCAACATTCAGACCTTGAACTTCTATGAAGGTCTGGATCTAGTCAACATGCCACTTGTCAATCAAAGCCAATCAAGAAAAGCTAACAGGCTGGCTCCAAGAATCCAAGACGGGATTACTTTAGAGTTCAACTTTAGTAGAAGACTAAGGCAATCAGGCAATGTCATTGGTTAACTGGATGTTAAGGAAGACCCTAAGATTAGTTTCATAGGGGAAAGCTTGACTGAAGCCCTAGTGGAAGAAACTAAGAGCCTTGTCCCAACAACATCAACTGTTGCAGAGATCCATACCCTTTTTGAGACACCTGCTGGTGAAGGTGCTTCTCAACCTCTCTCTGGCCAAAGCTTAGAAGCTACATCAAGCAATGAAGGCCAAAGCTCTCTCCACCCTGAGTCACAAAGGTCTATGAGTGACAAAGGGAAAAGAAAGATAACATCTAAGGAGATTGAGGAGGAGAGAGAGAAAGAGAGGAAAAGGAAGCTAAGGGGAGAAATTTCCTCTTTTGTCTCTCCAAGACTCATGGAAAGTGCAATCAGTGCTGCCCCTAGACCAAACACTAACGATGATGAGTTGAGGGCAGTCAGGTTCAACTCCTTGCAGACCAGGAACTATGACATTGAAAATGTCATTTCTCTCCCCTTAGAGGAACTAAATGAACTGGTTGACATGGAAAGGTCAAAGGAGAAGAAAGAGGCAGAAGATGTTGAGCTATTGGTTCAAATGAAAGAATATAGAAGAAAGAAAAGATTATATAAGCATGTGCCTACTCTCTCCCCAGTTCAAGAAAGTCCTGCACATGATAGTGTGGTTTAACAAGAAGTTCAAGTAGATAAAGAAGAAGACAGGATCAAGATGATCAACTACCTGAGTACCACAGGCCTCTATCAGGCATAAGAACTTCTTTCTTATCCTATGACTATGTTGATGTTGAGTATCTCAAACAACTTGAAATGGAGATAGTCAAGGAAAGAAAGACAACCAAAATGAAACTAAGGGAAGAAACTGCTATGTGAAGAGCCATCATCCAGAAATGATGAGCTTCTTGAAGCTGTATGGATTCCCCAGAAGGAGACTTGGCCCCATGTCTCTATCCACTATGGATGAGCATATCAGGGTGATCAAGAAGGGGATAAAGAGTGGAGAGCTGATTGACTTACATTCCCCTCCAAGTCAAGCTCCACCTAAAGTGGAGGTGAAGGTTGAACAACCTGAAACAACACAACCTGAACCTCCTGCTAAATCTCCGCAAGCTTCATCTTTTGATCCACAGCAAGGTCAGACTCCCTATCCTTTTAAACCTGTGAGAGAGAAAGACCCAACTGAGAAAGACAATGAAGATCAATTAGGTGCTGCAGGCCAGTCTTCTCAGTTAAAAGGAACAAAGAGAAAGAAAAAGGATGGCTTCAAAGCCAAAGCCAAAGAAGAAGAAAGCTACATCCTTTTATGAACCTCAGGATGAGTCAGAACATCCCGAGGATGTGCAGCCAGATGATGCTACATAAACTCTTATTCAAACAGCTCCTCTAGCATCAGGAAGACTCATCTTGTCCTAGAAATACACCAAAAATATGGAAAGATGGCATGTCATTAGAGATCAAGGCATTAAAGACATCTACACTTGGCAAGACAAGTTCAATCTGCCTTTACATGATCTCTTTGATATGAGGAGACACTTTAACAGTCTGAGGGATCCTGATCCTCCGTTGAAGAAAAAGATGGTCATTATTCTAATGAGGACTGTCAATATCTGAAGTCTTCAAGTGTTTTGGTACATCAACCTAGGTGGAGTTTGTAGGGATTATATGAAGAGGCTGATGCAACCCAAACACCCAAAGTCTCTCCTGCATGCATGCAAATAAGTACTGAAGAAGAATGCTTCGGAAGTTTCACACAAGCAACAAAAATATTCTAAGTGTGAAATCTTCCGAAGCCTCTTCTGATGCCAAATATGATGTCTTTTAAAGCTTCAGAGACAAAGTCTTCCGAAGCCAACACTTGAAGATAGATTTCTTTCGAAGACTTTTAGCACACATGCTTTATCTGATATACTTTTCCATAAAGCCGGACCCCTTTCCGCTGCAACTCTGTAAAGTCACCAACTTACATGATTTGGTGAAAAGGTCCATGCTTTTGGTAACTGTACATTGAGGTCTTGAGTGTGTAACTTTCTACTTCATGTACTTTATCCTTTTTATAATATATTAGGATATGAGCTATGGATGTCATAGTCACAAGTCAAAAGGCAATATGCCTTTTGACTCTACAATTGATTTTGTTTTGTGTCTAGTCAAATGTATCCAGCTGGCCTTCAAAGTTGGTGAAAAGGTCCATGATTTTGTTTTGACTCTACATATAGGATGTACTATATGTATCTAAAGTACTTGTAACTTTCTTTTATGCTTTGTAACACTTGTAATAGAACTTGAGAAAGCAATATACTGCAATCTTGAAAACCATCTCCTTGTGTATCTTGTTCTATCTCTTACTTACTTGTGTTCTTTGTATCATCTCTTGTGGTTAATCCAGTCTCACTGTTTGATTAAGTTAAGTTACTCTCTTCTTTGTGGTTTTATGTTGTAAGTGACCACCGGTCCTGCACTTTCTATTCTATTTATAGGCTAACTATCCCTGACCTATACATCAGAACTAGTCTAAGTCTTCATCAGCATTTCTTTTGTTCATCCGCATTGACAAATGAGGATGAGTGGACTGGATCAGCATTTCTTCTTTTCTTATCCACATTAGTAGTTTGGTCATCTGTATTGAGTAATGCGGATGAACACATACTTATGAGCATTTGTTATCCGGGCATCCACATTTGCAAATGCGGATGAACAAAACTTGTTTGCATATCTTTTAAGGTATCCGCATTTGTTAATGCAGAAGAACAAACACTTGTTAGCATTGGTTCTATGTCTTCTGCATGTACAAATGCGGTTAGCCAACACTTGTTCTTCTAAGCAGATCTTCATCCGCATTAGTTCTTAGACTTGTGGGATTTCCAGTAGACCAACCATCAACTCACCAAATGAACTGGCATGTATGATCCTTTCAGGGTCCAACACAGGTTACAGAAAAAGGGTTATCCACTAGTAACATAACTAGGGTCACAGTTTGAGAAAATGAGAGGCTTTTTCAATCGTCTTCATACATGTGATTAACATGGCCAGAGGACAAATGCTATAAAAGCGACGCCATAGAGAGAAGGGGATAGACGAAGAGTTATTGAGGGTGGAGATAAAGAAAGACGACAAAGTAGGTCATTTAAGTTTCCCATATCTATATAATGAAGCCTTTCTTTATTATTATCCATTTGCTTTGTTCTGCCATCAAATTTTGTGAATATTCTGACATAGCATGTGGTTTGAGTTTAGGTATTCATGGATAGGCAAAGATGAAGTTTATAGCACTGATAAACTTTATTTGAATCAATTATGTGAATTTGAATGCATTTCATTTAGTTTATTTGATCATCTCATATTTCAACTAAACATTTTATTTTGCTAGCAATTCTAAGCCATGAAATTGGAGCTACATACAATATCAATTACTATTTTAATCAAGCGCAAAGGTTATTTGCTTCTGCATAGTGCACAATTGGTATCATTATGTTATTATATTATCCAAATTAAGATGCTATGACATTATAAACTTTAAAAAAAGTTTGGAATTGAGTTTTGTTGTTATAATAGTTATTTAGTTCTATAGTTGCTTGAAATTAGTTGATGAATTTTTGGTTTGAAACACGAGTAACTCAAGTGTGAAGTCTGATGATAGGGCTCAAACGACGATTTCATGGCTTCATATTCAGGCTCTTGATAATTGAAGCATGTTTTATAAATTAGATTATATGTGAGAATATAATCAATTGGAGGGAAAGATTAAGTGTGCTCATGTGAAAATTACTCTCTAAAGATGATCGTTGTGATGGAAGCGATACGTAGGAGGATTAGAACGGTCGTCTTCCTTTTGCGACTCCTCACATTATATATTTAATTTATTCCATTGGAGCTCCACGTTCAAGGTTCAATTACCTTCTTTTAGTATGATTATTGAGTTGTATGCATAACTATATGTTTGTATGTCTTTGGTGTTTGTTGATCACGTTGTATTGATTTAAATAGGTGGGTTTGCTTATTGTTTGCTATGCTGATCATATTGCTTGTCTGTAAATTTTACAGGGTCATGAGCATTTGTCGATTCTCTAGCATTAAGTATGAAGTAGCTTCTTAAGAGATTAAATATAATTACTACCACTGTAAATTGGATGCCTAAACTCCATAGATTGTTACGATTGTTAAACACTGGGATACTTAATTATTCTTTAGAATTCTTTGTTTATGTTGATTTTCATGTTACTTATCACAAAACTTTCCACTCTTATGTAACTTGAATGTTGGATTATTTTTCATTATTACAAGCACACAATGTGTTTGACTAAATGTCTATAAGAGAAAACTTCAGATTTTGATATATTATTTTACTTTCGTTAATAGAATTAAGTTGATTTAGAGTTTAGACAATCAATAATGAAATTGGGTTGTTTGAGACAAATGCATACCTTAAAATTTAGGTAAAATGGAATACCGAACATGCAGCTAATATCCATGATTGTATCTTTAACATTGTTTTGGACCTCAACTAATTTTCTTATGTTTATTTATTAGTTCATTTAGCTTTAATTATCATTACTTAAATATTATACGCACTATTGTAGTTTGCTTAAACCTAATAATTCATAGATAGTAGAATGGGTCTCCTAATCATATAATATCACAAAATTACCCACCATAGAAAAGCGTTGTGACCGCTACGTTTTACACTTTTGCTATTATACTTTTGATCATTGGCTATTACAAGAATGGGTCTTCCTCTTCTTGTTATTTTAAGCGTTGTGTTGTAAGTACGTCGGTGTGTTTTCATGTTTATTAGTATCAATATTAATAGGGTTATGGATAGAATGAATAATTGATAATTTGACTAAAAGTGTTATTTCTTTTGAATTTGATGCTTTTGTATATATATATTTTTCTAATTTGTTTATTTTTTATGTGAACAACAATTGAACATGAAGACGAGATCTTCTATGATATTTCTTAATATTTATGACTCAATTTGAATCGTATTGTTTTTCTATTTGTGCCGACCGGTAGATATTGTGTTGGGTTTGATGTATGTTTTTTTGGCATTGTCACTACTTCATCAGGCTAAGGTAGAACTCTTTGTTACAAATAATCAGTTTACGTATATGTCTATTGCAATGATTTTGTTAACATCAAACTAATTTTATTTCCTTATTATATATTTACTTAGGAGTTTGACTGTATTGGTTTAAAATTGTTTTAGATTTTTAGTTCATATTTGATGACAATTACTTGTCGATAATCTTGCATTTTGTTTTTGAGACTTTTGAAGCATATGTTGCTTGTTAATGGTAGGTAGGAGACTACACGATTGTAATATTTGTTTTGAGAGTAATTTTAGTCATTCATATAAACTAAACTAGCCAAAAGAAACTATCATTAACAATAGAAGTAAATAGCCAATACATGTTTACCACCATCTTCATGTTGTGCTAGAAGTCATAACATTATGCTCACTAGCCAAAAGAAACGTGCTTCAAGCTCGATCTCAAGGAATGATTCCATTGATCCTGATAGTATGCAATATGAGGTACACTAAATGATTAATGATCTGACTCTAATTAGCCTAATCTAAACAAATTGATTATTACCCACGACGTAAACTATTAATGGTCCAATCTAAAAAGATGAATTATGGTTCATGTTGATCCATTGATTTCTTTCTGGTTTTACATTAATCATATCATATAGTTATTTGATGGATCCTTAACTTGATCATGTTTTATTTTGCATGATTTATTAGAATGTTGAAAGGAGAGAGGATCATCAGTGATCAAAATGCCATATTGTTTGATCTTGTATGCCCAATACACATACAAGATTCATGTGTTTAGTATGTTATGATCCAAGTCGGGTCATACCAATAACAAGCTAAACAAACACCATTAAATATTTATTTGTTGATTAGATCATACAAATAAATATTGATACCAATTTAGAAAATGAGCTTTCTAAAACGTTGCTTTTGTAATAGAACAACATTATATGGATAATTTGTTCATGAGAAATTATTTGTTTCATTATTTAAGTTAGTTAAATAATAACAAATAAAAGTGTGTTAATGTTATAAAATTAAAAGAGATTTTAATTTTATAAACTTATGGTTTAAAGAGCGCATTTTTTATATAAAATTACAAAATAGGGGAACCCATTTTGAATCATATATTTCGGCCGCCCATGGGTGGACCTATCCTTGCGATCGCATGTCTTGGTTATTGAAAGACTTTATCTCTCTTGCACTCAACCTAACTTACACACTCTCTCACACCTACACATTGCAATAACTCTCTCAAAAGTTGCTGAAATTTTCGGATCTTACAAGAAGTTGCTGAAATTTTGTTTTTGAAGGAGGCACAAGTGTTGAGTTTTGGTGTTATACTACCTAACAAGTTAGGTGTTTGGAAGAGCTTGTGGGTATACAAACTTGAGGCTTTCTCTCTTGGAGGCTGGACATTCAAGAGCATCATCATCTTCATCTCATCCATACTTCATCATCTTGTTCTTGAAAGGTAGTTCAAGAACACCCCTTTGGTTGTTCTTTTCGGTTTTGATAGCACTTCATTTCACATACTATATGATCCTTGGTCTTGGGTTTTGTTTTTGGTTTAATTGTTCATATTTTTCAGATTGTTAACAACATGTTAAAGTAGCTTTGATAAACTTGTGACAAAACCCAACAATGGCATCTAGAGCCGGTTATATGGAATACTTGCTTCAAAAGTTCTTGAAAAGTTAGTTTTCATGGACTTTTTCAAGTCATTAGGGGCTGTTTTGTTATGGATGATTGAATCCTTTATGTTTCAAGGTTTTATCTTACATGCTTTAGTATAAACCTTGAAAGATTAACATCAAATGGTTGATTGTTTTGTTTGGACAAAACCCAAAAGTTTTGGTTCATGTTGGCTAGAACTTTAATGTTATGAAAAGAGGTCATTGTTGTTCTTGGATGTTGTATATGATACATATTTTGGTGCATAACATAGCCTTGACCTTATGTATTTGGATTTGGTTGATTGTGATTTTTTCATGTTGGTTTTGATTCTTGAAAGGGTTGTAATATTTGTGTTTATATTTTGGGTTATAATTTATTTATTCATAGGTTATGTAATAAATAGATTATGTGCATTTCTTTTATTAGAAAAAATTGTATTAGGATATGATTTTGTAAAAGAAGATGCACAAGATGAAGACCCAAAGAAGGACATAAAAGACATGGACACTTGAAGCATTTGGATGTGGATTCAAGTGGGAGTTCATGGACACATTTGATGTGTCATTGTTAACCCTTAGGAAAGACCTAATGACAACACTTGTGATGGCAAACAAGTGTAGTCAACTTAGTTGCTATGGTTATGCACTTATGTTTGTATGATTATGCATGTTCGGTTGTTTGTTGTCTGATTGTTGGTTGATATTTGGATATGGATAACAAACTATTAACAAACTTAACAAGCTGAAAATTGATGGTTCTTTATCATTAAGTGATTAATAAAAGGTTATTAAAAGGATTAATGATTTTAATAAAAGGGGTTTTATTAAAAAGTGAACCATAGAGTACCTTGTATTTGAAAGCATGCAAATACAAGGTACATAGAGTTTTCTAAACTAAGATTATGAAAACTAAAAATTTCTTTCATAAACAAGTTTAACACCATTCTTTTGCATAATACTTGAGTCACTTGGAAACTCTTGATGGGATAAAGGTCACCTAACCATTTTGAGGGAACTTGTGATTGGAGGTGGGGATACCATATTTGTGGGATAAAGGTCACCTAACCACTTATGTTGTAAAACCCACATGTGTGTGTAAGTAGGGTAACTTAATTTGCAAACCATGTTTAATGGATCACCTACAAAGTGGTTTACAAAGGTGTTGATGGGATAAACGTTTCGACCACACATATGATGTTAATTCGATCCCATACCTTAGAAGTTGCAAAGGGTTGGAATTTTCAAAACGTTGACTACCTTGTTAATTTAAATAATAGGATAAAGGTCGCCTAACCAGTATTTAAATGTAATGTTGGATTCTAGAATTTTCAAATTATGTAAGACACTTAAAAGGGGCTTTATTATTAAAATATGAACAATATCAAAAATACTAAAATTAAACTTTGTTAAATTTTGTAGATGCCCACCAACAATAATGAAAATAATGATATCCCATCCCATCACTCACTATCACTACGAACCATTCTCCAAAAGGAGCGTCTAAACCATAATAACTTTATAGATTGGTTCGCAACTTGAGAATTATT
This sequence comes from Flaveria trinervia, assembly GCA_025506515.1. Lineage (NCBI taxonomy): Eukaryota > Viridiplantae > Streptophyta > Magnoliopsida > Asterales > Asteraceae > Flaveria > Flaveria trinervia. The sequence goes on from CM046449.1 coordinate 40,396,807, forward strand.
CTCAAGCAAGAGAAACGATCAAATAATTTAGACGATCCGATTCCCGATCAACCTAATGAGGAGGATGAGGAGGCCTATAATAATTGGGTGAAATACACTAAGCACTCGGTCCAAGTGTCTTGCACCATATTGGCAAGTATGACTTCGGATCTCCAAAAGGAGTATGAACATCATGAAGCATATGACATGATTACCCAGTTGAAGGAAACGTTCCAACAACAAGCAAGGGTAGAGCGCTTCGAAACGGTTTGGGCACTCCATGCATGTCGCATGGAGACATCCAATCAGTATCATCTTATGTACTTAAGATGAAAAGCACATTAACCGCTCGAAAGCTGAATTGTCCCGTCTCGAAAGGATTGTCTACAGATTGATCCTTATTCTTTGTCAATGGGTGGGACATGAACATAGGAACTTCATCTATGCTCAAAACTACCGAGGCGGCCATAGGTAAAAACGTATTACCGTTCTCATCTCAATGAGGTGGGAACAAGAAGTGGCATCACCCGCACCCAAGGCAAATGTTGCAAGGGCAAAGGGTACGTTCAGGAAAAGGGCAAGGGTGGTAACATCGCCACCACCAAAACAAGCGGAGAAGAAGCAAAAGGTGGTTCAAATGACCCATGCTTCAAGTGTGGGGAGACTGGACATTAGGCAAGGAATGTCGGTCCATCTCAAAGAGTTGCAAGCTAAGAGGGATTGGGCAAACCTCAAGTACAATTTTCATGATTCATATTGATCTAAATTTAATATCCTCTAACACATGGGATTGATATGGATGTGGAACTCACATTTGCAACTTGTAAGGGGTTCAAAGAAGTAAGGACTTAAGAATGTGGTGTTGCCTTACATGGGGAATGGGGCAAAAGTTAAAGTTGAAGACGAGGGGACTACATCTTGAAGCTTCCAAGTGGTTTGGAGCAATTTTGGAAAATGTTTTGTATGCTCCTTGTTGGACCAAAAGAACCAATGAGCCTGATCAGAGAAACCTCTAAGTCCCACAAGACATCACAACAGCTGAAGAAGACCTGATCAGCTGTTCTACAAAGTCTGAAGAATACAACTGCTGAAGTATGTCTGAAGTACTGAAGACAAAGACTGAGACAACAGCTGAAGATCTAAAGTCTGAAGACTTCAACAAGTACTGAAGACAAAGACTGAAGATCAACAGCTGAAAGACAAAGTCTGATGTTCAAGTACTGAAGACATCAGCTGATGTTAACAGCTGATGACAACAGCTGAAGAGGGCTTCTTCAGTTGTTGTGATGGTTTTTCTTCTTCAGTAGTTTTCTTTTCTTTTCAGTACTTGTAAACAACTGAAGAGGTTGTTCTTTAGTTGTTGTAGTGTCAGTAGTTTTATGTTTTTCAGTAGTTGTAAATAAGATGTTTAACACTTAGGAACATTTGTAAGAAGATGTCAGTTGTTGACATCTTCAGTAGTTGTTGAACATCAGTTGTTATCAAACGGTTACATGTCACTTTCAAGTGACATCAGCCTACGTCACTCTTTCCTTTATAAGGAAGATGACTCACCTGTAATCGTGCCTTTGAGGCCGACAATCTTAATGCAATATTCCTTTTGTCGGATATTTCTCTCTATAACAAAATTCTCTTATCGTTTTATATCAATGTTCTTGTTTGAATTTGTCTAATTCTGAGCTATTCCGCTGTATATCTGTTCAATCGATTAAACCAAGGGCTGAGATCTAACAAATGGTATCAGAGCAGGTTAATCATTGATCGATCTAACAATTGATCATTGAAACTGTTCAATCGCTCTAAGTTTAATTGAATTAGAAAATTCGCAAGGATCTGTTATAGAGATTGAGAGTGTATCGCTTCTGGCCGTTTTATTGAGGTTCTGTGTGGTTTTGAGCTAAATTATTGTGATTTTACTTGAATCTGTCTGATTTTCACAATGACTACTTCTTCGAATGATCCTTTCAATACTGGATCCTCTACCAAGCCTCCGATCTTGGTGAGGAATGAGTATAACATTTGGCAGAGAAGATTGCTCCATCACCTGTCTGTCAATAGCTCAGGTTGTTGGACATCTGTGGTACATGGACCTCATAAGCCAATGGTGAATGATCCGGAAACAAACCAGTTGGTTCCAAAGAAGAAGGAGCAATACTCCGATGAGGACAAGAAGTTGTTTGAAATCGATGCAAAAGCCCATGGAATTTTGGCTATGGCTATTCCTAATGAGATTTACTTTGGGCTTCTGCATTGTGATCTGCTCATGACCTCTGGAATGCCATCAAAGAACAATTTGGTGGTACTGATGAGGTTTTAGCAAACAACAGGGAAATCCTCGCCCAACAATATGAGACTTTCTCTCATAGAAAGGGTGAGACTCTGACTCAACAATTTGAGCGGTTTTCATGTTTAATTTCTGAATTGAAAATGGTTAAACATGAATATACCAGGAGTCAGATGAACCATAGATTCTTAAGATCACTGCCTGAGAGATGGAACACATATACCATTGTTCTACGCTCAAATGCTGATGTTGATCGCCTATCTCTCACCCAACTTCATGGGAAACTGCTTACATTTGAGAGAGAGATAGAGCAGAAAAGGAAATTGGTTTCATCTGGCAAGCTCACTGAGGATTTTGTCCAAGGGAACACTGCCCTGATTGGACATCAAGAGTCAGAATATGCGTCATCTGAAAGCCAGTATGATGAGCATATTGATTTCTCTACAAACACTTCTGAGCCTGCCTTTGTGAGTGTTGATAGTCATTCTGTTGGTAGTAATAGTGACAATCTATGTTTCATCATGGATGATCTCAAGGGGATTGCTGATGATGACTTAGAAGAGATGGATATTTTGAGCCAAATGGCCTTGATAAATATCAGATCTCAGAAGTTCTACAAAAGAACTGGAAGGAAATTCCCAGGACTCTCTGGCAAAACCAAAGTTGGTTTTGACAAGAGTAAGTTGAAGTGCCATAAATGCCACAGGCTTGGGCACTTTGCAAGAGAATGTAGATCATCTGGATCTAACTCTCCTGCACCTTTTGTGACTTTCCCTGGCAATAGTCAACAAAACAGAGGGCAACAACCTGTCAATTCTGGTTATCATCATCAACCACAATCTCCTGCATATTTTGTTCCACAGGGGCCAATGCCATATCCATACCCCTGCTATTACATGCCACAACCAGGCCAGGTTCAAGCACCCACTGCTCAGCAACCACATGCACTCCCTGAGCCTCAACCATCCCAATCTCATCAACCTAATCAACTTCAACAACACAGCTTCTTCACACCAGGAGTTGTTGACTGGAGCAGTTTACCAGATGATGTGTCTGGTAATGAACAACTGTTCTCAGGTGCTGGTCAACATGGTGGTGAGCATCCTTTTGGAAATCTAGCTCTCATGGCTTTGGAATCTCTGATGGATCATCTTCAAGTACCTCTTCAACAAAGGTATCACAGGTATCCTCTGAGGCTAAGGCCAAATTATGTTCTGAAACTTGCATAGCAGCATTTGCCTCTATTAGAGAAGCAAATGTGGCTTTAATCAATAAAAATGTAGAGCTAGAACAAATAATTTCCAAAAATAAAGCTGAGTTTGAGTCTGTGCTAAAAGAGAAAACTGATGAGATTTACAAATTAAAATGCCAAATTTCTGATGATAAGGCTAGGGAGGATGTACTCTTAGAGAAGTACAAAGACCTCAAAGATACTCTTGCTGTCACCCAGGTAGAGTGTGATCGATGGGTACAATCTTGCAAGGGCTTTGAAATGCTTCTTAGTAAGCAAACCGCTTCCAATGTGAAGTTTGGAATTGGTTATAATCACACTGCTCCTCCTACAGTTTTTGCTTCAAGAGCAGGAGCAAATCTGATGGAGAAAGTAATGACCAATCCACCTCATCATGTGATTCACTACTTGATAAAGCACCATCAGTAGTTGAAGTCAGTAGTAATCCCTCTGTGAACCTATCAGCTGATATTGATGGTTCAACTGCTGACACTCACATGATCAATGAGTTGATCAACCCAAGTGTTATCCCTAGAAGTACTGAGGGTACTGGAGAGCAGGGGATAACATCTGGAGTTCAAATCCTAATGACTGACAGCACTGAAAAGAAGAAAACTGTCAGTAGGAAGGATTTGAAGCCTACTAAGGAAGTTGACAAGAAGGCAAAAAGTGCTTCTAAACTGCTGAAGAGCAAGTCTTCAGTAGTTTCATCTTCTTTAGTTGATGATCAACAGAAGATGAAGAAGAAACCATGTGAAATATGTGGTCTATTCAATCATCTCACAGATGATTGTTGGTACAAAAAGGGATCCAAACTCAAACAAAAGAGAAAATTAAAGAAAACTTGGCTAAAATGAAAACTGAGTTTGAGTCCAAGTTTGTACCAGCAGCATCAAATCCTGTTACTCCTATGTCCAAAAGGAAATCCAAAAAGGAAGGAGTGCAACAGGCAATAGCTGAGGTTGCTCAAAAGAAGATGGTGCAACACAAGAACTCATCATCAAACACCAATACCAATGTGTCTGAAGAGCTGAAAGCTCTCTCCCAGAATCAGACACAACTGGTAATGATGGTTCAACATCTGTTGGGGAGAGTTAACCAACTTGATGGCCCTGTGTTGAAACCCCAGAAAAGGAGATCCAAGCCAAAGGATTCCTCTTCTACACCATCTCCTTCACCTCAAGCTATTGTGTCCATAAAACCTGTTAGTTCACCATCTGTTGATGAGACCAGGCCCAAAACCAAAAAGGTTTGGGTCTCCAAAACTAACTGATTGTTTATTTATGCAGGTTTCTTCAACATACCAAAGTAGCATCTGGTATGTAGACAGTGGGGGATCTATGCATATGACTGGGAACAACTCACTTTTAATGACTACTCTCCAGGAAGGAGGGATTTGTTTCCTTTGGCAATGATGCAAGAGGTTACATCATCGGGAAGGGCTTTGTTTCCAATGGGGAAATAAAGTTTGATGATGTCAACCATGTGGAAAATCTCAAGTATAACCTCTTGAGTGTCAGTCAATTGTGTGACAAAGGCCATGTTGCCCTTTTCACAAGCCAGAACTGCAGGATTCTGTCATCCAAAGTTCTGAGTTTGATTGACAAGGTATTGGATGCTCACACTCTCCTGAAGGCCAACAGGACAGGAAGAGTGTATGCCTTAGATCTTTCCAAGAAAATTGATCTCAAAGGCCATCCTTGCCTATTTTCCAAGGCCTCTCCTCAAGAATCTAATCTATGGCATAGAAGGATGGGACATGTTAACTTCAAAAACATGAATCAACTGATACACCATAGTTTAGTAAGGGGATGCCTATGAAGGAGTTCAAGTGTGAAAACAACTGCACTGCTTGTTTGAAAGGAAAACAGCACAAGGTTTCATTTCCATTATTGAAGAACCAAAGTCCACTGCCTGCTTACAACTTCTTCACATGGATCTCTTTGGTCCTGTGAGAGTGATGAGCATGGCACAAAAGAAATACTGTCTGGTAATTGTGGATGATTACTCCAGATTTGTATGGACTTTCTTTCTACATTCAAAGGATGAAGCTGCACAGAAGATCATAAACTTTGTGTTGTATGTTGAGAAGCAGTATTCCCTCTCAGTCAAGTGTATTAGAAGTGACAATGGAACAGAATTCAGGAACAATACACTTGATGAGTTCTACCTTTCCAAGGGAATAAAGAGACAGTTTAGTATTCCAAGAACTCCTGAACAGAATGGAGTTGTGGAAAGAAAGAACAGGACCTCATTGAAGCTGCAAGGTCTATGTTGGCTGATTCTGGACTGCCATTGACCTTTTGGGCTGAAGCTGTCAACACAGCATGCTATGTGCAGAATAGAGTGCTAATAAATCAGAGGTTGATGAAGACTCCATATGAAGTTCTACATCATTTGCTCCTCTCATTTCATTCTTTAGAGCATTTGGGTGTCCCTGTTTCATTCTCAACACAAAGGATCAGCTCCAGAAATTTGATCCTAAGGTGGATGCAGGGTACTTTGTTGGTTATTCATCAACTTGCAAGGCATACAGAGTCTTCAACTGCAGAACAAAGATGGTTGAAGAGACTCTACATGTCAAGTTCAATGAATCTCCAAAGGACAAGATTCCACAAAGCCCTGTGGAGCTCTTTGATTTGGACATACTGCAATATGTTCCTTATCAATCTCCTGCTGTTGCTCCTGTCAACAGTTCACCACCTGGTGTTACTACTGAAGATGATGATGATAGTAGTAATCACCTCTTCAGGTTTAGTGATCAACTGCCTGAGTCCTCTAACCTGATGCTCCTGTAGCTCCAGCCGCACCATCCACAACAAATGCTGATGAGATTTCTGCATCCTCAACTTCATTTGAGTTGCCACCATCTTCATGGTTTCAAGAATCTGCATCAACATCTGCTGCTGCTGAAGATTCTACAAACACTTGCACAGATTTGATTGTTTACCAAGAGCTGAAAAATCACCCATATCTCAAATCCTTGGTGATATCAATGCTGGTGTCTCAACCAGAAGCCAGTTGTCCAATTTCTGCTTCTATGCTCTCTTCATCAGTCAGCTAGAGCCGAAGAACTATCATGTTGCTTTGAGAGACAATGGATGGGTTGAAGCCATGCAGCTTGAGCTTCTTCAGTTCAAGAAACAGCAAGTGTGGGAGCTTGTTCCTCTACCCCCAGGTAAGTGTGCAATAGGCACTAAATGGGTGTTTAGGAACAAAACTGATGAAAATGGGCTAATTGTTAAGAACAAGGCTAGACTGGTTGTGCAGGGGTTTGCACAAGAAGAAGGTATTGATTATGATGAAACCTTTGCCCCTGTAGCCAGACTGGAGGCAATTAGATTGTTTTTAGCCTATGCTGCACTCCACAATCTTAAAGTTTTCAAATGGATGTCAAAAGTGCTTTTCTATATGGTACAATAAAAGAAGAAGTTTATGTGTGTCAACCACCAGGCTTTGAGGATAATAAGCACCAGAATGGGTATATAAGCTTGATAAAGCTCTTTATGGGTTGAAACAAGCACCTAGAGCCTGGTATGAGACCTTATCAAACTTTTCTACAGAATAATTTCACTAGAGGCTCCATAGATAAAACTTTATTTATTAAGAAGGTGGATCAGCATAAGCTACTTGTTCAAATTTATGTGATGATATTATATTTGCATCCTCTGATCCCCAATTGTGTGAGAATTTCCAACCTTAATGCAACAGAAGTTTGAAATGAGTGCAATGGGAGAATTACAGTTCTTTCTAGGCTTGCAAATCAAACAAAAAGCTGATGGAATTTTCATTCATCAGTCTAAATACACAAAAGATCTTTTGAATAAGTTTGATTTACAAAACTGTAAACCCTGTTCTACTCCCATGTGCAACACCACACAATTGGATGTGATCAGAAAGGTAAGGTGTTGATGAAACCCTTTACAGATGTATGATTGGTTCCTTGATGTATTTAACAGCTTCTAGACCAGATATTATGTTTGCTACATGTGTTTGTGCTAGATTTCAGGCTGCACCTAAGGAGTCCCATCTGATTGCAGTCAAGAGGATCTTTAGATATCTGCAAGGTACACAATCTCTAGGCTTATGGTATTCCACTGGACATTCTTGCAAATTAGTTGCTTTCTCTGATAGTGACTATGCAGGGTGTAAGTTGACCAGGAAATCAACTTCTGGTGGATGCCAATTCCTAGGCAACTGTTTGATTTCTTGGCAGAGTAAGAAACAAACATCTGTTGCTACATCCACTGCTGAAGCCGAGTACATTGCTGCTGCAAGTTGTACATCCCAAATACTATGGCTTCAGAATCAACTTTTGGATTATGGCATTACAGAGACTAAGACAACTCCATTATTATGGATAGTGCTTCAGCTCTTTGCATTGTCAAAAATCCTGTCCAGCACTCTAGGACCAAACATATAGAAATTAGACTTTTGGATTATGGCATTACAGAGGACTAAGTACTGATGTCCTATGAAACAACTAAAAACACACAACAAAAGGCTGATGAGTAAGTGTTGAGGACAGTATGAAACAGCTGAAAGGCTATGAATTGACGACAACTACTGATGAGTACTCTCTCTTCAGTAGTTCACAAACTGCTGTTTCTTATAAACAACTGAAGCAATACCATGTCTTCAGTAGTTTCACAACTACTGATGACTAACACCAAGTCTTCAGTTGTTTACAACAACTGATGGCAAAACCACGGTCTTCAGTAGTTTCACAACTACTGATGGCTAATACCAAGTCCTCAGTTGTTTCAACATCTGAAGTCAACTTGTCTCAGTAGTTTTTAAAACTACTGATGCCTAAATCAGAGACTTCAGTTGTTTCAACGTCTGATTGTAAACACCATGTCTTCAGTTGTTTTATAACTGCAATACCATCAGTCGTTTCCAACTTCTGAAAGTTAATACCACGTCATCAGTAGATTCAAATACTGATGACTAACACCAAAACCTTCAGTCGTTTCATAACCGTACCCTATATATACCTGATCCCTCTTTCAGAGTTTTTCATTCTTTCACGACCTAAAATTTCAAAAGCTCTGAAAACCTTTCATCTTCATTAATGGCGACCATGCAACTCAAGCCTCGACACAACTGTGTGCGTACCTCACAAAATCGCCCTTCTGGACCAATTTTGATACTGCTATAGATCTTATGGTCCAATCCCCACTGAAAACGGCTTTCCTTTAAATCCAATCATTTATGCCGATTCGCTACGTCAGTTTGGATGAATGCGACCGTTAATGGAGAATCTATCCATTCATCTATCAACTCGCATAAGGTGGTCATCTCTACTGCTACCATCCGCCAGACATTACTGTTAGATGATGCTGCCTACCCTGTTGGATATCCTAAGCGCCAACTTGATCTTTCATTTGGACAACATGGATATCAGGGTGATCTTAGTGCTTCAACAATCCTGAAGAAACATTTTCCAGATGCTGAACGATTAATATTTCATATGGTAAATGTTTGCCTGGCCCCGAAGACTTCCTCTTGGGATCAACTGTCTTCCAGATGGCAACAGGTATTGTTCTCTATCCTTGAACAAGAACCACTAAACTTTTCTGAAATAATTTTTCTTGAACTCAAGGATATGGCCACAAAACCACTTTCTAACCGTTGGATACTATATCCTCGGTTTATAATGGCCATAATAGAGAATCAGCTTTCTGCTGAGGGACTAGTTGGTCTGGGAGTCCCTGCTTTGGCTGTATTGCCGGTGGTATACTCCCGACACAACACTGACCAAATTCTCAAACAGGCTGCCAAGCTGCGCAAACCCACGCAGCTGGAACCCACAGCCTCCACTTCCACATCCAAAGTCCCCTCCAAACCCACAAAGAAGAAGCCTAAGAAAGCTACTCAGGGAATTGAGTCCCCTGTGGATGCTCCTGCTGCACCAACGCAGGTTATCTCTGCTGGAAATAACCCCCCAGTAGAGACTATGACTCCACCAGCTGAAGCCGCTCAGGTTGCCTCTCAAAAGGAACCTGAAGCAACCACTCAAAGGGAAGCCACACTGCTGGGATCCTCCTCACTTGAGGGGATTACCATTGAAGAGCACCACCTGTCCGGGTGCACACTGCTTCCACACCCTCTCCTGATGCAACCGCCCCTCAAAGCCCTACGATAATTGTTGCAAAGGTGCTGACACAGTTGCATTCCTCACCCCCCACCCAGACACCAATCATACTGGGATAACCTCAACACCTGAAGGGGAGGATCCAAATGCTTCTGTCAACCCACAGCACAGGGGTTATCATGTTTCACTTCTAGTGTAGATAAGGAGGTGCAAACTTCTGGTGAGGCTGCCACTGTCTTTGCCTCAGCAAATGACCAGGGTGCAGTTGGTAACATCTCTAAGACCTCACCATGGCAACAGCTGATGAAGGACATAGTCCTGAGGCTGGAAGTCCCTAGAACCACGAACAAGGGGCACATGCTATCATTGATCTACACTCAAGGCATGTTCATCCTGACTCTGTCAGGAGGTCAGGTGATTCAGTATCAACTGATGATGACCTGAGCTTCTTCTATGATGTAGTTGCTCAAAACACCATTCTCGAGGATGAGGTTAGCAGACTCAAAGAGCTGCTGGCCAAGATGTCTCAGGATGCAAGTCCATCTGCCACCACAATACACCCACAGATGGCACCTTCTTCTGAAGGTCCCCTACACACTGAGCCAGTATATACTTCCAAGCCACCAGCCTCTGCTTTCGGCACTGATTCTCAGGAACAGAACCATCCTGATCAATCAGTTGCTACCCTTCAAAAATCCCTACCTCTCATCACTCCCATGATCACAGATATCGTGATCAAAGCCCTGATGAGAGGCTTCCTACCATAATACAACCCTTGGTGGAGGAGTTGGTGACTAAATCCCTTTCTACTGCTCAAACCCTTGCATCCAATGCAACCAAAAAGGGGGAGAGTCAGTTAGTTAAAGGAAAAAGGAAAAGGATGATAGATGGGGAGAAGGCGAAAGAATCTGAGTTTGTAAATGAGAATGAGAAGGAGGTGTGAAGGGAGCTGCAGTGAATGAAAGTCAAAAAGACTTTCATGTCACATATCAAAAGAGAAAAGGAGAGTCTGAGAAGGAGAAGGAGCTGAAGGATATGGTGAAAGAAGCCGACGCCAACCATAACCGTTCAATAGATAAAATCATTGAGCAGTTGTATAGGCAGGGTTTTGACATCAAACAACTAGACTCCGAGATCAGAAGGATGGAAACAGAGGAGATCAATTCAAGATGGGCTAGCTATGATGCCTTAGAAAGAGAAAGGCTGGAGATAATGATCAGATTTATAGCTAAATACTTGGGAAGATCTCTAATGGAAATAAGGGCCTGGACCAGGGACAACATCTTGGCAATAACCACCAAGATTTGTTCGTCTGAAGAATACTCCAAAGGTTTAGTGATTGAGGTACTGAATGAAGCTGGGGTTGGGAATCGAAAAGAACTGACAAAATTTACCAAAGCCTCCCTTACAGCCAAAATGCTAAAACAGTCTGAAAAGCCTCAATCCTCAAAATCACTATCTCCACAACCCACTAAAACAACCCCTTTACCCTCTAAAACCACATCCAATCCACAAAACAAATCCTTTACCCCCAAAACCCACTGCCAGTGATGTACCTAGCCAAAAGAAAAGAAAGGTACTGAGGCCTGATGAAGATGAAGAGGAGGATGAAGACAGACTGCCACTCTCTGCAGTCATTACTTTGCCTAAGGCTAAACCAATGTCCATCACTCCTGCTTCTCAAATGCATGATGTAATGATAAAGATTGAAGAGGAACAGATGCAAAAACATGATGAGGAAATGCTGAAAAGCATTGACAAAGCATATGCCACATCCTTTTCAATGATCAGTATGAAGAAAGAAGTATTAGATTGTATACCCTTGCTAATACCTTTCAATACCAAGGGAAAGAGTAAGGATATGGTGATCCTGATCCAGGGTCAGCGACATGATTCAAGAAAGAAATTCCTTCACAATACAAGGGCAAGAGAGTGAGTTGTCGACGAAGACATCACTGTGGTTCTTGTAGTGTCCCCTTGGGAAATTGTTGAAGAGTTCAAGAAAGCCTATGAAGCCAAACAACCACCTCAAAAGATGTTAGAGAACAAAATTATAAAGAAGGGATTGGTTTACAAAAGACTTGAAAACTTCAAACAAGAAGAGCTCAACCTGCTCTTAGAAGGGACTCATCCAGATGAGTTTGCTTATAGACAAATAACCACGGTTGAGCTCAAAAATGGAAAACAGGCCAAGTACATATCTGAAGTGTATGGCCGAGAAGGATTATTTGATGGTGCCCGAGGTGCTGACAATGGATGAGCAAATCATGTTTTTAAGGGCTTACACCAAGGAATCATATAGGCTGATACACGGGAAGTAGATCTCATGGTTGGGGCAACAGCTCGGTGTCCAAGTCCCCAATACAGAGCTCCCAACCATATCATGCCAAACAGATCATCAGAGACTTCTTCCCAGGCCTGTGCTGAAAAAGGGTCACTTCTCATCTGATCAAGAGGATAAAAAGACCAATCTATCTGCCAAAATAAGTGGGACTCGTCAATAACTTAGAGGTTTTGGCTGCATTGGTTCAGGGGGAGTTTGTTGGACCAAAAGAACCAATGAGCCTGATCAGAGAAACCTCTAAGTCCCACAAGACATCACAACAGCTGAAGAAGACTGATCAGCTGTTCTACAAAGTCTGAAGAATACAACTGCTGAAGTACGTCTGAAGTACTGAAGACAAAGACTGAGACAACAGCTGAAGATCTAAAGTCTGAAGACTTCAACAAGTACTGAAGACAAAGACTGAAGATCAACAGCTGAAAGACAAAGTCTGATGTTCAAGTACTGAAGACATCAGTGATGTTAACAGCTGATGACAACAGCTGAAGAGGGCTTCTTCAGTTGTTGTGATGGTTTTTCTTCTTCAGTAGTTTTCTTTTCTTTTCAGTACTTGTAAACAACTGAAGAGGTTGTTCTTCAGTTGATGTAGTGTCAGTAGTTTTATGTTTTTCAGTAGTTGTAAATAAGATGTTTAAACTTAGGAACATTTGTAAGAAGATGTCAGTTGTTGACATCTTCAGTAGTTGTTGAACATCAGTTGTTATCAAACGGTTACATGTCACTTTCAAGTGACATCAGCCTACGTCACTCTATCTTTTATAAGGAAGGATGACTCACCTGTAATCGTGCCTTTGAGGCCGACAATCTTAATGCAATATTCCTTTTGTCGGATATTTCTCTCTCTATAACAAAATTCTTTATCGTTTTATATCAAATGTTCTTGTTGAATTTGTCTAATTCTGAGCTATTCCGCTGCTATATCTGTTCAATCGATTAAACAAGGGCTGAGATTCTAACACTCCTAGTTTGACTAGGAACTTAATTTAGTTTCCCAATTAAGACAATATCGTATGTTATGACATTTAATGAAAATGAAATATGTTCTTTGATGGAATCTTCATTTTAAAGCTATTCTATTAATGGTATTTATGAATTGGTTCGTGAAAAACATTTATGATAGCTCACTGTACCAATCCCCACTAAGAAACTAAAATTGGATTGAGTGATACCTATCTTGGCATTGCCGTTCTTGGTCATATAAATACTTCAAAAGAACAGTCTTTTAAAAAGAAGTGAATAAGATCATTTGATGTATGTGCATCTTGTTACAAGGTAAAATGACTAAGGCACCCTTAGTGGCAAAACCAAAAGGGCAAAAGATTTTATAAGGAATACATTTGGATATGTATGGGTCCTTTTAAACCACGACTAGGTACAATGAAAGATACTTCACTACCTCACGATGACTATAGTCGATTGGTTATGTGTACTTGTTAAGACACAAAGATGAAGGTTTTGAAATGTTGTAACACCCCAATTTCTATTTAAACGAAAGAAAAGAAACTTAAAAGAAAATAAAAAGAATAGAAATTGTGCACAAGTGGAGGGGGATAAAGTGTACAAAGTACAAAACCTTATTATTTTAAGGATTTAAGGGGCATGGTCGCCCATATCAAAGCAGAAAGTTGCTTTGCTCTCAGAGGAAGAAAGAAGAGAGAGAGCCCGATTCTAGAAAGAGAAAGAGGAAGAAGCAGCTTCAAAGGTAAATATCTCTTATATGAGCTCGGTTTCAGCTGGGTTTCGAGTTCTTGACCGAAGTTCTGGTTGTTTAGTGTTGTTTTCGGGATTCAAGAGCTGAATCGAAGGTGGGTCTCGAACTTGAAATGTGTTGCTCAAAGGCTGCTCAAGGTGAGTTTCTAGAACCCCTCTTTTACTGATTTTCAACTTGTTTGGGGCTATTATGCATACTAAGTAAACATTTTGAAAGAAACCGTGGGTTTACAACTTATGTTCGAAATGATGCATGTATGTATGTATGTTTTAGAGTGGCCTATGGGGTAGTGATGATGATTAGCATGCTTAGATGGCTAAGTATGTTAGATCTGTGATTGGGTATGATTAGAATGATAATCGGGTGATGTTGATAACATAGAAAATATTTCAGTGTTCTGATGAACATGAACAGTGGTCCATGCGCCCAGACTCAAGCGCCCAAACCGTGGCTCATGCGCCAGCA